>CP139506.1:43492601-44925101 GCA_021014915.2 Artemisia tridentata subsp. tridentata | reverse complement strand
CACGTAGCCTCTAATCATGATCGGGTTTACAAAACAAATGTATGTAGTTGGAAGTAAACTTGTGATAAGCCATGGAGCATTTCGTGACCACCTGATAAGGTATAAAAATAAGGTGTAAGTTAAAAATTTGTGTGATTGATAAAACATGTACAAAAGAACGGCATATCACATGATAAGAATATGCTTACATACCTCTTGAAACTTGATCATAGGCCGTGTAGAACCTCTTTGTAGACTACATTTGTAGTAGTCTTTGATAAATTACCATCGGTATCAGAAATGACAACCTTCAAACCCTTTTTGCTTTTGACGCGTGAAAGAGCCACATATAATTGTCCATGTGTGAAAACAGGACGTGGTAGGTATAAACCAACTTTCGAAAGTGATTGCCCTTGACTCTTGTTTATCGTCATGGCGAATGAAACTGACACATGAAATTGCTTGCGCACGATCTTTAGGGGTAAACGTTTGTCTGACGGAGTAATTTTCAACCTTGGAAGGATAACCGAATTCCCAAAATGTGTTCCGTTAATTATTTTAGCTTGAATAGAAGTTCGTGTTAATTTAGTGACTTGAAGCCTTGTCCCATTACATAAACCTTGTCTTCTGCCGAGACGTTGAGAATGCCACTGGCATCAATGTTAACGCAGACTGTGATTTGTGGGAGTGTACATGGTGCAGGAGGGATGCCATAAAGCTCAAATTTACCGAGCAAATTGTTATCTCTTGTTCTCATTCGCTCACCTCATAGACCTGGAACGAAATACCTGGTTGGTTGTCGGAGTATGTTGAGAAGACTTTCTCTTTCTTAGTTGGGATGGTTGTGTTTCTTGGAATCAAAATTGTCATGACACCACCGGCGGTCTCAAGTCCAGTAGACAGTGGGGTGACATCCAAAAGAAGTAAATCTTGAACCTTTTCGTTACCCTCGCCAGTCAAGATTGCAGCTTGGACTGCTGCACCATATGCAACTGCTTCATCAGGATTGATGCTTTTACAGAGATCTTTACGGTTAAAGAAATCCTGAAGTAGCAAAGAAAAAGTTAATGTTTGACCTTGCGGCCCTCCTTTTTGCAGCCTGCTTATGCACAATAAAAGTTTGAAAAATATGCGTTACATGTGGCAGAACTTACAGGAAAATATATATATGTCGAAAGAAAAAACCTTTTTAACTCATTAACATGCCAAAGTAGCCCGACAACTGATGACAAAATTATGGTACATAACATACTACTATTCGAGACCGTATTGAAAGTTTTTGTGGGGAACAATTACTGCAGCATGTACACTCGTCCTTTCATGCTGTAGCATAACTCTGTTATTGACACGTTGATTCAGTATAATGTTAGCTTTTGGGGATGAACATATTGATATTCTACTTCAATCTTAAGAGCAATAACTATCTTCCCTATTATCTATGGATTATCGTCTGCATTTGCACCCTCTATGATCTTACAAACAAAGACCCTTCCATATATCTACATAAAGAGGTTTCTTTAAAGCTCCAAACTACCAACAGCAACAAAAATATATCTTACACTACTAAAAGCGCAGCCTCCTCAGAAAAGAAAGCATGCCCATCTCAGAAAATAAAGTAGTGTTAAGTTATACAAAGACAAATAATTAGATGCATGCAAGTTAAAAGAGTAACTGTATCATTCACTAAGTGACGTTGACATACAGTAATGTTGGTTACTGACTAACATTGCAGTTTGTTGAGATTATAGCAGGCTGGACAGAGGTGTGCGGAGTGAGTAGAGTGTAGTTAATACTGATTCAAGAGGATATTATGAAGTGAAAATGTTACAAACCACCAATTAAAGTTTTAAAAGATACTAACCTTAAGGTCTTGCCATAAAGCAGAAGAGGGTAACCCAGTGACCAAAACTCCATCATAGAATTCATATACACGGGATCAATATATCCATATGACCAAGATAAAAAGGGCAAATTACAATCCGAAATTTGCACCTCTGTAATCAGATCGTCTTGATACTCCTCCAACATGAGCACCCGACCACTGCCGCGGACTATTATGATGATCTGTAGAAGATGAGTTGCCGCGGCCACCATGGGCAAGTTGCACCTATTATAACAATAAAATTATATTGGTGACTGTCAAATATTCTTCTCATGTACATCCAATAAACATAATTCGATATCCAAAACAGGAAAAAATCTACCTTTTTTAGCTTTTAATTGAGGCATCTTATCCAACATCTGCAGTTCCCTAAAAATATATATAATAACCCATAAATAGATAAAGTTGCATCAGCCCCAAACACCCAATAAAATAACACGACTACATACTACTATGTTTGAAATCGCAATTTTGCAGCAGCCACCAACACCCCTTGAAAAGACCGAAACAACCCTTTCAAACATAAGTTTTTAGGAGACAAACACCCACTTAAAACAGACTTTTCAGTAAACGCCAATGAGATTGATAGATGAAAATTAAGATATATAACAAAAAAATAAATGTACCTGGTAAGTGAGGTTTCCAGTTAGGAAGAAGAGAGTAAATGATAGTTCTGATCAAGTGTAACCGAACATAGTAAATCTGACTATATTGGTGACCCATGTACATCTCCTTCTGAATCTCAAACATCTCATCTGTTAAACACCACGACACCACAATAGCATTACAGTTTTATAAATATATAGATAACTGAGAATAGTACATTTCACCTGTCGGGTCCGCAACGGTGATGGCATTCTGGTACTGATTCTCATTCGCATTCTCATTCGATCTCACTTCACCATCATTTCCTAAAACAATAAAACAATAACACAATTATGTTTGTTGCCTTTTGGTATCCCTGTTTTGTAAGATCATAGAGGAATGCATAGTGATTTTATAAAAGGCTATCAACAGTGAATACCACAATATAAGCTTTGTTGTCCACATATACCTCCAGCTTCACCTCTTTGCTCCAAACAATCCTCTTGCCTTTAATACTTTCAATCAACCCACACCGCCATCTACACATCATAGAATTCAAGAGGATATTATGAAGTGCAAATGTTACAAACCACCAATTAAAGTTTTAAAAGATACTAACCTTAAGGTCTTGCCATGAAGCAGAAGAGGGTAACCCAGTGACCAAAACTGCATCATAGAATTCACATACAAGGGATCAATATATCCATATGACTAAGATAAAAAGGGCAAATTACAATCCAAAATTTGTACCTCTGTAATCAGATCGTCTTGATACTCCTCCAACATGAGCACCCCGACCACTGCCGCGACTATTATGACGATCTGTAGAAGATGAGTTGCCGCGGCCACCATGGGCAAGTTGCACCTATTATAACAATAAAATTATATTGGTGACTGTCAAATATTCTTCTCATGTACATCCAAAAAAACATAATTCGACATCCAAAGCAGGAAAAAATCTACCTTGTTTAGCTTTTAATTGAGGCATCTTATCGAACATCTGCAGTTCCCTAAAAAATATATATAATAACCCATAAATAGATAAAGTTGCATCAGCCCCAAACACCCAATAAAATAAGACTACTACAGTACTACTATGTTTGAAATCGCAATTTTGCAGCAGCCACCAACACCCCTTGAAAAGACCGAAACAACCCTTTCAAACATAAGTTTTTAGGAGACCAAACACCCACTTAAAGCAGACTTTTCAGTAAACGCCAATGAGATTGATAGACGAAAATTAAGATATATAACAAAAAAATAAAGATATATAACAAAAAAATCAATGTACCTGGTAAGTGAGGTTTCCAGTTAGGAAGAAGAGAGTAAATGAGAGTTCTGATCAAGTGTAACCGAATATAGTAAATCTAACTATATTGGTGACCCCTGTACATCTCCTTCTGAATCTCAAACATCTCATCCTGTTAACACACACAACACCACAATAGCATTACCATTTTGTAAATATATAGATAACTGAGAATAGTACATTTCACCTGTCGGGTCCGCAACGGTGATGGCATTCTGGTACTGATTCTCATTCGCATTCTCATTCGATCTCACTTCACCATCATTTCCTAAAACAATAAAACAATAACACATAAAGTATTACAATGTGGATGATTATTGATAATTGAATACAATATAGCCAAATAATTCATCAAGGTGACTTCCCTGATTGTTTTTAGGGTTCTCAACTTCTCATTAAACACACATAAATTTTAACATAATCGATCAAAAAAAATGTAATTTACAACTTATAATTCAAAACACTAAATACTAAAATTAAAAAGCTACATACCGGTGTTCGATGTCGAAGCGTATGCAGTTCGACAAATACACAATTATTCGAAAGACTGCCTTTTGAATGGGTTTATCAAGAAACAGTTATCATTTTATAAACATAAAAAAATGGCATTGATACTAATCGGATGGATTTCAATACAATTGAAACTTACATAAGTTATTAGATCGAATTAAAGTTCCGGATCATTGTAAATTGACCTGTGAAGCCTGCAAGAGAAAAAGTTACAATAAAATCAGTTCAACATATATCCGAATCACAACAACATGTGAAAAGAATATAAAGAATTGCAAAAGTAGAGGATGAAGAGACGATTCAATTGATTGTTTGTGTATTTGTTGAAGAGGATTATAGGGTTTGAAGAGGAGCGTTATGTTGAAAAGGTTTTTAATATTTTTAATACTTGACAAAAATACATCTTTGATATAAACAGTTATGTGTATTGAATTTTATAAAAGGAAGTACACATCAGCGCATTGAATTTTATTAAGCTTCAAAGGGTGGTACAAAAGTTCTATAAAAGGAAGTACACATCAGCGCATTGAATTTTATTAAGCTTCAAAGGGTGGTACAAAAGTGCATTATATTAGAATACATAGATATTTTCAATCATCGTTCTCTAATAACTCACAAACAAACAATTTTAAATTTTACTAGATGCGTTTAATAACACGTGTACGCACGGGTTGAAAAAGGGGTACTGCCAAAGTATTATATGTCATGTTAACTTAAGGTTTTATACTAACTTTAATTTATGTTTAAACTTTGTGTGTAGACGAACTTGTAGCTAATACGTGAAAAGAAAATCCATTGACTTCAAAGTCTATGTGAACTTTTAAGGGTGATGAATTTAACAAATATACTAGCGACTAGCAAATTGCCCATTATTTTTGTATTCCTAAATATCCACAGCTATAATCATCCAAATTTTGCCAACCAGCCATAGGTTAGTTGTTTTTCTTCTTTTGTTGAATAATCGTTTCGATAATTCCAAATGGAGGTTTTTGCTTTGTAAACTTGGAGGAAGCAACTGTGTATTTGCTGAGAAGATGCAAAGCTCTGATTTAATTAATTTAAAATGCTTGTATTCTTAGAAGTTTGTGACGACTTTTCATAAATCTATTACAGTTGGTTTAACGTCATCGAAATGTAATATGTTCTTCTGTATTAAACTTGGGTAGAATGTACTCTTGATTAATCTCAAAGGTTTAGCTTAGTGGTGTGAGATTAAAGAAACTTGCATGAAAACTGTTAGGTTCTTCAAAGCGGATGGACACTTTTTGAGTGAGCTGTTGATTATTTAGCCTAAGTTTTTTCATATGCATAGGTCGGCGTTGTTAGTTATCAATACTTTACGGGAGGTGATTAGCATAATCCAAAGCTTAATTGGCACACTTCATTTCATGTTATACATAGTTGTACAAATATCACAGGATATTTATTGTACTTGTGTATTGAAGAGTGCCTATCAAAAATTGAAATGTGCAAATCAGCAATTGTACTTTACAAGAGATGTTAACTTTTGGATTAACTGCAACATTTTGCAAGTTAATTTATGAAATTAAGTTACCGATGATTAACATTTTGCCAGTTGCTACTCTTAACATATAATCAAGAAACCTAAAAATTACTTAATATGGCTGCTAATTAAGAGAAAACGGCCAAAAACTTGATAGGAATCTAAAGTAAACCTAAACGAAATAGAAATCGAAACCTAGACTATTCCCCGACATCGGCGTCAAAAACTTTAGTGTTAGTGTTATAGCATTGGAATTTTGGATCATAGAATATACGGATCTCGAAATCAAAAAAGTAATTAGTGTTATAGCATTGGAATTTTGCTTCTTAATATATATCAAATAAGTTTCTATCATAAACCCTTAATTTAGGCACAAGAAAAGAAGAACTTACGTGAACAAGAAGTGCATCTTCAAGTGCCTTAACAACCTCGGTCATTAATGGACGCTGTACCCTATCTCTCTTCAAACACTGATACGCTATCTTTGTAAACATCTTCAAAGAATCCGAGCTTATTTCATCCTTTATCTTAGCATATATAATTTCATTTATGGTGTTGCGTTCATAAGAATGTTGCGCCAATTCTACTAATGGCGGATACTTATCGTTGTTGCACAACCTGCCACATAATACTTCAAACAACATGACACCAAATGAATAGACATCTGATTCTTTTGTTAACAACCCCGCCTCTACATATAATGGATTGACATAACCAAATGTGCCTGCAGGGTTAGAAACAAGAAATGTGATTTGTTGATTAGCAGGAATAAGTTTTGAAAGACCAAAATCAGAGATCTTCGCTTTCCAATTTTCATCCACTAGGATATTGGAACTTTTAATATCCCGATGCAACACTCGTTGTTGGGCACCGATTGCATTATGAAGGTACATCAGTCCACGAGCCGCCCCAATGCAAATATTAAGGCGTCTAACCCAAGTTAACTTTCTTTTGTGGAGGTGCAAGTCAAGACTTCTTTTTGATGCATACTCATAGATGAGGATCTTTTCGCCAGAATCATCACAATACCCTAAGAGAGAAATGATATTTTCATGCTTGTAAGATGAAAGCATTATGATTTCCTTCCAAAACTCTGGATCCCCTTGCCCATATCTACGATTTAAACGCTTTAAGGCAACCACACTCTTACCCATGAAATGGACGATCTCTCCCTTGTACACATCCCTGTTAGAAACTATTGGCATGTTACATCATTCGTTAGCCAAATATTTGCCACCTTACATCCCTCGTTTACAATGAGGACTAACGGTGCAAATTTTTTTACCGTTATCTCTTAACGAGATAGATAATATTACACCGTTAGCCTTCAGAACTAACGGTATTTGCACCGTTAGTCACGTTATCTCCGTTTTTTGTACGTTTCTTTGTTTTCTCCGTTTTTGTACGTTTTTATCCCTTTTTTGTACGTTTCATCCGTTTTTTCCGTTTTTTGTACGTTTTACCACTTTTTTTACGTTTTTATATGTTTTTTACGTTTTTATCCGTTTTTTTACGTTTTTGTACGTTTTTATCCTTTTTTTTTATACGTTTTATCCGTTTTTGTTAGTTTTACCCCTTTTTTTAAACGTTTTTAACCTTTTTTTTTTTTTTTTTTTTTGTTTTTCTACGTTTTTTCCCATTTTTTGTACGTTTAACCGTTTATTTACGTTTTTTATCCATTTTTTGACCTTTTTGTACGTTTTTATCCGTTTTTTGTACGTTTTATCCGTTTTTTACGTTTTTTGCACGTTTTATCCGTTTTTAACGTTTTTTTATCCGTTTTTTACTTTTATCTGTTTCTGTACGTTTTTATCCGTTTTATCCGTTTTTATCCATTTTTTTACGTTTTTCATACGGTTTTATCCGTTTTTATCCATTTTTTAACGTTTTTTAACCGTTTTTTTACGCTTTATCGATTTTTGTACTTATTTATCCGTTATTTGTACGTTTTATCCGTATTTTTACGTTTTTTGTACGTTTTATCTGTTTTTATCAATTTTTTCTACGTTTTATCCGTTTTTAACGTTTTTTGTACGTTTTATCTGTTTTTTATACGTTTTATCCGTTTTTAACATCTTTTATCCCTTTTTTTACGTTTTTATCCCTTTTTTTGTATGTTTTATCCGTTCTTTTACGATTTTTCTACGTTTTTATGCATTTTTTGTACGTTTTATTAGTTTTTACGTTTTTTGAATAATTTAACCTTTTTTATCCATTTTTTGTATGTCTTTTTTTGTTTTTGTACGCTTTTGTTTGTTTTTTACGTTTCTATCCGTTTTTTGTACATTTTGTATGTTTTATCCCTTTTTTACGTTTTAACCATTTTTATACGTTTTTATCCGTACGAAAACATATAAAACGTAAAAAAATGGATAAAATGTACAAAAACGAAAAAAATGGAAAAAAACATAAAAAACGGAAAAAACGGATGAAAAGGTAAAAAACACACAAAAAAAAACGGATAAAACGTTGAAAACGGATAAAAACGAAAAACGTACAAAAACGGATAAAACGTAAAAAAACGGATAAAATACATTAAAAACGGATAAAACGTATAAAAACGTAAAAAAAGGGATAAAAGTACGAAAAACGGTTAAAACGTAAAAAAACGGATTTAAACAGATAAAAAGTACAGAAAACGTAAAAAAGACGGATAAAAGCGCACAAATAATGGATAAAACGTAAAAAAATGGATAAATACGTTAAACACTGATAAAAGTACAAAAAAGGGATAAAACGTAAAAAAAATGGATAAAAATGTACAAAAACAAATTAAAAGTAAAAAAATGGATAAAACGCACAAAAAACGGATAAAACGTATAAAAAATATAAAAAAACGGGTAAAACGGATAATAAAGGATAAAACGTACAAAAAACGTAAAAATAACGGATATAAACGGATAAAATGTTAAAAAAGGGATAAAAACGCTAGAAAACGGATAAAACGTACAAAAAACATAAAAGAACGGATAAAACATGCAAAAAACGGATAAAAACGTACAACAAACGGAGAATACGTACAAAAAACGGAGAAACGTACAAAAAACGACGAAAACATAAAAAAAAGGACTAACGGTGCAAATACCATTAGTCCTGAAGGCTAACGGTGTAATATTATCTATCTCGTTAAGAGATAACGGTGAAATTATTTGCACCGTTAGTCCTCATTGTAAACGAGGGATGTAGGGTGGCAAACGTTTGGCTAACGAATGATGTAACATGCCAATAGTTTCTGACAGGGATGTAAGGTCTTAAAAACTGTAAACCACAGAGATGTATTTTGCAGTTTACTCTATTTTTTAGTTACGCTTGCGCTAGGGAATTTTCATATCGTTCAAAATGTAGCTAATAACTCTTTTCGATGTAATATTTTGATTGTCTTTATAGGTTTTGAGAACTACGGTCCATGAGTGCTTATATTTTGTGTTTATATTCTTCAAATGTCCAAGATGTAGCATACAGCCTCAGTATCATCTTTTGTGATTTTATATATTCTGTTTATATTCTTCAGTTTTTTGAAGGCAAATGATGTGACAATGCGAATTAACAAGTGATAAATTATTTGATTCTATCCATATTACACAGACACATATATATTATATGTAGATATATATATATATGTATACGCTACTACATATAATGCATTTGGCACCATCTCTTTTAAAAAAAAATTTAAGAGAAATTAATAAAAAATTGGGACCACTGATGAGCCGTGGTTTGAGCAACAACGAAGGTGATCTTAACTTAGAATATAGTATAAAATCTTCCGAATCAAACAATACTACTTTATACAAACGCTCCACCACAACACGTGAGTTAAAATCTTCGTTTATTAAATTTTTTATACCATCAACTTTCATACAAATGACATAACCTACCAAATAATTTCTACCATTATTCCATTTCTTGTCTATATGGAATTCACAACACATTCAACAAATACCCATGTGGTTGCTTATTTCTAGCCTAAACCTTACATCTGATTATGACTACCTACGTGATCAGTTGATGACCGTTTTTTTATCACTGATCACCGTATGACTGTGATGAGACATTGGTTCCCAAAGGGTTATACTATACAAGCCCCCCCTATGATGTCACATCATAGGGGACAAAAGAAATATCCCTTTGACTTTGCAGTATAACATAGTTTTCTGTCAGTTTCTGTTCCGTATTTCTGACAGTTTTTAGCGTTTGACATATTAAACTTTATATTTTCTGTTCCGTACTTTCAGGTTTATAGTTTTTTGATATAAATAAAATTATAAAAATAAAAAAAAAATAAAAAAAAAATAAAAAAAACAAAAAAAAACATGGGGGGGCTTGGATAACAAAATTGAGGGGGGCTTGTATAACTTGTCCCGTTCCGAAAATCCTTCTGAAAATACCATATGTGCTTCATTCAGATAATTAAAAACTGTTTTAATGAAAATTCGGGAATAGGAATCTAGTGTGAGGTTATCCATTGCAACTCCACATGAAGCTGACCGTTCGTTGAATCGATAAGGTCGTAGAGTTTGTCGATATGGCCATCGTTCACAACATCCGTAAGGTTTATATCTACATACCCCAGAGATTCCTAATGAAACAAATGACACATTCATGTTAGAAACCTTAATTAAATCTTGTAGTGAAGGTTAAGGATAAGTTGTACCTCTGGAACCTTCCAAGAAGTACTAATGACTTCCATAAGCAATATTTCGTTAATAGGTGGCTTTTCTAAGCTGAACACAAATATGGATCCCCATTCTGGAGACTGGTTATTCTTCTCAGACTGAAAAAGTAGTCCCAAACAAAAAATAAAAGTTAAGAAACGCAGATCTAGAAACAAATGATACTACCACTAAAATTCATACCAATTCTAAAACAAACCTCCGTTTTTCTTTCTTCACCATGGTAAAGCACACGAACTAATAGATTCGTGTGATTTTTTAGTTTAAATTTTCCGCCTTTGTGGATTATAACCTTGAGTGTACCTTCAACATAAAGACTGGCAGGGATTTGGTGAAGTGGGAATGGTTTGTACACCATTTCGATCAAGACTGTCCCAGGCAACTTCTTCACGTATCTGCCGTTGAGCAAAAGGAGATCAACAATTACAGTCTTTGACTCTTCAGGTGTAATATCTTTCAATCGAACAATATTCTTCCCTAGACATTTATGATGACGCTCCTCGGTCTACAAAATAAATATATGCTATCATTTCCTTGGCTTCTAAAAATCAATACTCTTATTGTTCGAGAATAACCATCATGGTCCGTTACGGTCTTTTGAAACTATACTATCTTGTCCCTAAATCATACCTTTTCCCCGTTGTGAACGAAGATTTCCAGAGATTCTTCATCAACATGCTTAACAGCTAAATTGAATTCTTCATACCATTTAGGATTCAAGTTATTACGTTTTACAGTCGTTTTCTTGAATGATGGCCAACCTTCAGTTACTCTCAATATGACGTAAGGGTCACAAGCACCGGAACTACTTTTAGCCATAAGATCCATTGCTCTAAGTACTTTCACATTCAGGATTCCCTGCTTCATTGTTCTGCATGTTAATTTGATATGTTTATACTTCAATACATAATTATTTATGCATACTAGGAAATAACAGAGACTGATAATTACTTTGTAGGATCCAATTCTGGTTCCTCAAACATATCCGGTGATATATCTCTCTCTTCAACCTATAGTAAAAACGAATGTTAGCAAGTATATATGTTAATTGGGTTCGGTTGAGTCACTAACATAGTAACATAATTCGCTAGAAAGGCCACGAATTGCGATCCAGTTCGCGCGTTCCCAATTTGGGTACGATTCGGTCAGGAACGGGGAAATCCACGATCCGAATCTCAAACATTCTCGATCATGAAATTGTTATTTTTTTTTACTTTAATACAGAAACTTTAGTATGTAAATGACTATTGGTTATGATTTATGAAAATATCATAAGTATCAAACTATATTTTTTAATTTTGGATGTTAGGATTTTTTTTTTTTTTTTTTTTTTTAATATTCCTTAGGAATATATTAATTATTAGGTACATCGTACCGGAGCGATCCCGAATGAACCTACCCCCAATGGAACCGAATTTTAGGCACCTAGCGAACCGCGTTCCCGATCCTCGATCGCGTACCGGAACGATCGCCGTTCCATTTGACTATCACTAACATATCATTCTAACAAAGTGCTGCACAGAAAGGCCGAGCCAATAAAACCAAGGAGCACCGAGAACGGAAAATACTTTTTAACTGTGGTGTAGCCAGGAATTCTTTTCAAGGGGGCCAAAAGATTTTAAAAGACACTGGAAAGTTAGAAAAGAATACAAAAGAGTACGGAGTATAATATATAACTATGTAAAAAGCTTGCAATGTTCATTTAGCACATTAGTTGCACATGAAACTTATTTGCATATTATACAATATATACATTTACCGTTTACTGTTCACCATAGCACTGTTCACCATGAACAGTAAAAAAATAGTTTGAAAAAATGGCAGAAAATACCCCTGAAGTAGACGACCCTTTGCAAAAGGAGTCATTTTCCCAAAAAGTCTATTTCGAACGTTTTGGAAAATGTCACAAAGTACACCTGAGGTCGACAACTCTTTGCAAAAAGAGTCCTTACGTACAAAATAAAAGAGTTTTTTTTTTTTTTTTTTTTCACATAATGAACAAAAACATAGTTGCAAAAAACTGATGCCAATCACCCCGGTGCAACGCGCGGCTGCCCAACTCGTTAAAATCATTTAAAAATGAATCTAAACCAAAAGTCTTAGCTATAGGACTTAAAATGGAGTGATGGATATGATGGATCAGTTGGGATTAAGTACATGGACTAATAGAAAGATATCAAGTTTGTAGGTGTACCAAATGTTAATACATGATTGTAAATTGGGCTTTCGACTACAACACATATGCATAACCAA
Organism: Artemisia tridentata subsp. tridentata; assembly: GCA_021014915.2. Classification (NCBI taxonomy): domain Eukaryota; kingdom Viridiplantae; phylum Streptophyta; class Magnoliopsida; order Asterales; family Asteraceae; genus Artemisia; species Artemisia tridentata. The sequence continues at coordinate 44,912,406 of CP139506.1, read as the reverse complement.
TCTTGGCAAAGTGACATAACATATCCATAAATTTATTTTCAGACCGGAATACCAGAATTAGTCTTGAAGAATAAAGCATACAACTTTAGAATAACCTCACTGCATACATTTTTGAAGATCTAGAGAACCCTAAATGCACGTTCTTTAAACTATTGTTATAAACGGTGGGAAAATTGGTACTCTAAAAAACTAAATACATCTCATATGGTGACAAACCACCTGTCCAAACAGTGATCGGTGTGAAATGGACTCCGCCTAATTTTAGGTCACGATCACGAAGTATAATTTATTGTACGAAAGTGTTATCTTACACGTGTAAAATCTGATAATTTTATTCTTTTCTTTTTCTATTTTGCTGACTTCTTTCTTTATGGTGCAACTTTTGTGATGTTAAAAAAATAAAAAAAATAAAAAAAATAAAAAATAATCAGATTTTACATGTATAAGATAACACTTTCATACAATAAATTATACTTCGTGACCTAAAATTAGGCAGAGACCATTTCACACCGATCACTGTTTGGCAGAGCCGTATTCGAGGGTGTGCGAGTTATGCTATCGCACATGGCCTCAAACTTTTAGGGGTCTCAAAATATATACCTCTTTATATAGTTGTAGCTTCAAAATTCATTTGCAACCTCAAAATGTTGAAGATATATGGAATTTTATTCTAAATATTTGTTAAACTTTACTTTAAGTGGGTGAAAGTAATGAAAAACTCATAAAAATTAAAGTTAATCGTTACAATATATTTCTAATTGTCATGTTTAGTTATCATTAAACAGCATTGGGCCTTCGTTGGCCTACCTACGACACTACTGGTTGGACAGGTGGTTTGTCACCGGCCACATGCATAATGCACTTAAAGTTTGCCCACAACATTACGGGGAGAAAAAAATTATATAAGATTTTAGCTAGGAGTTTAGATTGTTATGGGGATCCTATAACTCTAGGGAAAGAAGCAAGCAATTAACCAGCAACATGGTTAATTTACAATGTAAGATTATTCATTCAGCCAAAGAAATTAAACTTGCCTGGCTTTTAAGTGCAATTTCAAGTGATTTCACAATCTCGGTCATTAATGGACGTTCCTCACGGTCTCTTTTCAAACAGTTGTAAGCAACTGTTGCAAACACCTTAAGAGAATCAGGATATATCTCATCCTTTATATTAGCATAAATAATAGCATTTATTGTCTTTTCTTCATAGGACTGCCGCGCCAATCCTACTAATGACCGATGCTTGTCTTTGTTGTCCATACACAACCTCCCACACAATATTTCAAATAGCACAACGCCGAAGGAGTAAACATCCGACTCCTTTGTTAAAAACCCCGTCTCTGCATATAGCGGATCACAATAACCAACTGTGCCCACAGCATGGGAGACAAGAAATGTGATTTGTTGATTAGCTGGACCAAATTTGGAAAGGCCAAAATCTGAGATCTTGGCATCCCAGTTTTCATCTAATAATATATTGGAACTTTTAATATCGCGATGTAATACTCTTTGTTGTGTTCCAGTTGCATCATGGAGGCATGCCAGTCCACGAGCCGCCCCTATGCATATCTCGAGGCGTCGAACCCATGTTAGTTCACTGCTCCTGAGATACTGGTCCAGACTTTTCTTAGGTAGATACTCATACATGAGGATCTTCTCGCCACAATCGTCACAATACCCTAAGAGAGAGACAATATTTTTATGTTTGTATAGAGAAAGCATCATGATCTCCTTCCAAAACTCGGGATCCCCTTGCCCAAATGCACGATCTAAACGCTTCAAAGCGACTAGCATCTTCCCTTCGGAGTGGAAGATTTCTCCCTTGTAAACTTTCCCGAATCCTCCTCTCCCGATGCAGTTTTCGTCCGCGAAGTTGTTTGTTGCTGAATTTATATCTTCTAGTGATATTTTTAGGTGTTCAAATTGTTTCATGCAAGACATTATTGTTTTGATGGTGAAACAAAATTAGGAAATAAAACTAATAAGAGCCCCCAAAGACTTGCAACGGCCAGAGGAGATGAAATGATATTGTGATCCGCCGCCCGTATCTTCTCTCACCGGGACCACTAATCAAAAGTCAAAACCAATGTAGTAGAAAATGTAACATTCCGTTATTTTAAACGAAATTAGCCCAAGTGGCCTTTGTTACTAGACAAAAACTTCTATTTTTCTTTACTAATTTCAAATTATGTAAAAGCTATTAATGCTACTTTATCATCAATCTCATTATGTTGTATGAACCGACAAAAAATCTCATTATGTATATTTTAGTGTCCACTTTGAACTATTATGATCTATGCTTTTGACCGGTTATCGTTTTAGCCGGTTTCGTTGACTTTTTAATATTACTACCTCGGCAAATATTATACACGAGTAAAATAGCCCGCGCGATGCTGCGGTGCAGCCGTTTTATTGCTATGTTTTTATTTAGTTAAAAGTTTTTAAGTTTGTTATGTATGTTTTTTTAAGAGTATTGTCCATAGAATTGATGTAGGCGTATGTGTCGATTAACCTCACACAATCAAACCTCAATAAACAGTCTGGGTAATATGCATCCTTGCCATCTCTTGCTTCCCAACAATAGAAAATTACTAATCGTTAGTATGAAATTGTTAACAACCAAACATCCAACTAATTAAAAGTTTGAAACATAGATCAGAAATTAGATGTGCTGCTCAATCTTTAAGCTTCTGACCATACCCCTCTTTCCCATCATCTTTCAAATGGCTGTTACACAAATAAAAGGCCAGAGAATGAGTTCTAATCTCAAAAAGGCAACTAATGAAGTGCTACAACTGTTGGTAGTGTTTGCAATATCCAAAAAAATTGTGGTAAAGTTGGGATGCATTATCTACCAATAATGTTTTACCGTAACTGATAAACATTGCATATCTGTAGCAATTAAAAATAGTCCACAAACACAACTAAATTTAGCAATTAAAAAGAGTCGCACATGGTCCTTTAATAACTTAACAACTCAATTAAAATAAATAAATTAATTAATCTCAAACACCCATGAATTCAGCAAATTCAAAACAGTCTCAATTGAGAGTTTTAGCTTATTGGATTTTTTTCCCTCAAGAATAACCTTATAAGGTTCTAAGATAAACTTAACCCAAAACACTTTGTTTATGGTAGCTGAATAAGGCTAAACTTTGGGGACCAAGACTGTCTGTGGCGTTGCAAACCATAGGATATGTAAAACATGGTTGTTGCTCTAGGACTTCAAGTAATCGATAGGCAAAGGTTTTAAATCTAACTTGACAGCAAGACACTATGCTCTTGTAATTTTCAGATTCATTGAAAAAGCATGCACAATCTTGTTTACACGAAAACAACTAATGAAGCTCTCTTACCTCACCCATCAAATTGGCAAACATCTTGATCGCATTCACGTCCAGCGGCAAAACATGGGCATCGTTGGCTTATGCATTGGCTCTTTGCACAGCAGCATCCCCTAAAAAATACAAACATTTAAAAAAATGTTAGAAACCTCAATTTTGGAGCTTGAACCACTGAAAGATACAACGAAATTTTACTTACACCATCAGCACCAAAATGTAGAAAACCTGCAGGCTTTGGTACAGAACACATCAATGGATTAGTAACATTAGAAGGGGCACGTGCACCACTTGGCTGTCACTGTCCGCAAGTATGGTCAAGAAACAGCGCTTTCATGTTCTGGTTCTCATAAAAGTTCCAAGTAGCAGGTAGCGCACGGCCTGCAGACCTCTAACTTGCACCACCACCATTGAGGGTCATTTAACTACACAAACAATAAACCGTCATCACAAATGGAGAAAAGGTGAATAGTTTACCTACAATAGCATAGACCCACAACAAACGAAGGGGGAAAGCTTCAGACTATAATTATGAAGTTATTTCTGTTCATATCACTTGACACTCGAGTTAGCATAAACTTCGTAATCCACTCGAGTTAGGGGAGTTGATGGATTGAATCAAAGGTTGTCTACACAAAACTTTGGCTCATATAAGTTGTAAAACACACAAAGAAAAATGTAATCTTTACAGAAAGTATAAACGAAAACCCTTACCTTGACAACAATGGCATGCGTCGCAGAAAAAAAATGTTCTCGTGTTGATCATTGAAACATAAAAAATTAGGCTCAGATTAGTAATGCGGACCGGGTCATAGAAACACCTGAATTTCAGCGTGGTTGCGAATAAATTCGGTTGCATAGTAACTGTTCTACCATGCCGTCCGGTCATCGCCCTACCAGGTTACATTCAAGTTTTCAATGACCTATATCATTTCCCTCAAATTATAACAATCATCATAGCCCTTTAACTATCATCATTGCCTTTTAATGCCATGTAAACGGCCTGTACGTATGACATTGCACCCGCCATGGCTGCAACCTTAGGAGGTTACCCTGCCAAGATGCGGATGCTGTCGATTATTACACAATACGAACAGCCAATTAGACAAATGAAACAATGAAAGTGAGATGAATTGTGATTGATAGGTAGGCAGCGTTTTAGCCTTTTTGAAAAGCCACGTTTCCAGCTGCAACATACCTGAAAATAAGATACCAAACTCACTTAGGGACACTGAATATATAAGGTAACCCAAAGACCCCTAAGTATCACAAATAAACCATTAGGTTGTCTATATATATGTGTGTGTATATATATATATATATATATATATATATATATATATATATATATATATATATATATATAGTGAGACTTTCTTGCGAGAACCATCTTATCTGCGAGAACTGACAGAACCACCAAAAACATACATGCACGCCTTCAATAATTGTATTTTTGCACATATGTTCTAAAAACAGCATATATATTTTAAAAAAAAACAGGGTTGTTCTAAAGAATTTGATAAGAAATCGAAAATACAAAATTTTTCTTTGAAGGTGTGCATGTATGTTCTTATAAGGCGTGCAATGACAATATTGCAGCCGTGTGTAAGGTTTTTGTGAAAAAAAGATGATGAGTTCATGATGATATTGAAGAACATAGGTGGATACTTACGATTATTGATGATTTGCTTGTATTTTTATTTTATTTTAAAAGGCGTGCATGTATGTTTTTGGTGGTTCTGTCAGTTCTCGCAGATAAGATGGTTCTCGCAAGAAAGTCCCCCTATATATATATATATATATATATATATATATATATATATATATATATATATATATATATATATATATATATATATATATATATATATACACATATATGTGTATATATATATATATACATATATATGTACATATATGTATATATATACATATATGTATATATTAGATAATAAAGAAAAACCTCATTTCGAGAAAATAAATCCTTATAAAAAAAATTAAATCGCCTACATAAGTTGACCACCATGTTTTCCTTAAGGGCCTTGGGGAAGGGATGTTTGGCTTGGGGAGGTCTCAAGTTCGGGTCCCACCCAGGACTTTTACCCATTCAGGCAATAAATGAGTAGAAGGCGGTTCTCAGGGTCAGCATATTGTTGTTGCTATTATTTATTTATATTATTGTCATCATTATTAAATTAAAATTATTTGTAATACAAACGGATTTATAAGAACAACATTTTTCACGAAGTTATAATGCAGTCACTTATTATATATTCGAAAATTTTAAATTTTACTACATGCGTTTAATAACCCGTGTACGCACAGGTTGAAAAAGTGGTACTACCAAAGTATTATAAGGGCTTGCTTGTAAATTTTTTTTAATAAATCATGTTTAATTAAGAGATACTTAATGCAGACAACTTCAGTTTTATTACTTAATATTTTCAATCATCGTTCTCTAATAACTCACAAACAAACAATTTTAAATTTTACTACATGCGTTTAATAACACGTGTACGCACGGGTTGAAAAAGGGGTACTGCCAAAGTATTATAAGTCATGTTAACTTAAGGTTTTATACTAACTTTAATTTATGTTTAAACTTTGTGTGTAGACGAACTTGTAGCTAATACGTGAAAAGAAAATCCATTGACTTCAAAGTCTATGTGAACTTTTAAGGGTGATGAATTTAACAAATATACTAGCGACTAGCAAATTGCCCATTATTTTTGTATTCCTAAATATCCACAGCTATAATCATCCAAATTTTGCCAACCAGCCATAGGTTAGTTGTTTTTCTTCTTTTGTTGAATAATCGTTTCGATAATTCCAAATGGAGGTTTTTGCTTTGTAAACTTGGAGGAAGCAACTGTGTATTTGCTGAGAAGATGCAAAGCTCTGATTTAATTAATTTAAAATGCTTGTATTCTTAGAAGTTTGTGACGACTTTTCATAAATCTATTACAGTTGGTTTAACGTCATCGAAATGTAATATGTTCTTCTGTATTAAACTTGGGTAGAATGTACTCTTGATTAATCTCAAAGGTTTAGCTTAGTGGTGTGAGATTAAAGAAACTTGCATGAAAACTGTTAGGTTCTTCAAAGCGGATGGACACTTTTTGAGTGAGCCGTTGATTATTTAGCCTAAGTTTTTTCATATGCATAGGTCGGCGTTGTTAGTTATCAATACTTTACGGGAGGTGATTAGCATAATCCAAAGCTTAATTGGCACACTTCATTTCATGTTATACATAGTTGTACAAATATCACAAGATATTTATTGTACTTGTGTATTGAAGAGTGCCTATCAAAAATTGAAATGTGCAAATCAGCAATTGTACTTTACAAGAGATGTTAACTTTTGGATTAACTGCAACATTTTGCAAGTTAATTTATGAAATTAAGTTACCGATGATTAACATTTTGCCAGTTGCTACTCTTAGAGGGGAGGGAGTGCCCTTCGGTGAAGGTCGGTGAAGATCGGCAAAGATCGGCAACACCGGCGCCACCACTCGGCAAAAATCGGCAAGGGAGAATTTCGGTATCTTTTGCCGAAGGGAAATGTGGACCAAATTTGCATGATTCAAGATCTAATCAGTAGCTTTACTTGACACCATTGAGTCAAGATCTAATCCAACATGATTCGCATTAATATCTTTAAACTCATTATCCATTAAACTATCAAACTCAATAGCAACAGCACCTGCCGGAACACCCAAAAACCCGCCGGAATCCCCAACAGCACCATCCTCCGGCGAGATAACAAAAGCCAACCCACCGCCAACGGAGTCAACATTCAAGTCCACAATCCTGAAACTGAAATGGGTCTTGAAACTCGCCGGAAAAAGACTATCCGGTTGCCGGAATTTGATCGGTTTGTAAGGAGTGTGTTATTTTTAGAAATTTTTGGATGCATGATATGGGTTTTTGATTTAGTGAATACCCATTATATATGGTTATGTTTTAATTTTATATATTTTTTGTTGGATTATATGTATTAAAAAAAAATGTGATGTGGAAAATGTGGATTTGGTAAACTTTGGTGACCGCCGTCACCATTTTGGTAAACTTTGGTAAACTTTGACATGAAAGGTTGTGATTGGTAGATGATGATGTGGCAATTTGGTAAACTTTGGACCACTCCTTCCCCCTTAACATATAATCAAGAAACCTAAAAATTACTTAATATGGCTGCTAATTAAGAGAAAACGGCCAAAAACTTGATAGGAATCTAGAGTAAACCTAAACGAAATAGAAATCGAAACCTAGACTATTCCCCGACATCGGCGTCAAAAACTTTATGCGGATATTGTAAACACAAGGAAGTTTTACAATCTCCTAGGTAGAGTACCTAACCATTGTAGTGTAGTATAGGTAAGACACAGGAGATTGATCGTTTTTAAGAGAATGGTGAGGTTGGCTCGAAGTGTAAGTCGAATTAAGTCTAAGCGTTGAGATAAGATTATTTTTGGTCTTTTTTTATTTTATAATAAAGTAAGTAAAATCTCGGTTTTTGATGAATTGACTTTAAAACTAATAATTAAACTAAATTAAATCTAAACTAATTATGCACAAAAGTAAATTTGGTGAACTTCTTATAGGAGTAAAATGTATTTACTTAGAACTTCATAACTCACGCTCAAGAGCTTGAAGATTATTATGATGACTATGCGGATCAGGTCTACGATTTAAAAGAGCAATTGGATGCTTTTTGTAATCAGTATGATATCAAGCTCAAAGGTCATGGTAGAAGTAGTCCATTTTTTAAGAATTATCGATATGGTACGAATAATCCAAGGACCATTCTCAAGTACATCCTTAACCCCCATTTTTGAACGAAATATGAAGAAGAAAAAACCATTGGCATTCATTATAATCATTATAATCTTTTGTGTTCCGTATTTTCCCCAAGCATTAAAAATATAATTCTGCACAACTAAAAATGCCACACATTTACTAATGAAATAGCCATATAACGAGTTAGTCAATCTACCACTTACCTCCTTCACTAGACGCATGCGTAGTAATAACACGAAAGTTACCTTGAAATTGGCTTCTATCAACATTAAGCACATCAGCAAATGAACTCAAAGTATTACCATTAGTTTGAACCCCTGAATCATCCACTTTCGCACCTTTGTTAGCATCATTCCAAGTACCACCAATATCATTAACCATGATACATTCCTCCCTAACCACATCAGTACATGCAATATTCAAACCTTCATGAGAAGGTTTTTTATGGTTTCCTTTCATCGCCCACTAACACGAGCTTTCCTTCAAGCATTTGACTCTCAAAATCATGGATCTTTGCAGCTAATGAAGTAGGAGTTAAACTACCAAACGCCTCAGACAAGCTAGCGAACGATCCCAATCCATCATCTTTTCCTCCTTTTCAAACAATTTTATTAGCACCCGAAACCGAATCAATTATTCTCCCATCTTTTTTCTTATGATTGCTATCCCTCACACCCGAATCAAGAAAGCCCTTCCGCATGCTTACATTAACCCAAATCAATCAACAACACATAAACAAGAAAAACATGAAGAACCAGTACGTCTAATCTTCAGTTAACGTAAAAACCCTAATGAATTAGGGGCTCTTGTTTATTCTTCTAGTTTTTGCTTCTTATGCTTATGAAAGGGTGATACTCCGTTTCTTAACCCGTGGAAGGCTGTCTATGTCTCAACCTCCCTCACACACCGTGGAAGACGGTATTGGGACCCATAACCCGTGGAAGACGATATTGGAAGTTACTTTACCTTTTTTTCTTTTTTTCTTTTTTTCTTTTCTTATTACAAACCATAGTCTGTCTTATAAAGTCGTGTCTGCTACTATCACCATCCAACTTCAAATAAATGATGGGTTTTTTTTATCGAGATGTTGGCCTTCATGGATTGTGACAGCAAGACAACCTCCCCCCTCATTAACCTTTCGTACTAAACCGCCAAATGGTTTGTAAGTTATTTCAACCATGATTTGGCCATATGACTTGCAGTTTTGTGAATACATGTTCTTGAAGAGATCAAGACTATAAGTCTCCCGCTCTACAGGACAAAAACGTTTCAATGGGACAACATTTATCCACTGTTCACTCTCGTACATATTGTTAGGACCGAAGCTTCTTCTTTATCACACACAAACACACTAGATGATGACACTCACAAACTCATTAAGAACACAAGAGTAGTATGGATCATATGTATAAATTTCAAGTCAAATGTTTATTATCTTCAAAGATAAAGAAATAATACAAGAGACTTGGGTGGGACTCTCTCACACACACACTCTTTTTCTTAACTAAAAATGAGGCATACTTTGAAACTAAAGAGTGTGTGTGGTTATACGTGACTGCCATCAACTCTAAATGGGTTTGATGGGCTTTTGATGGACCTTGTGTGGACGTAAGATGTGCACTACACTTATACATAAGATACTAACATTTCTAATGCCTTAAGCCCACACTTTTAATACATATTACACTTGACACATTTATTCTAAATGCCAAATTGACCATCACTTCTAAGTAGCATAAATTCAATGCTAACAATCTCCCCCTAAGGGATGGTCATTTCAAATGATGCTCCCTTGATTGGTCTTTAGCTTTTGACATCTTGAACTTCGTGTGTCAATGTGTAATCTTCTTCATTCAATGTTCCTTCATACGCTGTGATCTTCATAGAGTCGTCTTGTGGTCTTCCTCGCCTTGATCTACATCTTCAGTTCAGCTGCATCGCCGTTGTAGATGATGATGGTGAATGGACTTTCGTCGGTACCTGCATAAAACAGTTAGCAATAAATCGTCCTTCGGCCATAATGTCGTGAGGCAAGATCTTTTAGATCTCATTAAGACTCATACAACTTGTATCCTTTTGAGTGAACACAAGAGTATTTCATAGGAAGTGTTCCTAAGAGATCTTTTGATGAATCTCATGTCTCTAGACTCAATAATGTGCGTTTTGGTTTTAGTCGTCGGAGGCATGGAGCAGATTGCCACCTTTTCAATATCAACACATCTCGGAGTGAGAAGTCGATAGATTATGAAGTGTTCTCCGTGAGAAATGAAACAAATATCTTTTGAGAGATATCTGAGTGGATAGGAGGGGTGGTGCATTGCGTCACTGGGTCCATGACGTCTTGTCTTCAATACCAGTATCACCTTGGTGAGTACCGATAGTAGATGTATTGACCCGGTTTCTGACCTAAATTTTCATGGAGGGCTATTTCTTTTCACCCTTACAAAAACTTTTCTTTTTCATTCTTCAACCCCTTCTTTCTCCTTTCTCATTATACTCCTTTTTTCAATCATACCTAAGGACTTCTAATGCTAAGCTATTGGAATTGTCCTTGGGTAGATCCCTCCGGTTCTAGCGGATCATTGGACATAACCTAACTATAATCACCTTATTACTCCATGATTATCCTAGATTATTTGTCACATGCCATTAAACCTTGTGAAAATCTCTCAACGTGTTTATAAGAAAACACATTTTGTTAACACATCGAGAGTTTTGCATTTATGAAACACTCCCCCTTCACATGTGCTCATGCATTTTTGAAATAAGTTGCACATGTTGGGTAGAGTTCGCACATTTGAAATGATCGACTTTCAATGAACATGACCTTCGCGAGACACGCTTACATCACTAGTTAGACTAGCTTGAAGTTATTACCCGTCCTGGTCATATTCAAAGATCATCTCTCGAATTGGTACATTCTACTCAGACAAGTCCTTTGCGAGACACGCTTACATCACTGGTAAACCAGCTTGAAATTATTACCCGTCCAGGACATGTCTTTTCGAGAACGGACATTTAGTTTCGTCAATTCGAGGATTCATGCTGAGTCTTTTTGAAGAACTCGTTTTGAGATTCAAATGACAAAACTTCTTTTAGATCACATTTTAATCACGTCCTCTCCCCCATATGTTTAATAAACACCTAATCTCCCCCTCAAAAATAGCATGAAGTGGTATTTTTGAAAACAGTTGATTAAAATGAAACTTTTAGTGGAGAGACGGACTGATTTTAGCATGAAAAAATGGAACATTTTTCTTTTTATACTCCCCCTTAATTAGAGCAAATGGTTAAACTTTTGAGTTAAAAAGCATTTAGAGGTCTTAGGAGGGGAGTTTTGTGAAAAAACTTTAAAAATATTAAACTTTTTAAACAATTTTGATTAAGTGCTCACGGGTTTTAGCTTTTCGCCATTAACATTGCGAGTTCTGATCGGAAATAATCAGAAGTCATTCAATGTAGCGTTTATTTGAAACCTTTTCCGGCATACCCGAGCTACATTTAAAAGATTTCACGTTTAAGAACGGGTTCCGTACTGAAATGCACGAAAGCCATTAGGAAGAAATTTGAGAAACGACATGTTTTAGAAAAACATAAAAAATAACTCTCGCTCAAGCATCTGTAAATACCCGTATCATTGTTGAATGACATTTCTAAGTACGTACAGAATATTGATTAGACGAGAGACATGTCGTGAGAAGAATATTTTTGGTTTTTGATGTTTTATATTTTTTATGGCTTTTTAAAATTTTCTGTATTTACAGTATAGATATTAACATGTATATATTTACAAAAATATTTATATGCGAAGCTTTTTGATATATATCAATAAGATTCGAGAAGACTTTCTAACTCTTCGGGAGTTAGGCTTCGCATTCCAATTCGACGAACTAAGTTTTCAAACCGCTCTTTTGGGAGGGCCTTAGTAAATAGATCGGCGAGTTGATAATCAGTCTTAACGAAAAACAATTCAACAGTACCCTCTTCAACGTGCTCTTTTATGAAGTGGTAGCGGACTCTAATATGCTTGGTCTTCGAGTGTTGCACTGGGTTGCACGAGATGGCTATGGCACTTTTAGAATCGCAATACAAAGGTATGCGGTTGAAAGAGAAACCATAATCTGTGAGTTGTGTTCTCATCCAAAGGACTTGAGCACAACACGCAGATAGAGACACATACTCGGCCTCTGCTGTTGATAAAGCAGTGCAATCTTGTTTTCTTGATGACCAGCCTACTAGCTTTTCTCCCAGAAATTGCGCTCCGCCTGATGTACTTTTCGCTGTTACTTGGCATCCAGCATGATCTGCATCTGAAAATGCTATTAGTGTAAACTCCGAATCCTTCGGATACCAAAGTCCCATGTTAATGGTTCTTCGAAGGTATCGAAAGATCCGTTTAACCTCTTGGAGGTGAAGTTCGGTAGGCCTTGCCTGAAACCGTGCTAATAAACAAACAGCAAAATGAATATCTGGTCGGCTTGCAGTTAGGTACATGAGAGAACCAATCATGCTCCGATATTTCTTCGGATCCATGGGTTTCCCATTTAGGTCAGCGCCAATTTTTGGTGAAGTGACCATTGGAGTACCAACAGAGTCACAATTGTCCATACCATGTTTTTTCAAAATCTCAATTTTGTATTTAGCCTGATTAAGAAAAATACCACGCGGGGATTGATGAATTTGTAAACCCAAAAAGAATTTTAATTCACCCATCATGGACATTTCGAATTTGCTTTTCATGAGATTTTCAAAATGTTTTGAATGTTGCGGATTAGTGGACCCAAATATTATGTCGTCCACATAAATCTGAACAATCAAAATGTCATTTTTGTATTTTCTTGTAAACAAGGTCGGATCAATTGTTCCTTTGGTGAAATTATTTGACAACAAGAAAGATGATAACTCGTCATACCACGCCCGTGGGGCTTGTTTCAAACCATAGATTGCCTTCTTTAGCCTGTAGACGTATTCCGGATGATCTTTGTCAACGAAACCGTCTGGTTGACTCACATACACTTCTTCTTTCAGAGTTCCATTCAAGAAAGCTGTCTTGATGTCCATCTGATAAACCGTGATGTTCTTGTGAGCGGCATAAGCTAAGAAAATCCTGACTGCTTCAAGCCTTGCAACTGGTGCGAATGACTCTTCAAAATCTATTCCTTCTTCTTGTCTGAATCCCTTTGCCACCAGACGAGCCTTGTTGCGAATCACAGTCATTTCTTCATCCTTTTTGTTTTTCCATAACCACTTAAGATCAATGACTTGTTTGTCAATTGGTCTTGGAACTAAATCCCAGGTGTCATGGATTTGAAATTGAAGAAGTTCTTCCTGCATCGCTTCAATCCAGGCATTATCTGCCATTGCTTCCCGAATGTTCTTAGGTTCTATGAGACTGACTGAGCAGACATAGATGCACATGTCGCAATCGGTATGAAGTTGTTTTCTCGTCTGAATTGGTCTTGAGGGTTCACCAATAACCTGTTCAATCGGATGGTCTTTTGTCCACTGAAGAGTTGAAGGGTACCTTGGACTGAATAACTGCGTGTTAGTCGGTTCATGTAATCTGGAAGATGATTCACCAGATTCCGTTCCAAACGGGTTTTCAAAGACTTCATCGTCTAACACAGCATTATTTTGTTCTTGCTCATCAATTCTTGGTAGAACAATTTCAATGAATGGAGTTTTAGGAGTAGATGTAGATGATCTGGATGGTGAGGGAGGTGGTGCGCCAGATTCGAATGTTGTGGATGCATCTGGATGTGGTGGTGATGGTTGTTGAGGTTGAGCGGGTGCAGCGGATTGTTGTTCAGATGCATTCGTCGAAGCGCCACCATAGTATTCATCAAACATAAACTCGAAGAAATTATCCAGTTCTTGAGTTGTGGGTTGTTCGTCATGAGTTGATTGAGCTCCTTGAGGTGCGAGTCCCGAACTGATATGTCCGGAAGTCATTGGGTTAAGCGCGGGTTCTAGAGCGAGTCTCTCAGAAGCCATTTGTGAAATTTCATCAAACTTCACATTCATCGTCTCCATGATCTTTTTTGTTCTCCTGTTATACACCCTGAATGCCCTCGAGTTTTCAGAATAACCAATGAAGATTCCAATATCACCCTTAGCCTTCAACTTTCCCAGATCTTCCCTGTCATTTGTAGGATAGCATAAAGCGCCAAATACATGAAGATAAGAAATATCCGGTTTTCGGTTGTTGACAAGTTCGTATGGGGTTTTATTGAATCTTGGATGGATTAGGGATCGGTTTTGAGTAAAACAAGCAGTAGAGACGGCATCAACCCATAAGAATAATGGAGCACTGGAATAAATCAGCATGGTGCGAGCAGCTTCTACAAGGGTTCTATTCCTTCTTTCAACTACCCCATTCTGCTGTGGAGTTCTAACAGCTGATGTCTGGTGAGTAATACCAGTTTCTTCAAAGAATGTTCTTAACTCCTGATTGACAAATTCTGTGCCATTATCCGTTCGTACTATCCTAACTGGAGCTTGAAGTAGAACTTGAATCCGCTTCAGAAAGGCGATGATGGTGCTTGGTGCTTCATCTTTTGATCTCAAGAACTTTACCCATGTATATCTTGAATAGTCGTCAACAATTACAAGAATATACTTCTTCCCATTTATGCTTTGAACTCTCATCGGGCCACATAAGTCCATATGCAACAAATGCAACCTATCAACCGAGCTAGGTACGGGTTTAGGTTTAAATGTTGTTCTTTTGCTCTTGCCTTGTTCACAAGATGGACATAGGTGTTCTTTGGTGTATTTGAATTTAGGAAGACCGGAGATGATGTTGTCTTTGGCAAGCTTGTTGATCGTGTCAAAGTTCAGATGGGACAAACGTCTATGCCATAACCAGGATTTTGTTTCACCTGCCCAAACAAGTATCTCTAAAAGTCATGCATCCAACCAACCTCTAGACTTTGAGATATATAAGTGCACATGCACGAAAAATGTTACTTCAAAAATCAAATCAATAATACCATTCTTCTCCGTAGTCATTCTTCTTAACCATATTAGCCGTGAACGATGTATCCCCGTGATTGTTGCGATGGTATCCCTATATCCCTCAATTTTTTATTATTATTTTTATTTATTATTATTTTATTATTATATATTTTTTTATATATATTTTTTTTATTATTTTTTTTATATATTTTTTTTTTTTTCTCATAATTTGAAATACACTAGGAAATGCCGTTACAAGAAAGCTAGAAAAATTTGAGTGTAACATATTTTGACGCCAATTTTCACCTAAAAAATTCGAATTTTGACAAAAAATTTTGAATTTTAGGCCAAAATTTTCACTATTATACCAAAATTTGAATCTCGCGTAAAAATTGAACGTTTAATCACTTGAAAAAATTAAATTTTACTCACATTTTTTTTTTTTTTTTTTTTTTTTTTTTTTTTTTGGAAGGGATACAAGTATGAAGGGTGTCAAAGTGTAAGGATTATAAGTGAACATATTTATCAAAAGAAATGAATTGCGAGAGTAACAGTTTGCAATTCCGAGAAATTGGTGAATTTCGAGAAATTGCCCCAATTGCGAGAGAACTCCCCAATTGCGAGAAACATCATCAATTGCGAGAGACTCATGAATTGCGAGAAAAGTCACCAATTCCGAAAGAGTCCTGAATTGCGAGAAAAAGTGCCAATTGCGAGAGTTAAATGCAATTCCGAAATGAATTTCGAAAGACCAATTGCGATAGCAATTTCGAAAGTGTTGCAATTGCGAGATAATTCTGCAATTTTGATGAAATGAGCAATTCCGAAACTTTTTGCCAATTTCGAGACAATGTGGCAATTTCGAGATTCTGCCAGCTTTTACCCACTCTTGACTTTTTCACTCTTATCCAATAATGCATCAACTGTCACCACTCATCCCACCTCCCATCAATAATTGGGTACAATAATTGTAGTCCACTTTTCCGGCCATAAATTCCGACCAACTTTTCCGACCATCTTTATGCAACCCGAATCTGATCCTAAAACCCATTTCGAGCATAAAACTCGACCATATATTCATCAAATCGGACCACATTTCACGGATTAAAGATACATAAGACCACTACTAGGCTAGTTTTTTTGGTATGAAACGGAAATAAATTCCGATGACCGGAAATTTTTTTTCCGATGACTAAAATGAAGATAAAAAACAGCCTAATACACATAAACGAACCACAAAAATCAGTAAACTCACCAAGAATCTCCCCTGGTTAGCTCGTGATACCAATTGTAGAGACCAAGATTCATGTATTTCGTGGTTCGGGTGGCCTTGGTTGGCTGTGAAAGATGAAGGTGTTCATCTTTAGAGAGAGAGTTTAGAGAGAGGGTGGAGTGACTGGAAATGCTTATCTTTGTTAAAAGATGAAAAACAATAAAACACACAAGTATCCACACCCCACATGGAGAGATATGTGGGGTATTTATAGGACCCTTTACATCACTAGTTTGCCAAATAAACATAAGTAGTCCCTGCGTGAGCTACTTAGTACAAACCTAGTCCAATTCACGTGAGTGACGACATCTTTATAAAAAAGCGAGTCTAACACATATAATAGCAATAAAAATTGTTCGATACATATAAAATGTGCAAGTGACAAGTATAATACATTATGATGCCATTAGCCCTATAAAATAATATCTACTCAATAAGCTAGAGCTTGCTAGGAAACAACCATGAATATTCTCTGAAGAATATACACATTACTAAATAGCCAAGTTGTTTGAGCATGTGAACTAGGACCCAAGTAGCCAAGTTGGCAAGTTAGTAACATAAAATCCAAAAGCCGCCACATTAGAAGGTGATTGGGTTCTTCTTGCCCACAGTTTCATATGAGTTATTTACGTTATTTCGCGAAACCAGTTTTAGCAGCTACCTTTTTTTTTTTTTTTTTTTAATCGAGAAAGCGCTTTCTCCTCTTCTTTTTAATTTATTTAATTATAGTAAATTGAGATTTGCCAATATCCCCGCCACAAAATTTAAAACATAAATCCCGTATTACAATTATAGGATCAGCTCTTATTTGCAATCTTGCTTAAAGAAAGTCTAAGGTAGTTGCAATTCAATTTTCCTTTTTTTATAATGTGTGGGATTCCGATCCTACTCTGAGTTGGTTTCTTCATGCGTGCCCGGCCATTTGATGAACAACTCTGTTGGTACTAAAATGAAGCATTTTCCGCTCGAGGGAGTGGTTATTTTCCCGATGAAATCGAGGGCATGGGTTTTAAATGGGTAGGGGGTTCCACATAGAGGTGGAAGACAAACGAGGAGCTCCACTGCATCAGGTGCAAGGGAACCAAAAGTATCAAACGTGAAAGGGGTAAAAATATGTTGCTTTTCAATGTATGAGTTCTCGTATTTTGTCACTTTGTACGAGGTAGCTTTCAAATCAGCATGTCCTACTATAAAACCCCGGCTACTCAAACCCACAAGAGGAGAAACCACGGTTAAATCCACACATGCATGTTTCCTTCCGACTTATCCAAAAACCAAAATGTCTGCTTGTCTGAGGTCCTCCAAAGTCAATAGATAGGACACTATTTGCATATCAATCATAAGAAACAACGTCTTTCAGATTATTTTCTTAAGTGGTAACATTCTAAAAGTAGAATATAGAACGACATAAACAGGCATTTGCCTGAGCTCAAAATGTTATCAACATATTTTGCATTAACACATCGGTTGGGATTGATAGTTCATATTGTTTCAATTCCCACATCCCAAGGCGCCAACACCACATATAACACTGGGCTGATTTTAAATCGGTCCTTAATGGGACATTCATGTTTTCTTTTAAAAAATTTGCATGTGTTGCATTCCGAGCTGAGGTTGTGGTAAATTCAGCAGTGTGAGCATTCTCGAAGGGGCTAGGAATAGTATCATTTTTATACGATCATAATCTTGCATCGTCCTTTGGCCGAAATTAAAAAAAAAAAAAAAAAAAAAAACCAAACCCTGAATTTATGATTTATAAGCCCTAGAGATACTTGTAAATTATTTTTTTTCTTTTTTCTTTTTTTTAATTTAGGTTTTCTGTTATGTTTTTCCTCTTGATTACACATAACTTGTTGCATATAGGGCATTGAAAATCGAAAGAAAATATGAAATTGGTGTAAGTTTACCTCGTTGAAAATTTGCTTAAATATAAATTGTTACAAATTAATACTGTCACACATCGCAAACCAGACTGCAGTTCCAACAAACTCTCTTCCATTAGAACACAATTTCATTTTGTTTTCACAATTCCGTTGCAAAAAAATTCATGAAGCTGTTTTGGAATGATAGAATACCATTGAAAATGGTCATTGGCAATAGATTTAGACCATCACATTAGCCCAATTGTGTTGTAGACTTGTAGTTATAAAAATAAGATCGGATTCTGAAACAAATGATAAACCATGTTTATCATTTGAATCGTAAAAGTGAAATATTGATGATATGAAGCATAGCATTTTGGCTTTGGTGGTTTTCTGAGAGGTTATTATGCATGGTAGAGGTGTGTGTGTGGTATTTTTTGGCTTCTTATAATTTCTTAACTTTGCTAGTTGTACAATAAAATTTTGTGGTTTGCAGTTTTAAACAACTGCATGTTGAAGCAATGGTTCAAGGTAGTCTTGCAATTTTATTCTTTTACTGAGATAACAAAATAACATCACATGCACACAATATTACAATTTAAACTTTTGATACTTAAACAGTAATTTCAGTTTTCATCCAAATTAATTAACGTCTCATTTCTCCAGGACCAACTGGTGGCTTTACAGCAGCGCCTTGCCATCCTAAAAATACGCACACAAGGTAAATGTCATATTGGTTACATTTAACTGCTAACGAGAAAGATGAATAGAAGTTTATTACCAAGAGAAGGATCTATTCCACGGTTCTTAAGCTCACGGTACTCCTGACAAAGAGCGCAATACAGACAACAAAAATGGACACAGCAATCATTGCAAGGTTTCGGAGGCAACATATATAGCTGCCTTAGTTTAGAACGATAGAAACATGTATACAACGCATGACATGAGCCAGCTAGACAAAGACACGTACAGAAACCTCCGCTTACACAGCAAGCTGTTTTTACATGTCAGCAGAACTAATTATTTCCATGTTGAAATAACATCATCTAATTATGAGTCATCATATAACAATCGCATACAATTTAGTTTTTACAAAGTACAAATTTCCGTTAACATATCTTATTAGAATTGTGTTTGTTTGATAAGTGCTAAATTTGAACATCTGGATGATTAATCCTATAAAATCATATCATCGACTAAATCAATTAACTGACACGTACCATTATTTCCCTTGTCGACAACCTCAGCAATACGACCAAAAACAACGCACGGGCAACAATACGTCAAGCAACCTATAGTATCGAAAACCAATACAAATCTGAATGATACAATTTTGCATACCAAATTTTGATTAATTCATATGGTATACCATGCCAGATGCATATAAATAAGTTCTAGACTTACAAACAGAGCAATCCTCAAAGCAACCACATAGTCCGGTAGTCCATTCGCCTGGGGCAGCCATGTTCCAGTTTTTTTACACTGGCTCGGTAGTGATTTAAGTGATGTGGCCTTGTGTGTGCTTAGCTATATATAGGGCCAAAGTCGTGATGTACTAGCTGCCTCTTCGTATTTTCTGTCTGATACACACAGATTTTGGCCTACCAAGTTGGTATGTAACTAGATTATATTATTGTGTTGGTGAATATCACATGATGAATTGTCTTTTTTGGATATAGTGCTAATTTAACCTCATTGGATAGATGTGTAGTAAAGGAGAGTTCAGAAATATGTCACAAAAAGTACCAACCAGAAGGACCCTTGGCTTAGGGTAGTCATGAGATAGTTATATCTCTGGTTTTGTGTTCAAGTCTTGGTATAAACAAATAAAAAGTTATTATAATTTTGTAATATAATTTATATATTGTAATCGATCTTGTCTATCATTTTGCATGAAAAAAAACTGTTAAGTGATATCGTTGGTTTTTGCATTGAACAAAATTTATTTATTATTTACGCATTGTGATGCATAAATATAATAACATACCAAACGATCATTCAAACAAAAGCTTATAATTATTTTTTCATCCATACCTAATAAATTTCCTCACTCTTAACTTAATTGAGGTTTTCTTTTATGGGTAAAGGGTATTCCACCTGGTAAAATATATAATTTCAAAAAAACGTTTAAGTACAATGGAATGTGGTTGAGGTACCACATTAACTGCAAGTAATCGCTTGACACAACAACTAAATCATTTATGACAGGCCATAAATGGCAACAAGCTACAACCAACTAGACCACCAAACCAAAACTAGCATAAAATAAGATACAATTTATGCAAAAAAATATAAAACAACCTAGTTAAGGCAAAAATCTTGAATTCTAGCAGCCTTTAATTGTTACCGTCACCCGTATCCGCTTTCCATTACTCATAAAGACTCTGCTCCTTACCTCCACTTCCAAAATACAACGTCCCAATGTGATCATCAAAAACTTCATCACCATCGCTGTCAAAAACTACTACATTTCCCACCTTAGAGAATGGGTTACCTATCTTAGTTTAAGAATCAATCTTTCTTAGAGGTTTACCATCATCATCCACAAGGGTAACTTTTCCCTCAATAATTAGCTTTTCAATCTTCCAAATTTTATCAATAATAGGAGTAGTACTAGTGCTACCATAATCGCCCAAAGCAGAAGTACAAAGAGAGGAAGAGCTAGTGTTCATACCCGATTTATCATTAGAAGAAGAAGTCTCTTTTTGAACCTTAGGATCCAAACCTTGCTTGGTAACTGTCGTCGATATAGGTCTCCAAAACTTAGGTTTTGGCTTGTTAAGCCAAACACCACCAATGGGCCGAGATTGAGATGAATCAGCCACACTCTTCCCTTTATTCTTTCGATTTCTTACCTCAATGAAGCCCTCTTCATGATTATCCACCGGATTAGACACCTTGGCTGCCACATTAATGTTCTTTCGAACAGTCTCCTTAACACATTTAGGACAATCAAAAAGTGCATGCCCAAATGATTTACAATCAATACAATGAGGAGGCTTCCATTCATATTCGACATTAATAATTTCCGTAGTATAACCATTACCTTCTTCATTCGGAATAGCCATTGTAACTTGGGTCTTCAATTCAGAATTTGCGCTTAATTCAACTAAGGCACGAGTAAAAACGACCCCATGACTCAACACACATAGAACTTGTGAATGCGTCCAACATAATAGGTTTCCCTACTTGCGTAGCAATCAAGCTCAAACCATCCTCTGAATAAGCAACCAACGGAACTTTATGCAGTTTAATCAAAACCGGTACGTTGTTAACCTCGTTCCTATTAAGGGATAAAGTAGGAGTCCATTTATTAAGAATAATAGGCGAGTTACGAATTAACCAAGGGCCAAGCCCCAAAACACGATCCACACCATCCTTGGTAGCAAACTAAAAAAGATAAACTCCATCACCATTTTTCATAAGCTTTTGCAAACCGAACTTTCCCTAAGTATTAGTGACATAACGTTGCACATTAGGGAAAGCGATCGTCTTAGCAAGGAAGTATCCAACTAAAGTATTTTCATACCGACAAAGTACCTTCTCCATAGCAGCCCTAGGAAGCATCGTATCACGAGATTCTACCCGCTCCTCATTAAACAAAGACCTGAAATTCACCTTCGGAAGAGTACGAGTAGCATTGAGAATATTGGCAAATGAAGTACATTTAGTTTGATTCTCACCCACCTCAGGTGCAGCCCCATGACTTGTAGAAGCATGCTCCATGATACCGGCTTGCTTCATGTAATTAACATCATATTGTGTAACATTCGTACAAGTATGTCCATCAACACTTCCCTCCATATGAGCTGCATCAGGTTGCGCTAATGGAATAGTAGCAGCAACACTTAACGTGGCTGCTGCAGTTAAGACAGTAGTAGCAGCGCCAACCCTATCTCCATCCAGTCCCTCTTTATTCTTCTTCAAAAACTCTTTCTCCATCTCTCCATCATCCACGACCCAAAAAAACCAAACCCAATAGCAGACCCAAAACGACAAACACAGCATGTAGCAGCAACCAAATTCGAAAGAAAACCCCTAACTCAAAGTTAGGGTTTCAACACGTGTAAGAATCAATGAGTAACCTCCCTTCATGTTGAAGTCGGTTATAAACCCTAACAAAATGATTTCTAGAAACAAGCTCTAAAAACTATGTAACTAACAACAGATGGTTAGGTTTATGAAAAGCACGGATGTAAATCACCAGCTAACACAAATCGTTGCAAGAAAAATCAGTGATTAATGCGAATTATATGAAAATATTAAGTCGAAACCCTAATAATGATTTCACCCAAAGAACCCTAAAAACTTTGTGATTAGGACAACGAATCTAAGCAAGATAATGTGAAACACGAGTGTTAATCACTCACAATTACAGATCATTGTGAAACATAAGGATTGGGGCAGATTTTGGCAGAAAACGATTAGGGTTGTTAGGGTTTATTTTGGTCGCTAAAGAGAGAGTCGAACTGGGTTTTTTTTGTTCTATGATTATGATTGAAAGGCGGTTTAATTAAACTAGCAATCAAGGTTGCAAAAATCGTAAATTTGTAGTTGGGCTGTCGACCCCCTTATAGCTTGTAATCGGTTTAGGCGGGATTAATCAGTGATTAATCGGATTTTCATTGGCATGTTTTGGGTATTTTCGAAGGGTTTTGGCTATTCCCGACAAGATTTTCATTAAAAAATATTGTAATAGATATAAGCAGCGACTATAAGTGATTAAAACTAGTTTACGTCGATTTTTGAGTATTTCCACTAAAATTTGCAAGTTTTCGGTAAGTTTGACCATCGTTGATAGTCATTGACTGCCATTGACCATATTTGACCGGTTTTCACAAATCAGGAAGGTTGGTGGCCCAGTAGCGCCTGGGCGACGATTAATCTGCCTTGTAGGCTTTTTTTGCAACATTACTAGCAATAATCTAGGAAAAAAATAATTTAAAGTGAGTTACAACATAGAATACACAAGAACTGGGTCAGTAGCCGAGTTCAACCAACATGGTTTTATATTCCTATTCCTATGAGAAATCTACAATTGACAAAAGAGTTTAATTTCATCAAAAATAGTATCTTACCTCGGAGGTTAAATACATTGACGAGATTATAAGATGTTGTGTGATAATCTCGTCAATGTGTCTTATACGTGGACCCTGTTTTAATGTTTCTACACTTTCTATATATTCAACCATGAAAGTTAATGATAAAAATATTAGAGTGACCAATGGGAGAATTAAAGGATTTAAAAAAGCACAAAACAAAAAGTCTTAAACTTTGATTGTGATGTTGCTTGGAAGAATTTGGAGACGGCTAAGAAGGTTTTTTTCCACAAGAAAATGCACTTATTCGTCTAGTAGCTCATGTCACGTTTTCTTGTATTAGGATTTATATATATACCACGGGGTGGCATGTGATATTAGGAATCTGTAAGTCAGATCATCAAAGATACTTCAAGTAATATAGAAGGGTATCCGCGAAATGCGGCGGCGGGTACCCGGTGACTAAATGGTGGCGATGCTATTGATGATGGTGGCAGAGGGTGGCGGGGATGGAGTAAGGTGGAGATTGGTGTGTTTTGAGGGTAGAGAAATATAAGTGAAATGTCAAATATATTGCGTGTGTTTTTATGTGTTTGGTCATTGTTGTATAAAGCAGGGTACCCGCGCAATGCGGCGGCGAGTACCCTGTAACTAAATTTTGTGGCAAACAAATGTTTTTCATTTATATGTTTAGGCGAACGAATCCAAGGAACACACAGATATGTAACGGCGAACGGATGTCTTTCGTTTATACGTTATTCATGATGATAACTTTATCGACAGTGTTGCGCGTCTGTGATGATAACCTTATCGACGTTTCACATATATATCTTTTTTCTAAAGCAAAACATATAAATCAATAATTGAGTAAATTGATAGCATATTCATTTTTCAATTTCTATCATTAATATACACGAATGTTACAAGTTAATAGGCGTTCAATGTTTAATTTTTTAGCAAATTATTAAAATGGTGGTAAGTTTATTTGGTTACTTTTATTTATGAGTATAATGCAAGCTATTCATTTAAAACATCATCAACAACAAAATGTTGCACAAACAAAAAAGTATATTAAATAAAAACATCATGACTTTAGATATTTCAAAATGAGTAATGATATTTAGGCCTACAATCCATGTCTAAATACATGCTTAATGCATAAATTACTTGTACAATTGTATTATACATTTTCTCTCTCCAAATTCCCACCAATCACTTTTTCAAATCAACCAATCAAATCATTAGTCATACAATTAAGTAGGCTTGCTAATTAGGCATAAGAATCATTTTTATTTTAAAATTAATCACTTTGTCATTAATTAACCAATAACAATACTGAAAATCAACATTAACTAACAAAAATGGCTAGGCCCATTAGCAATCCATATTCTCGTTTAGTATTTGTTAAAAGTCCGTAATTTTCGGACAACCAAATAATAGTAAAAAAATTCGGATATTAGCTCAATATAAGGCCCAATTTTCGGTTAAATCCAACTCATAACCCAATAATACTATTTACCCTAGTTTTTAGGTTATGAATAACACCTCCTAATTTGTCCTACCCAAAAAACACTCATCACAATTTTCCTTATCACTTCACTTCACACAAACCAAAATACGTACAACATTTCTTCTTCCAGCCATTAAAAAATTCGTCCCTTTGTTTCTTATCTTAACACACCGAATCACAATAACCCTTTTTTTTGTAAAACTCACAACCGAAACTCAAACAAACACCCTTTTTGGTTTTCTACTACTAAGAACCGGACCAAGGACCTTCATGTCTTCATTTGTTTACTCAAAACAAGGACCAAAGACACTTGGCTTCAAGATCTTTAATGATCTCGGGTAGGGTTTTTTTTTTTTTTTTTTTTTTTTTTTTTTTTTTTTTATTTTTTTTTTTTTAACTAAAAATAGAGTGTAACACAAATTTGTTATACATCTTTCTTTGAAAGTTTCGTATATAAAAAAAGCTATGCTTCACATAGATCAATGATGGGTTATGTTCATATACGAAAATCTTTGAAGATTTGTACTAAAATGAACAAAGTTGAGATCTTGTTTTCTTCTTTTTCTTTTATGAGTTCGAGACTTATGGTTATTGATTTGGAGATGGGTTATTGTTGCATGTTTCGATTATAGTTGTTTGGAGATGGGTTAGTAGATTCGGTAAACTTTTTGTTTGCTGTGAAGGTACATAGGTTTAGGTATAGGAAAGATTGGATTCGGGTTTTGAGTGGTGAATAAGAAGCGTATTATGGTTGGGTTGCTTTGAATTGGCATGTTTTCAGATCAAAGATTGGTTACCTTGAGCACGATATAATGGCAGTGTCATTACCGTTTTCTGGGTTGGCGTAATAAGCCTTACACGTCGGGTAACGCGACTGACTGAGACTCCATTACTACACTCGGACTTATTGCAGATATGTGTGTGAGAGATATGATATAGTTTGTGTCTATTTATATGGAGGATGCGGTTACATGTTATTAATGATTATTATTGATAATAATGATTTTTAGTGGTTACATGTTTTTAATAATGAGCTTTAAATATGAATATGAATACTATATTGAAGAATGGGCCATAAAAGTGGGCTTTAATAAGTAAGTTACATAGTATTGTTAGCATGTGTATGTATTAACAATAGCAGTCATTGAATATTTCCTGGACGTTTTTTGTAAATAAGTATTGGCTGGAATTGTAAGCTAGCATGTAATTAATGTAGCAAGAGACATTATATTTCCATAATAAGTAAGTTACAAAGTCTGAATTTTAAGCCTTGCTAATTAGGGAATGTCCTAAATGCATTATAATGTAGTAGAGATTTCACTCGTAACAGAAAAATAAATTAAAGAAAATTAAAAGATTCACTTCTCTAATCACAAATTAACTAGACTTACTTTTTATTTTCAACTAGAATTGAATAATGAAAAGCCGCCACAACTTTTTAAATGGGAAATTCTTTGAAAAAGTATCATACAGGTCACAAATGTGACTTTCGCGAACCGAACAAAAAAATCATCTTTTGAGCATCCAGGTTGACTATTTTGTCTACTTTAGAGTACTAAAAATTCTGTCATTACCATTTTACCATTGAATTTTTGAAAATTGCATCCATCGTTCCTAGGCTAAATTACATAAATGGTCCCTGTCGTTTGGAGGAAATTGTGTCCACCGTCCCTATTTTTTTTTCGAAATTCTTTTTCTTTTTCTGATTTTTTTTCGAAATTTTTTTTCAAATTTTTTTCTGAAATAATTTTTTTTAGAATTTTTTTTTTATAAAATTTTTTTCAGAAATAATTTTTGTAAAATTTTTTTTTTTCAAATTTTTTTTTTCTAAAATAATTTTTTTATAAACTTTTTTCGAAAAAAAAAATTTAGTAATTTTTTTCTGAAATAATTTTTTTAGAATTTTTTTTATCAAAATTTTTTTTTCTGCCTTTTTTTCTGAAATAATTTTTTTCGAAAAAAATTTCTAAAATAATTTTCTTCCCTTTATTCTTTAGATTTCTTACCTTAATGAAGCCCTCTTCATGATTATCCACCGGATTAGACACCTTGGCTGCCACATTAATGTTCTTTCGAACAGTCTCCTTAACACATTTAGGACAATCAAAAAGAGCATGCCCAAATGATTTACAATCAATACAATGAGGAGGCTTCCATTCATATTCGACAATAATAATTTCCGTAGTATAACCATTACCTTCTTCATTCGGATTAGCCATTGTAACTTGGCTCTTCAATTCAGAATCTGCGCTTAATTCAACTAAGGCACGAGTAAAAACGACCCCATGACTCAACACACATAGAACTTGTGAAAGCATCCAACATAATAGGTTTCCCTACTTGCGTAGCAATCAAGCTCAAACCATCCTCTGAATAAGCAACCAACGGAACTTTATGCAGTTTAATCAAAACCGGTACGTTGTTAACCTCGTTCCTATTAAGGGATAAAGTAGGAGTCTATTTATTAAGAATAATAGGCGAGTTACGAATTAACCAAGGGCCACGCTCCAAAACACGATCCACACCATCCTTGGTAGCAAACTAAAAAAGATAAACTCCATCACCATTTTTCATAAGCTTTTGCAAACCGAACTTTCCCTAAGTATTAGTGACATAACGTTGCACATTAGGGAAAGCGATCGTCTTACCAAGGAAGTATCCAACTAAAGTATTTTCATACCGACAAAGTACCTTCTCCATAGCAGCCCTAGGAAGCATCGTATCACGGGATTCTATCCGCTCCTCATTAAACAAAGACCTGAAATTCACCTTCGGAAGAGTACGAGTAGCATTGAGAATATTGGCAAATGAAGTACATTTAGTTTGATTCTCACCCACCTCAGGTGCAGCCCCATGACTTGTAGAAGCATGCTCCATGATACCGGCTTGCTTCATGTGATTAACGTCATAATGTGTAACATTCGTACAAGTATGTCCATCAACACTTCCCTCCATATGAGCTGCATCAGGTTGCGCTAATGGAATAGTAGCAGCAGCACTTAATGTGGCTGCTGCAGTTAAGACAGTTGTAGCAGCGCCAACCCTTTCTCCATCATGTCCCTCTTTATTCTTCTTCAAAAACTCTTTCTCCATCTTTCCATCATCCACGACCCAAAAAAACCAAACCCAATAGCATACCCAAAATGACAAACACAGCATGTAGCAGCAACCAAATTCAAAAGAAAACCCCTAACTCAAAGTTAGGGTTTCAACACGTGTAAGAATCAATGACTAACCTCCCTTCATGTTGAAGTCGGTTATAAACCCTAACAAAACGATTTCAAGAAACAAGCTCTAAAAACTATGTAACTAACAACAGATGGTTAGGTTTATGGTAAACACGGATGTAAATCACCCGCTAACACAAATCGTTGCTAGAAACAACAGTGATTAACGCGAATTAGATGAAAATATTAAGATCGAAACCCTAAAAATGATTTCACCCAAAAAACCTTAAAAACTTTGTGATTAGGACAACGACTCTAAGCAAGATAATGTGAAACACGAGTGTTAATCACTCACAATTACAGATCATTGTAAAACATAAGGGTTGGGGCAGATTTGGCAGAAAACGATTAGGGTTGTTAGGGTTCATTTTGGTCGCCAAAGAGATAGTCGAACAGGGTTTTTTTTTTTTTTTTGTTCTATGATTATGATTGAAAGGCGGTTTAATTAAACTAGCAATCAAGGTTGCAAAAATCGTAAATCTGTAGTCGGGCTGTCGACCCCCTTATAGCTTGTAATCGGTCTAGGCGGGATTAATCGGATTTTCATTGGCAAATTTTGGGTGTTTTTGGGGAGTTTTGGGTATTCCCGACAAGGTTTTCATTAAAAAAATATTGTAATAGATATAAACAGCGACTATAAGTGATTAAAACTAGTTTACATCGAGTTTTGAGTATTTCCACCAAGATTTGCAAGTTTTCGGTAAGTTTGACCATCGTTGACAGTCATTGACTGCCATTGACCACATTTGACCGATTTACACAAATCAGAAAGGTTGGTGTCCCAGTAGCGCCTGGGCGACGATTAATCGGCCTTGTAGGCTTTTTTTGCAACACTGCTAGCAATAATCTCGGAAAAAAATAATTTACAGTGAGTTACAACATAGAACACACAAGAACTGGGTCAGTAGCTGAGTTCAACCAACATGGAGTTCAACCAACATGGTTTTATATTCTTATTCCTATGAGAAATCTACAAGTGACAAAAGAGTTTAATGTCATCAACTATAGTATCTTTCCTCGGAGGTTAAATACATTGATGAGATTATAAGATGTTGTGTGATAATCTCATCAATGTGTCTTATATGTGGAACCTGTTTTAATGTTTCTACACTTTCTATATATTCAACCATGAAAGTTAATGATAAAAATACTAGAGTGACCAATGGGAGAATTAAAGGATTTAAAAAAGCAGAAAACAAAAAGTCTTAAACTTTGATTGTGATGTTGCTTGGAAGAACTTGGAGACGGCTACGAAGGTTTTTTTCCACAAGAAAATACACTTATTCGTCTAATAGCTCATGTGACGTTTTCTTGTATTAGGATTTATATATATACCACGGGGTAGCATGTGATATTAGGAATCTGTAAGTCAGATCATCAAAGATACTTCAAGTAATATTTCACTCGTAATGAAAGCCGCCGCAGCTTTTTAAAGAAAAAGCATCATACTCGTTTCAAAAGTGACTTTCGCGTACCGAACAAAAAAAATCATCTTTTGAGCATACAACTTGACTATTTTGTCTACTTTTGTGTACTAAAAATTCTGTCATTACCATTTTACCATTGAATTTTAAAAAATTGCACCCACCGTCCCTAGGCTAAATTAAATAAATGGTCTCTGTCGATTGGAGAAAATTGCGTCCACCGTCCCTATTTTTTTTTCAAAATTTTTTTTCCAATTGTTTTTTTCGAAATTCTTTTTCTTTTTCTTATTTTATTTTAGAATTTTTTTTTCAAAATTTTTTTTTCCGAAATTATTTTTTTTCGTGAAATAATTTTTTTTATAAATTTTTTTTTCTAAAATAATTTTTTTAGATTTTTTTTTTCAAAATTTTTTTTCCATTTTTTTTAGAAACTTTTTTCGAAAAAAAAAATTTAGTAATTTTTTTCAGAAATAATTTTTTTAGAAATTTTTTTTCGAAATTATTTTTTTCTTCCTTTTTTTCTGAAATAATTTTTTTCCAAAAAAAATTCTAAAATAATTTTCTTCCCTTTATTCTTTCGATTTCTTACCTCAATGAAGCCCTCATCATGATTATCCACCGCATTAGACACCTTGGCTTCCACATTAATGTTCTTTCGAACAGTCTCCTTAACACATTTAGGACAATCAAAAAGAGCATGCCCAAATGATTTACAATCAATACAATGAGGAAGCTTTCATTCATATTCGACATTAATAATTTCCGTGTTATAACCATTACCATCTTCATTCGGAATAGCCATTGTAACTTGGCTCTTCAATTCAGAATTTGCCCTTAATTCAACTAAGGCACGAGTAAAAACGACCCCATGACTCAACACACATAGAACTTGTGAATTCATCCAACATAATAGGTTTCCCTACTTGCGTAGCAATCAAGCTCAAACCATCCTCTGAATATGCAACCAACGGAACTTTATGCAGTTTAATCAAAACCGGTACGTTGTTAACCTCGTTCCTATTAAGGGATAAAGTAGGAGTCCATTTATTAAGAATAATAGACGAGTTACGAATTAACCAAGGGTCACGCTCCAAAACACGTTCCACACTGTTATAGCCTAAAATCTATCATAACCAATACAACTAATACTAGGAAAGATTAAAGAAGAAGAGTGGAACTTGAATATAAAATTTATTAATCTCACACTTAATCTTTAATACAAACCTAAGACTACCAAGACTACCTTGAAGCACCTAGAGGACCAACCATCCAAATGAGGAGGAAGGTCCTATTTTTACTTAATCATGAGATGGGTGGACTTGTGATGGGCTTGGGCTTTTCTTTACACAAAATATTAACCCATTAGATTAGAAAAGCCCAAAGCCTATTCTACTTACTAATACAACGACACACTTAATACAAATATTACAAACGAAAATGACCATCACTTTTTTATAAATCCTAACAATCTCCCCCTAAGGGAGGGTCATTCAAATGATGCTCGGAGTGATGTGGTCTTTCGTCTTCAATTTTTTGTGCTTTGTGTGTCGTTGCATAATAGTCTTTGTTCTCGTTCCTTCATGCTATGTGATCTTTAAAGTATCGTCTTTTGGTTGTTCTTGCCTTGATCAGTATCTTCATGTGATTGTGACGTCGTGACCTCCAACATACTCATACCTCTTGAGCTTTATACTTATGTCTTCCTCACTTGATACTTGAACTTGTTCTTGACATCATGATTAGCTTTTTAACTTTGTCTTTACACATTGTCTTTAACTTGATCCTTTTGTCTTGAACTTTTACATTTGAGCTTTGTTGAGGATGAGCTTCTTAAGTATGAGTATCCGGAGGTGAAGATGTTTGATATATGTGATGATGGTTAATGGATGTTTATAGGTAGCTGCATAAAACTGTTAGTAATAAATCATCCAGCACTTACAGGTTGGGACTTTGAGATCGTCAACAGCATAGTGTGAAGACTTTCTCTAATCCTTCCCCAGGCCGTTCTGAACCGGATACCCCCGAAAGGGCTTACACGGACACACCGAAGTGCACCCACGATTCAGTGAGTCGCTGGAGATCACCCCACGACTGTAGACCGTTTGAAGCACGTAACCATCATGATATAAATGGCAAGATCCGTAGATCTCATAAAGACTCTTGTACACCTTGTGTCCTATTTGGCGAACACAAGGGTATAAAAATGGAAGTGTTCCTAAGAGATCTTTTATTGAATCTCATGGCTCTAGACTCTATAAAGTGCGTTTTGGTTTTAGTAGTCGGAGGCATGGAGCAGAGTGCCACCTTTTCAATATCAACACATCTCGGAATGAGAGGCCGATAGATTATGTAGTGTTCTCCGTGAGAATGAAACAAATATCTTTTAAGAGATATCTGAGTGGCTAGGAGGGGTGGTGCAGCGCGTCACTGAGTCCATGACGTCTTGTCTTCAATATCAGTATCACCTTAGTGAGTACTGATAGCTGATGTATTGACCCGGTTTCTGCCCTAAGTTTTCATGGAGGGCTATTTCTTTTCACCCTTTCATTCAACTTTTCTTTTTCATTCTTCAACCCCTTCTTTCTCCTTTCTCATTTTACTCCTTTTTTCAATCTTACCTAAGGACTTCTAATTCTAATCTATTGGAATTGTCCTTGGGTAGATCCCTCCGGCTCTGGCGGATCATAGGACATAACCTAATCATAATCACCTTATAACTCCATGATTATCCTAGGTTTGTTGATCACTTGCCATAAACCTTTTGTGAAAATCTCTCAAAGTGTTTATGAATAAACACATTTAGTTAACACTTTGAGAGTTTTGCATTTTTGAAATACTCCCCCTTCACATGTGCTCATGCATTTTTGATATAAATTAGCACATGTTGGGTAGAGTTCGCACATTTTGAATTGATCGACTTTCAATGAATATGACCTTTGCGAGACACGTTTACATCACTAGATAGTCTAGTTTGAAATTATTACCCGTCCCGGTCATATTCAATGATCATCTCTCGAATTGGTACATTCTACTCAGACAAGTCCTTTGCGAGACACGTTTACATCACTGGAGAACCAGCTTGAAATTATTACCCGTCCCGGACAAGTCTTTTCGATTACGGACATTTAATTTTCGTCAATTCGAGGGTTCATACTGAGTCGAGTTCTTATTGAGATTCAGTTACAATCTTTAAACCTTTTAATCACATTTTAATCACGTCCTCTCCCCCTCAAAAATAGCATGTAGTGATATTTTTTATAACAACTGATTAAAATGAAACTTTTTGGAGAGAAGGACGGATTTTGGCATGAAATTGGAATATTTTTCTTTTTTAATTTTATACTCCCCCTTAAATAAAGCATATTGTAAAACATTTGAGATTAAGATGGAGTCATCATTTAATCACGGGTTTCGTACTGAAGTATACGAAAGCCGTTGAGTTTTTTAAGATAAGTGCTCGAAAAAAATATTTGAAACCTTTATTTTGATTGAGCACTTTCCTTTCTTTGAAGCACGGGTCCTGAAATGAGATGTCCAGAAGCCATCACGTTAAGCTGGGGTTCGAAACTGAGTTGTTCCGAAGCCATTGTGAATAAATTTTGAGAAACGACATGTTTTGAAAACATTTTAATGAACTCTCGCTCAAGCATCTGTACATGTTCGTATCATTGTTGAATGACATTTCTAGATACGTACAGAATATCGATTATACGAGAGACATGTCGTGAGACGAATATTTTTGGATTTTTTGATTTTATATTGTTTTTGAATTTTTTGAAAGTTTTCTATTTTTATATTTTGTTTTTGTTGATTTTTCAAATTTTGTATTTTATTTTTGATTTTATAAAAGAAATGGAAAATCAAAAATAGAAGATAGAGATTATGATTTTGAAGAATTTACAGAATTAGAACCCTCTGACGAACTGGGTTCAGAGATAATTGAATCACATGCTACCAAAGATGAAGAGGTTTCACAAGTAACAGTGTTAGAAGTACATGAATCATCACTCTGAGGGTGTTGACTATCAACTGTTGTAACGGTTTCTACTTCCTGTTGGTGATTGTCACTATTCTTTGTCTTTGTGAAACTATCAAAAATCTTTCCTGTGGGAATCCATCTAAGACCAACTGTTTTAAAAACTCTTCCCGTAGGAATCCACCTAAGGCAAGATCTAGGAGTTGTTTTCTTATCAGATACAGCGGAAGTCTCATTTTTAGAAAAACTACGTCCTGTAGAGATCCACCTAGTAGGTTTCTTAGCCTTTTGCTTTTTATCAACGAGTTTGTTTCTATTTGTCTTAGTGGATTGTGCTGAAGCATTGGTTTGCCGTTCATGTTCGAAGAGGAATGTGAGTTCTAAGTGTTGCATTCTAAGTGCATAGCATTTACATTTGAGCAACTACTTTTAGATGCAAGCCAATCCCTAGACTTTAGTTGAATGATCCTAGGTAGTGGTTTACTACTACTAGCAGTGCATTGTAATGTTGTAGAATTCATCACCTTAGATGTTGTTCCTAAAATTCCATCCTTTCGAATCTGTGCCTTTTTCCTAGCTGCTTCTTGATTGTGAGTGTGGACTATGTTGTTTGAGCAAACAGATTCTTTAACAGATTTTGTGGTCACATTCGTTGAGCTATTCCTAGGGGCACACACATTAGGAATTATCTTGTTGTCCTTTGAATTTGTTGTACCATTCCTAGACTCTTTAGGATTATCTTTTTCACTTTTGTCTATCACCCTATATGTTTGAGATGTAGAGGCAGACGCAGTAGTCGGACTAATCCTAGAAAGATCAGGTGCTATCAAATTTGATGTTTCGACAACCATTTTTCCTTTATCAGCACATTTTGATTTTTCACTTTCTTTTGGCAAGGGTGTTGGAGTGACTGGTTTTATCAAATCAGTTATCATATCAACTTTTGGAACACTTTGAGAAATTGACATTTTTGGTTTTGCAACTGCTTTGTCCGAAGTTGATGGTTTTGCAAACTTAGTTTCCTCACCCCGCCTTTTTTGACTATCAAGCTGAGACTTCAAGAGATCAATTTGTTCTTGCATGTTTTTGTAAGAATGCTCATACGACAATTTGTCATACTTGCATTCTTCCTTTTTCCGATCAAGTTGTTTAAAATATGTGACATTTTCCTTTTCAAGCTTAGCAAGCGCATTTTCATATTTTAACACAATTTGAGAAGTCTCAGCTCTCAGTCTTTCATCATCTTCCACAGAATATGTTTGCTAAATTATTGACATAATATCAGTCGATAGAGCTACTTCGAAGAGAGTGTCATTATGTTTTTCCAAAACTTTGATGTGTTCAATTTTTTCATTAGCTTCCTTCACCAGGGATTTGTGGTCCTTGACAAAGTCGGCGGGTTCTTTCAAAAGATTGTTTTCAACATTAAGAACTACCGCATAAATTGTAGTGATTTGAGGATTGATTTCTGTTTCAAACATCTTTTTCTGTTCAGTATGAAAACTTGAAAACTAGTCATTGTAGTTACTTTTTGTTTTGGATGCCACAATCATTTGAAGCGCTTCAACTCTCTTTTTAAGATCATCCAAATATCATCTAGCTTCACTTGTGTTACAAGTGTTCTTAGAGGACATTTGTTCGATGTTAGAAAGATGTTTTGAAACAACTTTTCGTTTTGCGACAGCCACTGGTCTTTTGAAAAACATTGGTGACTCTTTTTGAACAAGATGAACGCCATAATCTGTATTAAGCTTGTTATAATCAATTGGTTTAATTTCTGGGTTCTTTTGTCTCATTTTGTTTCTACTCTCTTTGGCAAGCTCAATTGATTCAAAAGAATTACGAACCTCGGGAGGATCATGTTTATCATTTAGCACACTACCATTATATAACACATTCTGTTGTTGCTGAGCTTTCTTGAGATTATAAGGGTTTTCACAACCGATAGCCATTTTCTTCATTGTATGTAAAATCGGGTTTGGATCTTTGATTAGCATATTTTGAGTTTGAGCAGAATGACCCGTTTTTACAAGCAACTCTTCCAACTTTTTAATGGTTTCTTGTTTGTCAATGATTTCATCAAGAAGATCATTTTCCCGTTTTGAAAACCTTGCATGCAACTCTTTCTTTTCTTTTTCAAGATCAGAACAAGTTGATTTTTGTTTAGAAAGTTGGTTGGTTAATTCTGAAATTTCCTTGTTTAAAGATTTTATTTGAATGTTCAACTTAACATCGAGTGTGTCATATTTGATTTGCAAATGTTTTTCTCTTAAAACAGAATCTCTATAACCAATTTCTAATTCAGACTGTCGTTTGTTATTAAATTCAAAAGCACGTTCATTCACCTTATATCTCTCAAGCTCAGCGGTCAATTTCACATTTGCGGCTTTAACATCGCGATTGACCTTTTTGACCTTTTCAATTTCAATTTGACAATTATGAAGTAATGATTCAAAGAGAGCACGGGTTTCCTCATCATTAGCATCATTTTGTGCAACTTGAACTTCATTAGGATCCATATCTGGAGTTGCCAAATTAGTATTGCTACAACTTGGCGTGTCCATATATGTATCATAAGTAGGTTCGAGAGGCACAAAATGTGGCTTTTCATGAGCAAACGGATTAACCTCATTACTTGGATTTGGTACCTCATGGAGTGGTTCTGTGTCATAGGTAGGAGGAATGTTAGAATTACTGCTCGATGTTGTTTCTTGCGGATTAGCCATGAAGTCGGAGATTCCAGTGTGTTCTGCAGTGCAATCATTAACTCTGGTGGTAACCATGAAGTCGTATTCCTCAGCAGTGAACGGTATTCCCGATTCTTCCTTTTTGGCTAGCATCAACATGTACTGGAGCTTTTCTAGCTTCGTCATTGCATTGACATTACCAGCTCTACCTATATCACTCCTGTGGATTTCAGATGAAGTCATGAAAAAATAATCCTCATTTTGATAGACCCCGTTCTGATTCACAAACTGATCCATTTGGTTTCTAGTATACTGCCCGGCATATTGTATTTGATTCCCCATCTGTATCCCCGTAGCATTTCCTTTCTGATTTCCGATAACCTCAACCAATTGACCTTCTTGTCCTATATATAACTGCGTATTGTCAGTGTACAGTGAATTCCATTGGTTATTGTTATGTTGTTTGATTATTAATGCCTTGGTGAATAATGCAAAAGCATGTGCCAAATCAGTTGCGATATTGTCTTGTTGAGTGGCCATTGATGATGTTGTATGGTTAAGATAATGTTGGATCGTTGCAAAGATCTTGGAGTGGGTTGGTTACGGTTCACGAGATTTGGTTTAAATTAAAGTCCTTTGTCGGTGTCAAAGTTGATATCTTAGAAAGTAGGTTATTTCACAAACTCAGTTATCCAAACTCGGTTATCCAAACTCAGTGAAAATCCTCGAACTCAGTGAAAATCCTCGAACTCAGTGAAATTCCTCGAACTCAGTGAAAATCCTCAAACTCAGTGAAAATCCCCAAACTTAGTGAAAACCCCAAACATAGGTGAACTCGGTGAAGTCCAAACTTAGGTGAACTCGGTGAAGTCCAAACTTAGGTGAACTCAGTGAAGTTCAAACTTAGGTGAACTCAGTGAAGTCCAAACTTAGGTGAAATTGGTGAAGTCCAAACTTAGGTGAACTCAGTGAAGTCCAAACTTAAGTGAACTCGGTGAAACTTCCAACTCGATGAAACTTCTAACTCATTGAAACTTCACCTAACTCTGTGAATTAGTCACTGAACTCGACTAATTTCTAGATGAATTAGTAACTGAACTCGATGAACTAGTCACTGAACTCGAGTAAATCAAATGTCACTGAACTCGAGCAAGTGAATTAGTCACTGAACTCGAGTAAATCAACCAAACTCGACTAATTTCACCTAACTCGATGAAATAGTCACTGAACTCGGGCAAAGGACCTCGGATGAACAGTAACAACTCGGGTGAACAGTAACATGCCCCAAAAATTTTTTCCCTAAATCTTTGTTTGGCTCTTGATACCACTTGTTATAGCTTAAAATCTATCCTAACCAATACAACTAATACTAGGAAAGATTAAAGAAGAAGAGTGGAACTTGAATATAAACTTTATTAATCACACACTTAATCTTTAATACAAACCCTAGACTACCAAGACTACCTTGAAGCACCTAGAGGACCAACCATCCAAATGAGGAGCAAGGTCCTATTTATACTTAATCATGAGATGGGTGGACTTGTGATGGGCTTGGGCTTTTCTTTACACAAAATATTAACCTATTAGATTAGAAAAGCCCAAAGCCTATTCTACTTACTAACACAACGAAACACTTAATAGAAATATTACAAACGACAATGACCATCACTTTTTTATAAATCCTAAAACACACCATCCTTGGTAGCAAACTAAAAAAGATAAACTCCATCACCATTTTTCATAAGCTTTTGCAAACTAAACTTTCCCTAAGTATTAGTGGCATAAACTTTCACATTAGGGAAAGCGATCGTCTTACCAAGGAAGTATCCAACTAAAGTATTTTCAGACCGAAAAAGTACCTTCTCCATAGCAGCCCTAGGAAGCATCGTATCACGAGATTTTACCCGCTCCTCATTAAACAATGACCTGAAATTCACCTTCAAAAAAGTACGAATAGCATTGAGAATATTGGCAAATGAAGTACATTTAGTTTGATTCTGACCCACCTTAGGTGCATCCCCATGACTTGTAGAAGCATGCTCCATGATACCGGCTTGCTTCGTGTGATTAACATCATAACGTGTAACATTCGTACAAGTATGTCCATCAACACTTCCCTCCATATGAGCTGCATCAGGTTGCGCTAATGGAATAGTAGCCGCAACACTTAACGTGGCTGCTGCAGTTAAGACAGTAGTAGCAGCGCCAACCCTTTCTCCATCATGTCCCTCTTTATTCTTCTTCAAAAACTCTTTCTCCATCTTTCCGTCATCCATGACCCAAAAAAAACAAACCCAATAGCAGACCCAAAATGACAAACACAGCATGTAGCAGCAACCAAATTCGAAAGAAAACCCCTAACTCAAAGTTAGGGTTTCAACACGTGTAAGAATCAATGACTAACCTCCCTTCATGTTGAAGTCGGTTATAAACCCTAACAAAACGATTTCAAGAAACAAGCTCTAAAAACTATGTAACTAACAACAGATGGTTAGGTTTATGACAAACACGGATGTAAATCACCAGCTAACACAAATCGTTGCAAGAAAAAACAGTGATTAATGCGAATTAGATGAAAATATTAAGATCGAAACCCTAAAAATGATTTCACCCAAAAAACCCTAAAAACTTTGTGATTAGGACAACGAATCTAAGCAAGATAATGTGAAACACGAGTGTTAATCACTCACAATTACAGATCATTGTAAAACATAAGGGTTGGGGTAGATTTGGCAGAAAACGATTAGGGTTGTTAGGGTTTATTTTGGTCGCCAAAGAGATAGTCGAACAGGGTTTTTTTTTTTTCGTTCTATGATTATGATTGAAAGGCGGTTTAATTAAACTAGCAATCAAGGTTGCAAAAATCGTAAATCTGTAGTCGGGCTGTCGACCCCCTTATAGCTTGTAATCGGTCTATGCGGGATTAATCGGATTTTCATTGGCAAGTTTTGGGTATTTTTGGGGAGTTTTGGGTATTTCCGACAAGGTTTTCATTAAAAAAATATTGTAATAGATATAAGCAATGACTATAAGTGATTAAAACTAGTTTATATCGATTTTTGAGTATTTCCACCAAGATTTGCATGTTTTCGGTAAGTTTGACCATCGTTGACAGTCATTGACTGCCATTGATCACATTTGACTGATTTACACAAATCAGAAACGTTGGTGGCCCAGTAGCATTTGGGCGACGATTAATCGGCCTTGTAGGCTTTTTTTGCAACACTGCTAGCAATAATCAAGGAAAAAAATAATTTACAGTGAGTTACAACATAGAACACACAAGAACTGGGTCAGTAGACGAGTTCAACCAACATAGTTTTATATTCCTATTCCTATGAGAAATCTACAAGTGACAAAAGAGTTTAATGTCACCAACTATAGTATCTTTCCTCGGAGGTTAAATACATTGATGAGACTAGACGAGTACCCATGCATAGCATCGGATTTTCTTGCAGCAAATACATATAGGTGTGATATTGTGGTTAAGTATTTCATGTAACATTTATACATAAAAAATAAAACAATCAAAATGTAATTGAAAAAAGTTTTAATATGCAATAATTCAACTCAATGAAAAATTATTAAAAAGTATCAAAAAATATATAAAAGCATTTAGTGAAACTGCTAGAAAGTATAACTAAATAAAGACAGTTAACTCCTTAGACAAATTTACACATATTTGAATTTCAAATGAGATAGTATGAATGTGTCAATAAATACACATATTTGAATTTCAAATGAGATAGTATGAATGTGTCAATAAAAATGTCAGATATCACTTCCGTTAATTGATGTCAATAAGCTCTCCTATATTAAATGGTTGTTCTTCCCTTTAAGTACTTTTGTTATTAACTTGTTACTATAATATTTTGCTTCTAGAGAGATCTTTTACTATTACAGCCTTTTCTAAAATTTGGTTTCTTATACCAAGTCAACTTTATTAAAGGTTTAATGAATCCTTTTTCTTGTAGTGGAATTTGTACGTAAGTCTCTTGTTTTTTGATTACACACTAAAAAAGAGTTGACTACATCTTTATTATGGTGTTTATATATTAAAGATTATGATAATTATTTGTAAACTATTAAAAATATATATTTTTTAAATAATATAAAACAATGGAATCGTGTTAGTTTTAATTTTATAGATTAAAGTGATGGTCATTCACATCGTTTAGAACTTTGTATAATATGGTTATCTAGTCAAGAAAAGTGGGCTTTTGGCTCATATAACATGTAAGACTTAATATAAAATAGGTCCATGAGCCAAAGCCCACACGAAGCCCATTGAAGGCCCTTTAGGGCAATATCTCTTGTACTATATAATCCTCACAACACCTCATTTGTGAGGTGTTGAAAGTGTGTGTAAAGAGTGTGCAATCTAATAGAAGAAAACTTATCATCACTCTCATTCTCTCTAACAATATACACGATCCATATATACACCTCTTGTCCCATCTCTCTTGAGCTTAACGAGTGTCATATTTGTGTGATAAAGAGTGATATTGAGCTACAACAAGTGGTATCAACAACCATACTTCGAGGTAGGAGTCTTTGTGTTCGGTTCTTGCTCAAAAAATACACATTGTTGCGTTTTTGATTTTCAATAAACGTGGCTATTTGTGTTTTCTGTGAAACGTGGCTATTTGTGTTCTTCACTTCGATTCATACGCAAGATCAAGCACTAAATTCGTGTTTGTTTATGTTAGATCGACTTGGTTTGTAAAGGTGTAAGTGCTACTCACTCAAATCTTGTGCTTATGTGTTGGATTGTTGTTTGTTCTAAGTCATTTTAGATCGACATCAATCTACAAAAAGTTCATTCGATCCATTTGATCTTTTTGTTGAAAATAGTATTTGTTTGTGTATTATTGATTTGAGTTGGTAAGAATTAGTCAAAGTTGGTAGAAGTTGGTAAGGCTGACAAGGAGTGTGTAAGAAGTCACAGTGGGTGGTTAGCAAAAGGACAAGAGTTGGTGAAACTGCCAAGTTTCGAAATTGGCAAGAATTTCGGAATTGCAGCAGTTCTTCGAAATTAGTCTAGTCCTTCGGAATTGCAACATTGTTTCGCAATTGACACTGTCTTCGGAATTGCAACATAGCTTCGCAATTGGCACTGATTTCGGAATTGCAACATTGTTTCGCAATTGACACTGATTTCGGAATTGCAATATAGTATCGTAATTGATGTTGTCCTTCGGAATTCACCCTCTTTCGCAATTGACTTAGGCTTTCGCAATTTAGAGCAATTTTCAGTTTTGGCAATTTCAGTCCTTGTCTTTTCAGTAGCCTTAGGGAAGTTTCAGAATTGACAGTTTTGGCCCTCGTACTTGTGTGAAACGATTTCAAAGTTAAATAACTTTTAAGGAATTGATTTGAACGTAATTTCGTCAAATCAAAAGTGAACTCGGTATTTTCACTCTTGTATAAGAGTGTAAAATACTTCAACAAACGGATATCTACCCTCTTGTATAAGAGAGTTAGATCTTTATATAAATTAGATATATTTCTATCTAAATTGATATTTTGCCATAATTTGTATAAATTTTGGTCAAATTGAAATTTCTATAGAAATTGTTGTTTTATCTAAATTATAATTTACATAACTTTGTCGAATTTGTAAACTTTTGACTTTGTCTTAATTATACTCCAATCAAATTTTGTAACTTTATTTAAATTTGTTTCGTTTATCTAAACTACAACTTCAACGATCATCAACAACAAACCAAGGCTTCACAACAACAACTAAACTTAACCTTCAACAACCACAACTCCTATTTCGTTGCAACAATCCTGAATCAACTTTATCACACATCGGAACTAAATTGAAATGGAAATGAAAATGAAAGAGAGAGAATCAAGGAAAGCATTTAAAGAGTTCAAGACTCAGATTGAAAAAGTCGTCAATTCAACTGGGTATGATTCAAGGTTCGCTCAGTCATTTGAATACTACATAAGATTCCAATTTCATCATTTCCAAGATCAACTCAAACAAAGCCTGAATCAATATGAGATGATACTGAATGAAGAAGAACTTTATACGCACAACTGTAAGGAAGCCCTTGAAGTGATCAAACCTCAACTTCAGATTATACTGCAACCTTGGATATTGAGTCAGTCAGAGTTTCTCAATGCGTTTTACCAACGATTTTGGCTAGACTTCAAAACCTTCCAAACCCAATGTATCGAGAACATGAGTGAACTCGAAAAGATACTTGCTGAAGAAGAAGTTGAGCTTAATGAGATTGAAAAGCAGAAACGGGAAAGGGAGCAAATTGAAAGAGAAATGCTATTAAAGGAAACAGTGGTGAATGAGAAAGAGACAAACAAAGATGAAGAGACAGTCGATGAGGGTACAACATCTGATGCTAGCTTGGTTTTAACGGGAAGTGACACATCATCAGAACAGCAGGTTGACAACAGTAGTCCAAGGTACGATTCGGATGCTGATGGTACACACAGGAATGAAGCTGTTTGGGATACTGAGGTTGACCTTATCAGACCTTCATCTGACACGGCAATATTGGCAACGGTACAACATTCACACGATGATGATAATGTTGTTTTGTTCGATAATGTGTTTGCTCATGACAAGACACATCCTGCGCATCCTGAGTCCATAAGTGACACATATGTGGTGGAACCGGTGGATAGTAATATCACTCCTACAACCCCAGATATGGATCCTAATGGAGGTGAGCCTGCCCAGGATGGATCTTCTCATGATCAAGATCATGCCTTATTTGCTTCTTTAATTGATTATTTCAAACATGAATTTGAAAAGTGTAAAGAGGACAATCGCAAAGCAAAGCAGGCGAATGTCTTATTGTCCAAAGAACTTGAGGGATTTAAAGAAATGGAAAAAGATTTGAACAAATAACACAAAACAAAGACATTCAAATCTCAAACCTTAAATCTCAAGCTCGGAAATTTGAAATTAACGGCGATGTTCTCACACCAATTTTAAAACGAAACGAAGAACTTGAAATTAGGTATAGCGAAGCTCTTTCTCGCGAAAAACGTTCCATTCAAAAACTGGACGAACAAATGGGTCCCAGCAACAGAAAAGTTCAAGCGCTTTTAAAAAATGTCTCTGACTTAAAAAATGAAAATTCGGTGCTTCAGCACACCACTTCAAATCTTAAGATTGCTAATACAAAACTTGAGAATGAAAATCAAGAGATTTCGAAACGGGTAAACAATGTTGAAGCAAAACTTCAAAAAACAGGACAAAGTGCTCAAACTCTTCAAATGATGCTTCCTAATGAAGAGAACACTCATCAAGGAAAATCCGGAATTGGTTTTGAAAATACCGGTCATGTGGAAAATAATTTTTTATCGAATGATGTTCTGTTCATGTCAGAAGAGGAAGAAAAATTGGAAAAGGAAAAACGCTTAAAAGTCAAACAAAGAAAAAGCCCATTCTCGTACCAAGGCTTTGTGTATGGTTGTACACAATTGTCAGAAATACCAAAGGCACCTTTAAAAAGAAAAGACACAAATGTGAAAAGATTTTTCAAAGAAGCTCAACTTGCTACTTATGATGCTCAGCTATGGCAAAATAAAGCAAGGAAACAGTTTTGTAATCTTAAATATCACATTGAGCACACGTTAAAGGTCATTTGGTCAAAACAACAATACACCATTAGTGACTACAATAATCTCATGTCATCAGACGCTTACCTAAAAAGGGAAGTCTGCAAGTTTTTAAAAGATGAGATTCAACCTCTTGTGAAAAACATCAACTTAAGTTTTGAATACTTTGAAAAATTTCTTGTCACTGAAATGAGAGAAGATTTAAGGTACATCCACTCTCTTGAAGATGAATTTGATGAAAAATGCCTAACACTTGATATTCAAAAAGCTTTTTTCACAAATCAAATTGAGTCATTCAAGTCGGCGTCTGTCAGCCATGCGTATGAGAATGTGGATTTTGAACAAACATCGTCTTTGAAGTCTGAAAATCTTTGTCTCAAAAAGAAAATCACAGAACTTTCAAAAGAAGCCGCTACAGTCAAAGAAGAATTGTCAAAAAGAATTGCTTCTTCTGAAAACCCTTTGACAACAACGCTTAAACAAAAGGAAAAGATTTTTGAAGAAAATTGTGTTGATGCCAAAATCAAGTTTGATTTGGATGAACTTGATACAAAATATATTGAATTGGAACATGCTGTGGCATCATTACAAAAAGAAAATGAGCATTTGAAAC
The DNA here is from genome assembly GCA_021014915.2 of Artemisia tridentata subsp. tridentata. Classification (NCBI taxonomy): domain Eukaryota; kingdom Viridiplantae; phylum Streptophyta; class Magnoliopsida; order Asterales; family Asteraceae; genus Artemisia; species Artemisia tridentata. The sequence goes on along the minus strand of CP139506.1, from coordinate 44,868,105 downwards.
AGACTTACAAAAACCTGTTTGATTCAATCAAACGTTCACGAGTTCAGACTCAAAAATCAATCATGAAACAAAAAGAGACTGAAGTTTTGAAGTCTCAATTGTCTGAATTCGCTGATGAAAAGTTTGAAAACGTTTTGCAAAAGTGTGAATCAATGAAGAAGAAAAAGGATGAGTCTCAAATCACAAAAGTTTCCTTTCCAAATCCCCTGTTTGATTATGATACTCCAGATTTTGAAACGGAAAATGAAAATCATGCTCTTCAAACAAAAGCGCTTGAGCTTGAAACGCTTTTAGCTCAACGAACAAACAATCTTGAGGATGCCAAAACTGATCTTTTCAACAAAACGAACAAATTCGAAACATATTTTGAAAGACTTGAAAAAGAAAATATTGTGTTCGAACGAAAATTGGCTCGTAAAACGGACGATTCAAAAGCTGAAAAAGATCAATTTTTGAAACAAATTGCTTCTTTGGAATCTAAATTGGCATCTCAAGATCATCTTCAAAAAGAATACAATGATTTGCGAATGTCATACAATGCCTTAAAAGCAAAGTTTGATGATCTCAATCGATCAAAAGGCAAATCTCTTGTTTCAAACGCGTCTCCGCAAGAAGTGAGTGTTTCAAAGAAGGTTTACTCGGGTGAATCTTCAAAACCATTTTCGAAAAAGGTTTCCCAGTTTACGACCTATTCTTTGCAAAAAGGAAGAAAGTTTTCGAAGAAACCAAATTTTTCTGAACCACTTACTCCTCAAAAGCTTTCAAGGTCAAATACTTCTAATGAAGAGAATACAGGTTTTCAAACTCCACAATCTCGATTTACACCGGTAAAGCAAGTGTGGAAACCAAAGCAAAGTCATTCAAAACCTCAGAATAATTCAAACTCTAAAATGCTTCCGCTACAACACCAGAATGATTCTACTTCAAGTTTTAAAACTCCAAAAGAGACAACGAGTTTCTCAAACAATTTTCAAAAGAAAAAGAGTTTTAAATCACCGTTGATTCCACAAGTGTTATTTCCAAATGAAACACCGGTTTTCAGTCCTCATTGGAATTCAACTTCTTTTAATCAGATTGACACAACTTACAAATGGTTTTCAAAATTTGCTAAACCTGTTGGCGCAGTGCTTAAATGAGTTCCAAAGGTTGTTGTCTAATCTGATCTCAAGATGGCTTCGGAATAAATCAGTTTCGGACCCATGCTTCAAAGAAAGGAAAGTGCTTAATCAAAATCTTTCGAGCACTTATCCTAAAAATCTCATTGGCTTGTAAGTATTTCAGCTTACAACCCGGGCTTCAACGTTTTGGCTTATGTACACATAACAGTGCATAACCCGTTTTTTAAAGAAAGGACCCTGTTGTACATTTATTGCAACAATCCAAAAAAGAAAAGAAGTTTTCATGCAAAGTTTATCAAACCAAACTTCTTAATCTTAAGCAAAATTTTATTCAAATTTCATCAAAAGGTTTTTCAAATCTTTTAAAAAAAAAATTGCATAAGTTTTTTCAAATCGTTACTCCCTACTTGCTCCAAAGTTCACAAAAATGTCACAACCAATGCAAGTTTTGAGGGGGAGTATTACATAAACAAATTTGTTCCAAAAAGTTCATGCAAATCCGTTTCTCCTTATTAGCTTTCTAAAAACAATGATTTTAATCAAACGGTATCAAAAATACCATTGAAATTCTATTTTTGAGGGGGAGAAATGTGATTAAAATGTGATCGTAGTTGAATCTCAAAAGAACTCGGCTCAGAAAGTACCAACGAATTAACGAAACTCAAATGTCAAATCGAAAAGACATGTCCTAGACGGGTAATAATTTCAAGCTGGTTATCCAGTAACGTAAACGTGTCTCGCAAAGGACTTGTCTGAGTAGAATGTACCAATTCGAGAGATGATCATTGAATATGACCGGGACGGGTAATAATTTCAAGCTAGTCTAACTAGTGATGTAAGCGTGTCTCGCGAAGGTCATGTTCATCGAAAATCGATCATTTCAAAATGTGCGAACTCTACCCAACATGTGCAATTTATTTAAAAATGCATGAGCACATGTGATTATGGTTAGGTTATGTCCAATGATCCGCCAGAACCAGAGGAATCTACCCAAGGACAATTCCACTAGATTAGAATTAGAAGTCCTTAGATAAGATTGAAAAAAGGAGTGAATGAGAAAGGAGAAAGAAGGGGTTGAAGAATGAAAAAGAAAAGTTTAATGAAAAGGTGAAAAGAAATAGCCCTCCATGAAAACTTAGGTCAAAAACCGGGTCAATACATCTGCTATCGGTACTCACTAAGGTGATACTGATATTGAAGTCAAGACGTCATGGACCCAGTGACGCATTGCACCACCCCTCCTAGCCACTCAGATATCTCTTAAAATATATTTGTTTCATTTCTCATGGAGAACACTACATAATCTATCGACCTCTCACTCCGAGATGTGTTGATATTGAAAAGGTGGCACTCTGCTCCATGCCTCCGATGACTAAAACCAAAACGCACATTATAGAGTCTAGAGCCATGAGATTCATCAAAGATCTCTTAGGAACACTTTCAATATAATACACTTATGTTCGCCAAAAAGGACACAAGTTGTAAGCGTCGTAATGAGATCTTCAGATCTTGCCTTATATAATGATGGTTACGTGCATCAAACGGTCTACAGTCTTGAAGTGATACTCCGGTATACTTCAGAGGCTCTCAACGGCCTTGGTAAAGATTAGAGAAAGTTTTCACACTATGCTGTTAACAATCTCGAAATCTAAACCAATAAGCGCTGGACGATTTATTGCTAACTGTTTTATGCAGGTACTGCGGAAAGTCGATCGATCATCATATGTCTCAACATCTACATTGGAAGAAATGACGCTATGAATACATGAAGATGTTGATCAAGGCAAAGAACAATCAAAAGTCGACACTTTGAAGATCACAATGCATGAAGGAACAAAGAATCACAAAGTTCAAGACCTTGAAGTCTAAAGACCTAATCACGTGGTGCATCTTTTGAATGACCATCCCTTAGGGGGAGATTGTTAGATTTAATTTTATAGATTAAAGTGATGGTCATTCACATTGTTTAGAACTTTGTATAATCTGGTTATCTAGTCAAGAAAAGTGGGCTTTTGGCTCATATAACTGTAGCCGAGTTCAACCAACATAGTTTTATATTCTTATTCCTATGAGAAATCTACAAGTGACAAAAGAGTTTAATGTCATCAACTATATTATCTTTCCTCGGAGGTTAAATACATTGATGAGACTAGACGAGTACCCATGCATAGCATCGGATTTTCTAGCAGCAAATACTTATAGGTATGATATTGTGGTTAAGTATTTCATGTAACGTTTATACGTAAAAAATAAAACAATCAAAATGTAATTGCAAAAAGTTTTAATATGCAATAATTCAACTCAAAGAAAAATTATTTAAAAGTATCAAAAAATATATAAAAGCATTTAGTGAAACTACTAGAAAGTATAACTAAACAAAGACAGTTAACTCCTTAGACAAATTTACACATATTTGAATTTCAAATGAGATAGTATGAATGTGTCAATAAATACACATATTTGAATTTCAAATGAGATAGTATGAATGTGTCAATAAAAATGTCAGATATCACTTCCGTTAATTGATGTCAATAAGCTCTCCTATATTAAATGGTTGTTCTTCCCTTTAAGTACTTTTGTTATTAACTTGTTACTATAATATTTTGCTTCTCGAGAGATCTTTTACTATTACAGCCTTTTCTAAAATTTGGTTTCTTATACCAAGTCAACTTTATTAAAGGTTTAATGAATCCTTTTTCTTGTAGTGGAATTTGTACGTAAGTCTCTTGTTTTTTGATTACACACTAAAAAAGAGTTGACTACATCTTTATTATGGTGTTTATATATTAAAGATTATGATAATTATTTGTAAACTATTAAATATATATATTTTTTAAATAATATAAAACAATAGAATCGTGTTAGCTTTAATTTTATAGATTAAAGTGATGGTCATCCACATAGTTTAGAACTTTGTATAATATGGTTATCTAGTCAAGAAAAGTGGGCTTTTGGCTCATATAACACGTAAGACTTAATGTAAAATATGTCCATGAGCCAAAGCCCACACGAAGCCTATTGAAGGCCCTTTAGGGCAATATCTCTTGTACTATATAATCCTTACAACACCTCATTTGTGAGGTGGTGAAAGTGTGTGTAAAGAGTGTGCAATCTAATAGAAGAAAACTTATTATCACTCTCATTCTCTCTAACAATATACACGATCCATATATACACCTCTTGTCCCATCTCTCTTGTGCTTAACGGGTGTCATATTTGTGTGATAAAGAGTGATATCGAGCTACAACGAATCGTGTCTGTGTTAGTGATTTTCGGATATTTGTAAAACCTTGTTTGTCTTTCATTTATTTTTTTCAATTTTTATTTTTGAAAGGCTGTAAGCAATGTTTTAAAAATCGGTTTTTTAATCGATCCAGTCGAGTCATCGGGAACAGGTTTGACCGCCGAGTCAACCCGGGTCAACCGGGTTTTCGTAAAAACTTTTTGAAAAAAACCAAACCCGGCCGGGCTTCAACCCGGGTCACTCAAAACCCGACGGGTCTAACCGGTTAACCCGGTTTTTGAAACCTGGGTTATTTTTACCCCTTTTTGTGGTCGGGCATCGTTCTAACCAGTTGAACCGGGTTTGAAAACATTGGCTGTAAGTTCTCGTTTTTTTATTTCCGTTTCAAGGTATTAAAGGGTAGATTAGGCAAATCACTTTAGTCTTTTTTATGCATTTTCAAGTTTCAAAAAAAGTCAAAATTTGCTTTATAAGTAGTATATTTTCACAATAATTCTACAAATGATAAAAGATTTACATGCATTTGTTGGGACAACAATTTTAGAAATGAGAAACTTAATAATATGTGGTTCAAACCTTGTGTGGTGCATCTTGACATATGTAATAAAATGTAATATGGTAAACAATTGTATGTCACAACCTTTGGTCATTTCTTCTTAACGTCTCTTTGACATATTTTAATGGTGTTCCTATCTTTCTTTTATAATCAATCAATGGCTATCTTTATTCTTAACGTCTTCATAACATATTCATCAGTTTTTTGAAGAAGCAATTGTAGTTCTTTTTTGCCAAAATAACAGGTACCGTTTTTATGTGGCTCATAATGAGTGTACGTCATAGTTCGATACAAGGCTATATCAGAATAAGAAGCAAAGGCTGTGACATCTTAACGTAAAGTTTGCATGTAACTAATTTACATAATGTGAGTGTTGGCGTATGTGTCCGAACGGCTCATGTGGTCCAGCCGTCCGGACGGAATGAAATCATCCGGCAATGCCAGAGGACCCCTGACCTATGTGGCTAACACAACTGGTAACAATAGGACAAGTGGCATTACCTTTTGGACAGATGGCAGCAGCAGACACCGCCGTCGCCACCCAGGATTTACGGGATCATGTCTGGGACATGTTCCCAAAAAATCCGGCGCCGCCATTTCAGGTACCAAGGCTGGGTGCTATAAATATCCAACTCATTTACAACCCTAAACTAACTCTGACTTTCCATATTTACTCCATATTACTGTTTAGAGTCCCTCTGTATATCCGATACTTATTCTCATGCCGGAGGTGGGTCCTGGGATAACACCCGGGGCGAGCCTAACGCGTGCTGTTGTGTGCAGATATCCGGAAGACCCTTTAAAGCCGAAGGGATCAACACCTAAACCTTTTGAAGGAACGCTCACTTGGTTCATCCGAAAGGCCTCATTTGCTTGTCTGAAGTGGTTACAAAAAATTACTTAAACAAATTGGCACCATCCGTGGGACCCTTCATTCGATCTACCTAAGATCTAGAATGGCTGGTTTTACACCCGTTATACCCATTACACCCGTTACACCCATTACACCCATCCAAAACACAGGAGGAGCTGGGGGATCCGGGAGGGCGGACTAGACCCTCCGAATACTCAGGCGATTGAAGGTCACGTATCGGCCCTCAAGGAATTGTTCAAGCGGCAAGGCAACCGCGACTTGGTGAGCTCCATGATGTTGAGATTTGAGGACGAACACACGGATACCGAAGAGGAATATGGCGAAAGACCGCTACGCGGTAAGGGAAAAGTAGTGGTGGATGATGACCTGAGCAAGCCGTTCAAGGAGGTGATAAAATGTCCATTCACAAGAAGGATCATCGAGTTCTCAGCTCCCAAGCATAAAATTCCGACAAACCTTAAATTATACAATGGAACAAAAGACCCGAACGATCATATCAATCGTTTTACCGGAGCGGGGAATCATGAGGAATAGCCCATGCCCGTGTGGTGCCGAATGTTCCAACAAACTCTGGACGGCAAGGCCAGAGGGTGGTTCGACAAATTGCCAACAGGAAGCATAGATAGCTGGGATGAACTTCAGAAAAAGTTCTTGAACAGGTTCAGTATGTTAAGGGTGAGTGTCAAGGACCTCACGGAGATCAACAAGATCCACCGAAAGGCCAATGAGAGCCTCCCGAACTTCAAGGAGCGATGGGTGAGCGAGGCCAACTATTTTTCGGACGCCCCAGAAATCATGCAAATCTCTTCATTCCTAAATGGCCACCACTGCTGGGAACTGGCAAAGAAATTTTTAGATAAGATTCCCAAAATGGTTGATGAGATGTTGGAAAGAGTCGACAATTTCATTCGCGCAGAAGAAGCCTTCCGAACCACGGAACTACCGAAAGGAGAGAGAGCTGATGCCTCCAGAGAACATCGTCCTAATCCGTACAACAGAAGCAATTCCTATACCCCAAAGGTTCCTTTCGGAAGAGACCGCCGTCGAAACAACCCTAGGAGCGAATTCAAAGCTCGCGAGAATGATTACTACACTCCTTATGCTCCCCCTAGAAATGACAACGTTGGTAGAACCGATACTCTTCGTAACGACATCCGCCGAGGCGATACCAGGCCGATTGATCTGAACGCTCTGGCAAAGACTCCGAAGGAGATCCTAGCCACTGAGCATCAGTTAAAGTTACCACAACATCCTCCGACGAAAGGAACGCCCCTCAAGGAAAACATGGATAGGTACTGTGATTACCACGGTGAGAAGGGACATCTCACCGATGATTGTTGGCAGCTCAAAGAACAGATAAGTGTGGCACTAGATACAGGAAAATTGGACCATTTGCTCAAAGATATTGTTGGGAATTATCACAATACAAGAGAAGACTTAATGGAAGAACAGAATTAAGTCTGGTGGACTACGTAATTAAGTCTGTTAGTTTTATTAGTTAAGTCTTGTAATAGTTAAGTCTGGTTGTTCATTACTAAGTCTGGTAGAGTAAAGTTAAGTCTTGTTGGCTTTAGTTGTTAAGTCTGGTCATGAAAGTTAGGAAAGTTTGTTAGATATAAGTTAGGAAAGGATACGTAGTTATCTTTAGAGAAGATACGTATAACCTTCTACAAGTTTTGTATCTAGGGTTTTCTTAGTGTATAAAAGGAACCCTAGTCATTAGTTTTTGATAACGACGAAGATTGTAATCACTTAGATTAAAAAGAATTAATATACGAAGTTAGTTATAGTGTTCTTCATTGTTTGTTGTTAAGATTCCGCATTAACAATAAGCAAAGTGTTAGAGTTTCTTACTTAGATCGATTTGGTTTATACAAGTCATCTAACAAGTAACAAGGCTACTTGGATCCATAATTCGTGTGGACCAACAAGTGTTATCAAAGCCTGTAAAGAGACTCTGAGTTTGAAGAAACACAACAACCAAACCCTAAATTCACTCACCTAAACCCTGCAAAATGTCTGACGTTGAAAATCCCAATAAGAATGATGGTTTCTCAGTTCACAACAGTGATGATGAAAAATCAATCCATGATGAAGAAAAACCTGAAGCAAGCACATCTAGACAACAACAACCCATCTTTGCAACAACAACCATATCCAACATAAAACTCCAAATCCTAAAAAGAGAAGAATATGACATCTGGGCTTAGGGGTGCAAACGAGCAGAGCCGAGCCCGAGCTTTACTATACTCGAGCTTGGCTCGTTAGTTTTTTAACAAGCTCGAGCTTGAGCACGGCTCGATCTGAGCCTTTATTTTTGTGCTCGAGCTCGGCTCGATAAGGTTTCACAAAGCTCGAGCTCGGCTTGAGTAAATCAACAACAAACAACGAACATCAACAACAAACAACGAATCAACAACAACAAGGTTTCAGCCGCAAAGTTCCTACCACAACTTAACAGAACATCAACAACAAACAATGAATCAACAACAACAAGATCAAGATTTTCAACATCCCCTCGTCTCATCTCAACAGAACCAAAAAAAAATTATTAATTAAACAAACACCAGCCAATATTCTCCTAACCTCAACTTAAACAAAGAATCGAATCAACTTAAACAAAGAACCAAGTATCTCAGATAATCTCTTCATATTTTAATCAATCCATTTACAAACAGAACCATAAGAGATTTTTTTCTTCATCGATCTATAAGAAGCAATACTTCTTTTTAATTTTCGAATCATAAAGATAGATCAAAACCATATCAGTTTTATCCTTTCTTTTTCATTCGGTGAATCAAAACAAGAAAAGAAAAACAAAACAAAATCAAAACCTACTGTGATTTTTCTTCCAAGAATCTTGAAGCTTTGATTTAATCAAAACATACAAGGGACGATTATTTCTTTTTGTTTTGTTGACAGCGTTTGGGTGCAAGAAGAGGGAAGAAAAAGAGTGGTTGCGTTTTTTCTTATTAGGGTTAAGGTTTGCAAGAGATTTAGAAAACAAAACAAATATGATGATATACCTTAAAGGCGGCAGAAGATTATGTAAAACCCTAGCTGTAGTTGTGAATGTCTGGTATTATATAGGGAATGAGCTATTAGGGTTAAGGTCAAATGGTGAGTTATTGGGCTTGGTTATTGGGCCAAATGGGCTCCGCTCGATAAGGATCGACGAGCCTAATCGATCTTCACAAGCTCGGCTCGAGCTCGGGCTCGATAAGTAAACGAGTTGATTTTCAGGCTCGAGCTCGGCTCGAGCTCGACAAGGCTCGGCTCGTTTTGAGCTTTTTATCGAGTCGAGCTCGAGTAGTTCGCGAGTAGGTCGGCTCATTTGCACCCCTATCTGGGCTATGGAGATGGAACATTATCTGGAGTATATTGACAGCAAAGTTTGGAAGGTCATACAGAATGGGAATTCGAAGAAAAGGATTTCACAAGGAACGGATGGAGTGATTAGGATATTACCACTAGTATCTGCTGAAGAGATACGGGCTTTTGAAAAGGAGAAGAAGGCCAAGACTAATGTTTTAAACTTTTATGAATTAAGCTACCACTAATTACCTACTAGATCTAGAGAGAGAAAGCTAGTGAGAGAAAGAGATTGGAGGGAGATGATAACACACACTTAAGAACAATATTATGAATTCATCAACCAACTACCCTCTCCCTTGGATGGGAGGGGTATTTATAGTTTTACAAGAGAATGGGCTACTAGCCCTACATACTTAACATAATACATAATTAATCATAATAAATGAACTAAACGACACAGCCCATGGGCCTTCTACACAGGCTGGGCCTAAAAACAAACCTAAAGGCCTAAGCAACCTAATAAAAATGATCAATACTTGAAATATTACAAAACGTGTTCCCAACAATCTCCCCCTAAGTATTGGTCATCAAGGTTGCTTGACGTCGTCTTTGCTTCTTTGGCTTAGGCGTCTTCATTATCTTTGTTCTTTGTTCTTGATAGTGATGTGATATGATATGGTGGTGGTCTGCCGTATTCCAACGATCTCTTGATACTGGTGTCTTCGTGTCCTCTCCATCATGTTCATATGACTTGTGACTTTCGTTCTTCAACTTGTTCTAGCTTCTTCAATCTTTAACATAAGAAAGGTTGTAGTGCTCGCACTTAGACTTTTCTTAAACATATTCTGAACTTTTGATGATTCTGAGTCTTGGTGAGAACTAATCTTCAGGACATGAACATGATGGAGTCTTGGTGATGGTTGAACTCCAGGTCTCCAAGCTCCCCAGCAGCAGCAGCAACAGCACGAACCAACCGGCACTTACAGGCTCAGACTTCGAGATCGTCAACAGCATAGTGTGAAGACTTTCTCTAATCCTTGCCTAGGCCGTTCTGAACCGGATACCCCCGAGAGGGCTTACACGGATACACCGAAGTGCACCCACGATTCAGTGAGTCGCTGGAGATCACCCCACGACTGTAGACCATTTGGAACAAACACTAAGCGTAACCCACAAGGAGTTACCGAAGTGACCTGCTGTCAGAGTTGTTTGATGTTGCTCTGGCAGGATTTCCATTCAATCATTGATAATCACATATGTGACTTTTCTCATGAATGTTCTCGGCAGATTGCTAAGATCTGCGAAGGACACTTTCTTAATTTTACATCTGCTGCCCATGATGTAGAACAGCAGAGTAATACTAAGTGTACCTAAAAGATCTTTTATGAATCTCATGGCTCTAGACTCAATTAGTGCACATTTGGTCGTCGGAGGCGTGGAGCAGAGTGCCTCCTTTTCAATACCAACCATCTCGTAGTGAGAGGTCGATAGAAGATGAAGGGTTCTCCGTGTAAATGAAACAAATGTCTTTTGAGAGACACTTGAGTAGCTTAGAAGGTTTAGTGCAGTGCGTCACTGGGTCCATGACGACTTTGATCTTCAATACCGATGATTCTTGATCAACCAGTAGATTATGTATTGAACCCGGTGTCTGCCCTAAGGTTGAACAAATGGAGGGCTATTTCTTTTCACCCTTTTCTTTGCTTTTCTTTTTAATTCTTCAACCCCTTCTTTCTCCGTTCATTCATTTTCTCCTTTTTTATATCATACCTAGGACTTTCTAGTTCTAAACTATTGGTATTGTCCTTGGGTAGATCCCTCCGGCTCTGGCGGATCATAGGACGGTTTTCCCTAACCTTAGTCACCTTATAACTCCATGACTATCCTATTGATGCCATACACCAAACCTTTTGAAAATCTCTCAAAGTGTTTATGATTGTAAAACACATTTTGTTAACACTTTGAGAGTTTTGTTATTTTCAGAAGAACTCCCCCTTAACATGTGCTCATAATCTTTAAAGTAAAATTTGCACATGTCGGGAAGAGTTGGCACTTTTTTTGAATTGATTGATTTTCAGTGAACCTGATCATCGCGAGACACGCTTACATCACCAGTTGGACTGGCTTGAAATTATTACCCGTCCAGATCAGATTCAAAGATCATCGCTCGAAATTGGTACATTCTACTCAGACATATCCATTGCGAGACACGCTTACATCACCAGTTGGACTGGCTTGAAATTATTACCCGTCCAGGATATTTCCTTTCGACTACTGACTGTTGTTATCGTCAATTCGAGGGTCAATTCTTGAGTCTTATACTCATGAGATATCATCGTTGCTTCCACCATATTTTAATCACATTTTCATTCTCCCCCTCAAAAATAGCATAATAATGTTGTTTTTGAAAAAACTGTTGATTAAAATATGCTCTTTTTGAGGTGTTTGTGGAAGAATGTCAAGAACGTTTGTAGATTATGGAACAAAGATTTTTCAAATACTCCCCCTTAACAAGGGAGTACTTGTCCTTATGAGCAGAATGTTTCTCAAACATTCTGGTTTTAATTCTGCTCATAAGTAAGAAGCTTTGGATCCTTTTTCAGGATTGAGGCACTGAAGCGTACCTCAGGGTCCTTTCTTTACAAGAGCGGGTTGTACACTGTTATGTGTGCACAAGCTGTAGTGATATATGAAAGTGAATGATGAAATGAAATGAAGATGATTAAATGAGACAAATTGTACCAATTAACTTAGGCAGGACGTCAGAAGGTGAGAATGTTTTGAAGTCTTGCTCGTCCTCCCACATAACTCTCCAATCTTCGCATTTGAGTCCGAAACTGAAGCTTGTCGTTGATTCTTTTGATGAACTTGGCTGCTTGCTTGGCATCATTTCTGCTCCATTTGACCTCTTGCATGACTCCCGTTTTTGAACCCTTGTGGTAGTTATCCAAGATTGACTCAAGTTCTGTCTTGACCATTACCAATGTCTTATCCCCAAATTTTCTCAGTTCTTCAAATCCCATGAAGTGTGGACTGCAGTTGTTCCGTTTGTAAACCACTCCAAACGGTTTATCCATGAACGTATAAGGAGACTGGTCATGAACACCCGGTCGGTCAAGATCTGGCTTGATGAGATTAACTCATTTTTGGTAGCTTTCTACCCCAAGTTGGATGTCCTCAACTCGATGCCTTATGACAATGCTGCGGATGAATATGAGAATGGAGTTGATGATGTCATACTGAAGACGGCCAGGAAGATGTTCAAGTTTCCCCTGAATCTTCAGTAGGTACATGTCTTCTATATCATTGCGGGACAAGTATGGGTAGTCAGCTTCACAGAACGAATACTCTTTGTCATCTGATCTTCTCACGGTGATCTTGGTTAGAAAGTTATACCCGTACAGTGGTTCGGTTTCAGCACTGGTTATGGATAGAATCCTGTTAGGGTTCCTCCTATCTACGTTTCTTGAAACTCTCGTGGTGACCAAGTATTTGTAGGACAATCTCCTCATATGTTGCCAATGATGAATCCCAAAAACAGCATCGTCATTGTAGACATAAACGTCATGGTTCCATAAATCGTCGACCTTTTCTTCCAAATCTTCTATGGAGTATGAAGCTGCTGGATACTTGGATAGTGATGTTGCATATCGTACTATAGGATCCGTGCATCCACTCATGAGATAGCCTAGGTCTCGATTGAAGAAGTATTCTTTTGGTAACTTAGGATTCTTTGGGTGACCAATGAGGGGTAATGGTTTGGTGTAATCCTTGTAGTGTAATGGTTCTTTTGATTTATGGGTTTGTTCATCAGCAATATTTTCTCCAAGGGCTCGTGCAACTTGTTCAAGATTGTACTCAAACTCTATCTCAGTAGTAGTGACCATCTTAAATTAAGTAAATCCTGAGCTACGAACTCGAATAATATCTGACAACCCCAACTTCTGAACCTTGATTGCCTTTTTCAGTCTTTTGGTAAAATCTACAATTGATCCTTCCACGGGTGTGCTGTGAATTTCATCAAGGTAAGCATCAACCATATCTTCAAACCAGTCGTACTTTGAAGCTCCTGGATGGACCCATTCTGGTAGTGGTATATCATTTACTGGACCAGAAGGAATCACAGCTTCTTGAACACTTGTAGGTACAAAGGGTATTTCATCATCTGCACTGATGTTCTCATGAAATTCTATGTCCTCAAATTGACCACTTCCAATGGGACTTACATTCAAGCTGACTTATGACATTTGATGATTGAGCCACTGAAGATGTAGGTGGTGATTGAGGAATGGTTGTGTGGGGTTGAACATCTGGGTTATCTTGGTCATCTTCAGATTCATCTTTATCATCACTTTCATCGTTGTTGACACTACTATCTTTGTTATCCTTATCACTTTCTTCATCATTTTCTTCATCATCCTCACTTTGTCTGTCATCATCAGATTCTTCAGCTTCAGAACCCGATGGGGTATGAGTGTGTTGATCTGATTCGTCACCCTCTTCTTCTGAGCTTTCATATGGTTAAATTGGTGAAAACCTAACATCTGTTGGTTTGATAGACTTGCCCTTGCCTTGCTTCAGTTTCTCATCAGTTGGACCCATAATTGATTTCAGATTTTCAAGACCCTTCTGTGCTTTGACTTTCTTGATCTCAACATTATCATCATTTCCTTCATCACTTGATTCATCACGAAGTTGCCATGCTGATGAAGCTTTGGTGACTGTTTTACCTTTCTTAGCTGTTTCAGCTTTCATTGATCGGCAAGTAGTGGCTCGATCTGGGAGTGAATGACTCTTCCCTTTAGTCTTTGATCCTTTGGGTAATGCATCCCTTTTCGGAACAAACCCCACTTTTTGATCTTTAAATGCTTTATCATATGTAAGATATGCTGCTGTGTTCCTAATGTCATCACTCAGGCACCACAAAAAAACAGGCTTTTAGAGACTGAATTTCTAGGGACTGATATATCAGTCGCGGATACATAGCATCGGTAACTGGAACATCAGTTACTGATACTTTTAAGGACTGACCTTTTGTTGACTGATTGTGGCGACTAAAAATCAGTCCTCAATTCAGTGACCCCATATCTGAGACTAAATTTCAGTTACTAATATGCCTGTACGGGAAAAAAATTTGGAGGCAAATTTGTTAGTGACTGAATAAGGGTGACAATTCAGTCCCTAGCACATGTACATCATATCTAAGACTAAATTTCAGTTACAAATATATTTGCACAATAAAAAATGTTGACGGAAAATTTGTTAGTGACTGAATTATAGTCACGGTTCGGTCCCTAATACATGGAGATCATAGCTAAGACTAAGTTTTAGTTACAAATATGTCTACGCAATAAAAAGGTTTGGAGGGAAATTTTTTAGTGACTGAATTTCAGTCACAGCTGCGTCCCTATTACATGGACATCATAGCTAAGACTAAAATTCAGTTACAAATATGTTTGCGCAATAAAAAAAGTTTGGAGGGAAATTTGTTAGTAACTGAATTTGAATCACAACTTAGTCCCTAATACATGGACATCATAGTTAAGACTAAAGTTCAGTTACAAATACGTATGCAAAATAAAAAAAATTTTGAGAGAAAATTGTTTATGACTGAATTTTAGTCCCACATAAACCTCTTATACATGGGCAACATATTTAAGACTAAAATTCAGTTACAAATATGTCTACACAATAAAAAGGTTTGTAGGGAAAATTTCTAGTGACTGAATTTCAGTCACAGCTGAGTCCCTATTACATGGACATCATACCTAAGACTAAAATTCAGTTACAAATATGTATGCGCAATAAAAAAGATTTGGAGGGAAATTTGTTAGTGACTGAATTTCAATCACGATTCAGTCCCTAATACATGGACATCATAGCTATGACTAAATTTCAGTTACAAATACGTATGCAAAATAAAAAGGTTTGGAGAGACAATTATTTGTGACTGAATTTCAGTCCCACATAAACGTCTTATATATGGGCAACATATTTAAGACAAAAATTCAGTTATTCATTGGAAACGTGGACTTATATTGTGACTGGTATATATTTAACTCCGTTCATTAGCAAGGTTATTGACTTTTACCTATTATCACGAGTAACTAATTCACAAATTTCAAAATAAAAGTGACATATACATACAATAATAAGTTAATTATGTCTATTACTTTTAGATTTTTGACTTTATTTTTTTTAACTTCAAAATACTAATCTAGTTATATATTTTATCTAACACACTAATAAAGGTTATGGTTTGATCCATAGATACGGATTGGTCCAGAGATCACTTGTATGAGATGTATATCCTTTTCAATCATGACTCAGTCCCTAATACATGGACATCCCATGTATAACGATATCATCTCGACTCATTCGTTTAACATCTCATTTATAACGATATCATCTCGACTCGTCGTTTAACATCTCATGTATAACGATATTATCTCGACTCATTCGTTTAACACCTCATTTATAACCATATCATCCCTACTCGTTCGTTTACCATCTCATGTACAACGATATCATCTGGACTCATTCGTTTAACATCTCATTTATAAAGATATCATCCCGACTCGTTCGTTTAACATTTCATTTATAACAATATCATGTCGACTCATTCGTTTAACATCTCAATTATCACTAGTACAAAAATGAGATTTAGTCACACATGCTGTTTTTCGAACAGCCACACAGTCGCTTTTTTGTGTGACTAAATGTACCAGAATAAAATAAACAGCCACACTTGATCCGACTTGTGTGACCATTTCAGAATTACATCTGAGGCTACAGCCACACATTTGAATATTTTCGTGACTATACGTATCTGGTAATTTTTTTTTTTGATTTTTTAGTCACTTGTAATTTGGGACGTTTGACGGATACAAATAAGTTTGAAACATTAGTCACACTATATATATATATACATATGTGACAAATATATGTCACACAATTGAAAAGTGTGACCAAAATCCATATATGGTCACACGAAATAATTGTGTATGTGGCTAAATCATATACTCAAGTTTGTCACACATTATTTAAACGTGACTGCTAGTTTATGTTGAAAATTTAGCCACATATGAATTTGAAATATGTGACAACTGAAAAGTAAGTTTGAAGCATTAGTCACGATATGCATTTAAAAGTGACTAATATATGTCACACACTTGAACAGTGTGACCAAATGTCATATATCCTCACACTAAACATTTTGTCACACATCAGACCGCTATATTTTACATGTCCCAGCACTTGGTTTCCCAAAATAAAATTTTTCAGTAGCCCCGCCTAAATGTCATATAAAATTTTATATGACCAAATGTCATATATCCTCAATTATTTTTCAGTAGCCCCGCCTAAAATTTTCCCCAAAATCAAATTAACCCTCCACCCATGTCTATCTTTTTTTTCTCAGATCTCTAACTTCATCTCACCATCTCTGATCTCACACTTCATCTTCATCCCCAAACTAATTTTCTTAATCTCTCTAACAGCCTCTCTCGTCTCTACTGTCAACCGAAAACCATCACTAGTCACCATCCACCAGTCTTGTTGTTTAGGCAGGATGCCTTTACCCTGGATGTATTGGAGGTGCCCCAGGGATCTGGATCAGGTTTTGTTTGGGATAAAAAAGGGTCACATTGTCACGAATTATCATGTGATTCGAGGTGCGTCTGATCTCAAGTTGGTTAAGTTTCTCCTTTTCACTCTTTCCTGTTTTCGAATATGCATGTGAACTCTGTCATTTAAGACTCTGACTATGAACAATGAGTTGAATGATTCTTTGCAAGTTGTGATATAACTTTCCAGTTAATTCAAAAGCAAGAATATTTTTGGAGACATGAAAATCAGCAATAGAGCAGTAAACAAGTAATAGATGCCTCCCATAATGTATAGCTTGCTGTCATTAATTTAGAGAGCTTATGAGCTTATTTTCTCATATAAATAAATAAGCTTAATCAACTGTTTGTTTAAGGTTATATGGTTGAGCTTATGAGCTTATATGAGGGGGTTTTAGTAAGGCCAAATTTTTTTGCTTATTTGAGGATGGGCGGGCTTGTGTAAAGGGTGTTACCGGAAGAGACTTTTAAACCCTCATATAATAACATCAATTATAGATGTTGATGTACTTTTTGGTCATTTTACCTCTTTTAACTATAATAAGCTAAGCATGGGCTTGTGAGTTTGTTATTTATAAGCCTAAACCCAAAACACAAGCTCAGAGAAACACTCCCTAAATCTAAATTAAGGTATAAAAACGAATATAATTACATACGGAGTGAAAATGCAGCTTGTAGCAATACTAGGAAAATGCCTTTGATATCTTGTTGACCTCAGACAAGACATAATATGATTTGTCCAATGTGGTTGCGTTATCTGTCTTAATCATTGGCATTGAGATTTACTTTATGTACATTCAGGGTAACTCTTGCTGATCAGAGCGCATATGATGCAAAAGTTGTTGGATTCGACCAAGATAAGGACGTTGCGGTACTACGTATCGATGCGCCAACAGATTTATTGAGACCAATACCAGTTGGTGTGTCTGCTGATCTGCTTGTTGGGCAAAAAGTATTTGCTATAGGAAACCCTGTGAGTGTGCATATACTGTTTCTGTGCATGAGAATATATATTTATACTTATGTTGCACATTTGTGCTGTATGTGTTCTGCTAATAGCTGCTCAATCTATATTCTGAGCGTGAACAATCCTCATTAGGTGTTAATCTTTATTTGTTATACGTCATTTGAACTGTTAGCATCAATATGCCCTTTCTGTCGGTAGATGCTCTTTTTTTCTTTTTCTTGTGATAGGGTGTATCACAACTCACTAAATGATGAACCATAAATCAAATCGTGATGTGGATCTGAGTTTTATATAGGGTTGCATAGACCTTAAGTTTTGTTTACTGCTGGATAGCTCTGACCTTCAGAAATATGATCTAAGGAAAAGAAAGAAATTAGCGGCAACTCTCTCAAACTCTTTTCTGTATTGAGGTTGCATGTGATTCGTAGTTGCTCATCTTTGAAGTGGTTTTACTGATAATCAGTTTTAGCTACCCTTTCCCAATGTACTTGCACTTGTTACTTTTGCAGATGATAGTCTGACAGTTCATGTATCTTTTGCAGTTTGGGCTTGATCACACACTAACAACTGGTGTCATCAGGTATGAATTACCGCAACAAGCACACAGGGTTACATTTGTGACAGTATCTCTTAGTTTTATACCTGTTAAATCGGGATTTGCTTTTGAGGCACGTGGGAACATATTAGGAATACCCTTACTAGGAATTACCTAGATCTTGATTAAGAGGAAGGTATAACATAGTGCACTGCATTTTATTCTTTAACCACATTGGCAAATAAAATTAAGTGATAACTTTTATTAAAGTAGCTCCTAGCCTCCTAGTATTACACTTGTCAAAGATGAGGCATCTTTTTCTATGTGTTTAGGAACATATTAGGAACAGTTATTACCAAGAATTGCCTGCATCTTCATTAAAAGAAGGGGTCTAAATACATTATTATTTATCAACATGGCACACTGCATTGTATATTTTAATCATATGGAGACACATAAACTAAGTGATGACTTTTATACAATTAAATTGCAACAGTTTTATGGAAATCTGTTCCTATGGTAAGTAAGGCAGTACCGAGCCACTAGATGACCATAGTGACAACTGACAAGTGCATGTTGTGGCATATGTCCTGTGAGAAGCAGTTAAATGTGCCAATAAGAGTAATTACAAAACAAGAAAAAAAAGGAGGACATACTGTATACCATGAAACACAATCCTATATTCTTATTTTATTTCAAATGTTGATATTGCAAACAATTGAAACAATCCAACATCAAAAAGACTTATTAAGTACATACTTAAGGAAGTATTATTGTTCAAGTCACCATGCATTGTCAATTTGTCAACTAACCAACAAAATCCGCTACAGAAAGAAAGCTAAAAATCCTAAAATAATAGCAATCAATGACAGTATGTTTCTGAACCATCTATTCTGTAGCAATTAGAATTTAGAGTGACAATAAACAAGCACAACCATCATGGTGAGCAATTGAAACTGAATGAAAATACCGATTGAGTGTAACCTTTTACAAGGGCAGAGCAATTTGGATGGCAACAGAAAATTGCACTTTTTTTTGTCTTCTATTCTTTTCATTCGCATTGTATCAGATATTAGAGATACGTGTTGAATACAAGTCATGCCAGACTATAGTGGTTTTGAACTTAGGATAGCCTTGTTTTCTCCAGGTCAATCTATTCAGGTAGCAAATAGCATTTTTTGAGCGCCAATCGTCAATGGATGTATGGTATCCAGTGGATCGTGATTCAGATGTTATACAAGTATGATTTTTCACCTATAATCTTGCTGAAATTGTGAACTACCTAAATCTGTCACTTCACTGCTAATTACATAATTGTAAACTTTTTGTCGGATCATTATGATTAGCAGAGTGCGCATACAATTGAAGGGAAGTGTATTGTTCATTCGTTTAAAAATTATACGAAGCTGGAGAATGTGGGCACTGAGGATTATTTTTGTTGGTTTGAGTATAAGGCTGCTACTGGTGGTTTCACACCTGATCGTGTTGCTGTTGAGTACTCGATCTTTTGATTTTGTGTAATTGTTTTGTTATGAACTGTACAGTAAGAAGTAATTGTTGGGTTTTTTGAAATATGCGCTGATGGAAAGTATCATGACATTAATATAGGTTATGTTTTATTTTTGTGAGTCCTAAATGACAATACCGTTATACATAGGTTTCATCCGTTATACATAGGTTTCATCCGACGTGTATGGGCATGACCATTGAAGATGCATAGAAATTGGAGCAGTTTATGTTCTCTGAATGCATTTCTGACGGTGATGCAAAAGGGCCATTGAACTCATTCCCAGTAGCACCATCTGCTAAGGCTAAGGTGAAAAGTCATTTCATTGCACCATCTGCTGAGGCTAAGGTGAAAAGTCATTTCATTGAATGTCACCTGCTTGCCTTTGATAGCTGCCACTTTTTTCCTATCTTCTATATAAAATTTGTTCATTTGGTACCATTGCGTGATGGGTAATGATGCATAGACCTTAGAACATCCACATCAATGATGTTGTAAGTCAAGCTGCAATTGATGCTGTAAGTATTTTTTATCCAACTGAGTTTTTAATCCCACATATATGCATAATTTTTATAATTTGCTCTGTTTGCTAGTTTTTTTATGTATAAAATTTCACACCCAACTTGTGACTTGAAGATATCTCTACTAAAAGTAGTAACTGTGTATGACTTGTATGTTTCAGCATGTTGTTAGACTGGACAGTGAGATTATCTATGATCGAGACTTTGACTATGATTATTTTGGATTTAAAACCCTTGAGAGATCTTATCTCTTGAAGATTGAAGGGAAGGTTGTTGAAAGGCCTCAGCATATGCTAATGAGGGTTGTTGTTGGGATTCACAAGGATGATATTGCTCCTCTTCATGACGATGTTGTTCACATAGTTGTAATGTATAACATTTTTATCTATGTTGTTTTGTATAAACGCGTAATTTTCTTCCGGATTGTTGTGCTTGTTAGCGTCTATATAAAATGTTAAGGTTTTTAAACATTGTTTGGGTTTAGTGTAAATAAAATTGTTTCGGTTCATCGGTGTATTTTTTAATATGGACTGAAATCGTCCGATTTCTAGGACTATTAATTAGTCTTTAAATCCTTTTATTGCAGACTAATTTAAAACTAAATTTCAGTCTCTAAAAAGATAAAATTAAGGACTAAAATTGCCTAGTTTTTGGGACTAATTATCAGTTACCAAAGCCTTTTAACGGAGAATGATTTGGTGATGTTTTGAAACTAATTTTCAGTCACCAAAAGTAGCAAATCATAGACTGAAATCGTTTGTATTCTGTGACTAAAAATCAGTCTTTAAAGCCTTTCATCGGAGACTAATCAGTTTTTAGATCCTATTATTAGAGACTGATTTGGTACGGTGAACTATAAAGCAACGAAACGTATTAGGGACTATAAACAATGTTCATGGACTAATTTTCAGTCCCTAAATCCATGTGTTAGTAACTGATCAAACATAGTATTGGCGACTGACTTTTCAGTCGCCGATAATATGCATCGGGGACTGAAATAACATGATACCAACCAATAGAAATAAGGACTGACTTTTTTATTTTGGAGACTGATCTCTGGTCCTTGTTGGTTCGATACAACAAGGACTGAATTTCAGTTGATAACGTCACTTTCCGCAACTAAGCTTCTACCACTGATTAGTGACTAGCTAAATTAGTCCTTGATAGACCATCCGTAACTGATCATGATGTATCGGAGACTGATTTTTCAGTCTCTGAAAGCCTGTTTTTTTGTACTCAGGAAATAATCAGGGATTGGAGCACCTTGTTTGTCTGTATCGGTCATCTGGATGTTGAGGCGAGTGAGGACATGATCATGTTGTTCGGTATGCATCTGCTCAGAATTTGGACGTTGTAGCACTGGGTGTTTTTTCATAACACGAGCAATGAGGAGTTTGGTGAAGCGAGGAAAAGGGATATATGAATCTTTAGTGCTCTCTTGGAATTTCTTGCATTGAAAGATCATGTCATTCCAGATATACTGTGCAAAGTTAAGATGTTTCATGTTGACAATACCACAGAAAAACTGCAGGTTTTCAAGTCTTGGGTGTTCTAAGCCGGTGGTTTTTCCAGTGATGCATTGATTGATGATGGCGAACATTGTTAACCAAGGTTGTGGAAAAAACTTTCTTTCAACTTTATAGATTGAAGACATTCTTTCAGTTGATTCATCATACCCCAGCATTTCTAGAGTTCTAGCCATCTCTGGAAATGTTGGGTTATTTTGAAACTTCTCGAAATTCCCTGATTTTTCCTTGGGTAGCTCAAGAATGGTCCTCAGAGTGTCAACTGTGAATGAGATTTCAAGAGTATCCAGAGTGACAGTGATAGATGTTTGGTCTTCGTTGATAGACATTGATTCCCAGAACTGATTAAGATAATCCATTGGAACACTTGCTGTCTTGGTTAAAGCAGGACGAACGAAGTGTCTAGCAAGGATTTCTGCGATGATTTGACATGATGGATGACACTGGAGTTTATCGAAATCAACTCTTGAATTGCAACGGATGATCTTAGGTTTTTCCGTAGCTTGAGTGACCTTCTTGGATGTATGTGATGCTTGAGATAGTGCACGTGACATGTTTTGACTGCATAACACAAACATATAACAATACGCAAGAGCATATATTATGAGTGTTAGTGAGTATGTTAGATATGCCCTTTGTATGTTAGACTGCTTATCATCATATAGACACAAGTTCAGACAATTAAGCAATAGAACACTTTTCATCACTAATCACATAATCTAGTATCACCACTTAAGCAAATAACATCTTAATGCACATATAAATCTGACCAGCAGAGCATCAGGAACATGATGAAACAAGAATAATGAAGAAATACAGCACAGATGGAAACCAACTCATTCAGTAAACACAGTCCAATATATGAATACAATTCATCTTCAACAATCAAAGATACTTAGTCAAACATCTATTATACACACTCAGTCCTGAACTTCGAAGAAAAACAAATGTTCGATCAATCAAAAGTTTGGTCAGTTTCGTTCAAGGCAAAGTTCGGTCAAATAAAGTTCAGTTAAACAAAATTTGATCAAACAAAGTTCAGTTAAACAAAAATTTGATCAAACAAGTTAGTAAACAATTCGATAATAACATAGTTGATAACAAAAGTTCGATCAACAAGTTCGATAACAATGTTCGATCAAACAAAGTTCGATCAACAAAGTTCGATCAAACAAAGTTCGATCAAACAAGTTCGATCAAACAAGTTCGATCAAACAAGTTCGATCAAACAATTCGATCTAACATAGTTCGATCAAACAAGTTCGATCAAACAAGTTCGATCAAACATAGTTCGATCAAACAAGTTCGATCAAACAAGTTTCGATCAAACAAGTTCGATCAAACAAGTTTTGATCAAACAAAGTTCGATCAATCCAGACATAATACTCCTAACTCGGAGATCAGTCCTATACTTCGATTACACCAATAGTTCGATTATTGTTCGATCATTATCACATTTTGGAAGTTCGATTACAAAAATTCGATTAACAGATATGAAGTTCGATTATTTCAAAGTTCGATTTTTCATCTTTTAAGCTTAACACAGAATTACTATGTCACAAACAGATTTTTCCGCAATCACAAAAATAAGCATAACCACCTTCAAGCATAACCCCTAAATCAGACTAAAAAAACCTAATATAAATCTAACAAAACATTATCTCTGAAGCAACGTTCTCAGTTAAATGAGTACTACAGAAATCAGATGAAAGACTTACAATTAGAGCAAAGTAATCGACTTAAGAAGTATGAAAGATCAGAGAAATGAAGCGCGCGTTTTTGTGAAATGACACTGTGTGTTTGTGAGTGTGATAAAAAAAATTTTGACCTAAGTCAATGATGAGTGGTATATAATGAATAGAGTTAACCAATTTGACAGTTTATGTCCTCATTCTTATTCACTTTACACATTTAACCTTTTAACAATGCATTTCTATTTATATTAAGTCCAAGGTTAAGATATGTATAGTTTAATGGTTAACGCAAGCTGATGAAAAACAATATATGATGATTAGAAAGATGACGAAGAATTTTTATGGATAAATGTACAAAAGTTTCTCCCCCTCTAAATATGTGAAATTGTGGAAAAAAATTTAAACTTTGAAACAATGGACAAAAACATATTTTGATTGAGATCAACGTTTGCACTTTTTTTTTTTAATATATATACAAGATAGAGAGAGAGCATGACTCGATTAGTTGTTCTTGAGAAAGTTCGCTAATTCTTGAGGAGTCAGGCATCTCATTCCAATTTAGTGAACCAGTTTCACAAAACGATCAGTGGGTTTCCCATGAATGTCAGCATCTAGCTTCGGGGATGAGGAGGACATAGGGGTGTTATAGGTGTCACTAGATGTCATGCCATGCTTTTTTAATATCTCTTGTGCATATTTAGACTAACTCAAGAATATACCACGGGGTGATTGGTGAACTTGTAATCCTAGAAAAAAGTTTAGTTCACCGATCATGGACATCTCAAAGTTTTGTTTCATAAGTTTCGCAAAATCATTTGAGTACTTTTTGTGGGTAGACACAAAAATGATGTCATCCACATAAATTTGTACGATGAGAATGTCCTCCCCGTGTTTTTGTATAAACAAAGTCGGGTCTACAGAGTCTTTAGTGAAATGATTAGCAATAAGGAATTCTGAAAGTTTGTCGTACCAGGCCCTCGGGGCTTGTTTAAGGCCGTAGAGAGCTTTCTTAAGCCTGTATACGTGTTGTGGATGTTCTGGATCGACGAAGCCCTCTGGTTGTGAAACATACACCTCTTCACGAAGTTGTCCGTTCAGGAATGCTGTCTTCACGTCCATTTGGTTAACTGTGATGTTCTTATGAGCCGCGTACGCCAGGAACATTCTCACTGCCTCAAGCCGAGCCACTGGAGCAAAGGATTCCTCGAAGTCAATTCCTTCTTCTTGGCTATACCCTTTAGCAACCAATCGTGACTTGTTACGAATAACCGTGCCTTCTGCATCCAGCTTATTTTTCCAAATCCATTTTAATCCCACAACATAAACTCCATCAGGTTTTTCAACGAGTTCCCAGACTTCCAATCTTTTGAACTGATCCAACTCCTCTTGCATTGATTCAATCCAATTGTCATAAGTCATGGCCTCTTTAATATTTTTCGATTCAGCTTGACAAACGGTGAGAGCGTAAATGCAAGTTTCACCATCTGTGTGGAGTTTCTGTCGTGTCATAACTGGTTTATCTGGATTGCCAATCACATTAACTAGCGGATGATCCCTTGTCCATTTATGAGTAGATGGGTAGTGTTGAATGTTGTGATTCAGATTTGATGGTTCCATGTTGCTCGAGGAAGATTCTCCTGGTTCGGGAATGGTTGGGGGTGGAGCAAATGGATTGAAAAATGCATTTCCGTCAAAGTCTGATGGTGTTGGAACTTGGTTAGTGATGGGAGAAGAATCTTCAACTGCTGGTTGAGGTGTTTTGTCTATTGATGATGATGGTTCAGGTTGTGGTGCATCGTCAGCAACTACTGTAGAGATAGATGCTGATGGATCAGGTGCTTGATTTGAGAGTTGTTGAGCAGCGGAACTTGTGGAAGCCTCTGACGCACTTTTAACCAAACTGTCATCAAACATAGGAGCAAACAGATCTTCCAGATCTTTCCGTTTGAAAGGTAATGGTTCAGCTGAAGATTCTGGGAAGTTCAAACGGTTGTTTGCGGGTTCCAAGCGGTCTTGCTCAGAAGCCATTTCTGTGAGTTCATCGAAATTAACGTGTATCGTCTCTTGAATGTCTCCGGTCCGACGATTCCAAATTCTGTATCCCTTGGAGTTCTCACAATAACCAACAAATATCCCTATATCTGCTTTTGCCTTCAATTTACCAAGATCATCTTTATCATTCTTTGGGTAACATAATGCTCCAAAGACATGAAAATAGTTGATATTGGGTTTTCTGCCTTGTATTAGCTCATATGGAGTTTCGTTATGTCTTTTGGTGATCATGTCGCGGTTCTGAGTGTAGCAAGCTGTGTTAACAGCTTCAGCCCAAAGATAATCTAGCAATTGGGCATTGATCAACATAATTCGAGCTGCTTCCACGAGTGTACGGTTTCTTCATTCAACTACGCCATTTTGTTCAGGAGTGCGAGCTATAGAATATTGGTGAACAATCCCATGTTTCTCTGTAAAGTCCCGAAGAATTTGGTTTTTGAATTCAGTGCCGTTGTCGGTACGAATGATTCTGACGGTGTTGCGGACTTGCACTTGAATCTTTGTGAGAAACGTGGTAACTATAGACGGAACTTGATCTTTTGTGCGGAGAAAGTAAACCCATGTCCATCTTGAGTAATCATCCACTATTACCAGAATATATCTTTTCCCATTTACAGACTGAACCCGCATTGGACCACACAAATCCATATGAAGCAGTTGTAGGACGTGGTCTGTGCTATGTTCTGTTTTTGGTGGAAAATGAGCTCGGTGACTTTTTCCTTGTTCGCATGCAGAACACAGATGATCCTTGGCATATCTGCATTTTGGTAAACCATCTACCAATTTATTCCTTGCCAGGTCGATCATGGTTTTGAAATTGAGATGAGACAATCGTTTATGCCATAACCATGCTTTCGTGGGATGAGCCTTGGAGAGTAAACATATAGGAGTCGAAGCTGTCATTCCGTCAAAAGAGATGGTGTAAAGACTAGTTCCCCGTTTTCCTTTCATCAGATCATTTCCCTGAAGATCACGAATAAAGCAGGTTTTCTCCCTAAATGCTACTTCTAAATCCCCATTGCAAAATTGACCAACCGAGAATAAATTGTGACCCAGACCTTCAACATAGTACACACGAGTTATTTTGATGTTCCCATTTACATAGTCGCCATAACCCATGATTGCGGCAAAGTGGTCATTCCCGAACCTGACCGTTCCTATAAACTTTGCAACGAAGTTTTTGAGAAGCTTAAGATTGCCGGTCATGTGTCGGGAACAGCCACTATCAACAATCCATAGAACGATTTGAACCACCTGCTTCACAATTAGTAGAAACAGATGGAGTAACGGTTGGACCCGTCGGGTTAGAAACACATGATTTAAGTATTTTAGGTACCCATTTAAAATTTGCTGTGTTCTCTAGCCAACGTTGCCATTTCCTACTTGTTTCTGCTTTCTTCCTAAGGAATGTGCTAGGTGATTTGTTCTTTTTGGGATTTGCGATAGGTGCAACTATGGTCTGTTTTGAAACTGCTAGTGGTGGATTCCCTAAAATTGATTTGGCAACTGTGTTAGACTTAGGGAGGCCACTAGTTCGTTTTGCTTTTCTCTTCAGCAAAGTTTTAACAACACAGTTTTGATGATTACCAGATAAGATACGAGTATGACAAAACACACAAGAAGCATTAACATCATTCATAACTGTTAAAGATTCAGCATTCATTACATCTTTTGTATAATTACACTTAACCAAGCTAGATTCTATTTTAGACATAACATGCGTTTTATTCTCACTAGATGCATTAACTTCTACTTCTTCATTCTTAGATGTTCCACTCTTAGGTAGCCAGATACTAGTCTTCTTTGGTCTCTTTGTGGTCTTTGATCTTCTATCCTTAGATGTGTCAACTAATCCTGTGGAAGATGAAGTAAGAGCATTAGTGGTTGTATTTGATGATGCATTCTTAGGTACGCCGTCTACTTTTTGCATCGTTGGTACAATCTTATGAGATTTGGTTTTGCCTATTTCTAAAACTTTGATTTTCTTCTTCAGATCAACAATGATGTGTTGGAATTCTTGATTTTGTGAATCTATTTTTCTGTTAAGGCAGACTGTGTCATTCCTGTTTTGAAGAATTTCATCGAGTTCCTTTTCATTTTGAAACAGTTTAAGTGTTAAGAAGGCCTTTCTTTCCTTATATTTTTCAGGAACATGACTGTTTTGAAATGATAAAGATCCTATGAGATGTTGAAATTTTAGTTCAAATTCAGCACTTTGAGTTTGACACCAATCAAGCCTTTTTTGAAGATTAAAAACTTTATTTTCCACATCATTGTTGATTTGTCGAAGATCCTCATTCTCTTTCACTAGATTCTTAATTGCTATTTGCAACATCTTTGTATCAATAGCATGATTATTCATAAGATACTCATTACCAGATTCATAAAGTGCATTCATCATTACAGAAACAACGTCACAACTAAGAACATTTTGCAAGAGTCGATCATTTTCTTTTTCCAAATTCTTCTTTTGAACTTTTTGTTTTTGAATTTTGGAGTCTTTAGCTTTGAAAATGTTCTTCATTGATAGAACCTCGTCAACTAGATCTTCTTCCCATTGTGATGCACATTTCTTCAAGTGTTTGACATGGGGTAAAATTTTCTTTTGAAGAATTTCTATCTTTTCTTTTTCCACAGGAGAGAAAAAAGAAGAGACAGTGATTTTAGAATTAAACTCAATTTCATTTTCTAAAAATTTGATGTCTTCCATAAATGTCTCAAAATGTTTGACAATTTTAAATGCTGGAGGCATTTGTGGATCAACATCATTCTCTGTCAAATAGTTGTCGAGATGTGCATCATTTTGGGAGAGATGATGTATTTGTTCTGAGGTACGTATCAGCGTTTGTTCTGGTTTATCTTTTGGTGGCACAAATGATTTGCTTATGTGAGGTCGTGCATTATAATCATAATGTACTCTTGAAAACTTGTTTTGTGAATTAGATCGACCCTCAATCTTGTTTGCAAGAAAATCAGTTTCTTCATCAATAGAATACATAACAACACGTTGAAAGGAATCATCTAACAAAAATGTTGCATTGTATAACTTAGGATTGTCTTTGAGTGCTTTATGTGAATTACGGGGTGTGTCACTTCCAAGTGCAAAACTTACTCCTTTAGGACTTGGTTTCACAGTTAGTTTTTGAATTTGGGTTACAGAATTACCCATTTTATACACAACATTTTGAAATTCTTTGAGTTTGGTTTCCAAATCCAGAATTTCCTCAAGATATGAGTCAACACGATTCCTAGTGGCTTGCTTTTCGTCAAGAAGATCCTGCTGAGATGTTGAGAGCTCTGATTGAGTTTTTAACAACTCAGAAGTTAAAGCATCAATTTGTTTTTTGAATTCAAATTGATCCTTTTCCTTTTGAGAGAGAAGCTCAGCCTTAGAATCGGTTAATTCACGTACTTGGTTTTCTAAATTTTGAACTTTTACGTACTCTTGTTGAAAAGCAATTTCAAAACCTTTTTCACGTTTATCTTGTTTAAGATATCCAGAAAGTTGTTGTTTATAGCACTCATTATCCCGAGATAGTACTGCAATTTTGGCTTTTAAGGTCTGATTAAGTTCATTGCACTTCCCTACTCGTGATTGGGTGGACATTATTAAGGCCTGAAGCTCCGAATCTTGATTAGTCAAATTTTCATTTTGTTCAATCTGATCATGATTGTCATCTTCTATTAGATCATCAAATGAGACAACTGTTCTATCATCATCAAATGATATATCAGTGTTGATTTGATTATCTAAAGAAGATGAGAATGGTGAATCATTTTGAACAGAATGTTCACTTGAGAATGAAGATGCGGAAGGTGAAGCAATCTCATGTAGTAAACATGGTGGATCAAGTACCTGAGAAAGACCGTCAGTATCGTAGACCGGGCCTGTCTCGGACATATTCATTTCCTGCATATTAGCCATGAGCATGACAGCTGCGTTTGCCTCAAGATCTTCCATATCATCTTCTGAGTCTGCATTAGCCATGAAACTGTTGTCTTTCACATTCATCAAGCTTGCTTTCTCATCCTTAAGTGCCATCAAGAGAGCTTCTTTGTGATATGCACTGCCCATAGTACGAGGCTTTGGACATGCAGTAGCCATATGACCATTCCCTCCATAGTTGTAGCATGTAACTGAGGTATTTGCAATGCCTTTTGATTCTTTTCCATTCAATTGATTCCTGTTCTGATCTGCCCCCATATAATTCCTATTACCCCCAGACTGAAACCTTTGTTCTCCAGCTTGAAACCTTTGTGACCCATATCCTCCTCTGTTTCCTGAACCAAACCTTCCTGATGATCTGTTCTGAATTTCTACCCGACCATCATTAACAACTGCCTGATTCCTTGTGTTTGAAGATGAGCGAAGGCGGTTGTTAGATTTGTTTGTGAATTTTCCAAACGCTTTAGCAATCAACCCAAATGCTTCATTGAGGGAACTGAAAGCTTCTTCTTCTTCATCATCTTCACTGTTGGTGTAAAAGTTGGAATCAGTGTTGTTATAGGTTACCAATTGGTTGCCTGATTGTTGAGATGGTGATTCATATGGGACAAGTTGGTTTTGAGGTTGAAAGCTTGGTTGATAAGATGAGTTTCAAAATTCCTGAGAAGGTAGAGAGAAGTTTGGTTGAGCCATTAGTGCAAGCGAATTAGGTTGTGGTCCTGGTATGAAGCCTCCTCTTGCTGCTACTTCTTTGTCCACCTCTGATTGATGTTGTTTGAGAAAATCATAAATCAATCCATATTTGATCTCACCAATCTTCTTAGATTGCCTAACAAACGTTGCATATTTCTGCCATTCAGGACCTAGGCATCCCAGAAATTTGGAGTTGATTGCAATCCTTGGAAACTTCATGTTATGACGATCAAGGTTATTAACAACATTTGTGAAGCGGTGGTAGTAAGATTCGATAGTTTCCCCTGGTTCCATAATAAAATTGTTGAATTCCATGTACAATTTAGATTCAAGGTCTTCCTGATTGAGCTCTGTTCCTTCCATCAGAAGATGCACATGCTCCCACATGTCCTTAGCAGTCTTCTGAGCATCAACACTTCGATAGATGGGATTTGGAATTCCCTGAAGGATGAATGCCATTGCCATTCCATTTGCTTCTTGTTGTAAGGCTTGTTCGGTTGTATAGCTAGAAACAACAATAGGAGTGGATGTTTCTTCTCTTTCAGGAGTTGCTGGAACAACAATTACTAGTTCTGGAAAGGGTCCCACAGTGATGACATGCTTCAAATACGGTCCATGGGGTTTGCGGAGTTCAATGAATCGGAGAAACCTACTTGCCCACTGCACATAGTTTCCAGGTGTTAACATGGGTGGAGTATCTTGATTTCCAGCCTCATGACGAGATTGCTGACTGCTTATAGCTTCACACATCTTATGAAACCAGTGAGGTTCTCTGGACACTGAAGGATTGTTCTGAAGGTAATTTTGTTGCATTATTTGTTGTGGAGATAGTTGTGGTGAAGGAATGAATTGATGTTGTTGCACATATGCATGATGTTGTGGATATTGTTGAGGAAATTGTTGTTGTTGTTGAGAGTATTGTTGTTGTTGAGGATATTGCTGGAGCTGGTAGTAGTAATTAAAGTGTGGTGGTTGAGACATCGTGTAGTAGCTTGTGACGGTTAAGGATCTTTAAAGGATAAAGACGGTTGTTGTGTGAAGATTAGATAAGGATCAATTACTTGTTCGGTTAAGCACTTGTTCGATCAAAGTTGTTCGGTTACTGAAATTCGACTACTGAAATTCGACTATTGAAGATCGATTACTGAAGTTCAACTACTGAAGTTCGACTACTGAAGTTCGACTACTGAAGTTCGACTACTGAAGTTTGATTACTGAAGTTCGACTACTGAAGTTCGACTACTGAAGTTCGACTACTGAAGTTCGACTACAAAAGTTCGGTTACGAAAGTTCGGTTACTAAGTTCGATCAAGAAGTTCGGTTAAACCCAGAAATTCGATTATATCACCTAACTCGGTGAATAATCAGTAGTTCGATGAACAAGAAGCTTCGGTGAACAAGAAGTTCGATGAATATATATCTGAAGAACAGTAACAACTCGGATGAACATTAACTAGTCTAACAATTCGAATTTCTTAATTTTTTTCTTAGATCTAACCTTTTAACAACCTAAATTACCCCTAGGCGAATGATACCACTTGATGTTTTAAACTTTTATGAATTAAGCTACCACTAATTACCTACTAATTACCTACTAGATCTAGAGAGAGAAAGCTAGAGAGAGAAAGAGATGGAAGGGAGATGATAACACACACTTAAGAACAATATTATGAATTCATCAACCAACCAACCTCTCCCTTGGATGGGAGGGGTATTTATAGTTTTACAAGAGAATGAGCTACTAGCCCTACATACATAAAATAATACATAATAAATCATAATAAATGAACTGAACGACACAGCCCATGGGCCTTCTACACGGGCTGGGCCTAAAAACAAACCTAAAGGCCTAAGCAACCTAATACA
This sequence comes from Artemisia tridentata subsp. tridentata, assembly GCA_021014915.2. Lineage (NCBI taxonomy): Eukaryota > Viridiplantae > Streptophyta > Magnoliopsida > Asterales > Asteraceae > Artemisia > Artemisia tridentata. Next base: position 44,836,066 of record CP139506.1, on the reverse strand, counting down.
AATGATCAATACTTGAATTATTACAAAACGTGTTCCCAACAAAGACTATGCTGCTAATGGCAATTCCCAAAGAGCATTTGAGAAGGTTTCATGGCATGAATGATGCCAAAGAAATTTGGGAGGCTATCAAGAAAAGATTTGGAGGGAATGCTAACTCTAAGAAGATGCAAAAGGCTGTTCATAAACAGCAATTTGAAGCTTTCAGTATATCCAGTTCAGAGGGATTGGAAAAAGGTTATGATAGGTTTCAACATCTTCTATCACAATTGGAGGTTCATGGTGCAGCTGTGTCAGAAGAAGATGCAAACCAAAAGTTTCTTAGAGCACTACCAAAAGAATGGTCAAGTGTGACATTGACCATGAGGATGAATGGTGAAATTGACACCATGACTACTGATGACCTGTACAACAACCTCAAGGTGTTTGAACAGGAAATCCAAGGAAAAGCATCTTCAAGTTCTACAAATGTTGCTTTTGTTTCTCAAGGCAAGAGCAGCACTAACAAGGTTAAGTCTGGCAGCATTAATTCTAGTGGTTATGGAACTTCTTCTAGCAGCATGAGAAAAGAAAGAGATGCTCCAGCAGGCTTTGCTGATGAAGTAATTTACTCACTTCTTGCTAAGGAACTAGAAGATCAAGACTTCATCAGTGAGGATCTGGAACAGATCAATGATGTTGAAGTTGAAGAAATGGATATCAAATGGCAAATTGCCATGATTGCTTTCAGGGTTAAGAAGTTTTACAAGCAGACTGGGAGGAACATTAAGCTTTGATGGGAAGTCACCAGTGGGATACAATAGGAGGACTGTTGAGTGCTACAATTGTCACAAGCATGGTCACTTTGCCAGAGATTGCAAGGAAAAGGTGACTACTGATTGGAAAAAGAAGAAGGGTTCTGACTCTCAAGATGATGATAAGATGGGGAAGAATCAGACGAGCTTGATGACATTGGAAGCTGGAGCTGTGAATTGGGATGAACACACACCTGAGGATGAAGAGCCAAACCATGCACTTATGGCTATTGGTTCCAGTAATGAGGTATCTTTGTGCTCAAAATTATGCATTGATTCATATAATCATGTTAAAGCTTTGTGTGATGAACAATTAACACAAATAGGTGATCAGGAAGCAAAAATTCTTGCTTATACTAAAGCTGTTAAAACTTTAGAAGCACAAATAGTTAACTATCAAAACAAACAAGATTCCTTAAATGAAAAACTCACCTTTCAAGCTAATGAGATATATGAAAAAAATGAAAAAATTAAGAGATATAGAAGAGCAGGCTTGAAAGTTGTTAAGGAAAGGGATGAATTGCAAAAGAAAGTAGAGAAATGGACCCATTCTGCTAAGTGTCAGGATAAGATAATAGCATCTAGTATGAGTTCTACAAGTAAAATTAGCTTAGGTTATGGGATATAGTCAGATAGTGAAGTTCTAAGCTATGAGGAAGAGATGGACAGATCTGTGTTCAAATGTAGAAAAGAGGATTCTATTCGTAGGCCAGTGTACATTAGGTTCAATAAAACTGATAATTTTAAAAGGGTGCCACCTCCATTAAGTGGAGATTACACTCCTCTACAAAAGAAAGACCTAGATGACTCTTTGTTTGTATATCGTAAAAAGGGTCCTATCTATCCTGAGACAGGAAACTCAGATGAAAAATCTAGTGAATACTCCACTTGTCAAACCAATGATAGTGAAGGATCTACTAGAGATGTCTCTGAGCAGTCTGATTCAGGATCAGAGAGTGCACCTAAAGATGTTTCTATGTCAAGATCAGTCAAAAATAGTGAACCAGTTGTGACTACAACCAAACCTCATACAGATAAACCTAGTTGTGAGACTCACATAAAATCTCCTAGGAAGTCTGTCAAACATCAAGGGTCACCAAAACCTGATAGAATGAGAAGAGAGTACAAGAGAAACCACAATTTTGGTCCTAAAAGATGCTTTGTGTGTGGTAGTCTAAGTCATTTGATTAGGGACTGTGATTTTCATGAGGTTAGGATGAAAAGAGTGGCTGGACTTAGAAAGGATAAAAGTGTTAATGCTGTCCATATGAATGATAAACCAGTTTGGAATAATGCTAACAGGATTAATCATGCTAATAAGTTTGTGACTAGACCAGCACAATTTATTTCTGGTATGCCTAATTTTAATTCTGGTAGGCCAAATTTTAATTCTGGCAGACCAATTTTTAATTCTGGTAGACCAAATGTTAGTTCTGTTGGTCAAAATGTTAATTATGTAAGGCCAAGTGTTAATTATGGGTGGTTTAATCATTCTGGACCCAGGCAACCAATAAATAGACCACAGGTGAACTCATATAATCAAAGAAACAATTTTTACAAACCTCATTCACATGTGAGGAGTCCTTTTGCTAATAGTACAGCACGAGCTTCAAGCTCAAGTGCTGTAAGGGAAAATGGGGATTCTAATGTTAAGACCCCAGCATATTGGTCTTGGGATCCTTTTAAGAACACACTTACCTATGAATCCAAGAACAACAGTGGATCAAGCTCATACAAGACCTATAAATTTGTTGATCCACATGGCATACCCAACTCTTCAGAGGCTTGGGTCCTAGAGAGAAACTAATTTCTCTAATTTTGTGCAGGAACATCCACTGAAGAACATGGAAGACAAAGGAATATTTGATACTAGGTGCTCTGGGCACATGACTGGTAACAAGAATCATCTGAAGGATTTTCTAGAATTCCAAGGAGGTTCTGTTTCCTTTGGAGGAAGTAACGGTCAGATAACTGGTAAAGGTAGAATTGTTGTAGGCAATTTAGAATTTAACAATGTACCTTTTGTAAAAGAACTAGGGCAGTTTAACCTTTTCTCAATATCACAAATTTGTGATAAGCAGCATAAGGTGCTTTTTAGTGAAACTGAATGTTTTGTATTGACTTTGGACTTTAAGATGCCTAATGAAAGTCAGATACTTCTTAAAGTTCCTAGACAACACAACATGTACAGTTTTGATATGAAAGCACCTGAAGTTGCAAAAGGTTCTGCTTGTTTGCTTGCAAAAGCTACTTTGGATGAATCTAAATTGTGGCATAAAAGGTTAGGTCATGTTAATTTCAAGAATATGAACAAACTTGTGAAGGGTAATTTAGTTAGAGGCTTACCTTCCAAGGTTTTTAGGAATGACCATGCCTGTGTAGCTTGTAATAAGGGCAAACAGCATAGAGCTTCTTGTAAGGCTAAGTTTAGATAGGATTGTTACTAAGCCTTTGTTTGGCCATACATCTGTTAGAAGTATCAACCACGCTAGTTATTGCCTTGTCATTACTGATGACTGCACCAGGTATTGCTGGGTATTCTTTATGTCTACTAAAGATGAAACCTCTGATTTAATTCAAAGGTTCATTAGGCAAATAGAAAACCTACTAAATCACAAGGTTAAGATCATTAGGACTGACAATGGCACAGAATTTAAGAATAGGAGCATGATTGAGTTTTGTGGTGAAAAAGGAATCAAGCAACAATATAGCAATGCTAGAACTCCACAGCAAAATGGAGTTGCTGAGAGAATGAACAGGACCCTAATTGAGGCAGCTAGAACCATGCTAGCAAACTCATTCTTACCCACTACCTTTTGGGCTGAAGCAGTTGCAACTGCTTGCTATATATTCAATAGGGTTAGAGTGACCAAGCCTCATAATAAAACACCTTATGAGCTTATTTTTTGCCATAAACCAGTTGTTAGCTACATAAGGCCTTTTGGGTGCCATGTGACCATTCTTGATACCTTAAGTGTGCTTGGAAAATTTGAAAGAAAATCTGATGAGGGGTTTCTAGTTGGGTATTCACTGAATAGTAAGGCCTTTAGGGTATACAATTTAGTGACCAAGAAAGTAGAGGAAAATCTTCATGTTAATTTTCTTGAGGAAAAACCCAATGTGAAGGGACTAGGTCATAGATGGATGTTTGCTCTTAATTATTTAACTGATTCTATGAACTATATTCCTATCTCCAAGGAGAATCAAGCTAACCTTGATGCAGGTTCCATAGAAGTGCCTAACAATGCAGGTACTCAAGATGCAAGCACTGCTGATCAAGGCAAAGAATTTGAGGAGCTTATTGTGATTCCTACCACAGAAGTCAACCATGTTGCTGCTAATGAAGGAACAAAGAAATCTTCTACAAATAGGAAGGAGACTGTGAACAAGCCTTAAGAAAAAGAAGGTTCTCCTACAAATGTTTCAGAAGAAATCTTATCCTTCAGAGAAGAAATGAATGCTTTGGCTGAAAAACATCTTGGGAAGAAGGCTACCAGCACTAATCCGGTTAATCCTTGTAGTATTGTTATTAATTCTGGTGGAGAGAAGCCTACCAGCATTAACTCAGTTAAGTTTGGTAGAGATGCTGTTAATTTTGCTCAACCTGAGTCTACTCCAAATGCTGATTTTGATGATTCTGAGATGCCTGAACTTGAGGTCTTTGATAAGCCAGATGAAGGCATTTTTTATGGGGCTTCTTATGATGAAGAAGGGGCAGTTACTGACTTCAACAACCTACCCACTGAAGTAGATGTAAGTCCAGCTCCAACACTCATAATTCACAAACTTCATCCCAAAAGTCAGATTATTGGTGATCCTCAATCAGCTCTTCAAACCAGAAGTAAAGTTCAAAAGATTCCTACATCTTATGCACTTATCAGTCTTATTAAGAAGCAGCAAAGGGTCAACCACAAGGACCAACAACATTGCTTGTTTGCTTGTTTCCTTTCTCAAAAGGAACCCACCAAAGTCTCTGAAGCACTTGAAGATGAGAGTTGGGTGGAAGCAATGCAAGAGGAGTTATTGCAATTCAAATTGCAGAAAGTTTGGGTTCTTGTAGATCTACCAAGTAGAGCTAAGGTGATTGGCACAAAGTGGGTCTTCAGGAACAAAAGGGATGAAAGAGGACTGGTTATAAGGAATAAGACACGATTAGTAGCACAAGGGTATAGACAAGAGGAGGGGATAGATTATGATGAGTTTTTTGCTCCGGTAGCCAGGATTGAGGCTATTAGGTTATTTTTAGCCTATGCATCATATATGGGGTTCATAGTCTATCAGATGGATGTGAAGAGTACCTTTTTGTATGGCACTATAGAAGAAGAGGTATATGTTCATCAACCTCCTAGTTTTGTTGACCCATCAGAACCCATGAAAGTGTACAAAGTCATTAAAGCTTTATATGGTCTCCATCAAGCTCCCAGAGCTTGGTATGCAACTCTCTCCAACTTCCTTGAAGCTCATGGGTACAAAAGAGGTGTGATTGACAAGACCTTGTTCATCAAGAGAAACAAGAAGGATATCATTCTAGTCCAGGTTTATGTGGATGATATCATATTTGGTTCTAATAAAAGGTCTTGGTGTGAGGAGTTTGAAGCATTAATGAAGGGAAGGTTTCAGATGAGTTCTATGGGTGAACTCTCATTTTTCTTAGGACTGCAAGTGAAACAACAAGCAGATGGACTCTTTATCTCTCAAGACAAGTATGTAGTAGAGATCTTGAAGAAGTTTGCCTTTTCAAATGTGAAGACTGCAGTCACTCCCATGGAGAACAAGGTGCCTTTAAAAAAGGATGAAGATGCTGCTGATGTAGATGTGCATCTTTACAGATCAATGATAGGTTCTCTAATGTATATTACTGCTTCTAGACCTGACATTATGTATGCAGTCCGTGTTTGTTCACGTTTTCAGGTTAACCCCAAGACTTCACATCTTCATGCTGTGAAGAGAATCTTTAGATACCTAAAGGGCAAACCCAATTTTGGCCTTTGGTATCCTAGAGAGTCATCTTTTGACCTGGAAGCCTATTCAGATAGTGATTATGCAGGTCCAAGTCTTGATAGGAAATCCACAACTGGAGGTTGTCAATTCCTTGGAAGAAGATTAATCTCTTGGCAATGCAAGAAGCAGACCATTGTAGCTACATCAACAACTGAAGCTGAATATGTAGCAGCTGCCAATTGCTGTGTACAAGCCTTGTGGATTCAAAACCAAATGCTGGATTATGGTTTGAACTTTATGAACACTATAATTCACATAGATAATGAGAGCACTATCTGTATAGTTAAGAGCCCTGTGTACCACTCTAAAACTAAACACATAGAAATCCGGCATCATTTCATTAGGGATTGCTATGAAAAGAAATTAATTATAGTGGATAAAATACACACAGACTTCAATGTTGCAGACCTCCTAAAAAAAGTTTTTGATGGCCCTATGTTTAATTACTTAGTGGTTAACATTGGAATGATAAACCCATAGCTGGACTTAAGGGGAGGTTAGTCTTAAGGGAGGTAAAACTTAAGGGGAGGTCAAAATGTAAAGTTTGTATAATATCCAATACTTAGGATTTTTTTTAATTCTGGTAGTATTAGAAGTTAATTCTTGTAGTTATTTTTAATTCTGGTAATCTTAGGAGTTAATCCTTGTAGTAGATTTAATACTAGTTAAAAAAAAAAAAAAAAAAAAAAAAAAAAAAAAAAAAAAAAAAAAAGTACCATTTTTTTAAATCTTGAATTTGTGTGTTTTTCTTGTTTTTCTCTTGGTGTTGGGACTAACTTTTGCAGAACAATATGGATTGGTGATATGAAGCCTTGTTATTGCTTGCTCAGTATGTAAGTCTGATTCTTTAGTTAAGTCTGGTGAGTCAGTGATTAAGTCTGGTTGACAAATTTTAAGTCTGGTAGTATGACAAATGTAATTAATTTATTACCGTTAGGTCTGGTCAGTCAAATAAAGATTTTTTATTTTATTTAAATATGACTGTGGATATTTTTGGGGGAAAGAGGTATATATGGATAAGATTTAATTCATTTTTCATCTTTATCCATTATTTACTTCTAATTTCTACAATCTTTATTCACGGCCAAGATTTACTCTGTTTTTCTACTACCAGTAAAAACCCTAATTTAAATTCTCAACCAGCACTTAGTCATTCGCTCATCAATGGCTTCACTAATGTTTGTGGACAAGCACAATCAAGTTGGTTTCTTGAAGAAACCAAACCAAAGTGACGGCTTTGAGCAGATAGTAGATTTCTTGAAAGGTTCTAACCTTCGGTACGCTTTAACTGCAAATCCTACTATTTATGCATCTCTTGTTAAGCAATTTTGGAGGTCTGTGACCTATGAAACCCTAGCTGATGGTTCATCACAGCTAAGGGCAATGATTGACACCCATGACTTCACCATTACTGAAGCCTCCATTAGGAGTAGTCTCCAATTAGGTGATGCTTCAGGGGAATACATATTGTCTAATAATGACCTTTTTGAGGGTATGAGAACTATAGGATATCCCACTGATGGTACCTTTACTTTTTGGAAAAGCTATTTTACACCACAGTGGAGGTTTTTACTTCATCATTTGCTCCATTGCCTAAGTCCCAAGAGTGGTGGATAGGATCAGTTTGGAAGCAAAATTGCTTCTGCATTGGTCTGTCTTTCACTTGGAAGGTCTTTTAGTTTTTCAAAACTCATTTTTGATGGTATGGTAGCAAATGTCAACAACAAACATAAATTTTTGATGTACCCAAGATTTTTGCAAATGATTTTGAATTTTGAACCTGAAGATAAAATGCAGACTTATGTGATTGTGGCTTTTACTCCTAAAATCTTTACAAACATGAGAAGGGGATTCAATGGGGCCCATTGGCCTTTATTGCCTGCTATGCTTCCTGGTGTTACTAATATTGCAGGTACATCTAAGGTTGCACAAGAGCAAACTACTGAAGAGCAAGTACAGGAACAACCTAAGTCACGCACACCACAACCAAGTCCATCACCATCCCAACAAAGAGTACCTACACCCACAACATCTTCACCACCACAGCAAACCAATATTCCAAGTCCTATTCAGGAGGAGGAATCCAACCGTATGACTGTGGAGGATCTTCTCACCTTGGTGCCTGCTTTGGTTAAGAGAATAGACTTATTGGAGAAGGCTAACAATGCTAAGAGTCAGGCTATTCTAACTTTGGTCAAGAGGGTTAAAAAGTTGGAGAAAGTTATGAAGGAGAAAGGAGTTGCTTTTGTTGATCACGAAGGTGAGGATGAAAATTCTTCCAAACAGGGGAGGAATTTAGAGGAAGAACAAGTTCTTAAGACACCAGCAAAGGGTAAACCAGCTGATGAATTAGAAATAAGTCCTGAAACAAATGAAGCAGCAGAAATACTAGCTCAATCTCTGAGTAAAATTCAACAACAAAGGAAGAAAAGTAGATATCCAAAAAGAAAGTTGATAATTGATGAAGAATTGGATAAGTCTGCTGAAGGTATTAAGTCTGGTGAAGTTAATGCTGGTAAGGAAATTAAGTCTGGTGGTCAAGAAAAGTCTGGTGAGGTTGTTAGTTTTGCTCATGGAGATAAGTCTGGTAATAAGGAGCAGCCTAAAACTCAAAGGGAAGGAAAACAAATTATGATGGAAACTCCTAAGTCCAAGAAATCAAAAAGACAAGAAAGAGAAGAGCAAGCTTCTTTAGCTGAGATTCCAAGAATACAAGCAATAGAAAAGGCTAAGATTGAAAAGGAGGAAGAGCAGAAAAGACAAGATGAAATGCTTGCAAGAAAGATATCAGAAGAGTTTAATAATGATCCACTGAAGGAAATGATTGAAAAAGATGATGAGTTGAGGGCAAAGTTTGAGGAACTTAAAGCTATTCCAGGTTTGACTGCTGAGGAGAGAGCTAAACAACTAGCAGAGTTCATAAATGCTAGAAGGAATGAAGAAACTTTGGGGGATTTTATGTCAATGATAAGACAAACTCAGAAGAAAACCAAAGTTCTCAAGAAGATGTCTAAAGCAGATCAAATGCATGGGATAAAGATGTATCTAAAGAACATGTTGCATTCAACATGGGAAAAGATGAAAGGAAGATCATTTGTGGAAATTGAAGCTGAATATGTGAGTGCATATGAGAGAGATCATGGCTATAGGCCAGTGGATTATGAAGATTCTTTGAGAAGAAGTTTCAAGAGACAGAAAGTAGCAGAGTCTGAGCCTGCTGTGGAGGCTGAGATAGTAAGTGAAAAAGCATCAAGTGAAATTGAAAAGGAATCTAAAGCTGAGAAAGTGTCTGATGTTGGGGAAGAAAAGAAAGAAGTCAAAAAGCCAGTCATAAAGTTTACAAGGAGGAAAAGTATAGCAAGAAAGAGTAAATTCAAGAAGAAAGTACAAGAAGAAGAACTTTCATCTGAGGGTTGCACTATGGGAACAATTCCTGAGATTTCTAAGGAACCAGCTAAAATTGTCAAATATCATATAATTAGGATTGGACAAAGATCTGCTTATCAAATCATAAGGGAAGACAACACTGATGTTGTATACCTTAATTTTCCAGCAATTCTGAATGATGTGAGTAGGGAAGATCTTCAAGAACTTTATAAGTTGGTAAACATCAAACATGGAGACAATACACCTGAAGAGGAGTTTGAGAGGGTGTTTTGGGGAGACTTAAAAGTGATGTTTGAGCCACCTTCAACAACAGATGAGATTTGGAAATTGTCAGATCAGCAAGAAGTTGTGACTTGGAGATATTTTCATAGATGTAGAGTACATTGCTTATCTCTACAGATAGTTCATATTTACATGCTTGCAGAGGTGGAATATACTTTATCACCAAGGGTCTGCAAGGCAATGTTGGAAAAGAAATTACATGCAGATGAGAAGGATGAAGTTTATGAGCAGTTGCTTGATTTGATTAAGGAAAAATCTTTAAAAGAATCATATTGGGGTGTTTAAGAGTGTTTGAAAGAATTTTCAAGTTGTTAAGTGAGTTTAAAGGAACTTCTCACTTGGTGAAGGTGCATAGCACTAACATGACAAATGGTTATCAGTCCACCATGTCTAATCCACATAAGGACTGACTAATCCGGAGCAAACGGCTCAGGTAAAGATATTTCAAATCCGTTAATGGTTGGCAATTTACCAAAAATTGTATGGTATTCAACTCACCATATCTGAGATAGTGAAGAGTTGGCTAGCCCACAAGGTATGGCTTGTGGTAAAGGCTGTGGAAAACCATACATGGTAATCAATTCACCAAGATGAGGTGCATTCCATCAAAAGAATTGGCTAGTCCAAAAGCAAACGGCTTTTGGTAAAGACAAAACAAATCCGTTGATAGTTGATGGTTTACTAAAAATCATATGGTTATTAATGTACCATGGTCTTACACAACAAAACATTGGCTACTACAGTAGTGATGGCTATTGGTAAAGAGACATCAAATCCATTAATTTTCAATGATTCACCTCTCACAGGAGTTTACACACCTGGAAGTGATGAGAATAGTATGAAACTTAAAAGTATTGATGTACAAGTAGTCATGGTTGCTGTGAAGATCAGATGGATTGCATATCAGATGGTGAAAAGATTATTCAAGTCAAGTTGCTGCATAAAGATCAGTTTTGAAGTTTTAAAGTGTTATAGATAATTCCAAGAGTTCAAGAATAAATCCTCAGAAGCTTATTCGGAAGAAACTTGAAGTTCATGAAGCAAGAAGATCAAGTTAGGGGAGGATTGTTGGGAATTATCACAAGACAAGAGAAGACTTAATGGAAGAACAAAATTAAGTCTGGTGGACTACGTAATTAAGTCTGTTAGTTTTATTAGTTAAGTCTTGTAATAGTTAAGTCTGGTTGTTCATTATTAAGTCTAGTAGAGTAAAGTTAAGTCTTGTTGACTTTAGTTGTTAAGTCTGGTCATGAAAGTTAGGAAAGTTTGTTAGATATAAGTTAGGAAAGGATACGTAGTTATCTTTAGAGAAGATACGTATATCATTCTACAAGTTTTGTATCTAGGGTTTCCTTAGTATATAAAAGGAACCCAAGTCATTAGTTTTTGATAACGACGAAGATTGTAATCACTTAGATTAAAAAGAATTAATATACGAAGTTAGTTATAGTGTTCTTCATTGTTTGTTGTTAAGATTCCGCATTAACAATAAGCAAAGTGATAGAGTGTTGAAACTAAGAACGTGCTAAAGATAGTTTCTTGGATCGTTTTGAGCCTTAGGGTTCAAAATAACAATGAATATTAATGCACAGCGGAATAAGAACAAATCAATTGTTATTGACACAAAGTTTCTTTTTTAACTCTTTACGCCTCAATATTATTTGATCAGAATAATACGGTTACACTAATCTTGTAACAGGAATCAAGAGATCCTTGAGGCGACTACAAAAACTCTAATCTAGTCTAGGCGTTTACAATACTACGCCCTAGACATACACACACACTATTTTGTGTATTCTACATTGTGGAAGACATATGTGTTAAAACCTGTACCCTTGATCTCTTTATATAATAGAGATTTAGGGTTTACAAAAGATAATTACTAAATAATAAAAGATTTCGTTGTAATCTTCCATCTTTTGAACTTTCATCTTTTGTCACTTTAAGCCCTCATGTTTCATTCTTCTATTTATTTTGTCTCATCAAATCTAGAATCCCAACAATCTTCCCCTATTTGATGATGACAAAACAAACAAAGTCATGTACGAACTTCCCTAGATGAAGTAGAGAAATTGAGATGTGATCATCTCCCTGAATGAAACAAACTTGTCTTCCTTGTCTTCCCCTTAAGCCATGCCATGCCATCACAATATTTCTTCCCCTTTTTGTTATCAACAAATAGAGAATGAATAAACAGTAGAAACTTCCCCTCGAGTGATGCATGTACATAAAATGATTCTTCAAATCTGTAGGCTTTATATACTGTTAAAGAAAAATAATCGTCACCAATTTGATGTTGAAGTAGAAGAAATCAACCCTGTGTCTTATGCCTTGTACTAAAAGACTTCGAACGTATACCCAATAGTATAGGGAGACCGCAATCCCTTGACAATAACCACTGAGCACAAATAACGTAACTCCTTCAAGTGTTTTGTCAATTCGTAGTCACCTGAATGAACAAACAAGCATCTTTAAACGTTGTAAGCCGTTTAAGATATGATAAGACACAACCTTGAAAAATTCCACTGCATCATCAAAGAAGCAACAAAAACTCCTCTCCTCCAATAAGAAAATTAACACGAGCCTTTAAAACCTTTAAGAACAAAAAAAAAAAATTCCTTCGTGTGTGTTAACTTCCCCTGTGTGTGTGTAAACCAATAACCAATGCTTCCCCTTACTGCTCGTAAATCATGCAACTAGTATCAATCGTGTAAACCCAGCAGTAGAAACTCCTAATACCGAGCAGCAGTATGCTATAACGCTAGCAGTAGTATCAATATTCTCAGCAGCAGAAACTCAAAGTTAGCAGCAGAATAAATTACAACTAGCAGCAGAATGTATCAAACGTAGCAGCAGAATAAAAATCTTCGAGCAGTAGAATCAATTAACGTAGCAGCAGAATAAATTCATAGCAGCAGTGTACTAAAATACTCAAAAGCCTTACACCATCAGTAGCCAATAACAATAATTCGATTCAATTCCATCAGCTACCAAAAACCATCAGACCAATCGAATCAATCCAGTGACCTATGAATAGCTTTTTGACCACTGACACCCTTTGATAAATAAAGTGATAAATCACATACCAACACCAGCTCCAACCCCAATTAATTAAATCACAAATCGACAAACCTTCTATTCACGTTGACCACCAGAAGACGACAAGCGACCAATAAAAGATCACAGCCCCATGTGAATGAATAAACGTTTTGACCAATTAAAATCAATCAGTACGAGAATAATTAATTTAGCCTGACCGATTATTTTCCTTCTTCAAGTCTACACTTTTTCAACAAATCAGCTGCTCTTCGACAAAACAAAACTTTGTGAATCCCTAGGTAACGAGCTTCCCAAGCTCTGATACCACCTGTAGAAACTAAGAACGTGCTAAAGATAGTTTCTTGGATCGTTTTGAGCCTTAGGGTTCAACAATAACAATGAATATTAATGCACGGCGGAATAAGAACAAATCAATTGTTATTGACACAAAGTTTCTTTTTTAACTCTTTACGCCTCAATATTATTTGATCAGAATAATACGGTTACACTAATCTTGTAACAGGAATCAAGAGATCCTTGAGGCGACTACACAAACTCTAATCTAGTCTAGGCATTTACAATACTACGCCCTAGACACACACACACTCTTTTGTGTATTCTACATTGTGGAAGACATATGTATTAAAACCTATACCCTTGATCTCTTTAAATAATAGAGATTTAGGGTTTACAAAAGATAATTACTAAATAATAAAAGATTTTGTTGTAATCTTCCATCTTTTGAACTTTCATCTTTTGTCACTTTAAGCCCTCTTGTTTCATTCTTCTATTTATTTTGTCTCATCAAATCAAGAATCCCAACATAGAGTTTCTTAATTAGATCGATTTTTTTTATACAAGTCATCTAACAAATAACAAGGCTACTTGGATCCAAAATTCGTGTGGACCAACAAATATGAGATAGAGAGGAAGGGGACCTCAGAGGGGAGGTAATCAGGCAAACAAGGGAAAGGTCATTAACATGATTCAAGGCCCAGCAATGGTCCGAGAATGGGACATGATAGACACAGAAGAGTGGGCGGACGCCCTTATCAGTTTTCCACCAATTCATCCGGAGGATATGTCAGACGAACCACTAGTTATCGAGGCCAAAGTGGAAGGATAGATTGTACAAGGAGTTTATGTTGACCCCGGCGCTTCAGTAGAAGTAATGTATGAGCACTACTTCAAACGCTTGGGCCCCTCTGTCAAGGCCCAACTGAAGGGAGCCAATGTGGCTTTAACGGGATTCACCGGGAAGTCTATTATGCCGCTGGGAATGATAAGACTAGAGGTTTGTTTCAGAAGTCAAGGCCTGTTCTGAAAAACTTGGATAGAGTTTGATGTGATAAAGTCTCCCTCTCCCTACAACATCATACTGGGATGCAGCAGACTAAAGAAGCTACGGGCTGTCCCTTCGACTATCCACTCAATGATAAAATTCCCCACCCCGGGTGGCGTAGCAATGCTGCCCGCACGGACAACAAGCACGCGAGAACATTACGGATCAGGGGAGAAGCGAATGACAGGAAAGAAGGTAAGAGATGAAACCCGAAATGTTGAGATCTCAAAAGAACCAGCCGAAGGGATAGGGCTCTGCAACATTACGTATGCAACACGGAACCCGCTACAGAAACAAAGGAAGGAACCTACAGTCCGGAATGAGATTTACAAAAGGAAGACAGTTCATCGCTATGGCCAAGGAGACCACGACAGGTCATCTAAGGTAAAAATAACAATCCGGGTAACTCTTAAAACAAAGCACCATTAGAATATACCACTGTTCCATTTTTTTGTCAATATTCATCTTTACTACAGACTAACGAAAGAAACAAAAATACATTTGTAACTTAAGGCAGGAAATCTGACATGCCGAAAGAACAAGACCAGCAGGAATATGAGTCAAGAAAAGCTTGGGCGCACCGGGGAGGAACCTTACCGAACCATGAAAGCCCATCAAACAGGGTCACACACCAGGCTATGAAAGGAGAAACGCTACGGATATGGCATGCAACTAGCTTTAGAAAGTGTACTCATGAATGTTTTTTTATATATCTTATGTAATGCCCGAAAGGGCTTGATGTTAACCTTTTTAATGACAAACGCACCTATCCCACCATCAAGGGGAGGCAAATTTTTCCACATGGCATGTTCTTGTAGCACCCGTCACGTTCTGAACATAAGTCAAAAGTGACCCCTCCGAGAGGCTGGCCACCTCCGGAGATTAGTGGTCAATGTTTAAAGATGGTTCATACCCAAAAAGGGGGTGATCGCATAATCATTATATTACTTTCTGAACATAAGCTGAAAATGACCCCTCCAAGAGGTTCACGCCCTCCGAAGATCAGTGGTCAATGTTCAAAGATGGTTCATACCCAAAAAGGGGTTGCCACAGGCAAAAAGGCCGGTCGGCACCCAAAAAGGGGCGGCCGCATAATCATTTATTATTTTTCGAACATAAGTTGGAAGTGATCCCTCCGAGAGGTTCGTGCCCTCCGGAGATCAGTGATCAATGTTCATTACTTTCTGAGCATAAGCGGAAAATGACCCCTTCAAGAGGTTCACGCCCCCCGGAGATCAGTGGTCAATGTTCAAAGATGGTTCATACCCAAAAAGGGGTTGCCATAGGCAAAAAGGCCGATCGATACCCAAAAAGGGGTGACCACGTGATCGTTTATAATTTTCTGAACATAAGTCGAGAGTGATCCCTCCGAGAGGTTCGTGCCCTTCGGAGATTGGTGATTAGTGTTCAAAAATGATTCATATCCAAAAACGTATGACCTTGTACCTCCGAAGCAATGCAAATAGTGAATGTAATAAAAAACAAGTATCATACGTTCACAATAAAAAACCAGGCCAAATGTAAGCTTGTACCTCCGGAGCTACGAAAGTAACAACGGTAATAACAAACAAGTGCTGTACGATCACAACCAAAATGTAGACCGGATGCCAACTTGAACCTCCGAAGCTACGCAAGTGGCGAAGGTAATAAAAAACAAGTGTCCGATATACGCTTAGGGTCGAAACATATGGGAAACATGATGACACTTCGGAAGTAACAGCGGACATGGTAAGAAATTGTACTTTGGTAATACCGAAGGTGGAATGCTGATGTATGGCGCCCAACTCCGAGGCTAAAGCTAACCAAACATGCCACAACCATTCGAAAATAGGTACATGCATAATAAAAAAGAAAAAGGAGGAAAAGTAAGATGACCATCGACTAGGGCGAATATATATGGTCCAGCAGACCCAAACTGTCTAAATGTGCAAAGCTGGATACCACCGCGTTTACCGAAGTAACAAGATCAAAAAGCTAAATCATACAACCGAGCGGCACATGACGCCCGGAATCAGTGAAAGGGGAACCAACCAGGGCTACAATAACCAGGCCAAAGAGATGCGCGATAGCAAGACCTTTCTGGCCACCTAACTAAGCCAGCGCTGCCGGTTGGGCGAAAAAATCACCTCAGAAATGAGAATGAAACGAGATGCACAAAAACAAAAACATCATACATTACACAGTTAAGTAAAGAGATCATGCGGACAAAAATTAAAATAAATAAGCAAGAGTGCAAATTGTTCCAATTATTACAAATCATCCGAATTACATATAGGTCATCAATTCGACCTACCCCAACGGCTCGCAGGCCTCACATTTCCAAATGTTTCACATTAAAAGTTTAAAAAAGCTTCAAAAGAAATCCGGAGTAATTTTTACCCATAGTCAAAATGGAATTACCCAGACTCTCAATACAATCAACCCCTTCAAGAAACCGATCCTCCTTCCCCCGTGGTAGAATCTGGAGCGGTACTAACTTGGATTTCAGGCCCCTCGGAGGTTGTTCCGGCAACCAGATTCTCGGTAGAAGTGGATGGTGCAGGATCAGGGAAAATCTTCATTATGTCATCAAGAGATTTAAGATAGGAATCGCTGATCTTATTGATGTAAGGATATTCCGCAGAGAAGAGCCCCTCGTATAGAGGCATAAATTTCGCATCAGCCTCCATATCCAGATCCTCCACATCGGCCACAAGCTTGGCCACATCCTCCGGTTTACGACCCAAAGAAACACCCTCTAGAAACCCGGACTGAGAAGACAGACTGAAAGGCCCCGCCAGATGATCCTTGTATTCATGGCTGCTCAGAAGCCGACGGTTGACCTCCGGGATGACATCTTTAACACCCTGAACCTTTCAATCTCCGTTCGGCCAACTCTGGCAGTCAGATTGTTCGTCTCCTGGTGAAGGGCTGAGTTGTTCTTCTCTTCTTCAAACAGTTTAGCCTTGGCCTCACCCAACTCAGCCTCCAAAGCACTAATCTGCTTCGCCGTGGTTTCCCTCTCCTCATTCACTAACCTCTCCAACTCCGAGACACGAGCCAGCAGCTCGGACTCTTTTATCATACAGTTGGAATGCTCAGTCTTCAACTGTTTTAGTTCCTCTCCTTCCTTCCCAACACTCCCACATTTCTGATGAGCACGGTATAACACATTATGCTCGTGAAGAAGAGCTTCGAACCGGAACAGTAGATCCGACTGAGCCGCGGCTCCCATTCCCAGCAATTTCCAAGCCCTTTGGGCAGCCTCGGCATCCCCCAAACTCTCGAGATACTCCTCCTCCTTTGGAGTAGGCAGATTCAGCATCAGATCCCTACAAACCTTCCAACTATCCAACCGGTCGTCCATCCTAGCTGCCCACCCCGGTGCGTAAACAGCTGCCGGGTCGTCCTCACCGTTCACCTTTTCCTTTCCACGGCCAGATTCTCCGCCGAAAGAACCTCCTAAAAAGGGGATAAACGACACGGTTAAGCTTGAAAATAAATACAGAAGAGAAAGTACAAAGATGGACACTTCCGAAACTTACCAACACCAGCAGCCTCGGACGTGAAGCCCGCGCCAATACCTTCTTCGCCCGCCGGCTTTTTCCCTGTCCCCTCCGGGTTCAAAGACCGGATAGGGATAGGACGAGGAATGGGCTGCTCCGTAGCATCCAGATCCACCACATTAACACCTTCGTTCGGCCTGCTTCGTTTTACTGGCCGAACCATTCCTCCTCCCCCCTCACAGCACTGAACGCGGAATCGGGTCCCTCCCTGCTGAGGTTGGTGCGCCTGTCGGGCGGCGAATTTCTCTTGTTTCCTTTTCTTCGCCTCCAGCACTTTGTCGTCAGGCAATTCAACCTGTTTCAGTATGACCGTTTTCTCTAAAATTTCAGCGTTGGAAGCGGCGGGATTGGTCACGTGCATCTCATGGGATTGACCCTCCCGATATTGATCCCCTTGCGTCACAGTTGCGCCCTTTCGGATCTTTGGTTTCTTCAGATATTCAGACATGGTTATAGCTGCGGAAAGGAAGAACATAAAATGGTTAGAGATAAACATGCATGAACACGTCAAAACGTAAACAAAAGAAAGACAAACGCAAAGACTGAAAGGCTATACCCTTTCCCTCGGCATCCCTAATTGCCGCCCGGTAACCGGGATGATCCCAATGAGAGGAAAGCCCAACGGCATAGAGAAAACCCCGAGGAATCTAAATCAGATCGATCACATCCTGAGCCAATCGATCAGCATCAGCAACATTAAATTCGCCCTTCGGAAAGGGGTCCGATATATCCGAATCATGATGCCTCCACGGCATAGCGAACGGAATAGCCCGTCTATCTATAAAAAAGAAGTCATGTTTCCAGCCTTTCAAACCAGTAAGAATTTCCCGGAAGCAAACCCTTTTCTCCCGGCCACCCCTCTTCTCAAAAGAAAACCAATGGCCTTGCTTACTCAGTTTGTAGAATGCTCGGAACAAAGGAGTGGTGGGATCAATATGCAAGCTTCGGTAATACACCTCAAAAAGGGTCGCGCGATGCATACCCAGCAGAACCAGTTGGGAAATATGAACTTTTTAATATCTTATGACATCCAACAAAAAGGTAGAAAAGGGCACACTGAGACCACCCTCATAAAAATATTCCAAGTATAAACCAATAGCATCATCTGGTAACTCATTCATCGTCATACCTTTCGGAGGTAACCGCGGATGCAAGTCTGCCGGAATACCAAGATCCATTGTTACCATATACACCGCCTCTTCGTCCATCCGAGACGTATATTTTTTAACATCAAACTTAGGAGCAAACTCCCCAGCCCCTTGGGTGTCCTCGTCGTGAATCAAAACGGGAGAAACTGACATAACTTTACCGAGGGATAACAGGATATAGCCGGACAGCAAAGAAAAAAAAGAAAAACAAGATATAAATGGTTCGGAATATACCTTTATAGTCGAAGGACAAATGTGGAGGCCGCTCGGATTGATATGCAAGGATCGTTCGGAAAATAATACCGATGGGCGTCTCAGATAAAAGTATAGAATTACGGTAATAAAAGATGACACAAGTGACGTAATTTATAGGTAAAAAGAAAGGTATGAAACATCGCGCCCAATCAGACGCTGACGTGGCTACATTTCCACCCACGTGCGGGACACGCGCATGCGTGTCAGCATCTTGTCAAAAAAAGGGGGGGTAATATAATAAATAATAAATGATAACAATAAAGGCGAAAGGACTCCTAGTGAGTTAAGCATAACACTCGACATACTCAAACCTAACGGCCCAGACCTATCGGAAGAGCCAAATCCGGATTCAATTAATTTTTGCCAAGTATCGCACCATCCGCTCAGCCGATGCTCCGATACTGGGGGGGGGATATGTTGGTGTATATGTCCAAACGACATGAATTCCCCTAGACGAAAATAGTAGAGACAATATCGCAAAGGGTTTGTCCTTTACAATGGAATCATCATGGGATCGTTCGGAAGAATACCGAAAGAAACACGAATCATCTGGCTGACATCATTATGGCAAAAAGGCCTGCACGGCGTGTGTCGCCCGTATGGTACCTCAAAAGTGGTGCCATGCGTATCATCATCAAGAAAGGTCCCTAAGGCGTATGTGATAGCGGTTTCCTACAAAATGGTTAGCCGATGCGGCAAAAAGCCCACATAACGTCCCGAGCGGAAATAAAATAGGGAAGCAAATCTTATCGGTAAAAGAGACATTTTTGCTTCGGATAACAACTTGGACTATACGCTGGAGCCGATAATATATCAGAAGTGGTCATGTTCAAACGACACGGGTTCCTCCAGACGAAAACCGAAAAGCAAACCCCGCGGAATCAGTAAACCAGGATTTCAAAACTTTTATAGTATCACAACATCGGTAGACCGATACTATGATACTGGGGGGACATGTTGGCGATGTGTCCGAACGGCTCGTGTGGTCCGGCCGTCCGGACGAAATGAAATCATCCGGCAATGCCGGAGGACCCCTGACCTATGTGGCCAACACAACTATTAACAATAGGACAAGTGGCATTACCTTTTGGACAAATGGCAGGAGCAGACACCGCCGCCGCCGCCCAGGATTTACGGGATCATGTCTGGGACATGTTCCCAGAAAATTCGGCGCCACCATTTCAGGTACCAAGGCTGGGTGCTATAAATACCCAGCTCATTTACTACCCTAAACCAACTATGACTTTCCATATTTACTCCATATTACTGTTTAGAGTCCCTCGGTATATCCGATACTTATTCTCACGCCGGAGGTGGGTCCTGGGATAACACTCGGGGCGAGCCTAACGCGTGCTATTGTGTGCAGATATCCGGAAGACCCTCCAAAGCCAAAGGGATCAACACCTAAACCTTTCGGAGGAACGCTCACTTGGTTCATCCGAAAGGCCTCATTTGCTTATCTGAAGTGGTTACAAAAAATTACTTCAACAGTGAGATAGCACAAACAAGAAGCAAAATAACATATAGATGTGAGATAGCACAAACAAGAAGCAAACAACTACAGACTTAATGTGAAATAGCACAAACAAGAAGAAAAGGCAGTGACATCAAGATGAGGAGGAAACCAAGCCATTACTAACATATAACATATAGCTTTATAGTAACAATATCATAAAAATATATAAATCGTCGTTTATTTATATTTTATATTTCTTGTTAAAGCAAGATGATTTAACAAAAAAAACAATTTAGGAAGAAACATAGGTATAAATGTGCTTCAATTCTAATCTTCATCGGCTTCACTTTCATCAATTAATCTATAATTCTTTTTCCTTCTAACTACCAAAACTTGATTCTCAACAGTTGCGGTTATCATGTCTTCATCATCATCATCTGAGGTGACAATAACATAATCCCAGTTGCAGTTTAACAAATTGGGATTGTAAAATGGATTGGGATGGGGAGCGGGATTGAGAGCACGATTGAGTTGTATATATAAACAAACAAAAGTATAAATTACCAATTACCAATTTACTTTTACTATAAATTACTGCAAGTTGAGAATGAGAATTATGGTGTATATATAATATAGATTAGGATGATTTTTTGGAAAGTATTAAATATAAAAATTGTTCTCTTCACAAATCATATTAATAAGGAAATTGTGAGTTGTTTAGTACACGCAATTGTGAGTTGTTTAGTTCACGAATTCTTCTCTTCAATACATTCATGGGTATTGAAATGTGAATACTTTCCTAGATTACTACACACGAATTCTTTCATTACAGTCAAAGGTAAATTATTCAATATTTCCTTTATTAATTTATTTAACATTTCACAAACCTTGACTTTTCATTTTTCTAATGTTGACCGTTTTGATTTTATACGTAGTTAAGATTATAAGATGTTATGTGATAATCTCATCAATGTGTCTTATATGTGGAACCTGTTTTAATGTTTCTACACTTTCTATATATTCAACCATGAAAGTTAATGATAAAAATACTAGAGTGACCAATGGGAGAATTAAAGGATTTAAAAAAGCACAAAACAAAAAGTCTTAAACTTTGATTGTGACGTTGCTTGGAAGAACTTGGAGACGGCTAAGAAGGTTTTTTTCCACAAGAAAATGCACTTATTCGTCTAGTAGCTCATGTGACGTTTTCTTGTATTAGGATTTATATATATACCATGCGGTGGCATGTGATATTAGGAATCTGTAAGTCAGATCATCAAAGATACTTCAAGTAATATTAGTAGGGTATCCGTGCGTTGCGGCGGCGGGTATCCTGAAATAAAATTTTTCGGTGAATCATGTATTTTAGTTTATAATGCTCTTTTTGACTATAAATTTACGGACATCAAGAATTTCATGTGACGTATTTTAACTCCTTAACTAAGGAATTTATTTCGTCTTTTTAGGTCTTTTTTAAATCGATTCGTATATAACATGAGCCCGTTTGGCCCGTACCCGTTTAGCCCGTGCCCGTTTGGCCCGTGCCCGTTTGGCTCGTGGCCGTTCGGGCTCGAGCCCATTTGGCCCGTTGCCCATTCGGGCTTAAATATTTGTATTATGTGCTTTATTATTTGTATTAGTGACATTTAATGCTTGAATTGTGTTTAAATTGGTTGTACAATATGATTGATAATTTGTATTTCTGGCACTCGAAGTGCATGCGGTTTGGGCCATCGGGGTGTTTGAAACCGGCAGTAACACCGCCGCCGGTTCCGGCGGTTTGCCCAAAATCAATCACCAGCGGGATCACAAGCCGCTCCCCATAAAATTCGGTTTGAAACAAAAAGTGAACGTTGCATAGTATTATGATATAAAAAAGGTGAAAATTTAGAAAGGCAACATACCTGTATATGCAATAGAATATGGAAGATGATGTTGCAACTGTTGGTGGAAGAAGCCATATTTGGTTTTTCAGAAGAGATGCAAAGATGAGAACTGAACAACTGTTGGTGGAAGAAGCCATATTTTTTTTTTTTAATAAAAATATTAAGTTTTAGTTACTCAATAAAATACAAATATGGCTACTACTAGCTTGTCCAAAAATTCCAATGGTACAGACTTTTATTTCTACAAATATTAAAAAGAAGAAAAAATTTTGGGAGGTATGAGATTTTATGGCCGCCAGTGATTTAGGTTAGGAAGTATGGGATTTTATGGGCATGAGTTGGCTGAAGTTTATTGGTGGAATTTTGGAGGTATCCATACCTCAGAGGCATGACTCCTAGTGCCCTAAGGGGTGTTTTAATAACTAAATTAATTGTATTTTTTAACCAGTTAATTAATTGACCACATTAAATATCTTGACTACATTAATGACATTAAAGTGGTGTTTTGTCTTTTTAATATGTGCATTAAAATGGTGTACATTATGCTTCTTGTCTTGTAAGTCTGAAAATTAAGAGTGAGTATGTGCATTATAGTGGTGTACATTGTACTTCTTGTCTTGGACGTCTTAAAATTAAGAGTGAGGTGCCTTCATGCGTTATATGTAGTATAGATTTCACTCGTAACAGAAAAATAAATTAAAGAAAATTAAAAGATTCACTTCTCTAATCACAAGTTAACTAGACTTACTCTTTACTTTCAACTTGAATTGAATAATGAAAGCCGCCACAACTTTTTAATGGGGAAATTCTTTGAAAAAGCTTCATACTGGTCACAAATGTGACTTTCGCGTACCGAACAAAAAAAATCAACTTTTGAGCATCCAACTTGACCATTTTGTCTACTTTTGAGTACTAAAAATTTTGTCATTACCATTTTACCATTGAATTTTTGGAGATTGCATCCACCATCCCTAGGCTAAATTATATAAATGGTCCTTGTCGTTTGGAGAAAATTGCGTCCACCGTCTCAATTTTTTTTTTCGAAATTTTTTTTCCAATTTTTGTATTCGAAATTCTTTTTCTTTTTCTGATTTTTTTTGAGTTTTTTTTTTCAAATTTTTTTTCTAAAATTATTTTTTTAGAAAATTTTTTTCGTGAAATAATTTTTTTTATAAATTTTTGTTTTGAAATAATTTTTTTATAAAATTTTTTTTTTCAAAATTTTTTTTTCCACTTTTTTCTGAAATTTTTTTTTAGAAACTTTATTCAGAAATAACTTTTTTAGAAATTTTAGTAAATTTTTTCAGAAATAATTATTTTAGAAATTTTTTTTTCGAAATTATTTTTTTCTTCCTTTTTTTTGAAATAATTTTTTAAGAAAAAAAAATCTAAAATAATTTTCTTCCCTTTATTCTTTCGATTTCTTACCTCAATGAAGCTCTCTTCATGATTATCCACCAGATTAGACACCTTGGCTGTCACATTAATGTTCTTTCGAACAGTCTCCTTAAAACATTTAGGACAATCAAAAAGAGCATGCCCAAATGATTTACAATCAATACAATGAGGAGGCTTCCATTCATATTCGACGTTAATAATTTCCATAGTATAACCATTACCTTCTTCATTCGGAATAGCCATTGTAACTTGTCTCTTCAATTCAGAATATGCGCTTAACTCAACTAAGGCACAAGTAAAAACGACCCCATGACTCAACACACATAGAACTTGTGAATGCATCCAACATAATAAGTTTCCCTATTTGCCTAGCAATCAAGCTCAAACCATCCTCTGAATAAGCAACCAACGGAACTTTATGCAGTTTAATCAAAACTGGTACGTCGTTAACCTCTTTCCTATTAAGGGATAAAGTAGGAGTCCATTTATTAAGAATAATAGGCGAGTTACGAATTAACCAAGTGCCACGCTCCAAAACACGATCCACACCATCCTTGGTAGCAAACTAAAAAAGATAAACTCCATCACCATTTTTCATAAGCTTTTGCAAACCGAACTTTCCCTAAGTATTAGTGACATAACGTTGCACAATAGGGAAAGCGATCGTCTTACCAAGGAAGTATCCAACTAAAGTATTTTCATACCGACAAAGTACCATCTCCAAAGCAGCCCTAGGAAGCATCATATCACGGGATTCTACCCGCTCCTCATTAAACAAAGACCTGAAATTCACCTTCGGAAGAGTACGAGTAGCATTGAGAATATTGGCAAATGAAGTACATTTAGTTTGATTCTCACCCACCTCAGGTGCAGCCCCATGACTTGTAGAAGCATGCTCCATGATACCGGCTTGCTTCATGTGATTAACATCATAATGTGTAACATTCGTACAAGTATGTCCATCAACACTTCCCTCCATATGAGCTGCATCAAGTTATGCTAATGGAATAGTAGCAGCAACACTTAACGTGGCTGTTGCAGTTAAGACAGCAGTAGCAGCGCCAACCCTTTCTCCATCATATCCCTCTTTATTCTTCTTCAAAAACTCTTTCTCCATCTCTCCATCGTCCGCGACCCACAAAAATCAATCCCAATAGTAGACCCAAAATGACAAACACAGCATGTAGCAGCAACCAAATTCGGAAGAAAACCCCTAACTCAAAGTTATGGTTTCAACACGTGTGAGAATCAATGACTAACCTCCCTTCATGTTGAAGTCGGTTATAAACCCTAACAAAACGATTTCAAGAAACAAGCTCTAAAAACTATGTAACTAACAACAGATGGTTAGGTTCTAATAGACTCGAGCCTAACAACCGGAGCAAAAGTTTCATCGTAGTCAATGCCTTCTGGTTGAAGTCGGTTATAAACCATAACAAAACGATTTCAAGAACAAGCTCTAAAAACTATGTAACTAACAACAGATGGTTAGGTTCTAATAGACTCGAGCCTAACAACCGGAGCAAAAGTTTCATCGTAGTCAATTCCTTCTTGTTGATTATAGCCTTGAGCTACTAGCCTAACTTTGTTTCTAGACTCTACACCATTTTCATCCATTTTATTTCTAAAAACCCATTTTGTTCCAATTATGGTTTGACATTTTGGTTGAGGAACTAATGTCCAAACATCATTTCTAACAAATTGGTTTAATTCTTTTTGCATTGTTATGACCCAAGATTCATCTTTTGTAGCCTCATTTATATTTTTGGGTTCAATGGTTGAAACAAAACAAAAGAAGTTACTTTGATTTTGGACTTTTGATCTTAAGGTTTTTTTTATTAATATTTCCTATGACACTATCTAATGGACGACTTTTAGATTCTTTGACATTGACTATTTCTTTATTTAATAGTTCATCTTCCTTGCCCTTATCTAGACTCTCTTTGTTGGGTTTAAAGAATTATGCTGCTACTTTGAAGATGCTGCTGCTAAGTATTTTATTCTGCTGCTCATGGTGTTAATGGAAATATACTAAGTATGATTCTGCTCCTAGGCATAATCATTATGCTGCTAGTATATTGATTATGCTGCTGATGATATCTTAAGAATGATGAAATAAGCTAAGTGTCAAACTGCTGCTAACCTAAGATGATTCTACTGCTAGAGTTTTGATTCTGCTGCTTATTAGATATGTATAGTTTGTTTATGGTAAAGATACGATTATATATTATTCTTGTATAAAAAGTTTTTGTAACCGACTAGGACTCCTTAAGTGTATAAAAGGAGGATCTAGGGTTAGGGTTAGATGTCGATTGTTTAGCATATGTATTGTCTTGTATTCACTTCAAGGTTCATTGTAACCCTGTTACTTTTGAGTAACCGTATATTAATATATTGAGGTGAAGGTTGAGAGAATTATTGTGTGTTATTGTTAATTCTTCTTAAGATTAATTACTAGTTTCCGCATAGTAATTAATAGATCATTCAAAAGCAGTTTCTATACCTATTGCTTTAGGTTTATATCTAAAGTAATTAACAAGATCGTTAAGCTCATCTGGGATCATCAAGTGGTATCAGAGCTTGTGATCTAGAAACTGATACCGAGAAGAATTTTGAAAAGTTAAGATCTGTTCATCATCAACAATGGAGTCTGAATCTCATCATATGGTTACTGCATCCAAGGTTCCAATGCTCAAGGTTGGAGAATATGAACTCTGGAAGATGAGGATGGAGCAGTACATGAAGATGTGTGACTACACAATGTTGGAAATCATACAAACTGGAGATACTCTGCCTAAGATTAGGGCTGATGGGTCTATATTGCCCATCAAAACCAATGATGAAAAGGCTCAAAGGAAACTGGAGATTAGAACTCACACTATTCTCTTAATAGGGATACCTAATGAGTACCAATTGAGCTTTAGCAACACCAAGTCTGCCAAGGAGTTGATGGCAGCAATTGAACTCAGGTTTGGTGGGAATGAAGCCACCAAAAAGTCAAGGAAGAATTTGCTAAAGCACGAATTTGAAACTTTCACTGCCTCAAGCAATGAAAGTATTGATGGTACTTATGATAGACTGCAAAAGTTAGTGAGTCAGTTGGCGCTTCTGAGTGTCAATATTGCACAGGAAGATATTAATCTGAAGTTTCTAAGGAGTCTTGCACCAGAATGGAATACTCACACAGTTGTCTGGAGAAACAAGTCTGACTTTGAAGCCATGAATTTGGATGATTTGTATAACAACTTGAAGGTCTATGAAACTGAAGTCAAGGGTTCAACCAGTTCTTCAAGTTCAAACAACCTTGCTTTTATGTCATCTAATAACAAGGCTTCTGGGAATATTCAAGAAACTCATTCTGCTGTTGGTCATACTGGTTCTGCTGCTAGTTCACAAGGTTCTGCTGCTAGTTCTACAAATAGTGACACCATTAGTGATGCTGCTATTTGTGCCTACTTAGCTGAACTAACTACAAGTACTCAAGTAATGAGTCAGGATCTAGATCAAGTTGATCCTGATGATTTAGAAGAGATGGATTTGCATTGGCAATTTGCAATGTTGACTATGAGGGCAAGAAGGTTTTTGAAGAGAACTGGAAGAGAGCTCAAGTTTAGAAGGCAGAACAATGTGGGGTTTGACAAATCAAAGTTTGAGTGTTATAACTGCCACAGAAAAGGACACTTTGCAAGGGAGTGTAGAGCACCAAAGCAGATCAAGGAAAATCCAAGGCAGATTCCCATTGAAGATGCTAAACCTACTACTGCTATGGTCTCCTGTGATAGCTTGGGAGATTTTGACTGGAGTGACCAAGCTGAGGATGGTCCCAACTATGCATTGATAGCTGATGAAGAACCCAAATAACAACACTTTGCTCTTATGGGTTACTCCTCCTCTGGATCAGACTCTGAGGTATCAAATGAATCTTCATGTTCATTTAAATCTTGTTCACATACTATAGAGGAACTGAAATCTAGGTATGATGCTTTAAGAGTTGAATTTGATAAACTCAAACTTGATAACTTAGGATATCAACATGGTTTAAAATCTTTAGAAAACAAGGTTGAGTTTCTTAATCAAATTGAGGGTGAATATGCTGATAAAATTCATACTCTTGAAACTGAGTTAATTAAGAAAGAATGTGAAATAAACATGCTTATTAAAAGAGTGGAAGAAGCTGAATTAGCTAGAGACTCAGCTTTAAATGAAAAATAAAAACATGTGGTTAGGATAGATAAACAACAATATGCATCTGTTCTAGCAAATAAAGCAGTTGAATCTCAGATGATTAAAAGAGGATGTGGCCTAGGATACAATGAAGTGGCTCCCCCACTTAAAAGTGCTTTTGCACCAACTAGGAAAGAATTGTCCTTTATATCTGAGTTAGCTGCACAATCTGTAGGTGAAACAAGTCAAGCAAACAATGAAACATCTGATAAGACTAGTACACCTAAGATTGATGAAAAATTGTCTGATGCACCAATCATTGAAGATTGGGAATCAGATAGTGATGATGAGCAGGTAGAAACAACATCTAAGGCTAAAAGGTTAGAGGATGTTAAACCAATTGAACCTAAAGTCAAACATACTGAGTTTGTTAAACCTATGCTGGGAAGCAGAATCTCTAGGAAAATGGCTGAGTATGATGATAAACCTAGAGATTATCCTAGGAAGACTTGTGACTTGCCCAGAGGAAATCAGAGAAACTTGCACCAGGTGATCTCACACAAGTTAGGTAAGGATTTTGAACTGGT
Source organism: Artemisia tridentata subsp. tridentata (assembly GCA_021014915.2). NCBI lineage: Eukaryota > Viridiplantae > Streptophyta > Magnoliopsida > Asterales > Asteraceae > Artemisia > Artemisia tridentata. Next base: position 44,807,785 of record CP139506.1, on the reverse strand, counting down.
TAAGAAGGCATGTCACAGCTGTGGTAGTTTTGAGCACTTGCAAGAAGATTGTTATTATTCAATACCTAAGAAAACTAGTGCTCCAAAACCTGTAAGGAACCATTATACTAAGGTGAACCGTAGGAACTTTGCAAGAAAGACTCACCCACATCCCAAAAGAAACATGGTTCCTAGGGAGATTTTGTTAAGAAATGGTATTTCTAGGACTATTTCTCCTGTTGCACCACCAATGCCCATTCCAAAGAAAACAGAGTTTTCTACTGCTAAAGCTAGCAGCAGTACTTCTCATTCTGCTGCTAAGCAAAAAGTGGTTACTGATACTGTTGTGGGCACTCATTTCTATGCTGTTAAGGCCTCAAATTGCTGGGTCTCGAAACCCAAAACCAGACACAGCAGTGCATCAATGGACTTCAAGAAATATGATTACTTTGATGCACAAGGCAGATCCAAGTCAGTAATGGCTTGGGTCCCAAAGAGAAACTAATTCTCTTACTTTTTGTGCAGGACAATCTACAATTTGAGCTAAAGGATAAATGCATTTTTGATAGTGGATGCTCTGGACATATGACTGGAGACAAAAGCAACTTGGAAGATTTTAAGGCTTTTGATGGTGGTTATGTTGCTTTTGGCAATGATCCAAAAGGTGGCAAGATTGTTGCTAAAGGTACTATTAGAACAGGAAAATTGGATTTTGAAAAAGTGTATTTTGTAGAGGGACTTAAGTTCAATCTTTTTAGTGTCTCACAAATGTGTGACAAAAGGAATTTTGTTCTTTTTACAGGCACTGATTGTCTTGTTTTGTCTCCCGACTTTAAGTTTCCTCATGATTCAGAAGTACTACTTAAAGTCCCTAGAACAAACAATATATACAGTGTGGACATTAAGAACATCATTCCTAAAAGAGATTTAACTTGTCTTTTTGCAAAGGCCACCATTGATGAATCCAAGCTTTGGCATAGAAGATTGGGTCAGTTAAATTTCAAAACAATAAATAAATTGGTTAAAGGCAACCTTGTAAGAGGTTTATCTTCAAAAAATTTTGAAAATTCTGAAACCTGTGTTGCTTGTCAGATGGGAAAGCAACACAGAGCTTCTTGTAAGTACAAAGTGGTGAACTCTATTTCTGAACCCTTGTATATGTTGCATGTGGATCTGTTTGGACCAACTTTTGTGAAGAGCTTGAATAAGAAGATGTATTGCTTAGTTGTCACTGATGATTTTAGTAGGTTTACTTGGGTGTTTTTCTTAGCAACTAAGGATGAGACCTCTGGAATTCTTAAGGCCTTCATTACTAGAGTAGAAAACCTAGTAAATCATAAATTCAAAATAATCAGATGTGACAATGGAACTGAATTTAAGAATCATGTAATGAATCAGTTCTGTGAAGAAAAAGGTATTTTAAAGCAGTTTAGTGTGGCTAGAACTCCTTAGCAAAATGGTGTTGCTGAAAGGAGGAATAGGACATTAATTGAGGCTACTAGGACTATGTTGTCTGAGTCAAAATTACCCACTACTTTTTGGGCTGAAGCAGTCAACACTGCCTGTTTTGTGCAAAATAGGAGTAAGGTAGTTAAGCCTCATAACAAGACCACATATGAACTATTTCATGGTAGGAAACCTATGATAGATTTCTTGAAACCATTTGGGTGTCCTGTCACTATTTTAAATACCAATGACCAGCTAGACAAGTTTGATGAGAAAGCAAACAAAGGTTTCTTTGTAGGATATTCCACAAATAGCAAGGCATTTAGGGTTTTCAATAGCAGAACTAGACATGTGGAAGAAAATCTGCATGTTAGATTTAGCGAAAATACCCCAAATGTTGCTGTAAGAGAACCTAAGTGGCTCTTTGGCATTGATTCTTTGACTAAGACCATGAATTATGAGACAGTGTTGGCAGGTTCTACTAACATGTCTGCAGGAACACAAACTAACCCCAATGCAGGAACACAAGCAAAGAAGGATGCATCTACAGAGGAGTTTGTTTTGGTTGAGAAGTGGAAGTTTAATCAGTTCTTCACACCAACAGATAAAGAGGGAAAGAGTTCTGATGATGATGCTGTTCATAAGGAAGTACCAAAGGATGATGCAGAAGGTGAGGATGAACCTTCTAATGATGGCAAGAATGTTGAAAAGTCAGCAAAGCATGGAAGTTCAAGAAATAAAGCTAGCAGCAGTATCTCCCATTCTGCTGCTAAGCCTAGCAGTAGTATCTCTCATTCTGCTGCTAAGCCTAGTGGTTCTGCTGCCATGCCCAAAGATTCTACTGCCGACTTTAATGAAAGGGTTAAATATGATGTTGACTTTCCTGAATTGGAGGAAATCTACTATGACACAGATGATGATGTTATGGATGTGTTTAGAGCAGAAGCTGATTTGACAAATATGGAGTCTACTATTCAAGTTAGTCCTACTCCAACTACAAGGATACATAAGAACCATCCCAAGGAGCAGATAATTGGTGATGTACAATCTGCTGTACAAACCAGAAGTAAAACAAAATGGTTGGGTGATCTACTCCATCAAGGTTTATTTGCTCAATCATTGCATCAGAGAAATAGCCACAAGGACCTACAAAATAGCAAGTTTGCCTGTTTCTTATCACAAGAGGAACCCAAAAATATTCACAAAGCTATGCAAGATTCAAGTTGGGTTGAAGCCATACAAGAGGAGCTGTTGCAGTTCAAGCTTCAAGAAGTCTGGACACTAGTTGATTTGCCTAATGGGAAGAGGGCAATTGGTACAAAATGGGTGTTCAGGTGCAAAAGAGATGAAAGAGGAATTGTGGTGAGAAACAAAGCAAGACTAGTGGCACAAGGGTACACTCAGGAAGAAGGAATAGATTATGATGAGGTCTTTGCTCCTATAGCAAGAATAGAGGCTATTAGACTATTCTTGGCTTATGCCTCATTCAAGAACTTTCCTGTGTACCAAATGGATGTGAAAAGTGCTTTCTTGTCTAGAAAGATTGATGAAGAGGTTTATGTGATGCAACCTCCTGGTTTTGAAGATCCTGACTTTCCAGACAAAGTATATAAAGTGGAGAAAGCACTGTATGGTTTGCATCAAGCTCCTAGAGCTTGGTATGACACCTTGTCCAAGTTTTTGTTATCTAATGGGTTCACAAGGGGAACCATTGACAAAACTTTGTTCATCAAGAAACACAAAAAGGATATCCTACTAGTTCAGGTTTATGTAGATGATATCATTTTTGGGTCTACAAACAAGGTGTTTTGTGAAGAATTTGAGAAGCTCATGCGTAACAGATTTCAAATGAGTTCTATGGGAGAACTCACATTCTTTCTGGGGTTTCAGGTTAAGCAAACAGCAGATGGGATCTTCATCAGTCAAGACAAGTATGTGGCTGATATGTTAAAGAAATTTGGTTTTAATGATGTAAAGGCACCTAAGACACCAATGGACAACAACAAACCTTTGCTCAAGGATGAAGATGAGGAAGAGGTTGATGTACATCTTTATAGGTCAATGATTGGCTCATTTATGTATCTGACTGCTTCAAGGCCAGATATCATGTTTTCTGTGTGTGCTTGTGCCAGATTTCAAGTGTCCCCAAAAGTCTCACACTTGAATGCTGTCAAAAGAATTTTTAGGTATCTAAAGGGTCAACCAAAATTAGGCCTTTGGTATCCTAATAGTTCATCATTTGACTTGGTAGCATACTAAGACAGTTACTATGCTAGAGCAAGTTTGGATAGGAAATCAACCACTGGAGGATGTCAATACCTTGGACATAGGTTAATCTCATGGCAATGCAAGAAACAGACTGTGGTGGCTAATTTAACAACTGAAGCTGAGTATGTGGCTGCTTCTAGTTGCTGTGGACAAGTACTCTGGATTCAGAATCAACTCTTGGATTATGGGTACAATTTCATGAACACCAAAATTTATATTGACAATAACAGCACAATGTGTATAATAAAGAATCCTGTTTTTCACTCTAAAACAAAGCATATAGAGATAAGACATCATTTTATTAGAGATTGTTATGAGAAAAAGTTAATTCAAGTGGTTAAAATACATACTGACAATAATGTTGCTGATCTACTTACAAAAGGTTTTGATGTAAGTAGGTTTCAATTTTTAGTTGCTAGTATAGGTATGATCAATCTTTAAAATCTTATCTCTGTATGATTTGTAAAAAGTTTTTAAGGATTTGTGCTGTTATTAATCAAATAAGTTGTTTCCAGTCTTTGCTATGTCTGTATGTTGTCTACTGCTAAGTTGGTTATTCTTGTGAGATACTCTTGTTTGTGTTTTTGTGGTTTTTGGACTAATCTTTTGCAGGATAAGTCACAAGAGTATGGTTGATTGATGAGAAAAAGATGATTATGATATTCAGGGGAGGATATCAATTAAGAATCAGTGATAAAAGTGGATGTTTATCAACACAAGGATTATAAAAGTTTATTCATTATGTGGAGCATTCATTACATAAGCTGAAATTACTTCATCCTGGACTTAATGGAAACATAATCAACACAAAATAAAACCAAACACAAACCTAACACAAAACAACTACTTCAGTTTCCCTTTTCCTTTTCCTTGAACATCAGGCATGGTTTTGTGGACTCCTCTGCCACCAATGGCATCAGACACCTTCTTGCAAGGGAGTCCCAGCACTACTGTTCTTAGCTTTGGATCTTGCTTCTTCTCAGGCACAGGGATCCTACTCATTGATGATGCAGTATTTTCAAACTCATTTGTTAGTAAGACTGATAGCACTTGGAGATCGTCATCATCAGATGAGTCAGAAGAGGAGGATGAATCATCCACATATGGTGGAAGTTCATCTGTTGAAGGTTCTTCAGAAGAGGTTTTTTCAACCTTTTTCTTTGAAAGGTTATTTCTTGAGGTTGAAGTATAGTTTGGTGGAAAATAGTTTCTCCATCCTCCAGAAGATGAGTCTGAAGAAGAATCGGACGAAATCTCTATAATGTTTGATGGGGAAGGATTCATTGTGTTGGAAAGTTTTCTATGGTATGTGATGGAGTTGGTATTGATAATTTGAGGACTTTTATAGAACCAAGGGTGCATTAAAGTCGTTAAATGCGGGGTTGGTTTTAGGAATTAATTCATTTGATTTGCTGGAATTAATTCATTTATGGTAATTTTGTTGAGTTGACCAAAAAGTTGGGTATTTATTTTGGGTAATGGTATAAATGTTTAGAATCCATTCTGCTGCTGAAGATTATGCTGCTCAGAGTTGCAACTATTGGATTCTACTGCTTGGTTTGAAAGTGAAGGGACTATTTTGTAACTTGGCGCGAATAAAGCCCTAAGTGGATCTGAACGGCATAAAAACCCAATTCGATCTCACCAATAACTTTGTGCGCCCAAAATTAAACCTAATTCAAACCTTAACACTTCTTTTCATCATTCGATCAAAAACCCCCAAAATCAAAACCCTTATTCACAATGTCGAGACGCACTTACTCTGCTGAGCACAATCAGATAGCTTTTCTTCAGAAGGTACCTGAGGCAGATGGATTTGCTGAAGTCATTGACTTTCTTAATGCTACTTCAATTAGGTATGCATTAACAGTTAATCCAACTATATATAGGTCCCACATGAGACAGTTTTGGTCGACTGTTACGGCTGAAACTCAAAATGGGGAACAAATGTTAATTGCCACAGTAGATGAAGAAAGAATAGTTGTTAGTGAAACATCTGTAAGACGAATTCTTCATCTTGCAAATGATGAAGCAACAACTTGCCTTCCTACTTCTAATATTTTTGAGGAACTTGACAAAATTGGGTATGAGAGACCAAACACTAAATTAAAAAATTTCAAACGTCTCCTCTGCCCACAATGGAAATTTCTTATTCATACCATTCTACATTGTCTTAGCCCTAAAACAACTGGCTGGAATGAATTTAGTACAACTCAAGCATCAGCCTTGATTTGTCTAGCTTCAGGACAACCATTTAACTTTTCGGCTATGATCTTTGAAGGGTTGAAAAAGAATATTTCTGGCAATTTTTATATTTATCCAAGGTTTTTGCAATTAATTATTGATAGTCAATTAGAAGAACCTTTTGAACATGAAAAACCTTATAAATGTTCTGTGCTTGTAACCAAAATGTTTAAACACTTGAGAAAGAATGGGACTGGATTTTCTGGAAATATTACACCTTTGTCCCAACATATTTTAAACATTGCTGCTGCTGTTGCTCAGGGTGAAGAAGCTGAAAACCCCACAGCTTCCCATCACACACCCACTCCTAAAAATACAAGTGAATCATCTCATACTGAACCCCAAAAGACCCAAACACCTAGGCATTCACAAGAAAAGAGCACTGAGTTACCTCAGACTAGTGCTAGTATGGAAGCAGATGAGGCTGCCATAGGTGATGGAGATGGCATGAAGGAAGGGGCTGACACTACTGTTTCCAACTTAGAAGTTGAACAGGCCAGTGTTAACATAGATAAGACCCCAACCTTGGCAACATCTACTGCTGAGGGTTCTCATGAACCTGATGCACAAGATGGTAACCCCAGCCAACTGGCTAAAAAGGGGGGCTCAGCTGCTCAATCTAGGATTGAGACTGAGTTTCAGTCCAAGGATTCACCTCTCAGGAAAGTTAACATATACCGAAGTAATGAGGACAGACTTGAAACTAATGAGGAATTGATGGATCAATCTGTACAATATGACAGTGCCTATGATACACCTCTCGGACCAGGTCACACAGGTCGAAGTGTTGAGGCTAGCATTGAACTTGAAAAAGAGCAATTAACGGGTAAAACTAATGTACAAAATGTCAAATCCAAGGATCCACCTCTCGGGTCAGGTAACACAGACCGAAGTGGTGAGGATAGTGTGAAACAGATAAATGCATTGACGGAAAGATGTACCAAGTTGGAAGCTCAAGTTCTTGATCTCACCAAAACAGTCAAAAGTTTGATGTTCAGGGTCAACTTTTTGGAAAGAAAGAATAGGTCAAGAGCTACACTTACTAGAAGGTTCAAGAAAGTGAATTCCAAACCAAGTTTGGGAGAGGATGCTCCCAAACAGGGGAGGAATGAAGAGGAGGTAAACATGGGTCAAGGGGAGGTTGACAGGGATATGGATGTGAATGTTGGTGGTACTGCTGAGAATGAAGTTGAAAAGGATGTTGGAAGTGGTGTTGCTGCTGATGTTGGTAAGAAAAAGACACAGGATGATTCTGCTGCTGGTGCAGGACATTCTGCTGCTGGGTTAAAGGATTCTGCTGCTGGTTCAAAAAAGGGTTCTGCTGCTGAATCAAATGATGATACCATTCCTATAGCCCAAGTTATGCTAAACCTTAAAACAACACAACAACAACAACAACAACAACAATCTTACAAACACCTAAACCTGCTGCTACAATGAAACAACAAACACACTTCAAAACCAAAAGTTAAAGGAGTTGTCATTCAAGAACCTGTACATCTAACCACTTCATCAACAGACAAAGGCAAGGGCATCTTGGTTAAAGAACCAAAGAAGAAGTTCAAGTTTATGGATGCTGTTGCCAAAGAACTACAAAGTGAAACTGATGAAGAGGCTGCAAGGAAAATGGAAGCACAATGGAATGCAGAAGTTGAAATGGAAAGACAGAGAAAATTACAGGAGGATTGGGAAGTGGCAATGAATACTCAAAGGGATGAAAGAGAGAAGTACACCCCTGAGGAACAAGAAGATGCTATAGCTGATATGCTTGGAGCATTTAGAAAGAAGCAAAATGAAAAGAGGGGTGAGTACAAGAAGAAGAAACCTTCCAAAACTGATGAATATAATTACATGAAAATGTATCTAAGGAATCAAGCTTATTGGAAGCCTAGTGCATTCAGAGGAATGAGTAGAGCTGCTGTTGCAAAGGCTTATTATGAGACTCATGCAAGAATTAACAGACCAGTTGAGCCTATGACTGATGCTGAGATTAAGAACCTTACAAGAAGAGTGGATCCAAAGGCTTATCTTAATCCAGAACCTCAAGTTACAAAGCCTAAAGAAGTAACTGAAGTTGTGCAAGAAAAGATTGTGAAAGAGAAAAAAGTTGTAGGTGATGCTGAGAAGGAAAAAGAAGTTGTTGAGGAGCAGAATGTTGAAGAAACAAAACCTGAATCTACTATTGGTGTGAAAAGAACAGGAAAAAGGTTAAAGTCTGTTGGAAGGAAAAAGAAAAGAGCTAAATTTGTTGCAATGAGTGATTCAGAAAGTAATTCTAAGGGTGAGAAGGAGTCAAAGGATGATGAGTATGGACCTGAAGAAGTAACTGCAGATGATATGAAAATAATTATGGATTTTACAGTTCATAAACCTCAAGAAGAACCAGAGATAACAAATGCAGTTCCCTTGGAAACTAAACATCCAATCATCTCTTATACACATGATGTTCAAGATGGTAGTGAAGCATGGTGGGAGATCCAGAAATCAAATGGTGTATGTCAGAAGTTTGTTAGATTCTCACAAACGCTGCATTACATGGATAGGGATGATATAGTACAGCTATGGAGGATGTATAAGGAAAGTTATGGGGATAGAAGACCAGATGTGATCTATGAAAGACTACACTATTACTACTTGAAGAACATGTTTGAGCCTGATCCAAGTGATATGGAATGGATAGATTTGTTAAGCTTAACCAAGGTTCATAAATGGTATCTATATCAATCATGTGGAGTACATGAGTTGATTGGTAGAGGTGTAGGTGTGTACATGCTCGTGGAGAAAGACTATCCCTTGAACAACAATACTGTTGTTATCACCCAGATGTTACAACATGGAAAGTTGAGGTTACAAAGAGCATTTTTGTCAGATCATCAAGCTTATGAGTTAGTAGAAAAGTATAGAAAGATTCTGCAATCAAAGACTTCAAAGCAGTAAGTGTTTGGAAGCATCCTCTTTGTGTATATCTGTGCTTAGTAGAAACTTGTACATTTTGGGAGAAAATATCAAGTTTAGGGGAGGATTGTTGGGTTTAAAGAATTCTACTGCTACTTTGAAGATGCTGCTGCTAAGTATTTTATTCTGCTGCTCATGGTGTTAATGGAAATATACTATGTATGATTCTGCTGCTAGGCATAATCATTCTGCTGCTAGTATATTGATTCTGCTGCTGATGATATCTGAAGAATGATGAAATAAGCTAAGTGTCAAATTGCTGCTAGCCTAAGATGATTCTGCTGCTAGAGTTGTGATTCTGCTGCTTATTAGATATGTATAGTTTGTTTATCGTAAAGATACGATTCGATATTATTCTTGTATAAAAAGTTTTTGTAACCGACTAGGACTCCTTAAGTGTATAAAAGGAGGATCTAGGGTTAGGTTTAGATGTCGATTGTTTAGCATACGTATTGTCTTGTATTCACATCAAGGTTCATTGTAACCCTGTTACTTTTGAGTAACCGTATATTAATATATTGAGGTGAAGGTTGAGAGAATTATTGTATGTTATTGTTAATTCTTCTTAAGATTAATTACTAGTTTCCGCATAGTAATTAATAGATCATTCAAAAGCAGTTTCTATACCTATTGCTTTAGGTTTATATCTAAAGTAATTAACAAGATCGTTAAGCTCATCTGGGATCAACACTCTTGGTTTTCAACCATTTGACTTTCAACTAAGTCATCATCTACCAAAGGTGATGTCTTAGAGGGAGGTGGACTTTCTTCAAATGTTACATTTAACGATTCATCGACTCTTAAGGTTTCTTTGTTCAAAACAATATAGGCTTTGCTATTTTGAGAATATCCAAGGAACACACCTTCGTAAGACTTTGGGTCAAATTTGGTGAGATAATCCTTAGTGTTTAGAAAGAAGCACTTGCTTCCAAAAACTCTAAAGTAGCCTAATGTATCCTTTTTGCCTCTATATAGTTCATATGGAGTTTTATTCAAAAATGGTATTATTAAAACTCTATTTAAGATATAGGTAGATGTGTCAACGGCGTTACACCAAAAATTTTGTGGTATGTTTTGTTCATTAAACATTGTTCTACTCATTTTCTTGGAGAGTTCGGTTTTTACGTTCTACTACACCGTTTGACTGAGGAGTACGAGGAGCTGAAAAATTATGTGTTATGCCATTAGCATCACAAAAAGCTCCAAATTGAGTTTCATTATGAAATTCACGACCGAGATCCGTTCTAATTGACACAATGCTACTTCCTAGTTGATTTTGAATTTTCTTACTAAGAATTTCAAGTTTATCAAAAGCTTCATTTTTATTTTTCAAAAATTTAGTCCAAGTGTATCTTGAATAATCATCTACTATGACCAAAGTGTAGAAGTTGCCTCTATAACTTTGTATAGCGGATGGACCAAATAAATCCATATGCAAAAGTTCAAGACACCTAGATGTAGACACCATATTTTTAGCCTTATGGCTATTATAAACTTGTTTCCCAATTTTTCAAGTATCACAAAAGTGTTAGTCATATTTCAACTTGGGTAGGTTCCTAACGAGTTCCTTAGATGATAGAGATTGGATGAGTCTCATATCGGTGTGGCCTAAGCGTCTATGCCAAAGAGTTGAGGTGTCGTCTAGATAGGTGAGGCAAAGTTTATCTATAGATGTTTTATCTATTTTCATAACGTATACGTTATTTTTCAAAACACCTTTAGCTATGGTTATACCGTCTTTTAGTATTTTACTTCCATTTTCACTAAAGAGGACATCATACTTTTTACGGCATAGTTGGCTAATGCTAAGCAAGTTTAATCCTAGGTTATCAACATGAGCAACATCATCAATAGAGAGAGAGTCATGAGAGATAGTACATTTTCCGAATATTTTGCTTTTTAACATGCTACCAAAAGTAACATTACCTTCGTCATATTCTTGGTAGGTTGAGAAGAGACTCTTGTTTCCCGTCATATGCCTAGAACAACCGCTATCTTTTATCCGCTCGTCTGGTTCCAAGCCAACTTTCAAGTATACCTAAGTTATAGAAAAACTCAAGCATTTGGTCCCCAAACATTTTGGTTAAACATCCCATTAACTTGATTCATGTATGGGAATGGTGGATATGGGTTCCATGGCATGTAGTTGGGACTTTGATACTGCCTAGGCCGGAAAGTTTTGGTTCCAACCATTTTGATAATAAGGTTGCGTGTTGTAGTTGCTTTTCGGAAAGAGGCGTTTGGGAATAGTCGTACTAGGTCTTTGTTGAGTAGTTTTGGTTCTAAATTCATTCTTAGCAAGTCCTACTCCTATAGTAACAATTGGTTTTTGTTTATTTACATTTGAACTAGTATTAGGTTTTCTTGTAACTTTAACGAACTCTGTACGAGCTGAGATGCAAACTTTCTGTTATGCTACAGTTCCCACGGATCCCTTCTCAACTAATGGCGGAACCAAGGATTTGGTTTCGTCTGATCCGTGGGTTTTTGAGATTGTTGGAACAGTTTCTTGTACTTTTTCAGCTTGTTTTTTTAGACTACTTAAATCTCCTAATTTCATAAAACCTAGTCCAGTTTTATCATGTGGTAATTTTTGGATTTTCATTATTTCATCTACACAACTAATATTCTTATCAAATCTTTTGAATTTAGAGTTTTGCTTGATAAGAGCGTCCTATGTGATTTTAAGTTTCTCTAATTCAAGTCTAAGCTATTGACATGATATACATACCTCATCAATTGCTTTACTCTTTTCTAATCATTTAGCTTTTTCTTTTAACTCATAAACTTCATTTTCTAAAATCTCCTTTTAAGTTTTCAAAAACTTATTTTTGTTTATGATTTTTAAGCTAAGTTCACATAGTTTGTTATATTTATTTTGCAAGGTGTCGTCATCAATAGAAGAATAAGATGAGTCAGAGGTACCTCGTTTGAGTCACGAGCCATGAGAGCAACTTCGTCATTCTTAGGCTCTTCGTCATCATCTTTACTGTCACTCCAAGAACCACTTACAAAAGTGTGGAAAACTAGAAGGGGGGTTGAATAGTTTTTACCGTTTTAAAATTAATTCACTTTGTGACTTGACGTGATTTCAAAGTAAATATACACAAACGAACATTATAATACAAGTAAGTAAGGAAATGAATGATCAAACCACACAACACGGATATTTAAAGTGGTTCGGCTACAAGGACTCTCTTCCTTTCCCTACTCCACTCCCCGAGCCTCTAACTCGAGAGTTTTTCCTTCACTAAGAAACAAGCTCCCTTCTAGGCGGAGAAAACCTTTACACGTCGCTTATACTTTATCCGGTACTAAGCTAAACACCGGGTTCTTTACAAGGGTACAACCACTCTCGTTTGGTTCTTTCACAAGGGTACAACCACTCCCGTTGGTTCTTTCATAATGGTACAACCACTCCCGACACTCTTTTTGTTTTAAGGACTAAAACACTAACCAAACTCTACTGAATGAATGATACAAACAATGATGTGTGAACTATTACAAAATCACACAATAACTATACTAAAAGGATAACAACAGTTCGTTGATCCTTGTATGCTTGATCTCTTTGCTACAAAAGGAAAGAACAATGAAATGAAAGAATGATATGGGTTAGTGATATGTAAATGAATGAGTATGCATTTAAGCTATATGAGTGCTGATTATGCCCAAATGATCAGCTTGCTATTTATAGGCAAACTGATAAAACAGTTGGCGGATCCCATAAATTGGATCCGCCCTTGTACTGGTTTGGATCCGCCAGTGCAGGACAGCTAAGAGATTCTCAAATCTTTCCATATCTTGCCATATCTTTCCATATCTTCCAATGTCAACTCTTTGGCTTGAAGATCTATACAAGATATCTCAAAATCTTTCTAAGATTATGTTCATGATGCATGCCATGATGTCATCCTAAAATTTAAAAAATAAAGTTTCTAATTTAAGGAAGAAACTTGTAAATGTAGCATGTAAGTATTATTATTCCTAGTGATTTTGTAAAATGTAAGTGTGTTTTTAAAAGACTTTAGCTTGTATTTATGCTTTGCTAAAAGATATACTTTGTATTTTTCATTAACAAAATTGAGTAAAGATCGTAAATTATAAATAACATTTTTAGGACGATATTTGTATTAACAATCTCCCCCTTTTTGTAGATGACAAAACATAAAGTGTATTTTTAAGCGAAAGAATAAATAAGGTATGAGTCTTTTAAAAATATATATTAAGTTAGTTTTATACAAGTTTTGAAAATAATTTTTAAGCATAAAGGTATGTACTGTGATGTTTCACAGTGATGAAAACTTAATCCTATCTCCCCCTTTTTGTCGAAACAAAAAGAAGGTATGCGAAGCGGAATGCGGTTTTGAGAACTTTTAAAGCTCCCCCTTGGATTATACTCCCCCTAAATGGAGTGCAAGGTTATGATGTATGATCCTACAAAACAAATGGTTAGAATATGATATGCTCCCCCTTGATGTATACTCCCCATTGCTAGGGTACCAACGTATACATTTCAAGGATAAGTCAAAATGAAGTGTCTAATAAAAAATAAGTACCTAAGTACAAGTGATCAAAGCATTATGTGAAGTTAAAACAACCACACTATGATGTTAGTAATCTAAAATAAGATAATATGCTAAATGTTGATCACCCACAAGCATAAAAACATAACATTTATTACTTGGAAAAAATGATGTTACATTTAAACAAGAAAAATAAATCCTAAAAAAAAAAGGTCCTAAAATAACATCCTAAAAGTTCCTATAAAATGAAACTAAAGAGCTCCTATTAAGGAGGATGAGAGATTGCATTGAGATGCTCGAGAATGTGGTTCAAGATGAACCGCATCTAGTTTTGAAGTTCATGGACTAAAATGTTAGTCCTTTGGGCCAGGTGAGCGGTTCTCTCGCATTGAGAGAAATCATGCCTTGGAAAGCCGGGAGGAAGAGTAGGTTCATTGTTTTGTTGTGGTGGTGTTTGTTGGTTGTTTTTTGGTAGAGGTGGTGGTGGTGGTTGGTTGTTGGATGGTGGAGGTGGTGGAATGTGTGTCGGAGACACAATGGAGGCTAACAAGGTGGATTGTAAGTCCATAACCTCGTTGAGATGAGATTCTACCATATTCGAGAAAGCATAGAGGCGATCTAGCTCCTCATTGATCTCTTGTTGAGATTGAGGTTGATTAATCCACAATTCCTCTTCAATGGGTTGGAGAGTGGACCTTGGTGAGAGTTGTTGAGATTGCGGTTGTGGTGGTGGTGCATCACGGTATAAAGGACCATGAATATCTCGATAAAGAGGATGAAAAAGCATGGGTTCTTGACCTTCAAAGATCATAGGAGGAGGATTTGTTGACCTTGGTGGAAGGTCCTCCAAATCTTTAAAGTATAGATGAGGTGATGTGGGTGGAGTTCTAAATAATTCTAGAGGCTGAAGTTGTGGTGACTTTGGTAGTGAAGGTGATCTGCTAGATTGAGTTGGAGCAGGAGGTGGAGTTGTAGCAACAGGTGTGATTGTTGGTGGTGTTGTGGAGATAATGGTGTGAAGTGGTGTTGGAGTAGCAAGATTGAGAAAATTCTCATTTGTGATTGGTGAAGAGATGTTTAGAGGAGAAGAATCATCTGATGATGAGTTGGTTAGGTTCACGAAGCAGCAAGGACGGACACTCATACGAGCTGTCCTTCTTGCGGGTCTGCTAGTAGAGGAATTGCTTGATTTTGTCATGGTTAAGAAATGTAGCTAAAAGGTACAGGAGATATGTAGAGAAGATGGTGAGTGAGTGAGTTTTGATCATCCTGATCATCCTAATTTATAGACAGTAAGATTATTGAAATTAGTGTTTGGATTTGATGTGAATCCAATTAGGAATGTTGGTTCCGAATGATTTGGAGCCAATAAATAAACTTGTCACATCCTAAGGTCAATCCATACAAATGGAGTTGAGTGAAATGTGGGAGATTTGCAGTTAATGCAAAGAGTGAGTGAAAAATCTGTTGATTTGATGCTCCCCCATATTTGACAGATCCCATAAAAGGCTTCCTTGCTGGTATTAGAACGGTAACTCACATGGAAAATTTGAAAAATCAAATTTTGGTCGGAATTTGATTTCTTAAGGTTTTAAGAGTTCCTAAATCATTCTAAATATTCTAATGATCGGTAAAGAAATTCTAAAAACAATTATTCAAAATCTAAGTATCGGGATTAGTCGGGAATTTTTGAAAAATGTTACTATTGAAGCCTGCAGATCCAATCAACAACAAATACGGATCCAAAATTTTGGAGCCGTGGAATCCGCTGGTTCTGGACTGGCGGAGCCAAAGTTTATAATAGGCGGATCCAAATTTGGGATCCACCATATCCGCCGTTCACAGGAGCTAAAACAAACAGAACATATGTCATTTTTTGCGTTTCTTGTTCAAATCCCGAAAATTCTCCTAAAACATATGTAATATCTAATATGTGATACAAATATACTAAGTATATAGGTTTTAACACACGTTTACACATAAATTAATCCGATCATCATAACTTACCATAAAGGGAGTTAAGCCAAACGGTGGCTTAATCTCAGAAAATTGATAACAACACGTGTTATCGCCCTGCAATTTTAAGTTAGTTCACATACAAGCAAAGTATTAACATAATATCTTTAGTGACATACAATTTCATCACATCGTTGTTTGAAAACTTCTAATACCAAAAATTCTTTAAACTTTACTTCTTGCTCATTTTCTAGTGAAGCTTCCGGATCCAACGGCCCAAATTCTTCACCATTCCTTTGGTTTGTTTAAACTTCGCTGATTCGTTTGGGATTGGAGGAAGTTGACTCAAGTACTCGGGTGGTGAGATCCTAGAGTTTGGCAAACCATCCTCTTCACTCATGGATGATGATGATGATGATGATGATGATGATGATGATGTTGATGTAGGAGGATGAGCTCGTTTTCCCTTTGCTACGGCTACCCGATGATCACTAAGTGGAACAAAGGTGTGCTCAATCTCAGTGTAGTCGGGAACGAATCCTAAGGAATTTCTAGGAATGAGCTCAAAAGCTCTATAGAGACGGGTCATAAGCATCCCGTAGGGCATGGCGGTGGTGCCTTGAACGGGAATATCGGCCATTCTTTTGGTGATATAGAAAGCAAGGTTGAAAGGATGGTGGTTTGACACACAATACATCATGTAACAAAGGCTTGCGTTGATGTGATCTCTATTTCCTATGGTGCTAATCACGTTTTCCCTAAGAACTTCCTCGAGCTTTTTGAATTGGGGCCTTAGTTCATTTAGTTTCATGGCAAATGGATCTCTATCTACTTGACGACCTCGATGTAACCTAGTTTGGTTTTTTCTAGGATTAAAAAGATGGGCACGGATGTCCTCTTTTGAGATTAGAGGTGTGTCGTATGGATGTATACGATCAAGGTTGGAATCGAGAATGGACAATCACCATTTGTCCGAATAGAAACAATCTCCATGACTTGGAACACCTAAGATATCTCCAAATTGATCTAGAGGGATGTTGAACTGAGCTTGGTTTATTTTGAAATGAACACTCATGTAACCATAATCATTTGTGGTGAGACCTACAGTTGCATAGAATTCAAGTATGAATCTCGGGATTATGGGTTCATCGATGTCTAGGAGACTATCAAATCGAATGGCAGCAAGTTGTTCTCTAAGAACGGTTCCTTCATAGAATGAGGGATCTACAGCCCTACCCTCATGTACGTACCATTTTTCTAATGATTTGAATATTTCAACTTGTTCCTCACTAAGTCCATTGGTTTTGTGATGTTTAGGTATGTATTTAACGGTTGCTTTGTGATCATAATTTGTCGCGGGAGGCATGCTTTTCCTAGACACGAAAATTACATAATTTAGATAAAAATATCGAAAATACTTATATTTATTTCTAGTGTGTGCCTAAATGGGGACAATGTGGAGTTGCGGTTATCTCGACTTCTTTTGATGCATGAAAATTTTGTTTATGCAGGTTTTATGTTAAAACAAGAGATAACCCAAACGCTCCTACTTCAATGTAGCTTCATTTGAATGTACCCGAAAATACATATTAGTTATGTATTCCCTTTAGCATTCAAGAGACATTATGCAAGTGATGTTTAAAACATAACGTTTTTGTATTTATATAAACAATTTGCTAAAAAATCATTTTTCCTAGTCGTGAGATGATTTTTATAAAAATTTCTCATGGGATTTTTGGTAAATTATGATAATGTACTACAAGATGCAATTCCTAACTATGGAAAACATGTTTTGTTCTGCAACTCAGTAAATATGCTTCATGATTTTACAAGAATTATGCATAAACCCCAACTTTTGATTTTGTGCATGAAATAGAAATCCTAGACGCAGATCAGGAATGTAAACATGATAAGGATACTTACAGTGATGTTTAGAGCACAATTTGGTTGAAGAAGATAGCCTAAATTGTGAGTTTGGTGAATTATGGGTCGAATTCCAGTAGATGATATGTTTTTGGGAAGTGTGATGAATAGTACAGGAGTTTATTTAATATAAAGAAAGCTGGCTCATCAGGCCACGGATCCAAAGCAAGGGATCTGCCCTTGTTGTCGGTTGGATCCGCAGGATCAGAACACCAATTTTGGTATTGCTTGCGTTTGGTTAATCTAAGGTTCGAGTTAATGTTTAATCTACTCACTAGGTTCCATTAATCCTAAGCCAATTCTAAGATAGTTGAAAGGCTCTCTCTTGAGAGGTTTTGTGAGGATATCGGCAATGTTTGCCTCTGAGGAAACTTTCTCAATTGAGATGTTTCCCTTTTGAACATTGTCACGTAGGAAATGGTGACGTATTTCTATGTGTTTGGTTCTAGCGTGTTGGACTGGATTTTTGCTGAGATCGATAGCTCCTTTGTTTTCGCAAAGAATGGGAAAGTCGTTGAGTTCAATTCCATAGTCGACGAGAGCTTGTTTCATCCACAGTGCTTGTTGACACGCCTTTCCTGCTGACACATACTCTGCCTTGGTTGTTGAAACTGCGAGGGCCGTTTGTTTCTTAGCAAACCATGAGGTGAGACAATGTCCCACAAAATTACAAATACCGCATGTACTTTTCCTATCAACATAATCACCGGCATGGTCTGAGTCGGCATACACTCTGGTTTCTACACCCGTTCCTTTGGGATACCATAATCCTAAATGTATAGTGCCTTTAATGTACCTAAAGATCCATTTAACGGCTTCAAGATGAGATATTTTGGGATCTTCTTGAAAGCCTGCACATAGACAAACACTAAACATAATATCCGGTCTACTAGCCGTGAGATAGAGTAAACTACCAATCATTCCTCTATATTTAGTGCTATCTACAGATTCACTTTCTTCATCCTTTGTGAGTTTGGTTTCGGAGGACATGGGTGTTGTCATAGGTTTTGAATCTTCAAGACCAAACTTCTTAAGCATATCTTTGATATACTTAGATTGGTTGAAGAATATCCCATCTTCTAATTGTTTAATTGGGGACCTAAGAAAAATTTTAGTTCCCACATCATACTCATTTCAAACTCATCATGCATGATTTTTGAGAAATCGTCGCATAACTCTTGTCAAGTTGAACTGTATATAATTTCATCCACATATATCTGAACTATGATAATATGTGATCCCTTTTTCTTGGTGAAAAGAGTATTGTCTACTAGGCCCATGGTATACTTATGGTCAACTAACAAGTTCATATGTCAAACGAGGAAAGATTAAGGGGAGATTGTTAGCAAGGGAAGACTGTTAGCAGAAGTTTACAGTCCAAGATGTATGAGTATGTTGGAGGACACGACGCATCATCACGAGAAGATTTTTGATCAAGGCAAGAACAATTGTAAGACAATGACTTTGAAGATCACAGTGCATGAAGGAACAAATAATGAAGACTATTCTACAACGACACACAAAGTTCAAGACACTAAAGACAAAAGACCTATCACTGGGAGCATCATTGATATGACCATCCCTTAGGGGGAGATTGTTAGCATTTATATTTTTAGTCAAGTGATGGTAATTTTGTAATAATAGAATTAGTGTGTCGTATAGGTAGAGAAATATTGTAAGGCTTTGTGTTGGACTTTAAGTAAAAATGTTCAAGTCATTTACAAAATCCCAAGTCCAACACAAAGCCCACCAAAGCCCAAGATAAGGAACCTAGGGCGTCCCATCCCCTTGTGTTTCCTATAAATACCACACACTCTCCACATATTTGTGTGCCTCTAAGACTAGTATAGGTATGAGAGTGTGTATGTGTTTATTACTTTTGTATTTGTTCACTCATGGTTTACTAATATAAGCATTCGACTACTAGAGTTTTAATATACACGCATCATTCTCCATCTAATCTATTCTTCTTTTATTTAGAGTGTCACTGTTAGAGTAGTTAGTATAATATAGTTTATAGTTTGTTTGTTTTAAGGTTGGTTCGATTCATCAAGGGTATTACAAGTGGTATCATTCGCCTCACAAGGATTTAGGTACTAGTTGTGTTTGTTTTTGATTTTAACGTGTGGATTATAGAAAAAAGCTTCAAGCTTTCGTCATTTTTATTGAAATTTTACGTATAAAGGTCTAAGCTTTTTGATTATTTCGTGAGTTTTAGACAAAAAGCTTATAGCTTTTGGGTTTAACGTGAGTGTTTGTGCCATAAGATTGAAATTTTTGGGTGTTAACGCGAGATTTGAGGATTGTTTCATCGAGTAAAAGTGCTTCAAAAGGTCTCTCGTTCGAATCAGCTTTACGTTGGATTTTTTATTACTTTTTTTGTATAAGAAAAGCAATAAAAACAAGCTACTCTTCATCAAAAAAGTCTCAAACCTTGTAAAGGTTTGCGACAGATTGGAGTTTATCGCATTTCAAATTGCGACAAAAAAGGGTTTGTCGAAATTGGAATTAAGCTTTTTGTGGGAAACTAGAAGGGGGGTTGAATAGTTTACCGGTTTAAAAAACTTCTTTTAAAAATCTTGTTTTAAAAGTATGCTATTGGAAACTTTGATTCGAACTCTATGTGTAATCAATCAACACCAATATGAACTACTCACTAAGCTAAGTAATAATAACAAATAAAAGTAAAGAGTAGAGTTGGAAAGATCAAACCGAGACAGAGGATTTATAGTGGTTCGGCTACGAAGCTCTTCTTCGCCCTACTCCACTCCCTGAGTACCACACTCGAGAGTTTCAAACACTATATCAACAACCTCCCTTCAGGCGGAGAAAACCATACACGTCGCTTATCCTATTACCGACACTAAGCTAGATGTCGAGTGCTAATCTTAGCTAGCACCAATCTACCAAGGTCCACGTGACCAAACACTCAAGCCCAGTGGCTTCAAAAGATCACCAAGATCTCAACACGATCACAATGATCAACACTCACTTCACTCTACTCAACTAACACTAACCTAATGACCCTTGATCTTCTTGATCAATCACACAAGCCCAACGGCTTCAAGAGATGTTCACTATCTCTATAGATCACAATTGATCTTCACTCTCACTCACAAAAAAGAAATAAACTTGATGTATGCTAAGACACAACAAGGATGTAACAAGTGTTACAAAAACCTATCAACTATAACTCTAGTATCTTCTTGATTACTTGAGTTCTTCTCTTGCTAATGAAGAGGGATGACAACACCTTGTATCAACTTGGATACTTGTGTTCTTCTCTTGCTAGTGAAGAGGATCACTTGAAGGATGATTGGATCACTCTTGAAACAAAGAAAAACTAATCTAAATGAACCTAAGAAGTGAAAGGTGTGAGAGGATTTGGCTAAGGGATTTTTCTGTGTGTGAAGGGTGCCTAAAACTGTGAAAGGGGTTGGTATTTATAGGCAAAGAAAATCTGAACGTTACAGAAAAAATGGTACGGACGGCTCCTTTAAATAACCCACGGCTCCGTTAAATTTAACGGTACCGTGGAGCCGTGGTAGACTAGGACGCTCCAAATTTTGTCTTTTCTGGTGAAAACTTATTTGGGGAAGGTTGGAGCTGATTTTGGGGGGGAAAATAGCTGTTGTGATTTTCAAACTAATTTTTCCATTAAAACATTTCTTAATATTTCAAAAATAATTTGTAATGTGTATTTTTGAAAAAAATGTTTTGTCCCATTTAAAATGTGAATTTTCAAAACATAAATTCACTTCTTTGATCACTAGTTCAAGTTGTAACTTTGTTCAAGAGTGATTTGCGTAGAAACGGGATCTTCCGATTAAAAACTTGTTAACGTTAATTTTAACGTAACGTGAGTTCACATTTTGTCATCCTCAAAACGTGAAGTAATCGAAAGATATAAATAACGTTTTTAGAACATGATTTGCATCAACAATCTCCCCCTTTTTGATGATGACAAAATATAAACTCATTTTAGGTTAAAATTAGTTTTAACAAGTTTTTAATGAGTTTACTCCCATTTCTCCCCCTTTTTGTCAAATCAAAAAGGTGGTTAAGGCTCCCCCTTGATGTGTACTCCCCCTCATTTGGAGAACACAAAGGAATCGAGCAATGGTTCGTGCTACAAAACAAGGTTAGACGGCAAATAAACAATATCTAACAAGTAGCACATAAGACAAATATCCAACCACAATAAAAGAATTATGGCTAAATAGCCAAAATGAAAAGCCCATTACATAAATATAAAATAAATGTCATACATAAGTATGACTACAATAGGAAAGCAAATTAAACTAACAAGAAGACACATAAACATCTAAAGTAACATGAGGCTTCTAGATTTGCTTCCAACTTCAAAAGGGTTCCTAGGTATTTATTGGGAAAAACTAAACATGACTATGTTTAGTTGGTTGGGCTATGTGGTGGTGGAGGTGGTAAAATGATGGGTCCTTGTGGTGGTGTGAGGAGGTGTTCAAGGTAGGATAATTGAAGACTCAATTCATCTTTAAGGCCCATGATAAGGAGTTGGTTGTGGTGAAAACAAGCACAACTCAAGGTGTGTGGTTGTAGGGGATAAAGAATGGGATGACCCATTAAAGGTTGAGGTGATGGTGATAGGGAAGATGATGATGTGTTGGTGGTAAGTTCAAAAGGTGATATGGGTGATAGGGCTAGTGTGAGGGCTAAGGGTTGTGGTGATGGTGAAGATGATGGGGTGAAGGTTAAAGGTGTGTTGGTTCTAAAGGTTGTGGAGGATGAGGATGTTGGTTTGGTTGATGTTGCCTTGGATGGAGCATGGGGTGTAGTGAAAGAAGATGATGATTTGGTTGAGGTTATGGGTGTGTGTGTATCATCTTCATCATCCAAGGTGAGATCAATGAAAATTGTCTCTTTGGTGTTTGGTGAGACTTGTGATGTGTGAGTACTCTTGATCCATTGATCAATTTGAGTGGTTTCATTTGTTGGTTTGATGTAGAATCTTTGTTTCTTGAATACCCTTGATCCCATGGTGGTTGTATGGTGAGTGTGAAGGTGTAAGGATGGGTGTAAGGATGGCAATGCATAATGTTAGCTTAAATAGCCAAATCATAAGCATGCAAGTTTGAAATGTTGGATTTAGGTGCATGGGAATCAGGTTATGGTTGCAGTTTTTCAAGGAAAAGAAGTCAAAAAGTGGAAGAGAATAGCAGTTTTCGTCTTCCAGAGGCACGACACCATTAAAGATGCTACGGCGCCACTAAAATTAGTGGAGCCGTGGCCTATTTAATGGAGCCGTGGGCTCTTTTGACTTTCTTTCCAGGTCTGCAGGTTTTAGGCAGCCTAAATGGGGTAATTTTTTGGGGAATCCATTGGCTGCAAATCTCAAAGCCTCAAATTACTAAGTACATAGAATTCCTAAAGCTAGTTAGACTAGCAACTAATGTGATCATGTGATCATCCATGTATTTAGGAAACTATTAAGCATGCATGAATACAAGCAAGTTTAACATCTAGTGCATGTAATAAAATAATAGAACGTGCATGAACTAGGCAAAGCTCATAATATATTGCTATTGATTAATTTGTCAAAGTAACCAATATTCGGCAAGATATATTAAAGTAACTCATACTAATTAGAGTTAGATGGTCATGCACAAGACCATATTAATAGTAACTAATAATACTTAAGTCAGTTATACTACTTAAGTTCAACTTCCTCTAATGTCTTCACTTCATCACACCTTCATTCATCATCGCTTGATGACACATCATAGTACGGGATTGGATCATCATTATGATCACTTCGAGATGATGTACATTCCCAATATAGAGAAGTCTAGGTGTTTTGGGTTAGAGGTGACATGACGGGTTCGACAAAAAGATATTTATTGTTGGTCCACGAATTATATGTGGATCTCTAAGTAGTCTTGAATACCTAGTAGATGGTTGGGATAAATCCAAACCAATCTAAGTGAGAAACCCTAGACGATTGTTGATGTTAATGCGGAATCTTAACAAGAACAATGAAGAACACACACAGAGATATCACTAACTTCGTATATTGATTTTAATCACAATAGTGAACTCGTACAACTCACACACAGAACTAACAATCTTTAGGGATCCTTTTATAACACAAGGAAACCCTAATACTAACCGACTAAGAAGATATTCACAAATCTTCTATAAAGATACTTACACGTTTTGTATCTTTTCCTAACTTATCTCTAACAGACTTTCCTAACTTCACGACCAGACTTAACATTGTAAGTCAATTGTATTTAGGTCTTGATCCTTTCTAGCAGCTTGAATCTTGATAAGCTCTTCTGATATGGTCTTTGCAGCAACATTGACTATATGTACATCAAATTCATTTAAGTTCCAGACTATTCTCATCACTTCCAAATGTGTTACCATCTGTGAGAGGTGAATCATTGAAAATGTAATGGATTTGAAATCTCTTTACCAATAGCCATTACCACTGGAGTAGCCAATGTTTTGGTGTGTAAGACCATGGTACATTAATAACCATATGATTTTTAGCAAATCATCAGCTTATCAACGGATTTGTTAAGTCTTTACCAAAAGCCGTTTGCTTCTGGACTAGCCAATTCTTTGATGGAAAAGTACCTCATCATGGTGAATTGATTACCATTTATGGTTTTCCACAGCCTTTACCACAAGCCATAATCTTGTGGGCTAGCCAACTCTTCACTTATCTTAGATATGGTGAGTTGAATACCATACAATTTTTGGCAAATTGTTAGCCATAAACGGATTTGAGCAATCTTTACCTGTTAGCCGTTTGCTCAGGATTAGCCAGTCCTTGTGATGATGAGACAAGGTGGACTGATAACCTTTTGTTGTGTTAGTGCAAAGCACCTCCACCAAGTGAGAAGTTCCAATAGTCCCACTTAACAACTTGTGAAAATTCTTTCAAACACCCTTAAGCTACATCCTTCAAAGACTGCCTCTTAATCAAATCCAATAACATCTCATATCCTTCATCCTTCTTACCAGTATACAACTTTTTGCTCATCATTTCCTTGCAAACACTTGATGATAAAGGATATTCCACTTCTGCAAGCATATAAATATCAGCATTCTTTAATGAAACACAATGTACCTTGCAGGTATGAAAGTATCTCCAGCTGACAATATTTTGCTCTTCAGGAAGTTTCCACACTATATCTGACTCAGTTGGTGGCTCAAACATCACCTTCAAATTACCCCAAAAGACTCTTTCAAATTCATCTTCAGGTGGATGATCTCCATATTTAATGTTCACCAACTGATAAAGTTCTTGAAGATCCTCCCTATTCACATCATATAGAATTCCAGCAAAATTCATATAAACAATGTCAGAATTATTCTCCCTTATAATCTGATATGCAGCTCTTTCACCAGTCATGAATACCTTATGATGATGTGCAGAAATATTGTTTTCAGATTATGATGATGTGTCAGAATTATGATGATGTGCAGAAATATTCTTTCCAAACCTTTTCTTCTTTGAAACACAATAGGCTTTACTACTTCAGCTTGCACTTCTTCTGATGACTTTCCAACTTCAGGTTGTATATCAATCATTTTATCAGGTTCAATGACAAGTTCAGTCTCTTTAGCCTTTCTACCATGAAAACAATATTTCTGCACATCATCATAATCAATAGCTTTATAACCTTGATCTCTCTCAAATGCCTTGAGATATGCTACTTGAATTTCCTCATATGACTTCCCTTTCATCTGTTCCAAAGATAGATGCATTTGATTCTTAAGATACATCTTCATATCATGTTTCTTTTCTGCCATAGACATCTTCTTGGGAATCTTTGATTTCTTCTGAAGCTTGAACTTTTCTAAAAATCCACCCAATGTATCATCATTATTTCTTGCATTTATGAAGTCAGCTAACTGTTTGGCTCGTTCATCAGCAGTTAAACCTTCAATAGTTAGAAGCTCCTCATACTTTGCTCTCACTTCATCATCAACATTGAGCAGCTTTGTAAATTCATCAGATTCTTCAGCCAATTGTCTTGCATAAACTGCATCTAGCTTCTTTTATCTTTCTTCTTCAGCAATATCTTGTACCTTAATCCTCTCAATTGCAGCCTCAGATGCTAGTTCTTCTCTTGTTTTGCTCTTAGACTTCTTTGGCTTTGAAGTTTCATCCACAACCTGCTTTCCCTTTCTTAGTGCAGATTGTTGCTCTTCATTACCAGAACTAAGTTCATTACCAGACTTTCCTTCACCAGACTTTTCATCAGATATTGTCCCAAACTTTTCAATCTCTTCCTCAGCAGACAAAATTAACCTTCTTCTCTTCCTATCCTATTTAATTTTGCCCATGGATTGAGCCAAAGTCTCTGCTACTTCCAGTGTCTCTGGACTGATGGTGGTGACATTGTCTTGAACTAGAGGTTCTTGAACTGGTGTTTGAAGAATATTTTCTTGTTCTTGTTCCAAATTCCTCCCCTGTTTGGAAGAATTTTCAGCTTCTCCCTCCTCATCATCAAAAGAAACACCCTTTTTCTTCATTACCACTCCCATTTTCTTTACTTTTTGCACCAAAGTCACATAAGCTTTTCTGAGTGCCTCATTAGACTTTTCCAAAATGGCAATCTTCTTTTGCAGTTGAGGAACTATGATAAGAAGATTTTCCACAATTATGGGTACATGTTCCTCCTCCCTTGCAGGACTTGGAACATTGGGTTGTGAAGGTGAAGATTGTTGGATAGGTGTAGGTAATCTTTCAGCAGATGGTGAGGGACCTGGTTGAGATGATGGAGTTGGGGTAGATGTAGGTGTAGCAGACCTAGATGATGCTTGGGCTTGTTCTTCATCAGGTTGCACTTGTGCAGCTCCAGATGTACCTGCATTGTTAGTACCAAGCATAGCAGCAAGCAAAGGTCTATGTACTCCTTGAAAACCCCTTTTTATATTTGCAAAAAGTTTTGGAGTAAAGGCCACACTGATGTAAGGCACTTTATCCTTAGTTTCATAGTTCAAGACCATTTGCAAAAATCGTGGATACATTAAAAATTTAGGGTCCTTAGCATTTTTCACCATTCCTTCAAAAATTAGTTTTGAAAAATTAAATTTCCTTCCAAGTGATAAACAGACCAATGCAGAAGCAATTCTGCTTCCAAATTGATCCCATCCACCACTCTTGGGACTTAAGCTCTGAAGTAAATGATGTACTAAAAACCTCCACTGAGGTGTAAAATGACTTTTCCAAAAGGTAAAACTTCCATCAGTGGGGTATCCAATGTTATTCAATCCCTCCAAAATATCATCACCAGGCAAATCAAATTCTCCTAAAGCATCATCCAATTTGAGACTTTCCCTAATGGATGCTTCAGTAATGGTAAAACCATTTTTATCTATAATTGCCCTTAAACATGGGGTCCCATCATCAAGAGTCTCAGAGGTAACCGACCTCCAGAACTGCTTGACAAGGGACTGATAAATAGTAGGATTATGAATTAATGAATAACAAATGTAAGAACCTTTTAGGAAATCCACAATCTCCTCGAAACCTGCACTTTGATCTGGCTTCTTCAAGAAACCAACTTGATTATGCTTGTCAACAAACTTGAGGTTAGCCATGGATGAGTTAATGATTTAGGTCTGGTTGATTGGAAGGGTAGGGTTTTGAAAATATTTGCGTAGAAACAGGAGTTCAAAATAAAGATGATTTAAATTTGGAAGCAAATAAAGAATAAAAGGAGATAAAATATATCAAATTTTAATCTTATATACTTCATAAATGTCTCTTTTTACCGAAAATAGTGCAACGGTAATATATTAGATAAATCTTTATTACTCTGACCAGATCTAACGGTCATAAATTTAACACTACCCGACCTAAAATGGTCAACCAGGCCGAATCATAAACTTACCAGACCTAACCAAAAGAGTGGACTTTCACACTGAATATAGCGAATGCAATGCTTTACATCATCTCATTCCAATCTTTTCTGCAGGAATTTGTTAAACAACAAGAAAAGGGAGACAAAAACCAATCTTTGCAAGACACACAAGCTACCAGATTTAACACTTAAGTTTACCCGATTTAAAAACTTGTACATTTTCCTCCCCTTAAATGTACATTACGTCCCCTTAAGTGTAAATTCTTTTTTTTTTTTTTTTTTTTTTTTTTTTTTTTTTTTAACAAAGATACTTAACCAAAATAAGAACTGTGGTCAACTTTCCAAAAGTACAATTAATAACTTTTTGCCTGCAAGTATTAACCCATACACCAACCGAGCATTAAATGGTATTAAACCTTGATTTTCCCTATAAAACCACCCATTGTTTTATCACAAAACCATCACAAACCAAAAGAAAAACCTTATAAATATAACGGATCCTCCCAACTCAGAAATCATAGAGATTTCATCCGATTCTTCTTGGGATCCAAATGGCTCATCTTCTGATTCATCATCAGGAGGATGGGGTGGATACTTCCCACCAGGGTATTCTTCAATCACAAGAAACAAGACATTAAGAGAATCAACTCTGAAGCAATGGCTAGCTGCTTATGATCTTACTGAAAAGGAACCAGACGATGAAGCACCAAAGACTTCAAAACCAATTCCCCCTTCTGATGTAGATGATAGAAGTGCAAAAGAAGAAGACCCCTCAAATGATGATGAAGAGACTTTTCCTTCAAAAGTTGTGCCATCCTTGAGGAGTGGTTCTATACCACGTCCACCACCAAGCAGCCTGATTCTTGGACTCCCATGCCCAAAAGCGTGGAACCAGTTTGGTGGCATAGGAGCCAAGAAGACCATTCCAGACTTCATGAACAAAGGGAAACAGAAAATGTAGGTGGTGGTGTTTGGCTGGTTTATGTTAAAGCTTTTGTCTTATTATGCATTGTAAATTGCATCCTTGAATGCAATGACTTGTTTATAAATAAAAAGCTTCATGGTTCTGTTGTTTTAATATTCCACATATGAATCACTTGCAATAGAGAAGAGTTAACAACTGCAAAACAAAGTTAAGCACAATATACCAAAAAAAAAACATACTATGGAAAGTTGAAAACAAAATAACTACTGAAAATAAGAATAACCAAGTGGAAAAGCAAAATTAAAAACAAACAAATATACAAACTATACAAAGTTAAGAAAGAAAATCAGTTTTTCTTAACAACCCAGGCCTGAGTGGGCTTGAGTTCTTTCTGTGGAGCAACATACTTATAGGTTTTGTATGAACTTGCTCTAGTGAAACCATGTTTGGACTTATAGGTAAATTCATTTTTAAATGGATTTCAAGCCCAGCAATCAGAGAGGTTATCAGCAGAACCCCCATTTGAATTTGTTTGTCTCCTTACGGGTGAATGAGTTTTATAAAAATTATTTCTTTGAAAGTTTGTATTCACCTGTGTCTTTTGAAATGGTTGTTTGGGTCTCACATAACCAGTGTTTACATTAGATCTCACAGAATTAACATAACCAGTATTCACATTAGGCCTCATAAAATTAACATTTTGCCTATTCACATTAAAGTTCCTGTAGCCAGACCTAAAATTTTGTCTACCAGAATTAACATAAGAGTTAGGTCTGGTAGAGTTATTGAGTTGGACAGGTCTGGGAACAAACTGATTGGCATGATTAATTCTACTAGCATTATTCCAAACTAGTTTATTTGAACCATGACCCATATTAACATTCATTCTCTTTTGCTCAGCCTCTCTCTTCATTCTCTTTTCATGGAAGTCACAATCTCTGATTAAATGACTTAAACTTCCACACACAAAGCATCTTTTAGGAGCATAAGTATAACTACTCCTACTTTCTCTGTGAACACTATTGCTTATGCTCAGGTGACTCATTTTAACAGATTCCCTAGGAGTTTTTATGTGATTGACATAACTAGGTTTGACTGTCTCAGGCTTTGGTTCAGTTACTACCGGTTTAGTAACAACAGGTTCACACTTCTTAACAACCTTAGGTTTAGGATTCTCTTTTACCTCAATTTTTGACTCAGACTTAGAGTGATCAGAGGAACCATCAATAGATCCTTCAGACTCATTGGATTGACAAGAAGAATACCTACTGGATTTGTCCTCTGAGGTGTTTGACTCAGGTGTTTGAGGACCTTTCTTACCATACACAAAGAGTGAATCATCCAACTCTTCTTTTTCAAGAGGAGTATAGTCATCACTCAAAGGTGGTGGTACTCCCTTAAAGTCACCAGTCTTAACAAACCTATTATACAAAGGCTTATTAGTATAGTCCTCTTCTTTATTCTTAAATATAGCCTTATTCTCATCTTCCTCATATCCTAAGCCACATTTTTTATTTGACTTAATTTGAGAATCCCAACACTTAAACAGGTTATTATTTGAATTGTTCCACTGATCTACCCTTTTTCTCAACTCATCCCTTTCCTTCTGAATTTTAAGCCCCAATTGTCTATATCTTTTAAGCTTTTCATCTTGTTCATATATTTTATTAGCTTGAAAGTATAGTTTTTCATTTAAAGCAGCATGTTGGTTTTGAAGGGTGACCTTTTGTGCCTCTAATGTTTTTACAGCATTTTTATGTTCTAACAGATTTACTTCTAGGTCACCTATTTGTTCTAACTGCTCATCACACAAAGCCTTAACATGATTATATGAATCAGTGCATAATTTAGAGCATAATGATACCTCATTACCAATGGCCATGAGAGCATGATCAGACTCCTCATTCACTCTTGGATGCTTACCACAGTTGACTCCTCCAGCTTCCATTGTCAGCAGGTGATGCGTGGTTTTGCGACCTTACAACAGGTTTTACCTCTCGAGGGATCTCGAGAAGCTTGCAATCCCCACCAGGCAGTGTACCTGACCGATGTAGTATAGTGAAGTGGCAAGTACCGGGGGATTGATCGTTCTCTAGGGGAATAGTATCGTTAGGATTGAAAAACTACTCTAATTGGTCTAAGGGTAAGGGAAGATTCTTTTTGTATTTTTATATTTTTTTATAAAAGCAAGTAAAATCTCGGGTTTGAAGGAGTGGGCGGAATTAGTTGCTAGTCAACTAACCCAAACAATTGCAAATAAAATAAAATAACTGAAAATGAAAAGGTTGTGAAACTTATATGGAGAGAAATGTGTTTACTTAGATTTCCTTACTCCCTAACTATCTTTTACCGGTTGATTAGTGTGTATTAATTGCGTGGATGACGGGTGTATTCCTTAATACCAATCGTGGGGTGGCGTACGTACTTCCCCAACTCTACAAGCTCCTACTTCACTCCTATGTCGAGCCGGCTAAGAAGCTCCTAACATGGGATCACTAGAATTCGCTCATGCATTAAATACAACCATAAAAACCTTAGTACGCATTGGTTCATGTTTCTTAAGACGTTCAAGCAAGTTACCGTATAGGAGGTTAGCCAGTTTTCTTAAGCCTAACATCGATAAACAATCATCCAATACAATTAATAACACACCAACAACCAATAATCAATAGTTAGGTTTCATTAGATCTAAGCAAACACAAGATAAATCTAGCCTAGCATGTTAATTAAAAGACAAGAACAAGATATAATCAAACAACACATAGACATATTGAATGATTAATTGATTACTTATCTTCAATTAAACATGGGAGATCCAAGGGTATAAAACCCTTAAAAATGGCAGAAAATTCGTCTTAGGGTTTCTCCTCACAAAGTTGCACACTAATGACTAAAAATTGCAAAACTATATATAGAATTTAGGGGCTGACGGCGTCACGTTGTAGGAGGTGACGCCGTCACCTCGCCGCGGCTAGGGTTCCCGGATGGTCTTCCTGACGCCGTCCCTCTTTAATCCTCCAAAATCCACTCTGGCGCGTCAAGGCTTGACGCCGTCAGAATTGTGCTTGACGCCGTCTCTCTTTAACTTAAACCGTGACGACCTTGATCACCTTAAAGGGTGACGCCGTCAGATTTCCATTGTAAAACTCTCTGGCGCGTCACGTGTATTTTGTCATATCCACCTCTTTTGCCAAGCCGTGACGCCGTCAGGAGCAATCCTTGACACCGTCACGTGTACTTTTCCAGCAGCTTTGGAGACTTTGTCGTTTTCTTCACTTTTATGCTCCAAAAACGTCCAAAATGCTTCCTTTTCCAGATTTCTTCTCCAAAGTACCTAAAATGACAAAAGGAACGATTTAGGGCAATACTTGATCAAATAAACACGATTTAGGGCTTAAATGACCCCCTAAAAGCGGTACACTTTTCGCTTCATCAAATACCCTTACACTTGAGATTTGCTTGTCCTCAAGCAAATGCGCTTTTATTCTAATCAAAATACAAGTTAGGGGTCATTTAATGCTAATATAAAAGTAATTAAAACAAATAGTCGTTCCACTTTAATCATAATAAGCACGGAGATTACAAACTAGCACCTCACAAGTAGTGTTTAGATACTCACATCTCTCAGGTGTCATAAAAGTATATCTCATAAATGAAAACGGATAATATCTCTCACTACCTGTCATAGCAAATAGATTACCATAGGCTTGGGAAAGGATCAAAAACCTCCTTCACTAGGCGTAAGCACCGAAGATAAACTATCAAAGAGGGCTTTTAAACGGGTTATAACGTTATGTGTAGGGATATGATAAACACGGTTTTGTTGGATAAGGGATATTTTACTGGTGGCGAGTTAAAGATCTTGATTAATTACATGTACAATATGGCGTTGCTAAGCCAAGACTAGACTCGACTTAAGCTAAAAACAAAATAACAAAAACATAAAATAAACATAAAATGAAACGGGATGGTAGTCCGTATGTTTTTTCTACTTTTCTTTTTCTCATTTTTTTGTATTTTTCTTGATTTTTTTTTTTTTTTTTCCCATACACTCTTGCCCTACCATCCAAAATAATACATCATAGGGGCGTTGCATTCCCCTTACACTTGAACTTTTACATACTTTACAATTAACTATTCTAATGACTCGAATTAAGATAATCGAAACACTTGGAGTACTTTTAAAATATTTAGCACATATGGGGGTAATAATGTTGTTCTTCCCCATTACTCCATTACACTAGTACTTTACCCATGAGTCCCAATCGTCCCAAAACAATATGTACAAGGATATGACTCGACTTAGCAACCATGTAATCAATTAGATAATTAACTTGGGGTTTAAACAAATGTTGTCACAATAATGCACTAAAAATGAGTGCATACAAGGTAGGCTAAGGCGATTTGGGTGTACATTTAAGTGGGGTGTAAACAAATTCTTCCTTTAAGTAAAATGCTTAAAGGTCGAAACGAAAAGATAGGCTCTGAGGGGTGTACTAGGGGTATCGTGTACTAAAAATGAGTACAACGCAAAGGGTGTGGGAGAATTACTTGACCAATGTAGCCAATGTAATTATAACAAAAACACAGGTGTAAAACAATGGGTTAATCCTAATGCCTCTTATCATGTAGTAAATCTAACTACACGAATGTAGTCTCACTTGTGGCCTCGGAATGGTCCTAACGCAAGTTCTAGAATCTAAGTGCTACCGGTACACACATCATAGCATAAATGCTTTTCCTACCAATTCTAGGGGCGAACCTCACATATTTGGGGGTGGAAAATTTTTTAGTGGTACGGTTTTTGTGCTAGTCATATAACTTCCTATCCGTGAGACGCTCATTAAGATCAAAGTTTCACTCCTATATGTTGTAAAAAATTTTAAATTTGGCACTAAAATTGCCTTAACAAGTATTTCTCTCAGTTTTATTACACATCTACCATTAAACAAACAAAAATCAAGCGTAATAGCATTCTCTAAAGTATCGTACTTTTACCCCCCCCTTACACTTAAGATGAACATTGTCCCCAATGTTCAAATAACAAGATGTAAAAGTAAAAAGGTAAAAGAATGAAATCAAATACTCCCCTGATTCGTTTGGTGGATAAAGAGGTAACATGGTTAGATCTTCTTCCAAGGTAATGTTGAAGCTTCAAGACTAATGCATCGCCAAAAGCTAGATTCCACATACATCTCCTTGTCCAAAATAACCTGTTAAACCTGAGAAAACAAACACGAAAACCTGCATAACATCGGCGGGATAAATCTATATAAGGATATAATGCTTGTGGAATGATTATTTTGCAGATTCCTGGAGTTTATAAGTTATTGATTTAATAAAAACTTTTTATGATTCCGGTATAAAAACAAAACTTTCAAAAATTTCAGAAAATTAAAACCTGACGCCGTCAGAAATGATCTGACAGAATTCTCATGTTAAGTTTTCGGAAAATTTCTGGAAAAACCTATACCTTACTTCCTGGAATTCCTGCAAAACATCATTATGACTCGATACAAGCATTTGACTCAAACAATTACTAATATGTATGTTAATTTATTATTGTTACGATTCATGTTCATTTGTTCTAGTAAACCGATTTGGATTTCCCTTACACTTATCTTTTGCAAAATACCTTCATATGTAGTTAAGACGAAGTTAAAAACAAGATAAAGCATTTTCACAATTTAGTTTCGAACATGAATCAATAATAATAAAAATTAAACATACATACGGAAGCAAATAAAATCAAACAAACAAATAAATAAACACACAAAGCAAATAAAGCTTGGGTTGCCTCCCAAGAAGCGCTTTTCTTTATTAACGAGTCTTGTAGCTAGACTCAAAGTCCTTCTACCCTATGTAAGTGAGTTCGTCATCGAGGACGTCTTTAGGGTTAAGCTTGGATTGAAGTTTCCTATTGGTCCGCTTAGTACAATATATCTTTTCAAACTTCTCTCCATCCGGGTCATACAATGTCATCTTAATATGCCATGACCCATCTCCATCTTTGGGTGGTTTGTCCCAATCCCACTTATGATCATCGTCCTCACAAGTCCACTTATTCATCCCTAGGTTAATTGGCAAAACTCCTAGGAAATCAATCATCTTCCTAAAAACTAGAGGGTCTTCAAATGGATCCAATTCGGTGTCCCTAGCTAAGAGTTGTTCTACCGCATGTGTTCGGTTCACAAAGCCCTCTTCTAGGTAAAATGGGCGTTGGGGTCCTATGAAGTCTCTATCGATCCAAGGTTCATATCTAGATGGTCTCCTATTTAATTCTAACCAATGGGGTATTGGTTCATCACTAGTATCATAAGCTTGTTTCTTCACATCATAGACTGACCAAGTATCACCTTCTCCTACCGCTATCTTAGATTCCTTACAATCAATCATAGCACTAGCGGTCGCCAAAAATCCTCTACCTATCAACAAGGGGCATGTAGGGTCGCTAACCATATCAAGGACGTGGAAATCGGCTAAAATGGTTAGTTTCCCTATGTGTACTAACACGTCCTTGACTACTCCAACCGGGTAAGCAACACTTCCATCCGCTAAGCCTATTATTACCTCGGTTTCTTCAAGTTTTCCTGGTTTTAGAGAGGTGTAGAGAGGTAACGGAAGTAGGTTAAGGCTTGATCCAAGATCGGCTAATGTGTCATAAGCCTCCGAATTACCGATCTTGCAAGGTAGAAGAAATAAGCCCGGATCATCTAACTTCTTAGGTAGCTTGTTTTGAACGAAGGCGGTCCCTTTTTCGCCTAACTTGAGCTTCTTCTCATCCAACACAT
The DNA here is from genome assembly GCA_021014915.2 of Artemisia tridentata subsp. tridentata. NCBI lineage: Eukaryota > Viridiplantae > Streptophyta > Magnoliopsida > Asterales > Asteraceae > Artemisia > Artemisia tridentata. Next base: position 44,772,912 of record CP139506.1, on the reverse strand, counting down.
CAATAACCGGACATTCAAGGTGGAGCTCCTTGAATTCATTGTCAAGGTTTTGAGTGGGAGGTGTTTCAACTATGTTGTTGACCAATTTGGATATCATAACTTCTTGGTCATTTTGAACGACTTGGGTTTGTTTGAAACACGAGCTCATGGAATTGACCGAATAATATTGTGGACAAGAACTAGGAGACGAAACCGACGAGATGGCGTTGACGTTTAGTTTCGGGTTCTTGACTGTGTTGCTAGGGAGTGCTCCCATTTCTCGGTCATTGAGGGCTTTCAACAAAGTGTCAATCTTATTGGTCATCTCACTTTGTTTTTGTTTGAAATCGGCTTCAAACTTGGCCAAACGAGCTTCTTGAGATGCCATAAATTGGGACATCAATCCTTCAAAGTTATTGGTACTACCATTGCTGGAAGGATTGTTGTTGAAAGTAAGGTTCGAGTTGGAACCGCTTGATTGGAAACGATTAGGTGGGTTGGAAGAATTGGTTTGTTGTGCGTTTTGGTTTTGTTTCCACCTAAGGTTTGGGTGATTTTTCCATGAGGGGTTGTATGAATCACCGTAGGGGTTTGGATCGGGTTTGAAAGTGTACCACTTGTCTCCCGCTCCGTCGGTACGCGAGGATGCGTAGTCCGCAAAAGCTTGTTCGGGGAGTTTCATGCAATCACGAGTGTCGTGGGGACCACTACATAATTCACATGAAGAAGTGATTTTGTTCACTTGGCTTGAAGGTTTAGGAGCCTCGTAGGATTTCATAAGAAACTTGACTTGGTCTTCAAGTTCTATAATCCTACGGTCGGAAGTGCTTGAATTGTTCGAAGGCAAAGATATTGCCTTGACCGTTTTATTCAAATCACGGGGATCACTCCAACTTTCGTTGTCATAAAGAGCAAGATCTTCCAGGAGAGCCCATGATTGTTCCGCACTTAGATCACGTAGCTTACCACCGGCCGATTGGTCAATGGTTTGCCTCGTGGAGAGATTGATATGGTCATAGAAGATTTGGACTTGGAGCCAAAGTTCTATGCCATGGTGAGGGACTTTTTGGAGTAAGTCCTTGAATCGAGTCCATGCCTCGTAGAGGGTTTCGCCTTGACGTTGTTGGAACATCACGATATCATTCCTTAGCTTGGTAGTTCTTCCTGGTGGGAAAAACTGGGCGAGGAAACGAGTGGTGAGATCATCCCAAGAGGTGATGGATCCTGCGGGTAGACGCTCTAGCCATTGACTAGCTTGGTCCCGCAGAGAGAATTGAAAGAGACGCAGTCGGGTCGTCTCTCGAGTGGCAACATCAAGGTCTATGGAATCAACGATTTTGAGAAAGTCCTTGAGATGTTGATTAGGATCTTCGGAACGAAGTCCATGGAATGCGCATCCGCTTTGCACCAACCGGATGGTGTCGGATCGCAAGGGAGTGACATTGGCTCCTTGAGTGAGCTCAATGGTGTTTCGATAGCCATGGTGGCTAGGACGGGAGTAGTCTCCTAAGGTACGGGCTCTAGGAGGTGGGTGTTGTTGTGGTGGTGGGTTGTTGGGATCGAGGATATTACCACCTTCCATGATGTCGGATGGTAATGGTTACGAACAAAGAAACGAAGAAAAAAGATAGACTAAAGAAAAACCTAGAAAAATAAAATAAAAATCTCACTAGAAAGGAATCTAGTGAGTAGACCTAATAAAATAAAAATTCAACCTAAACAATAACTATTCCCCGGCAGCGGCGCCAAAAACTTGATGCGTGGTTTTGCGACCTTACAACAGGTTTTACCTCTCGAGGGATCTCAAGAGGCTTGCAATCCCCACCAGGCAGTGTACCTGACCGATGTAGTATAGTGAAGTGGCAAGTACCGGGGGATTGATCGTTCTCTAGGGGAATAGTGTCGTTAGGATTGAAAAACTACTCTAATAGGTCTAAGGGTGAGGGAAGATTCTTTTTGTATTTTTATATTTTTTTATAAAAGCAAGTAAAATCTCGGGTTTGAAGGAGTGGGCGGAATTAGTTGCTAGTCAACTAACCCAAACAATTGCAAATAAAATAAAATAACTGAAAATGAAAAGGTTGTGAAACTTATATGGAGAGAAATGTGTTTACTTAGATTTCCTTACTCCCTAACTATCTTTTACCGGTTGATTAGTGTGTATTAATTGCGTGGATGACGGGTGTATTCCTTAATACCAATCGTGGGGTGGCGTACGTACTTCCCCAACTCTACAAGCTCCTACTTCACTCCTATGTCGAGCCGGCTAAGAAGCTCCTAACATGGGATCACTAGAATTCGCTCATGCATTAAATACAACCATAAAAACCTTAGTACGCATCGGTTCATGTTTCTTAAGACGTTCAAGCAAATTACCGTATAGGAGGTTAGCCAGTTTTCTTAAGCTTAACATCGATAAACAATCATCCAATATAATTGATAACACACCAACAACCAATAATCAATAGTTAGGTTTCATTAGATCTAAGCAAACACAAGATAAATCTAGCCTAGCATGTTAATTAAAAGACAAGAACAAGATATAATCAAACAACACATAGACATATTGAATGATTAAGTGATTACTTATTTTCAATTAAACATGGGAGATCCAAGGGTATAAAACCCTTAAAAATGGCAGAAAATTCGTCTTAGGGTTTCTCCTCACAAAGTTGCACACTAATGACTAAAAATTGCAAAACTATATATAGAGTTTAGGGTTTGACGGCGTCACGTTGTAGGAGGTAACGCCGTCACCTCGCCGCGGCTAGGGTTCCCGGATGGTCTTCCTGACGCCGTCCCTCTTTAATCCTCCAAAATCCACTCTGGCGCGTCAAGGCTTGACGCCGTCAGAATTGTGCTTGACGCCGTCTCTCTTTAACTTAAACCGTGACGACCTTGATCACCTTAAAGGGTGACGCCGTCAGATTTCCAGTGTAAAATTCTCTGGCGCGTCACGTGTATTTTGTCATATCCACCTCTTTTTCCAAGCCGTGACGCCGTCAGGAGAAATCCTTGACGCCGTCACGTGTACTTTTCCAGCAGCTTTGGAGACTTTGTCCTTTTCTTCACTTTTATGCTTCAAAAACATCCAAAATGCTTCCTTTTCTAGATTTCATCTCCAAAGTACCTAAAATGATAAAAGGAATGATTTAGGGCAATATTTGATCAAATAAACACGATTTAGGGCTTAAATGACCCCCTAAAAGCGGTACACTTTTCGCTTCATCAGCAGGCTCATCTGATTCTTTTCCATCTTCCCATCATCATCTCTTTTCCCATCAGCAGGCTTCTTCTCTGGACAATCTCTTGAAAAATGTCCATGCTTGTGACAGTTGTAGCATTCAATTGTCCTCTTTGTGTATCCCACTGGTGATTTGTTGTTGAAGTTGATGGTCCTCCCATATTGCTTCTGAAATCGTTTGACCCTTAAAGCAACCATGGCAATGTGCCATTTTATGTCCATCTCCTCAAGTTCAGCATCATTAATCTATTTTAAGTCTTCACTAATAAAGCTTTCATCTTCCGTTTAGTTGGCAAAGAAAGAATGTATCACCTCATCAGTAAAACTTGAAGCAGACCTTTCACTTGAAGGAGTTTCATAGATACCAGACCTAACACTACCAGGTTTAACCTTGTAAGTACTGCTTTTGTTTTGTGACACAAAAGCAACATTTGATGAACTGGTTGAAGCCTGAGTGTTGTTACTGATGTCCCTTTCAAACATCCTGAGATTATTGTATAGGTCATCAGGTGTCATTGAATCTACTTCCTCCTTTATCCTCATCGCCACAGATACATTGCCCCATTCTGATGGTAAAGATCTAAGGAACTTGTGGTTTGCATCCTCATTTGAAACTGCTGCACCATGAACTTCCAGTTGTGTTAACAGATGTTGAAATCTGTCATAGCCCTTCTCCAAACCTTCAGTCTTTGAAACACTGAATGTCTCAAATTGCTGTTTAAGAACAGCCTTTTGCATCTTCTTGGAGTTTGCTTAGCCTCCAAATCATTTCTTGATAGCTTCCCACATCTCCTTTGCATCAAGGATGCCATGAAACCTTTGTAGATGCTCCTTAGGAATAGCCATAAGAAGCAAGGTTCTGGCCTTCTTTTCTTTCTCCACAGCCCTAATCTCCTCAGCAGATACTGGTGGCATTATTCTTATCTGCCCATCATTCCCTTGTGAAATTCTTTTCTTAGAATTTCCCTTTTGAATAACCTTCCATACATCACTATCAATGTACTCCAGATAATGTTCCATCTCCATGGCCCATATATCATATTCTTCTCTTTTCAGTAATGGAAGTTTTATGTTTGAGATTGTGGTTGTGGAAGGGATGGGTTGTTGTTGTGTTTGGGAGTTACTGGTTTCAGTTTTTCCTTCATCTTCATGGTTTGATTTCTCATCCTCACTGTTATGGATTGAGAAAGTTTCAGTGTTAACAGGCTTATCGAATTCAGACATTGTGTAGGGTGATTTGAGTGAGAATAAGGTTTTTGAGATTAAGTGTTCTTCGAATTCAGAGTCTCTCGCCTTGCTCTGATACCACTTGTTGGTCCACGAATTGTATGTGGATCTCTAAGTAGTCTTGAATACCTAGTAGATGGTTGAGATAAATCCAAACCAATCTAAGTGAGAAACCCTAGACGATTGTTAATGTTAATGCGGAATCTTAACAAGAACAATGAAGAACACACACAGAGATATCACTAACTTCGTATATTGATTTTAATCACAATAGTGAACTCGTACAACTCACTCTCAAAACTAACAATCCTTAGGGATCCTTTTATAACACAAGGAAACCCTAATACTAACCGACTAAGAAGATATTCACAAATCTTCTATAAAGATACTTACACGTTTTGTATCTTTTCCTAACTTATCTCTAACAGACTTTCCTAACTTCACGACCAGACTTAACATTATAAGTCAACCAGACTTAAACATACTACCAGACTTAACTTTGCATTACCAGACCTAATTACAAAGACAGACCTAACTCTGATATACTACCAGACCTAAGTTGTCTTCTCTTGAATCGTATCATAATTCCCAACATTTATTGTTTCGGAGATGGGGAAAAGTGTTCATGACAAAATGATAGAGACGAGTTAGCAACATGCCATAGGGTATTGCCTTATCGACTCGTCCCCTGACGCCGGCAATTCTTCTTGCCATAAAGTATGCAAGATTGTAGGGTTGCTTGGGGACAAGACAATACAACATGTGAGCACAACACGCCGGAAGTTGTTCACGGTTGTGAGGAAGACAAAAGACATTTTCACGGATGACTTCTATCCATCTCCGTAAGTGTGGATGAACTTCATCAACACAAATTTTAAGGAGATCCAATTCATACACATGAGACTCACGAAACTCAACTTCACCGTTTTCTTTAAGAAAACCGTGAAATTTTTTAGGAAGACGGATGTGCTCTTTAATGGCACGAGGAGTGGGAATAGGAGTACTATAAGGACCCGACTCGATTGGGTGACTAGTGAGAAATTTGAGTGACCAACTTTCAGTGTAGGAACATTGTCCATAGTTAGGCACTTGAAGAATGTTGGCAAATTGATCAAGAGTGAGTGAGATGTGTTGGTTTTGAATGACAAACTGGATAGACAAAGTTTGATCCTCGTTATGTACGAGTTTGACTTGTCTATAAAACTCTAGGACGAAACGAGGACAGATGTAATCGTTGACTCTAAACAAGCAATCGAATCCGATTCCTTGAAACATGGTTTGAATGTGATCATGGTTTAGGAACGAGGGTTCAACAATACGTCCTTCGTGGAAGAGACGAGACTCAAGTTGACGAAAGATTTGAATGTGAGAAGGTGGGGTTTCAGGTTCAAGTGATGGTGTGGGAATGTACTCTTCTGTGAGTTCATGGTCGTAATCAAACATGTGAAGTTTCATGTTACCTATAAAAACACTTATTTATGGTTAAGATTTTAAAGATTTCATTAAATCATAAGTGCCTAGTGTGTGCTTATATGCAACCAATATGGAGGTGTAGTAATCTCGACTCTAAATATGAGATTACCCAAACGCTCCTAACTTCACTTTTACTCAATCAAACATGTCGAATAATGCATATTAGTTATGCAATTCGTTCCACATTTGAGAGTTCGTGCTTATATGCAAAAACGTTTTTAATTTGCATCAATAATGCATGAAAAAGGTTTCATGATCCTAGACTTGTGAAATTTAAAAAAATTTTGAATAGGGGTGTTTGGCAAACGACTCATTATGGCGCCAAAAAGCTTAAGTTCGAAAAGCTTTAATGCAAAACGTTCCTAATCCAATTTTAATCATCCTAAACATGATTCCATTGCAAACAATCAATCATAATCCGAATTTAATTGTTAATTTCCGATTAGGTTTTGCAACACAAATGGGTTTTTGGAAATCCTAGGTTTAGGGAATCATGTCAATGCTACATTGTCTAATCCTAGTCTTAATTTCACAAGGGTTTAACTAATTTTGAAAATCCCCAATTCGGATTTATACTCAAGAACAAACCCTAGACTCAATTTAAAAGAAATTAAGAGTGAATTACTTACAATTGTTGATGTTGTGGTTAGGATTTGTTAATTTTAATGCCTCAATCTTGATTTGCAAAAGATTAATTGAATTATGGTGTTATGGTTCGGTTTTGACAGCAAGTGGAAGTGGTTTTGTGTGTTTGGAAAATTTGTGCAGAAGAAAAGAGTAACTAGGCGCGTTTATCAGATGCACGGCTCCACGGTTCCACTAAACATTAGTGGAGCTGTGGCTCTTTAGTGGAGCCATATGTCTGATGGTCCAGTTTTTCTTCTGTTTTGACTTTTGGCTAATTAATCTTACTTATTTAGTAAGACTTTTTGACACGAGGAAAAAGTTTATACCCAATAAACTTTTTGACGAAAGATGATTAAATGGGATGACCGGAAATGACCTTAGTGTTTCCGAGGAAATTGACTAAGTTGTTATTGGATGAGGATTTACTTCCAGTATTTTTCGTGAAATAAATAGAAGTTATGAGTTGTGTTTAGGAGGATGACTATAATATTTCCCATGAAATATTTAATTAGTCAGAGTACGCGACACAAGGAATGACTTGATATTTCCCGTGAAATATTTATGAGTCATGTGACGAGTGAAAAATATGACTTAAAAAGTCATGGGCGATTTGTAGAGAATGACTTCAATGTTTCCCGCGAAACTTTCGAGAGGTCATAGAAGGGATGAAAGGTTATGAGGTATGACGTGACGGATGACTTTAATATTTCCGAAGGAATATTCTAATAGTCATGAGCGGGATGAGAGGAATGACTTGAAAAGTCATATGACGAGATGCGAGGAATGACGTTAATATTTCCAGTGAAATATTACAAAGTCATGAGATGAGGCTTAGGGAATGACTTGACATTTCCAATGAAATATTCAAGGGTCATGAGTCGAGAATAAGATGGATGTGTGAGATGACTTCAATATTTCCGGAGAAATATTCAAATAGTCATAAGAGGGGATGAAAGGTTATAAGGTATGACGCGAGGGATGACTTTAATATTTCCATAGAAATATTGAAATAGTCATGAGCGGGATATGAGGAATGACTTGAAAAGTCATATGATGGGACGTGAGAGATGACATTAATATTTCCAATGGAGTATTAAGAGGTCATTTGACGAGAATGTAAAGGTTAAGGTGAGAAGAGATACTTTTCAAAGAAAAGATTTCTCTTTCGACGTTATCATGACGGAGGAGATGTCTTTTCGCGGGGAGATGACGTACTTCGACGAGCTTCGTTCATGAGCAAACTATAGGGTTCCCGTAAAAGTTTAATGACATCTTGACTGCTACTCTTCACAGGGAGTTGTCTCATCTATAGTGTTTGTTGTCATGCCTTTCCGGCGCTTGCGTACTCGGCTTCGGTCGTGGAAATAGCAAGAGTAGTTTGTTTCTTGGGGAACCAAGAAGTTTGTTAACAAACCTATGAAGGTACAAACATTGCTCTTTATGTCTCAATCCATATCAATTCTCGCATTATCAGAGTTGGTATATAAACATTTTCTACAATCGTCTCCTTGAGATATCGCAGTCTCAAGTGTGTAGTATCTTCAATGTATCGTATGATACATTGAACACTTTGATGTAAGAAGTTTTGGGACACTTCTTACAAGTGGGCACAAAGCCAACACTATTCATGATAATGGACCTACTTGCCGTTAGGTAAACTACTTTACCTATTATACCCCTAACCTAGTTATATCCATGTACTCACCTTCATCGTCTCTTGTGAGATTCGTATTCACGGATATGGGCATTAGTATAGATTAGTATATGTCTAATCTAAGTATCTTATACATATATAGTATACATAGATTTATGTAGATACTTTCTTTAGGTTGAGTTATCTATGGGCTAAGGAAGAAACTTAATTCACTCATCATTTTCGTTTCATACTTGTCACGCATGATCTTGAAGCGATCATCGAATATTTCTGGACAAGTTGAGTTCGTAATGATGAATTGTGAATTTCTGTTTCTTTATGACAGTACCTACCAAGTTAGATTCTAACACTACTACATGCTTAGCATTTCTATCAACAAGGGTGTTTTAAGAAAGCGTACATGTGCCTGAGGTGTTTGCTCTTAAAACTAGAAGACTAGGGTACCTTTGTTGAATGTAAAGCATGAAAGACACGACTTGACTATTGCGTCACCGGATTTGCTTGATAACGCATCATACTCCTTTTGTTGGACTCCAAGGTTTATTTACACTCATGTTTTCCTAGCAAAACAAATGTTCAAACATCTGGTCCCCAATATCTCATGGGTCCAAAGTTGTTAGAGTTAAACATCCTTCGCATTTGTTGCGTTAGTTTAGGATGTGAGAATGGAGGACACATTTCCCATGGTAAGTAACTTTGTGGTGGACGATCATTCCAAGTTACGGGAAAGTTACTTGGATGATTTTGTCTTCTAAAGTTACCTCTTGGTAGAGGAGTTCTAGACCGAGGTTTGGGAGAGTTTACCTTTCTAGGTGGAGGAGTAGTTGACCTAGTGTCACGTTTTACAAATCCATGTTCGGGAGATGACAATGGTTTGTTAAAGCCTTTGGTTTCCTCTCTACTTGGAGTAGACACTTTAGTTCTATTTACAACTACGTGACTTGGTTTAGGACTTAAGTTACTTTTCAGAATTGACCCAGTTTTGTCCTCAGCACCACACGGTACCACGGTACCACTAAATTTAGTGGTGCCGTCTGTACCTTTAATGGTGCTGTCACCTTCAGACATGGACTTTTTAGGCATTACAAATTTTACTTGTTTAGTACCACTTGTAGAAGCCTGATTTGGGTCAAATCCTAAACCCGAACGGTCATGTTCACTATATATAATATTTTCAAGTATATCATTAAGCTTTTTAGTTCCTTCATCAAACTTAATGATTCTTAAAGCATTTTCTTTAAGCCTTTCATTTTCTACTTGAAGACTTACACATGACCTACATCCTAAGTCTACTTCTTTATTTTTCTCAAGTCTCTTGACTTGGTCATTTAGTTCTAAGACTTGTAGTTCTAGTTCTTTTAATTTTAATTTTAGCTTTGTGTTTCTACCTAAGATCTTAGTACTAACTACGCATAGTTTGTTGTATTCGTCATGTAATTCACTGTCATCTATTGACGAATTATTATCACTATAATAAGAAGGGTCGGAATGTACCTCGTTAGAAGCTTGAGCCATTAGGCACGTTTCATCGTTAGGCTTCTTCTCTTCTTCTTCACCGCTATCACTCCAAGAACCTCCTACAAAGGCTCTTTGGTTGTTGGATTTTGGTGGCTTAGGAGATTCTCTTATGAAGTGATTAGGATCTCCGCATCTATAGCATCTCCTATCACTTGTCCCTTTTCTTTCATCATGATTTCTTTGGGATGACTTTTTCTCATCGCGAGATTGTCTAGGAAATCTACCTTTCCTCCTAAAGAACTTTCTAAAGTTCCTAACGGCTAGTGCGTACTCTTCATCTTCACTACCGGAACTCGAACATTCCTCATCACTAGACTCCTTCTTGCCTTTTAATGCTAGAGATCTAACTCTCTCGCTTTTGCCTTTGACAATGTCAGAGTCTTTCTTGATGATCATCTCGTGAACTTTCAAGTTTCCTATAAGTTCATCGAGTGACAATGCCGCCAAGTCCTTTGACTCTTCTATGGCGGTGACCTTTGCTCTCCATTTAGGATGTAGAGCTCTAAGAAACTTCCTAACATAGTTCTTTCTAGAATAACCTTCATCAAGAGCTTTAAGACTAGTGATAATAGTATTAAATCTAGCAAAAGCATTATCTATTGACTCATCATCCGAAATGGAGAATTGTTCATATTGTTGAACAAGAAGATCTATCTTGTTCTCTTTGACTTGGTTGTTACCTTGGTGAGTGACTAACAAGGTTTTCCAAATATCTTTTGCCGTATTACACATGAAAATTCTTTCAAACTCCTTTTTAGGCAAAGCATTATAAATCATCATTTTAGCCTCATTATTTTTGGCTAATTTCCTTTTTAGTTCATCACTTTGTTTATCATAAGAAACTATTTCATCCTTTTTAGTTTCCGGATTCTTTTGAATAGGTTGAAAGTCACCCTCGGTAATAACATGCCAAAGATCAATGTCTTTTCATTTCACAAACGTTTTGAATCTTGTTTTCCAATAAATAAAACAATCGGTTTCGAAAAGTGGTGGTCTTTGCAAGGATTGCCCTTCTAGATATTTGTCGGAATCCATTGATCGATTCAAGTTTTAAAATACAATATACTTTAAAATCTTGACTGACGTGGCTCTTGATACCAATTGTGAGAAGTTCCAATAGTCCCACTTAACAACTTGTGAAAATTCTTTCAAACACCCTTAAGCTACATCCTTCAAAGACTGCCTCTTAATCAAATCCAATAACATCTCATATCCTTCATCCTTTTTACCAGTATACAACTTTTTGCTCATCATTTCCTTGCAAACACTTGATGATAAAGGATATTCCACTTCTGCAAGCATATAAATATCAGCATTCTTTAATGAAACACAATGTACCTTGCAGGTATGAAAGTATCTCCAGCTGACAATATTTTGCTCTTCAGGAAGTTTCCACACTATATCTGACTCAGTTGGTGGCTCAAACATCACCTTCAAATTACCCCAAAAGACTCTTTCAAATTCATCTTCAGGTGGATGATCTCCATATTTAACGTTCACCAACTGATAAAGTTCTTGCAAAATTCATATAAACAATGACAGAATTATTCTCCTTTATAATCTGATATGCAGCTCTTTCACCAGTCAAGTGATGGTCATTTTGTAATAATAGAATTAGTGTGTCGTATAGGTAGAGAAATATTGTAAGGCTTTGTGTTGGACTTTAAGTAAAAATATTCAAGTCATTTACAAAATCCCAAGTCCAACACAAAGCCCACCAAAGCCCAAGATAAGGAACCTAGGGCGTCCCATCCCCTTGTGTTTCCTATAAATACCACACACTCTCCACATATTTGTGTGCCTCTAAGACTAGTATAGGTGTGAGAGTGTGTATGTGTTTATTACTTTTGTATTTGTTCACTCATGGTTTACTAATATAAGCATTCGACTACTAGAGTTTTAATATACACGCATCATTCTCCATCTAATCTTTTCTTCTTTTATTTAGAGTGTCACTGTTAGAGTAGTTAGTATAATATAGTTTATAGTTTGTTTGTTTTAAGGTTGGTTCGATTCATCAAGGGTATTACAAGTGGTATCATTCGCCTCACAAGGATTTTGGTACTAGTTGTGTTTGTTTTTGAGTTTAACGTGTAGATTATAGAAAAAAGCTTCAAGCTTTCGTCATTTTTATTGAAATTTTACGTATAAAGGTCTAAGCTTTTTGATTATTTCATGAGTTTTAGACAAAAAGCTTATAGCTTTTGGGTTTAACGTGAGTGTTTGTGCCATAAGATTGAAATTTTTGGGTGTTAACGCGAGATTTGAGGATTGTTTCATTGAGTAAAAGTGCTTCAACAGGTCTCTCGTTCGAATCAGCTTTGCGTTGGATTTTTTATTACTTTTTTTGTATAAGAAAAGCAATAAAAACAAGCTACTCTTCATCAAAAAAGTCTCAAACCTTGTAAAGGTTTGCGACAGATTGGAGTTTATCGCATTTCAAATTGCGACAAAAAAGGGTTTGTCGAAATTGGAATTAAGCTTTTTGTGGGAAACTAGAAGGGGGGTTGAATAGTTTACCGGTTTAAAAAACTTCTTTTAAAAATCTTGTTTTAAAAGTATGCTATTGGAAACTTTGATTCGAACTCTATGTGTAATCAATCAACACCAATATGAACTACTCACTAAGCTAAGTAATAATAAGAAATAAAAGTAAAGAGTAGAGTTGGAAAGATCAAACCGAGACATATGATTTATAGTGGTTCGGCTACGAAGCTCTTCTTCACCCTACTCCACTCCCCGAGTACCACACTCGAGAGTTTCAAACACTATATCAACAACCTCCCTTCAGGAGGAGAAAACCGTACACGTCGCTTATCCTATTACCGACACTAAGATAGATGTCGAGTGCTAATCTTAGCTAGCACCAATCTACCAAGGTCCACGTGACCAAACACTCAAGCCCAGTGGCTTCAAGAGATCACCAAGATCTCAACACGATCACAATGATCAACACTCACTTCACTCTACTCAACTAACACTAACCTAATGACCCTTGATCTTCTTGATCAATCACACAAGCCCAATGGCTTCAAGAGATGTTCACTATCTCTATAGATCACACTTGATCTTCACTCTCACTCACAAAAAGGAAATAAACTTGATCTATGCTAAGACACAACAAGGATGTAACAAGTGTTACAAAAACCTATCAACTATAACTCTAGTATCTTCTTGATTACTTGAGTTCTTCTCTTGCTAATGAAGAGGGATGACAACACCTTGTATCAACTTGGATACTTGTGTTCTTCTCTTGCTAGTGAAGAGGTATAAAGAGGATCACTTGAAGGATGATTGGATCACTCTTGAAACAAAGAAAAACTAATCTAAATGAACCTAAGAAGTGAAAGGTGTGAGAGGATGTGGCTAAGGGATTTTTCTGTGTGTGAAGGGTGCCTAAAACTGTGAAAGGGGTTGGTATTTATAGGCAAAGAAAATCTGAACGTTACAGAAAAATGGTACGGACGGCTCCTTTAAATAACCCACGGCTCCGTTAAATTTAACGGTACCGTGGAGCCGTGGTAGACTAGGACGCTCCAAATTTTTTCTTTTCTGGTGAAAACTTATTTGGGGAAGGTTGGAGCTGATTTTGGGGGGAAAAATAGCTGTTGTGATTTTCAAACTAATTTTTCCATTAAAACATTTCTTAATATTTCAAAAATAATTTGTAATGTGTATTTTTGAAAAAAAAATGTTTTGTCCCATTTAAAATGTGAATTTTCAAAACATAAATTCACTTCTTTGATCACTAGTTCAAGTTGTAACTTTGTTCAAGAGTGATTTGCGTAGAAACGGGATCTTCTGATTAAAAACTTGTTAACGTTAATTTTAACGTAACGTGAGTTCACATTTTGTCATCCTCAAAACGTGAAGTAATCGAAAGATATAAATAACGTTTTTAGAACATGATTTGCATCAACAATCTCCCCCTTTTTGATGATGACAAAATATAAACTCATTTTAGGTTAAAATTAGTTTTAACAAGTTTTTAATGAGTTTACTCCCATTTCTCCCCCTTTTTGTCAAATCAAAAAGGTGGTTAAGGCTCTCCCTTGATGTGTACTCCCCCTCATTTGGAGAACACAAAGGAATCGAGCAATGGTTCGTGCTACAAAACAAGGTTAGACGGAAAATAAACAATATCTAACAAGTAGCACATAAGACAAATATCCAACCACAATAAAAGAATTTCGGCTAAATAGCCAAAATGAAAAGCCCATTACATAAATATAAAATAAATGTCATACATAAGTATGACTACAATAGAAAAGCAAATTAAACTAACAAGAAGACACATAAACATCTAAAGTAACATGAGGCTTCTAGATTTGCTTCCAACTTCAAAAGGGTTCCTAGGTATTTATTGGGAAAAACTAAACATGACTATGTTTAGTTGGTTGGGCTATGTGGTGGTGGAGGTGGTAAAATGATGGGTCCTTGTGGTGGTGTAAGGAGGTGTTCAAGGTAGGATAATTGAAGACTCAATTCATCTTTAAGGCCCATGATAAGGAGTTGGTTGTGGTGACAACAAGCACAACTCAAGGAGTGTGGTTGTAGGGGATAAAGAATGGGATGACCCATTAAAGGTTGAGGTGATGGTGATAGGGAAGATGATGATGTGTTGGTGGTAAGTTCAAAAGGTGATATGGGTGATAGGGCTAGTGTGAGGGCTAAGGGTTGTGGTGATGGTGAAGATGATGGGGTGAAGGTTAAAGGTGTGTTGGTTCTAAAGGTTGTGGAGGATGAGGATGTTGGTTTGGTTGATGTTGCCTTGGATGGAGCATGGGGTGTAGTGAAAGAAGATGATGATTTGGTTGAGGTTATGGGTGTGTGTGTATCATCTTCATCATCCAAGGTGAGATCAATGAAAATTGTCTCTTTGGTGTTTGGTGAGACTTGTGATGTGTGAGTACTCTTGATCCATTGATCAATTTGAGAGGTTTCATTTGTTGGTTTGATAGAATCTTTTTTTCTTGAATACCCTTGATCCCATGATGGTTGTATGGTGAGTGTGAAGGTGTAAGGATGGGTGTAAGGATGGCAATGCATAATGTTAGCTTAAATAGCCAAATCATAAGCATGTAAGTTTGAAATGTTGGATTTGGGGATTTGGGTGCATGGGAATCAGGTTATGGTTGCAGTTTTTCAGGGAAAAGAAGTCAAAAAGTGGAAGAGAATAGCATTTTTCGTCTTCCAGAGGCACGGCACCATTAAAGGTGCAACGGCACCACTAAAATTAGTGGAGCCGTGGCCTATTTAATGGAGCCGTGGGCTCTTTTGACTTTCTTTCCAGGTCTGCAGGTTTTAGGCAGCCTAAATGGGGTAATTTTCTGGGGAATCCATTGGCTGCAAATCTCAAAGCCTCAAATTACTAAGTACATAGAATTCCTAAAGCTAGTTAAACTAGCAACTAATGTGATCATGTGATCATCCATGTATTTAGGCAACTATTAAGCATGCATGAATACAAGCAAGTTTAACATCTAGTGCATGTAATAAAATAATAGAACGTGCATGAACTAGGCAAAGCTCATAATATATTGCTATTGATTAATTTGTCAAAGTAACCAATATTAGGCAAGATATATTAAAGTAACTCATACTAATTAGAGTTAGATGGTCATGCACAAGACCATATTAATAGTAACTAATAATACTTAAGTCAGTTATACTACTTAAGTTCAACTTCCTCTAATGTCTTCACTTCATCACACCTTCATTCATCATCGCTTGATGACACATCATAGTACGGGATTGGATCATCATTATGATCACTTCGAGATGATGTACATTCCCAATATAGAGAAGTGTAGGTGTTTTGGGTTAGAGGTGACATGACGGGTTCGACAAAAAGATATTTATTGTTGGTCCACGAATTGTATGTGGATCTCTAAGTAGTCTTGAATACCTAGTAGATGGTTGGGATAAATCCAAACCAATCTAAGTGAGAAACCCTAGACGATTGTTAATGTTAATGCGGAATCTTAACAAGAACAATGAAGAACACACACAGAGATATCACTAACTTCGTATATTGATTTTAATCACAATAGTGAACTCGTACAACTCACTCTCAAAACTAACAATCCTTAGGGATCCTTTTATAACACAAGGAAACCCTAATACTAACCGACTAAGAAGATATTCACAAATCTTCTATAAAGATACTTACACGTTTTGTATCTTTTCCTAACTTATCTCTAACAGACTTTCCTAACTTCACGACCAGACTTAACATTATAAGTCAACCAGACTTAAACATACTACCAGACTTAACTTTGCATTACCAGACCTAATTACAAAGACAGACCTAACTCTGATATACTACCAGACCTAAGTTGTCTTCTCTTGAATCGTATCATAATTCCCAACAATCCTCCCCTAACTTGATCTTCATGCACCATGAACTTCAAGTTCTTCTGATTAAGCTTTCTGAGGATTGAATCTTGAATACTTTGAATTGTATTTAGGTCTTGATCCTTTCTAGCAGCTTGAATCTTGATAAGCTCTTCTGATATGGTCTTTGCAGTAACATTGACTATATGTACATCAAATTCATTTAAGTTCCAGACTATTCTCATCACTTCCAAATGTGTTACCATCTGTGAGAGGTGAATCATTGAAAATGTAATGGATTTGAAATCTCTTTACCAATAGCCATTACCACTGGAGTAGCCAATGTTTTGGTGTGTAAGACCGTGGTACATTAATAACCATATGATTTTTAGCAAATCATCAGCTTATCAACGGATTTGTTAAGTCTTTACCAAAAGCCGTTTGCTTCTGGACTAGCCAATTCTTTGATGGAAAAGAACCTCATCATGGTGAATTGATTACCATTTATGGTTTTCCACAGCCTTTACCACAAGCCATAATCTTGTGGGCTAGCCAACTCTTCACTTATCTTAGATATGGTGAGTTAAATACCATACAATTTTTGGCAAATTGTCAGCCATAAACGGATTTGAGCAATCTTTACCTGTTAGCCGTTTGCTCAGGATTAGCCAGTCCTTGTGATGATGAGACAAGGTGGACTGATAACCTTTTGTTGTGTTAGTGCAAAGCACCTCCACCAAGTGAGAAGTTCCAATAGTCCCACTTAACAACTTGTGAAAATTCTTTCAAACACCCTTAAGCTACATCCTTCAAAGACTGCCTCTTAATCAAATCCAATAATATCTCATATCCTTCATCCTTCTTACCAGTATACAACTTTTTGCTCATCATTTCCTTGCAAACACTTGATGATAAAGGATATTCCACTTCTGCAAGCATATAAATATCAGCATTCTTTAATGAAACACAATGTACCTTGTAGGTATGAAAGTATCTCCAGCTGACAATATTTTGCTCTTCAGGAAGTTTCCACACTATATCTGACTCAGTTGGTGGCTCAAACATCACCTTCAAATTACCCCAAAAGACTCTTTCAAATTCATCTTCAGGTGGATGATCTCCATATTTAATGTTCACCAACTGATAAAGTTCTTGAAGATCCTCCCTATTCACATCATTTAGAATTCCAGCAAAATTCATATAAACAATGTCAGAATTATTCTCCCTTATAATCTGATATGCAGCTCTTTCACCAGTCATGAATACCTTATGATGATGTGCAGAAATATTGTTTTCAGATTATGATGATGTGTCAGAATTATGATGATGTGCAGAAATATTCTTTCCAAACCTTTTCTTCTTTGAAACACAATAGGCTTTACTACTTCAGCTTGCACTTCTTCTGATGACTTTCCAACTTCAGGTTGTATATCAATCATTTTATCAGGTTCAATGACAAGTTCAGTCTCTTTAGCCTTTCTACCCTGAAAACAATATTTCTGCACATCATCATAATCAATAGCTTTATAACCTTGATCTCTCTCAAATGCCTTGAGATATGCTACTTGAATTTCCTCATATGACTTCCCTTTCATCTGTTCCAAAGATAGATGCATTTGATTCTTAAGATACATCTTCATATCATGTTTCTTTTCTGCCATAGACATCTTCTTGGGAATCTTTGATTTCTTCTGAAGCTTGAACTTTTCTAAGAATCCACCCAATGTATCATCATTATTTCTTGCATTTATGAAGTCAGCTAACTGTTTGGCTCGTTCATCAGCAGTTAAACCTTCAATAGTTAGAAGCTCCTGATACTTTGCTCTCACTTCATCATCAACATTGAGCAGCTTTGTAAATTCATCAGATTCTTCACCCAATTGTCTTGCATAAACTGCATCTAGCTTCTTTTGTCTTTCTTCTTCAACAATATATTGTGCCTTAATCCTCTCAATTGCAGCCTCAGATGCTAGTTCTTCTCTTGTTTTGCTCTTAGACTTCTTTGGCTTTGAAGTTTCATCCACAACCTGCTTTCCCTTTCTTAGTGCAGATTGTTGCTCTTCATTACCAAAACTAAGTTCATTACCGGACTTTCCTTCGCCAGACTTTTCATCAGATATTGTCCCAAACTTTTCAATCTCTTCCTCAGCAGACAAAATTAACCTTCTTCTCTTCCTATCCTATTTAATTTTGCCCATGGATTGAGCCAAAGTCTCTGCTACTTCCAGTGTCTCTGGACTGATGGTGGTGACATTGTCTTGAACTAGAGGTTCTTGAACTGGTGTTTGAAGAATATTTTCTTGTTCTTGTTCCAAATTCCTCCCCTGTTTGGAAGAATTTTCAGCTTCTCCCTCCTCATCATCAAAAGAAACACCCTTTTTCTTCATTGCCACTCCTATTTTCTTTACTTTTTGCACCAAAGTCACATAAGCTTTTCTGAGTGCCTCATTAGACTTTTCCAAAATGGCAATCTTCTTTTGCAGTTGAGGAACTATGATAAGAAGATTTTCCACAATTATGGGTACATGTTCCTCCTCCCTTGCAGGACTTGGAACATTGGGTTGTGAAGGTGAAGATTGTTGGATAGGTGTAGGTAATCTTTCAGCAGATGATGAGGGACCTGGTTGAGATGATGGAGTTGGGGTAGATGTAGGTGTAGCAGACCTAGATGATGCTTGGGCTTGTTCTTCATCAGGTTGCACTTGTGCAGCTCCAGATGTACCTGCATTGTTAGTACCAAGCATAGCAGCAAGCAAAGGTCTATGTACTCCTTGAAAACCCCTTTTTATATTTGCAAAAAGTTTTGGAGTAAAGGCCACACTGATGTAAGGTACTTTATCCTTAGTTTCATAGTTCAAGACCATTTGCAAAAATCGTGGATACATTAAAAATTTAGGGTCCTTAGCATTTTTCACCATTCCTTCAAAAATTAGTTTTGAAAAATTAAATTTCCTTCCAAGTGATAAACAGACCAATGCAGAAGCAATTCTGCTTCCAAATTGATCCCATCCACCACTCTTGGGACTTAAGTTCTGAAGTAAATGATGTGCTAAAAACCTCCACTGAGGTGTAAAATGACTTTTCCAAAAGGTAAAACTTCCATCAGTGGGGTATCCAATGTTATTCAATCCCTCCAAAATATCATCACCAGGCAAATCAAATTCTCCTAAAGCATCATCCAATTTGAGACTTTCCCTAATGGATGCTTCAGTAATGGTAAAACCATTTTTATCTATAATTGCCCTTAAACATGGGGTCCCATCATCAAGAGTCTCAGAGGTAACCGACCTCCAGAACTGCTTGACAAGGGACTGATAAATAGTAGGATTATGAATTAATGAATAACAAATGTAAGAACCTTTTAGGAAATCCACAATCTCCTCGAAACCTGCACTTTGATCTGGCTTCTTCAAGAAACCAACTTGATTATGCTTGTCAACAAACTTGAGGTTAGCCATGGATGAGTTAATGATTTAGGTCTGGTTGATTGGAAGGGTAGGGTTTTGAAAATATTTGCGTAGAAACAGGAATTCAAAATAAAGATGATTTAAATTTGGAAGCAAATAAAGAATAAAAGGAGATAAAATATGATGCGTGGTTTTGCAACCTTACAACAGGTTTTACCTCTCGAGGGATCTCAAGAGGCTTACAACCCCACCAGGCAGTGTACCTGACCGATGTAGTATAGTGTAGTGGTAAGTACGGGGGATTGATCGTTCTCCACAGGGAATAGTGTTCGTTAGGTATGAAAGACTACTCTAATAGGTCTAAGGGTTGAGGAAGATTCTTTTTATGTTTTTATATTTTTATGAAAGCAAGTAAAATCTCGGGTTTGAAGGAGTGGGCGGAATTAGTTGCTAGTCAACTAACCCAAATTACTACAAATGCAAATAAAATAAATAACTGAAAATAAAAAGTTGGTGGAAACTTATATGTAGAGAAATGTGTTTACTTAGATTTCCTTACTCCCTAACTATCTTTTACCGGTTGATTAGTGTGTATTAGTCGCGTGGATGACGGGTGTATTCCTTAATACCATTCGTGGGGTGGCGTACGTACTTCCCCAACTCTACAAGCTCCTACTTCACTCCTATGTCGAGCCGGCTAGGAATCTCCTAACATGGGATCACTAGAATTCGCTTGTGCATTAAATACAACCATAAAAACCTTTAGTACGCATTTGGTTCATGTTTCTTAAGACGTTCAAGCAAGTTACCGAATAGGAAGTTAGCCAGTTTTCTTAAGCCTAACATAGATAAACAATCATCCAATACAACTAACAACAAACTAATAACCAATAATCAATAGCTAGGTTTCATTAGATCTAAGCAAACACAAGATAAATCTAGCCTAACATATTAAACAAAAGACAAGAACAAGATAGAATCAAACAACACATAGACATATTGAATGATTAATTGATAACTTATCTTTCAATGTAACATGGAAGATCTCAAGGCAAAAAGCCTTGAAAAAGAAGCTAAAATCGTCTTAGGGTTTTCTCCCAAAAATTCCACACTAAGTTCCACACTAATATAAAAAAATTTGAAAACTATATATAGACTTTTGGATCTGACGGCGTCACGTTATGGAGTGTGACGCCGTCACCTCGCCGCTTCTAGGGTTCCCGGATGACCTTCTTGACGCCGTCCCTCTTTAGCTCTCCAAAATTCGTTCTGGCTTATCAAGGCTTGACGCCGTCAGACTTTGAACGTGACGCCGTCCCTCTTTGAATTAAGCCGTGACGCCCTTGATCAGGTTAAAGCGTGACGCCGTCAGAATTCACATGCAATTTTCACTGGCTTATCATGAGTAAATTTCACGTCCACCTTTTCTTGCCAAGCCATGACGCCGTCCAGAGTAAAATCTGACGCCGTCAAAGGTAACTTTCAGCCGATTTTTGAGACTTTGCTGTTTTCTTCACTTTTATGCTCCAAAAACGTCCAAAATGCCTCTTTTTCCAGATTTCTCCTCAAAAGTACCTAAAATGACAAAAGGAACGATTTAGGGCGGTATTTGATCAAATAAATACGATTTAGGGCTTAAATGACCCCTTAAAAGCGGTACACTTTTCGCTTCATCAAATACCCTTACACTTGAGATTTGCTTGTCCTCAAGCAAATGCGCTTTTATTCTAATCAAAATACAAGTTAGGGGTCATTTAATGCAAACATAAAAGTAATTACAACAAATATTCGTTCCACTTCAATCATAATAAGCACGGAGATTACAAACTAGCACCTCACAAGTAGTGTTTAGATACTCACATCTCTCAAGTGTCATCAAAATAAATCTCATAAATGAAAACGGATAATATCTCTCACTACCTGTCATAGCAAATAGATTACCATAAGCTTGGGAAAGGATCGAAAACCTCCTCCACTAGGCGTAAGCACCTAAGATAAACTATCAAAGAGGGCTTTTACATGGGTTATAACGTTAGGTGTAGGGAAAAGGAAAACACGGTTTTGTTGGATAAAGGATATTTTACTGGTGGCGAGTTAAAGATCTTGATTAATTACATGTACTATACAATGTTGCTAAGCCAAGACTCGACTCAATCTAAGCTAATGAAAGAAAATAACAAAAACATAAAATAAACATAAAATGAAACGGGATGGTAGTCCGTATGTTTTTTTTTTCTCTTTTTCTTTTTCTCTTTTTTTTTTTTGTATTTTTTTTTTTTTTTTTTTTTTTTTTTTTTTGCATACACTTTTGCCCTACCATCCAAAATAATACATCATAGGGGCATTGCATTCCCCTTACACTTGAACTTTTACATAACTTTACAAATAACTATTCTAATGACTCGAATTAAGATAATCAAAACACTTGGAGTACTTTTAAAATATTTAGCACATATGGGGGTAATAATGTTGTTCTTCCCCATTACTCCATTACACTAGTACTTTACCCATGAGTCCCAATCGTCCCAAAACAATATGTACAAGGATATGACTCGACTTAGCAACCATGTAATCAATTAGATAATTAACTTGGGGTTTAAACAAATGTTGTCACAATAATGCACTAAAAATGAGTGCATATAAGGTGGGCTAAGGCGATTTGGGTGTACATTTTAGTGGGGTGTAACAAATTCTTCCTTTAAGTAAAATGCTTAAAGGTCGAAACGAAAAGATAGGCTCTGAGGGGTGTACTAGGGGTATTGTGTACTAAAAATGAGTACAACGCAAAGGGTGTGGGAGAATTACTTGACCAATGTAGCCAATGTAATTATAACAAAAACACAGGTGTAAAACAATGGGTTAATCCTAATGCCTCTTATCATGTAGTAAATCTAACTACACGAATGTAGTCTCACTTGTGGCCTCGGACTGGTCCTAACGCAAGTTCTAGAATCTAAGTGCTACCGGTACACACATCATAGCATAAATGCTTTTCCTACCAATTCTAGGGGCGAACCTCACATATTTGGGGGTGGAAATTTTTTTAGTGGTACGGTTTTTGTGCTAGTCATATAACTCCTATCCGTGAGACGCTCATTAAGATCAAAGTTTCACTCCTATATGTTGTAAAAAAATTTAAATTTGGCACTAAAATTACCCTAACAGGTATTTCTCTCAGTTTTATTACACATCTACTATTAAACAAACAAAAATCAAGCGTAATAGCATTCTCTTAATCGTACTTTTACCCTCCCCTTACACTTAAGATGAACATTGTCCCCAATGTTCAAATAACAAGATGTAAAAGTAAAAAGTAAAAGAATGAAATCAAATACTCCCCTGATTCGCTTGGTAGATAATGAAGTTACACGGTTAGATCTTCTTCCAAGGTAATATTGAAGCTCCATGACTAATGCCTCGCCAAAAGCTTGATTCAAAAACATTTCCTTGTCCAAAATAACCTGTTAAACCTGAGAAAACAAACACGAGAACCTGCATAACATCGGCGGGATAAATCTATATATAAGGATATAATGCTTGTGGAATGATAATTTTGCAGATTCCTGGAGATTATAAGTTGGAGATTTTAATAAAAACTTTTTATGAAAACAAAACTTTCAAAAATTTCTGAAAATTAAATCTGACGCCGTCAGGTTATAAACCCTGACGCCGTCAGAAATGACCTGACAAAAATTTTCATTTTAAGTTTCCGAAAAATTTCTGGAAAAACCTTTACCTTACTTCCTGGAAATCCTGCAAAACATCATTATGACTCGATACAAGCATTTGACTCAAACAAATACGAATATGTATGTTAATTTAATATTATTACGATTCATGTTCATTTGCGTTCTAATAAACCAATTTAGATTTCCCTTACACTTATCTTTTGCAAAATACCTTTATATGTAGTTAAGACGAAGTTAAAAACAAAATAAAGCATTTTCACAAATTAGTTTTGAACATGAATCAATAAAAATAAAAATTAAACACACATACGGAAACAAATAAAATCAAACAAACAAATAAATAAACACACAAAGCAAATAAAGCTTGGGTTGCCTCCCAAGAAGCGCTTTTCTTTATTAACGAGTGTTGTAGCTAGACTCAAAGTCACGTACATTACGTGATTCCATCATTCATAATGACGTATCCCTGATAGATATGATCCTTGTTATCAGGGTGGTGGTGTCTCAATCGCTCGACATTCGCGGTCACTTCACCTCCTCCCTTGCTGGCCAAGCTTACTATCCCATCTTGGTGTAAACTTTTAATTGTGAATGGTCCGTACCACCAGGGACTTGGTTCATCGGTAGGTGCTGTTGTTTCTGAATGCCTTAGAAGCACTGAGTCTCCTTTTGTAAATTCAGCGGGGTTATTAGGCTGTTCACCAGCCTCAATATAATCGCTATTTCCACCCTTACATTCTCTAATCTCATTTTCCATATAATTCTTAATCCTTGCCTCCCATGCAAGAATTTTCTCTCGAACATTACCACGGATTATATTGGGGTTAGCCTCCATCTTCCTTTGCAGAGCAACATCTCGTATATGTCGTGGAATCATTGGGAAGTTTATTGTTTTCTTCCCCTTCTTCATTTGGATGGTGCTATTTTCGTAATTGATTTGTGCTCTATTGGTAGCGAGAAAGGGTGCCCCAAGGATTATTGGCATATTCATATCATCTCTTTCAATGATCATGAAGTCGACCGGATACAGGAATCCGGCAACGTTGACCAACACATCTTCTGCAATTCCTAACGGATACTCATAAGAATGTTTCGCAAAGGAGAGTTTAGTATGGGTGATGGATGGCAACTCATCGGTTAACTGGACATAAACGGATAAAGGCATCAAATTTACGTCGGAACCTTGGTCAGCTATTGCATCCAGATACTTGTGTTTTCCAATGCTGCATGGTATTTCAAAGACCCCGTAGAATTTTTGCTTTTCCACTAACTTTTGTCTTATGAGGCATTCATACAATTGCCCACCGGGTGATGTGTCAGATTTATCATCCGGTTCCACCTTCTTGGACTCCTTGTTGGGTAGATGAGTACGTCGATAGTTTCTCACCCAATCGTTTATGGTCTCCTTGTTTATTTCGTGCTTCAAGTAATGCCTCACTTGTTGTGACACTGGCGGTTCAACCAATTGGCGCTCCTCAGAGGGCGCCTCCTTTCCCTTGTCGGAATCGCATGTGTAGGCATTGGTGTTTCCGTCATTAAGTGGGACAAGGTCAATTTTGTTGACTTCCATAGTTATCAACTTCCCTCTTCCATCATTTCCGCCCTCTTGGACGAGGGAGACGGCATTAACACATTTAGTGTTGGGAACTTCAACATCTTTTCGCACTAGCACATTTTTAGGAGCTTTTGTGTTTGTGTATTCTTTCAAAAGGTTCATCATCTCCGCCATCTTCTCTTCCATTTCCTCCTTCTGTTTGTAGACGGCTTCCTCAAATTTTGCCAACCGTTCGGAGTGTTTTGACATGTATTCTCTCATTCGAGCTTCGAATGTTGGACTAAGTTCCTGAGGTGGGGAGTTGGGTTGAGCGTGCTTATGGAAGGGTTTAGTATTTTCCCTACGGGGTGATTCGGACAAAGGTATTTGCTTAACGCTTGAGACCGAGTTAATTGTTGCTTTTTGTGGACTTAAGGGTTTCTTTTGCTTTTCCATAAGATAAGCAACCCTTTTCTCAAGTTCACTAACGCTTTCCTCAGTGATTTGATTGGCTGTATCGGGCGATGAATATGTCTTGACTGCCGAGCGCACGTCGTGGGAGACTTGCCACAATTCATCATCGTCGGATGCAAGCTCATCAATGATCTCCCATGATTCCTCGGCGCTTTTGTCGCGCAATCTGCCCCCGGCGGCTCGATCGATGGCACGCTTGGTGTGGTAGTCAACATGGTCATAGAAGATTTGGATTTGAAGCCAGAGATTTATGCCATGGTGAGGGACTTTTTGAAGTAAGTCCTTGAATCAAATCCATGCCCCGTAGAGGGTTTCGCCTCGACGTTGTTCAAACGTTAATATATCCTTCCTTAGCTTGGTAGTTCTTCCCGGTGGGAAAAACTGAGCAAGGAAACGAGTGGTGAGATCATCCCAAGAGGTGATGGATCCTGCGGGTTGACGTTCTAGCCACTGACTAGCTTGGTCCCGCAGAGAGAATTGGAAGAGACGCAATCGGGTCGTCTCTCGAGTGGCAACATCAAGGTCTATAGAATCAACGATTTTGAGAAAGTCCTTGAGATGTTGATTAGGATCTTCAGAACGAAGTCCATGGAATGCGCATCCGCTTTGCACCAACCGGATGGTGTCGGATCGCAAGGGTGTGACATTGGCTCCTTGAGTGAGCTCAATGGTGTTTCGATAGCCATGGTGGCTAGGACGGGAGTACTCTCCTAAAGTACGGGCTCTAGGAGGTGGTGGTTGTTGTGGTGGGTTGTTGGGATTAAGGATATTACCATCTTCCATGATGTCGGATGGTATGGTTACGAACAAAGACACGAAGAAAATAGATAGACTAAAGAAAACCTAGAAAAATAAAATAAAAATCTCACTAGAAAGGAATCTAGTGAGTAGACCTATAAAATAAAAATTCAACCTAAACAATAACTATTCCCCGGCAGCGGCGCCAAAAACTTGATGCGTGGTTTTGCAACCTTACAACAGGTTTTACCTCTCGAGGGATCTCAAGAGGCTTACAACCCCACCAGGCAGTGTACCTGACCGATGTAGTATAGTGTAGTGGTAAGTACGGGGGATTGATCGTTCTCCACAGGGAATAGTGTTCGTTAGGTATGAAAGACTACTCTAATAGGTCTAAGGGTTGAGGAAGATTCTTTTTATGTTTTTATATTTTTATGAAAGCAAGTAAAATCTCGGGTTTGAAGGAGTGGGCGGAATTAGTTGCTAGTCAACTAACCCAAATTACTACAAATGCAAATAAAATAAATAACTGAAAATAAAAAGTTGGTGGAAACTTATATGTAGAGAAATGTGTTTACTTAGATTTCCTTACTCCCTAACTATCTTTTACCGGTTGATTAGTGTGTATTAGTCGCGTGGATGACGGGTGTATTCCTTAATACCATTCGTGGGGTGGCGTACGTACTTCCCCAACTCTACAAGCTCCTACTTCACTCCTATGTCGAGCCGGCTAGGAAGCTCCTAACATGGGATCACTAGAATTCGCTTGTGCATTAAATACAACCATAAAAACCTTTAGTACGCATTTGGTTCATGTTTCTTAAGACGTTCAAGCAAGTTACCGAATAGGAAGTTAGCCAGTTTTCTTAAGCCTAACATAGATAAACAATCATCCAATACAACTAACAACACACTAATAACCAATAATTAATAGCTAGGTTTCATTAGATCTAAGCAAACACAAGATAAATCTAGCCTAACATATTAAACAAAAGACAAGAACAAGATAGAATCAAACAACACATAGACATATTGAATGATTAATTGATAACTTATCTTTCAATGTAACATGGAAGATCTCAAGGCAAAAAGCCTTGAAAAAGAAGCTAAAATCGTCTTAGGGTTTTCTCCCAAAAATTCCACACTAAGTTCCACACTAATGACAAAAAATTAGAAAACTATATATAGACTTTTGGATCTGACGGCGTCACGTTATGGAGTGTGACGCCGTCACCTCGCCGCTTCTAGGGTTCCCGGATGACCTTCTTGACGCCGTCCCTCTTTAGCTCTCCAAAATTCTTTCTGGCTTATCAAGGCTTGACGCCGTCAGACCTTGAACGTGAAGCCGTCCCTCTTTGAATTAAGCCGTGACGCCCTTGATCAGGTTAAAGCGTGACGCCGTCAGAATTCACATGCAATTTTCACTGGCTTATCATGAGTAAATTTCACGTCCACCTTTTCTTGCCAAGCCATGACGCCGTCCAGAGTAAAATCTGACGCCGTCAAAGGTAACTTTCAGCCGATTTTTGAGACTTTGCCGTTTTCTTCACTTTTATGCTCCAAAAACGTCCAAAATGCCTCTTTTTCCAGATTTCTCCTCAAAAGTACCTAAAATGACAAAAGGAACGATTTAGGGCGGTATTTGATCAAATAAATACGATTTAGGGCTTAAATGACCCCTTAAAAGCGGTACACTTTTCGCTTCATCAAAATATATCAAATTTTAATCTTATATACTTCATAAATGTCTCTTTTTACCGAAAATAGTGCAACGGTAATATATTAGATAAATCTTTATTACTCTGACCAGATCTAACGGTCATAAATTTAACACTACCCGACCTAAAATGGTCAACCAGGCCGAATCATAAACTTACCAGACCTAACCAAAAGAGTGGACTTTCACACTGAATATAGCGAATGCAAGGCTTTACATCATCTCATTCCAATCTTTTCTGCAGGAATTTGTTAAACAACAAGAAAAGGGAGACAAAAACCAATCTTTGCAAGACACACAAGCTACCAGATTTAACACTTAAGTTTACCCGATTTAAAAACTTGTAAAACTTGTACATTTGCCTCCCCTTAAATGTACATTACCTCCCCTTAAGTGTAAATCCTTTTTTTTTTTTTTTTTTAACAAAGATACTTAACCAAAATAAGAACTGTGGTCAACTTTCCAAAAGTACAATTAATAACTTTTTGCCTGCAAGTATTAACCCATACACCAACCGAGCATTAAATGGTATTAAACCTTGATTTTCCCTATAAAACCACCCATTGTTTTATCACAAAACCATCACAAACCAAAAGAAAAACCTTATAAATATAATGGATCCTCCCAACTCAGAAATCATAGAGATTTCATCCGATTCTTCTTGGGATCCAAATGGCTCATCTTCTGATTCATCATTAGGAGGATGGGGTGGATACTTCCCACCAGGGTATTCTTCAATCACAAGAAACAAGACATTAAGAGAATCAACTCTGAAGCAATGGCTAGCTGCTTATGATCTTACTGAAAAGGAACCAGACGATGAAGCACCAAAGACTTCAAAACCAATTCCCTCTTCTGATGTAGATGATAGAGGTGCTAAAGAAGAAGACCCCTCAAATGATGATGAAGAGACTTTTCCTTCAAAAGTTGTGCCATCCTTGAGGAGTGGTTCTATACCACGTCCACCACCAAGCAGCCTAATTCTTGGACTCCCATGCCCAAAAGCGTGGAACCAGTTTGGTGGCAGAGGAGCCAAGAAGACCATTCCAGACTTCATGAACAAAGGGAAACAGAAAATGTAGGTGGTGGTGTTTGGCTGGTTTATGTTAAAGCTTTTGTCTTATTATGCATTGTAAATTGCATCCTTGAATGCAATGACTTGTTTATAAATAAAAAGCTTCATGGTTCTGTTGTTTTAATATTCCACATATGAATCACTTGCAATAGAGAAGAGTTAACAACTGCAAAACAAAGTTAAGCACAATATACCAAAAACAAACATACTATGGAAAGTTGAAAACAAAATAACTACTGAAAATAAGAATAACCAAGTGGAAAAGCAAAATTAAAAACAAACAAATATACAAGCTATACAAAGTTAAGAAAGAAAATCAGTTTTTCTTAACAACCCAGGCCTGAGTGGGTTTGAGTTCTTTCTGTGGAGCAACATACTTATAGGTTTTGTATGAACTTGCTCCAGTGAAACCATGTTTGGACTTATAGGTAAATTCATTTTTAAATGGATTCCAAGCCCAGCAATCAGAGAGGTTATCAGCAGAACCCCCATTTGAATTTTTTTGTCTCCTTACGGGTGAATGAGTTTTATAAAAATTATTTCTTTGAAAGTTTGTATTCACCTGTGTCTTTTGAAATGGTTGTTTGGGTCTCATATAACCAGTGTTTACATTAGATCTCACAGAATTAACATAACCAGTATTCACATTAGGCCTCATAAAATTAACATTTTGCCTATTCACATTAAAGTTCCTATAGCCAGACCTAAAATTTTGTCTACCATAATTAACATAAGAGTTAGGTCTGGTAGAGTTATTGAGTTAGACAGGTCTGGGAACAAACTGATTGGCATGATTAATTCTACTAGCATTATTCCAAACTGGTTTATTTGAACCATGACCCATATTAACATTCATTCTCTTTTGCTCAGCCTCTCTCTTCATTCTCTTTTCATGGAAGTCACAATCTCTGATTAAATGACTTAAACTTCCACATACAAAGCATCTTTTAGGAGCATAAGTATAACTACTCCTACTTTCTCTGTGAACACTATTGCTTCTAGGTGACTCACTCATTTTAACAGATTCCCTAGGAGTTTTTATGTGATTGACACAACTAGGTTTGACTGTCTCAGGCTTTGGTTCAGTCACTACCGGTTTAGTAACAACAGGTTCACACTTCTTAACAACCTTAGGTTCAGGATTCTCTTTTACCTCAATTTTTGACTCAGACTTAGAGTGATCAGAGGAACCATCAATAGATCCTTCAGAGTCATTGGATTGACAAGAAGAATACCTACTGGATTTGTCCTCTGAGGTGTTTGACTCAGGTGTTTGAGGACCTTTCTTACCAAACACAAAGAGAGAATCATCCAACTCTTCTTTTTCAAGAGGAGTATAGTCATCACTCAAAGGTGGTGGTACTCCCTTAAAGTCACCAGTCTTAACAAACCTATTATACAAAGGCTTATTAGTATAGTCCTCTTCTTTATTCTTAAATATAGCCTTATTCTCATCTTCCTCATATCCTAAGCCACATTTTTTATTTGACTTAATTTGAGAATCCCAACACTTAAACAGGTTATTATTTGAATTGTTCCACTGATCTACCCTTTTTCTCAACTCATCCCTTTCCTTCTGAATTTTAAGCCCCAATTGTCTATATCTTTTAAGCTTTTCATCTTGTTCATATATTTTATTAGCTTGAAAGTATAGTTTTTCATTTAAAGCAGCATGTTGGTTTTGAAGGGTGACCTTTTGTGCCTCTAATGTTTTTACAGCATTTTTATGTGCTAACAGATTTACTTCTAGGTCACATATTTGTTCTAACTGCTCATCACACAAAGCCTTAACATGATTATATGAATCAGTGCATAATTTAGAGCATAATGATACCTCATTACCAATGGCCATGAGAGCATGATCAGACTCCTCATTCACTCTCGGATGCTCACCCCAGTTGACTCCTCCAGCTTCCATTGTCAGCAGGCTCATCTGATTCTTTTCCATCTTCCCATCATCATCTCTTTTCCCATCAGCAGGCTTCTTCTCTGGACAATCTCTTGAAAAATGTTCATGCTTGTGACAGTTGTAGCATTCAACTGTCCTGTTTATGTATCCCACTGGTGATTTGTTGTTGAAGTTGATGGTCCTCCCATATTGCTTCTGAAATCGTTTGACCCTTAAAGCAACCATGGCAATGTGCCATTTTATGTCCATCTCCTCAACTTCAGCATCATTAATCTGTTCTAAGTCTTCACTAATAAAGCTTTCATCTTCCGTTTGGTTGGCAAAGAAAGAATGTATCACCTCATCAGTAAAACTTGAAGCAGACCTTTCACTTGAAGGAGTTTCATAGATACCAGACCTAAACTACCAGGTTTAACCTTGTAAGTACTGCTTTTGTTTTGTGACACAAAAGCAACATTTGATGAACTGGTTGAAGCCTGAGTGTTGTTACTAATGTCCCTTTCAAACATCCTGAGATTATTGTATAGGTCATCAGGTGTCATTGAATCTACTTCCTCCTTTATCCTCATCGCCACAGATACATTGCCCCATTCTGATGGTAAAGATCTAAGGAACTTGTGGTTTGCATCCTCATTTGAAACTGCTGCACCATGAACTTCCAGTTGTGTTAACAGATGTTGAAATCTTTCATAGCCCTTCTCCAAACCTTCAGTCTTTGAAACACTGAATGTCTCAAATTGCTGTTTAAGAACAGCCTTTTGCATCTTCTTGGAGTTTGCATTGCATTCAAATCATTTCTTGATAGCTTCCCACATCTCCTTTGCATCAAGGATGCCATGAAACCTTTGTAGATGCTCCTTAGGAATAGCCATAAGAAGCAAGGTTCTGGCCTTCTTTTCTTTCTCCACAGCCTTAATCTCCTCAGCAGATACTGGTGGCATTATTCTTATCTGCCCATCATTCCCTTGTGAAATTCTTTTCTTAGAATTTCCCTTTTGAATAACCTTCCATACATCACTATCAATGTACTCCAGATAATGTTCCATCTCCATGGCCCATATATCATATTCTTCTCTTTTCAGTAATGGAAGTTTTATGTTTGAGATTGTGGTTGTGGAAGGGATGGGTTGTTGTTGTGTTTGGGAGTTACTGGTTTCAGTTTTTCCTTCATCTTCATGGTTTGATTTCTCATCCTCACTGTTATGGATTGAGAAAGTTTCAGTGTTAACAGGCTTATCGAATTCAGACATTGTGTAGGGTGATTTGAGTGAGAATAAGGTTTTTGAGATTAAGTGTTCTTCGAATTCAGAGTCTCTCGCCTTGCTCTGATACCACTTGTTGGTCCATGAATTGTATGTGGATCTCTAAGTAGTCTTGAATACCTAGTAGATGGTTGGGATAAATCCAAACCAATCTAAGTGAGAAACCCTAGATGATTGTTAATGTTAATGCGGAATCTTAACAAGAACAATGAAGAACACACACAGAGATATCACTAACTTCGTATATTGATTTTAATCACAATAGTGAACTCGTACAACTCACTCTCAAAACTAACAATCCTTAGGGATCCTTTTATAACACAAGGAAACCCTAATACTAACCGACTAAGAAGATATTCACAAATCTTTTATAAAGATACTTACACGTTTTGTATCTTTTCCTAACTTATCTATAACAGACTTTCCTAACTTCACGACCAGACTTAACATTATAAGTCAACCAGAATTAAACATACTACCAGACTTAACTTTGCATTACCAGACCTAATTACAAAGACAGACCTAACTCTGATATACTACCAGACCTAAGTTGTCTTCTCTTGAATCGTATCATAATTCCCAACATTTATTGTTTCGGAGATGGGGAAAAGTGTTCATGACAAAATGATAGAGACGAGTTAGCAACATGCCATAGGGTATTGCCTTATCGACTCGTCCCCTGACGCCGGCAATTCTTCTTGCCATAAAGTATGCAAGATTGTAGGGTTGCTTGGGGACAAGACAATACAACATGTGAGCACAACACGCCGGAAGTTGTTCACGGTTGTGAGGAAGACAAAAGACATTTTCACGGATGACTTCTATCCATCTCCGTAAGTGTGGATGAACTTCATCAACACAAATTTTAAGGAGATCCAATTCATACACATGAGACTCACGAAACTCAACTTCACTGTTTTCTTTAAGAAAACCGTGAAATTTTTGAGGAAGACGGATGTGCTCTTTAATGGCACGAGGAGTGGGAATAGGAGTACTATAAGGACCCGACTCGATTGGGTGACTAGTGAGAAATTTGAGTGACCAACTTTCAGTGTAGGAACATTGTCCATAGTTAGGCACTTGAAGAATGTTGGCAAATTGATCAAGA
This sequence comes from Artemisia tridentata subsp. tridentata, assembly GCA_021014915.2. Taxonomy (NCBI): domain Eukaryota; kingdom Viridiplantae; phylum Streptophyta; class Magnoliopsida; order Asterales; family Asteraceae; genus Artemisia; species Artemisia tridentata. Next base: position 44,739,941 of record CP139506.1, on the reverse strand, counting down.
GTGAGTGAGATGTGTTGGTTTTGAATGACAAACTGGATAGACAAAGTTTGATCCTCGTTATGTACGAGTTTGACTTGTCTATAAAACTCTAGGACGAAACGAGGACAGATGTGATCATTGACTCTAAACAAGCAATCGAATCCGATTCCTTGAAACATGGTTTGAATGTGATCATGGTTTAGGAACGAGGGTTCAACAATACGTCCTTCGTGTAAGAGACGAGACTCAAGTTGACGAAAGATTTGAATGTGAGAAGGTGGGGTTTCAGGTTCAAGTGATGGCGTGGGAATGTACTCTTCTGTGAGTTCATGGTCGTAATCAAACATGTGAAGTTTCATGTTACCTATAAAAACACTTATTTATGGTTAAGATTTTAAAGATTTCATTAAATCATAAGTGCCTAGTGTGTGCTTATATGCAACCAATGTGGAGGTGTAGTAATCTCGACTCTAAATATGAGATTACCCAAACGCTCCTAACTTCACTTTTACTCAATCAAACATGTCGAATAATGCATATTAGTTATGCAATTCGTTCCACATTTGAGAGTTCGTGCTTATATGCAAAAACGTTTTTAATTTGCATCAATAATGCATGAAAAAGGTTTCATGATCCTAGACTTGTGAAATTTAAAAAAAATTCGAATAGGGGTGTTTGGCAAATGACTCATTATGGCGCCAAAAAGCTTAAGTTCGAAAAGCTTTAATGCAAAACGTTCCTAATCCAATTTTAATCATCCTAAACATGATTCCATTGCAAACAATCAATCATAATCCGAATTTAGTTGTTAATTTCGGATTAGGTTTTGCAACACAAATGGGTTTTTGGAAATCCTAGGTTTAGGGAATCATGTGAATGCTACATTGTCTAATCCTAGTCTTAATTTCACAAGGGTTTAACTAATTTTGAAAATCCCCAATTCGGATTTATACTCAAGAACAAACCCTAGACTCAATTTAAAAGAAATTAAGAGTGAATTACTTACAATTGTTGATGTTGTGGTTAGGATTTGTTAATTTTAATGCCTCAATCTTGATTTGCAAAAGATTAATTGAATTATGGTGTTATGGTTCGGTTTTGACAGCAAGTGGAAGTGGTTTTGTGTGTTTGGAAAATTTGTGCAGAAGAAAAGAGTAACTGGGCGCGTTTATCAGATGCACGGCTCCACGGTTCCACTAAACATTAGTGGAGCCGTGGCTCTTTAGTGGAGCCGTATGTCTAATGGTCCAGTTTTTCTTCTGTTTTGACTTTTGGCTAATTAATCGTACTTATTTAGTAAGACTTTTTGACACGAGGAAAAAGTTTATACCCAATAAACTTTTTGACGAAAGATGATTAAATGGGATGACCGGAAATGACCTTAGTGTTTCCGAGGAAATTGACTAAGTTGTTATTGGATGAGGATTTACTTCCAGTATTTCCCGTGAAATAAATAGAAGTTATGAGTTGTGTTTACGAGGATGAATATAATATTTCCCATGAAATATTTAATTAGTCGGAGTACGCGACACAAGGAATGACTTGATATTTCCCGTGAAATATTTATGAGTCATGTGACGAGTGAAAAATATGACTTAAAAAGTCATGGGCGATTTGTAGAGAATGACTTCAATGTTTCCCGCAAAACTTTCGAGAGGTCATAGAAGGGATGAAAGGTTATGAGGTATGACGTGATGGATGACTTTAATATTTCTGAAGGAATATTCTAATAGTCATGAGCGGGATGAGAGGAATGACTTGAAAATTCATATGACGAGATGCGAGGAATGACGTTAATATTTCCAGTGAAATATTACGAAGTCATGAGATGAGGCTTAGGGAATGACTTGACATTTCCAATGAAATATTCAAGGGTCATGAGTCGAGAATAAGATGGATGTGTGAGATGACTTCAATATTTCCGGAGAAATATTCAAATAGTCATAAGAGGGGATGAAAGGTTATAAGGTATGACGCGAGGGATGACTTTAATATTTCCATAGAAATATTGAAATAGTCATGAGCGGGATATAAGGAATGACTTGAAAAGTCATATGATGGGACGTGAGAGATGACATTAATATTTCCAATGGAGTATTAAGAGGTCATTTGACGAGAATGTAAAGGTTAAGGTGAGAAGAGATACTTTTCAAAGAAAAGATTTCTCTTTCGACGTTATCATGACGGAGGAGATGTCTTTCCGCGGGGAGATGACGTACTTCGACGAGCTTCGTTCATGAGCAAACTATAGGGTTCCCGGACAAGTCTAATGGCATCTTGACTGCTACTCTTCACAGGGAGTTGTCTCATCTATAGTGTTTGTTGTCATGCCTTTCCGGCGCTTGCGTACTCGGCTTCGGTCGTGGAAATAGCAAGAGTAGTTTGTTTCTTGGGGAACCAAGAAGTTTGTTAACAAACCTATGAAGGTACATACATTAAACACTTTGATGTAAGAAGTTTTGGGATACTTCTTACAAGTGGGCACAAAGCCAACACTATTCATGATAATGGACCTACTTGCCGTTAGGTAAACTACTTTACCTATTGTGCCCCTAACCTAGTTATATCCGTGTACTCACCTTCTTCGTCTCTTGTGAGATTCGTATTCACGGATATGGGCATTAGTATAGATTAGTATTTGTCTAATCTAAGTATCTTATACATATATAGTATACATAGATTTATGTGGATACTTTCTTTAGGTTGAGTTATCTATGGGCTAGGGAAGAAACTTAATTCACTCATCATTTTCGTTTCAAACTTGTCACGCATGATCTTGAAGCGATCATCGAATATTTCTGGACAAGTTGAGTTCGTAATGATGAATTGTGAATTTCTGTTTCTTTATGACAGTACCTACCAAGTTAGATTCTAACACTACTACATGCTTAGCATTTCTATCAACAAGGGTGTTTTAAGAAAGCGTACCTGTGCCTGAGGTGTTTGCTCTTAAAACTAGAAGACTAGGGTACCTTTGTTGAATGTAAAGCATGAAAGACACGACTTGACTATTGCGTCACCGGATTTGCTTGATAACGCATCATACTCCTTTTGTTAGACTCCAAGGTTTATTTACACTCATGTTTTCCTAGCAAAACAAATGTTCAAACATCTTGTCCCCAATATCTCATGGGTCCAAAGTTGTTAGAGTTAAACATCCTACGCATTTGTTGCGTTAGTTTAGGATGTGAGAATGGAGGACACATTTCCCATGGTAAGTAACTTTGTGGTGGACGATCATTCCAAGTTACGGGAAAGTTACTTGGATGATTTTGTCTTCTAAAGTTACCTTTCGGTAGAGGAGTTCTAGACCGAGGTTTGGGAGAGTTTACCTTTCTAGGTGGAGGAGTAGTTGACCTAGTGTCACGTTTTACAAATCCATGTTCGGAAGATGACAATGGTTTGTTAAAGCCTTTGGTTTCCTCTCTACTTGGAGTAGACACTTTAGTTCTATTTACAACTACGTGACTTGGTTTAGGACTTAAGTTACTTTTCAGAATTGACCCAGTTTTGTCCTCAGCACCACACGGTACCACGGTACCACTAAATTTAGTGGTGCCGTCTGTACCTTTAATGGTGCCGTCACCTTCAGACATGGACTTTTTAGGCATTACAAATTTTACTTGTTTAGTACCACTTGTAGAAGCCTGATTTAGGTCAAATCCTAAACCCGAACGGTCATGTTCACTATATCTAATATTTTCAAGTATATCATTAAGCTTTTTAGTTCCTTCATCAAACTTAATGATTCTTAAAGCATTTTCTTTAAGCCTTTCATTTTCTACTTGAAGACTTACACATGACCTACATCCTAAGTCTACTTCTTTATTTTTCTCAAGTCTCTTGACTTGGTCATTTAGTTCTAAGACTTGTAGTTCTAGTTCTTTTAATTTTAATTTTAGCTTTGTGTTTCTACCTAAGATCTTAGTACTAACTACGCATAGTTTGTTGTATTCGTCATGTAATTCACTGTCATCTATTGACGAATTATTATCACTATAATAAGAAGGGTCGGAATGTACCTCGTTAGAAGCTTGAGCCATTAGGCACGTTTCATCGTTAGGCTTCTTCTCTTCCTCTTCACCGCTATCACTCCAAGAACCTCCTACAAAGGCTCTTTGGTTGTTGGATTTTGGTGGCTTAGGAGATTCTCCTATGAAGTGATTAGGATCTCCGCATCTATAGCATCTCCTATCACTTGTCCCTTTTCTTTCATCATGATTTCTTTGGGATGACTTTTTCTCATCGCGAGATTGTCTAGGAAATCTACCTTTCCTCCTAAAGAACTTTCTAAAGTTCCTAACGGCTAGTGCGTACTCTTCATCTTCACTACCGGAACTCGAACATTCCTCATCACTAGACTCCTTCTTGCCTTTTAATGCTAGAGATCTAACTCTCTCGCTTTTGCCTTTGACAATGTCAGAGTCTTTCTTGATGATCATCTCGTGAACTTTCAAGTTTCCTATAAGTTCATCGAGTGACAATGCCGCCAAGTCCTTTGACTCTTCTATGGCGGTGACCTTTGCTCTCCATTTAGGATGTAGAGCTCTAAGAAACTTCCTAACATAGTTCTTACTAGAATAACCTTCATAAAGAGCTTTAAGATTAGTGATAATAGTATTAAATCTAGCAAAAGCATTATCTATTGACTCATCCTCCGAAATGGAGAATTGTTCATATTGTTGAACAAGAAGATCTATCTTGTTCTCTTTGACTTGGTTGTTACCTTGGTGAGTGACTAACAAGGTTTTCCAAATATCTTTTGCCGTATTACACATGAAAATTCTTTCAAACTCCTTTTTGGGAAAAGCATTATAAATCATCATTTTAGCCTCATTATTTTTGGCTAATTTACTTTTTAGTTCATCACTTTGTTTATCATAAGAAACTATTTCATCCTTTTTAGTTTCCGGATTCTTTTGAATAGGTTGAAAGTCACCCTCGGTAATAACATGCCAAAGATCAATGTCTTTTGATTTCACAAACGTTTCGAATCTTGTTTTCCAATAAATAAAACAATCGGTTTCGAAAAGTGGTGGTCTTTGCATAGATTGCCCTTCTAGATATTTGTCGGAATCCATTGATCGATTCAAGTTTTAAAATACAATATACTTTAAAATCTTGACTGGCGTGGCTCTTGATACCAATTGTGGGAAACTAGAAGGGGGGTTGAATAGTTTACCGGTTTAAAAAACTTCTTTTAAAAATCTTGTTTTAAAAGTATGCTATTGGAAACTTTGATTCGAACTCTATGTGTAATCAATCAACACCAATATGAACTACTCACTAAGCTAAGTAATAATAAGAAATAAAAGTAAAGAGTAGAGTTGGAAAGATCAAACCGTGACAGAGGATTTATAGTGGTTCGGCTACGAAGCTCTTCTTCGCCCTACTCCACTCCCCGAGTACCACACTCAAGAGTTTCAAACACTATATCAACAACCTCCCTTCAGGCGGAGAAAACCGTACACGTCGCATATCCTATTACCGACACTAAGCTAGATGTCGAGTGCTAATCTTAGCTACCACCAATCTACCAAGGTCCACGTGACCAAACACTCAAGCCCAGTGGCTTCAAGAGATCACTTCTTTGATCACTAGTTCAAGTTGTAACTTTGTTCAAGAGTGATTTGCGTAGAAACGGGAAGTAATCGAAAGATATAAATAACGTTTTTAGAACATTATTTGCATCAACACTTTTTATCGCAATTCAGAAAGAGTGCTTTTATCGCAAATCAAAAGCTTGTTTCTATCGCAATTGGGGTTTTGGATTTTTATCGCAATTGACTAGGTTTTATCGCAATTGAGAACGTGTGTTATCCGAGAACTCTATTGCAATCAGATATCGGACAACAAAGGGGTTTATCGCAATTCGATATCGGATAGAACTGCACTTTTGAAAATTGACAGTTTTGGTCCCTCGCTTTTTCAGCAGCTTTGTGTAACTTTCAGATTCGGCAGTTTCAACCCTCGCACTTTACTTAAACGCATTCAAAGTTAAATAACTTTTATAGATTTGATTCGTTTGTGACTTCTTCAACACCAAAAGTGAACTCGGTATTTTTGCGCTTGTATAAGTGTGTAAAATACTTCGACAATCGAATATCTACCCTCTTGTATAAGAGTGTTATATTTTTTATATAAATTATCAATTTATATAAATTAGATATATTTCTATCTTAATTGAAATTTTGCCATAATTTGTATAAATTTTGGTCAGATTGCAATTTCTATAGAAATTGTCATTTTATCTAAATTGTAATTTACATAACTTTTGTCGAAATTGTGAACTTTTGATTTTGTCTAAATTATAGTCTAGTCAAATTTAGTAACTTTATTTAATTTGTTTCGTTTATCTAAATTGTAACTTCAAAGATCATCAACAACAAACCAAATCTTCACAACATCAACAAAGCTTAACCTTCAAACAACCACAACACCTATTTCTTTGCAACGATCCTGAATCAACTGAATCAACTTTTTCATACAACATCAACAATGACTACTCAACAAGATATTCATGCAGCTGGTGCTGAAAACCGTCCTCCAATGCTAGAAAAAGGTAGTTACCTTCCATGGACAAGCCGTATGCTTCGATACATGAAAACCAAACCTAATGGACAAGGCAAACTCTTGATTAACTCCATCCAAAAAGGTCCATTCAAGCCTCGTCAAGTTCAAGATCCGGGTAATCCAAATACTGTACCTCTCGTTCCACCATCCTTTCGTGATTAAAAGGAAGAGGAATATACAGCTGATGATTGGAAACAAATTGAAGCTGATGACTTAGCCATGCACTTAATTCAACTTGGTCTACCACAGGAAATATTTTGTGCTGTCGACAGTTGTGAAACTGCTTATGATATGTGGGAACGAGTTCGAAGGCTTTGTCATGGTACGGAAATTGGACAACAAGACATCGAAAACAAGCTTCTAACTGGGGAGAAGTTTACATCAACCCCGGGTGAACCTATTGAAACTTACTACACAAGGTTTTGTACTCTCATGAACGAGCTCATCAGGAACAAGTTGGCTCCAAGGCAAATTGTTCAAAACATCAAGTTCATCAACAACCTTCCAGAGGAATGGGGACGATATGTCACAATCGTTAACCAAACAAAGAATCTTCATGAGGTGAACTATGATCAACTGTATGACTTTTTGAAACAAAACCAGAAAGAGGCAGATGAAGTTAGGATAGAGAAGCTAGCTAAACAACATGATCCTCTAGCACTGATTGCTCAAGCACCAACACCTTCAACAGTGAATACACAACCATCATCACCCACTCCAACTCAGAACATCATGCAACAACAATCTGTTCCACAACAACCATTCTACCCACGACAACAATAAGTCATTCAACAACAACTATACCCAGAACCAGAATACGATCCTAATGATGACATGACTGCTTTGTCTCAAGCATTCACCCTTCTATCAAGAGTTGTCCAAGGACGCTATTCCACACCAACCAACAACAATCAAAGGATCTCATCGAACACTCGCAACAGGCAGATTGCACAGCCGAGTTTCAATATGGGTAATCAAGGACAAATGGTTGGAGTTTATGGGAATCAGCAAGGATATGCTACAGGGTTTCAGATGGGAAATCAAGGGCAGTATGCAGGCAATGCAGGCAATCAGATGGGTCAGTAGATGGGTAATCAGAATCAGTTAGGGCAAGTTGTTGGAAATCGAAGGGGTCAGAATATGGGGAATCAGTTTGGAAATGTTGCTGCTCCAATAGCTAGGAACGTTGGGAATATGAATCAAGGGAATGTGTTGAAATGCTTTAACTGTCAAGGTACTGGTCACATGGCAAGGAACTGTCCCACAAGGCCAAAGAAGAAAGATCCAGCATATCTGCAGAAAGCATTGCTGTTGTCTCAGAAGGAAATGGCCGGGTTACAGTTGAGTGCAGAGGAAAATGATTTCATGGCATTAATGGATGATATGGAAGATTTGGAAGATATCGAGGCCAACTGCATTTTCATGGCCAATCTTCAGGAGGTTAAATATGATACGGATTCAGATGCACCTCCAGCTTATGATATCAATGGAATCTCTGAGGTACAACCATACGCTACATGTCACAATAATGAAATATTTGAAATGTCACCTCAGAATGAACAGCATCCTGCGACTCCTGCACCCACTTACGATACATATATGGACTCCCCAAGTTGTAGTAATACTAATTTGGCTACTCCAGATATGAATCCTAATGGAGGCTTCGAGTCACAGCATACTACGAATGATGAGGAAACACGTGCTTTATTTGAATCATTATTGAACAACTGTAGTATTGAAATTGAAAAGGTCAAACAAGTCAATCGCGATGTTAAGGCCGCGAATGAAAAATTGACCGCTGAGCTTGAGAGATATAAGGTGAATGAACAAGCTTTTGAATTTAATAACAAACGACAGTCAGAACTTGAAACTGGTTATAGAGATTCTATGTTAAGGGAGAAACATTTGCAAATCAAATACGACACTCTCGATGTTAAGTTGAACATGCAAATAAAATCCCTAAACAAGGAAATTTCTGAAATAACCACCCAACTTTCTAAACAAAAATCAATTTGTTCTGATCTTGAAAAAGAGAAGAAAGAATTGATTGCTAAGTTTTCAAAATGGGAAAATGATCTTCTTGATGAAATCATTGACAAACAAGAAAGCATTAAAAAGTTGGAAGAATTGCTTGTAAAAACGAGGCAGTCAGCTCAAACTCAAAATATGCTAATTAACGATCCAAACCCGATTTTACATACAATAAAGAAAATGGCTATCGGTTGTGAAAACCCTTATACTCTCAAGAAAGCTCAGAAAGAACAGAATGTGTTGTATAATGGTAATGTGCTAAATGATAATCATGACCCTCCCGAAGTTCGGGATTCTCATGAAACGATTGAGCTATCCAAAGAGACGCGTGTTAAAATGAGCCAGAAGCACCCAAATATCAAACCAATTGATTATAATGAGCTTAACAAAATATCTGGAGTGTATCAGGTTCAAAAAGAGTCACCATTGTTTTTCAAAAAATTGGTGGCTGTCACAAAGAGAAAAGTTGTTTCGAAACATCTTTCTAACATTGAACAAATATTCTCTAAGAACACTTGTTACACAAGTGAAACTAGACAATTTTTGGCCAATCTTATAAGGAGAATTGAAACACTTCAATCAACTGTGACATCCAAAACAAACAATAATGTCAATGATTTGTTTCAAAGTTTTCATACATAACAGAAAAAGATGTTTGAAAATGATATCATTCCTCCACTATCTGCAATTCATGCGGTAGTTCTTAATGTTGAAAGATGTCTTCTGCAAGAAATAGCCAACTTTGTCAAGGACCACAAGTCCCTAGTGAAGGAAGCTAATGAAAACATTGAACACATAAAAGTTTTAGAAAGACACAATGACATACTCTTTGAAGTAGCTCTATCAACTGAAATTATGTCCATTATTTACCAAACATATTCTGTAGAGGATGATGAAAGACTGAGAGCTGAGACTTCTGCAATTGTTGAAAAATATGAAAATGCATTTTCTAAGATTGAAAAGGAAAATATAACATATTTTAAACAACTTGATCGAAAGAAGGAAGAATGCAAATATGAAAAATTGTCTTATGAACGTACTTACCAAGAAATGCAAAAACAAATTGATCTTTTGAAGTCTCAGCTTGAAAGTCAAAATAGGAAGGGTGAGGAAATGAAGGACAAATCTGTGGTTAAACCAAAAATGTCAATTTCTCAATGTGTTCAAGTCACTCCAACACCCTTACCTAAAGAAAATGAAAAAGGAAAAGAGAAAGCAGTTGTCGAAACATCAAATGTGATAGCACCTTGACTTTATAGTATTAGTACCACTACTGCGTCTACCTCTACATCTAAAACATATAGGGTGATAGACAAAAGAGTGAAAGATAATCCAAAAGAAACTAGGAATGCTAAAACAAATTCAAATGACAACAAGAGAAATCCTAATGCGTGTGCCTTACCTTCTACAGGAGTAGAAAGTACCTCTAGGAGCAGCGGACTAAAGCCTAGGAGCAATACAAGGAACAATAGAGTCTCGTCTGCGTCTAAGAGTGAAATCAAGAATAAAATGGAAGAAGTAGAAGAACACCATAGGATTTTATCGCTTTCCAAGAAGAAACATATGTCATCTAGATGTAATGTTAAAGACAAAATTTCTAGTGAATGTAATGAATCTGTTTGTTTAATGAGAAATAAATCTTTGTCTGAAAATGTTTGTGATGATATTGTTTCTAATAATGTGAATGTGAATGTTCTGCCTAAACAGAAAGATGTGCCCTCAGGAACTAGTACTAGGTCTAGATATATCAAAAGACTTATTGCAAAATCTAAGAAAACCACTAGTAGCCTATTACCTAAGGACCATCTTAAGTTTTGCACATGGAAACCAACAGGAAGAATGTTTACACCTAACGATGGCACATTAGAAATTGCTCCAAATGAACAAATTGAAACCATCTCTAAGTGTGATTCACCTGTTTCATCTAACCCCCTGGAACCAAATGTTAAACGGTTTCCATATACAAAACCATCTGTTCTTTGCAGGTCATTGAAATTTGTCTTTGGATCGTCGACTCGAGTTGCTCCAAGCACATGACCGGGAATCTAAAGCTGCTGATCAACTTTGTATGGAAGTTCATGGGAACAGTTCAGTTTGGAAATGATCATGTAGCAGCTATTCTGGGTTATGGAGATCTACAGTTTGGGAATTTTTTAATCACTCGGGTTTACTATGTCGAAGGATTAGGACACAACCTGTTTTCAGTCGGACAGTTTTGTGACGCAGATTTAGAGGTTGCATTTAGAAGGAACACATGTTTCGTTAGGAATTTGATTGGAGATGATCTCTTAACCAGAAATCGTGGAACCAATCTTTATGCTATCGAAATTAACCAAATGGCCTCTTCATCACCAATTTGTCTCATGACAAGAGCTGATGAAACTAAGTCCTGGTTGTGGGACAGACGTCTATCCCATCTTAACTTCGACACTATCACAAAGCTTGCCAAAGACGACATCGTCACCGGTCTCCCTAAATTCAAATACACCAAAGAACACTTATGTCCATCCTGTGAGCAAGAAAAAAGCAAACGAGCAACTTATAAACCTAAAACCGTTCCCAGTTCGGTTGATAAGTTACATCTGTTGCACATGGACTTATGTGGCCCAATGAGAGTTGAGAGTATCAATGGAAAGAAGTATATTCTTGTGATCGTCGATGACTATTCAAGATATACATGGGTAAGGTTTTTGAGATCAAAAGACGAAGCACCAGGCATCTTCATCACCTTTCTAAAGCGAATTAAAGTTCTACTTCAAGCTCCAGTAAGGATTGTAAGAACTGACAATGGCACGGAATTCACTAATCAGGAGTTAAGAACATACTTTGAAGAAACTGGAATCACTCACCAGACATCAGCTGTTAGAACTCCACAGCAGAATGGGTAGTTGAAAGAAGAAATAGAACTCTTGTTGAAGCTGCTCGCACAATGCTGATTTATTCCAGTGCACCGTTATTCTTATGGGTTGATGCTGTTTCCACTGCTTGTTTTACTCAAAACCGATCCCTTATCCATCCAAGATTCAATAAAACCCCATACAAATTGGTGAATAACAGAAAACCGGATATCTCTTACCTTTATGTATTTGGCGCTTTGTGCTATCCCACGAATGACAGAGAAGATTTGGGGAAACTGAAAGCTAAGGGTGATATTGGAATCTTCATTGGTTATTCAGATAACTCGAGGGCATTCAGGGTGTATAATAGAAGGACTAAAAGGATTATGGAGACGATGAATGTGAAATTTGATGAGATTTCATAGATGGCTTCTGAGAGACTCGCTCTAGAACCCGCGCTTAACCCGATGGCTTCTAATCGTATCGGATTAGGATCCGCACCACAAAGTCAAACTTCTGAACATATTAGTTCAGGACTCGTACCACAAGGAGCTCAGTCAACTACCACTGATAAACCTACAAATCAAGAACTGGATAATTTCTTCGAGTTTATGTATGATGAATACTATGGTGGAGCTTCGACAAATGCATCACAACAACATTCCGCTGCACCCGCTCAACAACATCAACCACCACCACCACAAGATGCATCTACCACAATCGAAGCTGACGCACCAACTCCCTCAACATCATCAACATCTACTCCTCCAACTCCAGTGATTGAAATTGTGTTACCAAGAGTTGATGAGCAAAACCAAACCCCACCAATTCAAGAAGAACAACAACAAAACGATGCTGTGTTAGAAGAAGAACCATTTGAAAACCCATTTGCTACGGGATCTGCTGAATCTTCTTCTAGGTTACAAGAACCATCTAACACACATTCGTCAAATCCAAGGTACCCTTCAACATTACAGTGGATTAAAGACCATCCAATAGAACAAGTCATTGGTGAACCCTCACGGCCAGTCCAGACGAGGAAACAGCTTGCCACCGATTGTGATATGTGCATCTTTGCCTGCTCAGTCAGTTTAAAAGAGCCAAAGAACATTCGGGAAGCAATGACAGACAATGCATGGATTGAAGCAATGCAGGAAGAACTTCTCCAATTTGAATTATATGACACTTGGGATTTAGTGCCGACACCACTTGACAAACTCGTCATTGATCTTAAGTGGTTATGGAAGAACAAAAAGGATGAATAAATGACTGTAATTCGCAACAAAGCTCGTCTCATGGCCAAGGGATTCAGACAAGAAGAGGGGATAGATTTTGAAGAGTCATTCGCGCCAGTTGCCAGACTTGAGGCAGTCAGGATTTTCTTAGCATATGCGGCTCACAAAAACATCACGGTCTATCAGATGGATATCAAGACGGCTTTCTAGAATGGAACTCTGAAAGAAGAAGTGTATGTAAGTCAGCTAGATGGATTCATTGACAAAGATCATCCCTACTACGTCTACAAGCTCAAAAAGGCTATCTATGGTTTGAAACAAGCCCCAAGCGCGTGGTATGACGAACTATCATCTTTCTTGCTGAATAATCATTTCACCAAAGGAACAATTGACCCGACCTCGTTTACTATAAAATTCAAAGATGACATTTTGATTGTTCAGATTTACGTGGACGACATAATCTTTGGGTCCACTAATCCGACACATTCAAAGCATTTTGCAAATCTCATGAAAAGTAAATTTGAAATGTCCATGATGGAGGAATTAAAATTCTTTCTTGGTTTACAAATTCATCAAACCCCACGTGGTATTTTTATAAATCAAGCTAAATATACTATTGAGATTTTAAAAAAACATGGAATGGAAAATTGTGACTCTGTTGGTACACCAATGGTCACTTCACCCAAAATAGGTGCTGATTTATATGGGAAACCCATGGATCCGAAGAAATATCGGAGCATGATTGGGTCTCTCATGTACTTAACTGCTAGTCGACCCGATATACATTTTGTTGTATGTTTATTAGCACGGTTTCAGGCAAGGCCTACCGAACTTCACCTCCAAGAGGTTAAACGGATCTTCCGGTACCTACGAAGAACCATTAACATGGGACTTTGGTATCCGAAGGATTCAGAGTTTACACTAACAGCCTTTTCAGATGCCGACCATGCTAGTTGCCAAGTTACTGCAAAAAGTACATCCGGGGGAGCACAATTTCTGGGAAAAAAGCTAGTAGGCTGGTCATCAAGGAAACAAGATTGTACGGCGTTATCAACTGCTGAAGCCGAGTATGTGTCTCTATCTGCATGTTGTGCCCAAGTTCTCTGGATGAGGACACAACTCACAGATTATGGTTTCTCTTTCGATCGCATTCCTATCTATTGTGATTCGAAAAGTGCCATAGCCATCTCGTGCAATCCCGTGCAACACTCGAAGACCAAGCATATTAGAGTCTGCTATCACTTCATAAAGGAACATGTCTAAGAGGGTACTGTTGAATTATTCTACGTGAAGACTGAATACCAACTCACCGATCTATTTACTAAAGCCCTCCCAAAAGAGCGGTTTGATAACTTAGTTCGTCGAATTGGAATGCGAAGGCTAACTCCCAAAGAGTTAGAAAGTCTTCTCGAATCTTCTTGAATTTTCTCTCAAAAAGCTTTGCTGTAAATATTTTTGGAAAAAGAAAAATACAAAATTCGAAAAACCAACAAAAACAAAATACAAAAATAAAATAAAAATCAAAAATACAAAAACAGTAAAAATATAAAAACCAAAAATATTCCTCTCATGACATGTCTCTCGTATAAATCAATATTATGTACGTACCTAGAAATGTCATTCAACAATGATACGGGCATGTACAGATGCTTGAGCGAGAGTTCATTTAAATTTTTTCTAAAACATGTCGTCTCTCAAAAATTTCTAAATAATGGCTTCGGAACCGAGCTTCAAAGAAAGGAAAGTGCTTCATCTAAACAAAAGTTTTAAATACTTTTTCGAGCACTGATCCTACAAATCTAAATGGCTTTTGTACATTTCAGTACGAAACCCGTACTTAAATGACGGCTTTCGTATATTTCAGTACGAAACCTGAGCTACAATGATGACTTCTGATTATTTCAGATCAGGACTCGCATTGTTAATGGCAAAAGAAAACAAAGAATCCTTGAGCACATGATCAAGATTTTTCAAAAAGATTTTTCAAAATCTTTCTCCAAATTTTGTGCCCAAGATTCTTCAAAAATGAAAACTCCCTCTATACCCTTAAAAGATTTTAAACTCAAATGTTAAAAAATATGCTTTATTTAAGGGGGAGTATAAAAAGAAAAAAAAATGTTCCAAATTCATGCAAATCCGTCTATCTTTCCAAAAAGTTTTCATTTTAATCTCGATTTCAAAAATATCACTACGTGCTATTTTTGAGGGGGAGATTAGGTATAAGGGGAAGAAGACGTGATTAAAATGTGATCAAAATGTTCAAAGTTCGTGGATTGAATCTCAAAAGAGCTCTATAAAAAGACTCAGCATGAACCCTCGAATTGACGAAAATTAAATGTCCGTTATCGAAAAGACTTGTCCGGGACGGGTAATAATTTCAAGCTAGTCTAACTAGTGATGTAAACGTGTCTCGCAAAGGACTTGTCTGAGTAGAATGTACCAATTCGAGAGATGATCATTGAGTATGACCGGGACGGTAATAATTTCAAGCTAGTCTAACTAGTGATGTAAGCGTGTCTCGCGAAGGTCATGTTCTTTGAAAATCGATCTATTCAAAATGTGCGAACTCTACCCAACATGTGCAATTTTATGAAAAATACATGAGCACATGTGAAGGGGGAGTATTTCAAAAATGTAAAACTCTCGAAGTATTAACTAAATGTGTTTTACTCATAAACACTTTGAGAGATTTTCAAAAGGTTTTATGGTATGTGATCAATAAATCTAGGATAATCATGGAGTAATAAGGTGATTATGGTTAGGTTTATGTCCAATGATCCGCCAGAGCCGGAGGGATCTACCCGAGGACAATTCCAGTAGATTAGAATTAGAAGTCCTTAGGTAAGATTGAAAAAATGAGTAAAAGAGAAAGGGAAAGAAGGGGTTGAAGAATTAAAAAGAAAAGTTTAATGAAAGGGTGAAAAGAAATAGCCCTCCATGAAAACTTAGGGCAGAAACCGGATCAATACATCTGCTATCGGTATTCACTAAGGTGATACCGATATTGAAGACAAGACGTCATGGACCCAGTGACGCACTGCACCACCCCTCCTAGCCACTCAGATATCTCTTAAAAGATATTTGTTTCATTTCTTACGGAGAACACTGCATAATCTATCAGCCTCTCACTCCGAGATGTGTTGATATTGAAAAAGGTGGCACTCTGCTCCATGCCTCCGACTACTAAAACTAAAATGCACAATAGAGTTTAGAGCCATGAGATTCATCAAATATCTCTTAGGAACACTTCCATCAGAATACTCTTGTGTTCACCTAAAAGAACACAAGGTGCATATGTGTCTTAATTAGAACCAAGGATCTTGCCATATTAATATCATGATGGTTAAATGCTTTAAACGGTCTACAGTCGTGGGGTGATCTCCAGCGACTCACTGAATCGTGGGTGCACTTCGGTGTGTCCGTGTAAGCCCTCTCGGGGGTATCCGATTCAGAACGGCCTGGGGGAGATTATAGAAAGTCTACACTCTATGATGTTGACAATCTCGAAGTCCTAACCCGTAAGTACTGAATGATTATTAATAATGGTTTTATGCAGCTACCTATAAACATCCATAAACCATCATCAGATACATCAAACATCTTCACCTCAGCATACTCATACTGATGAAGAACATCTCCAACAAAGCTCAAGGGTAAAAAGTTCAAGACAAAAGGATCAAGTTAAAGACAGAGTTTAACAACAAAGTCAAAACACTAGTCAAGATGTCAAGAACAAGTTCATATGTCAAACGAGGAAAGATTAAGGGGAGATTGTTAGCAAGGGAAGACTGTTAGCAGAAGTTTACAGTCCAAGATGTATGAGTATGTTGGAGGACACGACGCATCATCACGAGAAGATTTTTGATCAAGGCAAGAACAATTGTAAGACAATGACTTTGAAGATCACAGTGCATGAAGGAACAAAGAATGAAGACTATTCTACAACGACACACAAAGTTCAAGACACTAAAGACAAAAGACCTATCACTGGGAGCATCATTGATATGACCATCCCTTAGGGGGAGATTGTTAGCATTTATATTTTTAGTCAAGTGATGGTCATTTTGTAATAATAGAATTAGTGTGTCGTATAGGTAGAGAAATATTGTAAGGCTTTGTGTTGGACTTTAAGTAAAAATGTTCAAGTCATTTACAAAAGCCCAAGTCCGACACAAAGCCCACCAAAGCCCAAGATAAGGAACCTAGGGTGTCCCATCCCTTTGTGTTTCCTATAAATACCACATTCTCCACATATTTGTATGCCTCTAAGACTAGTATAGGTGTGAGAGTGTGTATGTGTTTATTACTTTTGTATTTGTTCACTCATGGTTTACTAATATAAGCATTCGACTACTAGAGTTTTAATATACACGCATCATTCTCCATTTAATCTATTCTTCTTTTATTTAGAGTGTCACTGTTAGAGTAGTTAGTATAATATAGTTTATAGTTTGTTTGTTTTAAGGTTGGTTCGATTCATCAAGGGTATTACATTGACTCAAGTCTAGCGACGGGTGCAAAAGTTTCATCATAATCTATACCTTCTTGTTGATTGTAGCCTTGTGCTACTAGCCTAGCATTGTTTCTAGACACTATGCCATTTTAATCCATTTTATTTCTAAAAACCCATTTTGTACCGATTATGGTTTGATTTTTAGGTTGTGGAACTAATGTCCAAACGTCATTCCTAACAAATTGATTTAATTCCTCTTGCATTGCTATAACCCAAGATTCATCTTTTATAGCCTCATTTATATTTTTAGGCTCAATTGTTGAAACAAAACAAAAGAAATTACTTTCATTTTGAGCTTTAGATCTTAATGTTCTTTCGTTGATTTTTCCTATGACGTTTTCTAATGGATGACTTTTTGTTTCTTTGATATTAACTATTTCTCATTTTACCAGTTCATCTTCTTTGTCACTTTCAACATTTTCTTGATTATTAATCATTTGACTTTCAACTAAGTCATCATCTACCAAAGGGGATGTCTTAGAGGGAGGTGGACTTTCGTCGAATGTTACGTTCAACGATTCCTCGACTCTTGAGGTTTCTTTGTTCAAAACTATGTAAGCTTTACTATTTTGGGAATATCCAAGAAACACACCTTCATATGATTTTGGGTCGAATTTGGTGAGATAATCTTTTGTGTTTATAATAAAGCACTTGCTTCCGAAAACTCTAAAATATCCTAAAGTTGGCATTTTGCCTTTATATAACTCATATGGAGTCTTTTTAAAGAATGGTCTAATTAAAACACGATTTAGGATATATGTGGATGTATCTACGGCGTGACACCAAAACTTTTGAGGTATGTTTTGTTCATTTAACATAGTTCTACTCATTTCTTGAATTGTTCTATTTTTACGTTCTACTACACCATTAGACTGAGGAGTTCGAGGAGCCGAGAAATTATGTGTTATGCCATTAGCATCACAGAAAGCTCCGAATTGGGTTTCGTTGTCAAATTCACGACCATAGTCGGTTCTTATTGACACTATACTGTTTCCTATTTGGTTTTGAATTATTTTACATAAAATTTCAAATTTATCAAAAGCCTCGTTTTTAGTTTTCAAAAACTTTGTCCATGTATACCTAGAATAATCATCCACTATAACCAAAGTATAAAAGTTTTCTCCATAACTTTGTATAGCGGATGGACCAAACAAATCCGTATGCAACAATTCTAGACACCTAGATGTAGACACCATGTTTTTAGCCTTATGGCTATTATGAACTTGTTTCCCAATTGTAATAATCAATAAACACTTTCAGGAGGTCGGGGAAACTCAAAATAAAGGTTAAACATGGTAAGATTAGATTAAAGAATGGGGAGGTGTGTGTGTATTCTAGAGAGAGAAAGAATAGAAAAACACACACACCTCAAATGATACAAGAGAATCCCACCCTCTTAGTTGTGACTAGGAGGGTATTTATACTGTTTTACAAGCCTAACTTTACTCTAATGGCAAAACTAGACCTTGTATTTAGTTACTATTGCAATTCCCGAGTATAACATAACTTTAAAGGCTAACACCAATTTTGCAAGCATCACAAAAGTGTTGGTCATATTTAAACTTGGGTAGGTTCCTAATGAGTTCCTTAGAGGATAAGGATTGAATTAACCTCATATTGGCGTGACCTAAGCGTTGATGCCATAGAGTTGAGTTTTCGTCCAAGGAAGTAAGACAAAGCTTGTCTTTATGTGTTTTATCTAATTTCATAACATAAACGTTATTCTTTAAAACACCTTTTCTGACTGTTATGCCGTCTTTAAATATTTTGTTTCCATTTTCACTGAAAATGACGTTATACTTTTTGCGGTACAATTGACTTATATTAAGCAAGTTAAAACCTAAATTATCTACATGAGCAACATCAACGATAGAGAGAGAGTCATGAGAGATCGTACCTTTTTCGATGATTTTACTTTTAAGTTTGCTACCGAATGTGACATTACCTCCGTCGTACACTTGGTAGGTTGAGAAAAGGCTTTTGTTTCCCGTCATGTGTCTTGAACACCCACTATCTTTAATCCACTCTTCAGGTTCTAATTCAACTTTCAAGCACAAATAAGTTCAAGAAAAACTCAAGCGTTTGGTCCCCAATATCTCATGGGTCTGTTTGGGTTAAACATAATATTATCATGGTTCATGTATCGAAGCGGTGGACAAGTGTTCCATGGCATGTAGTTGGGACCTTGTAAGTTTCTAGACATGTTTTGGTTCCAATTATTTTGATAATGACGTTGTGAGTTAACATTACTCTTTGGATAGGGATGTTTGGGAAAGTTCGTTTGAGGTCTCTGTTGAACCATTTTAGTCCTAAATTCATTTTTAACTTGACCTCTTCCTATAGAAAGGGCTGGTTTTTGTTTATATTCAGTTGTACTAGTGCTAGGTTTTCTAGTGACTTTAACGAATTCAGTACGATCCGAATTACGAGCCTTCTGTTCATCAACTGTACCTGTTGATCCTTTTGGTACAAATGGTGGAACCAACTTTTTGGATTCGCCGGATCCGTGGGTATCTGACTTAGTTGGAACAGGTTCTTGCACTTTTATAGTTTATTTCGTAAAGTCATTTAAGTTTCCTGATTTCATAAATCCTAGTCCGGTTTTATCATGAGGTAACTTTTGAATTTGCATTAACTCATCTGCTATACAAATTTTTTTATCAAACCTCTTAAACTTAGTGTTTTGTTTGATAAGATCTTCCTGTGTGGTTTTAAGTATTTCTATTTCTAGTTTAAGTTCTTGACAAGAGATACAGGTTTCTTCACTATTTTTACCTTTTTTCATTCGTACCCCTTTTTCTTTAAGCAATAAACTTCGTTTTCTAAAAGTGTCGTTTTGATTTTTAAGAACTTATTTTTGTTTATGATTTTTAAAGTGATATCACATAGTTTGTTATATTCTACTTCTAAGGTTTCGTCATCTATAGAAGAGTATGACGAGTCAGAATGTACCTCTTCTGTGTCATGAGCCATGAGAGCAATTTCATCGTTCTTAGGCTTGTCGTCATCTCCTTCACTATCACTCCAAGCTCCACTGACAAATGCTCTTTGAGATTTGTTCTTTGGAAGCTTTGGACATTCTCCTATTAGGTTATTAGAATCCCCGCACCTATAACACTTCCTATCTACCTTTCCTTTCCTATTATCACGGTCTTTCGGAAAGGATTTCTTTTCTTCACGAGGTGGTCTTACGAACATTCCTCGTCTCCTAAAGAATTTCTTGAAATCTCTTACGGCCATGGCATACTCTTCGTCTTCGCTACTTGAACAAGATTCTCCATCATCACTTGACTCTACCTTAGCTTTCAAGGCAATGGACTTCATCTTCTCCTTTTTGCCTTTAACTATTTCTGAGTCTTTTTCCATCACCATCTCGTGAACTTTGAGGTTTCCAATGAGCTCGTCCAGCGTCATGCTTGAAAGATCTTTAGATTCTTCAATAGCCGTCACCTTTGCTCTCCACTTCGGATGGAGTGCTCTTAGAAATTTCCTGACAAAATTCTTACTAGAAAAAGATTCATCAAGTGCTTTAAGAGATGTAATAATAGTATTAAACCTAGCAAACGCACTATCAATGGTCTCATCTTCAGAGATAACAAATTGTTCATATTGTTGAACAAGAAGATCAATTTTGTTATCTTTGACTTGTGAGTTTCATTGATGAGTGATAATCAATGATTGCCAAATATCATTAGCCGTTTTACACATAAAAACTCTTTCATATTCTTTCTTAGGTAAAGCATTATAAAGCATCATTTTGGCTTCGTTATTTTTGGCAATCAATTTCTTTTGCTCATCACTGTGACGAGTAAGAGAAGTACCTTCATCCCGACCACCTTGATTTGAGTATTTTTAAAGTACGATTTTTACCAAAGAAATATTTGTGAAAATATTTCCCCGGGTCGTTCTCCCAACGAAGGTTTGACGGCGTTTAAGTCGATTCGGAGTCGTGAAAATGTGAAGCGAATAATTGAACGTGAAAGATTATTTTGGTGTTGATTACACTAAAATTATGGAAAATTAAAATCAACTATCTACGCTATTAAAATAAATGCACACAAAAAGAAAGCAAATAATGCAAATCCCGGGCTAATCCCGAGATTTATAAAACTAATAGTGAAATTATACTTAAAATGAAAAAAATAAAAATCTAAGGGACGAAAATGTCACTTATCGAAACTAATTTTATAAAAGAAAACTAAAGAAAACAAAAAGTTTAAAAGTTAAGGGACTAAAAGCGTGAAAACTGAAACTATTTTAACTTTAAACAAAGACAGGGACTAAGAGTGCCAAAAAAAACAAACTATTTTATTACTTAAAACTACTAGGCCCGATTTAAACTCAATTTGGAAGACAAGGGGCCAAAAGTGACAATATCAGAAACTTAAGAACACTTATTTAACCAGAAAAACAACTTCAACTAGCACTTTTCAAAAGCTTGTAGATCGCTCAAAACTTAACCAATTTTGAAAACGAAAACTGTTTTGGAAAGCTTATCCAGCAGAGATTACAAAAATCACAAAAGCCCTTTGCCTAGACTTCAATTGCTAAGTCAATGCAAGGTATGAACAGATGACTGAAAAAACACCAAAGCTGCTAACAATTAACTAAGCTGACTTTTATATTGCTCAACTACTTTGACTAATCTGAGTTTTAATGCCCTAAATCTATTACTAGGTGTAATTTGAACATGTTTAAACAATAAAACCACACTCACAAACATAAAATGCATCAAATCACAAGCTCAGCTAGATCAGATTACAAAAACACAAGCAGATTTGATCCTTTAAGCTAATTTTGACTTTTAAATGATAAACTACCTATAATATGCAACTAATCACCTATACTACCCCTAAGTATACTAATCATGCAGAATTAACAAAAGAAAAACAACTAGATCAACAAGAACTAAGAAGATCCAAACAGCCTTTTAAGTCTACTTTAACACTACAAATAGCCATTTAAAACTTTGAAACAGCAAGACAATTATCCATCTAAGTGCAAATACATGATAACAAGCAGAATCAACCATAATATGAATCAATAAACAACAGGAACTCAGGATCACAGATCAAGCAGACTACAAAGCTATAAAGGAGCAGTATCATGAAACAATTGCATAAATGAAATCAACTAGCTCAATCACTTTAAATTCTACTCAATCAAGAACAAATTAAAGTATTTAAACAGCAAACTACTAATCAACACAGATCCAATACAGATTAAACTAATAGAACTATTGAAAACTTTATAAAAACTAAAATAGGATTTAAGAACTTACAAGATTAAGACCCTAACTGAAATAAGGGTTCATCTCAACCAAAGCCTATCTTTGGATAGGCTCAAATCAACACCAAACACCATGGATCAATCACCATAATACCAGAATCATTATCATAAGTCACCATTGACTTTCATTGACCAGCAACTAATTAACCAACTTAAAGCAGGAACTAAGTGTAAATCTCACTATTAGCTACTGAATTAACTCCTATAAGCTTATGGAAACATGAAATTAATAACTTGAAACAAATTTGAGAACAGTAAATAGCTTGAAAATTTAAATAACAAGAAAATTTATTGAAAACTTAAGTGAGTACAAAGGTTGAAAGCTGAAATACAATTCGTTAAAGCTAAGATTACATTAAAACTACTGAATTACTCCTATATTAACCCTACTCCTACTCCTAGTCTAACCAGCTAACTCCTACTGACTAACCCTGAATCGTGGGTGAGAAAGGGCTATTTATAGCTGCTGAGGAGGTGAGGAGAAGAATCCAGAAGCTTAATCTTGGCCCTCCAATCATTATGTCATCATTATCTTTCTTCACAGCCCTTGGATCATGTTGCCACATCAACTCAACCAATAACAGCGCTCTAATTTGCCAGCTTGTCATTCCCTTGTCAGTCTCTGTCCTTGTCAGCTTCTGGAAGGTTTTTAGTACGAGTAATTGAGTGGGAATGGGGTTAATTGGGGTGCGGTTGAATTAGGGTTCATCCACAGTAAAATTTGGGGATTTCTTTTGGGCGCGTTTTTTGGGGTAGAGAGAGAGAGTGAATTTTAGTTTATTGACTGTGTGAGTTTTTATTTTTGTTTTGACCGGCTTATATTTTGACCGGGTATAGAAAAGGTTCGGGTTTAGGGATTTGGGCGTGGGTCGGGTTAGGTAATATTAGGTTATCCGGGTTATTTAAATGGTGGATGGTGGGCTCGGGTCTGGATCGTGGGTTTAATTTTAAAAGGGATAGTTGGGCTTTGTGGATTTGTTTGTTTGTGGATTGGATTTGTAATAAATCCGGGTAAGGCTTGTTGTAGATTTAAGATTTGGTGATTAAAATATATAAGGACCAAATGTGTATTTTTCTGAAATCAAGGGACTTTTCCTGCCATTTTCTCGAAGTTGATCTAAGGGTTGTTTCTGACTTTTGACCAAACATAGCATTCCCGGCTTCGGCTTTGACACTCTCCCAAATCTCGTGCTCGTTTCCCGGCTATTTCTTTATTTTTGTCCTTTTCTTCGATATCCGTGCCTGCATATGTAAAAACACAAAAACACAATATATTTGGCATAATTGGTTGGGTTTTTGGTCTTTTTGGGTCCGGTTTTGGTCGAGAAATGGTATGTGTTTAAGCACATACCAAAATTCCCCCAGACTAAGCTATTGCAATTTCCTCATGCAATGTTATAAAAACATGTTTTTGAAACCGAAAATTTCCAATCTCTTTTTACTAACTTTGAGAAGTAGCAAAATTTTCAAAAGAGATCAAGAAATCCAAAGTTCTAAAAACTCCCCGATTTTCCTTTTTATTCTATTTTTGTATTTTTCTCATTATTCATGTGACGGCTTTGTTGACAATCATTATCTGACGATAACTTTTAGGGTCTTCGAGCAGGAAACACGACTCATAAAGAAGTGACCATACGGATAAAATTCGTCGTCCCCGATTTTTCACAAGTCCCCAAACTAAGCTTAAAAACGAAATCATTGTCATTTACAAGTTAGATTGCCAACACTACTCAGAAAGCTAATTGTGGACTCCTTGTTCCCAAATTCCTATTTTCCTCTAATTATTTTATTTTTGGTGAGAAATGAATTTCTTCAAGTTCTCGTTTCGAAAATTTTTAATCCGATAAAGATATCTAGTTTAGACGCTAAGTAGTTTTCAAACCTTCCCTCGAAAACCGTTGCATACAAAAATGAGGTCCACATCAAGGTCTCTGATTTAACACGATTTTGAGGATATCCCTTTTATTTGCGACCGAAACAACTCATCTACGAGTCCAGAGACAGAAGCCTTTATTAGGATACCTCGGAGTCGAAATTTGGCATTTTTAACATTTTTAAGCACATATACGTATTAAATCCTTGGCCCTTTATAACAATCACAACATCGGCTGCGAACCGGCAAGATGTGATAGTCTATTATGACCTTGGAATTTTTCCTCTGCCTTTATTAGAAGTCTACAACATCGGCTGCGAACCGGCAAGATGCAGAAAACTTTTTATGGCTTTGGATTATTATTATATATTATTCATTATATATTTTGCCAAATCCCGAGTCCTACGGCTTTTATAACAATCCCAACATCGGTTGTGAGCCGGCAAGATGGAATAGTCTATTACACCGTAACACTGACAGTACCTTGATGTGTACCCAACTTCCATAAGCAAGGATTCTCTTAAGAAGGATTAAAAACTAAATTTCGCCAAAACTAAAATAGCTTTAATTATTCCTAGATTTCTATTTTTGAGTGAAACAAGCTTATGGGAACAAAAAGCCACAAGTAACTTCGATGAGCTCTAAAGAGATCCAACTACTCCACGTTTAGCAATCTAACTTATAAACAACTCTATCATTTCTCGTTCTTCGCAAATTTAAAATCTTAAATAATAAGATCCGCGAATGCTTAGCCTTATAATCAAGCCATGCATATATAAAGTCGAATACGGGAACTTGCAAACTCTTAAAAAGAATTCGCGTTTTCTAGCTCCTTGTGTAAAAGACTAGCACGAGCTTATAGATTATAAAGGGTTAAGGAGACAAGCTAGGGCTCAACACGCCCGGTCAAGTCAGAATTTTATTCCTACTCTCACCAGCGGAAAATCAACAAAAATGTCAAAATTTATTATATTTTTGGAAAAAATTTTAAAATTTTTCTCATTTTTTTGGATTTTTTCAATTTTGGAGGAAAAACGGGGTTGCATGAGAAAACGGCAAAAATGCAAGGCAAAAATCAAATCGCAAGATTACCCCCCCAGACTAGAACGAGACATTGTCCTCAATGTCTTAAAGGTACGGGTATCCTTACAAAAATCTAAGGCCGTTTATTAATTATGCCAAAAGATAGATGTAAAACGATAAGATTTAGGATATCGGATGAGCAACGGATGATGAAACTCGAGTAGCGTGAAGGAAACTACGAGCACGAGAGTCTTCATCAATCGGGCATTCCTGGACACAGCACAGAAAAACACGAGACACAAGATACGGAAGAGGTAGCCCTCCTCACTCACTTTATTAGAAAAGAGAAAAGAAGATAGAAGGATATGCATGGGGTGCCTCCCACGAAGCGCTTGTTTTTGGTAACCGAGTCACATGAGCTTGACTCGACCCCGAATTAATTTGTCCTTGGGGGAGCATGTGGAAAATCAACCCTGTAACGGACACCCGGCATGAAGAACGGAGATGCCGGGGTCAAAGACGGTATCCTCACTCCCGGAGGAGTGGAAAGATGGAGAAATGAGGGGATAAGAAAAGAAAGGGTGAAACACTCGGATGGTGAAAGCATAAACATCATTGGAATCACGGGTGGGTTGGGTGGAGAAAATATCAAGCACGGGATCATCAATATCATAAGTCACGTCCACCACTCCATCAATTACTTCATTCACACCGGATCCAAGATCTACATCCGGTGGTTTTGCGGGTGGACGAGAAGACGGTAAATCAAAGATAAATGAATCAGCCTCAGAAAATAAATCATCATCATTAATTTCTTCAATAAGTACGTTTCTTTGAAAACCATTCTCGCCATTCTCAATACCCGATGGTATCGAGTCATCCGAAGCAAGAAATCGATCGACATCCTCTAAAAGAGGATCACGTGACGGATTATCAGAAATATTGCTCAAATTAAGTTCGGAATTGATCTCAAAGTCGAAATACTCATAATCCGGAAGAGAAATATCAGCATGAATAGTGGGACTGCCACTAATCTTCTCTTCAAATCGAAAAATTTCAAGCTCGGGTAAGAAATCACTATCCATATCGGGGATAGGACATGAAGAAGTCGGAGGATCATTTAATGCCTCGATCCTAGAAATGAGAAGATTGATATTTAATAATTTCTCGCGAAGAGCATCATCTTGGATTTCATTATCATTATCTTCTTCATCCTCTTCTTCTAAGCTGACGAGCTCAAAAGGTACCTCATCAACATAATCGATGTCTCCACAAGATAACGAATCGTCATTGTCGGAATCGGAGTACATCTCATCATCGTTCTTCTCAACATGAATATCATCACACGGCTCATCATTCGTATCAACGAGATTATCAAAACGATCATTTTCAACAAAATCACAATCACCGTTAGAATTTTCCCCGGACTCACTTTGGATTGGGACGAGGTTCTCTACACTAGACTTTTGGAATTCGTCCGATTCCGTTGCCGGAATAGTGTTTAGATGCTCGTCCCCCATTATTAAAGAGTCCTCGGGTTCTACGGGAGGAAAGATAGGTGAAATTGCAGGGAAAACGTTTAACGAAACAAGTATCTCCTCGTCAGCACAATTCTGTAAGGCCTTCCGAAAATTAGCCTCTTTTTCCTCGGCAAGTAATTCTTCTATAGACTTCTTATGAGGATCGGGAGTAGAAGTATAGTGTTTAACCACCAATTTCTTAACTTCTTGGAAGTCTTCCCAAATTCTTTCAATTTCGCGCATTCTATCTTGATTTGGACAATTGCCGGGATTTTGTGGGGGTTGGTTAAAACAATGAGAATCGTAACACGAATTTGGCTCATAATAAAAATTTTCAAACGATCCCCCACAATGTTCAAAATTTGATGAATGATCATTGAAATATGATTCTTGCTCATAAGAGTTTTGAAACAGAGGATTGAAATCATTTTGAGGATAATTATCAAAGCTCGTATCGTAAGCGTAAGATGTTTCAACACTCGGGACGTAGCACATACAATTGGTATATCCACATTGATTACAAAAACATTGTCCACAAGGTACTCCTTCTTCGGAGGGATTTCCACAATTAAAACAAGTGAATGGAGGCGGCAGTGGAGGGTAATCGGGAACGTTTGAAAGATTGTTGAACGACCTTTGAACATACGTGTTAGAATTACAATTCCAACAAACTCCGTCATGAATATCACCACCACATTGTTCGCACGTACACCAAACACACAACCCTCCGAAGAAGGGTTCTCCACACTTAAAACAAATAGGATCCATAAGAATTAAACATAAGAGGGTGTGAGAAAAAGAATCAAACTTTAGAGGGTAAGAAGATCAAGAATCAAACGGTATAGAGGGTAAAAGAAGAGAATCAAATATGAAGAGGATAACGGAGATTCTTTTTGGTTTTTCATGACGTGAAAACGATTTAAGATAAAAGTAAAGTAAAATAAAAGTGAAAACAAATTTTGAAAAAGAAAATATTTTTGGGTTTTTATATAAAAGAAAACTTTAAAATCAAAATATTTTTGTATTTTTCTTTTGTTTTGTTATTATTGTGATCGATTCGTCACCCGAAAACGTTTCCTTCAAATCTACGCACAACGAGGGTGTCGGTTGTAGAATTAAAGTAATCTGAAACCGAGTAATTTCACAATCTCTTTTTGCGTTTGAACTTATTTGGTTTACAACCGCCCTCCTTCAACGGAAGACCGAGGATGTTTATTATATTTTTGATTATTATTATTATTATTATTAATTTTTTTTTTTTTTTTTTTTTTTTTTTTTTTGGTATTTTGCAAACACTTTAGGAAAAGTGTTTAATATTTTTTATTTTTTTTTTTTTTTTTTTTTTTTTTTTTTTTTTTTTTTTAAGAAAATATATACAAGGAAGGCTTTTCAAAACACGAAATACGATACGAATCAACGACAACGTTTCAAGCCTTCCCCGGCAGCGGCGCCATTTTGATTTGAGTATTTTTAAAGTACGATTTTTACCAAAGAAATATTTGTGAAAATATTTCCCCGGGTCGTTCTCCCAACGAAGGTTTGACGGCGTTTAAGTCGATTCGGAGTCGTGAAAATGTGAAGTGAATAATTGAACGTGAAAGATTATTTTGGTGTTGATTACACTAAAATTATGGAAAATTAAAATCAACTATCTACGCTATTAAAATAAATGCACACAAAAAGAAAGCAAATAATGCAAATCCCGGGCTAATCCCGAGATTTATAAAACTAATAGTGAAATTATACTTAAAATGAAAAAAATAAAAATCTAAGGGACGAAAATGTCACTTATCGAAACTAATTTTATAAAAGAAAACTAAAGAAAACAAAAAGTTTAAAAGTTAAGGGACTAAAAGCGTGAAAACTGAAACTATTTTAACTTTAAACAAAGACAGGGACTAAGAGTGCCAAAAAAAACAAACTATTTTATTACTTAAAACTACTAGGCCCGATTTAAACTCAATTTGGAAGACAAGGGGCCAAAAGTGACAATATCAGAAACTTAAGAACACTTATTTAACCAGAAAACAACTTCAACTAGCACTTTTCAAAAGCTTGTAGATCGCTCAAAACTTAACCAATTTTGAAAACGAAAACTGTTTTGGAAAGCTTATCCAGCAGAGATTACAAAAATCACAAAAGCCCTTTGCCTAGACTTCAATTGCTAAGTCAATGCAAGGTATGAACAGATGACTGAAAAAACACCAAAGCTGCTAACAATTAACTAAGCTGACTTTTATATTGCTCAACTACTTTGACTAATCTGAGTTTTAATGCCCTAAATCTATTACTAGGTGTAATTTGAACATGTTTAAACAATAAAACCACACTCACAAACATAAAATGCATCAAATCACAAGCTCAGCTAGATCAGATTACAAAAACACAAGCAGATTTGATCCTTTAAGCTAATTTTGACTTTTAAATGATAAACTACCTATAATATGCAACTAATCACCTATACTACCCCTAAGTATACTAATCATGCAGAATTAACAAAAGAAAAACAACTAGATCAACAAGAACTAAGAAGATCCAAACAGCCTTTTAAGTCTACTTTAACACTACAAATAGCCATTTAAAACTTTGAAACAGCAAGACAATTATCCATCTAAGTGCAAATACATGATAACAAGCAGAATCAACCATAATATGAATCAATAAACAACAGGAACTCAGGATCACAGATCAAGCAGACTACAAAGCTACAAAGGAGCAGTATCATGAAACAATTGCATAAATGAAATCAACTAGCTCAATCACTTTAAATTCTACTCAATCAAGAACAAATTAAAGTATTTAAACAGCAAACTACTAATCAACACAGATCCAATATAGATTAAACTAATAGAACTATTGAAAACTTTATAAAAACTAAAATAGGATTTAAGAACTTACAAGATTAAGACCCTAACTGAAATAAGGGTTCATCTCAACCAAAGCCTATCTTTGGATAGGCTCAAATCAACACCAAACACCATGGATCAATCACCATAATACCAGAATCATTATCATAAGTCACCATTGACTTTCATTGACCAGCAACTAATTAACCAACTTAAAGCAGGAACTAAGTATAAATCTCACTATTAGCTACTGAATTAACTCCTATAAGCTTATGGAAACATGAAATTAATAACTTGAAACAAATTTGAGAACAGTAAATAGCTTGAAAATTTAAATAACAAGAAAATTTATTGAAAACTTAAGTGAGTACAAAGGTTGAAAGCTGAAATACAATTCGTTAAAGCTAAGATTACATTAAAACTACTGAATTACTCCTATATTAACCCTACTCCTACTCCTAGTCTAACCAGCTAACTCCTACTGACTAACCCTGAATCGTGGGTGAGAAAGGGCTATTTATAGCTGCTGAGGAGGTGAGGAGAAGAATCCAGAAGCTTAATCTTGGCCCTCCAATCATTATGTCATCATTATCTTTCTTCACAGCCCTTGGATCATGTTGCCACATCAACTCAACCAATAACAGCGCTCTAATTTGCCAGCTTGTCATTCCCTTGTCAGTCTCTGTCCTTGTCAGCTTCTGGAAGGTTTTTAGTACGGGTAATTGAGTGGGAATGGGGTTAATTGGGGTGCGGTTGAATTAGGGTTCATCCACAGTAAAATTTGGGGATTTCTTTTGGGCGCGTTTTTGTGGTAGAGAGAGAGAGTGAATTTTAGTTTATTGACTGTGTGAGTTTTTATTTTTGTTTTGACCGGCTTATATTTTGACCGGGTATAGAAAAGGTTCGGGTTTAGGGATTTGGGCGTGGGCTGGGTTAGGTAATATTAGGTTATCCGGGTTATTTAAATGGTGGATGGTGGGCTCGGGTCTGGATCGTGGGTTTAATTTTAAAAGGGATAGTTGGGCTTTGTGGATTTGTTTGTTTGTGGATTGGATTTGTAATAAATCCGGGTAAGGCTTGTTGTAGATTTAAGATTTGGTGATTAACAGATATAAGGACCAAATGTGTATTTTTCTGAAATCAAGGGACTTTTCCTGCCATTTTCTCGAAGTTGATCTAAGGGTTGTTTCTGACTTTTGACCAAACATAGCATTCCCGGCTTCGGCTTTGACACTCTCCCAAATCTCGTGCTCGTTTCCCGGCTATTTCTTTATTTTTGTCCTTTTCTTCGATATTCGTGCCTGCATATGTAAAAACACAAAAAACACAATATATTTGGCATAATTGGTCGGGTTTTTGGTCTTTTTGGGTCCGGTTTTGGTCGAGAAATGGTATGTGTTTAAGCACATACCACCACCTGAAATATTATTACTTATGGGCTTGTAATCACCCTCTACAATTATATACCATAGATCTATGTCCTTTGACTTCACATATGTCTCAAAGCGGTTTTTCCAGTATATGAAACAATTTGGTTCAAAAAGGGGTGGTCTTTGCATAGATTGCCCTTCTTTAAAGTTTTCAAAATTCATTGGTCGTTTCAAGTTTTAAAATACAATATATTTGAAAATCTTGAGTAACGTAGCTCTGATACCAATTGTGGAAAACTGGAAGGGGGTTGAATAGTTTTTACCTTTTTAAAATACATTCGCTTTGTGACTTGACGTGATTTCAAAGTAAATATACACAAACAAACAATATAATACAAGTAAGTAAGGAAAGGAATGATCAAACCACACAACACGGATATTTTTAGTGGTTCGGCTACAAGGACTCTCTTCCTTGCCCTACTCCACTCCCCGAGCCTCTAACTCGAGAGTTTTTCCTTCACTAAGAAACAAGCTCCCTTCTAGGCGGAGAAAACCTTTACACGTCGCTTATACTTTATCCGGTACTAAGCTAAACACCGGGTTCTTTACAAGGGTACAACCACTCCTGTTTGGTTCTTTCACAAGGGTACAACCACTCCCGTTGGTTCTTTCACAAGGGTAAAACCACTCCCGACACTCTTTGTGTTTTAAGGACTAAAACACTAACCAAACTCTACTGAATGAATGATACAAACAATGATGTGTGAACTATTACAAAATCACACAATAACTATACTAAAAGGATAACAACAGTTCGTTGATCCTTGTATGCTTGATCTCTTTGCTACAAAAGGAAAGATCAATGAAATGAAAGAATGATATAGGTTAGTGATATGTAAATGAATGAGTATGTATTTAAGCTATATGAGTGATGATTATGCCCAAATGATCAGCTTGCTATTTATAGGCAAACTGATAAAACAGTTGGCGAATTTGCCATATCTTTCCATATCTTCCCATATCTTTCCATATCTTCCAATTTCAACTCTTTGGCTTGAAGATCTATACAAGATATCTCAAAATCTTTCTAAGATTATGTTCATGATGCATGCCATGATGTCATCCTAATATTTCAAAAATAAAGTTTCTAATTTAAGGAAGAAACTTGTAAATGTAGCATGTAAGTATTATTATTCCTAGTGATTTTGTAAAATATAAGTGTGTTTTTAAAAGAATTTAGCTTGTATTTATGCTTTGCTAAAAGATATACTCTGTATTTGTCATTAACAAAATTGAGCAAATATCGTAAAATATAAATAACATTTTTAGGACAATATTTGTATTAACAAAAAGGTCTTTGAGTTTTGTTCTTGGGTGGCTTGGACAATCTCCTATTAGATGACTTGTATCTCCACATCTAAAACATTTTCTTTCCCCTTTTCCTTTCTTGTCATCACGATCCTTCCGAAAGGATTTCTTGTCTTCTCGAGGTTGTCTTACGAACTTTCCTCGTCTTCTAAAGAACTTCTTGAAATCTCTTACGGCCATGGCATATTCTTCATCTTTGCTACCCGAACAAGACTCTTCAACATCACTTGAGTCTACTCTTGCTTTTAAGGCAATGGATTTGACTTTTTCCTTTTTACCCTTAACTATTTCTGAATATTTTTCCATTACCATTTCATGAACTTTGAGATTTTCGATTAGCTCGTCAAGTGACATGCTTGAAAGATCTTTGGATTCTTCAATGGCCGTCACTTTTGCCCTCCACTTTAGATGGAGTGCTCTAAGGAATTTCCTGACAAAGTTCTCACTACAAAAAGATTCATCAAGTGCTTTTAGAGAAGTAATGATAGTATTAAACCTAGCAAATGCACTATCAACAGTCATATCTTCAGGGATAACAAATTGTTCATATTGTTAAACAAGAAGATCAATTTTGTTATCCTTGACTTGTGAGTTTTCTTGATGAGTGATTATGAAAGATTGCCAAATTTCTTTTTTGGTTTTACACATAAAGACTCTTACATACTCTTTTCTAGGTAAAACATTGTAAAGCATCATTTTAGCCTCATTATTTTTAGCAATCAACATCTTTTGCTCATCACTATGATGAGCAAGTGAAGTATCCTCATCCCGACCACTTGATATATCTTTTATTATAGCTTTATGATCACCTTCTATAATAATATACCATAGATCTATGTCTTTTGATTTCACATAAGTTTCAAAGCGGTTTTTCCAAAATATAAAACCATTTGGTTCAAATAGTGGTGGCCTTTGCATAGATTGCCCTTCTTTGAAGTTTTCAAAATCCATGGATCGTTCCAAGTTTTAAAATACAATATATTTTAAGAATCTTGAGTAATGTAGCTCTTCATGCCAATTGTGAAAAACTAAAAGGGGGGTTGAATAGTTTTACCGTTTTTAAAATTTATTTGCTTTGAATAATTAATGTGATTTCTAACTAATGAAAATAATAAACAATAAATAACATGCATGTAAAGAAAGAAACGATCAAACCACAACACGATTGTTTATAGTGGTTCGGTCTACAAGGACTCTCTTCCTTACCCTACTCCACTCCCCGAGCCTCTAACTCGAGAGTTTTTCTTCACTAAGAAACAAGCTCCCTTCTCGGCGGATAAAACTTTTATAAACGTCGCTTACACTTTTTCCATTACAATGCTAAATACCGAGTACTTTTACAAGGGTACAACCACTCCCGATACTCTATGTATTTTGATGACTAAAATACTAACTGATCACTACAGTGGTATTATGATTGTTTTGTACAAACAATGATGTGTGAAAAATAATAAATTCACATAGTGACTAACTAATAAGTCTTTCAACGTTTTGTTGAAGCTTGCGATGCTTTGATCTTCTTGCTACAAAGAAAGATCACTAACAATGAAATATGAAATATGAATGGGTTAGATATGAATGAAAGAATGTATGATGTTGTTTATGTTTATGAGTGATGAGAAAACATGAATGTGTGGCTTGCTATTTATAGGCTAACTGCCTCAACAAGCCACGGATGGGTCGGATCCAAAATGAGGGATCCGTCCTTGTACCTGTGTGGTTCCGTGGGAACCTGACAGCATATCTTCAAAAATCTTCACCAAATCTAACCAAGATATTTCCATAGCTTTCGATTGAGTAAGGATCTAAACAAGATATTCATATGATCTTCAAAATCTCCTAAAGATTTCAAAGTGATGCATGGCATGATGTCATAGTGCATTTTCAAATTTATAATTAACTATTTAAAAAAAAAAACTTTTAACCAAACAATACAAAACAAATACGCATAGAAAAAATTGCTTCCTCTACAAATACAGAGGACATAATTAAAAGAAAATTGTTAGCATGATTTACTGCACGCGTTCCTCATTTAAGAAGGCTCTTCTAACCAAACGATAAAAAAACCCATCTTCATTGTTTGCCTATTATAAACTTATTAACTGTAGCTTCCTTTGTTGAGCAGAGTTTATAGCAAACATGTGAGAAAACCATAATCGGAAATAAATTGCTTCCTCTAATCTCAAATACATAGGACATAAATTAAAAGTAGGCTATCAACAAGATTTATATTGAAAAAACCAAGTTTAAGGTGTCTAAATAATGCATTCTCTTGCACATAATTTAAAAGCGGACTATTAGCAAGATTTATGTGGTAAGACTAAATTTGAGGTATCTAAATAATGCAATCCTTTTTCATTTTCTATCGCGCAGCTTATACCATCGCATATCGCCTTATATGTTCATCTATAACCATTCTGAAACATTATAGAAAGCACCTGCATACTGCACCATAAAGCAATAACCAAATAAAGAGTGTAT
Source organism: Artemisia tridentata subsp. tridentata (assembly GCA_021014915.2). Classification (NCBI taxonomy): domain Eukaryota; kingdom Viridiplantae; phylum Streptophyta; class Magnoliopsida; order Asterales; family Asteraceae; genus Artemisia; species Artemisia tridentata. The sequence goes on along the minus strand of CP139506.1, from coordinate 44,705,003 downwards.
AAAGCAACACCCAATGCGGGTGCTACGGCTACTGTTCTTAAGACGCACAAATCTAATTTTCGCAAGTTGGAATGTAGTAAGAAAACTAATAGTGTGGACCTTATCGTTCCTATGAAAGTGATTGAAGAGATAAACGCTTGATTTACTAATACTCTCTATGGTTACTTTCTTAGTAAATGGATTGCATTTTCAGTTGTTGATTATTATGTACGCAATGTGTGGGCTAAGTATGGTATTCAAAAGGTTATGATGAATGCTAAGGGCTTCTTTTTCTTTAATTTTACCACTAAGAAAGCTGTAGAAGATGTCCTTGAAAATGGGCCTTGGATGATTAGGGATGTGTCTATAATTCTTAAACCGTGGACTATGAATACTAACATTCTTATAGAGGATTTAACTAATATTTCGGTGTGGGTTAAGTTTCATGATGTTTCCCTAGCTGTGTTCTCTGATGATGGTCTCAGTCTCCTAGCTACATTGATTGGTACTCCAAAAATGTTAGATTCTTACACAAGTCAAATGTGCTTGGAATCATGGGGCCGAAGTAGTTTTGCTAGGTGTTTGATTGAAGTGAAAGCGGATGAGGTGCTTAGGGAGAGCCTCACTATTGAGATACCCTTACTTGATGGGACGGGTTCTAGATTCGGATTGAATATGAGTGGAAACCACCTCTGTGATACGTGTATGCTATTCGGTCATACCCTGGTTGATTGTCTTAAATCTGTTCCACCTGCTACTCCTCCTACTCAACCTACACAACGAGTTAATGATGGTTTTCAAACGTTCAATAACAAAAGTAAGGGAAAGAATGGTAGCCAAAGTGCACCCGGAAAAGTAGGATTTACAAAACCTACTGTGAGTCCTAAGTTTCGGTATGAACCTAAAGCTCCTCCTCCCGAGCCCAAGAAGGGGGATGGTACAAAGAAGAAGGCCACTGAAGTGGATAGTACGATCGGGACGAAGATCGCTACATCGAATCCATTTGATGCTCTTAATATGATCAATACTGATGAATGTGGAATTCCTACTGATGTCGTAGCTAAGGATGGGGTTGAGTTGGATTCTGGAAGTACAATGGAAGTTAAGAAGGTTGGTCCTACTCCTATTGTTGAGAAAATTGGGGAGCTTGAAAAGCTAATTATTGATGGGAAAGCTACTCTTGTGGATGATGATGGGCATCATATTAAAAAGGTAGATTATCCGGGTAATAGAAAGGGAGCTAAGGTGGATGGGTCTCTAAAGGCTGGTAATGTATCACAAGAACCGCTTGTGAGTGTTGTGAAAAAGAAGGTGCAGGCCGCAGCTAGTAAGTCTAGTTCTTCTTTGTTGGGAATTATCACAAGACAAGAGAAGACTTAATGAGAAGAACATAATTAAGTCTGGTGGACTACGTAATTAAGTCTGTTAGTTCTATTAGTTAAGTCTTGTTATAGTTAAGTCTGGTTGTTCATTATTAAGTCTGGTAGAGTAAAGTTAAGTCTTGTTGACTTTAGTTGTTAAGTCTGGTCATGAAAGTTAGGAAAGTTTGTTAGATATAAGTTAGGAAAGGATATGTAGTTATCTTTAGAGAAGATACGTATATCCTTCTACACGTTTTGTATCTAGGGTTTCCTTAGTGTATAAAAGAAACTCTAGTCATTAGTTTTTAATAACGACGAATATTGTAATCACTCAGATTAAAAGAATTAATATACGAAGTTAGTTATAGTTATTGTGTTCTTCATTGTTAGTGTTAAGTTTCCGCATTAGCATTAACAATTCGTGTTAGAGTTTCTTACTTAGATTGATTTGAATTTATTCAAGTCATCTAACAAGTAACAAGGCTACTTGGATCCATAACATGTGGACCAACAAGTGGTATCAGAGAGGGTTGCTATCGATATCAAGGATCTACAAGGTTGTTATTGTTGGTGATGGAGCAGATTCAAAAGAAAATGAGCAGATCTGATGAGAATTATGAGGTAATCGTTAATTATATGGTATCGATTCTTCTGTTTTTGTGATGACGCTAATACATCTAGAATATACCTCGTACTCATTAATTTATGAAATCGGTTGTTATAAATTAGTGGGGTTGGTTGATTAATTAAATGTAGTGCGTTTGCAATTGGTCGAATAATGGGGCTGTGCGTTATTGACTTGTGAAGAATTGCTACTAATATTGATTATTTATTCTAATCGATTTGTGGGGCTATGGTCAATAAAAGGGTCTGTCGTCTCTTGCATATTATTGGTCATGGACTATAACCTTTTGAATCAGTGGGCGAGTAGAATTAATGGGGTCGATTGGATCTGATTGATGATTGCAACATGGGTCAGTAGGATTGGTTGAATATTTTTATCAGACTAATGCAGTGTGAATGCACTTTGTCGATTAGTGCATGGTGGTAGAGTTTGTTCAAGAAACCTAGTATTGCATTTAATTGTGGGACTTGGATGGTTTCTACGTACTAGTGATTTGTTTGTTGCTGTGGTTATTAATTCTGATTGGAGTATATTTTAGGGGTTGATATTTACACATGACAATTTACTTAATGCACATAAAATTTGCATGTATCATTCTAATGGTCCCACACTCTTCAATGCAAATTTTATGTGTATATAGTAATTTCTTATGTGTAAATATCAATAGTCATATTTTAAGTCTGCTGCTCGCTTCATTATTAAGGTGTTGTTTGTTTGTTAAGAGGCTCTGAATTTGAATCTGATTCGCACATCTGAATATGAATCTGATGCTTAAATGTCTGAATCTGAATCACATACGACCGTTTGTTTTTATTACACAAACACAAATATAAAAACCAGTAACCAAATCCAAATCGATCTATCATCAAAAAAAAAATGATCTATCATCTATCATTAAAAAAAACCAGTAACCACTACCAAATATCTCTATCATCTATCATCAATAAAGGGTCTATCATCTATCATTAAAAAAAAAAAACCAGTAACCAAATATAAAAACCAGTAACCACTACCAAATCCAAATCCATCTATCATCAAAAAATTTGTAATTCAATCTGTACCATAAGACTTTGAGGAGAAAAGAAATTATAGCCAAGATGGAATTGATTAGCAGCAGCATTAGTGGCGACTGAAGCCGGAAAGAGAAGGGCACGCATGTTGACAGACAAGAGGTTAGTGCAGTGCCCACATCGAACCGTAACAGTAGTGAACAAATTGCTACAAGGTACACTCACCTACAACACCAACAATTAAAATATGAATACCAATTTTATGTTGCTTTTGAACGGCAAAATTTTATTAGAACCTTTAGCAAGAAGCTAGGGGCAAAGAAGGAATTGAGAAAAGAAATTATGGCCAAGATGGAATTGATTAGCAGCAGCAGAGGTATTATTGTTATTGTTGTAGTTGGAGATGGAGAGTGGTGGCTGGAGATGGAGATGGAGAGTGAAGGTTTTTTTTTTTTTTTTTTTTTTTTTTTTTTTTTTTTTTTTTTTTTTGTCAACAATCAGAGGCATTAAGATACATATATCATGTTTGGACCATTTAGATCTTATTGCCTCTGACCGTGTCTGAACGGAAAGAAAAAAACAAACGGTCTGAACGCCCAAAATGTCTGACCGATTAAGAGGTTTGGCTCGTTAAGAGGCTATTAAGACATTAAAAAAAAAAACAAACACCACCTAAGTCTGCTCTTGGTAAATTGTTAAGTCTGTTCACCAGACTTAATTAATTCTTCTCTCATTCTCGTTAGTACTGCTGGTCTTCGGAGTTAATTCTGCTCACTCTATTTTAATACTGCTGCGTTTTCTTGGTTAATACTGCTCCTATACAGTTAGTACTGCTGGTTTGTACTGCTGGGCAGTTTTGGATCGCGAACAGAAATTTATTTTTATGACTCGTTTTGGTGATTATTTGAAGAAGACAATTGAATATTGTTTATTTGATGTTGTAGTTGAGTTTCACAGGTGCGTGTTCTTATCATACCTTTTAGCAGGAGGTAACTTGTTTGTGTTTTAATGCGGTGACAAAGACTTGACGAATCTAGCAAAAGTGTGTGATCTATAATCTAGGGTGCTTAATGCTCACATTTGCTATCACTTTAAGGAGTTACATTGTAGTGTTCAGTGTCTCATATAGTTGAGGATTTATCAAGAGGTTGCGACCTACTTCTAGTATGAGTTTGGAGTCACGTGGATAGTGCAAGATATAAGATGCAAGTTTGGGAAATTCAACTTCTACATCAAATTCGTTATACTCGGTTTTCTTCATCAGTGATCATTTCATAAAGCCTACGGAGTCCGTGATTCAAGAGATGGTTATTGGTTTCGGGGGAAGCTCGTTTAACCATCTACATGCACCACTTAAGGGGAAGTGATTCGATTCAAGTTGCATTGAAGACCCCTATTTGGATGATTACAAAAAGGGGAAGATGATTGGTTTGCAGCTTAATATGTGTGGTGGTTTGCAGCTTATTATGTGTGGTGACATGTTCAAGAAGACCTCAAGGAAGCTTTGAAGATTGTTTCATGGAGATAGTTTTGTAATATCAAATAGGGAAAGATTGTTGGGAATTATAATTTGATGATTACAAAACTACATATGCCGAAATGAAGAAACGTGAAACAATAGGGACTAAATGTATTAAACTAGTTAGCTTCTTGAGTAAGATAGGTTTTCTTGTAAACCCTATTTATAAAGGGTGTAGGGCGGCAGTATTAGATATCCAGAAAATGTAGATCTCTCAATGAGAGTCGAGTAGAAACGTGTGTGTGTACACGTTTTGTAGTAGTGTAGCAGTTTAGTTTATTTATGAATAAAGATGGCGCCTTTAATTAAATAAAAACCTTGTTAAGCATCATTGTTCTTTGTTAATTCCGCTGTATGTTATCAATGATGTTTATCCTAGAAGAGCCTTAAACGATCTTCAACAAGAGAAGGAAAACAAAAAAATCAAACAAAAAAAGAAGAAGCTAAAAAGAAAGTTAAGGATTGAAGAAAGTGAAGATGAAGAAGTTAATGCTGGTGATAAGTCTGGTAACGTTTTTAGTTCTGGTGGTAAAGAAAAGTCTGGTGAGCATGTAAGTTCTGTTCATAAAGATAAGTCTGTTGATGAAGAACAGCCTAAGAAACAAAGAGAAGGAAAACAAATTATGATTGAAAGTCCTAAGCCCAAGAGGACAAAGAGACAAGAAAGAGAAGATCAAGCTTCTCTAGTTGAGATAGCAAGGTTACAAGCACAAGAAAAGGCTGAGATAGAAAGGGAAGAAGAACAGAAAAGACAAGATGAGCTGTATGCAAGGAGATTAGCAGAAGAGTCTGATGATCCAGTTATGTCCTTGATTGAAGAAGATGATGAGCTAAGATCAAAATTTGAGGAACTTAGAGCAATTCCAGGTTTGACTGCTGAAGAGAGAGCCAAACAATTAGCAGAGTTCATAAACACTAGAAGAAGTGAATCAACTTTGGAGGATTTTATGTCTATGATAAGACAGGCTCAGAAGAAAACCAAGGTTCCTAAGAAGATGTCCAAAGGAGAACAGATGCATAGTATGAAGATGTATCTGAAGAACATGATGTATTCAACCTTTGCTGGGATGCAAGGAAAATCATATGAAGATATTCTACAAAAGTATCAAAGGGCATTTGAAAGGGATCAAGGTTATAAACCCATTGACTATGAAGATTCCTTGAAATGGTGTTTTAGACAAAAGGTGTCTGAAGATGAAAGGATAGAGAAAGTGACAGAGTCTGAGCCTATGATAGAATCTGAGAAAGTAGTTGAAAAAGAACCTGAGATTGAGAAAGTATCTGAAGAGAAAAAGGAGAAAGAAGAAGTGAAAAAGCCTACCATTGTATGTAGGAGAAGGAAAAGTGTGGCAAGGAAAGGCAAGTATAAGAAGGTAGTCCAGGAGAAGGAATCAGAGGAAGAACCTTCTTCTGAGGCACTAACTATGGGAACAATATCTGATATAAGCTCTAAGGAACCATCCAAGATTGTCAGATATCAAATCATCAAGTCTGGGAAAAGAGCTGCATATCAAATTATAAGGGAGGATAATTCTGATATTGTGTATACTAATTTCCCAGGGATTTTAAATGATGTGAGTAGACAAGATCTTCAAGATCTTTACAATTTGGTGAATATCAAACATGGAGATAATCCACCTGAGGAAGAATTTGAAGGAGTATTTTGGAGAGATTTGAAAGTGATGTTTGAGCCACTAGCTGAGTCAGATGTAGCGTGGAAACTTCCTGAGGAGCAAAACATTGTCAGTTGGAGATATTTTCACAACTGTAAGGTACATTGTTTGTCTTTGCAAAATGTTGATGTTTATATGCTTGAAGAAGTGGAATATCCCCTCTCGCCTTCAGTTTGCAAGGAAATGATGAAGAAAAAGTTATATGCAGATAAGAGGGATGAGGTATATGAACAGATTTTGGATTTAATTAAGTTACAGTCTTTGAAGGAAACATTGTTGGATTGAAGTGTTTGAAAGAATTTTCAAGTTGTAAGTAAGACTATAGGAACTTCTCACTTAGTGAAGGTGCATAGCACTAACAAAACAAATGGTTATCAGTCCACCATGTCTAATCCACATAAGGACTAACTAATCCAGAGTAAACGGCTCAGGTAAAGATATTTCAAATACGTTAATGGTTGGCAATTTACCAAAAATTGTATGGTATTCAACTCACCATATCTGAGATAGTGAAGAGTTGGCTAGCCCACAAGGTATGGCTTGTGGTAAAGGCTATGGAAAACCATACATGGTAATCAATTCACCAAGATGAGGTGCATTCCATCAAAAGAATTGGCTAGTCCAAAAGCAAATGGCTTTTGGTAAAGACAAAACAAATCCATTGATAATTGATGGTTTACTAAAAATCATATGGTTATCAATGTACCATGGTCTTACACACCAAAACATTGGCTACTCCAGTAGTGATGGCTATTGGTAAAGAGACATCAAATCCATTAATTTTCAATGATTCACCTCTCACAGGAGTTTACACACCTGGAAGTGATGAGAATAGTATGAAACTTAAAAGAATTGATGTACAAGTAGTCATGGTTGCTGTGAAGATCAGATGGATTGCATATCAGATGGTGAAAAGATTATTAAAGTCAAGTTGCTGCATTAAGATCAGATTTGAAGTTTTGGAGTGTTAGAGATAATTCCAAGAGTTCAAGATTAAATCCTCAGAAGCTTATTCAGAAGAAACTTGAAGTTCATGAAGCATGAAGATCAAGTTAGGGGAGGATTGTTGGGAATTATCACAAAACAAGAGAAGACTTAATGAGAAGAACAGAATTAAGTCTGGTGGACTACATAATTAAGTCTGTTAGTTCTATTAGTTAAGTCTTGTAATAGTTAAGTCTGGTTGTTCATTATTAAGTCTGGTAGAGTAAAGTTAAGTCTTGTTGACTTTAGTTGTTAAGTCTGGTCATCAAAGTTAGGAAAGTTTGTTAGATATAAGTTAGGAAAGGATACGTAGTTATCTTTAGAGAAGATACGTATATCCTTCTACACGTTTTGTATCTAGGGTTTCCTTAGTGTATAAAAGGAACTCTAGTCATTAGTTTTTGATGACGACGAAGATTATAATCACTTAGATTAAAAGAATTAATATACGAAGTTAGTTATAGTTATTGTGTTCTTCATTGTTAGTGTTAAGTTTCCGCATTAGCATTAACAATTCGTGTTAGAGTTTCTTACTTAGATTGATTTGAATTTATTCAAGTCGTCTAACAAGTAACAAGGCTACTTGGATCCATAACGTGTGGACCAACATTCTTTTTCTCCGTCTACTTCTTCTACTAAGAGGGTTAATCAATTCTCAAATGTGGGAGAGATTGTTGATTCCGACAGTGATGAAGAGGAGGTTGTGAACACTTTTGATGGGTCAGTGAACCTATTTGGTGGTGGTCACAATCGTGAAGATGATTATGATGACTATGTGGAGTAGGTCTACGATTTTCCATGGAATTTGGATGCTTTTTATAACATGTATAGTATCAAGCTCCAAGGCCTTGGTTGGAAGTAATTTTGTTTTCGTAGGAGTCTAATGTTATCTTTTGAGTAGTTGTTATTTTTTTGTTTAGAAAATATGAAGAATCTTGTTATGTAAGCTTTTTCGCCTATGTAACGGGCTGAGATATGGTATTAACCTATATCCTTTATACTTAAACGTTTTTTTGAGTAATATATTTACCGGACCTTTTAACCTTTTACCAAAAAAATAAATAAATAAATAAATAAATAAATAAATAAAAGCAACACCCAATGCCTTAAAAATCCAATATTTAGATTTGGTTTGTTCATGATTGATTAAAACTGGCCATCTTCTTATTATTTGCGCAAAAGATGTTACCTTTCACAACGCGGCATAAAGCTTGGAATTTTTTATAATTTTATTTTTTTGGCTTTTTTGCAAGGTTCACAACACGTAACAAGTGCACCCAAATCAAATCTACAAATGCCTGTAAAATTACAAAATTGCAATATGAACACAAACTATAAAAGATATCATAAAACACTTATCACGATAGATTATACAAAGTGCACATAATCAAGAATTATGACCACATATCAGCCTTTAGAAAACACGTCAATGCTTAAAAAACCAAAAACAGATATCCATAACCAAAGAAACAGTTTTATAAACAAACATCCAAGCCCCTTAAAACAACAAATATTTGAATTTGGTTGTTCATGACTCGTTACAAACACTGTATCACCTTTTATTTTCGCGCAACATAAGTTACCTTTTACATTGCGGCATGCAGATTGGAATTTCTAGACACACATCAACCGCATCCATAATAAATCTACAATTTCCTGTAAAATTACAACATTTCCGTATAAGCACAAACTGCAAAACATGTTTCAAAACACTTATGACGAAAGATTAAAAGAATAGGATTAATGTTCCATAAATCCACTAACAACATACCCTATAAACTAATATAAGCACCACTCATAGCACACCATACATGTCCACAATAATACTTCTTTCCGGCTTTCACATCTTAACAGTTCAAAACAATCAACAATGTAACTACAATAATCACTCATTTGTGCATTAAAATCACAATAATATCAACAAAATCTAAACAATAACCAAAGATTTTTTTCACTACATTTAACACCTTAATAAACAGTAAAATCAGTACCAATAGTACACATTCCTTTTTTGGGGTGAGGTGTGGAACTCGCCCACATCCGTTGTACTTAAATTAATTTTTAGAATAATACAATACTTTACCGGGTAACCCTTTTACGTACCAAAAAATAAAATAAAAATAAAAACTATATATTCACAACACACAAAGTCATCATTATCTAAACAAAATAAATCCATGCCTAAGTTTAAAAAATACCAGTCGGCCACAAACTAAGCCGACGTATCAAACGTCAATCAAAAGTATCAAAACTAATTCAAGATCCGTCGACTAAATATATTTAAAATCCATGGATATAAACTTACAAGTTCGAGTAAAGATGAACCGCCCACATGCAATTGAAGCTTTGCATATTTAATATTCCTCTTCTTTCAAATCCCGAAAACAACGATAATATCAAGAAACCGGTCACTACCAAACACACAGTCTCACACGCACAATCTCACAATCACTGTGTCTCTCTCACATTACAGTCGGATTTTATAGCTAGTAAGGCAACCAAGGAACACGTGTTCTGTATAAGTATATACTTAAGACACGTATACGGCACACTATACACAAAAACGACATCATTTTCTCCAACGTTCTAACTGAACAGTAAACGAGGTAGTTTGCCCAGCCTAAGAATTAATATATATATATATATATATATATATATATATATATATATATATATATATATATATATATATATATATATATATATCTCAAAACGACGGCGTTTTGGAGCCGAAATAAATATCATCGTTTCCCACGATAAATATATAATAGATTGTGTGTTCACAAGTTCTAGATGAAAACATGTGCCTAGAGTAACACATTTAAAAGAGTAAAAATTGAAAGGTGTTGGTATAAGTTAAAAATGTGTCACTAACACTTTATGTGCTTCTCCTAAATTTAAAAATTAAAAATCTAAGTAATACCCGACTATAACAACAACAAAAATGTGAGAAAATATCAATTTCCTACTATGACCCAATTTTGTAATGTATAATAAACTAGATATAATACCCGTGCACGCGCGGAGTTTTTTCTAATCTTTTAAATAAGTTATTATTTTTAATTTCTGGTTTTAATTATTTTTTTCATGAAGTAGTTAGTGGTTATATAGGGTTTTATTTTCAATAAGTTTTAACACGCATTTTGATAAACCAAGATATACGATTAAGATAGCTCAAGTATGTGTTGTCAGAATTCTTGTAAACATCCAAGCCCCTTAAAACAACAAATATTTGAATTTGGTTGTTCATGACTCGTTACAAACACTGTATCACCTTTTATTTTACATAAGTTACCTTTTACAATGCGGCATGCAGATTGGAATTTCTAGACACACATCAACCGCATCCATAATAAATCTACAATTTCCGGTAAAATTACAACATTTCCGTATAAGCACAAACTGCAAAACATGTTTCAAAACACTTATGACGAAAGATTAAAAGAATAGGATTAATGTTCCATAAATCCACTAACAACATACCCTATAAACTAATATAAGCACCACTCATAGCACACCATACATGTCCACAATAATACTTCTTTCCGGCTTTCACATTTAACAGTTCAAAACAATCAACAATGTAACTACAATAATCACTCATTTGTGCATTAAAATCACAATAATATCAACAAAATCTAAACAATAACCAAAGATTTTTTTCACTACATTTAACACCTTAATAAACAGTAAAATCAGTACCAATAGTACACATTCCTTTTTTGTGGTGAGGTGTGGAACTCGCCCACATCCGTTGTACTTAAATTAATTTTTAGAATAATAATACTTTACCGGGTAACCCTTTTACGTACCAAAAAATAAAATAAAAATAAAAACTATATATTCACAACACACTAAGTCATCATTATCTAAACAAAATAAATCCATGCCTAAGTTTAAAAAATACCAGTCGGCCACAAACTAAGCCGACATATCAAACGTCAATCAAAAGTATCAAAACTAATTCAAGATCCGTCGACTAAATATATTTAAAATCCATGGATATAAACTTACAAGTTCGAGTAAAGATGAACCGCCCACATGCAATTGAAGCTTTGCATATGTAATATTCCTCTTCTTTCAAATCCCGAAAACAACGATAATATCAAGAAACCGGTCACTACCAAACACACAGTCTCACACGCACAATCTCACAATCACTGTGTCTCTCTCACATTACAGTCGGATTTTATAGCTAGTAAGGCAACCAAGGAACACGTGTTCTGTATAAGTATATACTTAAGACACGTATACGGCGCACTATACACAAAAACGACATCATTTTCTCCAACGTTCTAACTGAACAGTAAACGAGGTAGTTTGCCCAGCCTAAGAATTAATATATATATAAATATATATATATATATATATATATATATATATATATATATATATATATATATATATATATATATATCAAAACGACGGCGTTTTGGAGCCGAAATAAATATCATCGTTTCCCACGATAAATATATAATAGATTGTGTGTTCACAAGTTCTAGATGAAAACATGTGCCTAGAGTAACACATTTAAAAGAGTAAAAATTGAAAGGTGTTGGTATAAGTTAAAAATGTGTCACTAACACTTTATGTGCTTCTCCTAAATTTAAAATTTTAAAATCTAAGTAATACCCGACTATAACAACAACAAAAATGTGAGAAAATATCTATTTCCTACTATGACCCAATTTTGTAATGTATAATAAACTAGATATAATGCCCGTGCACGCGCGAAGTTTTTTCTAATCTTTTAAATAAGTTATTATTTTTAATTTCGGGTTTTAATTATTTTTTTCATGAAGTAGTTAGTGGTTATATAGGGTTTTATTTTTAATAAGTTTTTACACGAAATTTGATAAACCATGATATACGATTAAGATAGCTCAAGTATGTTATGTCAGAATTCTTGTAAATTTACGATGATTTTTTTAATAAAATTTTAAAATTCTGGCTGTGGTGAGGTTTATTTATTTATTTATTTTTTTTTATTTTTTATTTATAAAGTAACAAAAATGTATTTTTTTTTTTTTTAAGATTTAAATAAACTATTAGATGGTTTAGTGATTAAAAGTTGGTGTGCTAATACCTGTAGTATGTTGATATAGTTTTTTTGTGTTTTGTTAAGTGGTTATATATGTTTGTGACTTGATAAGATGATTGGTAGTTATTTAGGGGGCTATATATCCTTTTGTACTGATGTTTATTGTATGTATATAGTTCTTTTCCTTGTTTGTTGTATATATTGGGTGTATCCATTAAATTGTGAAAAAAATATTTTCTTACGTGAGACATATCAACTCCATCAGTGTTCATGTATCTTGAATAGTCCTCCCGGTCGCTGGTAGTACCATCACAGCCTAACACATAGAGATCACTAAAAAATTGTTTTATATCCAACAAAAATCTTTTGTTAAGCGTATACAAAATAACAATAATGATGTTTTATGGAGTCTAATATGATATGCAGAAGTATTCGGTTACCAAGGTAGTAATAAGCAGAAGGAGTATAAGCATTATTGGGATAATACGCCATGGTAGGATCAGCGTAATTGGGTATAATTGGAGTAAGGGACCAATCAAATGGTTGACTTTGACCATTCCCATTGACCCCTGAGTCAACTGAGGGTTGCAAAGTACACAAACCACATGATCAATATCTAACAATCTCAATTAGTACAAAACAAACACGATTAACACATAAAAAGTTACATAATGTCTCATGAAGCTAAACTAAAGTACCAAACCCCCAGCTTCTTAGCAGCCTCTGAAGCTTCCAAAGTATTTGACTGTGAATCAATTGAAAGATTCTTTAGCAAATCAGCAACTTCTGTAGAGCAATGAATTAAGGACATCCAACTTGTTCAAAGTCTGTTTACTGTAAACTATTATTTTACAGCACAAAAGATACCGACAATAAGTTAATATATAAAACATATTCAGCTAATTAATTACCCAAATCAAGATCTAATTCAACTAACCATTGACCTAATTTCAGTATTAGCTAACTATCAAATCCCACTAAACAATTATCTAACTTAACTAACTAATCATAAACCCCTTATAAAGATTAAAACTTAAATCCAACTAAGCAAAAATCTCAGCTTAAGATAACCAGCTAACATTCAAACCCCAATGACAAATTTAACTAATAATTAATCTGGTTTGATTTTTGTAGATTCACCCAACAGTTAGGTGATATGGTATTAGCTCCTCCAGTAACTAATTTAGTTTACAGTGTGGGTCGAATTGTTTTTGTAAATTTTACTTTTGAACCTTACACTTTTCACAATAACCCTGTATTTTTAAAGTTTTGTTTTATGATATCTAGGACACATATATTTTTTGTACCCAATTTTGTGTAAAAACGAATGTTTATAGATTTGGACTAATTTAGGAAATATTTAGCCTTTTTTTTCTTTTATAAACATCTATAAAAAAAATCAATTAATTTTTCCTTTTACCAAATAAGGTATGATTTGATTTTTTTGAAATGAATGTCAATAAATCTTATTATTATATCCTTCAACCCGCATTTACAAAATGTCGGTACAGACTTAGATTTAATGACACCTTTTAGTATCACTAAACCGTTGTCACTAAAAATCAATACTTGTTGTGCTTGTTTGTTAGTTTTATAAGGATAGTTTGCCATTTTCTAATAAAAAAAAAATCGCCTACATAATGAAAAACCAAAAAATAATAGCTGTATAATTTACAAAAAACTTTATAATTCTTGTTAGCCGGAAAATGGCTCATTGTAAAGATAAGAGGCAAATGTTAAATAACGATATATTCTGACCGGCCAATAGAATTTACATTTAAACATAAAACTTTATAAAAGAAACTGATCATAAATTTAATTTTGTGCACTTAAAGTAAAATTATCTTTTTTTATTATTTCTCGCAACTTTATAAATTTAAAAAATACTCTCTAAACTTTCTAAAAAGATACTCATAAAAAGAATTATTGTTGTTGCTATTATTTATTAATATTATTGCCATCATTATTAAACTAAAATTATTCATAATAAAAATGGATTTATAAGAACAACATTTTTCACAAAGTTATAATGCAGTCACTCATTATATATTCAAAAATTTTAAATTTTACTGCATGTGTTTAATAACCCGTCACGGGTTGAAAAAGTGGTAATGCCAAAGTATTATATAAGTCATGTATGTTCAATTAAGGTTTTATATTAAGGTGACGCTTGGTTTAAATTAAGGAATGCAATGTTATAACCCCCATTTTTTTAAGTAATTGTTGATTACCCTGTTTTGGGTAATGCTCCATTCGATTATATTAAATCAAGCTTAGTTAATGATTATGCTTCTCATTCCTCACCCTTTAATACCACCAACCAAGCATAAGTTTAATTTATGTTTAAACTTTGTGTGTAGCGACTAGCAAATTGCCCATTGTTTTTGTATTCATAAATATCCACAACTATAATCATCCAAATGTTGCCAACCAGACAAAGGTTAGTTGTTTTTCTTCTTTTGTTGAATAATCGTTTCGATAATTCCAAATGGAGGTTTTTGCTTTGTCAACTTGGAGGAAGCAAGTCAGCAACTGTGTATTTGCTGAGAAGATGCACAACTCTGATTTAATTAAAGTAATTTAAAATGCTGGTATTGTTAGAAGTTTGTGACGACTTTTCATAAATCTATTACAGTTGGTTTAACGTCATCGAAATGAAATAAGTTCCTCTGCATTAAACTTGGGTAGAATGTACTCTTGATTAATCTCAAAGGTTTAGCTTCCTGGTGTGAGATTAAAGAAACTTGCATGAAAACTGTTACGTTCTTCAAAGCGGATGGACACTTTCTGAGTGAGCCGTTGATTTAGTCTAAGTTTTTCATATGCATAGGTCGGCCTGGTTAGTTATCAATACTTTACGGGAGGTGATTTGCACACTCCAAATTTTAATTGGCACACTTCATTTCATGTTATAAATAGTTGTACATATATCACAGGATATTTATATTGAAATGTGCCTATCAAATATTGAAGTGTGCAAATCAGCAACTATACTTTACAAGAGTTGTTAACTTTTGGATTCACCGCGCAACATTTTGCAAGTTAATTTATGAAATTAAGTTACCGATGATTAACATTTTGCCAGTTGCTACTCTTAACATATAATCAAGAAACCTAAAAATTACTAAATATCACACCCACATTGTTTGATTTACCAAATAATTTTATGTACATGTTAGTGCTATTAGAAAAAAAAGTGTATCGTCGTATCATTTAGCATAAGATTAGTAGGATATATCATTTTCTATCAATTATCTTTCTCATATAATTTATTTCTCAACTAGGTCGGATGTTTAGAGTAAAGGTGTACGGAAATTGTCATATGCGAATGCGAACATCGATAAGGTTTTCCAATAACGAGAATGGCGCCGAACCGCCGCGTAGCGGGCGGGCCGGTTTTTTTTTCCGTTGTATTTGGTTTCTGACGCTTTCGTGTTGCTTTTTAGCGATAAAAAAAAAAAAAAAAAAAAAACTATTAACATTTGTTGTATATATATTTTGTAGTACTGTAAAACTTTTTCCTTTTTCTTTTTTTTTCTTTTTTTTTTTTTTTTTTTTTTTTTTTTGGAATTGAATTTTCACTTTCTTTGAAAGATAGTGGCAGTATTTTTTTTCGTCAAATAATTTAAATGCCTTGTGCATAATGAGGTGTTGGGTTTTGTCACCCTTTCAATTACAATAAAAAAGGAAACACCCTTCAATCCTTCATAGGCCAAACATGGGTTGGACAAAGAAAATAGGCCAAGTGGTACCTAAAGTCGACTGGGCTCTGAAAATGACGTGAGGTTGCGTCATTTGACGCTGTATTAATATATATAGTAATGCTCACTCAACTGGCCCATAAAACACGATTTCGTCGTAACTTTTCACAGTTTGGGCATCGGCCCAATAAACAAATCAAATGAAAACTTGCAATTGGTCTATTTGATGTAGTGACACAGTCACCATGTAAAGATTATCTTGTAGTATTAATTTTTTTTAAATATTTATTTATTTATTATTAGAATAAACTGCAGAAATCATCCTTGTGGTTTGCCAAAATTGCATGTATCGTCTCTGGTCTTCAATAAGTGCAGGCGGCCTCCCTGGTCTCAATATTAATTGTTGGTTTTGGTCCCTGGGACTAACGACCGTTAGTCCCTATCAGTTAGTAGATAATATAAATTACATAAATGGTTCCTGTCTCTACGGCTAAATTGCATCTAACGTTCTTATTTTTTTTTCAAATTTTTTTTTCGAAAAAAAAATTTTTCCTAAATTTTTTTTCGGAATTATTTTTTTTTTGAAATTAATTTTTTTAGAAATTTTTTTTTTCGTGAAATCATTTCTTTTTCCTAAATTTATTTTCGAAATTAATTTTTTTAGATTTCTTAATATTTCTGAAATAATTTTTTAAGAAACTTTTTCCCAAAAAAAAAACTTTTTTAGAAATTTTGTTCAGAAATTTTTTTTCCCGAAAAAATTAATAATAATAATAATAATAGGTTTTATTTATTTTTTGTAAACCGCAAAAATCATCCCTATCGTTTATGTTTTGGCACTAATCATCATATCCCTATCCATTAACTTAAATGACAGAAATACCCTCACGTGATATGTATGTGAGTTATTTAACGGGTAAAACTAACCACGTTAGTTTGAGGTGTATAATCCGCCGAATGTGTCACACCCCAAAACTGGCGCAGCGGAATGACATTTACGGGGTATGACTTCATAGTTAAGACCACAAGGTGTCACAATAGAGAAACACTAAATGCATAACATACGATAGATAATAGTCGCAAACTCCCACAATCGGGATAAGTACAAAGATCCAAAATGAACATAAGCCTCAAGGTTACATAACGTCACTAAGGAATATCAAATGCAACTCCACGAGGTATAACCCGGGAGGGTCTTGTCTTAAGTCTTGCTAAGCCAGTCAATACTCTACCTTCTAAACGGCTTCAATAACACCTGAAAATGGTACTAGAAAACGTCAACATAAAGTTGGTGAGCTCGTAGGTTTAGATGTTAAACCACGAAGCTGTGAATATTAGTGTAGGACAATAGTGAGCAAGATATACAAATGTGAGCACATAACAAAGATCGCAAACTAGCAACAACTGAACACGCATAATTGATCCACACATAGAGTGGGTGCCATATTCCCAAAATGATATACTGGGTGCCATATTCCCAAAATGATTTACTGGGTGCCATATTCCCAAAATGATATACTCACAATGCATCACAAAACAGTTCGCACGTTCAAGCTAAGTCACACAGTCTGAATACACACAGTAGGGCACATAATGCAATCAAAACACACATATTGTCCAAAAACATGAAGACAGTATAATCACAGCATGAAAACAGTTAAAATATCATTTGAGTACCATTTTCCCCCAAGGAAAAACATAGTAAAAAGGGGCTACGAGAACTCACCTCGTCAAGTAGTAGTTAACTCACAAGCAGTTCAAATAGAGTGCGGCACCGACACGCGACCTAGATTAGTGAAAGTATGCTTTAGTCCATAGTTCAAGTTTCAAGGATTTCAGTTATTTCAAAAGTTTATGTTGGTGTTGCTGGTGTGGCAGCATTTAAGTGAAAACCAAGTTTTTAATATTTAAAGTTGTTGGCTCGTCGGGTTGTACGAACGTACAAAAGAATAGGAATAGCGACTTTTGATTTCGCAATGATCGGAAAGGTACGTACAGAAGGATGATGATTATGAGATGACGATGTGTACGGTCATAGAACGTTTAATGGTTGATAGTGCGTGTGTATATATTTATATATATATACTTGCGGAAAAATAAATAAAGTTGAAAATAAGGCTTTATTGATATAATTTGTGAGAAAATGGTATTTTGAAAAATACTATGTTTTTGTGTTAATAAATCGAAAGAAGTTCACATTAAATGTGTTAATAGTGTTGATAAAATGTATTCAAGTTAACGAACGAGTTCAAATATTCAATTGTCCGCTTTTAAAAATATACAACGGTTTATTATTTTGACTATACATTTAAGTGTCTACATTTCAAGTTTAGATCATTTCGAGAAAAGATTTTTATGTCAATGTATATATATTTTCAAGTGTTTGTGTCGTATGTCACGTTTATAGCGTTTCGCAAAACATATATTAATAGTCAAGTTTTTATGTTTCGCTATTTCGTTGGTCGTCGTGTGTAACGAACGGTTGCTTGTAAAGAAAATATGGCGGATTATAAATGACGAAAAGTAGGTAACGAGGAGGGGGTGGGCTGCGGCCCGAGCAAAGTTAACGGAAAACAGGCCACGGCCTGTTGGGCCTTCACATGTCCAACGAATAAAAAAAAAATCAAAGGTGGCCCTGTTTGGTTTGTGTTGGCGTGGGCTGGTCCACAAAATTATAAGGGGCTGGGCCCAAGTGGGTTTTAATTGGGAGCAGTAATGTAAAAGTAGCAGCAGAAACCAATTCGCAGCAGCAGAATGCTTTTCATTTGGCATTTTAGTTAACGCAAGATAGGAAAAGCGAAGAAAAATATTTTGAACACGTTAAGTTTTGCAAACTGCGAAAGCTTTTAGACTCGAACCTAGACACGGTTCGGGGAGGTCTTTAAACTACATGAACAAGGCCTAGTTTGGGTCCTTTTGGGACTTATAAGCCGCAGGTCAAGACACCCATCGGGGTGATTTACGACAACTATTTTGAGTGTGTAGAGGGCGCTTGAGTCGAGTACCACTTGACCCAACTACGAACACAATACTAATCGTGAGCTTGTGCTAGAAACAACGACTAGAGCTACCTTTTTGGGACTTATGAACCGCACAAAAGAAACGTTTTAAAGTTGTTTTTCTCGAACCATTTACTAGTCACAACTACAATCGCGGTCATAGACCGGTATGAACTAGTGAAACCCACGATTCTAGCATCCATTTTATTCCAATGTAGACTTCTTTTTAAAAGCTTTTGAGACATAAGATCAAACACTTCGCGAGCACGTTTTTGAAACTAACCATACGGCTATTAAGACTCCAAAACAAACGCTACTACGGTTTAACTTGATAAGCCAACAAGTGTAAGATGGAAATCAAAACAAGCCTAAGACTACAACGTTTCCAACTATTCTAACGAGTTCACGGTAACACGAGATTTGACAACGAGAAGACACATATCAAATTCGAGCCATACTAACCTTACTAGTTCAAAACAAAATGTTTCTACCACACCAACATTAACGAAGAACACAAGTTTAACATCACAAGATTTACTTATAAATTAACGAGTTACCATCATAACATTCTTTACAAAAATCATCAAACATCGCATAACTAAAATTCATTCGAATGGAAATAAAATCAAAAGAGGAAAGTTTAGGTTTTCTTACAACTAATAGTTCAACTACTAGGAAGTTGACACAAGATCGAAGGAAACTCGAACGAGGTCGATGGAACCCGAATCAAACCCAGCAAATCCATACACACCCTTCTACGTTTTTCCACCGCACCGCTTGCTACTCTTCTTAATTTCGAATTGATTGTAAATTTTGTGGGTGTGTGGACTTACCAAGATCGGTAGGGTTTTAAAAGAGTAATCAAGGAGGGTTTGATTCCTTCTCTCCTCTTCCCAGACGCTCCATGGCCACAAAAGGAAATTATAACATCATCATTTTGGCCCGTATGGTTGACTTCGAGCTCGACAGGAGTGGCAGTAGGCGTGTAGATGAGGTGACAAAATATCCTTGTTTCATCCTTAGTCACCTCCTTTTTGTTTGATTTGATTTTTGGAAAGGAGGACAATTGGTGATGAAGGGTAGCAGCGAATTCAAAAGAGATAGATGTGAGATTCATAGAAAATAAAGATGGTGTGGGGAAGTTTGTGGGGAAGGAGAGAGAGAGGTGTGGGGTGCGGTTTTGTTTTTATCTTGTTTTTTTTTTTTTTTTTTTTTTTTTTTTTTTCTTTTTTTTTTTTTTTTGTTAAAATTAAAATGTAATAAAAGTGTGTAAAAAGAATAAGTGTATGTTTTAAAATAAAAGGTGAGTGTTGAACTAGTACTTTTAAGTGTATCCCGGGTCTCGCTAAGACTTGATTTGATAAGTGCTTTCTGGGTTATCGTGAACACGGAAGATATAGTTCAGGTGTCATTTTTCTTCAGACTGACATCAAGTAAAATTTACTGACTCCGAAAATGAATTAAAACTTTGAACCATTACTAATGCGGTGTCGGTACGCGTATATGGTATCGTTCTCTCGATTCGTGCAGTTTAGATACAAGTTATACGCAAGGGGAATATGTAACTTCTAACACTACTACAAAAAAATATTATTTGGTACGGTTTTTAAAGCCTTTTGGTACGGTTTTAAAACCGTACCAAATACTGGCGTACCAAAAAATAAAATGTGTTTTGGTACGGTTTTAAAACCGTACCAGAAAATGATTATTTGGTGCGGTTTTTTTTATAACCGCACCAAATGTCTTCAATAAAAAGCCCATCAATATTTTCTTTTCTGGTACGGTTTCTTAATAAACCGCACTAAAAAGCTGTTTTTTCAAAAAAAAATATTATTTTCCAAAACCTGTATCCAAACACTACCATAAACCTGTATCCAAACACTACCATAAACCTGTACCATAATCGTTTCCGGAGCAGACCCGACATTTCAACATACACAAACAACACTTAACAAACATAACATTTTATATTAACATCAACCAACGCAACCATCTGAGTTCGACAAAAGTGTTATCATCGTTTAAACGTCATCATCACCAAAATATAAAACCTAGACTACTGAGGAGCCGTTGTATCTAAAGGAGCAAATCTTGGTGCATCTTCACAGACCAAGAAACAAAATCTCATAAACCATAAACAAAACAATCTTATAAGAACAAGTAATTGGAACTCCTTGCTTTACCAAGAATCTTTACCAACCCATGAGTGTTCTTCTAACTTTATTGATGATATCTTGTTTCGCTTGTTTGCTGGTTAGTGGAACTCCTTGCTTTTCAACTAACAAGAATCTGTACACTTCCCACTCGCGATCTAATGTTGAATGCCTTACAATCTCGGCCTGTTGAAAACCATGTGAGAAGCACATTAGTCTTGCAGAATAGTAGGTAAAAAAAAAAACACAGATAACATACTTAGAGGTGGCAATATGTATTGGTCGAAAAGGTCTCGGTTAAAGAGTCTTGACGGGTAAATTTTGGTATGGGTTGGTTTGGTTTGATCCAATATGCTTTCTGTCAAAGAATCACAGAGATCTGTAAAATAGATTCAAATATATCATTGCTTTAATACAAAACGAGGTGGGCGACGGACCGCCGCGTTGCGGCGGGCCGTTGTTTTATGTCGTTGATTATTGCACGGTATTTTTTTTAAGTAAAAAGTGATACTAACTTGGGTTTCGTCGTCGCAAAAACCAAAAACAGTTTTCCATAGGTAAACAGCTTTTGACTAAAAATGATAATACTTTCATGCCTCATAAACTTGTAGTCAAGGTATATCAGTTATAGAAAGGCTCAGTCATAAACTATCAAACCATGTACCTCATAAACTTTTAGTCAAGGAATATGAGTTAAGAAAGGCTTCAGTCATAGACTATGAAGCTATCTATAGTTCTATACCACCTACTGAACCCCTCACGTATTATTTTCCATTCCAAATACACAGTAAAATAAGAAATATATCGGATATGTTTTTACACGACATTCATACCTGTCTGATATTGAAGTATAAAAATCCGGAATACTTCAGCTCGTTTCAGATCCATACTACTGAACAGGAAACACTTCTGAGAAGAAAATTGCATAAAGAGAAACTCTTAAAACCAAATCCCTTGAAACCACTTAAGCATATGTTCCATCTCTTCATCCTTCCACGTACGGAGGTGGTCAGAGGAGGTGTTGAATTTGGGAAGGTTCTTCGTTAGTATCAGACAACTGAGGCATATGTTCATCTCTTTATTCATTGACGCAAGGAGATGATCATCGGACATGTTCGCCTGTGACTGCAATATTACAAAAATTCTAAGGATGTGCATATATATAGAAAAGGACCTGTTAACCCATTATCCAAACTGTCCAATTTGCAATCCCTAGACTTTAGTGAGATTAGAAGCGAATGATGAGTGTTACAAACCTATAACTCCAGATGCTGCTAGATTCAGAATCCATTCTGAGAAGCCTATAACTCCAGATGCTGCTAGATTCAGAATCCATTCTGTGAAGCATATGCTTTCTTCGTGCTCTGCATCTAGCCCGATAAGCAATAACCGTATGCCCATGACATCACTTATCAAACTTTAAAAATGGGTCATTATGTGTTACTGAAAACAGAACGGGTCGGTTTATGTTGATCTGACATCACATTAAGTTCTGTTTTAATCTTATATACTTGTATATACTATAGTATTGATTTTTGAAAGAATCACTTGAGATGTTGTAGGCAGTTCAGGTACTTTTTATATGATGATGGAAACTTTTTACCGGTTGTTTTGACTTATTTTATTAGAAAAAAAAAAAAAAACAACGCAAGATTACCACAACATCGAGAAGGCAGCGAATATGGAAGCATACGTCCACCCATACGATGGGAACCTGTGAACGAAAAACCAAAAACAAATGTTATAAACATCGATACAACACACATATGATAAGGCATGAAAAAGTCGCAACTGCATTAGAATAAAAGCAAGAACACGAATAAGGGATAAGAAATAACCTTCAGTGATTGTATCAATGCCACGACTACCACTTCCTTCTGGAACATCATCTATGATCATAACAACCAATAATCAATTATTACCGGTTACACACTAACTAAGAGAATAAAGGATAAAAAGCAACGTTGACTGATTGTACCAATACGACGACTACTACTTCCTTCTCCAGCATCATCTGTGATCGTAACAACCAATAACCAATTATTAGCAGTTACACACTAACAAAGATGAAACGGAGGGAAAAAAACCACGCAAGATTACCACAACATCGAGAAGGCAGCGAGCATGGAAGCAGACATCCGCCCATACGATGGGAACCTGTGAACGAAAAACGAAAAACAAATGTTCTAAACACCGATACAACACACATATGATAAGGCATGAAAAAAAAAATACATATTACCGGTCTGCAGCCGGCAGTACATCATCCACCTTACCCTTCCCTTTTCCATCGAAAATCGTGGACACCGGAAACCGTGCATCTCGAACCCCTTCTACTACACAACCCGGAGCAGGCTCTTTAATGGTTATACCATTACACAACGTGGGTGGCCTACCAAGAAACTCAACACTGGTAACATACCCCTCATGCGACACGTCATTATAACATAAGGAATGATCGACATCCATCGAATCAACAAACTCATTTCCAGTAGCCAGTATACGGTTCGAAAAAAATTGGACGTATCGACGACAACAAACCCACCAACATATAGCAAGATTTCATAAAAAGGAGAACAATAAGTACAAATAATAAGCAATTAGAAATTTTCAGTAAACTAAGAAACCAAAAAAAACTTCAAACTGCAAACCCTTTTTTGCCCTAATAGATCTGAAGTTTGGTATTTTTGTGGATGATTTTGTGATTTAAGAGGTTTATGGAAGTTTGGCTGTCAAAATGGTGGTGAAAATTGAAAGATTTAATGGATAAATTGATGGATTTGGAGGATTTTTGGTGTTGTTTTTGTTTATCACAATAACAAATGGGGGGAAATTGGGGGCGAGTGTTATGTGAAAAGTGTGAAGTGGGGTTGTGATGGTTAGGGTTAAGCCGCGTGTAAGAGAAAACAATTATTTTTGGCGGTCCAACTAAAAAAATTTGGGAGGGAACTAAAATATTTTCACAAACAACATAAAATTAAAAGTTGAAAATAACATGTAAACTAAATGTTTGAATTAGTTAAAGGTTTACAAAAATTTTTTAAACAAATAAATAAAACAGATAAACGTCTTTTTAGATTTCTTGAAACTCTGGTCTTGACTTTTTCCTACAAGCAAAAGTATAATTAACAAACTGAACATATTTATTAATTTACTTTTTAGTTAACACTATGAATTATATAATATATACATACCTTCGTTTGGCGCCGGGTGTATCAACCCATAATCCTTCATCATGGTCGAATCGTGAGTATGTGGTATTACCATCTATCGGTGGAATACCCGCTGAAAATGGTGGTAGCTCGTCAAACTGGTCGTATTCTTCTTCTTCAACAACATTATCAACAGTTCAACACCGAGTATATGTCGTTTACCAGGCATAACGACGTGCCATCTTGGATTGCTAGGGTCTTGAACGAAAAATACTTGTGTGGCTTGCTTTGCGAGAATGAAGGGTTCGGACGCATAACCGTCAGTTCCAAGGTCGACAAGTGTGAAACCATAGTCGTCAACTTTAACACCCGAGCTATTATTTACCCACTTACACTTGAACAAGGGTATTTTGAAAGAATAATAATCCAGCTCCCAAATTTCTTGTATCACCCCGTAATATGACTTTTTGGTAATCCCTGTGGAGGCTATCACTGTAACTCCGCTATTTTGCACCGTACTATTTTCATCTCGCATCTTTGTGTAAAATGTATACCCGTTAATTTCGTATCCTTGATATGTTTTTACTAGCAATCTCGGGCCCTCTCCAAGCTTTTCCACTATTTTATCGACATTTGGTTGACCTACGTTTGCTGCCACTTTGTCTTTTAGCCAAGTAGCAAATTGCTCATTATGCCTCTTCGTATACCATGTCTCGGTTCTACCAATGTTTTTTGCACGCAACATTTCCATATGCTCGTGAATGAAAGGAGCAACACATGTCATATGTTCAAGGACTACAAAAATGTGCAATCTCGAAAAGCTTTTGATCTGGGCTAGATTGTTTCGATCCAACTGTACCGACCCCATGAAGTCTACCCACATGACGACTTTGAGGAACGCCATTACCTTTGACACCTTCCAACTAGTTTGTATAATAGTGTAACACCCCGACCCGACAAGGGTAGAGATGTCACAACAATGGTGACATATCAGAATCATACACAAGCATACATCTTCAATAATACAAAGGAGTACAAAGGTTACAAGGAAATTACAAGGAAATACAAAATTACAAAGGAATAAAAACTAAGTCTGAAAATAAAACTTCTTCTAGTCATCTCTATAACAAAATAACTATCACAGTGTAGTCTTCTAAGTCCAATGGTACTCTCCGCTCATACCCAGCTTCCTACTAAAACCTGCCGCAGGAAAAGAAATGCGGCTGAGCTACGAGAGCTCAGTGAACATATATAACGGTAACAAGCAGTAATAAAGAATAGTACAGAGTGTCAGAAATATAGGTCATGCAGATATAATCAGAGTTAAAGGATAAATAAATGAGTAAGGATAAAGGGATAGGGAAAAATAAATAGATAAAGGTAAAGGGAAACAGTGCAAGGTATAATAAGGGTCAAAGGTAAGTAAATGTATATGGTAAAGGAAAACAGTAATCCACCACGAGCCCAGAAACAGAGATATAATATATATAACCATGCCATCATCATCAATCAGAGGGGTGTCCTCTCAGTAACCAGATAATATGAGGGGTGTCCTCATGTATCAAATGGAGTAGCTAGCTCCCAGAGGTTGTGAAAGACGTGTATCGCACACACCATCAGTCACCAGAGATATAACAGATAATATAAACAGATAACAGAAACAGAACAAATCTAGGATGCATCCATACGCCCCAGGTGGCCAGAGTCTACCAATACACACCAGATAAAATAAAGTCAGGGACGGGACAGGTCATCACTCTCCTGCCCTTGAGTCATGCCATCGGTGCATCAATGACATGGACATGAAACCTTCATGCCTAGTGAGGTGGCTCGGGTATCAAACCGTGGTCAGGGTCAAGTATCAAGTATCAGGTCAAAATCAGAGTGTCATATCAGAAGGTTCATAGCATAAGGTCCTTGTCAGATGTTACAGAAGTGTATATCAGAGGTTCAGAAATCAGATAGGTTTATATCAGAGTTTATAACAATGGTCAAGTCCAGGTTCAGAAATAGTATATCAGATTAATGCTTATATCAAAGTTCAAATTAAGTTTCAAAACAAGAGTTTATAACCAGGTTTAGAATAAGGTTCAAATCATGGTTCAATAGGTCATATCAAAAGTTCATAATCAAAAAGGTTTATAGGTTCATAGAAAAGATTTTAATTCAAAGGTTTCATATTAAACTTGTATTTAAAATAATCTTTCAGTGACTTTCATAAAATGATGTTTGGTAAAACTTTCTTATACAGATAGTCTTTAAAAGAAATTTTCATAAAACCTTTAGTGCTGTTTCAATTCAAAATTGGTATAACATCGTACTCAAAAGCTTTTCAAAAACGTTTTCATATCATTAAGGAAAGTTTCCAATTTCAGTTATAATGTCAAAATGAATCTTCAGGGTATTCAGAGGTTTGCATATTCAGGTCACAAGGTGAAGAACGAATCATGTCAAGTATCAAGGAATAAAGCAGGGTTCAGTTTATCAAGGGAACTCAGAATCAGATACCATATCAGAAAGGTTCATAATCAAATTCTTATAACAAGGTTCTAATCAGGGATTTATAAACAAGGGAATCATATGAAAGGTTCAAGTAAAAAGGGATCATAGCAATGGCATCAATACAAAAACTGACAGATCAGAAAAATGAAAGAGATCATGAGAAACCTGTGAGAAGGTCAGAATATCTGTACCTTATACCGCAAGTGAAAAACACAATAGAAATATAAAGGTCGGAAGCAAACTCCATCTTCAGCGAATCTACACGAATTCATGACTGTTTTATTAAAAGCTTATTTAATTCAGAATACTTATTTCAGTCGGCTTTCCATTTTTAGTAACTTTCCTTTTCAGGTAACTTTCCAAAAATAGCACTTTCCATATTTAGTAACTTTCTATTTTTAGCAGGTTTCCATAATTAGTAAGTTTCCATTTTTAGCAGATTTCCATATTTTAGGGTTTTAAATATAAATATACCAAGGTTAAAGGTTTAAAATGAAAATATCACAAGTTATTCATTTTAAATCATATGTTATCCAGAATTACACTTTTAACCCTTTAGGTTTAACAATTTACAATTTATACCCCTTTAGTTAATTAAATTACAGATTAAACCCTTTAATTACATAAATCACAATTTAACCCTTACCATATTATATTAACACTTCAAGCCCTTAATTTTAAAAAATTACAGAATACTCCTCTTATTTTAATATATGGTATGATTTACCCTTCAAGTGTCCAGAATTTACACTTTTAGTCCCTCTATTTCAAATAATTACAATTCGAATATATAATTACCAATTAAACCTTTTACTTGCAAATTTTACACATAGGACCCTCATTTAATATTTTTTTATACATTACCCCAGATCTAAATAACCTTACAAAAATACCCCACAAGTTTAAAGAATTACAAAACACACCCTTAAGATTTAAAAACAAATCGTATAACACTTTTTAAGTACAATTCCAAGCCCTAGTCAAATACAATCATTGACCCATCATTATTAAAACCTTAAAACACATTAAATGACCAGATCATGTCCCAAAAACCCTAACCCTAATTATTTCGATTAGGTTTTATTTATTTCTTTATTTTTTTCCAAAAATCCGGTTTGTACAAAAATTAGCCACACTTTATTTAAGCTTCCAAAATTCGAACCAATATTTTTCTCAGGTTATATGATGCATAAGGAACTCATAAAAATTATATAACAAGCCCAGAAAAATCGTATAGCATATTTTAGATTTTATGTATGTTTTTGATATCAATAATTACCACGACATATTTAGGCCTCTACAATTCGTTCCATCATTTTTCCCAGATCATATACTTCATATGAGGTCCAAATAAAATAAACATATCACCCAGAAAATTCGTATGACTCAATTTTCATTTTATGTGTGTTTTTTATCTCAAAATTTTGTACAATCATATTAACTTGCATGATTCGATTCTACCAATTTATATGAGTCATATATGATCTAAGTAACATCATAAAAATACCTAATCAATTTTAGAACGTGTAGATTTAGACGCATGAATTATTACCTCTCGGATGAAAAATTCGACTAAGAAAAATATCCCACGATCAAACCAGCGAATCCACAACCCTATGCTTATTTTTCCCAGCTCCCTTAGGCCTTAAAGATCACCAAAAAAATACCCAATAGCTCCAGAAAAATCGGATGGAGAAGAGAGGATTTTGTGTGTGTTTGTTAGGGTTTTTCGGATGGGAAATAATAGAAATAAATAAAAATGCCGAGTGATGAGGAGGGGGGGGGAGAAAATCACGGTAATTAGGGGTAAATGGTCAATCAAAATTACTTTGAGAATGGTTTCCATATTTGTTTGATCATTATCTTATTTTAAAAGATTTAAAAACACAAAATAAATAATTTAAATAAGTATTCGGCCCATATATAATTTTTGTGTGTAATATGTATTTTTTTTTGTACATTGTAGAAATGTTAAAATGTTGTCTCAAAATTATTTCCTTTCATATGTAGCCCATTACTAACGGTTTGGGATTTATTTGACATTTTATGTAAGCTTTAATTAAATTTTAAAGTTACAAGGGCATTTTGGTCATTTTGCATGCTTTTAAATTTTGGGTTTTACAACTTCTTCCCCTCTATAAAAAAATTTTCGTCCTCGAAAATTGAGGTGAAACGAAACAGAAACACAACTGACTGTGAACAGAAAATATGAAAGACTTGTTTCTCATGACTCGAACTTGTCGATCCAAAATTGTTTCAGATCCTCAGAACAGACATAACATACTGAATCCAGATCAAAAGAATAATATACCAAACGTAATAGATGATAATCGTATTCTCTCAGAAGAAACGCAGGAAGTACATAGGATTTTGACGGGTATGCCGTCTACAGAATTTGATTAGACAAACCAGATGAGAACGTACAGAAAAAAATAGATTGTCGATAACATCGATTGGCAGAAATTTCTACAACTGAACCTAAGACTCTTATCAGAAACACAGAGGTCAGCAAAAGCATGTTGAGAATCCAATGTATCAAATCGTATAACGGTGAAAGCAGATTACGCGTATAGGTAGAATGAACTTAAAGTCTCACTAACGCAGATGATCTCAAACAGTTATCAGAATTTCTAAAGTTCTAAGGCACTTCTCGAAATATCCTTTGCCCACAACAAGTGCACGTTATATGATGTAAGTATTATCACGTTGGCCAGACGTCATAATACCGGCATCATATAAATATGCCCTCATGATGGTCATACTTTATTTCGTGTTCGTGAACAAAACAACCTATCTTAATCCACCTAATCTTTCTACAGTCTCAGAGGTCATCAAAATCAAATACCATAACTAAGAGGAGAACGAACTACTCGAAAGAGTTAACGGAACAGATCTATAATGTTTATCAGAATTGGGTACGTCGCTAATAGCGTCAATCCTTCATCACTCACCAGAATCAACTCAGGCAATATCAGTGGTTACTTCAAAATTCTCTTAACAAACCATCATCCAACATACGCAAAATCTACACAAAGCGGAATTACTAGTAGGGAACCAAAGTCTTCCAGAGGATCTTATTATCAGGTAATGGAAATTTAAGTAAGTCCAGAGGAAATGAATTTCGCCACCCATAGCTTCATCCTTCACAACGTTCGCTTCAGAATTATCATCCATTCAATACATGATCTTAAACCTCTTCCAAAACCAAGCAGTCTGCCTACGTCTGTCCATATGATCATCGGATGGAAAGGAATTTTTAAACTTGAGTCTGGTCCCTCAAGCCTTTGGTACCTCTTCTTGACACTGTGGTGTAGTAACGTGAATCTCTGGCATGGTCATTGTGCATTCTTCCATTCGCGAGTCTGCTTCCGCTCTCAATTCATCTTAGTACAACCAAAATGAATAGAGAAGCAAGACTGTGAGTCCTTGACAGGTCTTCTAGCACCGTTCAAAATTCGCCAACTCAAACTGCTATCGTCACCGGATACCTGATAGTGTTGTCTGTTAAAATCTCTGGACGCCAGTCAATCTGCTTCTTCTAGAATAAAGGGTCATTCCACGAGATGATCTACATGTTCCTCTTCGTGCATAAGATTGAAATGCTTCCCGGAGGTTACTCTCAATCAGTCATCTCCTTTCTTAGAAGTTCTTGTGGTTGCTTCTTCAGTCCTTCAACTTAAACGAGGCCATCCGATACGGAGTTTCAAAGATAAAACAAATCAATCATCGACACGCAGAAATGAAAAATGATCACGGTAGTGATGCTGACTCAAAATTTTCTCTTTCTTCTTCATGAACTAGTAGGGGTATTCAAAAGGAAACACTAAGGTGAACAAAATCATATTTCATCAGCTTCTTCAATCTCTCCACTTCTATAGCATCATGGTTCGTCGACTGAGATCGGTTCAAAGTCAATTTTACTTCTCAACAGGAGGGAAACCCAAAAGTTTCATCAGAAAACATCAGAATATTGGTACAACAAAACTTCCAATGCCAAAGCTTTCTAAGGGTGGATATTAATAGGTGTCAGGAGAAATTTGACAATCAAATGAGATCGAGGTAACTGTTTCCATAGCAGCATTAAGCTTAACAGATTTGAGCGGTTAGAGGTTATCATAACAAAAGTAGGATGCAAATAGATTTCTGAAGTCACATATCAGATACGGTAATCCCTGGCAGCTTATGAGGGCCAGCCAATCCATAACTTAAAGACCTCAAAATCGAATATATCAAAAGTAAACGGATTTGTAGGATGAGCACGGTCGCCAAGCCAGACGGATAGTTCATATATCAAGGTCAAGTACATGGTTCTGTAAAGTGTGGAGATATATAGGCGAACAATTCAAGGTGTTGGAATCTTATTAGCAATTTAGCACAAGTTGCAGGTAGGTTGCAATTAATTAGTAATACGAACATCGTATACTGTCAAAGTGAGGCGTATGGAACATCGGTTATCAGCATCATCATGCTCAGTGAACAATACCATACAGAAATAGTATTTGCATCAAATCCTTCCAAAGGAAAACTGATTGGCAAATAAAATTCATCATTCAAGGGAAGGAATAAACTTCTATATCCAAGGTTAATACTTACCATAGTTCTCATAGGAGTGGTATGGATTTTGCAAGAAAGAATAGTATCAGATGATACATTTATATCCAGCACGGGTAATGAATTTATAGAAGGTGTCAACCACATTAGGGTTAAACGGCCTTCGGGATGGTCGGAAAGATATCAGACTGTTTATCAAACAAATTGAAAGTGAAGGTCAAAATCGAGTGGTGGCAGCAAAAGTTTAACAATCGGTAATCATGGCAGGGGTTCCAAAATTGTTTCAAACGCCAAAGGTGAGACATAGGAGGATAGTCGTCAATATTAAATGATCAGTCAATCAATCCTTATAAGAATAAAATCAAGGTTACTATCAAAGAAAGACGG
The DNA here is from genome assembly GCA_021014915.2 of Artemisia tridentata subsp. tridentata. NCBI lineage: Eukaryota > Viridiplantae > Streptophyta > Magnoliopsida > Asterales > Asteraceae > Artemisia > Artemisia tridentata. Next base: position 44,673,366 of record CP139506.1, on the reverse strand, counting down.
ATGAAAGAAAAATCTTATTGTTCAGAATGAGAGTGAAAACATTTTTATACTCGTGGTTAAACACCACAAGACTTCTCATGGGAACAGAGATGGTTAAGACGAAATCAAACAGTGTCAAAAGATTCATAGACGATTATCAGAAGCAAGAAACAACTAACAGAATGTATTAAGTATATCATCGTCATGGGGATTCTCAGAATGCCCGAAGAGGCATCAGAATGATTAACAAAAGGATCGGAGGTTGGAGTCGGAATCTGAAGGCAAGGATCAAATAGTGTCAGACAATTACTATGCAATTTCAATGCTTCAGGTTTTATTTAGGTTTCAATTCTTAGGTGGTGCAAGGCATAAGCTCTAATTTTCCAAATGTGATTTCAATAGGCTTTAACCAAAAGCAAGACACGAATCAGAGTGATGCGGAAGCAATGCTACTTAAACATATGACTTATAGTCTACCCATTCCTCACTGGTCAGAATTTAAGTTCCTATAGGGAAATCCTAAAGCAAATTCTCAAAGGTTGTCCTACGAGCGCCTACAGTGGAAACCTAATGGTCCAAACTTCACAGGTCAAGGGTAAATGTATTACAAGTCGCAGCCTGTTGCTCTGATACCATAAATTGTAACACCCCGACCCGACAAGGGTAGAGATGTCACAACAATGGTGACATATCAGAATCATACACAAGCATACATCTTCAATAATACAAAGGAGTACAAAGGTTACAAGGAAATTACAAGGAAATACAAAATTACAAAGGAATAAAACTAAGTCTGAAAATAAAACTTCTTCTAGTCATCTCTATAACAAAATAACTATCACAGTGTAGTCTTCTAAGTCCAATGGTACTCTCCGCTCATACCCAGCTTCCTACTAAAACCTGCCGCAGGAAAAGAAATGCGGCTGAGCTACGAGAGCTCAGTGAACAGATATAACGGTAACAAGCAGTAATAAAGAATAGTACAGAGTGTCAGAAATATAGGTCATGCAGATATAATCAGAGTTAAAGGATAAATAAAGGAGTAAGGATAAAGGGATAGGGAAAAATAAATAGATAAAGGTAAAGGGAAACAGTGCAAGGTATAATAAGGGTCAAAGGTAAGTAAATGTATATGGTAAAGGAAAACAGTAATCCACCACGAGCCCAGAAACAGAGATATAATATATATAACCATGCCATCATCATCAATCAGAGGGGTGTCCTCTCAGTAACCAGATAATATGAGGGGTGTCCTCATGTATCAAATGGAGTAGCTAGCTCCCAGAGGTTGTGAAAGACGTGTATCGCACACACCATCAGTCACCAGAGATATAACAGATAATATAAACAGATAACAGAAACAGAACAAATCTAGGATGCATCCATACGCCCCAGGTGGCCAGAGTCTACCAATACACACCAGATAAAATAAAGTCAGGGATGGGATAGGTCATCACTCTCCTATCCTAGAGTCATGCCATCGGTGCATCAATGACATGGACATGAAACCCTCATGCCTAGTGAGGTGGCTCGGGTATCAAACCGTGGTCAGGGTCAAGTATCAAGTATCAGGTCAAAATCAGAGTGTCATATCAGAAGGTTCATAGCATAAGGTCCTTGTCAGATGTTACAGAAGTGTATAACAGAGGTTCAGAAATCAGATAGATTTATATTAGAGTTTATAACAATGTTCAAGTCCAGGTTCAGAAATAGTATATCACATTAATGCTTTTATCAAAGTTCAAATTAAGTTTCAAAACAAGAGTTTATAACCAGGTTTAGAATAAGGTTCAAATCAAGGTTCAATAGGTCATATCAAAAGTTCATAATCAAAAAGGTTTATAGATTCATAGAAAAGATTTTAATTCAAAGGTTTCATATTAAACTTGTATTTAAAATAATCTTTCAGTGACTTTCATAAAATGATGTTTGGTAAAACTTTCTTATACAGATAGTCTTTAAAAGAAATTTTCATAAAACCTTTAGTGCTGTTTCAATTCAAAATTGGTATAACATCGTACTCAAAAGCTTTTCAAAAACGTTTTCATATCATTAAGGAAAGTTTCCAATTTTAGTTATAATGTCAAAATGAATCTTCAGGGTATTCAGAGGTTTGCATATTCAGGTCACAAGGTGAAGAACGAATCATGTCAAGTATCAAGGAATAAAGCAGGGTTCAGTTTATCAAGGGAACTCAGAATCAGATACCATATCAGAAAGGTTCATAATCAAATTCTTATAACAAGGTTCTAATCAGGGATTTATAAACAAGGGAATCATATGAAAGGTTCAAGTAAAAGGGGATCATAGCAATGGCATTAATACAGAAACTGACAGATCAGAAAAATGAAAGAGATCATGAGAAACCTGTGAGAAGGTCAGAATATCTGTACCTTATACCGCAAGTAAAAAACACAATAGAAATATAAAGGTCGGAAGCAAACTCCATCTTCAGCGAATCTACACGAATTCATGACTGTTTTATTAAAAGCTTATTTAATTCAGATTACTTATTTCAGTCGGCTTTCCATTTTTAGTAACTTTCCTTTTCAGGTAACTTTCCAAAAATAGCAACTTTCCATATTTAGTAACTTTCTATTTTTAGCAGGTTTCCAGAATTAGTAAGTTTCCATTTTTAGCAGATTTCCATATTTTATGGTTTTAAATATAAATATACCAAGGTTAAAGGTTTAAAATGAAAATATCACAAGTTATTCATTTTAAATCATATGTTATCCAGAATTACACTTTTAACCCTTTAGATTTAACAATTTACAATTTATACCCCTTTAGTTAATTAAATTACAGATTAAACCCTTTAATTACATAAATCACAATTTAACCCTTACCATATTATATTAACACTTCAAGCCCTTAATTTTACAAAATTACAGAATACTCCTCTTAATTTAATATATGGTATGATTTACCCTTCAAGTTTCCAGAATTTACACTTTTAGTCCCTCTATTTCAAATAATTACAATTCGAATATATAATTACCAATTAAACCTTTTACTTGCAAATTTTACACATAGGACCCTCATTTAATATTTTTTTATACATTACCCCAGATCTAAATAACCTTACAAAAATACCCCACAAGTTTAAAGAATTACAAAACACACCCTTAAGTTTTAAAAACAAATCGTATAACACTTTTTAAGTACAATTCCAAACCCTAATCAAATCCAATCATTGACCCATCATTATTAAAACCTTAAAACACATTAAATGACCAGATCATGTCCCAAAAACCCTAACCCTAATTATTTTGATTAGGTTTTATTTATTTCTTTATTTTTTTCCAAAAATCCGGTTTGTACAAAAATTAGCCACACTTTATTTAAGCTTCCAAAATTCGAACCAATATTTTTCTCAGGTTATATGATGCATAAGGAACTCATAAAAATTATATAACAAGCCCAGAAAAATCGTATAGCATATTTTAGATTTTATGTATGTTTTTGATATCAATAATTACCACGACATATTTATGCCTCTACAATTCGTTCCATCATTTTTCCCAGATCATATACTTCATATGAGGTCCAAATAAAATAAACATATCACCCAAAAAATTCGTATGACTCGATTTTCATTTTATGTGTGTTTTTTATCTCAAAATTTTGTACGATCATATTAACTTGCATGATTCGATTCTACCAATTTATATGAGTCATATATGATCTAAGTAACATCAGAAAAATACCAAATCGATTTTAGAATGTGTAGATTTAGACGCATGAATTATTACCTCTCGGATGAAAAATTCGACTAAGAAAAATATCCCACGATCAAACCAGCGAATCCACAACCCTATGCTTATTTTTTCCAGCTCCCTTAGGCCTTAAAGATCACTAGAAAAATACCCAATAGCTCCATAAAAATCGGATGGAGAAGAGAGGATTTTGTGTGTGTTTGTTAGGGTTTTTCGGATGGGAAATAATAGAAATAAATAAAAATGCCGAGTGATGAGGAGGGGGGGGGAGCAAATCACGGTAATTAGGGGTAAATGGGCAATCAAAATTACTTTGAGAATGGTTTCCATATTTGTTTGATCATTATCTTATTTTAAAAGATTTAAAAACACAAAATAAATAATTTAAATAAGTATTCGGCCCATATATAACTTTTGTGTGTAATATGTATTTTTTTTTGTACATTGTAGAAATGTTAAAATGTTGTCTCAAAATTATTTCCTTTCATATGTAGCTCATTACTAACGGTTTGGGATTTATTTGACATTTTATGTAAGCTTTAATTAAATTTTAAAGTTTCAGGGGCATTTTGGTCATTTTGTATGCTTTTAAATTTTGGGTTTTACAAATAGTCTATCACCTCCTCGGAAGCATATCCTTCAACAATACTACCCTCGGGTCGAGACCGGATCCTTACATACCCCTTCACGACGCCCATATATCTCTCAAAAGGATACATGTAACGTAAAAATACCGGATCGCAAGCCTTAATTTCACTGACGATATGAGATACCAGGTGAACCATGACATCGAAAAAGGACGGCGGGAAGTACATCTCTAATTGACATAAAGTAATGATAATATCTCTTTGCCATGAATCCAAAATTTCAGGGTCAATCACTTTCGAGTGAATCATGTTAAAAAACAAACAAAGTTTTGTGATTGTATGTCGGACATGCTTTGGTAACAAACCACGAATTGTGATGGGAATCATATGTGCCATTAAAACATGACAATCATGTGACTTCATTCCTTGCAGCTTACAGTCTTTCATGGATACCAAGCTCCTAATGTTTGCTGAATAGCTAGATGGAACCTTAATATCATGTAAGCATTTACAAAATTGGGTCTTTTCTGCTTTCGACATGGTATAACAAGCTGGTGGCAGGTACGTGCGTTTTTTGTCATTCTCAACAGGGGCGAGCTCTAACCGGATTCCCCATGAGACCATATCTTTTCGAGCATTAATACCATCTTTAGTTTTTCCGGTAATATTCAACAGTAACCCCACCAAGCTGTCACATACGTTCTTTTCAATGTGCATAACGTCGATACAATGTCGTACTTCCAAATCCTTCCAATATTCTAACTCCCAAAAAATTGACTTTTTTTTCCACGTTCCTTGTTCAATTTGACGTCCTTTTCCTTTTCCAAACACAGTGTTTAGATTAGAAACTCGAGAAAGTGCAGTATCTCCACTAAATCGTGTCCTGACTCGTCCATACTCCGTACGTCCGTCAAACTCCGAACTCATATGACGATACTGGTGATTAGTTGGAAGCGATCTTCGATGGCCCATGAACACGGTTTTTTTGCAATTGTCTAACCACCTTGTGTTAGACCCGTTTCCCGGGTAGTGGGACCCCACCCTAGATGAAATGGACCGAGTCTAAAAGTGGTTGTTAAGGGCAAGTGGTTATAGTGTTAACTGTTAAATGTTAATCTGTTATGGCCTAGATGCGGCGCATCTAGGAAGTTACATGCGGCGTATGGTAGAATAGAAAGTAGAACCGACTGGTTATAGTCCATGCGCCGTATTGGAGAAGGAGATACGGAGTATATAATGGGTAGCATGGATGCGGCGCATCTATGCAGATAGATGCGGCGCATCGACCTTAAATAAGCAGAATGGACAGAATTGCCCTTGTAGCTAGAAACTTCCCTATTATTCTATAAGATACCACACTCTCCTGTAAAAGAGAGTGTGTTTCTGTGGGTGTCGAGCTAAAGGAGAAAGAAAGGATGAGATGATGAGATGATGATGGTTTAATGGTGATAATTCAAGAATGAAGTCTATAGCTTGTCCTAGCATGGTTATCAAGTAAGTAATGATGCTTAATTAGTGTTTAATTGATGATTAAGAATCTAGGGTTTGTGAACCCTAATTTGGGATTAAAGGGTAAATGGTGTTTTAAGATAATTAAGAAGTAATGATGATTATGTGATGAGTTTTAATGGGTTTAAGTTGGTAAATGATGGGATTAGCTATCATATAATCAATATATGATTATATGATGATTAGAAGTGTTTAGAGGTTAGTTATGGTAGTGTTAACCATGATTATAGCTAATGATTATGTATTATATGTTATGATGATAATGGTTTAGGATGTAATGATGATGATGATAAAGATGAAGATGTTGAGGATGATGTTAGTGATAGTATTGGCTTGGACTCAAGGTAAGTAAACCGGCTATAAAATGATGTTATGATGATTTCTATGCATTATGTGTCTAGATGATCATATATGCTAAGATTAATGAATGTTTGTGTGATGTTGTTATGTGTTAGTAAGTGTAAGGTAGCGATGGATTAGGCAAGGTTGGATTAAGGTATGTGTTTATGTTCGATGTATTGAAGGATTTAGGGTTATGATGTGTAATGTGAGAATGAATTGTAATGTTATGTTATACCCGTTTTACTTACTAAGCATTCGTGCTTACGGTTTAAGTGTTTAATGTTTTGTAGGCGAAAGTGTTGAGATGAAGGCTTGGATAAGGATTAATGTTGGATATGCGATTGGTAGAAGGATTTGGTAAGAAAGTAGAGCTAGGTAGAATACCGAGCTCAATGTCAAGTTTGTACCCCCGTTGGTCTTTTAATGAGTTGTAATGTGTTTTTAAGTGTCAAAGTGTATGTCAAGTGTTGTGCAACGATTTGGAAGTCATTTGATGGGTCTAAGTATGTTTTATGTGTAAACGAGTAAAGTTAAAGGAGTGTTTGGATTAGGGTCTATTTGTACCCAATTTGGGGTCAAACGGGTTAATTGTCGTGTATTCTAGTTTGATATGCTAAATGAATGATTTCTGGGAAGTTTGGTGTGAAACGAAAGTGGTTTAAGTGGTGTGTTGTGAAAATGGGTGTGTAAAGCTTCTACAGGTTTTCCTGCTGATGTTCTGTGTAATTTGGTAGATGCGGCGTATCTAATATATTAGATACGGCGTATCAGAAGTCTCAGGTGATGCGGCGCATCTAATATATAGATGCGGTGTATCAGAGGTTTAAGGTGATGCGGCGTATCACTTTAGGTGGATACGGCGCATGGTCTGATACGGCGTATCCCTCAGAAGGGATGCGGCGTATCGTTGGTCAGAAGGATTGTCCATTTATATTATAAAGTTTTATGGGAAATGTGTCGAAGGGTTTTCGAGTATATGTTCTGCAAGTATTTTAAAGGGTTTAATGTATAAGTTATGGTTATGTAAATGAAGAATTTGTATGAGTCCGTTTTAGTTAAACGTTTCCGAGTCAAAAGTCAAAGTTTTTAGTATAAGCGGGCACGGGGCGTTACACCTTGAGCATGTCTCATCTTCACAAATCGGGCATGCCTATTTACCCTTTGTGCTGTATCCTGACAAATTTCCATATGCCGGAAAATCATTTATGGTGCAAAAAATCATGGCTTGCAACATAAATTTCTCTTTCTTATACGCATCATACATTTCTTCACCCGGTTTCCATAATTTTTTCATATCGTCAATCAGAGGAGACAAATACACGTCAATGTCATTACCAGGTTGTTTTGGACCGGAAATCAATAATGACATCAAAATTTATTTACGTTTCATGCATAACCACGGTGGAAGATTGTACATACATAAAAGAACCGGCCAAGTACTATAACGACTGCTCATGTTTCCGAATGGGTTGATTCCGTCTGAACTTAGTCCAAATCGAATATATCTAATCTCTTTACTGAATTCTGGAAACTTGTTATTAATTTTTCTCCATTGAGGGGAGTCCGCCACATGCCTTAATTTCCCGTCGTCTTTACGTTGATCGAAATGCCAACGCAACAATTTGGCCTCTTTTTTGTTTTCAAATAACCGTTTCAGTCTCGGTATGATTGGAAAATACCACAATAGCTTAGCCGGAGGTCCATTTTTTGTCACATCATCAGTAATTTCATTCGGTTCTTTTTTATACCTTGATGTTCCGCAAGTAGCACATGCATGCAAGTTTTCATACTTCTCACCCCTATACAACATACAATCATTCGGACATGCGTGTATTCTTTCAATTTCTAGTCCCATTGGATACATTATTTTTTTAGCTTGGTATGTAGAAATGGGTAACTCATTATTATCGGGAAGTAGTCTATGTAAAAACTCTAATAGCTTCGTGAAGCTACTATCACTCCAACTACTACTTGCTTTTAATTTTAACAACTCCAGAACAGCCGAAAGTATTGAAAAATTCTTACAACCATCATACACCGGTTTCTCTGCTTCATCAAACAATTTTTGTAAATCTTCTTGATCAATATCACCATTAGCCTCTAAATCATGCAACATCTCATTTAAATTTTCATGTTTGTCATTAATGTAAGAATCATTCTTCTCATTAGCATTTGATACATGACTCGATGTGCTATTATCAACTAGTGATTCCCCATGTTCTGACCAACAAGTATATTTACGGACAAAACCATATTTGAGCAAATGGTATTCAATCGCTTTGATATCATTATATGGTACAAAATTTTTACATTGCGAACACGGACAAAAAACCTCAATATCTCCCTTAGCCACTCGGTTAGACTCAGCAGCGATAAGAAAACTTTGCACTCCATTTACTAATTCTGGGTCATTAACGTTCATGCCGTACATCCATTTTCGTTCCATCTGAAAATTTAAAACAACATAATAAATCATATGCATGTACGAATGAAACATACTTGGTCACATGTGGCACATCCTAACCCACCTTTTGAATATTTTATCTCATATGCGTATACGTTATAGCGGGTTGACTATTTAGGAAAAAAATCGGCAGCATTTCCCCTCAACTCCCCAAGTAGGCGTATAAAACACAAACTCGAAGGAGTAAAGAGAAATGTATACCAATTTTTTTCTTAAATAGTCAACCCGCTATAACGTATACGCATCCTAAATGAGACAAAATATTCAAAAGGCAGTCCCAAACGGGGACTGCCCGAAATTAATCTCTATTAGATTAGTTTCGGACGGGTATAACTAATTTCATATAAGAATCTATTTATAATTTCTAGATGCACATGTTATACATACACAAATAAACATATTAACCACATACATATATATAAGTTTAGATCTAACAACATAAAGATAAATAATGTTACAAATAACAAAAAAGTTTATAAACTCACCTTATGATCCGAACTTTTCTAAAATGAGTTGAAAGCTCTAATTTGGATACATGATGAAGAAGTTTATACCTATACAAATATCAAAAATATATTAGTTAAGCATAAAATAAAAAAAAATTATAATGAGTAAAAGTAAATAAAAATGCAACTATTACCTTCTTTTTTTTTGTAGTTTTGTGAGTTTTAAGTTAAATTTATTGTGGTTGTTGATGGAGTGTTTAATGTAATAGAAAGATTTGAGTTGAGGATGAGTAAATGTGGTGTATTGAATGAGAGTGTGTGTGGGTGTTGGGAGATAGGCAGCAGTGTGTGGGTGTTGGGAGATAGCAGACAGCAGTTTCCGTTGGGGAGGTAGGTGGGGTTTTGAATTTGCTTGGTGCGGTTTTAAAAGTAACCGTAGCAAAAAATGATTAGTTGGTGCGGTTCCTAAAAAAACCGTATCAAAATATGATTATTTGGTGCGGTTTTAAAAGTAACCGTACCAAATAACAAAGAAACACACCAAATAGGTTTTGCTTGGTACGGTTTTTATACAAACCGCACCAAATGGGTTTTTTGATACGGTTTTCCATATAACCGTATCTAAGGAGCGTACCAAAAAATACTTTGTGTGGTAGTGTATAATAAGTTATTTTGAGCTTTAAATGTTAAGTAAGGACCTGAAAAATTCGCGGTTGCTACAGAATGTTTCACCACTCAGGAATGATTAGTGCCGATAGTATCAGTTAAGGATGATTAGAGCAAAAAACTACAAACCAAATGGATGATTTTTGCAGTTTACTCTAAATTCTTTAATCCACCGTTGTTGTCAATACAAAGGCCAAATAACTAAAACCATTTTGATCAGTAAGCTATCGAAAATCCAAAGGCAAAACATATCAACACTTAAAATCCAGGTCGTACGACCCAATGTCCCACTTTAAATTCTTACCTGATTATCATAAATTCATAATGAATGACTACACATCTATGGTATGTTATGGTCACTTATGCATTGTGGTAGATACACTATATCTCTTTAATATACCTTATCCAATGTTAATAGTTGATATGTCATTTTCATGTTTTCGAATAACTTCAACGAAACATACCGACCACATCTTAAATTACCTCATAAGGGTGTTGGCAACCCAAGACTCGGAGTCTTGGCATGATTTCCACCGACCAATCACAGAGTGTCATGTGGCAGGAGGATTCTGAAGCCAAAACTGTTGGCAGTGGAAGGATTCGGAATCATGTCTCATTTTATTTTTTTATTATTTGTATATAATGTTATAAATAATAAAAATTATATGTAAAACAATTTATTATTTATATATAAAGGATAAATAAAAAAATGTTATTTACTTTAAATTAAATTTAAAAAAAAAAAAAAAAAAAAAAAAAAACTACAAATTTGAAAGGGACCAAACAGCCAAGACACAAGGACTAAATTGCAAAAAACTTCAAATATCATCTTCTCCAAACAATATATACACACCTGCTGTATATCATCTTCTACAAATATCATCAGAACATGTTCTTTAGATATACAATGCAACAAATATATACAAAGTTGAGTTTTTTTTTAAAAAAAACAAAGCCAAAAAATGCAAAAAGAAGCCCAACGTTCAAAATTTGAGTTTGTCTCTTTCCCATGCTTCAGCGTCTGAATCTTGCTTCCGAATCACACGACGCCAGCGTCTTGGGGGTTGGCGGCGGTGTTCACCGGCGTCCTCCCCCCAAGACGCTGGGAAGACGCATCCGTTGCCAACACCCTAAACTCCAACAATTCAAATGTCACATCTCATTTTACACATTTATATATAAACCTTGTCAAAAAAGTTGAGAAACATATGTCGACATAGAAATCTTTCATTTAATACCCTCTATTTGATAAATCTTTTAGTCAATAAACATCCTTAATTACCTAACTAATCCAAACTTAATTATGTAAAAAAATAAATCTCCCTTTCTCACTCTCTCCACAACTTAATTTACAAATACAAGCATCACAAGTTATTAATCACAACATTCCAACTAGTATCATCATGCAACACTAATGATGTTATCGCCATTGCTACTATTAAAGCTACCCGACATTTCTTGAAATGTAGCCACTGTGTGTCTTGTTGATGATGATGGCGATGATTGTTGTTCGGAAGATGTTGAGGGTGTAGAGGTTGATAGGTTTAATGTTAAGGGCAATGGCGGTTCGAGGTTGTCATTTGTTGTGCTTAGATTGAGTTTGGCCATTTTGTTCGATGGGGGTATTGGGATAGGAGGCATTTGATTTCCTATGGTCTTAGTTACTTGTTTGGTTGTAGGTGCACGTCCAAGTGTGAGACTCTCTAGCCTGGTTGATGGAAAAGATGATATGGGGAACTTTTCCGGCTCGTATTTTAGTTTTGATGGTAGCTTTTGATCATCATCCATTGACGAGGTCATGCACTGCAAGTCCAAGAAGAACGTGAAATTTAGTATGAAGTTGTATAAATACTACATATTTAAAGTATACAATCACTTTGTGTACGTTAATTATATAAGCTAACTAAACTTGTTACTAAAAACAATAGCAATGCCCAAACATGGAAGATACACCGCTTGTAGTCATATCTATTATAGGTAACATGGACAAACGAAGGCAAATATTATTCACATGCATGAATATATCACATTTGATGAAATGTGGATAATATTCTAATAAAAGTTGCAGAAACTGTATATGCAATTACTTAAATTTTGTTTCTATCAAGATTTAATAATACATAAAAAAAAAATAATGTAGCAAAGTATTTACCGCTGAGAAATGATTGTTAGAAATGGTTAAATAATTAATGTGCAAATGTCTAGTATCGAACCCGAGACCTCGGGATTGCACACATTACAAATGAGTATTAAGGAATAATAATAAATGTATTTTATATATTTATTATTAACACAAGAACTTAACGACCGTTAGTGTTTTCCGTTAAATGACTAACGACCGTTAGACGCAAATAAGGAAAGAAGTGTTTGTATAAAATTAGGAAACAAGGAAAAGATCTAGAACCCTCTCCTTGGGTTGATCGGCCGAACAAAGGCTATGGGGCAACCCATTGCCCTAACTTGTTCCCAAAGTTTCCTAAACACTATATAAACAAACCTTGGGTAATTGTTTTGGCTAATCTTTTGTGCACACAATTATCCCTAAAGTTTTCTCTCCGCTTCTTTTGTTCTTGCCGATCGTACAACACCCTCTTAGGGTTTGTGGGATCGCTTTTTGTTAAACAAAAATCAAATCTTATGTTTTACTTGCATAACCTTAATACGGTTTAATTTGTGTGTACAAGAACGAGGTAACAACACACTATTGTTGTTATCAAGAGATTGATAAACAAAACGGTAAGGGGTTTATCATTGATCTAGTTTAATAAATAATCAAGATTTATTGAAGTGCATCGGGTACGTTTTCTATTTATGTTTAAGTTAATAATTATGTGTTATATGTTATTGTTTACACGCTTTCGCATACTTGTGTACTTTGTGTTATTGAATTATATGATTGTCATGGTTTTCAAATTCCAACAGTGGCATCACGAGCCATGTATAACATGTAATTAATTACTTAAACAATAAAAAACGTATCTTTAAATTGTTTAGATTATACATGTTTTATTTTCTAGGGTTTTATTATTAAAATTTTTTTTTTTTTTAATAAAAGTCGAAACCCTAACCCTAATTTAGGGGGGTGTCGATTTGATCATAAACCCTAATTAGGGTTTGTGTTTTTCATAATTAATTGTGATTAATTAGAAACCCTAGGTCTTTAACAAGTTGTTGTGTTATGAATCTTGTGACCTAATTGCTATATGATATGCATGAATCCGTGACTATACATGCATAATTAGTCACGGATAAATTACTTGAATTAAATTGTTTAGATGTTTGCTACATGGTTAGATAAATCTAAAATTAGGGAAGACCTAATATATATTAAATTAATGAATCGGTTATGTGCAACGTGGTATATTATCATTAAAACTTACGCGGCCAATTGTTGGCGACTGTGGTCCATTGGGTACAATGAGCTCGAAAACCAATAGGAGTTTTATTGATTCTATACATAATAATTCACATATAGATTATTAATAGGATTTGTTTAAAAGGTTGCATGTGGCTAGATGTTTCACTTACAATTAATTGTTTTTAATTGTTTTATTATTAGTTGATTGTTTGTTTTCTTTTAATTACTTGTTTATTGTTTTTTTTATATGTGATATGTTAAAGTAAGCAATAAAAAGGGTAATTTTCAAAGAAAATTAAATTGGACTAATAATGGTGAAACATAAAGTAATAAAGTAATGATCTTGCAAAGTCTTATGTGCCGACAGTGGTTCGCTTCGCACGGTAATTTGCTCACAGGCGAGACTAGCAAGATCTAAACTTTGTCACTTTTTTTTTAAGACTAAGATCATAAACTTTTGCTTGATTGATGTTTTTGTACAATAGTGTGTGAAAGGCGGACCAAAGTTGACAAAATGTGTGGTGGGTTTATCTGGAGAGGGGTTTTTTAAGAGATTTGCTCCTACCGGCTCTCCGGGCCCGCTTGTGCGTCAACTGCGACTTACCTATATCACTATTTACGTACACTATCATCTTAAGGGTGATTTACCTCAATTCCACGCGCCACTTTTGTGGCAAATATCCGAATAACATGTAAGTAGTAGGATATGTGGGCGATAATTGTTGGTACTTCTTTAATTGGTGAACCCAATACCTCAAGTAAATAGTTTTTTGGTTTACTCTTAACTAATTGGTAAATTAAAATTGTTTTGAAAACTAATGATACAAAGATGAGTGCATGCATCTTTGTACATGTTTTTGTCACATCAAAAACTAAATACCCTAAAATTTAAGTTACATGCCATCTAACTATAAGAAACACTTGAAGTTAATTGTGGGTATGCGTGAGACCTGGACCAAAATTAATGACAAGGTAAATTTCCGAGTGTGCGTTAGACCACACATGGATTAATTTGCAGTTTCTAAGTTAGACAACTTAATTAAGCTGATGCGTGAGACCTAGAGCTTAAGGCATGAGATGGGATAAAACATGCTTACGTGACATATTGATGAATCAATATGTAGTAAATCCCATAAATTATCTAGGAATTGGAAAACTTGTTTGCCAATTATTGTACGACAGATTACCATCTATTGTACTTCCACTACTAGCAGATCAACTGATGTAGTGGAATTATGTAAAGTTGGATCCTAGATTTTCAAGGAAATTAAGTTGGTTATATGAATATATCCATGGGTATTATATTTTCTTGAGAATAAGTATTATCGAAAATACTAATGTTTGAACTTTTCTATTTTCTGTAGAATGGCTCAACCCGATAACTCCGTGTTCGCTGCTTTCAAGAGTCATCTTGAAAGAGCCAAATTGACTGGGAACAATTTCAATGATTGGCACAGATCGCTCAGAATTGTTTTGAGGGCGACTGGTAAGCTCAATTACTTGAATACTCCTTGCCCTGATGAGCCTGCTGCGACTGCTTCTGAAGAGGTCAAAGCAGCATGGAGAGCTGAGTATGCTAAGTACAATGAGATTGGGTGCTTAATGCTTCAAAGTATGGATCCAATGATGCAAAAGAAGTTTGAGTATTATTTTCCATATAACATGCTCGAGCAGCTCAAGAAGTCTTATGAAAAGACACCTGAAATTGAAATGTATGAGTCTCTTGACAAACTACACAGCTGCAAACATGGTGATGGTAAACCATTTGAAGACTATGTGAATGAGATGAGAGATTTCTTTGATCAACTTCATAGAGTCAGATTTGGTTATCCCGAGAATGTTCAAGTTAACCTAATCAACAGGTCCCTTAACAAGGATTTTGCTGGTTTTGTACAGAACTTCAACATGCATTGCTCAGGGAAGACAGTTTCTGAGTTACTCGCATTGCTTGTTGACTATGAGAAACACTTACCACCCAAGGGCAAGGCTCCTACTCCGCAAGTGTTGGCAATTCAAGGAGGTAGGATCCAGAAAAAATTGCGTGTGAACAAGGGTAAGGGTAAAGGTGATAAAGGCAAGCAGGTCATGGCCTATCAACCAAATCCTAAGGTGAATCAACACCAGCCCAAGAAGAACAAGGTGAGTCCTCCAGGAAAGAAGGATCAGGCTTGTCACCACTATCATGAAGTAGGGCACTGGAAGAGGAACTGTCCGCTCTACATCAATGACTTGCGACAGAAGAAGCAAAAGAGTGAAGCTGGTAATCCCAGCTCTTCAGGTGCATTCTTTGTAATCGAATTATTTACTCTAACTCGTAAGTTAAATTCCTGGGTATATGATACGGGATGTGGTATTCATATTTGCAATACTATGCAGGGGTTTAGAGTTGAGAGAAAGCTGGCCT
This sequence comes from Artemisia tridentata subsp. tridentata, assembly GCA_021014915.2. NCBI lineage: Eukaryota > Viridiplantae > Streptophyta > Magnoliopsida > Asterales > Asteraceae > Artemisia > Artemisia tridentata. The sequence continues at coordinate 44,657,892 of CP139506.1, read as the reverse complement.
ATGGACAACAATTCTTGCACGTGGGTAATGGAGCACATGCAGCAGTTGAAGCTATAGGCGTATTTAATTTAGTGTTGCCTTCGGGCTTAGTACTATCTTTAAATAATTGTCATTATGCACCGTCAATTGTTAGAGGTGTTATTTCATTTTCATGTTTGTTGAACCTTGGTTTTGAACATACTATTAATAGCAATGGAATTTCTGTTTCTTTAAATGGTGTATTTTATTTTAATGCTATTGCTGTGAATGGTATTTTTGAACTTGATATGAATGATAATGGTAATGCTTGTGTTAAAAATAATTCGATGTATAGCATCAACAATAAGAGAATCAAGAAAAGTCTGGATTCATCTTATCTTTGGCATTGTCGTGTTGCACACATAAGCAAGGATCGCATGAAAAAGCTGCAACATGATGGGCTTTTAGAAAAGATCAATGATGAATCATTTGATAAATGCGAGTCTTGTATTAGTGGGAAGATGACAAAGAAACCCTTTAATAATAGGATTGAGAGGGTTACTGATCTACTTGGTCTTATTCATACAGATGTGTGTGGACCACTTAGACATGTGTCAAGGAGAGGTACTAGCTACTTCTTAACATTTACGGATGATTTCAGCCGTTATGGTTATGTTTATTTACTTAAACATAAACATGAGGTGTTTGAAACATTCAAAGTGTTTAAAGCTGAAGTAGAGTTGCAACTTGGAAAGAAGATTAAAGCTCTTCGATCCGATAGAGGTGGTGAATACCTGAGTCAAGAGTTTGTGGATTATCTAGCTAAGGAAGGAATTGTCCAGCACCTTACTTCTCCATATACACCACAACAAAATGGTGTATCTGAGAGAAGAAATCGTACATTGCAAGACATGATACGATCTATGTTTAATCTAACAACTCTTCCCTTCTCATTCTGGGAATATGCCTTAGAGTCTGCTGTTCGCATTCTTAATATGGTTCCCACAAAGAAGGTTGATAAGACACCATTTGAGTTATGGACTGGAAATGCTCCTAACTTGTCTTATCTTAAGGTCTGGGGTTGCGAGGCGTACGTTAAACGTGACTCAGGCGACAAGCTCCAACAAAGATCTGTAAAATGCATCTTCGTAGGATACCCAAAGGAAACAATGGGTTACTACTTTTATTATCCTCCTGAGAACAAAGTATTCGTTGCTAGGTATGGAGATTTCTTGGAAAAGGATCTCATATCTCAAGAATTAAGTGGGAGGATATATGATCTGGAAAAAGATCAAGATGATGCATTACCTTCTGAAAACACTAGCCAACTTCCTGAAGAACCAGATAGTCTGGGTCCTCCACCAGAAGTTGAAGTGGTTCCCATTCGCAGATCCGTAAGGACTGTAAAAGCTCCTGAACGTCTATGTCTTAACGTAGAATGTGAGGAATATATACAATGGGATCTTGATGAACCGCCTAGTTATAAAGCTGCCTTTAATAGTCCTGAAAAGGAAAAATGGTTAGTTGCAATGAATGGGGAAATGCAATCCATGAAAGACAATGAAGTCTGGATTGAAGTAGACCTTCCTCCTAATGCCAAGGTAGTTGGGAGTAAGTGGCTCTTCAAGAAGAAAACAGACATGGATGGCAATGTACACACCTATAAAGCCCGTTTTGTAGCTAAAGGATTTACTCAAACGTATGGTGTTGACTACGAGGAGACTTTTTCTCCTGTAGCTGACATTAGGGCTATTAGGATTCTCATAGCCATAGCTGCATACTGTGACTATGAGATTTGGCAGATGGATGTAAAAAACACCTTCTTAAATGGTCGCCTAGATGAAGACATCTATATGGCGCAGCCTGAGGGGTTTGTGAATCCAAAATTTCCAAATCGTGTATGCAAACTTCAAAGATCCATTTATGGATTGAAGCAAGCATCACGACAATGGAACAAGAGGTTTGATAGTGAAATAAAAAAGTTTGGTTTTACTCAAAATCTTGATGAGCCATGTGTATACCACAAAGTTAGTGGGAGTGAAGTAATTTTCCTTATATTATATGTCGATGACATATTAATCATGGGAAAAGACATTCCAAGTTTGCATGAAGTCAAGGCATATCTTGGAAAGTGTTTTTCTATGAAAGATTTAGGGGAAGCTGCTTTCATTCTGGGAATTAAGATATATAGAGATAGATCTCAGCGATTAATTGGATTAAGCCAAAGTGCTTACATCGATAAAATATTGAAGAGATTCAATATGCAAGATTCCAAGAAGGGATATTTGCCGATGCAAGAACAACATGGCTTGAGCAAGAAAGTTTGTGCTTCAACACCTGAAGAGGTGAAACGCATGGCAAAAGTTCCTTATGCTTCGGCTGTGGGATCTATGATGTATGCGGTTAAAAGCACAAGGCCAGATGTGGCGTTTGCTCAGAACTTAACCAGTCGATATCAGCAGAATACAGGTGAAGCTCACTGGACTGTTGTTAAGAATATTCTTAAGTACCTTAGGGCTACTAAAGATATGTTCTTAGTTTATGGGGGTGATCCACAAGCAGAACTTGATGTTACAGGTTACTGCGATGCTTCGTGGAAAGGTGATAAGGATGATATGAAGTCTCAGACTGGATACGTCTTTGTCATTAATGGAGGAGCTGTGGATTGGAGGAGCAAGAAGCAGAGTACATTAGCGATGTCTGCAGCAGAAAGTGAGTACATAGCTGCATCAGATGCTACAATGGAAGCCGTCTGGATTAGGAAGTTTGTATCAAGGCTTGGAGTTATGCCTTCGATTCAACGACCTATAAAAATGTATTGTGACAATTCAGCTGCAATTACATTTGCCAATGAACCTGGAATCATGAAAGGCACCAGACATTATCCGATCAAATATCACTATGTGCGAGAGCAAATAGAGATTGGGCAGATCGAAGTACTCAAAGTTCACACAGATGATAACTTGGCAGATCAATTGACGAAAGCTCTTCCTGGCACTAAGCTTTATAAGTTAGCTGAAGGAATAGGTCTTCGTAAGGCTGAAAGTTTCATGCCCATTTGTGATTAGTATTTGGATAAAGGATGTAATAGACAATTATTGGTTTTATGAAATAAAGTATTGTTTATGTTTTATTGTCTTGTTGAAATATACATATATCCTGTTTTTGCATGTTTATATCCTTGAATAAATTTATTATTCTAAATGTGTCCATTGTCGGTTGATGATATGGGAATATCATTAAATTAAGACAAATGTGAATGTTGGTTAAAGAATATACTTGAAAGTATATTGATGCGTAGTCATACCAAATTCACATGATATTCTATGAGTAGAATATAGGACTTATCCCAACTAAGCATGAGATTACTTATGGATCTTGTCATCAAGTAATTCATGAAATAGTTATCCTCAGACTTGAGATACCAGATAAGAGTCATGGATGTAGTGCGTTTTTGTAAAGCAATCTACCGCTTACCGTAACTGGAAGTTATAAGGATTGTTTTCAGAAGTGTTGCAAAGTCCATGGGTTATTCTTGTAGTCAAGAAAGAATTTGTTCCTTCAAATTTTGTTTTGAAGTATAATACTGCTGGGCCCCTCGTAGGGTTGACAAAATGTTTGCGTGGCCACGCCCAAAGTCTATCTGGAATATGTTCAGATGTTTTGGTAATTTTGTTCAATCATTTACAACGAGAAACAGAAACATTAATAAAGAGTGACTTAGATCCATTTCTTTATTAATAGAGTATTAGTAACAAAAGGATAATAATAATGATGAATCATTAAAGATTTTCCAGGAAATCTAGCTCGAGTCGGACTAGGGGCATTGGAGTGTTGCAAGACGCCAACCAATGTCATTTTGCTATTAATAGTTAACCAAGTGGGAGTTGTTAGAAATGGTTAAATAATTAATGTGCAAATGTCTAGTATCGAACCCGAGACCTCGGGATTGCACACATTACAAATGAGTATTAAGGAATAATAATAAATGTATTTTATATATTTATTATTAACACAAGAACTTAACGACCGTTAGTGTTTTCCGTTAAATGACTAACGACCGTTAGACGCAAATAAGGAAAGAAGTGTTTGTATAAAATTAGGAAACAAGGAAAAGATCTAGAACCCTCTCCTTGGGTTGATCGGCCGAACAAAGGCTATGGGGCAACCCATTGCCCTAACTTGTTCCCAAAGTTTCCTAAACACTATATAAACAAACCTTGGGTAATTGTTTTGGCTAATCTTTTGTGCACACAATTATCCCTAAAGTTTTCTCTCCTCTTCTTTTGTTCTTGCCGATCGTACAACACCCTCTTAGGGTTTGTGGGATCGATTTTTGTTAAACAAAAATCAAATCTTGTGTTTTACTTGCATAACCTTAATGCGGTTTAATTTGTGTGTACAAGAACGATGTAACAACACACTATTGTTGTTATCAAGAGATCGATAAACAAAACGGTAAGGGGTTTATCATTGATCTAGTTTAATAAATAATCAAGATTTATTGAAGTGCATCGGGTACGTTTTCTATTTATGTTTAAGTTAATAATTATGTGTTATATGTTATTGTTTACACGCTTCCGCATACTTGTGTACTTTGTGTTATTGAATTATATGATTGTCATGGTTTTCAAATTCCAACAATGATCGGGAGGACTAAAGATGTGACTAATTTCAAACCTAAACTTGTGTGTGAGTGTTTTATTAGTTTGTGAAATAGCATGAAATTAAACACATCTTTAAGTCTCCATCATTATTGTGAAATAGCATGAAATTAAACACATCTTTAAGTCTCCATCATTACTCTTTAGTGTTGATACATTAAATCCAATCAATGAAAATCCAAATGAGTTTCAAGACAAATATTGAATTGATGCTATTTTAAGACATACAAATTTGTGCAATGATTCTTTATCAACTTTTTTCGTCTAATAACTATTACGAAGTATATAATATCATACAAATCTGTTCATAAAAGGATAAATACATAAACTTGTCTCTTTAGGACTTTAGGTTATCGATTTTTTGTATCAAATATTTTAAACAGATAATGATAGAGAGATCTCATGGTTAATCTATTACTCTTTCTGTTTCAAAATAAACGTTCACTTTCAGATTGTGTAAATTTTTAGTATATCTTACTAACTATACATTGTCAATCAATCAAATATTATCCATACACACAGACTCTATTTTGATTGAGTGAAACACAACATGAACATTTATTTTTTTGACATCCAAAAATTGAAACATGTTTATTTTAGAACGGATGAAGTAATATCTTGATACATCAAAAATGCATTTTCTCACTCTAAATCTACACTTGATTTTTCCACTTGACATTAGGCTAAAAAACATTTTGGTAAAAAGGTCACCCCGGTAAAATATTATTACTCCAAAAGAAAACAATTAAGTACATTCGGCTACATTTTAAGAGAGTTGATACTTAATTACACCACTTTTTTTTATTCTTTCACCACAATATTACAATACTAATGCATATGTTACAAGGTGAGATATGCATAATTGTGGTGAAAGAATAAAAAAATGTGGTGTAAGTATCACTCCCACATTTTAAACATGACTATCATTTTCCTTTTCTAATATAAGTATAAATGAATGAAGAAGAAAAAGTTTCTTTTACAATAACCTTTTACATTGTTGTTAACAACTAGTACATGAACTAATTATCTAACAAAATCATCCGTAATCAATAACCTCTTCGTACTATTTAATTTCTTAAATACAAAAATATAATTAAGTATTATCTTTATTACTTACAGTTAAGTACTCTTTTTATTAGTCGTCTAAAGGTCACAAGTCATTGTAGAAACGAAAGAAAAGAAAAAATTACGTAAAATATAGAGTCGGATGCTAGTTATGTCTTAGTATTAACATATTTTTGCGAAAATAGTTAGCTGTGAACAACAATCTAGAAGTTAGTTTTTAGCATTTTCCAAAACTTTTATTCCCACATAACACATTTGCACGTAAACATTCGACAATCAAAGGTGGAGTAAGAATATACATGTAGACTTTTTTTTGTTCACTTTAGCTAGATAGCTTATTCATTTTCTTAGATAATTGATATCAACAGAAATAAAAGATTTGAAGATTTTTGTGAAGCAACTCCATTCACACAAGTAGGTGGTGATCTTGGTGGCCTGGAAGAATCCAACCATCTATCTATGTCAACTTTTATGACCAAATGACAACAACCAGTCATTTCATATTTCATAAGATATGAAATAAATTGCAATGATAGTATATGAATGGATGTAGTTTTGATTGGTTGTCATAAAAAAATGTTTCACTTAAATAATATACTTGGAAAAATATATAAAAGAAACTTGGCAATCACTTTCAATGCTTTGTCTATCAAGCTAAATACAATTTGAGATTTTGAAAAAACATGGTATAGAAAATTGTGACTCTGTTGGTACACCAATGGTCACTTTACCAAAAATCGGTGCTGATTTATTTGGGAAACCCATCGATCCGAAGAAATATCGGAGCATGATTGGTTCTCTCATGTACCTTACTGCTAGTCGACCCGATATTCATTTTGATGTTTGCTTATTACCACGGTTTCAGGCAAGGCCTACCGAAATTCACCTCCAAGAGGTTAAACGGATCTTTCGGTACCTACGAAGAACCATTAACATGGGACTTTGGTATCCGAAGGATTTCGAGTTTAAACTAATAGCATTTTCAGATGCGGATCACACAGGGTACCAAGTTACAGCAAAAAGTACATCAGGAGGAGCACAATTTTTGGGTGAAAAGCTAGTAAGCTGGTCATCAAGGAAACAAGACTGTACTGTATTATCAACTGCATAAGCCGAGTATGTGTCTCTATCTGCGTGTTTTGCCCAAGTTCTATGGATGAGGACACAACTCACATGTGAAAACGGAGAGGGGGGGGGGGGTGAATACGTTTACCGTTTTAAAACTTAAAACTTGTTGTATCAAATTTCCAATTCGGCTAGTTCTAATATGAACACTGTCTGTTGTAGTTTATATCTACCAAGTTGTCACACAAGTATTATCACATAATCACAACACAAGCAATCACATAATGCAAATATAAAAGTAAAGAGATAAGTAAAAGAAAGCGCAAACCGAACACGATGATTTATAGTGGTTCGGTCACGGAGCTCCTCTCCGCCCTACTCCACTCCCCGAGTACCCAACTCAAGAGTTACTTCACTAGATCAATAAACTCCCTTTCTTAGGCGGAGAAAACCTTTACACGTCGCTTACTTCCTTTTCCGGTACTAAGCTAAACACCGGGTTCTTTACAAGGGTACAACCACTCCCATCGTCGCTTATACAATTTTCGACACTAAGCTAGATGTCGAGTTCTTTACAAGGGTACAACCACTCCCGTCACTCTTTGTATTTTAAGGACTAAAATACTAACCTCACTCTACTGATCTAAATGATACAATGATGGTTACAACAATGATCCATGACATAAGTATAACATGGATATGAATGCCTACACTATATGAACTTCCATTGATCGGAAGCCTTCAATGTATGAAGATCACAAGCTCCCTAAACTTGTTGTGATGGATCTTCATGTATGCAACTAAGATCTTCTTGGTGGATCATGAAGTATGCTATGGATGATGTCTCATGATCTTGAGCTTGCTTCACAGGATCATTAACAATGTATGCTTACAACATAATGAAAGTTAGTAACATTATGATCATTATGTAATGGGTGATTAATGTATGAATCTACATGGTTTGCTACTGATCTAAGTGTGTGTAATGAGTGAGGGAATGTATGTTCTAGTTGGATGATTCAATGGGCAAAACTAACTACTATTTATAGTAAAACATGGCATGTAAACTATGGGCAAAACCATGGACTAACATGGTTTCTAGTGGCATGAAAACTATGGGCAAAACTATGGACTACCATGTTTTCTAATGGCATAAGTCTATGGGCAAACAATGGGTTGGTGTTTATAGCCAACAATACTTTTGCTCCGCGGATCTGAAGGATCCCTAAATTTGGATCCGCGCTTTATACCATTTGGATCCGCGCTTTATACCATTTGGATCCGCGGATTGACAGCTAGCAAACCTTACCAAATCTCATGAAATCTTCAAATGTCAACTATCTAACTTGTGTATCTAAACAAGATATTATACAATCTTACAAAGATTTCACTTGTGATGTATGCCATGATGTCATGGTATTATTTAACTAATAAAGTTTCTATTTTAAGAAATAAACATGTAAACTTGTATATGTTATTCCTAGTGAACTTTGTAATGTTTATGTGTATCCTAGTGATCATGTAAAATGAGGTTCTAAGTAGAATGATTAGCCTTTTTAAAATACTTAATTACCTAACCGTATTTTAAACATTCTAAATGGTTTGTTAAGGGTTTGATCATAATGCTACATAACAAACATGTACGAACCTGTGTTGTATCATACGAGGACTTGAGAGGTGTTGAATGTATGTTGAGACAATATAAGATTACAAGTAACTTGTACATTTTACTTTATGTATCAAGTTACATGTTTGTCATCAATCAAAACAAACGAGATTGCTTGCACTAGCAATCTCTCCAACGAGACTGCTTGCACTAACATCACAGATTATGGCTTTACTTTCAATAAAATACCTTTGTATTGTGACTCGAAAAGTGCCATAGCCATCTCGTGCAATCCAGTTCAACACTCGAAGACCAAGCATATTAGAGTCCGCTATCACTTCATAAAAGAGCATGTAGAAGAGGGTACTGTTGAATTTTTTTTCGTGAAGATGGATTTTCAACTTGCCGATCTATTTACTAAAGCCCTTCCAAAAGAAAGGTTTGACGATTTAGTTCGACGAATTGGCATGCGAAGCCTAACTCCTGAGGAGCTAGAACGTCTTCTTGAATCTTCTTGAGAATATCTTTCAAAAAGCTTCGCTGTAAATATTTTTTGAAAAACAAAATACAAAAATATAAAATTTTAAAAAATCCAAAAACAATAGAAAATTTTCAAAAATACAAAAACAATATAAAATCGAAAAATGAAAAATATTCTTCTCACGACATGTCTCTCGTATAATCGATATTCTGTACGTATCTAGAAATGTCATTCAACAATGATACGGACATGTACAGATGCTTGAGCGAGATTTCACTATAATGTTTTCTAAAACATGTCGTTTCTCAAATTTTCTCAAAAATATGGCTTTCGTATACTTCAGTACGAAACCCGGACTTTAATAATGACTTCTGATTATTTCAAATTAGGACTCGTACGTTCAAAAGATGAAATCATTTTTAAAAGTTCGAGTATAAACAAACGAAAAGATTTCAAACATAAACTCGTTTCTCAAACATAATTCTTGAGCACCTCTTCAAGATTTTTCAAAATCTTTCATATTAGTGCTCAAGATAACTCCCTCCAAACCCTTAATTGATTTTAACATTCCTGTATGAAATATGTTTTTCATTAAGGGGGAGTTAAAAAACAAAAAATGTTCCAATTTCATGCAAAACAAATCCGTCTATCTCTCCAAAAGTTTTTCCATTAATCAGTTGATATCAAAAATATCACGAATATGCTATTTTTGAGGGGGAGATGACGTGATTAAAATTTGATCAAAATGTTTAAAGATTGTGGTTGAATCTCAAAAGAGCTCGACTCAGAAACAACCAACGAATTGACGAAGCTTAAATGTCAGTAATCGAAATGACTTGTGCTAGACGGGTGATAATTTCAAGCTAATGTAACTAGTGATGTCAGCGTGTCTCAAATAGGACTTGTCTAAGTAGAATGTACCGTCTCGAGAGACTTTCTTTGAACTTGACCAGGACGGGTAACAATTTCAAGCTAGTCTAACTAGTGATGTAAGCGTATCTCGAATCGGTCATGTTCACTGAAAATCGATCAATTCAAAAGTGCGAACTCTACCCAACATGTGCAAATTTATCTTAAAATCACATAAGCACATGTGAAGGGGGAATATTTCTGAAAATGCAAAACTCTCGAAGTGTTAATCAAATATGTTTTATATCCATAAACACTTTGAGAGAATTTAAAAAAAAAAAAAAAAAAAAAAAAAAAGTTTTATGGCAAGTGATCAATGAACCTAGGATAATCATGGAGTGATAAGGTGATTATGGTTAGGTTTATATCCTATGATCCGCCAGAGCCGGAGGGATCTACCCAAGGACAAATCAAATATATTAGAATTAGAAGTCCTTAGGTATGATAGAAAAAAAGAGTAAAGTGATGAAAGGAGAATGAAGAGGTAAAAGAATTAAAAAGAAAAGTTTGTGAAAATGATGAAAAGAAATAGCCTGTAGCAATCTGTAAAATATATTTGAAGGATTATTATTCATCCTCCAAACATATAACAGTGTTTTATATACATGAATTAATGTGAAAAAAAAATTAGTCATTAGGTAAAAATAAATCAATCTTGTATAAAGAAATTTTGAAGTTTAGGTTTGCAGTTTATGGTTGGAGATGTCAAGTTTTTGATAGATGAATTTAAGCAAAATATGTCACTTTTCCATTAAATTTGAATAATTTTTAAAACGGTTGGAGATGCCTGTCACGCCATACTTTTCGGCAAAGAAAAATTTAAAGTCTTTCTACGATCCAAATAATACTCAACCATAGTCATACCCATGTTTTGATCAATTATTATTAAACTCTGAGACGACTATTTATTGGGCAACACATATGGTTTGACTTGGTATTGGGCTAACGACTACTCCACTAGGGTACCCATGTGGCCCTCCATTACTTTTTTCTTCTTATATAATAAACTGGAGCCAGAACTTTATGAAAGTAAAAGTTATAGTGAATAATTATCGCTCAAGATCTATGGTTTTTTTTCAAACCATGATTCAACTTAACAACATAATGATTAAGAATGAATTAAATTTAGTAAAACATAGTTTGACAGGTAAAATCATTTTATTATTGTATTTGAATGTTCAAGTGGTTCGTTTTTAATTAAACTTTAATGAACATATCTATATGATTAAGGAGGGGCTGATTGCAAAAGTTATTAAGAAACTAGTTATTGGATCGAATAACTTATAAAAAGGTGGGCTGACTCAACACCCGCTAATCACACTAATAGCTATGCCCCATGAATAAATTGATTAATGTTCATAATTTTTTACATACAGTTTATGCATTCATTAGTCCTATAAAGTAAGAGAGTTCACACTTGCACATATCAATTAGGGGTTTTGTCCGTACAATAGACACCTACTTTCTTAAATGTCCCGATATGGTACATGTACTTTTTTTTGTGCCAATATGGTACGTGTACTTTCGTTTTTGTGCTAATATGGCCACTTTCTTACCTGCTACCGGTTGGCAACCTGTAAAATGGGTACAAGTTTTATTTTAATGATTTTTTGTACAAAAATGGTCCCTTGTGATTTGTTTCTTTTGCAAAATAGGTCCTTTGCGATTTTTTCAAAAATGGTCCATTGTGATTTGTTTCTTTTGCAAAATAGGTCCTTTCTGATTTTTTTTTTCAAAAATGGTCCCTTCTGATTTGTTTCTTTTGCAAAATAGGTCATTTGCGATTTTTTCAAAAATGGTCCCTTGTGATTTGTTTCTTTTGCATAATAGGTCCCATTCGTTTTCATCCGTTTTCATTCGTTTTCGTCCGTTTTTATCCGTTAACTGTCCGTTAACTAGCATTGCAAGGTTAGTCCTTTTCCGTTAAATTTTTTTTTCTAAATTATTTTTTCAGAAAAATATTTTTTTTCGAAAAATTATTTTTTTCTGAAATAATTTTTTCAAAAAATTATTTTTTGCGAAAAATTATTTTTTTTCGAAAATATATTTTTTTTTTGGAAAAATTATTTTTTTTCGAAGAATTAATTTTTTTCGAAATAATTTTTTCAAATTTTTTTTTATTCTAAATTATGTTTTTTAGAAAAATATTTTTTTTCGAAAATTTTCTTTTTTCTGAAATAATTTTTTCGAAAATCTTTTTCTAAAAAAATATTTTTCGAAAATCTTTTTCTAAAAAAATATTTTTCGAAAAAAAATAATTTAGAAAAAAAATTATTTTGAAAAAATTATTTCGAAAAAAATTAATTTTTCGAAAAAAATAATTTTTTTGAAAAAAATTATTTTTTCGAAAAAAATAATTTTTTGAAAAAATTATTTTGAAAAGAATTAATTTTTCGAAATTTTTTTTTTTTGAAAAAATTATTTCGAAAAAAATTTGTTTTTGAAAAAATTATTTTGAAAAAGGAAAAAAATAGGGTTTTGTCCGTTCAATAAAAACACACAAAGACTTATTTTTAAAAACGTACAAAAATGGATAAAAACGAATGAAAACGGATGAAAATGGATAAAAACGGATGAAAACGTATAAAAATAGATGAAAACGGACGCAAACGTATAAAAACGGATGAAAACAAACAAAGGAAAAATATCTTCGTTTTTTAAAAAGGAAAAAAAAATTCACCAACTAAACGCACCCTAAAAACGCACAAATACTTTTTTGAAAAAATTGAAAGGGACCTATTTTGCAAAAGAAACAAATCACAAGGGACCATTTTTGTTAAAAAAATCACTTTTTAACATGTTTTGCAGGTCAAAAAAAGTACACGTACCATATTAGCACGAAAAAAAAAGTACACGTACCATATCGGCACGAAAAAAAGTACACGTACCATATCGGGACATTTGAGAAAGTAGATGTCTATTGTACGGACAAAACCCTATCAATTAGTTACACACATTTTCTTCATGCTTTCTTTTGCGTGGGGAAATTGGTGTGACAAATTAATCGCAACACCTTTAAGCATGAATGAAGTTTATTTGTACACACTAATAAGTGCGATTTAGAACTATAATTGTGAATAATTTTTTATTTTTTAAAATACTCCGAGCTTATAATCTAACAAACTTGTGCACCATGAAAAGTAAGAAGTTACTCAAATTTTTTGCAGCCTTCCAAAAAACGTGAAAAAAATTGTGTATAACTGACATTTTTCACGATGAATATATTTAGAGTTTCAAGTCTTTTATTAGACATGTGGACATCCATTCACTATTAAGGCTCAAATAAAATTAAAATGAGAAACGACTTAGGTTATGTCCATGAAGTTTGTCTAGCTTAATAGCATATATAAGGCCCAGACACTAATTCCTAGTCTTCAGCCATTCATCCTAAACTGTTGCTTGGATTAAGGTTATCAAAATTATGATTGAAAGTTTTTTTTAGAATGACAATTATAACTATCTAACAATATTTATATCACAAATCTATCTCACATGTGCTAAGCAAGACTTGAACCCACAAACATTTGGTTATGGAGCTTTTTACACAACATGAGGTATCATTGGGACACACTCACTCGTAACCTCTTTCTCGTCAAATAGATTAAATATTTATACATAGTCACATCTATATGTTATGGAAAATTACATTCTTTCATGTTGTAGTTTTACAATCACCTGGTCCAGTTTGTAGCAAACTTCATATATTTGAAACTTCAAGTTCAATTCGTTTTTCTCATTTAATTTTTTTTTTCTCAGATATAAATAAATCTTATATTAGAATAAGCGATAAACTAAAATATACAAAAACACCAAAAACCAGGACAACAATACATTCATACCAAATACTAATCAACACCAATCTGAAATGTTATTTCGTCCTTACATAATGTTTCCTTTGTAATAACGAAAGAAAAAACCACATCTAGTATCAAAAAAATTTCTGCGTGTTGGTTTTGATGTTGGTTGCAACGAACTATCGAATTTCTCTTGCAAAGTCAGCAGAGACTCCAGACTGACCAAAACCTCAGCCATGGTAGGGCGTTGTTCTAGATCTGTTTGCAAACATGCCTCTGCAATTCGAACAAACTCCTTTAAACTTTGGGGGGCTATTTGATCTCTTATGTAAGAATCTAGTATCTGCTCTAATTTCCCCTTTTTGATAGATTCAATAGCCCAGATTGCTAAACATGGCTCTTTTAATTTAAAACTAGTATCCACAGCTGGCTTCCTACATAGTGTGGTCAAATATAATCTTGACACATTGCTTCTTCATGTACATATGTAATATTTATGTTAGACGAAGGACCAAACATGTTACTTAGAAAGTTAATAACCGAAATTCGGTTATGGTAGTTATTAGGTAATGTCGGTTAGACTTGAATCGACACAATGGTTCCATGCAACGTTTGGAAACCTATATATATGTGTAATAGTGTATTCGAACATGGTTAGACAATATAAACAAATACTTATTCATATTCACTTTGCAACTTATCATATTTGTACAAGAATTGGGACAACATTTGGCATCAAGAGCAAGGTTGAATACACAATTACAAAATCTGTTTCTGTGTAACAACTGTTAACGAGAGGCCATAGGAAGAAGATACACGCTGAGAACAATCCTTGATTCTCAGTAGGGTCGTTTGTTTTTTTATCTTCCAAAGAAACAAACACATAGTGAATAAGAAGGGACGTAAAGGAGATAGTGCACGATCTGTTTTGCGTAAAAGGTTGCAAACGTTCACACCAAACGTCATTGGTGGGATAAAACTTTGTTGGCGACAACGAAGGGAAGGAAGAGACTCTTGGCGTATACAAGGAGACGTGGTGAACAAGAGTGGAAAAGAAGCGCTGGAAATTTGTTTGTAACTTTCTGTTACAACAGTGGAATATACAACTCGTCTGGAATAAGAACGAGTGGGCAAAGAAAGTATACAACTCGTCTGGAATAAGAACGAGTGGGCAAGGAAGACTTTGTGAGAAAACCGGTTGAAAATAATACACAAAGTAGAGCAAGGAACGTTGTTGTGGTGATATATATACGTATACGTGAAGGAAAAAAAAGGAGTACTCAAGGATTTTGGTGTGGAAATACAACAACAACGAGAAAAAAAATCAGAAACAAAGGATTAATATTTGTTTCGGTGTAGGTTTGCCAAGGAAGTGGTAATAAGGTTTGTGTGTGTAAGGGTATAATAAAAAAAAACGTTTGGAAACGTTGTGGAAGAACAAGTCCACAGAATAACACACAAGGAAGGAGAAACAACGTGTAGTGTGCATTGGTGGGAAGAAGATTAAAATCTGGTTCGACAATAAAGAATCCAGAAACCTGCTGTGGGTTAATATCGAATAGGAATTTGAAGAAAAGAGGCAGTGTTTGTTGTTATTCGTTGGGTGCAAAAGAGAAGGAACAACAACAAATATTTGGGGGTGTTATTTTTGGTTCGAAGCAAGAGGCACAACAACAAAATTTGATAAGAGAAAAGGAAACGTGGTGTTATTTGGTTCGAAGCAAAGAAGGGAAATAATTCGACATCAAAAATCAATAGGCAGTAACATATTTTTTTTCTGTTTTTGAGTTCGAAGTGAAAACAGGAAAAAGGGTCGAGCGACAGTCAATTGGTGTTCGAATTGGAAAGTTGGGAACAAAAGAGATAACGAGACAAGGGAAAATACGTTTGTGGTTACACACAACATCGAGGTCACAAAGTTACAAATTTACTTTTGGATTTTCATTTATATTAGAATAGTATAGATTTATTAGTTTGTACTATTAGGAAATCCCAAAACTACTTATTGATCCCGTATTACTAGGATTCCCGAAAACTACTATTATTCCCAATACTAAGATTATATAGTAGTAAGGATAACCCCACACACTAAAGGTGAAGATACTAAACACAAATAAGATGCCGGGAGAAGAAGCAGGTGGTAGTAACCAACCAAAACCCACAACACCAATTGCACAATATCAATGCCCAAAATTAAAATCCACAAATTACACCGTATGGGCTATACAAATTAAGGTCATATTAGAGGCACATGGTTTATGGGAAGCAATAGAACCTAAGGAAAACACGCAAGTAGATGAAAAGAAGGACAAGGCAACGACTGCCTTCCTATATCAAGCATTGACCGAGGATGTAATTTTACAAGTAGCGGGTTGTAAAACGGCACGAGAATTGTGGGAATCATTAAGAAGAAGACACGTTGGAGAAGAGAGAGTGCAGCAAGCACGGTTACAATCACTGATGATTGGGTTTCAAACACTTCAGATGAAAGAAGATGATACAGTGGATGCATTTACAGCTAAACTGAATAGCTATGCCACGAAGGCAAAAGAATTAGGGAAAACTTTGGATGAATCACTTTTAGTACGAAAACTATTAGACTCCACACCAGATAGGTTCATTCACATAGTAGCATCCATAGAACAGTCAAATGATCTCGAAGATATTACCCTAGATGAGATCACGGGAAAACTCAAGGCATTTGAGGAAAGGATAAAACTCCGGAAAGGAGGACAGGCTGAAAGCCAGGATAATCTATTATTTGCACATGGGGAACAGTCCAGGAAAGGTAAACGATTTAATAAACGTGGAGGTAGAAATAACTATTCACGAGGAAACTGGCAGAATAATAGAAATAGAAATAACTCACAAGGATGGAATTCAAATTCCAGAGGAAATACGAACAAGAACAAAAGTGAGTCGGATTTGAGTAAAGTACGATGTTACAAATGTCATAAATTTGGACATTATAGGAAAGATTGTAAAGGAACATCAACAACTCAGGAACAGTCAAACCTAATATTAGAAGACGATGAACCATCACTATTAATGGCAACACACGAACCAGAAGAAGTATTGTTGAATGAAGGCCAAATTCAACCAGGAAAATATGCTACAGCAGACGCAAGCATATGGTATTTAGATAATGGTGCAAGTAACCATATGACGGGAACTAAGAGTCATTTTAAAAATATTGACGAAAATACGTCAGGACGCGTTCGTTTTGGAGATGGATCGTATGTGAAGATAATGGGAAAAGGATCTATACTATTAGGTTGTAAGAACAATGAACAGAAGATAGTATCGGATGTATACTATATACCAAACCTAAAGAGCAACATATTGAGTTTAGGACAACTCACGGAGATTGGTTGTAAGGTCATTATGGATGGAAACCAACTGACCTTATATGATAAAAATAAGAAGTTATTGATGAAGGTTGAAAGATCAGAAAATAGACTTTACAGTATTAGATTACAAATAGAAACACCTATATGTCTCTTAGCACAGTTAGATGACCAAGCATGGTTATGGCATGCTAGATTAGGTCATTTGAACTTTGATCATATCAACAAAATGACAAAGAAGGGTCTAGTGGAAGGAATACCAAGAATAAACCATGCAGGGCAGGTTTGTGATGCATGTTTATTAGGAAAGCACAGTAGAACACCATTTCCAAATCAAGCTAAGTTCAGATCAAAGAACCCATTAGACTTAGTATATGGAGATTTATGTGGTCCAATAAGCCCGGCCACACATTCTGGAAAGAAGTATATATTCTTGTTAGTAGACGATTGTACACGTTTTATGTGGGCTTACTTTCTGACAACGAAGGATCAAGCCTTTGACACTTTCAAGAACTTTAGACAAAGAATAGAAATGGAAATGAGACTGAAATTAAGGATGCTAAGAACAGATAGAGGAGGTGAATTTACATCAAATGAATTCACAAATTACTGTAAAGAGAATGGAATAGCACGACAGTTGACAGCACCTTACTCCCCACAACAAAATGGAGTAGTAGAAAGGAGAAATAGAACAGTGTTATCAACTACAAGGAGTATGATGAAAGCAATGAGGTTACCATTAACTTTTTGGGCGGAAGCAGTCAGACACGCCATTTATATACTCAATAGGGTACCTACAAGAGCCCTAGTAGATAAAACTCCGTATGAGGCACTCTACAACAGAAAACCAAATCTGAAGAACTTAAGAATATTCGGATGCACAGCGTATGCTAAGATAACAATACCTCAATTGAAAAAGCTGGACGATAGAAGCATACCATTGATTTATTTGGGTGTAGAGGAAGGATCAAAAGCATGTAGGTTATATGATCCGGTAGAAAAGAAAAAACATGTCAGTAGGGATGTAAAGTTTATGGAAACAAAACCGTGGGAGTGGAATAAGGATGAAGAGGAAGAAGGTATACAAGACTCATTTTGGACAAGTTTTGTGGAAGACGAAGTTGACAATGAAAAATCCATACCAGTCAACACAGAAAACACCGATAACATTTATCATGAACAGGATCTAATTCCAGATCCAACCTCACCAATTACCCCACCTATATACACTTACAACCCATACTCAGAAGAAGAAGAAGAAGAAGAAGCTACTACTAGTTCACTTGGGAACTCAGATCATAGATTTGATGATAGACCAGTACGAGGTTTTAGAAATATATCGGAATTATATAGGGATGTACCTGGAGTTGAAACTACAAGTTTACTACTCACAGAAGAAGAACCACGTAATTACAAGGAAGCATCAACGGACAAGAGATGGATTGAGGCCATGGAAATTGAGTTGGATTCAATCAACAAGAACAACACATGGATTCTTACTGATTTACCTGAAGACCAGAAAGCAATAGGACTTAGATGGGTTTTCAAGACAAAGAAAGATGCAAAAGGAAAGATCATCAAGTATAAAGCACGCTTAGTAGCAAAAGGATATGTACAAGAACAAGGAATAGACTTTGATGAAGTATTTGCGCCAGTTGCTAGGATAGAAACAGTTCGATTAATATTAGCATTAGCAGCATATCATGGATGGCAAGTACATCACTTAGATGTAAAATCAGCATTTTTACATGGAGATTTAAAGGAAGAAGTCTACGTTACACAACCTGAAGGATTTATTAAAGAAGGAAATTCAGGGAAAGTTTACAAGCTCATCAAGGCGTTATACGGCTTAAGACAGGCACCGCGAGCTTGGAATGTGAAACTTGATCAAACGCTGAAGTCACTAGATTTTCAGAAATGTAATCTCGAACAAGCAGTATACACGAAAAGAAGCAAGACTTCTACACTTATAGTTGGAGTTTATGTAGATGATTTGATAATCACGGGCACTCCAAGGAAGGAAATAGAATTGTTTAAATCCCAGATGAAGGATAAATTTGAAATGAGCGACTTAGGATTGTTAGCTTATTACCTTGGGATAGAAGTTACGCAGACAGGAGGAGAGATTACAATCAAACAGGCAGGATATATTAACAAGATCTTGAAAGAAACAAGTATGATAGACAGCAATGATACAAAGACACCAATGGATCCCGGTACTAAGTTGGTCAAGGCGGAAGATGGAAACTCAGTTGACGCAACTTATTACAGAAGCTTAATTGGAAGTCTTAGATACTTACTACATACAAGACCAGATCTTAGTTACTCAGTCGGATTACTCAGCAGATTCATGCAAGACCCGAAGGAACATCACTTAAAGGCGGTAAAGCAAGTAATTCGATACATCAAAGGAACAAAGGAGCATGGCATAGTTTACAAGAAAGAAGGCGGCTGCAAGATTACAGGTTATAGTGACAGTAGTTATGGAATCAACACAGATAAAGGAAAAGGAACTACTGGGATAGTATTTTACTTTGGAGAGTCACCTATTACCTGGTGTACTCAGAAACAACCAACAGTGGCGCTCTCATCATGTGAATCAGAATTCATGGCGGCTACTGGAGCAGCATGTCAAGCCTTATGGTTAAAACGACTACTCAGTGAATTAACTGGATGGGAAGAAAAAAGGATAACGTTGAAGGTGGATAACATCTCAGCAATAGCACTCATCAAGAACCCAGTTTTTCATGGAAGAAGCAAACACATCGACATTCGCTATCATTTCATTCGTGAATGTGTAGAGAATGGGCACCTAAATGTGGAACATGTCAGCGGAGAACTACAAAGAGCAGATATTCTAACAAAGGCTCTACCAAGATTGAAGTTCGCAACTATGAGACAAATGCTCGGAGTTCAAGACTTAGGATGAAGCAACGATCAAGATTAAGGAGGAGAATGTGGTCAAATATAATCTTGACACATTGCTTCTTCATGTACATATGTAATATTTATGTTAGACGAAGGACCAAACATGTTACTTAGAAAGTTAATAACCGAAATTCGGTTATGGTAGTTATTAGGTAATGTCGGTTAGACTTGAATCGACACAATGGTTCCATGCAACGTTTGGAAACCTATATATATGTGTAATAGTGTATTCGAACATGGTTAGACAATATAAACAAATACTTATTCATATTCACTTTGCAACTTATCATATTTGTACAAGAATTGGGACAACACAATTTTTCATGTGGCGTTAGCACCTCAAATAATACCACCCCAAAAGAATACACGTCATTCTTCCTTCGTAGCATTCCAGTAGCGAAATAATCAGGATTTAAATACCCAAAAGTGCCTAACAGATTTGTCTCTTCATAAGTCTGGTTCCTCCTCTCTACATAAGTCTGGTTCCTCGGAACTATTTTCGCGAACCCAAGGTATGAAATTTTGGCGGTCCAGCTTTCATCTAACAAAATATTTGCAGTCTTAATATCGCGATGTATTACCCCAACCTCAACCCCTGTGTGAAGGTAGTGCAACCCACGACCGGCCTCTATGCAGATATTGAGTCGCTGAAGCCAAGAAAGAGGGGTACCAAGTTTATGTAGATGATCATTTAGTGATTGGATGTGGAAAAGTAGAAAGCATTTCTACTTGGGACCAAAACTCATCTGCTGAAAAGTAGAAAGCATTTCTACTTGGGACCAAAACTCATCTGCTGATTACAGTAACCAATTAACGATACAATATTGCAGTGCCGAAAAGTAGAAAGCATCTCTACTTGGGACCAAAACTCATCTGCTGCTTGATTGGATGTGGAATCCATCCGTTTAATTGCAGCAACCACAAGACTTGATCCATTAAAAACAGTACCTCTGTAAACTTTAAAATAACCTCCTTGGCGAAGCATTAATGTTTCGTCAAAGTTTTTTGTTGCTAACTGAATCTCGTGAAATTGGAAAAGACGGCGGTAGATGGTTCAGATACCTGTCAATTGCAAATAATAATAAAAATAAAAATGATCAACAAACGGTTTATAATGAAAAAATGCATTTATTTCTTTATTGCATGTAAAACTGCATCTCTAATTTATCCTCTGTGTCCAAATTCGTATGTGCAAAATAATTTTTCCCGGAATAATCTTGTAGCCATGGACAAATATATATAAGTTTGATTCTAATTATGACTAAGAATTAATTAGAAAGACCTTTTTGTTCAATTTTGAGAAACAATCAGCTTACTTGACATTGAAGTGCTGCTTCAAGCCCCCTTACAATCTCCGTAATTAATGGACGTTCATCACGTTCTAGCTTCAAGCATTGATACGCAACTTTCGAAAACACATCCAGTGAATTCGAATTTATTTCATCCCGTATATTCTTTAATACAATTTGATTAACCGTATTTTGTCTAAAGGATTGTCGAGTTAATCCTACTAAAGGCTGAAGCTTATCATCGACCATACACAACCTCCCACACAATACTTCACACAACACAACACCAAAAGAGTAAATATCCGACTCTTTTGATAAAAACCCGGTCTCTGCGTAATAACGAAAGAAAAAATAGACATCGACATAGTCGAGAGAATACTGACGAGAACTCAAACTAAAGAAGACAAATCTAGAAGTTAACGACAAATAAACACCTCAAATAAAATAAACCAGTTTGTACGTTTCGGTATTTACCCCCGATATCCCAAATAGTTTGTATAAAACATAAACGTCTTATAAAATAGGAAAGAGTTTAACTATTAAAATCGGTTTTCTCCAGTCGTTGTGATTTTAATTAACCAAATCTGTAATTACAATATTTTATAAGTTTTATGTTTCGTTATCATTCGCGTAATTATTAGTTTTGGTTTTATTGAAGATTTTGTGTCCGTTTCGTGTCTAGTATATAAATTCATTTCGAATCTAACATATTATACCGTCTCGAGTCCCAAAATATCCAATAAGTCCAATGCCTAACATCGTAACTCCAATAACGATCCATAATTGTCCAAACGCCCAAGTATAATAGTCAAAATCCGTATTCAAATCCAAATCACTTTTCCAAGTTCAATTTACAAAACGTATCAATATTCCACCAAGTCAAAACGAAGTAATATTCGTAAAATTTATTAATATAGGTAACACGTAACTTTTTACTAAAACTACACACGCTTAAAATTTAATCCAACCGCACCTTAATATGCCTGATTATACCAACACAACATAAGACTATCCTTGTGGTGTTTTCTGTTTCCTGTTAACCAAGGCAACAGCCAAACCAAAAATCAAATGTCACCCTATGTGGGCGTTTCCCCCTCGACTTGAAATAAACATCACATAACCAATCAAATGAGCACAATACGAGTAAGACACAAAACGAGCTTCTATCCCAACCTTACCCTATTCGGATCTTACACAAATCTGACACAAACACACGCAACCAGTTCCATCACATGAATTAACACCATCAATACGACTACTGTAACCAACTTCTATGGCTCAAAACCCTACTTGGGTCTTTGTCGAGTGAAAAGTAGTACCACATACTTAGATACATAATCATAACAACAACTCGATTTCATATTATTCTAAAACCAAAATCAGGCACACCCTAGGTGGGTTTCCTTACCTGCCGAGACCCACAACAAACTTGATACGAAACTAATCTCGTAAGCACAAGATTAAGCCGGAGAAGATGAGCTCGATAGAAAGAAAACAACCATAGTTGTAATTTAGGCTACCTTTCACGAAATCAAGTCCGGGGCTCATTTATACTAGTAAACGATAGATTCAAGACATGGAAATTACGCCATTGCGCTCAGAATAATTTTTCCAATAAAAATGACTATTCATACATCTCGTTTCTCACAAATAATAAAATAATCGAATCAAATCATCGGTTGTGCCAGTACGCGTTGTGTACAAATTTCACGTTTCGCGAGACAACTTCACGTTTTTTAACCAAAAGAGTTTAGAAAAGTTCGTAAATGAAAAACAGGGATAATACCTCATAAAAATATATTCTAAAAATTACGGGGTATTACAGTCTCACCTCCTTAAACGGAATCGCGACCTCGCGATTCAATTCAAGTTACTCGTTACGGTTGAAAAGGGATGAGTATGTACATACGAGGATTCATCCTCACGTTCCCACGTGAATTCAGGACCTTTTAGCGAGTTTTCGACGAACTTTGTCGATAGGGATGCGACTTTACTAAAGTCGTTCGACTTCACGGTTCATGATTTCGATAGGTTTCTCAATAAGTTTTAAAAATTCATCAATCTGGATCTCTCCCGAAGGATTAGCGGTTGCCTTATCGGCAAGTCATTTCTTCACGTTGCTCATGCAAACGTTGAGAACACTGCTGAGTCCTGACGGTAGCTCGAGTCTGTGTGTTACCGATCCAACTCTAGCAAGGATTTCACAAGAATCAATATAGCGAGGATTAAGCTTTCCACGTTTACTAAACGTGTCACACCTTCTCATGGTGAATCTTTAAGCACAATCTAAGCTTTAACTGGGAATTCAAGAGGATCACGTCATTAGTCAGCATAACTGTTATGACGATTTGCGAGCAGCTTGCAACTCGGTTCTGATCTGAACGATCTTCTCCTTAGTCTCATGAATAAGTTCAGGGTCAGTAAGTTGGGTATCCCCAACTTCTACCCATCAAGTCGACGATCGACCACAAAGCACTTCACACAGTGCCGTTGAAATACTGGAGTCGTAGGTATCGTTATAAGAGAATTTAGCCGATGGGAGATGTATATTCAAACCATTGCCAAATTACGCCGGCACACAATATGTCCTTCAACGCTTGAATGATTTCTTCACTCCGGCCATCAGTCTGGAGATGATACATAGTATTCATATCCAAATCTGTTCTCATGGCTCTTTGGAGTGATTGCCGGGAATTTGATGTGAAACAACTATCTCGATCAGAGAATGGTAAGAATCGACACTCTATGCTGTGTAATGGTTCACTATGGGTATGGACGAGCAAGTTTACCCATACTGTCATTTCATTGATTAGCAGAAGGTGAGTAAATTAGATAGGATTACCAACAATTACTCTGGTAGTGGCGCGAGATTTACTTCCAAGGTTTCGTTTATGATATAATTTATTATCCAGTAAGAATGTAGCAGGGATCACTAGTACTTCCGAGGGACGAGTGAAAAGTTAGGCGGTTGTCCCAAGAAACGCGGTTTAGGTTACTCCTTAACGTCTTAAAATTTCTGCTGGTGTGGAATCTCTACCAAATGGAGAGTTTAACGAGTTCAGAGTACAACTCTGAGGAAGGATGTTGATTGCTACCAGCAATCAGTTGGTTGAATCACTAATGTACATAGTACTTAAAATAGGAGGTACAACATTGAGTGAACAACTTCGATTGAACAACATCGATTGAGCACAAGGCTTAGGGTAGAGGCGACTGTAACAAGGACACAATAAAACAAGGCCGAATAACAGATCCAAATCTAGGATCACGTCCAAAATTACAAAGTCAAACAATCCAAATTCAGTCAGAATCAAAACCAATCCAAACATAGTCGATATCGAATCTAAACGTAGCCGAAATCAAATCCAAACGTGGCCAAAATCGAATCCAAATGTAGCCAAAATTGAATCCAAACATAGCCAAAATCAAATCCAAACATAGCCAAAATCAAATCTAAACATGGCCAAAATCGAATCCAAACATTCCAGTAAGCTCGGACGGGCTTATAACGCTCTTAAGGGGTTACAAATAAGTAACTCGGATTCAAACGGTGCCAATCGGGTCTAACTCGACCCGATGCAAATTACGGCCAGACGGCGACAAACAGGATTTCCATATAATGGAGACGTATAGCGGTGCCAGGGGCATTACGGTTTATGCGGTGTTGTGATGCCAGTGTGTAGTGTGTGTGGAAGTAAATATCCAATGTCCGTGTACACACGCAAAACTGTACCATTCCAAAAATCAAGGACCAACCCGAACATAATTCCATTATAACTACTCCCAGTATTGCAAAATTCACCTCTGAGTCGGACATAGGTGATCAGGCTATGTCCCACTGTCCCTGGTTGAATATAGGTGATTAGTCTATATTCACCCGAGGTTCAATGAATTTTGGAATACTCAGTCTAGTTATACTAGTAGTATGTCTGTTATATCCAAAATCATTCCAAAACCACAAGAAGTGTACAAACTCGACATTCAATAGTAAGATTACGCAAGGAAATAGCGTAACTCCATGACAGGTAAGGTGCATGCATAAGCATATGGAAATGCTTACAGTGAACAGCTAAAACAGGCGGATATAAAATATCCAAAAGTCAGGCACACATCTCAATAAATATAAAATCAAGCATCTCATCAAACAACTCGTCACATATACCACGAAAATCTCATCTAATATATCATCAATTATCTCGTCATATCAATTATATCCACAAACAAAATCATACGCGAGGCATCGGCTTAGTAGGCAGGCACGTGACGGTCACAGGGTTAAGTTTTCATGAAAGTGGTTATAGTCTAGGTTGTAAAATAAACCCAGTTTTCTATAACCTAGGCTCTGATACCAATCTGTAACACCCCCAAAATCGGGTCCAGCGGAAGCATACAAGTCACTAGAACCGTTTTTACCTCAAACATTTAGAATAAAAGTCATTAACAAAAAGTGTTAAATTTACATTATTCTAAAGTAGTGCGGAAATAGGCCCATAAAATAAGTAAGGCGGTCCCAAACATTTATCAGAGTCGTCTATGACCATGCCCCTTGCCAATCCAGAAATAAGCTATCATCTAATACCTGAAAATACATGCTAAAAGGGTCAGCTTACGCTGGTGAGTTCACAGGTTTTAGTTAAAAGTATAACAGTGGACCAAGATAGGTGATTTGCTACACTGGACTAAGATAGATGTAAATCACAAGTTCCACAAATATCAACAAACACAATCAATCCAGTATCAATATGATAGGTCACAGTAGCCCTCTCTCGTATTGACAAGCACAGTAGGGCCCTAGGATATATTTGACCTTAGCAAGGCACCACGTTATAGCGAAAGGTATCCAGGTTATTTGCTACCCTGGTCGACAAATATCTGTCGAGTATCTAACCTTAGTCAGTCAACAAGTTATAGCAAATCAAAAACAACAGTTAGGTCCATTCAAAACAGTTCGAATGTTTTCTCACATGAATACCAGTCAAATCACATAATGTCATCAAATAACCAGATCAAATATTTCAGTTAAACAGTCAAATATTGAATAAAAGTTCGCATATTCCAAGTAAACAGTCATGAGTTTAGTTAAAAACGAGCATGTATTCTCCACCAAAATAGTTAGAAAACTGATAAAAGTAGGGGCTATGAACTCACCTTAGCCACAGCAATGCAAGAATCACAACTGACACGACTGGCATCGAGAAGCAAGACGCAAAAATCTCGAGACATATGGCACGACGGTTCCAAGATATACAGGCACGACGGTACACAACGGTCGAGGATCGGCACAACCTAATACGTATACAGTTATCTCAAGATACGTCTCGCAAAATAACAAAGTCTATAAAAGACAACGTGTCATAGTTTTCGTGGATTACTCGATTTCAAAACTTATCAAAAGCTTAGTATCAACGTTTCGAGTGTGGTGTGGTAAGAAAATATAGACTCGACATACAACTCACGCCAAAGAGAAATAGACATCGACATAGTCGAGAGAATACTGACAAGAACTCAAACTAAAGAAGACAAATCTAGTAGTTAACGACAAATAAACACCTCAAATAAAATAAATCAGTTTGAACGTTTCGGTATTTACCCCGATATCCCAAATAGTTTGTATAAAACATAAAAGTCTTATAAAATAGGAAAGAGTTTAACTATTAAAATCGATTTTCTCAAGTCGTTGTGATTTTAATTAACCAAATCTGTAATTACAATATTTTATAAGTTTTAAGTTTCGTTATCATTCGCGTAATTATTAGTTTTGGTTTTATTGAAGATTTTTTGTCCGTTTTGTGTCTAATATATTAAATTCATTTCGAATCTAACATATTATACCGTCTCGAGTCCCAAAATTTCCAATAAGTCCAATGCCTAACATCGTAACTCCAATAACGATCCATAATTGTCCAAACGCCCAATTATAATAGTCAAAATCCGTATTCAAATCCAAATCACTTTTCCAAGTTCAATTTAAAAAACGTATCAATAGTCCACCAAGTGAAAACGAAGTAATATCCATAAAATTTATTAATATAGGTAACACGTAACTTTTTACTAAAACAACACACGCTTAAAATTTAATCCAACCGCACCTTAATTTGCCTGATTATACCAACACAACATAAGACTATCCTTGTGGTGTTTTCTGTTTCCAGTAAACCAAGGCAACAGCCAAACCAAAAATCAAAAGTCACCCCATGTGGGCATTTCCCCTTCGACTGGAAATAAATATCCCATAACCAATCAAATGAGCACAATACGAGTAAGACACAAAACGAGCTTCTAACCCAACCTTACCCTATTCAGATCTTACACCAATCTGACACAAACACACGCAACCAGTTCCAACACATGAATCAACACCATCAATACGACTACGGTAACCAACTGCTATGGCTCAAAACCCTACTGGGTCTTTGTCGAGCGAAAAGTAGTACCACATAATTATATACATAATCATAACAACAATTCGATTTCATATTATTCTAAAACCAAAATCAGGCACACCCTAGGTGGGTTTCCTTACCTGCCGAGACCCACAATAAACATGATATGAAACTAATCTCATAAGCACAAGATTAAGCCGGAGAAGATGAGCTCGACAGAAACAAAACAACCAAATTCCAAATGCAACCGAGATAAAATAGGTCGTATGGTTTGACTCGACCCAGAAATAAAAACAACATCAATGACAACAACAGGTTTAACGAGGGTCTATACCAACCTTAGATCCACTATCAACGCCACAAAAGTGTTTGGTCGACCCGACCCGTACACAAACCATATCAAACAAACACCACTTTAAATCAATTCTTACCACACGAATAAGGTTTCAATAAATCATTTTTAAATCCGGTTTTTATACTACAAAATTGATAACGAGTTTTACCCGTTTAAAAATCCATGAAGAAATGATGACAACCCAAACGGTTTCATCAAAATCAATAAATAACAAACAGTTTCTCGATTTACCATGTCGAGAAGAGAGAGAGGGGAGGGAAATAACGGCGATGATGGAGGCTGGGGTGATGGCGGCCGTGGTGTAACACCCCCTAATTTATTTTATGGCAGCGGAAAAGTAATTAGGGTGTTACGGTGAGGATCGAAGTCATAATTACAGAAAACAGCTCGAAAGAGACGTTTTGAAAGTTATATGTCATTCAAAATCATACTTTTGATACAAAGGTGAAATATCTGATTTGAAAATCCCACGAAAAGGGTGTGATAATTTGAAAAGAATGACATATTTGATTTTACACCATTTAATTTATCAGAGTATATAATGCCCACTCCGTGTCTTGTCCTACTCCGTTAATTACCTGAGATAAACATGCTTAAAACGTCAACACAATGGTTGGTGAGTTCGTAGAGTTTAATGGAAAATAATTTATTTTAATTAATTTCGAGAGTGTTCGGTGGTGTTTGAAATCAGTATAAGTACAAGTAAACAGTGGCTTTCAATAATTTCAAAGGTGAAGTGATATTTGAAATACGTTGCTAAAAGTGATGAAACCATAAATGAGTTGCACTGAGTAAAAATCACAAGTATGTCACATATAAGATCAATTAAGTACACGTATAGGATCATAATCCTGGCATGTAGTGAATTAAATGATGTTATGCCTGAAGTCTAAAAATGTGGAGTGGTGAAATACTAATACAGCTGTATCTAAATATATATGAAAACATATATATCAATATATTGCTCTAAGCCTCATGACACACAAAACGTTGACAAAATACCGTAAAACGGAGGTGATCAACATCAAATCAATGATGGATATTTGGCCCTCGAGTAATAGGTGATTTGCCAATTCCTATTTTTCTCAAATATAGTGCATCGCGACTAAATGCGACTAACCAAAAGGCATTCCGTCCAGCATTTAGTGGGATAGGTCGTCAGCCTCTAACAGGTTTCGAAGCTGTTCACTATATTCGCGCTCACCGCAGTGATTAATGGCTCATGATAGAGGGACTTTATGGCAATATAGTAAACTTAGGCAATATGGGTTTAATGGGGTACATAAAATATGCGAACTTAAATCATGGCAACTATTTCCAATGAAATGTGAAAATATCATATAACAGTAAGAGTACATTCATAGTGTTACGTGAATGTATAAGATGAAAATCAGTGTCATGTTTTACAACAAACAGTTGGAAAAATGCTATCATTTGAGTTCAGTGTTAAAGCTAAGCAAGTAATTTCAAGTAAAGCATACATATATCTCTTCCAAAGAGTATATCAAGCATACAAGTAGAAACTATAATTCTGAGTAAATTATGTGAGTTTTCAAAGTGTGAAAGTAAACAAATCATTTGAGCATGTGTCTCCCCCAAAAGTATAAAGCTTGAAAACAATTAAAAATGGGGCTACGACTCACGGTAAAACGTGAAAGTTTCTTAAAGTGTTTGTACAAGTGATTAAATATAGTTTGAAGCATGTATCTCCCCCAAAGAGTTATTAAAACAAGCATTAAAAGAGTAGGGGCTACGACTCACCTTGAGTGTATCTGACAAGGTGGAATTATGAAATCAAGTAAGATTATGGGAACGATTACGGAAACGTTTTCAACACGAGACCTGAATATGAGGGATGTCTAAGTATTCGACTTACAACTAATAATGAGTGTGAAAATGAGAAATCGTATAACGATTTGATTGGTGATGTGAGTGTGATATGCTTAAAATACCTAAAGTTTAAAAATAATATTATCATGATTCTTATGTCAATTGACTCAAAATATTATCTCCTCGAAAAATGATGAAATAATGCATGAAGTTAAGTCGTTAAATTTCTAGTTATAATAAATAACGAGAATGTAAATAATACGTAACTAAAAGTATGAAAATGCATATGAAGTGATGGGGTGAAAAAGGAAAATGAAATAAGAATGTCAAGTAAAATTAGTTGGTCCTTGCCCTTTTTCAATTGTTACTCTTTTTATCCTAACTGCGTTTGCGTTACACCGTTAGTCCTTCGTTGAGTCCAAAGTCCATAAATAGTCCAAAACTTGTCCAAAAGTACTAATAAGGCTTGGAATTCGATAATATGTCAAATTATACCCTAATCATTTTGTTTTCACAGTCTTACTCCATGTATTTCTTGGATTGGCAGTTTCAGTCCTTCATGGCGACCTTGCGTTACATTTTTAGTCCAAATGTGTCAAAAATGTGAGGAAAAAGTAGGCGAACTTTTCTGTGACTTATTTAAGTTTAACAAAGCTTATTTAAACAGCTTATTTGGTCATTAGCTCATTTTTCACGCTGATGGGCCTTTAACGAGCCATAATACTAACCCAACAACACATTTTAATCCGTGGGTTTTGAGGGGGGTTTGGTATATCAAAAATGCTTATTTTATCATCTCATTTCATATATGAAAGTGCCAAAAAGTCAGCTTATTTCCATAGCTTAAAATCGGCTTAATGGGCTGTAAAGCCCATGTCGCTATTTCTTGTTGTTTTTCGAAACAGTTTTTCTGTGTTTCACTTTGATTATTTTTGAAGGTCGAAATGTGGGTATTGTTGGATGTTGTCTAAATAAAAAGTGTAGCTTGTTGTGTCATTTAATAGGTCATATAAAAATAGAACGTGGTCGTCTTGTTGGATCGTGAGATATGGAATGGTTTTCTATGCGACTTGGTCTATTTCGTATAAACGAAAACCCTTGAAATAATCTGTCACAACCCGCATTTTCAGGATATTTTCCATATTCACTATTCATCTCGGGAAATTACTATTCATCAGTTACTATTCACCGATCACTATTCACATTTTACTATTCATCGTTTTCGAGGTCAATTTGAGATTCTGAGAAGCGTTCAGAAATTTTACTATTCACATGACACTATTCATTCCCGGAAGAATTCACTATTCATGGTTATCGTTCATTACTTCGTAAACTGGGTTTACGGGTCTTCAAATACGCGTAACCGGTGAGGTTTAGCGGCGTATTCATACATCATTATTAAGGACCCGTCATATAGACTAGAAGTAGTCTACATATCATCAGTAACATCATCAGTATTCTAGGTAATGCACGGATATGCATTATTTCTATTTACGTATGCTTAATTTGTAATTAACGTTACCACTCAGTTTTTACTACTAACAATATACCCGATACTCCCGACAATGATCCTAACATATTTTCATACTTATTATAATGATATAAAAATTATATTATTAATTTACCCGGTGTTTTAAAACCATTTGCTATATTTTCCGGAAAATGCCTATAACAGCGTCGGTTTGCGAATTTTCAACTCGACAATTATTTTAACACCCGATTCTCATCAGGAATATGATTTTACAATTTTTACAACTTCATCGTATTTTATTTCACTTCGTTGGTATTTATTTCAAGACAACTCGGTACCCGATAACACTCAATGTATACTCAAAACTAACTACTTCTAAATAAATGGGAGACATTAGCATTAATTAACATCAAATCTATCCTAAATTACCCCATGTGCCGCCCCACCCTAACCCCCCACTTAGCTAATGCTTCCAAGGCTCATTAATGAATTAAGTACACATTTATTTACATCTCCACTAACACAAACACATACATAACAACATCAACTAGCAAAATAGATCAAATACTCTCTCTTTTCCTCTCCTTTGGACCGGCCACACCTCAAGAACACCAAGAATCCATTAATTTTTCAAGATCAAGTATTAATCACACTCCATTTACCTTCCTAGTTATGGATTTGTGATCAAACCTCAAGTTTATTACTCATTTCTTACCAAAACTCATCCAATCATCAAGTAAGTTTCAAGAATATGTTTTGATCATTTTATACTTTCATTTGATATATATGTTCATGTATTTTCAAGTTATATTAATCATCCATGCAAGATACTTATGTTTTACATACCACTTTTGAACATAAACTCCCTAAATCACTAGATCTATAGGTTTCACTAATGATCTCATGAAATCCACCATGGTTGGTGATGTTTAGGACCCCATGACACCCTAAGAAGGTGTATGGTAGGATTTGCGAACTTGTGGAGTTGATTTGAAGAGATTTGAGTAAGTTTAGAACCTTAAAAATGGATTTTAAACATTATAGATAAGGGTCTGCCCTTAATCGGCAGATCTGGAATTTTCAGTAACTGATGGGTCATTTTGGCCTTCATATTTAGAAAGTACTTTCAAAAACGAAACCGTGGGCGCCGGAATCACTAAAATCCGACTTATAACGAAGAAGTTATGAATTATTTAAGTTACGCGACGAAAACTATATTTTTCAGAAAAACTGTTGCTGATTGCCGAACTTTAAGGGGCAAAACGAGTCGTTAGCCGTGATCTAGATGAGCCGAGCCATTGAAAATATGTTAGTTTATACTTATACGAAACCGTGGATATAAGGAACGTAGAAAACGAGCTTATAACGACCGTGATATACACGTTTAAAGCCCAACAATTCATCACTTATTTTGACAGCCCACTTTTATAAGGTGTTTTAAGTATGAAAACTAGTATTTTTACAAGTCACTAAGTTGATAGCCGATTATCTAATTGATCGAGACATAATTGGTCAAAAGTTGAATATAACGATATTTAGATATTGTTACAAGGCTTACAAAAACATCGAGTTTTGTCACTAACACTTATCGAGCTATATTTCACGACTAGTTTTACGAGGCCGTTTTGGCATATTTTCACGAATTGTAAAAAGAGTTATTTTGCGACGAAAACATTATATTAACCAATATAACACCAAACAAGGATCGTGGAGTACCGTTTCAACCTATTTACACGAAAAGTGTTTATTAACTTAACGAGACGTCAAAAATGTATTTTTCGACGATAAACGTTATTTTCCAAAAATCATCAAGTGGTATCGATAACATACGTATTTGCATGTGCAGCATCATTTCATTTCTTACATTAGATTCCATCATTCATATTAGGTTGCGGTTAGAGATCGTGCCTCATTTCAGTGTATTCACTTTTGTCATCGTAGCTATCGCACCAGGTGAGTTTCATAGCCCCTACTTTCGTACGTTTTGAATAACTGTTTTGGGGGAGAATACATGCTCATTTTCATTCAAATGTATACATGATTTACTTGATTATGCCACTTGTTTCATCAAAGCATTACTTGCTCCACTTATGAATTTGTTATTCATCCGAATGTATTCACTAGTATTGCACTAAATTCTTATTACTCATGGACACAAACACTTCAAACATTATGCATACTTAACCGAATGAACCGGCTCCACTACTATGTACATACATGACAAAATGAATGGGTCACATAACCGAATGTACGGGTATTATGACCGAATGAACGGGTCACATGACGAATGAACTGGTCACACAACCGAATGAATTGGTCACATCATCGAATGTATTGATCAACCAAATGTACTGTGAATCTTGTGGTCCACATATTACTTTTATTCACCAAACCAAAACTCATTTGGCAGTGGGTTGTAAACACACAGGTTGCAAGTCTTGTTATGGCCAAGGCTTGGGACTGAGTGGATTTACAATGCCTTTGCTGGGAAATCATTATCCAAAGGCATTACATTTTACAACAACTCTATGAACTCACCAACCTCGTGTTGACACTTTAGCATGTATTTTCAGGAACCAAGCAATAGCACGCTACTGGAGGCTTTTGGCAGGGCATGGCATGGTCATAGAAGACTCTGATATTTATACAGGGACCGTTTCAAACTATATTTTTAAGGGCCTAATTCCGCATTACTTTTAACAATGTAATTCAACATTTTTGTTAAACAATGTTATTCCAAATGATTGAGTTGAAAACCGTTCTTTGCACTTGTGTTGTGATACCAATTGAGTTGCACCCCAGCTACATGTATGCTTCCGCTGGACCCGATTTTGGGGGTGTGACAGATTGGTATCAGAGCCAGGTTATAGAGAACTGGGTGATTTTAAAACCTAGACTATAGCTACATTCACAAAAACTTAACCCTATGACCGCCACGTGCCTGCCTGCCAAGCTGATGCCTCATTTGTGGTTTGTTGCTGACATAATTGATGAGATTTGTATCTCATTATCAGATAGATTATACTCACTTATTCTAGTTGATTACCATACTTGTCTTCCATATTAGTATGCTTACATATCATATGCGTTTCATTGTTACGCCTTTTTCCTTGCGTAGTTTCATTATTCGACCTCGAGATTGGTCATTTGCATTAGTCTTTCAGAACGTCTTTTCATATGTGAAGGACATAGTATTAGTATGACTGAGCTGAGTATTTCAAAATTCATGGAACCTCGGTAGAATATAGACTGGTCATCTATATTTGACCCGGGATAGTGGGACATAGGCTGACCACCTATATCCGACTCAGAGATGAATTTTGCAATACTGAGAATGGTTATAATAAAATTTTGTCCAGATCAATTCTCTACCCAACTTCCAAATGTTTCATTCAGGTGTGAGTACTCAAACGTTGCAAGAACATTTCACACCTACACCACTTCGGTTACCACTGAGTGGAAGTGCGCCGATAAATCATTGCATCTCATGGACATTCCCATTGTGCACCATACATTTACATCACCGTACTCTCTTTCATCATTGTTATGTGAATTCCTCATCATTGTTATTTGACTTCCTCACCAAGAAACATTTATAGGGATGAATCCAACCTCCTAACCAAGATTATAGAACATTCATGCCTTCATTTCCCTCGTGAACCACCGCCTAGAAGCATGTCAACTAATCATAACGACTTCAAGTTTTCATTTTATGACAAGCCACTCAGAACATCTACTTCTAGAAAACGTCTTATTTACGTTTCACCCTCCTTTTCTTGTTTTGAAGAGTTATGCCGCGAAAGAAAGCTACTTCAACTATGACACCAGCTGCTATTCGGAAGCTTGTTGCGGATAGTATAGAGGCAGCACTAGTAGTTGAAAGGGAGGCCGTAGCTGCACGGGCTGCTGAAGCCGCTTCTCGGGCAGAAACCGCAGGAGTTGCCGGAATGGCTGCTAATGGTACTAATGGTCGTAAATGTACATACAAGGACTTTAAGAGTGGAGATCCCCCAAAATTCAAGGGCACTGAAGGAGCCACTGCTATGATCCATTGGTATGAAGGGATAGAATCTGTGTTTCTTTTATGTAACTGTCCAGAGGAATACAAGGTAAAGTTTGCTGCTAGTACACTTGTTGAGGAAGCTATGTCGTGGTGGAACTCTTATGCAAAACCCGTGGGAATGGAAAATGCTCACAAGCTTACGTGGGATGAATTCAAGGAGTTGCTGACTAAGAAGTTCTGTCCACGCACTGAAATAAAGAAGTTGGAAACAGAGTTTTACGAGCTAGTGACAACAGGTAATGATATCGAAACATACATCAGGAGATTTCAAGAATTGGCTGTGCTATGTCCAACTATGGTTCCAGATAATGAAAAGCTGCTAGAAAATTTCACTGGTGGACTACCTCACAACATCCAAGGAGATGTGATTTCCTCTGAACCACACACACTGGACGAGGCTATCAGAATGTCTCAAAAGCTTATGGCTCAAGTAGTGAAGCAAGAAACTACTGTCAACAACAACAACCACAACAACAACGAAAACAAGAGGAAAAGGGATGACAACCAACGAGATGATCAAGTATGGCAGCCAAACAAAGGACATGAAATGGTTAAGGCCTACGTTGCAGGACCAAGTAAAAGGAAAGGATATGCCGGGACTTTGCCCAAGTGCCACAAGTGCCGGTTTCACCACGAGGGACCTTGCCCCACTCAATGTGGAAACTGCCAAAAGGTCGGACACAAAGCCAAGGATTGCAAGGCTCCCACCCTCGTAATGCATCAGAAAGTCACGGTAACCTGCCATGAGTGTGGAGTAATTGGACACTTCAAGAGTGAATGTCCAGAGCTGAGAAACCAGAATGGAGGAAGAGTTCGTTGAAGTGCGAAGCTCGTCAGGACAACAACGACAATGACAATGGTTAAGAAGAGAACTTCTGCCTTATCTATTTTAATGGAAGCGTAAACCCTCTAGTGTTGTATTTCTTTTGTGTCCACTCTGTGTTCTATCGTACGAACTTCATGTACTATTACGATTCCGATCTAATGAATGTTTTATCTTTTATCACCGCAATGTGACTCATATATCCACGTCTTTTCACCGAGTACCCTCCAGAGACCAACACAAACTGAATTCAGGGACTGAATTCCCGTAACGGGTGGAGACTGTCACAACCCGCATTTTCAGGATATTTTCCATATTCACTATTCATCTCGGGAAATTACTATTCATCAGTTACTATTCACCGATCACTATTCACATTTTACTATTCATCGTTTTCGAGGTCAATTTGAGATTCTGAGAAGCGTTCAGAAATTTTACTATTCACATGACACTATTCATTCCCGGAAGAATTCACTATTCATGGTTATCGTTCATTACTTCGTAAACTGGGTTTACGGGTCTTCAAATACGCGTAACCGGTGAGGTTTAGCGGCGTATTCATACATCATTATTAAGGACCCGTCATATAGACTAGAAGTAGTCTACATATCATCAGTAACATCATCAGTATTCTAGGTCATGCACGGATATGCATTATTTCTATTTACGTATGCTTAATTTGTAATTAACGTTACCACTCAGTTTTTACTACTAACAATATACCCGATACTCCCGACAATGATCCTAACATATTTTCATACTTATTATAATGATATAAAAATTATATTATTAATTTACCCGGTGTTTTAAAACCATTTGCTATATTTTCCGGAAAACGCCTATAACAGCGTCGGTTTGCGAATTTTCAACTCGATAATTTTTAACACCCGATTCTCATCAGGAATATGATTTTACAATTTTTACAACTTCATCGTATTTTATTTCACTTCGTTGGTATTTATTTCAAGACAACTCGGTACCCGATAACACTCAATGTATACACTAAACTAACTACTTCTAAATAAATGGGAGACATTAGCATTAATTAACATCAAATCTATCCTAAATTACCCCATGTGCCGCCCCACCCTAACCCCCCATTTAGCTAATGCTTCCAAGGCTCATTAATGAATTAAGTACACATTTATTTACATCTCCACTAACACAAACACATACATAACAACATCAACTAGCAAAATAGATCAAATACTCTCTCTTTTCCTCTCCTTTGGACCGGCCACACCTCAAGAACACCAAGAATCCATTAATTTTTCAAGATCAAGTATTAATCACACTCCATTTACCTTCCTAGTTATGGATTTGTGATCAAACCTCAAGTTTATTACTCATTTCTTACCAAAACTCATCCAATCATCAAGTAAGTTTCAAGAATATGTTTTGATCATTTTATACTTTCATTTGATATATATGTTCATGTATTTTCAAGTTATATTAATCATCCATGCAAGATACTTATGTTTTACATACCACTTTTGAACATAAACTCCCTAAATCACTAGATCTATAGGTTTCACTAATGATCTCATGAAATCCACCATGGTTGGTGATGTTTAGGACCCCATGACACCCTAAGAAGGTGTATGGTAGGATTTGCGAACTTGTGGAGTTGATTTGAAGAGATTTGAGTAAGTTTAGAACCTTAAAAATGGATTTTAAACATTATAGATAAGGGTCTGCCCTTAATCGGCAGATCTGGAATTTTCAGTAACTGATGGGTCATTTTGGCCTTCATATTTAGAAAGTACTTTCAAAAACGAAACCGTGGGCGCCGGAATCACTAAAATCCGACTTATAACGAAGAAGTTATGAATTATTTAAGTTACGCGACGAAAACTATATTTTTCAGAAAAACTGTTGCTGATTGCCGAACTTTAAGGGGCAAAACGAGTCGTTAGCCGTGATCTAGATGAGCCGAGCCATTGAAAATATGTTAGTTTATACTTATACGAAACCGTGGATATAAGGAACGTAGAAAACGAGCTTATAACGACCGTGATATACACGTTTAAAGCCCAACAATTCATCACTTATTTTGACAGCCCACTTTTATAAGGTGTTTTAAGTATGAAAACTAGTATTTTTACAAGTCACTAAGTTGATAGCCGATTATCTAATTGATCGAGACATAATTGGTCAAAAGTTGAATATAACGATATTTAGATATTGTTACAAGGCTTACAAAAACATCGAGTTTTGTCACTAACACTTATCGAGCTATATTTCACGACTAGTTTTACGAGGCCGTTTTGGCATATTTTCACGAATTGTAAAAAGAGTTATTTTGCGACGAAAACATTATATTAACCAATATAACACCAAACAAGGATCGTGGAGTACCGTTTCAACCTATTTACACGAAAAGTGTTTATTAACTTAACGAGACGTCAAAAATGTATTTTTCGACGATAAACGTTATTTTCCAAAAATCATCAAGTGGTATCGATAACATACGTATTTGCATGTGCAGCATCATTTCATTTCTTACATTAGATTCCATCATTCATATTAGGTTGCGGTTAGAGATCGTGCCTCATTTCAGTGTATTCACTTTTGTCATCGTAGCTATCGCACCAGGTGAGTTTCATAGCCCCTACTTTCGTACGTTTTGAATAACTGTTTTGGGGGAGAATACATGCTCATTTTCATTCAAATGTATACATGATTTACTTGATTATGCCACTTGTTTCATCAAAGCATTACTTGCTCCACTTATGAATTTGTTATTCATCCGAATGTATTCACTAGTATTGCACTAAATTCTTATTACTCATGGACACAAACACTTCAAACATTATGCATACTTAACCGAATGAACCGGCTCCACTACTATGTACATACATGACAAAATGAATGGGTCACATAACCGAATGTACGGGTATTATGACCGAATGAACGGGTCACATGACGAATGAACTGGTCACACAACCGAATGAATTGGTCACATCATCGAATGTATTGATCAACCAAATGTACTGTGAATCTTGTGGTCCACATATTACTTTTATTCACCAAACCAAAACTCATTTGGCAGTGGGTTGTAAACACACAGGTTGCAAGTCTTGTTATGGCCAAGGCTTGGGACTGAGTGGATTTACAATGCCTTTGCTGGGAAATCATTATCCAAAGGCATTACATTTTACAACAACTCTATGAACTCACCAACCTCGTGTTGACACTTTAGCATGTATTTTCAGGAACCAAGCAATAGCACGCTACTGGAGGCTTTTGGCAGGGCATGGCATGGTCATAGAAGACTCTGATATTTATACAGGGACCGTTTCAAACTATATTTTTAAGGGCCTAATTCCGCATTACTTTTAACAATGTAATTCAACATTTTTGTTAAACAATGTTATTCCAAATGATTGAGTTGAAAACCGTTCTTTGCACTTGTGTTGTGATACCAATTGAGTTGCACCCCAGCTACATGTATGCTTCCGCTGGACCCGATTTTGGGGGTGTGACAGATTGGTATCAGAGCCAGGTTATAGAGAACTGGGTGATTTTAAAACCTAGACTATAGCTACATTCACAAAAACTTAACCCTATGACCGCCACGTGCCTGCCTGCCAAGCTGATGCCTCATTTGTGGTTTGTTGCTGACATAATTGATGAGATTTGTATCTCATTATCAGATAGATTATACTCACTTATTCTAGTTGATTACCATACTTGTCTTCCATATTAGTATGCTTACATATCATATGCGTTTCATTGTTACGCCTTTTTCCTTGCGTAGTTTCATTATTCGACCTCGAGATTGGTCATTTGCATTAGTCTTTCAGAACGTCTTTTCATATGTGAAGGACATAGTATTAGTATGACTGAGCTGAGTATTTCAAAATTCATGGAACCTCGGTAGAATATAGACTGGTCATCTATATTCGACCCGGGATAGTGGGACATAGGCTGACCACCTATATCCGACTCAGAGATGAATTTTGCAATACTGAGAATGGTTATAATAAAATTTTGTCCAGATCAATTCTCTACCCAACTTCCAAATGTTTCATTCAGGTGTGAGTACTCAAACGTTGCAAGAACATTTCACACCTACACCACTTCGGTTACCACTGAGTGGAAGTGCGCCGATAAATCATTGCATCTCATGGACATTCCCATTGTGCACCATACATTTACATCACCGTACTCTCTTTCATCATTGTTATGTGAATTCCTCATCATTGTTATTTGACTTCCTCACCAAGAAACATTTATAGGGATGAATCCAACCTCCTAACCAAGATTATAGAACATTCATGCCTTCATTTCCCTCGTGAACCACCGCCTAGAAGCATGTCAACTAATCATAACGACTTCAAGTTTTCATTTTATGACAAGCCACTCAGAACATCTACTTCTAGAAAACGTCTTATTTACGTTTCACCCTCCTTTTCTTGTTTTGAAGAGTTATGCCGCGAAAGAAAGCTACTTCAACTATGACACCAGCTGCTATTCGGAAGCTTGTTGCGGATAGTATAGAGGCAGCACTAGTAGTTGAAAGGGAGGCCGTAGCTGCACGGGCTGCTGAAGCCGCTTCTCGGGCAGAAACCGCAGGAGTTGCCGGAATGGCTGCTAATGGTACTAATGGTCGTAAATGTACATACAAGGACTTTAAGAGTGGAGATCCCCCAAAATTCAAGGGCACTGAAGGAGCCACTGCTATGATCCATTGGTATGAAGGGATAGAATCTGTGTTTCTTTTATGTAACTGTCCAGAGGAATACAAGGTAAAGTTTGCTGCTAGTACACTTGTTGAGGAAGCTATGTCGTGGTGGAACTCTTATGCAAAACCCGTGGGAATGGAAAATGCTCACAAGCTTACGTGGGATGAATTCAAGGAGTTGCTGACTAAGAAGTTCTGTCCACGCACTGAAATAAAGAAGTTGGAAACAGAGTTTTACGAGCTAGTGACAACAGGTAATGATATCGAAACATACATCAGGAGATTTCAAGAATTGGCTGTGCTATGTCCAACTATGGTTCCAGATAATGAAAAGCTGCTAGAAAATTTCACTGGTGGACTACCTCACAACATCCAAGGAGATGTGATTTCCTCTGAACCACACACACTGGACGAGGCTATCAGAATGTCTCAAAAGCTTATGGCTCAAGTAGTGAAGCAAGAAACTACTGTCAACAACAACAACCACAACAACAACGAAAACAAGAGGAAAAGGGATGACAACCAACGAGATGATCAAGTATGGCAGCCAAACAAAGGACATGAAATGGTTAAGGCCTACGTTGCAGGACCAAGTAAAAGGAAAGGATATGCCGGGACTTTGCCCAAGTGCCACAAGTGCCGGTTTCACCACGAGGGACCTTGCCCCACTCAATGTGGAAACTGCCAAAAGGTCGGACACAAAGCCAAGGATTGCAAGGCTCCCACCCTCGTAATGCATCAGAAAGTCACGGTAACCTGCCATGAGTGTGGAGTAATTGGACACTTCAAGAGTGAATGTCCAGAGCTGAGAAACCAGAATGGAGGAAGAGTTCGTTGAAGTGCGAAGCTCGTCAGGACAACAACGACAATGACAATGGTTAAGAAGAGAACTTCTGCCTTATCTATTTTAATGGAAGCGTAAACCCTCTAGTGTTGTATTTCTTTTGTGTCCACTCTGTGTTCTATCGTACGAACTTCATGTACTATTACGATTCCGATCTAATGAATGTTTTATCTTTTATCACCGCAATGTGACTCATATATCCACGTCTTTTCACCGAGTACCCTCCAGAGACCAACACAAACTGAATTCAGGGACTGAATTCCCGTAACGGGTGGAGACTGTCACAACCCGCATTTTCAGGATATTTTCCATATTCACTATTCATCTCGGGAAATTACTATTCATCAGTTACTATTCACCGATCACTATTCACATTTTACTATTCATCGTTTTCGAGGTCAATTTGAGATTCTGAGAAGCGTTCAGAAATTTTACTATTCACATGACACTATTCATTCCCGGAAGAATTCACTATTCATGGTTATCGTTCATTACTTCGTAAACTGGGTTTACGGGTCTTCAAATACGCGTAACCGGTGAGGTTTAGCGGCGTATTCATACATCATTATTAAGGACCCGTCATATAGACTAGAAGTAGTCTACATATCATCAGTAACATCATCAGTATTCTAGGTCATGCACGGATATGCATTATTTCTATTTACGTATGCTTAATTTGTAATTAACGTTACCACTCAGTTTTTACTACTAACAATATACCCGATACTCCCGACAATGATCCTAACATATTTTCATACTTATTATAATGATATAAAAATTATATTATTAATTTACCCGGTGTTTTAAAACCATTTGCTATATTTTCCGGAAAATGCCTATAACAGCGTCGGTTTGCGAATTTTCAACTCGACAATTATTTTAACACCCGATTCTCATCAGGAATATGATTTTACAATTTTTACAACTTCATCGTATTTTATTTCACTTCGTTGGTATTTATTTCAAGACAACTCGGTACCCGATAACACTCAATGTATACTCAAAACTAACTACTTCTAAATAAATGGGAGACATTAGCATTAATTAACATCAAATCTATCCTAAATTACCCCATGTGCCGCCCCACCCTAACCCCCCACTTAGCTAATGCTTCCAAGGCTCATTAATGAATTAAGTACACATTTATTTACATCTCCACTAACACAAACACATACATAACAACATCAACTAGCAAAATAGATCAAATACTCTCTCTTTTCCTCTCCTTTGGACCGGCCACACCTCAAGAACACCAAGAATCCATTAATTTTTCAAGATCAAGTATTAATCACACTCCATTTACCTTCCTAGTTATGGATTTGTGATCAAACCTCAAGTTTATTACTCATTTCTTACCAAAACTCATCCAATCATCAAGTAAGTTTCAAGAATATGTTTTGATCATTTTATACTTTCATTTGATATATATGTTCATGTATTTTCAAGTTATATTAATCATCCATGCAAGATACTTATGTTTTACATACCACTTTTGAACATAAACTCCCTAAATCACTAGATCTATAGGTTTCACTAATGATCTCATGAAATCCACCATGGTTGGTGATGTTTAGGACCCCATGACACCCTAAGAAGGTGTATGGTAGGATTTGCGAACTTGTGGAGTTGATTTGAAGAGATTTGAGTAAGTTTAGAACCTTAAAAATGGATTTTAAACAATTATAGATAAGGGTCTGCCCTTAATCGGCAGATCTGGAATTTTCAGTAACTGATGGGTCATTTTGGCCTTCATATTTAGAAAGTACTTTCAAAAACGAAACCGTGGGCGCCGGAATCACTAAAATCCGACTTATAACGAAGAAGTTATGAATTATTTAAGTTACGCGACGAAAACTATATTTTTCAGAAAAACTGTTGCTGATTGCCGAACTTTAAGGGGCAAAACGAGTCGTTAGCCGTGATCTAGATGAGCCGAGCCATTGAAAATATGTTAGTTTATACTTATACGAAACCGTGGATATAAGGAACGTAGAAAACGAGCTTATAACGACCGTGATATACACGTTTAAAGCCCAACAATTCATCACTTATTTTGACAGCCCACTTTTATAAGGTGTTTTAAGTATGAAAACTAGTATTTTTACAAGTCACTAAGTTGATAGCCGATTATCTAATTGATCGAGACATAATTGGTCAAAAGTTGAATATAACGATATTTAGATATTGTTACAAGGCTTACAAAAACATCGAGTTTTGTCACTAACACTTATCGAGCTATATTTCACGACTAGTTTTACGAGGCCGTTTTGGCATATTTTCACGAATTGTAAAAAGAGTTATTTTGCGACGAAAACATTATATTAACCAATATAACACCAAACAAGGATCGTGGAGTACCGTTTCAACCTATTTACACGAAAAGTGT
Source organism: Artemisia tridentata subsp. tridentata (assembly GCA_021014915.2). NCBI lineage: Eukaryota > Viridiplantae > Streptophyta > Magnoliopsida > Asterales > Asteraceae > Artemisia > Artemisia tridentata. The sequence continues at coordinate 44,613,944 of CP139506.1, read as the reverse complement.
TTATTAACTTAACGAGACGTCAAAAATGTATTTTTCGACGATAAACGTTATTTTCCAAAAATCATCAAGTGGTATCGATAACATACGTATTTGCATGTGCAGCATCATTTCATTTCTTACATTAGATTCCATCATTCATATTAGGTTGCGGTTAGAGATCGTGCCTCATTTCAGTGTATTCACTTTTGTCATCGTAGCTATCGCACCAGGTGAGTTTCATAGCCCCTACTTTCGTACGTTTTGAATAACTGTTTTGGGGGAGAATACATGCTCATTTTCATTCAAATGTATACATGATTTACTTGATTATGCCACTTGTTTCATCAAAGCATTACTTGCTCCACTTATGAATTTGTTATTCATCCGAATGTATTCACTAGTATTGCACTAAATTCTTATTACTCATGGACACAAACACTTCAAACATTATGCATACTTAACCGAATGAACCGGCTCCACTACTATGTACATACATGACAAAATGAATGGGTCACATAACCGAATGTACGGGTATTATGACCGAATGAACGGGTCACATGACGAATGAACTGGTCACACAACCGAATGAATTGGTCACATCATCGAATGTATTGATCAACCAAATGTACTGTGAATCTTGTGGTCCACATATTACTTTTATTCACCAAACCAAAACTCATTTGGCAGTGGGTTGTAAACACACAGGTTGCAAGTCTTGTTATGGCCAAGGCTTGGGACTGAGTGGATTTACAATGCCTTTGCTGGGAAATCATTATCCAAAGGCATTACATTTTACAACAACTCTATGAACTCACCAACCTCGTGTTGACACTTTAGCATGTATTTTCAGGAACCAAGCAATAGCACGCTACTGGAGGCTTTTGGCAGGGCATGGCATGGTCATAGAAGACTCTGATATTTATACAGGGACCGTTTCAAACTATATTTTTAAGGGCCTAATTCCGCATTACTTTTAACAATGTAATTCAACATTTTTGTTAAACAATGTTATTCCAAATGATTGAGTTGAAAACCGTTCTTTGCACTTGTGTTGTGATACCAATTGAGTTGCACCCCAGCTACATGTATGCTTCCGCTGGACCCGATTTTGGGGGTGTGACAGATTGGTATCAGAGCCAGGTTATAGAGAACTGGGTGATTTTAAAACCTAGACTATAGCTACATTCACAAAAACTTAACCCTATGACCGCCACGTGCCTGCCTGCCAAGCTGATGCCTCATTTGTGGTTTGTTGCTGACATAATTGATGAGATTTGTATCTCATTATCAGATAGATTATACTCACTTATTCTAGTTGATTACCATACTTGTCTTCCATATTAGTATGCTTACATATCATATGCGTTTCATTGTTACGCCTTTTTCCTTGCGTAGTTTCATTATTCGACCTCGAGATTGGTCATTTGCATTAGTCTTTCAGAACGTCTTTTCATATGTGAAGGACATAGTATTAGTATGACTGAGCTGAGTATTTCAAAATTCATGGAACCTCGGTAGAATATAGACTGGTCATCTATATTCGACCCGGGATAGTGGGACATAGGCTGACCACCTATATCCGACTCAGAGATGAATTTTGCAATACTGAGAATGGTTATAATAAAATTTTGTCCAGATCAATTCTCTACCCAACTTCCAAATGTTTCATTCAGGTGTGAGTACTCAAACGTTGCAAGAACATTTCACACCTACACCACTTCGGTTACCACTGAGTGGAAGTGCGCCGATAAATCATTGCATCTCATGGACATTCCCATTGTGCACCATACATTTACATCACCGTACTCTCTTTCATCATTGTTATGTGAATTCCTCATCATTGTTATTTGACTTCCTCACCAAGAAACATTTATAGGGATGAATCCAACCTCCTAACCAAGATTATAAAACATTCATGCCTTCATTTCCCTCGTGAACCACCGCCTAGAAGCATGTCAACTAATCATAACGACTTCAAGTTTTCATTTTATGACAAGCCACTCAGAACATCTACTTCTAGAAAACGTCTTATTTACGTTTCACCCTCCTTTTCTTGTTTTGAAGAGTTATGCCGCGAAAGAAAGCTACTTCAACTATGACACCAGCTGCTATTCGGAAGCTTGTTGCGGATAGTATAGAGGCAGCACTAGTAGTTGAAAGGGAGGCCGTAGCTGCACGGGCTGCTGAAGCCGCTTCTCGGGCAGAAACCGCAGGAGTTGCCGGAATGGCTGCTAATGGTACTAATGGTCGTAAATGTACATACAAGGACTTTAAGAGTGGAGATCCCCCAAAATTCAAGGGCACTGAAGGAGCCACTGCTATGATCCATTGGTATGAAGGGATAGAATCTGTGTTTCTTTTATGTAACTGTCCAGAGGAATACAAGGTAAAGTTTGCTGCTAGTACACTTGTTGAGGAAGCTATGTCGTGGTGGAACTCTTATGCAAAACCCGTGGGAATGGAAAATGCTCACAAGCTTACGTGGGATGAATTAAAGGAGTTGTTGACTAAGAAGTTCTGTCCACGCACTGAAATAAAGAAGTTGGAAACAGAGTTTTACGAGCTAGTGACAACAGGTAATGATATGGAAACATACATCAGGAGATTTCAAGAATTGGCTGTGCTATGTCCAACTATGGTTCCAGATAATGAAAAGCTGCTAGAAAATTTCACTGGTGGACTACCTCACAACATCCAAGGAGATGTGATTTCCTCTGAACCACACACACTGGACGAGGCTATCAGAATGTCTCAAAAGCTTATGGCTCAAGTAGTGAAGCAAGAAACTACTGTCAACAACAACAACCACAACAACAACGAAAACAAGAGGAAAAGGGATGACAACCAACGAGATGATCAAGTATGGCAGCCAAACAAAGGACATGAAATGGTTAAGGCCTACGTTGCAGGACCAAGTAAAAGGAAAGGATATGCCGGGACTTTGCCCAAGTGCCACAAGTGCCGGTTTCACCACGAGGGACCTTGCCCCACTCAATGTGGAAACTGCCAAAAGGTCGGACACAAAGCCAAGGATTGCAAGGCTCCCACCCTCGTAATGCATCAGAAAGTCACGGTAACCTGCCATGAGTGTGGAGTAATTGGACACTTCAAGAGTGAATGTCCAGAGCTGAGAAACCAGAATGGAGGAAGAGTTCGTTGAAGTGCGAAGCTCGTCAGGACAACAACGACAATGACAATGGTTAAGAAGAGAACTTCTGCCTTATCTATTTTAATGGAAGCGTAAACCCTCTAGTGTTGTATTTCTTTTGTGTCCACTCTGTGTTCTATCGTACGAACTTCATGTACTATTACGATTCCGATCTAATGAATGTTTTATCTTTTATCACCGCAATGTGACTCATATATCCACGTCTTTTCACCGAGTACCCTCCAGAGACCAACACAAACTGAATTCAGGGACTGAATTCCCGTAACGGGTGGAGACTGTCACAACCCGCATTTTCAGGATATTTTCCATATTCACTATTCATCTTGGGAAATTACTATTCATCAGTTACTATTCACCGATCACTATTCACATTTTACTATTCATCGTTTTCGAGGTCAATTTGAGATTCTGAGAAGCGTTCAGAAATTTTACTATTCACATGACACTATTCATTCCCGGAAGAATTCACTATTCATGGTTATCGTTCATTACTTCGTAAACTGGGTTTACGGGTCTTCAAATACGCGTAACCGGTGAGGTTTAGCGGCGTATTCATACATCATTATTAAGGACCCGTCATATAGACTAGAAGTAGTCTACATATCATCAGTAACATCATCAGTATTCTAGGTCATGCACGGATATGCATTATTTCTATTTACGTATGCTTAATTTGTAATTAACGTTACCACTCAGTTTTTACTACTAACAATATACCCGATACTCCCGACAATGATCCTAACATATTTTCATACTTATTATAATGATATAAAAATTATATTATTAATTTACCCGGTGTTTTAAAACCATTTGCTATATTTTCCGGAAAATGCCTATAACAGCGTCGGTTTGCGAATTTTCAACTCGACAATTATTTTAACACCCGATTCTCATCAGGAATATGATTTTACAATTTTTACAACTTCATCGTATTTTATTTCACTTCGTTGGTATTTATTTCAAGACAACTCGGTACCCGATAACACTCAATGTATACTCAAAACTAACTACTTCTAAATAAATGGGAGACATTAGCATTAATTAACATCAAATCTATCCTAAATTACCCCATGTGCCGCCCCACCCTAACCCCCCCACTTAGCTAATGCTTCCAAGGCTCATTAATGAATTAAGTACACATTTATTTACATCTCCACTAACACAAACACATACATAACAACATCAACTAGCAAAATAGATCAAATACTCTCTCTTTTCCTCTCCTTTGGACCGGCCACACCTCAAGAACACCAAGAATCCATTAATTTTTCAAGATCAAGTATTAATCACACTCCATTTACCTTCCTAGTTATGGATTTGTGATCAAACCTCAAGTTTATTACTCATTTCTTACCAAAACTCATCCAATCATCAAGTAAGTTTCAAGAATATGTTTTGATCATTTTATACTTTCATTTGATATATATGTTCATGTATTTTCAAGTTATATTAATCATCCATGCAAGATACTTATGTTTTACATACCACTTTTGAACATAAACTCCCTAAATCACTAGATCTATAGGTTTCACTAATGATCTCATGAAATCCACCATGGTTGGTGATGTTTAGGACCCCATGACACCCTAAGAAGGTGTATGGTAGGATTTGCGAACTTGTGGAGTTGATTTGAAGAGATTTGAGTAAGTTTAGAACCTTAAAAATGGATTTTAAACATTATAGATAAGGGTCTGCCCTTAATCGGCAGATCTGGAATTTTCAGTAACTGATGGGTCATTTTGGCCTTCATATTTAGAAAGTACTTTCAAAAACGAAACCGTGGGCGCCGGAATCACTAAAATCCGACTTATAACGAAGAAGTTATGAATTATTTAAGTTACGCGACGAAAACTATATTTTTCAGAAAAACTGTTGCTGATTGCCGAACTTTAAGGGGCAAAACGAGTCGTTAGCCGTGATCTAGATGAGCCGAGCCATTGAAAATATGTTAGTTTATACTTATACGAAACCGTGGATATAAGGAACGTAGAAAACGAGCTTATAACGACCGTGATATACACGTTTAAAAGCCCAACAATTCATCACTTATTTTGACAGCCCACTTTTATAAGGTGTTTTAAGTATGAAAACTAGTATTTTTACAAGTCACTAAGTTGATAGCCGATTATCTAATTGATCGAGACATAATTGGTCAAAAGTTGAATATAACGATATTTAGATATTGTTACAAGGCTTACAAAAACATCGAGTTTTGTCACTAACACTTATCGAGCTATATTTCACGACTAGTTTTACGAGGCCGTTTTGGCATATTTTCACGAATTGTAAAAAGAGTTATTTTGCGACGAAAACATTATATTAACCAATATAACACCAAACAAGGATCGTGGAGTACCGTTTCAACCTATTTACACGAAAAGTGTTTATTAACTTAACGAGACGTCAAAAATGTATTTTTCGACGATAAACGTTATTTTCCAAAAATCATCAAGTGGTATCGATAACATACGTATTTGCATGTGCAGCATCATTTCATTTCTTACATTAGATTCCATCATTCATATTAGGTTGCGGTTAGAGATCGTGCCTCATTTCAGTGTATTCACTTTTGTCATCGTAGCTATCGCACCAGGTGAGTTTCATAGCCCCTACTTTCGTACGTTTTGAATAACTGTTTTGGGGGAGAATACATGCTCATTTTCATTCAAATGTATACATGATTTACTTGATTATGCCACTTGTTTCATCAAAGCATTACTTGCTCCACTTATGAATTTGTTATTCATCCGAATGTATTCACTAGTATTGCACTAAATTCTTATTACTCATGGACACAAACACTTCAAACATTATGCATACTTAACCGAATGAACCGGCTCCACTACTATGTACATACATGACAAAATGAATGGGTCACATAACCGAATGTACGGGTATTATGACCGAATGAACGGGTCACATGACGAATGAACTGGTCACACAACCGAATGAATTGGTCACATCATCGAATGTATTGATCAACCAAATGTACTGTGAATCTTGTGGTCCACATATTACTTTTATTCACCAAACCAAAACTCATTTGGCAGTGGGTTGTAAACACACAGGTTGCAAGTCTTGTTATGGCCAAGGCTTGGGACTGAGTGGATTTACAATGCCTTTGCTGGGAAATCATTATCCAAAGGCATTACATTTTACAACAACTCTATGAACTCACCAACCTCGTGTTGACACTTTAGCATGTATTTTCAGGAACCAAGCAATAGCACGCTACTGGAGGCTTTTGGCAGGGCATGGCATGGTCATAGAAGACTCTGATATTTATACAGGGACCGTTTCAAACTATATTTTTAAGGGCCTAATTCCGCATTACTTTTAACAATGTAATTCAACATTTTTGTTAAACAATGTTATTCCAAATGATTGAGTTGAAAACCGTTCTTTGCACTTGTGTTGTGATACCAATTGAGTTGCACCCCAGCTACATGTATGCTTCCGCTGGACCCGATTTTGGGGGTGTGACATAATCTAAGTGTTTTCAATTTGTTTTTATATACGTGTGATATTTACAGATTATATACATTTCGAATGATGCATGAAACGAATTTCTAACGTGAGTGTGAAGTGTGAGGTGCTTTCCAAGGCTTCCAAGAGGGGATTCGACACCTGTTGGTGAGTTACCCCAAATAGGATGCACGTAAAAGAAATCATATATAGTGTGCACATATACGTTCGAATGTAAATGAAGAAGTGATGCATGGAGTGACATCTTAAACGTGAGAGTGGTGTGTAAGGTGATCTCTAAACCTTCCTCAGTGGAGGTTTGTCACACCTTGTGGATTTCATGCAGTTAACACACACAAAAACAAATGTATAACAATTGATATGTTCGAATAACGAGTTAAATGATGCATGGTGAGATCGTGTACGTGAGAAAAATGAAAACAAGAGAAGGTGTTAGATACTTACTACACCTTTTGAAGGTGGTGGAGACTCAGTAGGGTCGAACGAACACAAGGAAAACAAACAACCCACTTGCTATAACCAAGTATACGTATAGATATTTAATACTCGTTTTACTCGACTGCTTCCAATCTAGAGGCAGAAAGTTCTTGGCCTTTTTAAGGTATCTTTGTGAGTGAAAGGGAGATGAAATGAGTGTAGGTAGAGTGTGATAGGATAGTGTATCTTATAGAAGAGATATATACATGTTTTTGACTTCCATGAATTTCAAGCCAATTATTGGTTGCTACTGTGGATGACCAGTGTTTGAGAGTACATAGCTAACATACTTCTGACCAGAAAAGATCTTAGGAAAGATATGAGGGAGTAGGTAAGCTTATCTCTTGTTTTTGAATTGTATATGTATCGAAATGTATTTTAAATGGGTGCAAAATGGATTTAGCGAGCCACATCAACCCACTGTTGTCCTAAGGATCTTCTTAACATTACATAATGCTAACATAATCGTTAGAAAGTCGTAGGAGAAAGCGTGGTTTAATATGGTTGTGTTTTGTGATTTTTGTATATAACGATTTGGGTTAATATGGGACAATTACTTTGGTCTTGAATCTCTAACCAAAGCTCGACATCTATTCCTGAAAATTGGCACGTGATTACCCTAGTGGGTAGTGGTCAAGATGATGCAAAAATATTCGTGTGTTGCATTGCAAAATTGAGAGAACGAGTGGTGTTTTGGAGGAGAGTTGTATGTCGAATTCACATGAAATTACAAAAAGAGAAGAATAGGCTTGGGAGTGGGCCTTGAACCGTGTATGGAGGTGATGATGGGCTGGGAAATAATGCAGCCCGTTTGGTTTTGTAGTGGTTAGTGAAAATAAATGTGATTAGTGTATATATTTATTTGTGTTAATTATAATTAGTGAAATTTCTAATTTGTATAATTTGTGACTTGCGAAATATTAGTTTTTGTGAAACAGTTATCTTTCGTAATACCCGTCGTGAACTAGTGTCGTTACTTGGTGAATGTTGTGATGACGCGACTTTGTGAGAATAATATAACAAGAAAAATTTTAAATTTCCCCGTAAAAATGATAATTAAGATTAATGACTGAGATTGATGTATAATTAAACGTATTTAATTAAAGGAAATTTTTCAGTTTGCTACACGTGGTAACTCGAACCAAAAACAAACTCCAGAAATAACCTTTGATCCGTGTGGCCGGAAATCTCGCCAGAAAAACTGAGTTATCGAGAAAGTAAATAAGGATGAGGGTGCAATGATGAGGGCTGATGGTGTTAATAATAGCAGTGATGGGGTTGGAGGTGGTGGAGTGGCCGAAGAATGGTGGCCGAAAAATGGGAGGCGGCTGCCGGATTTTTGGAGGATATAAAACCCTAGAATGAGTAAAGTGGTATAAGAAGGTTGTTTATATAGTGCTAGGTTTAGGTTTAGAAAACCCTAGGGACTAGATCCGTCACCATTAAAGTCTAGGGGCAGCGAGGTAATATTACTGCAGGGACCATAGTTGTAATTTAGGCTATCTTTCACGAAATCAAGTCCGAGGCTCATTTAGACTAGTAAACGATAGATTCAAGACACGGGAATTGCGCCATTGCGCATAGAAAAATTTTTCCAATAAAAACAACTATTCATACGCCTCGTTTCTCACAAATAATAAAATAATCAAATCAAATCATCGGTTATGCCAATACGCGTTGTGTCCAAATTTCACGTTTCGCGAGATAACTTCACGTTTTTGAACTAAAAGAGTTCAGAAAAGTTCGTAAATGAAAAACAGGGATAATTCCTCATAAAAATATATTCGTAAAATTACGGGGTATTACATACAAAGTCAAAATTCTATCGGTTGGTGGCTTTCCGAATGTGAACTCAAACTTTTCATTACATACCGGATTTTTACTCTTGTTCGCATGCTGCAAAATCTAAATTGAATTAGTACTGTAAGGTTTTTGCACCAAACAGTATCATTACACTCACTATAATTAATTAAAAACACAAACCATAGTCTGTCTTATAAAGTCGTGTCTGATACTATGATCACCATCCAACTTCAAATAAACGATGGGATTTTTTTTTCGAGATGTTCGCCTTCATGGATTGTGACAACAAGGAAACCTCCACCCTCATTAACCTTTCGTACTAAACCACCAAATGGTTTGTACGTTATTTCAACCATGATTTTGCCATATGACTTGCTAGTGTTTTCATATCTGCGAATGGGAACAACTTAAGTGGAGGACCCTGACTTTCAGGTTCCACAGGAAGCTCGCTAGTGTTTTCAGAAGGTAATGTATCCTCTTGATAATCTTCCAGATCATAGATCCTCCCACTGAATTCTTGAGATATGAGATATTTTTTCAAGAAAATCTCCATACCTAGCAACAATTACTTTGTTTTCAGGTGGGTAGTAAAAGTAGTAACCCATCGTTTTTTTTGGGTTTCCTACAAAGATACACTTTACAGATCTTTGTTGGAGTTTATCTGCTGAGTCACGTTTAACAAATGCCTTACAACCCCAGACCTTTAAATAAGACAAATTAGGCGTTTTCCCAAACCATAACTCATAAGGTGTCTTATCAACCTTCTTAGTTGGAACCATATTTAAAATGCGAATAGCAGATTCCAAGGCATTATCCCAAAAGATAAAGGAATAGTTGGATTGGGCTTCTGAGCACCCTATCTGATCGGTTCTATGATTCCAAAGGGATTCTAGAACCTTCATGTCCTTCTAATTTCATCCATAGTCCCTCATTTATTTCCTAACGGTCGTTAGTCAATTCTCGTTAATTACTTAACGTCAGTTAGTCGTTATTTTTCGTTCTAATAATTAAATATATAACAGTTTATATATATTAATTATTATACATTAATCCTTCATACGTAATGTGTGCAATCCCATGGTCCCGAGTTCAATTCAAGTCGTACACATTTAATATTTTTCCATACACTTAACAATCCAATATTGCATATAACCCAATAATAACTTGAAACACTCACTCCCCAACTGTCTCTATTTTCAACTATTTGTTAACTAACACAATACTGGATAACCACACTCCATACCTAAATCCATTACGTAATTTGTCACTATGACTAAATAAACATCACATCAGTCACTTACTATCATAAGAAACACACAGGAACTGGTCTTATTGTTTTAGTGAAACTTATATAACAGTTACAGTACATCATTCGATTAATTTCAACAGTACATATATACAACAACAAAAACACTACATTGTACCACAACTAACACAACATATCTAAATCTATCGTAACATGCTACATCGTAGACTACATACCTAAATCTATCTTCATACCTCTGCCACTATCACTACAAACTTAGCAAAATGACTCACTATCGTAACCAAGCAACATTGTAACTATAACACCATCAGCTGCCAATGCAACATTTTCCCCCAGCTCGACATGCGACATAAATTCTAAAATACACTCAAACCACTCCCTCTCCACATGTACGCTAATTCAACTATTTCTTATGTTTTAACTAACACGATATCCTCAATCTATCTTCACACATTAATCACTATCCTAACGAACTTCACATCAGTCACTCACTATCACAACATATGACGTTGCAACGCGCGGGGGTACCTTGCTAGCTAATTTTGAATAATGTATGAGCGTCATCACGAAAGCGTTGAATATTTGAAAACTACTATAAGAGCAAGAGGTGTAGTCACCTAAACCGAAATTCATAAAGGGTGTCACATCATGTCACCTTACCATTTTCCTCTTTCAATTCCTTATCACACACACCCAAACACACCCTCTATAGTCGCTCAAGCCAAAACCTCACTTTTGGACCCATTATACTCAATTAAAACACATAATCAACACAAAAACCAATTAAAAAACACAAACATTTTATTTGGCCCAAGCCAGGTCAGTCACTTTGTCAATGGCACGAGGGGCAGGGTATATAGTGGCTTGACTTTAATTTGGCTCAAGCCAAAATGGTGCCACGTTGATTTGGCATGAAAGTGACGCCACTACACCCCATGCTCTAATATGCTAGGATGAAGCAACCATGAAGAAAGGAAGCAAACTCTATTATTTGAACAATCAAAATTCTTGCAAGTTGAATCTTGAAATATAAAACTTAATTTTGAAGTACAAAACTTAATTAATTGTCAGCAATTATATTTTAATTTTGGTATGAACTATGAAACAAAATCTTTTTTTTTTTTATTTATTTATATATTATTTTTATTTTATTTGTGGTTTCTGGCTTTTTTTTCTTTGAAAGACAATTTTTTTTTCACACCCTATACCATTATCTCACAAAATGCCTTGGCAACCTCTACGTTGGTAGACAACTCACATACCACTAGAACAAAGGCCTTGTGTATGGTTTCTGACTTTTTGTCCGATTAATCTACAGGGGTTTGAATTCACCGCCATACATAATCAAACCGGGTACGAGGTTGTGTGGCCACTTCAAGGTTGTTTGCATCTAGCAGGAACTAAATTTGAGACCTCTGACATTTTAGTTGTGATTGTTACAACCATTTTGTCACTAAGGCCATCCCAACCATGGTCTTCAAATAATGTTTTTCTTTATATTTGGATAAATAATGGAGCATACAAAACCATCTCCAACCATGCTTCATATTTGAAAAAAAATAAAATAAAATAAAATAAAAATTGAAGTATTGATTAAAATCCTTCATATTTGAAGGATTATTATTCATCCTCCAAACATATAACAGTGTTTTATATACATGAATTAATGTGAAAGAAATTAGTCATTAGGTAAAAATAAATCAATCTTGTATAAAGAAATTTTGAAGTTTAGGTTTGCAGTTTATGGTTGGAGATGTCAAGTTTTTGATAGATGAATTTAAGCAAAATATGTCACTTTTCCATTAAATTTGAATAATTTTTAAAACGGTTGGAGATGCCTGTCACGCCATACTTTTCGGCAAAGAAAAATTTACAGTCTTTCTACGATCCAAATACTACTCAACCATAGTCATACCCATGTTTTGATCAATTATTATTAAACTCTGAGTCGACTAATTATTGGGCAACACATATGGTTTGACTTGGTATTGGGCTAACGACTACTCCACTAGGGTACCCATGTGGCCCTCCATTACTTTTTTCTTTTTATATAATAAACTGGAGCCAGAACTTTATGAAAGTAAAAGTTATAGTGAATAATTATCGCTCAAGATCTATGGTTTTTTTTCAAACCATTGCCAGCAGCCGCGGTAAGACGGGGGCCAAGTGTTCTTCGGACCATGATTCAACTTAACAACATAATGATTAAGAATGAATTAAATTTAGTAAAACATAGTTTGACAGGTAAAATCATTTTATTATTGTATTTGAATGTTCAAGTGGTTCGTTTTTAATTAAACTTTAATGAACATATCTATATGATTAAGGAGGGGCTGATTGCAAAAGTTATTAAGAAACTAGTTATTGGATCGAATAACTTATAAAAAGGTGGGCTGACTCAACACCCGCTAATCACACTAATAGCTATGCCCCCTGAATAAATTGATTAATGTTCATAATTTTTTACATACAGTTTATGCATTCATTAGTCCTATAAAGTAAGAGAGTTCACACTTGCACATATCAATTAGTTACACACATTTTCTTCATGCTTTCTTTTGCGTGGGGAAATTGGTGTGTCAAATTAATCGCGACACCTTTAAGCATGAATAAAGTTTATTTGTACACACTAATAAGTGTGATTTAGAACTATAATTGTGAATAATTTTTTATTTTTTAAAATACTCCGAGCTTATAATCTAACAAACTTGTGCACCATGAAAAGTAAGAAGTTACTCAAATTTTTTGCAGCCTTCCAAAAACGTGTAAAAAATTGTGTATAACTGACATTTTTCACGATGAACATATTTAGAGTTTCACTATTAAGGCTCAAATAAAATTAAAATGAGAAACGACTTAGGTTATGTCCATGAAGTTTGTCTAGCTTAATAGCATATATAAGGCCCAGACACTAATTCCTAGTCTTCAGCCATTCATCCTAAACTGTTGCTTGGATTAAGGTTATCAAAATTATGATTGAAAGTTTTTTTTAGAACGACAATTATAACTATCTCATAATATTTATATCACAAATCTATCTCACATGTGCTAAGCAAGACTTGAACCCATAATCATTTGGTTATGGAGCTTCTCACACAACATGAGGTATCATTGGGACACACTCACTCGTAACCTCTTTCTCGTCAAATAGATTAAATATTTATACATAGTCACATGTATATGTTATGGAAAATTACATTCTTTCATGTTGTAGTTTTACATTCACCTGGTCCAGTTTGTAGCAAACTTCATATATTTGAAACTTCAAGTTCAATTCGTTTTTCTCATTTAATTTTTTTTTTCTCAGATATAAATAAATCTTATATTAGAATAAGCGATAAACTAAAATATACAAAAACACCAAAAACCAGGACAACAATACATTCATACCAAATACTAATCAACACCAATCTGAAATGTTATTTCGTCCTTACATAATGTTTCCTTTGTAACGAAAGAAATATAGGATAATTACATCATGTCAAACTTTTTACCTTTCCCCAAAATATTCTATCAAAAAAATTTCTGCGTGTTGGTTTTGATGTTGGTTGCAACGAACTATCGAATTTCTCTTGCAAAGTCAGCACAGACTCCAGACTGACCAAAACCTCAGCCATGGTAGGGCGTTGCTCTAGATCTCTTTGCAAACATGCCTCTGCAATTCGAACAAACTCCTTTAAACTTTGGGGGGCTATTTGATCTCTTATGTAAGAATCTAGTATCTGCTCTAATTTTCCCTTTTTGATAGATTCAATAGCCCAGGTTGCTAAACGAGATGGCTCTTCTTTAAGACTAAAATCCACAGCTGGCTTCCTACATAGCACCTCAAATAATACCACCCCAAAAGAATACACGTCACTCTTCCTTGTTACCTCTCCAGTACAGAAATAATCAGGATCTAAATACCCTAAAGTGCCACAAACACGATCTGTCTCTACATAAGTCTGGTTCCTCGGAACTATTTTAGCCAACCCAAGGTCTGAAATTTTGGCGGTCCAGCTTTCATCTAACAAAACATTTGCAGTCTTAATATCGCGATGTATTACTCCAACCTCAACCCCTGTGTGAAGGTAGTGCAACCCACGACCGGCATCTATGCAGATATTGAGTCGCTGAAACCAAGAAAGAGGGGTACCAAGTTTATGTAGATGATCATATAGTGATCCATTGGGTATATATTCATATACAAGGATCATCTCTTCTCCCTGATTACAGTAACCAATTAACGATACAATATTGCAGTGCCGAAAAGTAGAAAGCATCTCTACTTCGGACCAAAACTCATCTGCTCCTTCATTGTATGTGGAATCCATCCGTTTAATTGCAGCAACCACAAGACTCGATCCATTAAAAACATTACCTTTGTAGACTTTCGCAACACCTCCTATCCCAACCACTAATGTTTCGTCAAAGCTTTTTGTTGCTAACTGAATCTCATGAAATTGGAAATGACGGCATGGTTGTGACCTTTTTGCTGTTAATGGTGGTGTAGGATGAAAAATCCGAGGGGGAGGGTAAGGAGAATGAGAAGGAGGTAGATGGTTCAGATACCTGTCAATTGCAAATAATAATAAAAATAAAAATGATCAACAAACGGTTTATAATGAAAAAATGCATTTATTTCTTTATTGCAAGTAAAACTGCATCTCTAATTTATCCTCTGTGTCCAAATTCGTATGTGCAAAATAATTTTTCCCGGAATAATCTTGTAACCATGGACAAATATATATAAGTTTGATTCTAATTATCATAGTTGTCAGGATCCCGATCCTGATCTTAGGATCTTACGATTTAACGATCTGGATCCTATGTAAGATCTTATAAGATCCCGATCTTGACCATAGGATCTTAAGATCTAATCCGATCCGATCTTACTTTTCTTGAATCGCAAACTAAAAAACAAAAAAGTTATGAATCATGTTTTATAGAATTTAAAAAACAACATGTTAATCTTCTTAAACATTCTATATTCATAATTTTAATCAACATTTTCATGAAACATTCATATCATTTTGTGTTAATGATATATAATAATTTGTAGATAAGAAAATGACATTATAGTAGGATCTTAAGATCCTGATCCAATCTTACGATTCCGATCTTCGATCTTGTGTAAGATGCGTATCTTGAAAACCTTGATTCTAATTATGATTAAGAATTAATTAGAAAAACCTTTTTGTTCAATTTTGAGAAATTATCAGCTTACTTGACATTGAAGTGCTGCTTCAAGCCCTCTTACAATCTCCGTAATTAATGGACGTTCATCACGTTCTAGCTTCAAGCATTGATACGCAACTTTCGAAAACACATCCAGTGAATTTGGATTTATTTCATCCCGTATATTCTTTAATACAATTTGATTAACCGTATTTTGTCTAAAGGATTGTCGAGTTAATCCTACTAAAGGCTGAAGCTTATCATCGACCATACACAACCTCCCACACAATACTTCACACAACACAACACCAAAAGAGTAAATATCCGACTCTTTTGATAAAAACCCGGTCTCTGCGTATGGTGGGTCACAATACCCATGCGTTCCTACAGCGTGGGATATGAGAAATGTATTTTTTTGATTGGCAGGGCCAAATTTGGAAAGTCCAAAATCTGAGATCTTGGCATTCCAGTTCTCATCTAATAATATATTGGAACTTTTTATATCGCGATGCAATACTCTTTGTTGGGTCCCTGCTGGATTATGTAAAAACGCTAATCCACAAGCCGCCTCAATACATATATTGAGGCGTTGAACCCATGTTAGTTCACTGCTCTTGAGATACCGGTCCAGACTTTTCATAGGTAGATATTCATACACGAGGATCTTCTCGCCACAATCGTCGCAATACCCCAAGAGAGAGACAATATTTTCATGTTTGTAAACAGAAAGCATCATGATCTCCTTCCAAAACTCGGGATCTCCTTGCCCGAACTCACGATTTAGACGCTTTAACGCCACCATGGTGTTGTCGATTTCTCCTTTATAAACTTTCCCAAATCCTCCTCTCCCGATGCAATTATCATCAGCAAAGTTGTTTGTAGCAGATATAATAGCTTCTAGCTGTATTTTGAGGTGTTCAAACTGTTTTAGGGGAAGTGCCATTTGTGATTGTGCAAGAGTTCAAAAGCGTTGCACTTGTAGTAATTGGAGATGAAGGATATTAAATTATTGATCTTTTCTGGTCCATAAGATTACTATTTACAAAATCATTCTGTCGACAAAAATCACATAGTTTATTAAAAATGGGGCCACTTTTGTTTTCAACCACTTAAAAAGAATATTCTCATACTATATTCTCTAATTTTTACTTAAAAAAAAAAGCGAATAATTATTTTGAGACATCCCAAAATGGATATATGTACAATATTTTTGAGACTGAGGGGGTTGGCAATGCATGTAGCATTCTCTCTCCCATTACTCACTCTCAACCAATCCCCTTATGCCACATCATTTACTCTCTCTCCCATCACTCACCCATCACCATCTAGCACTACATCCCATCTAGTGTTGTGATTAAATATGCATCAGTCCCCACAAAGTGTTCATTTTTTTTGCTCGTCTAGTGTTAGATGTGATCTAGCAAAACTCATCTAGTGCCCCATCTAATGTTCACGACGGCGGTGGTCTAGTGCTAGATCAATCCCGTCTAGTGCTATCTAATATCCATTGCCAACACCATGAGGGAGTAATTTTTTTAACTCGGCTTAATAATGTAGACCGGATAGAACATACATGGTCATCAACAGACCAAACCAACTTTGGATTCTATGTCTATCTTTTCCAAAAAAAATAAAATAATAATTTAATTAATATTTACTCAAAGTTACTGTTAAAACTCATGTGAGTGTTGCAGTGCCTCACCTTTTTCTACCCATGTCTCAACACTTTTGTCTTGCAGTGATCAACCTTTTTTTATCTTTACAAATCTATCCAAGTATCTCGTGTAAATATATACCCGACATTACCCGACATTACCTGTCTCTTTCTTATTGGAAGAAGAGAAAAAAAAACGAAAATTACTACAGTACCCATTTTCAAAGGTACTTTTCTTGCAGTGCCCTAACCTTTTGACATATTCAAAATTGCCCATACAACACGCGTAATATTTTTCGTGGAACGCCAGATGCTTTGTTGTCAACATTCTGTTGGTCGAAAACAAAAACAAAAAAAAAATGGAATCACGCGTATATATTTTCGCCATACGCTAGATGGATTAAAAATACCATTTATATTTATTTTAAATCAATCACGCGTAAAAAATAACGCCAGACGCTAGATTGTTGACAATGATGTGGGACCAATCTCACCTGGGAAAACAGTGTGCATATGACAATTTGATGTACCAACACAGTGTGCATGAAATCACAATTAAATACGCCATTGTGCATGCAAACAAAACCAAAACAGTATGAATGA
Organism: Artemisia tridentata subsp. tridentata; assembly: GCA_021014915.2. Taxonomy (NCBI): domain Eukaryota; kingdom Viridiplantae; phylum Streptophyta; class Magnoliopsida; order Asterales; family Asteraceae; genus Artemisia; species Artemisia tridentata. The sequence continues at coordinate 44,596,349 of CP139506.1, read as the reverse complement.
AATATATGACAATTTGATGTGGGACCAATCTCACGTGGGATTGCATTTAGTGTGCATGAAAACAAAACCAAAAACATTGTGCATGAAATATGAGTGGCTGTGTGCATGCAAACTAAACGAAAATCAGTGGGACGTAAATGCAAGAGTAAATTGCATGAAATATGAGTGTCGCTGTGCATGAAAAGGAAAACAGTGTAAAACATTTATTGATCACGCGTAATGCGTAAGTTTATACTTGTAATGTGCATTGGGAAGGAGCAAATGCATTGGGAAGGAACAAATAACCTGCAAAGCCTATAAACCCTACCAGAAAATACTGTTGAAACGACGGTTGCATGCAAGAATCCGACCTTTTTCGGACATATTCAATGCAGAATCACTTTAAAACCGATTCATCACCCATTATAACCATTATAAATCATACCATGGTTTGTCATTCTTAAAAAAAAAAACGCATTGTCATTCTTCAAAAAAAAAAAAAACGAGCTGTTGGTGGTCGTGCTAAAAGAACCGGCTGTTGGTGGTGTCGTGGTGGTGAAGATAGCGACTTTTAGTTGACTGTGTTGTGGTGTTGTTGTGGTGATAAAAGCTACGGTGAGTTGCTGTTGGTGTTGTTGTCGTGGTGTTGGTGTTGTTGTCGTGGTGTTGGTGGTGTTGTCGTGGTGTTGTTGTTATAAAAAACGTAGGTTGTTGCTGTCGGTGGTTTTGTGTTGTCGTGGTGTTGGTGGTGTTGTGGCTATAAAAACCCTAGGTTGTTGCTGTTGGTGGTGAGGTGACAGGTGGTGGTGGTGGATGTGGTGGTGATTGTGTTAACGGTTGTCGGCGGCGAATATGGCGGATTATCGGGTATTTCACATTTTTTCTCGTTCTATTACACGTATTGTTTATTTATTTTGTAACATATATTTATATGTTTATGTTATTTTAGGATTATGCGGCGGAAGTCAATTGTAGGAGTAGGTTGACATTAATTAGTGATATTAGTAAACGGATAGCGAACACCCCTAGGGAACAATTATTTAGGCAAACATGTTTTGGTTGGTTGTTAGATATACCAAAAATGCAAGAGAGTTGTGTGTTGGTACATTATTTTATATGCCACCAAGTGCCGTGTGATGAGGGTGAGTCAGACAATGTTCCTTTGAGATATCGTGTACGTGATCTTTCTCGGGTAGGTGAGGTCGAGATTAAGCTTGGTAGAGAGGAATTCTGTCTAGTTACGAGTTTAAGGTTTGGGACAGATTTTAGAGATCGTTATCTTGAAGGACCTCTGGCGTTTAGGAGATGATTGTTCCCCTCGTCACTTGATTCACAAACCATAAAAGTTGGTATGTTGTTAAATATATTAAAAAGTAAAGAGTTTCGTGAGTTGAGTGATGTAGATGCCGTTCGCCTTTGTTTGATATGCGTGTTGCTGTTGGTGTTAAAAGGGACCGAGGTTAGGAAAGTGGTTGATAATTTTTTATTTAGGTTAGTTGAGGATTTAGATGGTTGGAATGTCTATCCGTGGGGGTCGTATGTATGGCCAACCTTGTACAAAAATATAAAGGATGCAGCAGTTGAGCGTAGGGCAAAGCATTTTGCCGAGGGGAGGGATCCTGATACAATTCCTAGGTACTCGTTGAATGGATTTATATGGGCCTTCAAGGTATGTCGTATATAAATTTGTAAACTTTATGTTTATGTATCCCGTTAAAATTTTTTAAAAATAATTACCTTTTTTGTAGACGTGGATATTGGAGGCGTTCCCGCATGGTGCCGCCCCTTCCTTTTTTTATCGCCGACAGTTGTATCCCCGATCAATTGCCTGGGGTTATAGAAACGTGGTCACTAGGGATGGTCTACACAGGATTCTGGATGGCCAATTGCGTGTGAGTTTGAGATATGCACTAAATTTATTACGATATGATTATAATATTTTGTGTGTTTTTTTAATGTTGTATATATTGTGCATTTTTTTATAAGGTAAATCGACCTTTGACGAGGCTTACACCGGATGACTTTGAGCAACAAACCGACTGGTGGGTTCAAAGTAGAACGTTTTTCGATGGGAATCCGCCCCCCCCCCAGTGATACAGCCTCCGGTAAACTAACCTATGCGCGAAGATATTCACCCCTAGTGTATCATAAGATGGAAAAACATGAAGCGAGGTTACGGGATCTTGACTTGCAGGTCAAAAAAATACACGAGGAATATGGGGTAAATAGTTTACGTAAACTTATTGAGGTTTTGTATAAACATGAATTATTACTTGTTAATCGTTTGATTAAAAAATTTAATGCAGCAATTCCGGTTTGTGAAGAAACCACAACCACATCGAGAATCAAGCTTTGTTGGTGGTGAAAATGTTGGTTTTAGTGACTTTAGTGTTATGCAAAACACTCAGGTATATTTACGTGCTTTTATGTTTCTTATATTTACATTTGTTGGTTACTCACTCTACCTTTTTAATTTTATATTTAGGGATTACCACGGCCTGGCCGTCCATTTGCTGTTGCACCGAACGAGTCGTTTTTTGAAGGTCTTCCTTTACCTACACCTTCGGTGACGTCTACGTATCCAACATGGTTTCCATCCAACGAACATACCGCTACCGCTACGCCAATTGGGTTCAGCGCGTTTGCCACACCTGCTTATGACCAGGCAGGTCCATCTTACGCCCATGACGTTGTTGTTGAGAATCGGGTAACATATTCATTATCTAAATAAATAACGATTATTATTGTTTACTAGTAATGATAATGATTTTAAAATTTTTATTGTTTATTCTTTTTTAAGGGTGCGATGGAGCGACCGAGGAGGGATTGTCGCCCCGGTAAATATCAGCAGCATCCTTATACCGAACAGGGACCTACGACTATCCTCCCTAAGAAACGTGCGGGTAAGACTAAACGGAATAAGGGTGCCTCGAACATTCAACCGTTCGAGTTAGGGGAAGAAGCGGCTGACGAGGATGCAGAGGCGAATGCTGTTGACATTGTTGGTTCTGGTTATTCGACACCTTTAGTAATTGCCAATGTTGACCCCAAGAAGGTAACACTAAAAGATGTTTTAAATTTATTAGCATGAAGGTTCTAATTAACATAGTTGTAATGATATTGTATTTTATTTGTTGTTTTTAGGTAGAGCGTGAGAGGTATGTTGAACTTGACGAGTTCCTTATAAACCCAACTCCGATATACCTTGACTGCTATCCGAAGGGTTGGCAAGTACCACTGAACTTCTTTTAAGAACTAGTTCCGCATTTATACAAGAGGGGTACTGATCCAGGACCAGCCGATAAAATTGGTTGGCTGTCCGACGATGTAAGTTTATTGTTACATATTTGAAAAGGTTTAGATTATTTTATTTTCAAGAACGTAAAATGATTAAATATAATCTTATAAATCAGCAAATGAATTGTTGGGTGGAGTTACTAATAAGAGATAGGCCACCTCAAGCGGAATGGACTCTTGCGAAGGCATGGACAACATCGACTTACTCCTCCGACAATGGTCTTGTATCCATGCTTTCGACTGAGCATACAATTAGGGGAACATTGGATGGTACCACGCCTCCGTACCCGTCATGGGATGATGTCACCTGGGTAAGTAACTGTCTTTCCACGTATATTAGCTATGTATAAAACTACTCACTACTAATTTATGTAATTGTGTATATTTATATAAATTTTCAATGTAGGTGTTGATGCCGATGAATGCTGGAGGGAATCATTGGGTGACTGCAATTATGGACCTAAGGGATTCCACTATGTTGATTCTCGACTCCATGCAAAGTAGTGTTCGTTGTGAAGCTCTAAGAGAATATGCACGAGGATGGACTGCAGCTCTCAACACTTGTTTAGAAGAGCTGGGACATTTCCAAAGAACACAACGGCCACACTACAATTTTAAATTTTTCTACAACGCCCAGACTTATCCGGTCCCGCATCAAGGAAATTTCTCAGATTGTGGAGTCATCACTTGTTGGCTCATACATCAGTATGTGAACAACAAGTTTCCACCAAAATGGAATCTTTATGATTCCGTAGGCTTTTTCCGAGAAGTTAGGTATATCATGGCTATGATGTTTTACGCATGTCGTTGTGAGGATAATACTTTGTGTGGCTATGGTTAACTAAGATCATTTTTGAAGTTGTATATATTTTATTTTACCATTCATTTATCTTGAAGTTGTATATATTTGAAGTTGTAACATAACAAACTAGCTTGTGTTTGTATTTATTATACTAATAATGTAGATGGACAAAAGAGTGTTGGAATGTAGACCCAATTCAACTCGAGGTGAAACATAATCGAAATCATCCCATTAACAATTACATAGTTCCAAATTTCCACTTAAAACAGTAAATAACAATTGCTCAAAGAAAAGAAAAAAATAAATAAAACATAACTACATACCAAACGACCTGCAACAAGATCATAGTGAGCATAGTGTGGCATATTGTAGCATACATGACACATAATTAATAATAGAAACGAGGCTTCCATATCGCTTTATTACGTTCATCTGCTTTAGCATCCTCATTCTCTAAGTGTTCTTGTTCCGCCCATTCAACCATTTGATCAAAAGTGTAATCTGATTGTGCCATGTTCTTTTTTCCATCTTCGTTGTCACTTGTGTAGTCTGTTATCACATGATCCATCATTTCAGCCAAGGTAGCATTTGGGCATATATGTTTTGCAATAATAAAATCGACACCGCCATGGTCAATGTAAATCTCCAACTGGCCTTGTGCTGCTGAAATATTAAACATCACATGGATATCGTAGTTGTCTCTTAGTTTGACGGTGATTGAAAACCCAGTGTGTGGTACTTTATAATAAAGAGCATGAATCTTCCTATCAACAATGTTAAACAAATGTTGCTTCAGCTCTTCCAACTTCATTCTTGGAATATTGATGTTCATCTTCCAACCGTTTACATACTTCGGTTTTCCGTCATTGCAAACCAATTGACCATTATTGTGAACAATAAAATTGAAAACGGTTTGTGTATACGGTTTAGTAGGTTTTCTTTTTTTCTTGCTTTCAAGCTTAAACCGGACCCGCTCTTCACGCTTGTTTCTTCTCTGAACCATTTGATGTAGATACCGGACACGCTCTTCACGTTTTAACTTTGTTTCTTCTGAAATCACACCAGCAAATGATTCTTCCAAAGAACCATCATCTGGAATCAAAATTGTGCTTAGATCTATAGGATGATCAGAAACGAAAATTTGGAGATTTCCAGCAACTCTTGCGATGTCATACATAACATCAATATCATAATCATTGTTAATTGCTTTCATACCCTGTAACGTGTTGTTTTGTGGTAATGCGTAATATAGACAGTGGACCCGTGTAGGTAATTTTCTGTTGAGATAGGTAAGCATATCCTGAAAATCAATTTCTGGAACACTAATATTCATGTGTGAACCATCTTGATATGTTAATGGGTTAAGTATAAACTTTCCGTTATAGTTGATAGTGAATGCGAAATTAGGGTTGTTAGATGTTGACATTTGGTGAATAAAAGAATGAAGAAGTGAATTTCATTCATTGAAACAACCAAGTGGTATATATATAAAATTCTGATCGGGTAGGTGAGCATTTATTCCGTTGTCATAATAGGTGAATGAGTAATCAAATGAATGTTTTATTTATTTTCATGAAAGACACTAATGTGTTATCAAATCCACAGTTGTTGTGGACGAACATACTTGCATTACAAATGGAATTTATTACAAGATACATAACGTACGTTACAAATTAACTACAATTACAGGGAAATACATAACAAAAAAGAACTAACTTGTTAAAAACCGAAGAAATTAAACCAACTGTTATTAGATTCCTGAGTGTTTTGATCATTTAGATGTTGAGAGGCGTATGGTTGGGATTCGTATAGTTCATAACCTTGAGACGGGTTATAATGAGCATTTTGTTCATGACTTGCCTCACCTTGTTCATATGGTTGCGGTTTGTATGTGTTATGTTCAAATACTTGCGATGGGTGTGTGTCATGAGTAGGAAAGTTGTGATGATGTGTTTCAGTCGGGTATGCGTCGAACGTAGGGGGACTTTCATGTTGCTCGTTCACTGTTTTTTTTTTTGGTATTGTTTTTTTTTTTTGGACAGTGTATCAGGGATGACCGGGTTTTTGCATTGATAAGATTTATGACCCGCTTGACCACACCTACTGCAATGTTGTACTCATGGTTCCTCACCCTGAGATGGTATACGGGCAGTATTTTTTGGCCGACCGGGTTGTGGGTTGTCCATTCGCGGAGGAGTGATGGGTTGTATATGCGTTGGAAACTCCCATTCGTGAAAGTCTCCAAAAAAATTAACCGGCTCTGCGTACGTCGCTTGGTATTTCGGTTTTTTAAACCAACCTTGTACGTATTCCACACAATCTGTTAGACCTAAGAACCTAGTAACAGCAATAACGTGACCACAAGGTATCCCAGAAAGCTGCCATTTTCGGCACTCGCATGACATGGTCTGTAAGTTGACTTCACGATTGTACCGGCCATCGTAAACCTGGAACCGAGCTTGGTTAATCCCGTATACATTCCAAGATGCGCTTTTGATTTTCCTCTTTTCCACCTTATGGGCAGCCCAATATGTTATTTCATACTTCATTTTCGCTACATAAACACATACACAAAAAACAATGACTTTATATTAGAGAAAATGATGAAGCGAAAAGTGTACCGCTTTTAAGGGGTCATTTAAGCCCGAAATCGTATTTATTTGATCAAATATTGCCCTAAATCGTTCCTTTTGTCATTTTAGGTACTTTGGAGAAGAAATCTGGAAAAGGAAGCATTTTGGACGTTTTTGGAGCATAAAAGTGAAGAAAACGGCAAAGTCTCAAAATTATGCTGGAAAGTACCTTTGACGGCGTCAGGAATTGGTCCAGACGGCGTCATGTCTTGGCAAAAGAAGTGGATATGAAAATTACTCATGATAAGCCAGAGAATTTTGCATGAAAAATCTGACGGCGTCACCCTTTAATGTGATCAAGGCCATCACGGTTTAAACTAAAGAGGGACGGCGTCAAGCTCAATTCTGACGGCGTCACCCCTTGATAGGCCAGAGCGGATTTTGGAGCACTAAAGAGGGACGGCGTCAGGAAGGCCATCCGGGAACCCTAAAAGCGGCGAGGTGACGGCGTCAGGATCTACAACGTGACGCCGTCAGCCCTTAAACTCTATATATAGTTTTGCAATTTTTTTGTCATTAGTGTGGAACTTATTGTGTGTAATTAAGGAGGAGAAACCCTTGACGAATTTCTGCCATTTTTAAGGGTTTTCATACCCTTGGATCTCCCATGTTTAATTGAAGATAAGTTATTATTTAATCATTCAATATGTCTATGTGTTGTTTGATTACATCTTGTTCTTGTCTTTTGATTAACATGTTAGGCTAGATTTATCTTGTGTTTGCTTAGATCTAATGAAACCTAGCTATTGATTATTGGTTATTAGTGTGTTATTAATTGTATTGGATGATTATCATCGATGTTAGGCTTAAGAAAACTGGCTAACTTCCTATTCGGTAACTTGCTTGAACGTCTTAAGAAACATGAACCAATGCGTACTAAGGTTTTTATGGTTGTATTTAATGCATGAGCGAATTCTAGTGATCCCATGTTAGGAGCTTCTTAGCCGGCTCGACATAGGAGTGAAGTAGGAGTTCATAGAGTTGGGGAAGTACGTACGCCACCCCACGATTGGTATTAAGGAATACACCCGTCATCCACGCAATTAATACACACTAATCAACCGGTAAAAGATAGTTAGGGAGTAAGGAAATCTAAGTAAACACATTTCTCTCCATATAAGTTTCATCAACCTTTTCATTTTCTGTTATTTTATTTTATTTGCACTCGTAGTTATTTGGGTTAGTTGACTAGCAACTAATTCCGCCCACTCCTTCAAACCCGAGATTTTACTTGCTTTCATAAAAAATATAAAAATACAAAAAATAATCTTCTTTCACCCTTAGACCTAATTAGAGTAGTTTTTCATACCTAACGAACACTATTCCCTGTGGAGAACGATCAATCCCCCGTACTTACCACTACACTATACTACATCGGTCAGGTACACTGCCTGGTGGGGTTGTAAGCCTCTTGAGATCCCTCGAGAGGTAAAACCTGTTGTAAGGTTGCAAAACCACGCATCAGAAAATCATTTAAAAAATATGTATTTTCTTTTGGAAAATAAATACCAGCAACTTCTCGCCGTTTAAAATATCAATCTTGAACCATTTTTCGATATTGCTCGGTCAACATTGTGATTGGCAGCTTCCTTGATTTGACAGTACAAGCATTAACAGACTCAACGCTGTTAGATGTTCAATAATTGTAACGAGTGCATGGGGAATATGCTCTAGACCATCTTCGCACATCAGTTTGAAGTAGCTTGTCGTACGCCTCAGGCTGAATAGCCTTCAGTATTTCCATCTTACTATCAAATTCCTCAGGTGTATACGCTTTGCATATGCTCCAATATAGCCCCTTGGTTTTTTTATTTTTCAAAGAAAGGTTCATCATTAGATGACGACAACATATACCATGAAACGCCAACGGGTATTCATTGCGTACTGCTAACGCGATAGCAGGATGCCTATCAGATATGATAACCAAATCCTCGCTATCGGCTATGCATTCTTTAAGTACTGAAAACCACCAGGACCAACAATCACCAGTCTCCCCTCTGCATATACCGTAAGCAATGGGCACAATTTGGTTGTTTCCATCCATGCCTACAGCTAACAAGTTTGTACCTTTGTATAGACCCTTCAAATGTGCCCCATCGACTACAAGCAGAGGTCGAAGATTTTGTACGAAAGTTCGAATCTGAAAAATGCCATTTGTAAACAGATTTTAATAACTAAAAGTACAATAACATAAAACATTTATTTATTTCAAAAAAATTAAGTATAACTTACCGAAACACCAATGGCAACGAATAACATCTCGAAAACTCCTTTTTCGTTTGTCTTGATACGTGTGATTGTGCCTGGGTTTTTTCTTTGTAGATTGTGACAATAGTACGGTAACATTTCAAAAGATTCTTTCGGTGAACCCCTTATCATTTCTAACCCATAATCCTTTCCTCTCCATGCTTGTTGGTAAGATATACTTGTTTTATATTGCGCCAACATGTCTTTTTGCATATCTTTTGGTTTTAAATCTCGCCTACTATCTTTTAACTTATCACTAAAAATGTGACCAATAACTTTTTTATTTGCATTTCGATGGTTTGGATATGTTTGAGTTTTGGGACACGTGTGAATATCTTTCACACCTGTAACTACAAACACATCTATACCTTGAACGCGTTTAGAGTTAATTCTCTATTTGCATTCCGTATAATGAAAGCATTTACAATCAAACCTGTCTAGTTCCGAATTTCTTACTAAAAACTAGTAACCTTCTTCTAAACATTTCAACCTAACTGCAACGTCTATTTTTTCTCTTGACTCAAAAAACTTTCCGACAAAAAAATTAGAATCACTATTGTATTGGTTTGAACTTATTGCTTTGGACTGGTAAAGAGGTGTTTCAGGAACGCCAGGAGTTAATGAAAAAATGTTCTTCCAGTCATGGTGAATAGGTTTTGGGTTAACACCAACTCCAAAAAAACCATCATTTTCCTCAACTTCTACATCCTCATCTGCCCCAAATGCAAACGATGATCCTGGTTTTGTGAAATAAGCCTCATCTTTATATCCGGACCCATCATTTTCATAATCATTTGATTCAAAATTCTTAGATGGCCCATCTTCAAAAAAAGACCTATTATTAAAGAAATTAGATGAGTTTTCTTGAAAAGCAGAGGACTCGATGTTTTAGTTAGTTGTTGTTGTTTCAAAAAAATTGTAAAACGTTTCGGTTTTTTGGGTGGACCGAAAACATGTTGTTTCTTCAAATTCTTTCGCTTTAACCACATACAGATGTGGCATTCCTGCATTCGAGTAAGCGAAATCAGTAAAAAAAGTTACCTCATCGTCGTCGGTAATATCCATTCGAACGTCAAACGAAGGATGCGAAAATTTAATATTCAACCGAATATTGGGATCCACATTGAATTTAGAACGCACATAATCAACTAACCACGAGTACGTGATATTAGTATACATAGCCACACCTCGTTCAGTATCATCAAAATGTAATATACATTTGAATTTATGTATATCTGAAGTCATTGCTATGTGTATCTGAAATTTTTTGTATTAGAGTAAAAGTAGTTGCTACGTTTTGATATAAATGTTTCCTTATATACACATACATTGATGTGACTAATCCATGACAACCCAGCGTACGCGTATTTTTTTACACGGGATATGACACAGATTAGACACAATGACGTGACAAGTCTATGACAACGATGTGACTAATCCATGACAACCCCGCGTACGCGTAATTTTTTACGCGGGATATGACACGGATTGACTACAAGTGTACGAGCGAACATCTCAGGAGTTTCAAAACATGGGTATTGAAGCAAATGGTGGTTCTTTTTTCATTGGCCCATACAAAGAATCACTAATTCTTCTTGATCAACCAAACAATACCTATATGGTTTAGTTTGGTGTGTTTAAGGTTATCAATGTATGTCTTATCTAGTTTCTACAACTGTTCTAGGCTTTTTAATTTATGCTACAACTAATTAATGCAACTTGTTTGTGCTTAGTTTTCAATTTTTTTTATGTGTCCAGTAACATAATGTTGCCAATATACATTATGCTTTATTCAGTAATACAATGATGTGACAAAAAAATGACAGTTGCATGCCTATGTAATTTTGTACCCGAAATATGACAATGATGTGACTAATATATGACAATGATGTGACTAATCTATGACAATTGCGCGTACGCGTAATTTTTTACACGGGATATGACACAGATTAGACCCGACAATGATGTGACAAGTCTATGACAATGATGTGAATAACATATGACAATGATGTGACTAATCTATGACAATTGCGCGTACGCGTAATTTTTTACACGGGATATGACACAGATTAGACCCGACAATGATGTGACAAGTCTATGACAATGATGTGAATAACATATGACAATGATTTGACTAATCTATGACAATTGCGCATACGCGTAATTTTTTACGCGGGATATGACACAATTTCAACTATAAAAACTCATTCACAATTCAATTTCTCAAAACACATATCACCATTATCAAATTATCTACTCTCCAGAAAAATTTAACAATTCAGAAAATGTCTCAACAAAACAATTCCGGATACACAAAACGATACCAACATAATGTTGGGGCTTCATCTACCTCTTCAAACATCCCGGACAGGTTAATACCCGGTCCAGCTGGTATTCTTCAAGCGGCTATTCTCCGCAAAAATGCGGACATTAGGGAAGGTGGCCCTGAATATTGTCTAGTGCCAACACAAGAATATGTAAGGAAGATAAATGAAGATGTAGTTGAAGATGATCATTTTTCACGTGGGCCATGGCTATGCGCTATTAATAAGTTGTGTAATAGCGAAGGTATCATCGTAACTGGTTGTCTTGGCAATATAAAAAACTGTATCATAAAAGGGAAACTTGAACTTGTTGTAGCTGTAATCAAGACTAGTACTCCTACCGCACTTGGTGAGCTAACAGTGACACTAAAAGATCCAACGGGGACATTCTCTGGTACAATTCATCACAAAGTCCTTACAGAAGAATCGGGTTACAAAGACTCTATCAAAGTCGGAGCTGTGTTGGTACTTCGTAATGTTTTAGTGTTTAACCCAAAATCAACACCCTTTGGTCTTAACATTACATTGAGGAACATTGTTCAGGTTTATGACAAGGATACAGTTTTTATTGGCTAAACCTTTTACATATTTATTACCTACGTTTAGGTTTAATATTGTCTATGTAAGGTTTATTTACATAAACTTCGTCTTTTTTTATTTGTAGTTGAATAAAAGTTTTATGCTATATTAATCCTCCTTATTACTCTTTATTAGTAGTAACAATTATGGTACATCAATACCTTTTTTGTTTGTAATGTTTATTTTCACATACAAGTATGCATAAACGAATTAGGGTTTCTTTTTGCATGGCGTATTTAATTGTGATTTCATGCACACTGTTTTGGTACATCAAATTGTCATATATTTCAAATTGTCATATGCACACTATTTTCCCAGGTGAGATTGGTCCCACATCATTGTCAACAATCTAGCGTCTGGCATTATTTTTTACGCGTGATTGATTTAAAATAAATATAAAAGGTATTTTTAATCCATCTAGCGTATGGCGAAAATATATACGCGTGATTCCATTTTTTTTTCTTTTGTTTTCGACCAATAGAATGTTGACAACAAAGCATCTGGCGTCCCACGAAAAAATATTACGCGTGATGCATGGGCAATTTTGAATATGGCAAAAGGTTAGGGCACTGCAAGAAAAGTACCTTTGAAAATGGGTACTGTAGTAATTTTCGCAAAAAAAAAAAAAAAAAAAAAAAAAAAAAAAATATATATATATATATATATATATATATATATATATATATATATATATATATATATATATATATATATATATATATATATATACATATATAGCTAATGTCGCGTACATAGATACACGACACTACCCGACATCAAACTTCTACCTGACAAATGATAAAGTAGTGCAACTTTGTGAGAATTAAAAAACTTACAAAAATCACTCTTTAACTTTTTGATAATTACAACTTTTTTATATAAAAAAAGACCAAACCAACTTTGGATTCTATGTGTATCTTTTCAAAAAAAATAAGCGAAAATTACTGTGCTACCCATTTAGAAGGGTAGCTTTCTTGCAGTGCCCAAACTTTTGTAAATATTTAAAACTAGACATTGATCTCGTGTATAATTTTTTCCAGGGCTACGCGTGATTGCGTGTCGTTCATTTAGTGGTCGATTAAAAAAAAAACAAAAAAATTTACATCTAGCGTATGGATTTACGTGGGATACGCGTGATATGAAAAAACAAATAATAAAATGTTATAAAATGGATCTCGCGTATAGATTTTAGTGGGGATACGCGTGATAGTGATGTTAAGAATTTTTAAAATTAAAAAACTTACAAAAACCACCCTTTAACTTTCTAATAATTACAAGTTTTTTATATAACAAACTTTATTCGTCAAATATTTAGTAAATATCTATCGAATTCTTTAATGAAAAAAATATAGTTGCGAAGAGCTCTAAATTACGAACAAAACAAGCCCAATATTAACATGCTTTTGACGTACGTACGATTTTATAAAAAATGTTGAAGTTTGATATAAATATATATATATATATATATATATATATATATATATATATATATATATATATATATATAAAGAAAAACTTTCAAAACACACTCTTAAACCACAGGGGCCAAAGACGTACAAAATTCTATAAAATAGGAATATCTTTTAAAAATAAAAACTAAAAACGGTATCCTTTTATTCATAAAACTAAAAACGCTAACTTTTTTTTATATAAAATTAAAATTTTTATTCATAAATTAAAACATTACATAGAAAATATAAAACGTAAATGTACGAAATAAAATTTATGAATAAAATTTTTTGGTTTATATAAAAAAAAGTTGCCAATTTTTGTTTTATGATTAAAAAAAAAAGTTAGCGTTTTTAGTTTTATAAATAAAAGGATACCGTTTTTAGTTTTAAATTTTACTTTTTTATTTTTAAAAGATATTCCTATTTTATAGAATTTTGTACGTCTTTGGCCCCTGTGGTTTAAGAGTGTGTTTTGAAAGTTTATTTTTTTTTTATTTTTTTAAAGTATATATATATATATATATATATATATATATATATATATATATATATATATATATATATCAAACTTCAACATTTTTTATAAAATCGTACGTACGTCAAAAGCATGTTAATATTGGGCTTGTTTTGTTCGTAATTTAGAGCTCTTCGCAACTATATTTTTTTCATTAAAGAATTCGATAGATATTTACTAAATATTTGACGAATAAAGTTTGTTATATAAAAAAGTTGTAATTATTAAAAAGTTAAAGGGTGGTTTTGTAAGTTTTTTAATTTTAAAAATTCTTAACATCACTATCACGCGTATCCCCACTAAAATCTATACGTGAGATCCATTTTATAACATTTTATTATTTTTTTTTCATATCACGCGTATCACACGTAAATCCATATGCTAGATGTAAAATTTTTTTGTTTTTATTTTTTTTAATCGACCACTAAATGAACGAAACGCAATCACGCGTAGCCTCGGAAAAAAATTATACGCGAGATCAATGTATAGTTTTGAATATTGACAAAAGTTTGGGCACTGCAAGAAAGCTATCATTCTAAATGGGTAGCCCAGTAATTTTCGCAATGATAATTTAATGAATAATACTCAAAGTTACTGTTAAAACTTAAAACTCAGGTCAGTGTTTTATGCCACTAGCAATCTATTACTTCCTGATTCATCAATATAAAGTGAATATAACTCAGGATAATTAAGTTAATTCACTTTTCATGTTGATGTGATGATTGTTTAAAGGTTTAAAGCTATAAACTTAAACAAGTTAAACAAAGTACACAACAAAGTTTTTCAACATTTAAATTCAAATTCTTATTTGAATGAATCAAACTTAATATAAGAGGATTTTTCACCGGTTCTTGAAATTTTACTTTTTTTTAATCATTATTAATATAGAAGTACCTAATGTCATTTTAATGTGTTTTGCATATTAAAGGTTGGATATTACGTACATATGAGATATATATAAACGATCACATTTATAGAAGAACTATGAATGTGTAAACTTTTTTTCTACTTTTTCTCGAAATTTATCATATTTTTCTTGTTAAATACTCAATATTATTGTTTAGGTAAATTTGTTAATTAAATACTCAATATAAACACAAAGATATGTAAACAATTAATTTTCTCAGTTTCTATATTTATTAGTATAAAAACAATCACACTTTTATGCGTAAGGAAATTTGGAATTTTTTGTTCACTCTTATAAGTATATCAATGAACACGCATTTTCTGTGCTATATAGACACAGCGAGCGGGGTAGTCCGCGCGTTGCTACGGGAGTGTTTTGGGAAGTTTTTTTTAATTGTTTTTTTCTTTTTTTATATGAATATATATATATATATATATATATATATATATATATATATATATATATATATATATATGTGTGTGTGTGTGTGTGTATGTATATGTATATTTTTTTACAATTAATATTTTTTTGAAGAAAGTGCTTATATATTATCATTATTATTTCTTTTTTTTTTTTTTGGGCCTTGTTTTTTTTGGGCTTTTGGTATGGGTTTTTTGGTCCATTTATTAATTTGAGGGTAAATTGTATCAAAAAATTAGGGTTTTGTGAACACTGGGTACACAAACTTCGTTTGGGTGAAAAGCTATCTTCATTCACACGCGATGGCTCCTAGGTTTGAGAAATTGCTAAAGATTGGTGAGCAAATCGGTGATAGGCGAATTGAGAGAGTTTTGGAAGCTATCTTTTTGCGTGAGAAGAAGGCTTACAGATGTGATGAGAAGGACTACAATGAAAGGATTGAAGAAGTGAAAAGTCGTATTCAGCACAGGCATGGAATTATCCTTGAGTTAAAGAAGTTTGGGAGTGATTCTGTTCTCGATGAGTGTTTGGAGAATTTAAAGGCTGCGGAACGACAGGATTTTGATGAAATTGGTTGGCTGATTCAGAGGAGCTATGCTGCTGCTTTGCGTGTTGGCGAGAAATCTAAGATCATAAAGAAACTTAGGAAATTCAAGTAATGTTGTTTGTGTTTGTAGGTTTTGTGTGGTTAAATGCGTTTAAATGTAGTAACTTTTTGTGTCATTTTGGCATGTAAAAATGGTAGGGTTGCAGTTACCTATGTTACAATTATGTAGCCACCGTATGCTATATATTTTCAGTGTATGAAAGTTCCAGTCTAGCTGGAATTTGTTAGACGTTTATGTTGATATAAATAAAATTATAACTTATTATGGTTTATATGGTGAGTGCAATTGTGTATTTTAAGGATGCTGTAGTTGAATTGTTATTTTTTTAAATTGTTTAAGGAAATCTGTGTTAGTATTAGTGGTTATTGTTTATTGTTGTTTAACTTATTGTAGAATCAGTGAAACTAAAGTTAAAAATATAATAGGGGCATGTTTTGTTTGTACTCATTTTGATTGTAATGGTTTTTGGTTTAATCAGAATAGTATGTTGGTTGTGGTCAGTTTTAGGTGTGTAAGTGTATTGGTTTTTTTCAAATTTGTCTTCATAGTTGAATGTTGGTGTATATGAAAAACATTGAAGTCTAACAACAGTATTAGTCAATATAGGGTAATGTTACCTTGATTCCCTTTTTTTAAAATAAGACTGTGGCATATAGTGGTTGCATGTGATATATGCAGTTTTAGATTCTAAAATTTGTGGCTGGGGTGTATCAGGAACCCAAATGAGCACTGTTCCAATCTAGTTGGTGTTACTGTTTATAGTTATATGTTTTGCCTATATAAGTAATAGACATGTGTCTATAATCTTCACTTATATCCCACAAATTTTCTTTAAAAATTGCATGAAAAAAAAATGGTCTCTACTCCAAACTTTGATTTTCTAAAAGAAATTTGCGGGTCTGATGAGGTGAAAGACTGTTTCAAATTTCTTTTTGTGCAAGAAGAGACTGAAATTGAGGGTTTTATAAAGAAGCTTGGTGAATGGTGTGCTGGTTTGCGTGAGAAAATTGGAAAGTTTGGTGAGTTGATTCAAGAAGGGCAAAGTTTTAGTCATTTTGATGTAGCAGCTTGGGATGGGATGGAGTGCTTGGCGGAAGCGCAAGCTAAGAATAGGGAGATTTTGCAGGCGTTGGTTGCTGTTTTGGATGTTGTGCGTGAAGCCAGGGCTGAGAAGCGTCGTCATGTGATGGTGATGGATGTGCATGATTAGTTTAGTCTCCTGTGGTTGTCGTTGCGGTTGTTTTTGTTGGTAGAAGCTCATGTAGGTTTTGTGTTGTCTTTTTTGTTGTTGTGGTATGTTGTTGTTTAACATGTTGTTGTTAGACTCTGTGGTGATAATTGTAAGATATTGAGTTTATGAATAAAATTCATCACTTTCTGTGTCTCTTGTTATTTGCATTTATTTATTATTATTATTATTATTATTATTATTATTATTATTATTATTATTATTATTATTATTATTATTATTATTATTATTATTATTATTATTATTATTATTATTATTATTATTATTATTTATTTATTTATTTATTTTTTTTTGTGGGAAAAAAGTATAAATGTACAATACATGTTATAGTAGTATATCTTGAGGAGTGTACAAAGTAAGTAAATGCAAAAGGGGTATTGCATTTTAACGATGGCATATGATAGGATGTTTTCGTACATACGATTTACGCTTGCCTGTGGCGCAAGCATGTTACAAAAGGATTTTTAACGTTATTAGTAGTTAGTAAGTGCAGTTTGATACTGCTACTGTTTTGCTTCACATAAATATTTACAATAGCATCCATTTGAGTCTATGGTTTAACAACATCTGGTTAACAAAAGTGTTGGTGTTGGATGTGGTTTGTTGATTTCCATGGAGATTTTCATTCTTTTTTATTCTTTTTGGCATCTGGTGTCTTTTCTTGAAAGAGTTGTCGTTTAGCAGTTGTGGGTTTATCGCCGTTTGGCGGTGGTATTTTGGAGGATGTTTCAGTGAAAGTATTCTCTGTTGGTGGTGGTGTATCACCTGTTGCAAATAAACAATTAAAAGTTCAGCAAACACGTATTTCTGTTTGGTTTTTAAATATGTGTGGATGTTAGATAAAAAGTCTGTAACCTGCAATTTGTGTAACTGGTTGTTTTCCTTGCCTTGATCTGGTTTGCATATATGTGTAGACTTGTGGTGCTGTTGCCACTTCTGTGCCTGTTAAACAATTGAACTGGCCGTTTTAGATTAAAAGTAATATTTTCCTATTAATTTCTTAAAACCAAGATTTGTTTACCTGGATCGTTTTGTTCTTGTGTTGCAGGCGTTGGTGTCGTTTCTGTGTTGGTGGTTGGTGTAGCTGCTAGAGTATAATCGATTGCAGCAGGCATTTGCTGGTGCTCAGGTATGGCCATCTCAATATTTTGATATGCTTCTTGTGTTATTGTTGACCCTGTCAAAAAAATATTGACGATGTTTTATAAATTACGTGCAGTTGATTGGTTATAGTTAACTTATAGGTAGCATTGTAAATTTTTTTACCTGATGGTTTATCCTCGATCTGTTTTGGTGCGTCTGGTTTGTCTAGTATTTCATTCAAAATGAAGTCAACTGGTCCTTGTTTTGAAGACGTGTTGTAGTGAAATTGGAAGATGTGTCTTTTTCCAATAACTGATAATATTTTTTCTGGAAATTGTCGAGGGTCGGGATTTTCAAGTGAGTTGACCAATGCATCGCAGTTGATACCGACAATATCATCTGCTTTCGGTGAGAAAAATGTAATCATAACTGTTCCTGTTGTTTCTGTCACGTATGCTTTAAAATTGTATCTGCATATATGTGGTGATGATTTAAGATGAGTGTACATTGTGTAAGAATATTATGTCATATATTGTTACCTGTAACAAGGAGACACCAATGGCCCATGTACTCTGCATTCGAATATGCCTTCATTACTATGGGCTTTATTTGTACAGGATGTACATGACGGGTAGTACCATTCACGTGATGTATTAATGCCTGTAATAGTCCCTTCGCAAGTAAAACGAATACCCTTTTGGTTTTTTCAAGAAAATGTAATTCATAACTTTTTTTTTTTTTTTTTTTTTTTTTTTTTTTTTTTTTATGTGTTTTTTAAGTAACGGAAGAGTATATTTAAAAATTTATTGTAACTTACTGCATAAGTTGTTGGAGTCTGATCTAAAAGTGTAGGCAAGGGTATCATGTTTCTTGTTTTCTCTTGTTCCTTGTCTTGGAAAGGGTTCCTAACAATATGCAATGGTGGATTTAGGTCGAACGCTGCTGTGTATCTGTTTTACATTTGTGGTGTAGTTAATAAGTATGTTAGTAAAAAAATTATATGCAATAAAGGTTAGGGTGTAGTACTTACTCTGCTTTGTATTGCTCTAGCTCTGGGATCGCTGGGTTTATATAGTAGTAAGTTGCAGGTGTCGATGACAGTTGCAAGGTGTTTGTGAATCTTGAAACTCGACAGGAACTAACAGCTATTATGACTGGTTTTTCTAGTGCATCAATGTTTTCTTTTGGAAAAGTTTCAGCGAGGTCGTCCCATAGCGTCAGTTCAATTGAATTGCGGCTGTTTCAAATAAGTATTAAACTTAAGTATATTGTTGTGGACAATTTTATATTCCATTAATTGTTATAAAGTTTTTTCTATTATACTTACTTGAGATTTTGAATCTCTATTATGCGGATCATCATTTGGTCTTTGTTCGGATTTCCCCATTTTTCCTTTTCTCCTGATTTTATGTAACAACCTATGTAGTCTGCAATTGTAGGAAAAAAGTACTGTGGTTTGTAAATAGTCATATAGGAAAATGGAAAGTAGAAAGTGTCTTGTGGTACCTGTTAGAACTGGATATTGTTTTCGGCTTTTGTCTTCTGGGTCGACCACTTTGTAAGGCAACTGATTGTAAGAAACAAAGTCAAAATAATGGTGTGGGAATCTTGTTGGTGGTATAGGATTAAATTTTGTAAATTGTGTAAACAAAAGTGATGTTTTGTTTTCCAGCGTCTGTTGCCAGTTACTTGTAGGAATACATGTGAACCCTGAGATTCGATATGCTCTTCCTGGTATAAGATAGGTGATAAACTGTTTTTTGTCACTAACTTCTAGGTTCGCTTGTATTGCATCACCCTGTTGATATTAAAGTATCCTTTTATAGTCATTGTGATATATAATATTACTTTTGAAATATTTTTTTTTTGTTTTTAAAAAAATACCTGTCTGTCTAGCAAAATTGCCCGGTAACCTTTTTCTGTAATGTATGGCGGATCTCTGGCAATCCATGATCGATACACTTTTGCTTCTATAATTTTGTTTCTGCTCGTTGGCTGGAGGTCCTTAATGTTAGTTTCCGTCATCCTGCATATACGAAAAAAAAACCGTTAGTGTCAGTTTTTCTTGTGTGTTAACATGTTTAGTCTAGGCAAAATAGAATATCCACTTCCTATAGTGTAACATGTTTAATGCACTGCATTTGAATTGCAAAATAGTAAAAAAATTAGTAATAGTATAACTGCAATTTGCGTAATAGTAAATTAATAGTTAACATGTATTGTAGTTAACTCATGTCAACCTGTGATGGGTAAATTTGGTTTAAGAACTGTTTATACACTATATTTTTAGTTGTATTTGGCGGGTGTTCAGGGTCAGTGTAACATATTCAATAACATATAACACATAAAAGATGTGAGTTCGGCCGATTGTTTTAGAGAGAGAAAGAGAGAATGGGAACTAGAGAGAGAAAGTGAAATTCTATTAGGTTAAAGTGAGAAGAGTTCCAACCCTTCCCACACTTAGGAAGGGGTATTTATACTTCTAGATAAGTTGCCCCTAGTGGGCTGTGGAGTGAGCTGACAGTGGGTAAAGACCCGAACCAACTCCACAAATACTAATATAACTAAACTAATACTAATAATACTAATAATCATACGAGCTACTTTAATGCCAATGAGTACTCGGGGTGACCGAGTCTTCATATGAATAGTTATATTCCTAACAATCTCCCCCTAAGGGAGGTCACCCCGGAAATTACACTTTGAATTTTAGCATTCTATTGACTTCCTAGCTCGTAGTCTTTGATTCTTCAAAGTCATTAATCTTTGTACATTCAGCAGTGAACTTTTGATGACTGATCTTCTGTCTTGGATGATCTTTGTGGATTCTTTGAGGTTATCATCCAACATACGTCTTCAAGCCATCTTGTTGCAGTATTGTTTCCATGTGATGTTGTGATCTTTGAGCATTCTTTGAGATCATCAGCCATCGTAAATCTCCAAGCTTATCCGTTTGTAGTGATATTGCCTCCATGTGATTTGTTGTGACCTTTGGACTGCATGCTCACACTTTTCTTGGATCATGATAACTATCATCAGAGTAGCGAAAGTTGTGTTGTAGGTCTTTCAACTATCATGATGTCTTTGATAATGATTTGTAAGTGTGAGCATGGAGTATTGATTGACACGTCTCTACTGGAATCAGGAACCACCATCACCATCTTTATATGAATCTGAAATAAAACAGTTAGCAATAAAGTTGGAGAACGAATATGGCTTTGTCATTCGCTCGGTGTGGTTGGATTAACCTTCGGTTCCGTGAGGACCGACCTGTGATCAGGTAGAATTCCCTTTAAAGAGAATTCTCCTTGACAGGAATTTCCAGCTTGTTATGTAGACTCATCCAATGAATTAACATTGGAATCATCATACCAAGCATGTTCTCATACCGGAACGTCTCAAAGCAGACAGCACGGTAGAGTGAATCAGTGAAGATGAGAAATTGATTAGAAAAAAATCACTCGCGTGTCACTTGATAAACATTTTTTGCAACACGACGAGGGTTTTATAAATTGAATCACATTTCTATCATAAACACTTTTGTTTGAAAATTACACAATCAATGTGCTCGAAATTCAGTTGGTGAGTACATTGAAAGGTTTTCCAAAAGCATCCGTCAATCCATTTCCTGGAACAGGTTTGATTCAAGAATTGAATCGCCCCATCGTTGTTTTCCAGTTGTCACTAGTTTGATCCATGAAGGATCTCACATGTCACCTACCAAGAGCTTGTTTGATGTTGGCTCTAGAAGGATTTCCATCTTCATTGTGAATGCTTACGTATCACTCGGATGTTCTGGCAATACCACAAGGATAATGCGTAGGACTCTTAATGTATGTTTTCTTACTTTTCACGGTGTATGAAACAGCAAGCATATTGTTAATGTGTGCTAATGAGATTTATGGATGATCTCTTGGCTCTAGACTCGATAAGTGCATTTTGATTTAGTGATCGGAGGCTGGAGCAGATTGCCACCTTTTCAATATCGTCTAACTCGGAGTAAGATAGACGATAGAAACGTATTGAACTCCGTGACAATGAAACAAGAATCCTTTAAGGGACCTTGAGTGGCTAGGGAGGGTTGTGCAGCATATCACTGGGTCCATGATACTTGTCTTCAATGTCAGCAATCAACTAAGTGATTCTGACAGCATATGTATTGACCCGGTTTCTGCCTAATGTGTAAGGAGGGCTTCTTTCTTTTCACCCTTTATCTTTACATTTCTTTTTCATTCTTCAACCCCTTCAGTGCTTACCGAGACTTCACCACTAGTACCTTGTTGGGTTTGTTCCAGTACTAGCTCCATCTCAGTCGGCACTCTTCCCTTATTCACTTTTCTCTTTTTTAATCATTCTTAAGAATTTCTATTCTATCTAGAGGATTATCCCTGGGAAGATCCCTTCGGTTCTGGCGGGATCGTGGGAACTTATACCTAACCTTACCATCCTTAAAACTCCAGTACATTAAAATAAGATTGGTCGGTCTTTGGTATTCTTCCACAATTGCCATCATAAACCATTTGCT
The DNA here is from genome assembly GCA_021014915.2 of Artemisia tridentata subsp. tridentata. Lineage (NCBI taxonomy): Eukaryota > Viridiplantae > Streptophyta > Magnoliopsida > Asterales > Asteraceae > Artemisia > Artemisia tridentata. Next base: position 44,573,731 of record CP139506.1, on the reverse strand, counting down.
CCCCCTCAATATGTGAATCGATATACGAAAGAGTTTAGCACATATTTGAGAGCCTACACATGAGTCCAAAAGATCACATTTTATCAGATTTCTTATTTAAATCACATTCTCTCCCCCGATCAAAAATTTCAAACCATTTGAGATTTGTGATCCCAATTGATTTAAATAAGTTAGAAATTATAGGAGAAAATATGGCCAGTTTTAATATGTGCTGATAATGGAACATGCAACTGCTCCCCCTCAATTTATGAGGGAGATTCACTACTTGTTAGGTACAAGATAACTGTTATGACACAAATGATATTGACCTTTTTGCGCAGACGATGTGATCATCCGCTTCTCTGAGGGAGTCAGTAGTCAACATCAATTATCCATCCACGAAAAAAAAATTTCCAAAATATTGTAGATCCCCACTTGGCAAGACCAGAATAAGTACTGCTTTGTTGAAATGAAGGTGGTGGTGGTGGAGACAGTGTTGTTGTTGTTGTTGGTGATGTTGTTATTGTGGTGAGTTCAGATCCAGTCAATAGAGTTTGAACATCTGATCAAATGGTTAGAGCGGGAGTGGGCACATTCATATCGGCCATGGAATCTGCATAAGAATATCAACACAGATATACATACATACAGATTCACTCTTCATTAACAGCTACCACGTAGCAGCTTGCCTACTCATAATACCATATTCATCTCATAATCAAACCACAGTCAGGAAATACATCAAACCGCTATCTAGCATGAAGAGCAATCAACAATCATGAACATGGCAATTCACTCATATTTCAACATTCAACTCAGGATCTTAGGGACAAGATTCTAACATGATAGCTATATACCTAAGCATATCCTGAGTGCACATGCCTGTGGAGTATTCAAAAACATCAATCACAATGGGTTTTCTAACTTCTTTTTGATTTTGAGTTTTAAAGTATTTAGGGGATTAAACGAGGATTCCAAAGTGACACAAATGAACCTTCTAGTTACATAAAGCTAGGAAACTATAAGCAAATTGCACATAATGCCCTAATCTTTCTAGCAACTAACACATTTGGCCATTTGATATAAAGCTTAGTAAGTTCCTCTTCAACTAATACCCCATTAACTACAAAACCTTTTCTAACAATTATGAGATAACCAAGAAACCCGTTTGATGATATAAAATTTGAAATCACTCTCCCCCTCAATCAATGACCCGTATTCTAGTTAAAGAGTTGTAGTCATTGATTGAGTGACAAATTTTATGCACAATCCAAGTCTGAAAGAATTTCAAACAACATGTTACCACCTTGTGTCTCACAAATAATTTTCATAAGAATCATAGAAGGAAAATTATTTGTATATGAAGAAGATTTCTCTTCTTTTACAAGAAATAATGCACTGAAGCGTACATTAAATCAAAGAAACATGGATATAAAGTAATCCATGCTCGGGTGAACATCACCCAGTGTAACACCCCCATTTTCGAGATACGCAGCGGAATATAAGCTTGGGGTGCTACTTCATGGTTCACAGTCATGGGAATAGAAAACGACTCGAAAAGAGATGTTTTTAAATAAATTGTTATCATTCATTTATTTAATATCAGAGTACATAAGATAGGTCCCAGAGGGAGGTTCGGAAATTACATTATATAAAAGTTACATTATCCTTTTGAATGATAACAAAGTAGACACCCTTTTATTTTAAGAAGAAAGTCCACCGCCGCTCCGTGCCAATAATCATACTTCTAGATACCTGAGATAAACATGCTTAAAAAGTCAACACAACGGTTGAGTGAATCTATAGTGTTTAAAGTTATAATCAATTTGAACACAAGCCAAAGTAAAAGAATTCAGTTATATCGTAGTTCAGGAATATTGCACTAAACCTCATGACACGCAATGCGTTAACAGTTTCCAGGTTCCACAATCACGATTGAAATGAGAGTGGTCATGCCCCCCGAGTTAAAGATATCAAATATAATGCATCCGCCTAACCGGCTACCACGTAGATATCCATCCGGTTAGAAAAAATGGGTCGTCAGGCCAATAGATCTATTCACATATTCGCGCTCACCCAGCAGGTGACTAATGGTGCATGATATGAGGGTCTTTTAAATAAATAATTCAATCTCAATAATAAGGTAAGTTAGCCTAGTGCAATAACAATCAGGAAAATACTTGTGTTCGGTTTAATAGCATGTATCTCCCCACATATTTGGAAAACACGTAAGTAAGAAAAGTGGGACTATAAACTCACCTGAGCAGTCTGGATGGAAAACAAAAGCTAAACAAAGTTGATAAACGTCTCCGTCTTGCAACCTGGGTTTGTATGTCAAGTTTTTCAGTAACCGTTCCTGATTATATAAGTTTTCATTGTTCGTTTCGTTATGTTTTGGTTTGATAGTTAAATACTTAATAGAGCCAATATGTAGTTTCAAAAGTAAGATTTTATCTGATCTTCTTATCTGTAAGTTTCGGTTTCGTCCGTTCGTTAAAAGGACACTTCGTCAATTAGTTATGACCAAAAACGTTTTCTAGGTTTAGATTTCTAAAATAATAATAATAATAATAATAGGAATAATAATAATAATATTAATAATATTAAAATATTAATAATATTAAATTATATTAATATATTTACGTTTTCTACCATAAGGTTTCTAGGGTTTACAATTCTTACCCTTAGACTTTAAGATAATGACAACTTTTACCCTTGATCTTTTATAAATTGACACTTTATACCTTTAAGTTTCAAAATGTACTGTTTTTACCCCTTAGGGATTCCCCGATCACAAGCTTAGTCCAAAACAGAAAATCTATAGAGTTTTTGATAGAAATGGTCCTTGTGTTTATTAGTTGATCACACTCGACATCCTCATGATACGAAAACATTTTATATCTCGTGTTTTACCTCGAGATCTTTTACGAATCCTTTTCTAAAACATTTATAAGTGTTATAAAAGTACTTCTATAAAAGATTAGGGGCTAACTCGATCCCACGAATTCAGAATCCAAAACAGAAAGTCGTGTTTTTGTTTTTACTCGTCACAGAAAAACACCCAACTTGTTTTGCCTCGTTCTCCCTCGTTTCTTAACGAAAAACGTTGATTCTTTTTCCTATGTTTAGCTCTCTGAAAGGACTCTAACCATGTCAAAAACTAGAATTTTTAAGATACGTTTACTAGGGTAAATTAGTGTCGAAAGCAGCAGATCTGTTGCTGTGTCGACAGGAAGAAAAGAAAAGAAAAATCTAGTTTTCTTGTAATTCGATTTTTAGACCCATTGTTTTTATGATGTAATTAGTTAATCTAACATATTTAAAGAGTTCTTAAACCATTTTTATGATCCTAAGTATTTTAGAAATCTAATTCGAAATTATTTTTATTAATCTACTCGGTAAGAACAAAAATGAAGAAAAATATGTTTTTGTTATTTCTGAGTTCATAGACTTACTATGACATGTTCTAGGGTATGTTTAGACTCAATATATATATGAAAGAGTAAATAAAAGGGTCATAGGTATACCTTACTTGATTTGGTCGACTAGGGCATGATTTTTGTGAAATGAATCGAATTGATCTCCTACAGGTTCTAACTCCTTACTACTGCTTTTCTAGGCTTATTTGAACTTATATGGGACTAGTGGGATCAATGGTGTAAGGGTTTGTGGCTGTTTTGGTTGGTTCGATTGGTTATGATGGGTTAGGGTTCCTATAGTGAGTTGCTATTTATAGAAGACCAAGTTAGGGTTTCATGGAGCTTCTAGGGCTGACTTGGGACAGAGTGAAGTGAGGTGTAAGGTGAGGGAGGCGCCACATGAGGGGGAAAGAAGATATGGTGATGTGTAAGGCTATGGTTCATACACATAGAGCCTTTCTAGAAGAGGGGCTATGTGTATTTCTTCTACTCCATCCAAATGGCTTCCTTAGGGTTTAAGGATTTTAGTTACTAGTTAGTTTATGGTTAGGTTTGAACTAGAAGGTGAAATTGGCTAATTATGGTTTGATTTTATGCATAAGAGAGTTGTACTAATGCTTTGTTGGCTTGTAAACTAGGGTTTAGGGTAAAGTTAGGGTTTCCTAGGTTTAGGGTTAAGTTAGAAATGAATTTTGAATCTAATTAACCTAAATTTTCCTATATCGAATTGTATATATTGGGTAGAAAATAATTTTTTTGTGCTTTAGGTAGTTGTACTCTAGGCTTAAGAGACTTGTACTAATGTAAGAAAAATAAGAAAAATGTATTTTTAATTATTTCTTAATTTTCTATAATTTTTATGTAATTTTTATTACACTTTGAATACATATAAATGAGTTTTTATGATCTTGCGCATTTAAGGGTTGTACATTGAGTTTATGGAGTTGTACATATGTTAAATAAATAATTAAATTATTTTTAGAATTTATTGTGTGAAAATATTACATAAAATGTCATTTAAATAATTAGTTTTGAATGTTTTATAGGGTTTTTATTTTCATTTTAGTTTTATGCTTAAATGACTTGTACCTTGACTTAAAACACTTGTACATAATATTTTTATAAAAATATTAACTAGAGTTTACAAATAAAATAATAGTTTTCTAAGAAATTAGGGTTTTATCAGAAGTTATAGTGGAATTAGGGTTTCTATATTTTAGTGACTTGTACATTGCTCAAGTAAGTTGTATTTTAATATTTCTAGGGTTTCGTTATCTTCCCATGTTGTTATGGTAGTTTAGGGTTTCGTAAAACTCTTATTAAATAAGAAATATTTAGTTTTTAAACGTACGTTAACGAAATAACGTAAAGTGGTAAGTGGGACCTCATAACATTTCAGGTCAAAGATGTTTACATAGTTGAATACTAAATCAGTTAAGGTTGGGTTGCAAGCACGGTTATTCGGGATGTGATCTCCGTCACATAAGATAATAGTTACAATCAAGAGAGAAAGAAAGAAAAAAAAATTCTACGTGGAAAAAGGATAAGTATTCTGAGAGATAGTTTATTTAAATGAGGGATTTTTCATAGTGGTTACAGTCACCCACCGTCAAGGGAATCTCGTCCTGAGATTCAGTCTATGTTGGTTGAGGAATTTGGGAAAAGTGAAGTATAGAGATAGCTAGGTTCAAATTTCTAACCTATTCAGATTGGGAACATGAGAAAGGAATAAATCGTACAACGATTTAGTTTAGGATGAGAGTTGGATATGCTTAAAATGCCTCAAGTTAAAAATAAAATAATATGATATTATTTTATTCTTATGTCCTATGTTTCCAAAAATATTATTTCACTGCTAAATCTTCAATTATAGTTTTGGCCTAATAGAGTCGTCTAGGAATTTCCATTCGATACCTAAGGGAACGTAGTTTGGTCAGTCTTTTTCCTACTGGATGAATTAAATTTGAATGTTTTGCCACCTAATTAACCACTATGCAACGGTCAGATTCGAATAGTGACTCCAACGTTCCAAAATAACGGTCACATCCTCCCTATAAATACCTCATTTCTAATCCTCATTCTTTCACCATCAAATTCTCTTCTAAAAACCTCAAAATGCCGCATCTTGTTACTCTTATAGCAATTGTTTTAGTTGTTGCGATTGTTACCTACATGGTGTGTAATCCGGAAGAAGATCATGAAGGCTTGTGCTTGATACTATGGTTCGTCATACCGCTTACTATTACATCCTTTATCGTAGATCAGTCATGGGGAAAATAAGTCTTGCGCTAGGGTTATTAGTATGGTCCTTGTTGTCTTTCCTATGTAATCCTTAGTGAAATAAAACTGATGTAATCCTTGTAATATTAGCACTTCTGTTGCTAACTATATTTCTATGTACTATCTTCCAAGATTCCTAATAAAATTTGGTTTTGTGAATTCCTATGGTTTTTCTATCCTCAATTTTTGGTTGAATTCTTATTGTAGAGATAATGAGTAGTAGTAACGGACTTTTATTATATTAAATCAAAAGTGATAGGTTATGAAAAGATTTTTGATATTTTTGCTGTTGAATAAAAATTAGTAGAAAGTCTTGAGAAAGTAACTGTTCAATTCATTACATGATTCTTCCTAATTATACATAGTTGATCAGGCTATGTATAATCGAGGATCAAATGATGTGATGTTTTGACTCAGCCGTGTGATATTTATTCCTTTTCAAAAAGCTTTAGATGGTGTTCAACGCGATATTTTTGGGAATTAACATCATAATTGTTTTTCAAAAATATAAGAAAATTTTAGTCCATACTACAGTAAGGGGTTCAAGGTTTTTCCTAGGGTAATAATGGAGTATCTTCAAATTTAAATCTTAGGGTTCGTCTAAAGTTCCTATGAGCTAGGGACAATCTATTGTTTCCTCAAAATAATATTTTACCAATTTCCTAAAGGTATACTAGGTTCTGGGTAGGTAACGTTTTTGAATAAGGTAAGGAGGGATAGAGTAGATAATGAAGCTAAACGCAGATTAAGATTATTGCGGAAAAGTTACAGGATGAAAGTAGAAAGATAATTTATTACATTAGGATAGAGAGTTAAAAGGAAATATAGCTTAGCGAGTTCTAATCCTCAACTTATTTATCTATTACAATCATTTATCTTCTCCATAGATTTCATACTTGGGTCCTCATTCCTGAGCATCATTCTTGTCCTTCCAATTCGGGTTGAAGTTCGGGCACCGATTTTTGTAATGTCCCTTTCCACCACATCCAAGGCAAGTTACGATTACTGAATGTAGTTTTGCTCTTGTCGTTTTACAGTCTTTGGTCTGATGTCCAATCTTCTGACACTTTGTACACTTAACAGTGCATGGACCGTAGTGGTGCAACAAGCATTGTGTGCACAATGGCTTTGTTCCAATATAACCATTCCTAAGATTCTGTTGATGATGGTAGCAGGTAGGGATGATGGTTTTGAGTTTTCGCTTTTGGTTATTTTGTTTGAATGTAACGGTTTTCTTTACTCCTAAGGCTCGGGAAATGGTGGGTTTGATTATTCTTTCTGGGCCTTTATGAAGATCTGATTTGCAACCCGTAAAACCTTTAGGGGTATGATTACAAGACACAGTCTTCGTTCCTTCTCCAGTGGCTATCCGGTTGTTACTCAAATGAGATACTGTAGTCACTTCTAGTACTGCTGCAATGAGGTTGATTACCATCTTTTGGATATCTTCGGGAGTCATTGGCGATACATTGGTATTTTTCATGTTGACTTTCTTCTAGCAACATCACAAGAAATATGTAGTTCAGAATTCCAGTAATGACCATGTTAGGATAATTACATATTATTACTAACAAGTGATCATGAAGTTATATTCCTTTTGAGAACCAATTATTTACGATATGTCTTAGTTAATATCGTAGATAAATGGTTAACTCCTGCTAAGGAACAAACTAACTCATCCAAAATTCAGCAACTTTCTCTTCATTCATCAGGTTTTTCTTCCGAAGTTTTCCTAAGGTTTTCTATGTTTATAGTCTAGTCTTAGTAAGTCTTAGTATGTCGGGTTACCACATGGTATTAATAACTTGATTGATTGTTTTACAAAACAATTAATACAAGGTCTTTTATTAATATTACATGTAGTAGATCAAGGACTTCTTGTCTTTAGTATAAGGGTTTGGTTCTTTGTTGTCAATAGTGGTCCTAGTTTTTGTCTCTTATTACGCTATTAGTGGGTCGGTGATCTAGGTTTGGGAAAAATAGGGAAATATTGTTCATGGATTTTGAGTATGGTTTGGTGGAGTTATTTATTTGATAGAGGGAATAGTGTTCATTACATATATGCACAGCATCATAGTAAGACACAATAGGATGAATTTGGTTACATCAGTAAATATATAACAAAAGAGGATTGTCATAGATTTATTGATTGATTACAAACTCTGAAAGTTTCAGGCTTATTTAGGTAATACAGGAAATACTAGCCAAATACTATTTGGTTTATAACAACGATACAAGTGACTTTCAAGATCAGTTACGTTCTTGACGTAAATGCTTAACTTCAGTCTCAAGTTTCAGTTGCGCAATTTCCATTTCCAAGAAGCGTTCCTGAAGTTTCTTGGGATATCTTCAATTGATTATCCAGAACAGTTTCCAAAGCGAAAATCTTCTGATCCTGGTTTCTTGCTATTTCGCTGGCTATCCAAAGGGTTCTTTCAATGTCTTCCACTCTACCGTACAATTGATCCTGTTCTCTTCCTGAACAGCGGATCCTGGATTCTATGTTTCTAAATTTATGATTGTAGGTATTCTTCATTCTTTCGACTTTTGCTCCCAATCCAAACACCGTACGTCTCTCAGCATCGGTCTTTCTAAACAGAGTGTCGATATTACGGTCGTACCATTCAAAGCGTAATGGTCGTAACTCCTCCAACTGTTTAGTGTGTGCGTCGAGAGTGTTGGCTTGTTGGTAAAGAAGATTCCATATCGATTCGATAGTGTCTAAACTAAGGTCGGGGGAATTGGATGAGGATATGTCATCTGGGTTATTTAGCATTGGGGATTTTGGAATATTAGGTAGTGGAGAGTTTGGTTTTTCATTTTTCTGAATTGTTTCTGGGGGTAATTTATATCCAGCCTCAGATGCTGTTGGACAACCAATCAATTTTTCATGGGATTCGGTTTCTTCCTTAGGTGATAATGGGAATGGGTTTGGGGTAGTTTCGTTGACTTTAGGTGTTTCGGGAGACATGATACTGTAATAATTTGCAAATAATAATTTATAAGAAATTATTATAAGAAATTAACAGTATTAGGGAGAGAAGCTAAAGATGAAATGTAAGAGTAAATGTCAAGAGTACGAAGTTTAGTATAAAGGATCCTAAATGAATAAGGCTCTAAGTATAGTATCATCTTGATGTCCTAATCTGGACATGAGAGGAATAGATTGGATAGGGGAATCAGGATTCTGTAACCACTTTATAGTTATAATTATTCCATTTATATTGTTTAAACAATTACAGTAACTTACATAAATAATGTTTCAGTAACGGCGTGGCACGGAGGACTTTGGTTAAGTTTTTGTGTAAACCGGTTATAGTCCAATGTTTGAAAACATTTGGTTCTCTATAACCACAAGCTCTGATACCAATCTGTAACACCCCCATTTTCGAGATACGCAGCGGAATATAAGCTTGGGGTGCTACTTCATGGTTCACAGTCATGGGAATAGAAAACGACTCGAAAAGAGACGTTTTTAAATAAATTGTTATCATTCATTTATTTAATATCAGAGTACATAAGATAGGTCCCAGAGGGAGGTTCGGAAATTACATTATAAAAGTTACATTATCCTTTTGAATGATAACAAAGTGGACACCCTTTTATTTTAAGAAGAAAGTCCACCGCCGCTCCGTGCCAATAATCATACTTCTAGATACCTAAGATAAACATGCTTAAAAAGTCAACACAACGGTTGAGTGAATCTATAGTGTTTAAAGTTATAATCAGTTTGAACACAAGCCAAAGTAAAAGAATTCAGTTATATCGTAGTTCAGGAATATTGCACTAAACCTCATGACACGCAATGCGTTAACAGTTTCCAGGTTCCACAATCACGATTGAAATGAGAGTGGTCTTGCCCCCCGAGTTAAAGATATCAAATATAATGCATCCGCCTAACCGGCTACCACGTAGATATCCATCCGGTTAGAACAAATGGGTCGTCAGGCCAATAGATCTATTCACATATTCGCGCTCACCCAGCAGGTGACTAATGGTGCATGATATGAGGGTCTTTTAAATAAATAATTCAATCTCAATAATAAGGTAAGTTAGCCTAGTGCAATAACAATCAGGAAAATACTTGTGTTCGGTTTAATAGCATGTATCTCCCCACATATTTGGAAAACACGTAAGTAAGAAAAGTGGGACTATAAACTCACCTGAGCAGTCTGGATGGAAAACAAAAGCTAAACAAAGTTGATAAACGTCTCCGGCTTGCAACCTGGGTTTGTATGTCAAGTTTTTCAGTAACCGTTCCTGATTATATAAGTTTTCATTGTTCGTTTCGTTATGTTTTGGTTTGATAGTTAAATACTTAATAGAGCCAATATGTAGTTTCAAAAGTAAGATTTTATCTGATCTTCTTATCTGTAAGTTTCGGTTCCGTCCGTTCGTTAAAAGGACACTTCGTCAATTAGTTATGACAAAAAACGTATTCTAGGTTTAGATTTTAAAAATAATAATAATAATAATAATAATAATAATAATAATAATAATAATAATAATAATAATAATAATAATAATAATATTAATAATATTAAAATATTAATAATATTAAATTATATTAATATATTTACGTTTTCTACCATAAGGTTTCTAGGGTTTACAATTCTTACCCTTAGACTTTAAGATAATGACAACTTTTACCCTTGATCTTTTATAAATTGACACTTTATACCTTTAAGTTTCAAAATGTACTGTTTTTACCCCTTAGGGATTCCCCGATCACAAGCTTAGTCCAAAACAGAATATCTATAGAGTTTTTGACAAAAGTGGTCCTTGTGTTTATTAGTTGATTACACTCGACATCCTCATGATACGAAAACATTTTGTATCTCGTGTTTTACCTCGAGATCTTTTACGAATCCTTTTCTAAAACATTTATAAGTGTTATAAAAGTACTTCTATAAAAGATTAGGGGCTAACTCGATCCCACGAATTCAGAATCCAAAACAGAAAGTCGTGTTTTTGTTTTTACTCGTCACAGAAAAACACCCAACTGGTTTTGCCTCGTTCTCCCTCGTTTCTTAACGAAAAACGTTGATTCTTTTTCCTATGTTTAGCTCTCTGAAAGGAATTTAACCATGTCGAAAACTAGAATTTTTCCAGATATGTTTACTAGGGTAAATTAGTGTCGAAAGCAGCAGATCTGTTGCTGTGTCGACAGGAAGAAAAGAAAAGAAAAATCTAGTTTTCTTGTAATTCGATTTTTAGACCCATTGTTTTTATGATGTAATTAGTTAATCTAACATATTTAAAGAGTTCTTAAACCATTTTTATGATCCTAAGTATTTTAGAAATCTAATTCGAAATTATTTTTATTAATCTACTCGGTTAGAACAAAAATGAAGAAAAATATGTTTTTGTTATTTCTGAGTTCATAGACTTACTATGACATGTTCTAGGGTATATTTAGACTCAATATATATATGAAAGAGTAAATAAAAGGGTCATAGGTATACCTTACTTGATTTGGTCGACTAGGGCATGATTTTTGTGAAATGAATCGAATTGATCTCCTACAGGTTCTAACTCCTTGCTACTGCTTTTCTAGACTTATTTGAACTTATATGGGACTAGTGGGATCAATGGTGTAAGGTTTTGTGGCTGTTTTGGTTGGTTCGATTGGTTATGATGGGTTAGGGTTCCTATAGTGAGTTGCTATTTATAGAAGACCAAGTTAGGGTTTCATGGAGCTTCTAGGGCTGACTTGGGACAGAGTGAAGTGAGGTGTAAGGTGAGGGAGGCGCCACATGAGGGGGAAAGAAGATATGGTGATGTGTAAGGCTATGGTTCATACACATAGAGCCTTTCTAGAAGAGGGGCTATGTGTATTTCTTCTACTCCATCCAAATGGCTTCCTTAGGGTTTAAGGATTTTAGTTACTAGTTAGTTTATGGTTAGGTTTGAACTAGAAGGTGAAATTGGCTAATTATGGTTCAATTTTATGCATAAGGGGGTTGTACTAATGCTTTGTTGGCTTGTAAACTAGGGTTTAGGGTAAAGTTAGGGTTTCCTAGGTTTAGGGTTAAGTTAGAAATGAATTTTGAATCTAATTAACCTAAATTTTCCTATATCGAATTGTATATATTGGGTAAAAAATAATTTTTTTGTGCTTTAGGTAGTTGTACTCTAGGCTTAAGACACTTGTACTAATGTAAGAAAAATAATAAAAATGTATTTTTAATTATTTCTTAATTTTCTATAATTTTTATGTAATTTTTATTACACTTTGAATACAAATAAATGAGTTTTTATGATCTTGTGCATTTAAGGGTTGTACATTGAGTTTATAGAGTTGTACATATGTTAAATAAATAATTAAATTATTTTTAGAATTTATTGTGTGAAAATATTACATAAAATGTCATTTAAATAATTATTTTTGAATGTTTTATAGGGTTTTTATTTTCATTTAAGTTTTATGCTTAAATGGCTTGTACCTTGACTTAAAACACTTGTACATAATATTTTTATAAAAATATTAACTAGAGTTTACAAATAAAATAATAGTTTCTAAGAAATTAGGGTTTTATCAGAAGTTATAGTGGAATTAGGGTTTCTATGCTTTAGTGACTTGTACATTGCTCAAGTAAGTTGTATTTTAATATTTCTAGGGTTTCGTTATCTTCACATGTTGTTATGGTAGTTTAGGGTTTCGTAAAACTCTTATTAAATAAGAAATATTTAGTTTTTAAACGTTCGTTAACGAAATAACGTAAAGTGATAAGTGGGACCTCATAACGTTTCAGGTCAAAGATGTTTACATAGTTGAATACTAAATCAGTTAAGGTTGGGTTGCAAGCACGGTTATTCGGGATGTGATCTCCGTCACATAAGATAATAGTTACAATCAAGAGAGAAAGAAAGAAAAAAAAAATTCTACGTGGAAAAAGGATAAGTATTCTGAGAGATAGTTTATTTAAATGAGGGATTTTTCATAGTGGTTACACCCAGTGGGAGGAACAGCCGTCTTTTTGGCGACGTGCTTTCCCCATTTGAAAAACCGGGTTGCATATCTGAAGTAATAGCAAGCCATTTTACGCATGTTTTGAAAAACTTTTTGAACTTCTGCTCGAACTTCATTTAAAGACCCGTGTCATTATTGAATGATATTTCTAGGACCGCAAATGTCATCGATACCAGAAGACATGCCTTGAAAAACTATTTTTGGTATTTTCTATTTTTTTGATTTTTATGGTTTTTCTAGGTTTTATATATTTATATTTACATTTTGGTTTTATAATTTTCTATTTGCATTTTGGTTTAAGATATGTACAAACTATGTTATTCAATTTAAGAAGATGTTGACATGAATACCGAAATAAGGATATCGTTATGTATGATGTAGAAGTCTGTAGTCAACATCTCTTAAACTTTCACCACCAAAGCTTTCGAGGCTCCTGAATAATCGTCTGAACTTAAACCTTCTCAATGTGAAGCTTTGATAGCTTCCCCCAAACCGACAATCTTCTTTTTGAGCAGTTTCAAAGCTCTCTTTCAAGCTTACATTAGGTAAGTGTACAACAGAAATCGTAGCAAACCACATCAAATATTGCTGCTCCTTTAAGAATAATCATCGTGATACTCCGTTCGGGGGATCATCAAATAGATCAGCAGTGTATCATCTCACACTTGAATAATTCTTCTCACATTTCTTCCCGCTGAAGTCTGAAGTAATGCATACCAAAAGTATCCAGAGACCACTTCCCCCAAGTAGTTGAAGTGATGCAATCAGTCTCATTGTATGAAGCTCAAAAACCTCTTTTATCATTAGAGACTGTTTCTTACATCTCTTCCCCCACGTAGTTGGAATGATACACCAAAACCACAAGTTAGAACATTGATTTTTTCTGCGGTTATGACATTTGTCTTCCTGGAATAACTTTAATTAAGAAGAAGTATAAAGTTCATCACGTGTACTCGTTGTGCGTTCAGATGTATGTCTCCTTCCCCCTTGCTGGTTTTGATACCTCAGAATCAGCAACACATTTTACGCACATATACTTGAAATCTTGTGAGAAGAACAAAATTGGCTCAAATGTATCAAGTGAGAATCAACCGCTACCGAAACACTCTCTGACTATCTTTACCAACCCTTAAGTAGGCTATTTGAAGTGATAACTGATGGAGCAAACCCGATATACCAAACTTGAAACTGAAGTAGAATTCCCCGTTCCCGTGACTTAAGATTGCACTGTTGTTGATTGAAGAATGATGCAGAAGAAAACCCCTAAGTACCCTTATACACTCAACTAAGAGCCAAAGCAAGTACAACACCTCTTGAGACTATCCACATTTGCATATGCGTGTGACACTGAGTACTACAATGTAACTCCTTGAAGTGATAGTTATAACTCTTGAGAACTTCATTGTAACTCCTTACATCGGGTATAACTAGATAATCCAAGTCCCAATCATAAATTTTAAGCACGAGCAAGTTATCATTGAAAGTCATGCATCCAACCAACCCCGACTTCAAGATAAAATAAGATCATACCTTTGTGAAAGTCAACTTCAATCTCGAATAAGGGATGCCAAATAAACTCCGTGATCACTTGACATTCTATGTCCAAAATCTTGTTCGTTTTGATGTTTTAGCCGACATTTTCCTTTATGTTCTTGTGGTTGGTTTACAGAGTGCACATTGGAAGGAACAACAATCCGTGATGAATAAGATTCTTCAGAATTGGTTGAGCGAGTGAATAAGAATACCATCAACCATTAGTTTGAAGAATACTTTCAGCTCCATCTAGTTTTGTATCTCCTATGTTTCCCACTGATGCTCAGATATCTGCTGATACAACCGGTACTCTTTCATGAACCACAATGGTTCAAGAAGTACCATCTGTTAGTACTTCTCCAACAACTCACGAAATTATATCTCTAGTCATTCATCAAGGTGTTGAAGAACAAATTCATGGAATTCTACCTCCCGTGATTAATTATGAACCCCCTCCTCCATAATCTTACTCCAGACCCGAGTTCTGGAAAATCATCTTCATCACGGATTAATGTTCCTTCCAATGTGCACTCTGTAAATCAACCACAAGAACATAAAGAAAAATGTCGGCTAAGACGTCAAAACGGCTAAGATTTTAGACATAGAATGTCAAGTGATCCTAGAGTTTATTTGGCATCCCTTATTTGAGATTGAAGTTGACTTTCACAAAGGTGTGATCTTATTTTATCTTGAAGTCGGGGTTGGTTGGATGCATGACTTTCAATGATAACTTGCTCGTGCTTAAAATTTATGATTGGGACTTGGATTATCTAGTTATACCTGATGTAAGGAGTTACAATGAAGTTCTCATGGGTTATAACTATCACTTCAAGGAGTTACATTGTAGTACTCAGTGTCACACGCAGATGCAGATGTGGATAATCTCAAGAGGTGTTGTACTTGCTTTGGCTCTTAGTTGAGTGTGTAAGGGTACTTAGGGGTTTTCTTCTGCATCGTTCTTTAATCAACAACAGTGCAAGCTTAAGTCATGAGAATGGGGAATTCTACTTCAGTTTTAAGTTTGGTATATCGGGTTTGCTCCATCAGTTATCACTTTAAATAGCCTACTTAAGGGTTAGTAATGATAGTCAGAAAATGTTCGGTAGCGGTTGATTCTTACTTGATACATTTGAGCCAATTTTGTTCTTCTCACAAGATTTCAAGTATTTGTGCGTAAAATGTGTTGATGATTCTGATATATCAAAACCAGCAAGGGGGAAGGAGACATACATCTGAACGCACAACGAGTACACGTGATGAACTTTATACTTCTTATTAATTAAAGTTATTCCGGGAAGACAAATGTCATAACCGCAGAGAAAATCAATGTTGGGTCTAAAGATGCTGCTGATTCGAGAAATACACTAAGTATAACTCTGCTGATTAGTTCAGTGATTCTGCTGATTAGACTAAAACTCTGCTGTTTTGTGACTCTGCTGGATTGGAATAATAAGCAAAGTGTAACTCTGCTGCTAGCATACGAAGACTCTGCTGCTAGACGAGTTACTCTGCTACTTATTAGATATGTATAGTATGTTAAGGATAAGTTTGGAAAAGATACGTAAGAATATTTTTCTTGTATAGAAAGTCTTGTAAACCGACTAGGACTCCTTACGCTATAAAAGGAGTATCTAGGGTTAGGTTAGTGATACGTATCATTATTGTTTTACACTTCAAGGTTTCTTGTAACCCTATTGCTATTGAGCAATCGTATTAATATATATTGAAGTGTTGTTTGAGAATTCGTTTTGTGTTTTATTCTTCTTAAGATCAAATATTAAGTTCCGCATAATATTTGATATACAACTCAAGATCAGTTTCTATACCGATTGCTTTAGGTTTATATCTAAAGTAATTAATAAGATCGTGAAGCTCAACTGGGATCAACAATTGGTATCAGAGATTGGGGAGCTCGTTACCTAGTATAGGATCGAGTACTTCGAACTTGATTGAGCTTGGTTAAACGAGAACCTCTGTATGGTATACAAGTGTTTATGCGGAAACTAAACAACAAGTATAATAAAGAAGAAAAGACAATGATCCTTTATGGATCAGACTATGAACTAAGAATTATGTTATTGAATATTGTAATCGACAAAGGTACATTAAACTCATGGACGGGATGTTTCTTTTATAACAATAAGAAACCCTAACCCTAACCCGTCTTACAAGAAAACGTGTGAAGAGATAAACGAGATCTCTTCTAAAAATAAATCTAACAAACTTTCTAAACCTACGGATAACAATCAATAACTATCCGCAGCAATAAACACTATCGGCAGAAACAAAACAATACTATCGGCAGGAACCAACCGCAGCAACAATGAAACACTATCGGCAGGAACCAGCTTCAAAAGAAAGAAAGAAAGAAAGATATACAACAACAACAAGAATAAGCCTCCCCTTAAGCTTCAACCTCCCCTTAAGCTGCAATCCTCCCCACAAACTCAGTATCTAGGGATTTACCATCCCAATATGGACCACCAAATGTTTAAACCTTGGTCCATCAAAAGCCTTGGTCAGCAGATCAGCCACATTATCATCTGTGTGAATCTTAACCACCTGAATAAGATGCTTCTCATAAGCATCTCTTATGAAATGGTGTCGAATCTCAATATGCTTTGTCCTTTGATGATAAACAGGATTCTTAACAATACACATAGTACTTTGATTATCAATAAAGATCTTAGTGTTCATGAAGTTGAACCCAGTAGTAGACTTCTGATGAAGCGAAAAGTGTACCGCTTTTAAGGGGTCATTTAAGCCCTAAATCGTATTTATTTGATCAAATATTGCCCTAAATCGTTCCTTTTGTCATTTTAGGTACTTTTGAGAAGAAATCTGGAAAAGGAGGCATTTTGGACGTTTTTGGAGCATAAAAGTGAAGAAAACGACAAAGTCTCAAAATTATGCTGGAAAGTACCTTTGACGGCGTCAGGGATTGTTCCAGACGGCGTCATGGCTTGGCAAAAAAAAGGTGGATATGAAAATTACTCATGATAAGCCAGAGAATTTTGCATGAAAAATCTGACGGCGTCACCCTTTGAAGTGATCAAGGCCATCACGGTTTAAATTAAAGAGGGACGGCGTCAAGCCCATTTCTGACGGCGTCAAGCCTTGATAAGCCAGAGCGGATTTTGGAGCATTAAAGAGAGACGGCGTCAGGAAGGCCATCCGGGAACCCTAAAAGCGGCGAGGTGACGGCGTCAGGATCTATAACGTGACGCCGTCAGCCCTTAAACTCTATATATAGTTTTGCAATTTTTTGTCATTAGTGTGGAACTTATTGTGTGTAACTTTGGAGGAGAAACCCTAGACGAATTTCTGCCATTTTTAAGGGTTTTCATACCCTTGGATCTCCCATGTTTAATTGAAGATAAGTGATTATTTAATCATTCAATATGTCTATGTGCTGTTTGATTACATCTTGTTCTTGTCTTTTGATTAACATGCTAGGCTAGATTTATCTTGTGTTTGCTTAGATCTAATGAAACCTAACTATTGATTATTGGTTATTAGTGTGTTATTAATTGTATTGGATGATTGTTCATCGATGTTAGGCTTAAGAAAACTGGCTAACTTCCTATTCGGTAACTTGCTTGAACGTCTTAAGAAACATGAACCAATGCGTACTAAGGTTTTTATGGTTGTATTTAATGCATGAGCGAATTCTTGTGATCCCATGTTAGGAGCTTCTTAGCCGGCTCGACATAGGAGTGAAGTAGGAGCTTGTAGAGTTGGGGAAGTACGTACGCCACCCCACGATTGGTATTAAGGAATACACCCATCATCCACGCAATTAATACACACTAATCAACCGGTAAAAGATAGTTAGGGAGTAAGGAAATCTAAGTAAACACATTTCTCTCCATATAAGTTTTACCAACCTTTTCATTTTCTGTTATTTATTTTATTTGCATTTGTAGTTATTTGGGTTAGTTGACTAGCAACTAATTCCGCCCACTCCTTCAAACCCGAGATTTTACTTGCTTTCATAAAAATTATAAAAATACAAAAAATAATCTTCCTTCACCCTTAGACCTAATTAGAGTAGCTTTTCATACCTAACGAACACTATTCCCTGTGGAGAACGATCAATCCCCCGTACTTACCACTACACTATACTACATCGGTCAGGTACACTGCCTGGTGGGGTTGTAAGCCTCTTGAGATCCCTCGAGAGGTAAAACCTGTTGTAAGGTTGCAAAACCACGCATCAAGTTTTTGGCGCCGCTGCCGGGGAATAGTTATTGTTTAGGTTGAATTTTTATTTTATTAGGTCTACTCACTAGATTCCTTTCTAGTGAGATTTTTATTTTATTTTTCTAGGTTTTCTTTAGTCTATCTTTTTCTTTGTGTGTTTGTTCGTAATTTCCATTGACTCTTCCGTTCACCATTATGGAGAACGCGAATCCACCATACTACCAACCACGTAATTCACCCACTCCATATGACATCTTGATGTTTAAACAACATAAAGATGAACCTCTCTATGATGCATGGACTCGTTTTAAATATTTACTCCAAAAAGTCCTTCATCATAACTTCGATTTTTGGTCCCTAACTCAAATCTTTTACAATCATGTCGACCGACATGCCCAAAGGGACATTTACCATTTTGCCGGCAGGGATCTTAGGGAATTAAGTGCTGAGGAAGCATGGGAAGCTATTGAGAATTGTGCCGAATATTATTATATGGTAGACAACCCAACAAACATTAATACAAGTCAATTGACCACAAATTTCAAGGATCATGAAACAAGTTTGTTTGGGGATGAGGGTAGAGTTGAGCCACCTAGCTGCATGTCATGGTTAGGCACTACCATAATACAGGATGAACACATAGGTGACCTTGATGTGATGGAGGATTTAGCCGAGCATGATCACATTGATCAAAAAGACCTAGGTTTTATGATCGATGACGATGAATCTCAAGAAACACATGATGAATCTTTTGGGCAATTTGAATATAGCAGTCAGAATATTGAGGATGATCCTTATGATTCGGATATAGAAGTTGAGATGCCTAGAGAAGCACTTGAGATATTAGGGAAAATGTTAGGTTTAAATTCTACCAAAACCCATGATGAGGATATAGGTAATCTTGACACAAGGAATGATGAGGTTAATAACATAAGCCCACTAAGTACCTCACAAGTCCTACCATCATTTGAGGCACACACACCGCCCGTGACTTACCTGGAAGAAGTAGAAGAGACTTTAGGAATCCCAATAGAGGTAGAACCTTTGAACCAAACACAACTAGAGGATATAGGTTTGAATGCTTTTAGTGATCACAACCTTTCTTTTAGTCCTATGGAAGTTCCTAGTTTTGATGAGCCGGAGCCTCAACCAAAACCGTTACCTAATCTTCCATCCTTGGATGAAAATTTAGGAATTGAATTAGGTCCCGATCCACCCATCAAAACATATAGTCCGGGTAGTCTTAAGTTTAAGGTAGTAGACATTAAGCCTTGTAGTGAGGAAGACAATATAGGAGTGAAAAATGACCTTACATGTCTACATCACCCATTCATGATTGATCACAAGAAACATTATGGGTTTAAACCGGGTCTATTGGGTCAAGATGGATTCCCAATTAGGAGTCTCTCGAAGTTGTTAGAAAATGATCCCTTTTTAGGAGAACACTTTAACTCACCCATTGACCAAAGTGAACTAGGTAAGGTTATGATGAAAGGAGCACACCCCTTTGAGTATATAATTCATCCACCACTCTTTCCTCACGCGGCATACTTCCACCAAGATGGTGTGTATTGCTACTATCACCCGCACTTAATCCTAAGTGTAGGAAAAACCTCTCCTTTATCCGTTAAATAAGGGTAGAGTCAGGCTCGTGACTCGAAAAAAAACAAGCGCTTCTTGGGAGGCAACCCAAGCTTTATTTGCTTTGTGTGTTTATTTATTTGTTTGTTTGATTTTATTTGCTTCCGTATGTATGTTTAATTTTTATTATTATTGATTCATGTTCGAAACTAAATTGTGAAAATGCTTTATCTTGTTTTTAACTTCGTCTTAACTACATATAAAGGTATTTTGCAAAAGATAAGTGTAAGGGAAATCCAAATCGGTTTATTAGAACAAATGAACATGAATCATAACAATATTAAATTAACATACATATTAGTAATTGTTTGAGTCAAATGCTTGTATCGAGTCATAATGATATTTTGCAGGATTTCCAGGAAATAAGGATTGAGTTTTTCCAGAAATTTTCCGGAAACTTAACATGAAAAATCTGTCAGATCACTTCTGACGGCGTCAGACCCCAGTCTGACGGCGTCAGGAACAGTTTTCTGGAATTTTTTTTTGAAAGTTTTGTTTTTCTTCCGGAATCATAAAATGCTTTATTAAATCTCTAACTTATGAACTCCAGGAATCTGCAAAATTATCATTCCACAAGCATTATATCCTTATATAGATTTATCCCGCCGTTGTTATGCAGGTTTTAGTGTTTGTTTTCTCAGGTTTAACAGGTTATTTTGGACAAGGAGATGTATGTGGAATCAAGCTTTTGGCGATGCATTAGTCTTGAAGCTTCTACATTTTATTGGAAGAAGATCTAACCATGTTACCTCTTTATCCACCAAACGAATCAGGGGAGTATTTGATTTCATACGTTTACCTTATTTACTTTTACATCTTGTTATTTGAACATTGGGGATAATGTTCATCTTAAGTGTAAGGGGGCGTAAAGTACGATACTTTAGAGAATGCTATTACACTTGATTCTTGTTTGTTTGATGGTAGATGTGTAATAAAACTGAGAGAAATACCTGTTAGGGCAAATTTAGTGCCAAATTTAAAATTTTTTACAACATATAGGAGTGAAACTTTGATCTTAATGAGCGTCTCATGGATAGGAAGTTATATGACTAGCACAAAACCGTACCACTAAAAAATTTTCCACCCCTAAATATGTGAGGTTCGCCCCTAGAATTGGTAGGAAAAGCATTTATGCTATGATGTGAGTACCGGTAGCACTTAGATTCTAGAACTTGCGTTAGGACCATTCCGAGGCCACAAGTGAGACTACATTCGTGTAGTTAGATTTACTACATGATAAGAGGCATTAGGATTAACCCATTGTTTTACACCTGTGTTTATGTTATAATTACTTTGGCTACATTGGTCAAGTAATTCTCCTACACCCTTTGCGTTGTACTCATTTTTAGTACACGATACCCCTAGTACACCCCTCAGAGCCTATCTTTTCGTTTCGACCTTTAAGCATTTTACTTAAAGGAAGAATTTGTTTACACCCCACTTAAATGTACACCCAAATCGCCTTTGCCCACCTTGTATGCACTCATTTTTAGTGCATTATTGTTACAACATTTGTTTAAACCCTTAGTTAATTATCTAATTGATTACATGGTTGCTAAGTCGAGTCATATCCTTGTACATATTGTTTTGGGACAATTGGGACTCATGGGTAAAGTACTAGTGTAATGGAGTAATGGGGAAGATCATCATTTATTACCCCCATATGTGCTAAATATTTTAAAAGTACTCCAAGTTTTTTTCAATTATCTTAATTCGAGTCATTAGATAGTTATTTGTAAAGTTATGTAAAAGTTCAAGTGTAAGGGGAATGCAACGCCCCTATGATGTATTATTTTGGATGGTAGGGCAAGAGTGTATGAAAAAAAAAAAAAAAAATCGGAAAAATCAAGAAAAATACAAAAAAATGAGAAAAAGAAAAATAGAAAAAAAAAAAAAAAAAAAAACATACGGACTACCATCCCGTTTCATTTTATGTTTATTTTATGTTTTTGTTATTTTCTTTCATTAGCTTAAATCGAGTCTAGTCTTGGCTTAGCAATATTATATAGTACATGTAATTAATCAAGATCTTTAACTCGCCACCAGTAAAATATCCCTTATCCAACAAAACCGTGTTTATCATATCCCTACACCTCACGTTATAACCCATTTAAAAGCCCTATTTGATAGTTTATCTTAGGTGCTTACGCCTAGTGGAGGAGGTTTTTGATCCTTGCCCAAGCCTACGGTAATCTATTTGCTATGACAGGTAGTGAGAGATATTATCCGTTTTCATTTATGAGATTTATTTTGATGACACCTGAGAGATGTGAGTATCTAAACACTACTTGTGAGGTGCTAGTTTGTAATCTCCGTGCTTATTATGATTAAAGTGGAACGACTATTTGTTGCAATTACTTTTATATTAGCGTTAAATGACCCCTAACTTGTATTTTGATTAGAATAAAAGCGCATTTGCTTGAGGACAAGCAAATCTCAAGTGTAAGGTTATTTGATGAAGCGAAAAGTGTACCGCTTTTAGGGGGTCATTTAAGCCCTAAATCGTATTTATTTGATCAAATATTGCCCTAAATCGTTCCTTTTGTCATTTTAGGTACTTTGGAGAAGAAATCTGGAAAAGGAAGCATTTTGGACGTTTTTGGAGCATAAAAGTGAAGAAAACGACAAAGTCTCAATATTATGCTGGAAAGTACCTTTGACGGCGTCAGGGATTGTTCCAGACGGCGTCATGGCTTGGCAAAAAAAGGTGGATATGAAAATTACTCATGATAAGCCAGAGAATTTTGCATGAAAAATCTGACGGCGTCACCCTTTGAAGTGATCAAGGCCATCACGGTTTAAATTAAAGAGGGACGGCGTCAAGCCCATTTCTGACGGCGTCAAGCCTTGATAAGCCAGAGCGGATTTTGGAGCATTAAAGAGGGACGGCGTCAGGAAGGCCATCCGGGAACCCTAAAAGCGGCGAGGTGACGGCGTCAGGATCTATAACGTGACGCCGTCAGCCCTTAAACTCTATATATAGTTTTGCAATTTTTTGTCATTAGTGTGGAACTTATTGTGTGTAACTTTGGAGGAGAAACCCTAGACGAATTTCTGCCATTTTTAAGGGTTTTCATACCCTTGGATCTCCCATGTTTAATTGAAGATAAGTGATTATTTAATTATTCAATACGTCTATGTGTTGTTTGATTACATCTTGTTCTTGTCTTTTGATTAACATGCTAGGCTAGATTTATCTTGTGTTTGCTTAGATCTAATGAAACCTAACTATTGATTATTGGTTATTAGTGTGTTATTAATTGTATTGGATGATTGTTCATCGATGTTAGGCTAAAGAAAACTGGCTAACTTCCTATTCGGTAACTTGCTTGAACGTCTTAAGAAACATGAACCAATGCGTACTAAGGTTTTTATGGTTGTATTTAATGCATGAGCGAATTCTTGTGATCCCATGTTAGGAGCTTCTTAGCCGGCTCGACATAGGAGTGAAGTAGGAGCTTGTAGAGTTGGGGAAGTACGTACGCCACCCCACGATTGGTATTAAGGAATACACCCGTCATCCACGCAATTAATACACACTAATCAACCGGTAAAAGATAGTTAGGGAGTAAGGAAATCTAAGTAAACACATTTCTCTCCATATAAGTTTTACCAACCTTTTCATTTTCTGTTATTTATTTTATTTGCATTTGTAGTTATTTGGGTTAGTTGACTAGCAACTAATTCCGCCCACTCCTTCAAACCCGAGATTTTACTTGCTTTCATAAAAATTATAAAAATACAAAAAATAATCTTCCTTCACCCTTAGACCTAATTAGAGTAGCTTTTCATACCTAACGAATACTATTCCCTGTGGAGAACGATCAATCCCCCGTACTTACCACTACACTATACTACATCGGTCAGGTACACTGCCTGGTGGGGTTGTAAGCCTCTTGAGATCCCTCGAGAGGTAAAACCTGTTGTAAGGTTGCAAAACCACGCATCTTAGTGTTCATGAAGTTGAACCCATAATCCAACAGCTGATTTTGCATCCAAAGAACCTGTCCACAGCAACTAGCAGCAGCAACATACTCTGCCTCAGTAGAAGATGTAGCCACTATAGTCTGCTTCTTGCACTGCCAAGAAACCAACCTCCTACCCAGAAACTGACAACCTCCAGTAGTTGACTTCCTATCAAAGTTATCCCTAGCATAATCACTGTCACTATAGGCTTCCAACACAAAAGGAGAATCTTTGGGATACCAAAGTCCCATCTTTGGCTGTCCTTTCAAATACTTGAAGATTCTCTTAACTGCATTTAGGTTAGAAGTCAATGGTGTAACCTGATGTCTAGCACATGCACCAACAGCAAACATGATATCAGGTCTTGAAGCTGTCAAATACATGAGTGATCCAATCATGGACCTATATAGATGAACATTAACAGCAGCATCAGGTTCATTATTGGATTTAGGCTTTGGAGGTTCAAAAGGAGTTGTAGCAATCTTCACATTTTCCATATCAAACTTCTTAAGTATGTCATAAACATACTTCTCCTGGCAGATAAAGATCCCATCTGGTTTCTGCTTAACCTGAAGACCCAAGAAGAAAGTCATTTCACCCATAGCACTCATCTCAAATTCACTCTTCATCAATTCTTCAAACTCCCTGCACCAGGATTCATTAGTGGAACCAAAGATGATATCATCTACATAAACTTGTACCAGAATGATATCTTTGAAGTTCTTTCTGATAAAAAGAGTTTTATCAATAGCCCCTCTTCTGTAACCATGTTTCAGCAAAAAGGCTGATAGCCTTGCATACTAAGCCCTTGGTGCTTGATGAAGACCATAAAGTGCTTTAACCACTTTGTAAACCAAATTAGGATTCTGAGGATCCACAAATCCCTGTGGTTGAGTAACATAAACCTCTTCCTCAATCCGTCCATACAAAAATGCACTCTTCACATCCATCTGATATACTACAAACCCCATAAAGGAAGCAAAAGCCAAGAACAATCGGATAGCTTCAACTCTTGCCAGTGGTGCAAACACCTCATCATAATCAATCCCCTCTTCTTGTCTATGACCTTGAGCTACCAACCTAGCTTTATTTCGAACCACAATTCCCCTAGCATCCCTTTTATTCTTTAGAATCCATTTAGTTCCAATAGCATGCTTTCCTGCAGGCAAAGGTACCAACATCCATACTTTCTGATTCTGGAACTGCTGCATTTCCTCTTGCATAGCCTCAACCCAATCATCATTAGCAAGAGCTTGAGCTATACTACTTGGTTCAACTTGAGATAAGAAGCAAGCATAAAGACAATGTAAGTAATCAGTATGATTGCTCCTTAACTAATCCTATATATAACTGAGAAAAGAAGATTCTCCAAACTTGGGTTGATGTAGTTTACTTCTTGTCTGAACAGGGGAATTAAGATCTCCAAGAATCAAAGACTGAGGATGAACTGTATTGATCCTCTTGGTAACAATGGGATTGACATCAATGGTGGATGCCTGATTAGTAATTGAGGGGTTGAAGTCATCATCATATGAGGAAGAAGTGAAAATGCCTGTTCTAGATTGATGATGAAGATCTTCCATCTTATCTCTTGAAGAGACTGAATTTCCAAGATCAGAAGGGATTGGAAATCTTTCAGGGGAGTTATCAATACCCAAAGAGTCAACAGATGGAGAAGACACAGGAACATCAGCAGGAATAGAGACATCAGCAGAAACATTAGAAGGATCGGCAGGAACAGATCCACTACCAGCAGAAATGGTAGCAGCAGGAACAGGAATACTACCAGTCGAATTCAATTGCCTTCTAACTTCAGCTTCAGCATTTCTCAGAATCTCCTCTGTCTCTTTAGAAAACCCAGAACCAAACATCTCAGCAGCTCTCTTGGCATTATACTCTTGTCTTTGAAGCCTAGCAAGATCTTCTGCAAAACTAGAATCACCTCCATCCATATCAGAAGAATCTTTGAGCTTTGAACCTGAAATGTTGTTAGAGGGAAAAGAAGGAACAACTATAGGTCGTTCATCACTCTCTGCATCAGAATCATCATCTGAGGTACCTGCACTGTTAGATTGAAAAACATGTGTACCAACAGATAGATTTGCTTTGAATCTATTATAACCTAAAGAGTCAGTCAGATAGTCCAGATCAAAGTACCATTCTGGACCTGCACCCTGCAAATTAGGTTTATCCTCAAGATATCTTAAGTTGAGAGTCTCTTCTATTCTCTTAGAAGACAGATTATAAACCCTATACGCTTTACTATGAGCAGAATACCCAACAATAAACCCTTCATCAGCCTTCCCATCAAACTTGCCTAGGTAATCACTAGTGTTCAAAATAGTGACATGACATCCAAAAGGCTTAAGGTAACTAATGTTTGGAACCTTCCCAGACAAAAGTTCATAAGGTGTTTTATTATGAGGACTAGTAATAGATACCCTATTCAACACATAACAAGCAGTGCATACTGCTTCAGTCCAAAACATAGTGGGCATCTTAGATTCAGCTAACATAGTCCTAGCTGCTTCTATCAGGGTCCTATTTTTCCTTTCTGCAACCCCATTTTGTTGTGGAGTTCTAGCATTACTATAGTCCCTTTTTATCCCCTTACTCCCATAGAGTTCTATAAGATTAGAATTCTTAAACTCTGTGCCATTATCACACCTTATAGACTTAACCTTTTTACTTAGCTGATTTTCTATTAAGGCAATAAAATCCCTAATAACTGGATAAGATTCATCTTTAGTACCCAAAAAGAAAGTCCAAGAAAACCTGCTAAAATCATCTGTAATCACCAGGCAGTAATACTTGTGATCAATACTTCTGATAGAAGTAGGACCAAAGAGATCCATATGGAGAAGCTGCAAAGGCTCAGAAATGTTGCTCACAGCAGTTATGGCCTTGTATGAAGCTTTGTGTTGCTTTCCTTTGTTGCATGCAACACAATGGTGTTCACTGGAGAAGGTCTTGAGAGGGAGCCCATGGACCAAACCATTCTTAGCCAGCTTGTTTATGGTCTTGAAATTCACATGTGCCATTCTTCTGTGCCATTTGTTAGATTCATCCACAGAAGCTTTTGCAACCAGACAAGCAAGCGAACCCTCAGGCTGAACATCACTAAGATTGAAGCTGTAAAGGTTGAAAGTCCTTGGAACTTTAAGTTCAACCTGACTTTCATCAGGCAACTTGAAGTCTTTGGACAGCACAAAGCAATCATTCTCAGTAAAGAGAACACTGTTCTTCTTGTCACAAATTTGAGAGACAGAGAACAAATTGAAGTTTTGGAGTTCCTTCACATAAAGCACATCTTCAAAGTCCAACTTGGCAGTTTTGATAGTTCCCTTCCCAGTAATTATGCCATCTCCTCCTCCAAATGTCACAGTACCTCCATTCAAACGCACAAAATCATGCAGCCTTTCTAAATTTCCTGTCATACTCCTAGAACATCCACTGTCAACAATGCCAACATCTTTACTTCTAAAAGGAAAATCCTGAGAGAAAGAATATATTTACAACATTAGATACAAGAGAGACCCAAGCCATTGCTGACTTGAGCCTGCCTAGTGGATCAATAAGAATTAAACCCTGGAGATTGATGAGATCCACCATTGATCTTGGACCCCATTTTCATATGTTGGTTATTGATTTTCCAAGAACAACCTGCTGAGGACTTAACAGCAGTTTTCCATCTTGCCCCTCCCTTGTGCATGGTGTCAAAACAAACAGGTCTCATATCATTTTGAAAGTAAGTACTAGTAGGTCTGCTGAAAGGTCTAGCAATATTGCTTCTCCAACCAGCAGGATTGATCCTACCGGCAGGAACTGAATAAGCAGCAGCAACAGGCTTATCAGCAGGAATGAACTTATCAGCAGCAACAGGCTTACCAGCAGAAACTGGCTTGCCAGCAACTGAAGTTCTCCTTGCTGCTTGAGGAATATAAGGGGGAATATCATTAACATTTTTCCATACAAACCTATTTTGACAAGCATATATACCCATCTGTTTTTCATAATAGTCACAATCTTTAATAAGATGATCATAACTACGACACACAAAGCAAGATTTCTTTCTAGGGGACTTTTTCTTAACAATAACTTTCTCATTGCAAACAGAATTATTCAAACCAACACATGAAACAAAATTATCCTTAACAGAATTAAAACCACAACCATAATTGTTTGAAACAGAACCACAACTAGAAACATTATTGTTTTTAACACTATCAAAAGAAATATCTTCAAATGCAGCTGTCTTTGAGTGAGATTCATCAGTAGCTACTTCTGAGGAGAGATCTTCTGACTTTATTGAAGCTGACTTGTCACTTGATCCATATGTGGCATAGTCATTAGTCTTGATTTATGAAGATTTGTCACTGTAAGAACAAGAGACAAATTCATTAGAGTCACAATCAAGATTAGGCAAGTCCTTTGCCTGTTTGCCATAGATCATTTGTGAATCATCAAAGTCATCAAAAGGATTAGCAGGTTTAAATGTTCCAGTTATGGGTGGAGGAACAACATTCATTCCTCCTTCCTTCACATACTTTACAGGTTTTCTATAATCTACAGGTTCCGGGTTAAAAACACTATACTCATTAGGGTCATAATACTGATTTGGCCCTATCAGGTCACCGAACCCTAAACCTCTTTTAGTTTTAGTAGACATAGAACTATCAATAAGCATGTGAAGGTTTTTGGATGAGTCTTTCCACTTATCAAATCTAGCCAAGGAATTATCTAGCTTAGACTGTAAATCCTGATTTTCTAACACTACCTTAGCTTTTTCCCTTTCAGAATGTTTAAACTCATTAGTGGCATTTTTTAAATCTCTTTCCAAAACCTTTATTTTCACTTCATAAGCAGACTGTTGTTGTTGATACCAGACCTTTTGTTGTTCTAATGTTTTAACAGCCTTTTTATGAGCCTTAAGTTGTATAAAATTATCCTTATATTCACTTTCTTTATCATCAAATTCCTGTTTTAGTTTAGCATATAAAGATTCACAACCAAATGGGCAGTTTTGTACCTGAGATGGATGACCCATCATTCCAAACTGACCAGCCACTTGTTTCTTCTCACCATATCCAGCTATCATCCCATAGACCTTCTCTGCTCCACTTGCAACAGCTTTCTCATGATGTTCCCAGTCCACCATCGAATCCATAGATACCAAAGCCTTGGGGTCCTCTGATTCCAACTCTTGAATTTTGAAAGCAGAATATCATGCTTTATCATCCACCTTCTTATCTGTACATTCCCTGGCAAAATGTCCTGTTTGAGAACATTTATAGCACCTCACCTTCCTTCTGTCAAACCTGGCAGGCTCCTGTCCATCAAAGTTGACCCTTCTTCCTGCCTTCTTTTCAAACCTATCCAATTTCAACGATATCATAGCCACCTGCCATCTTAAGTCCATCTCTTCCAGATCCAATTCATCAACCTGATTGAAATCTTCATAAACAATCTTCTGCTGTGATGTACTCTCAGCAACAAATGAATGAAGCACCTCCACTAGAATATTATCAGATCTGGTCTGAGCTTTTGGTGTGGCAGGTGAGTAGGAGATTGATGATGTTGATTATGTCGGACTGTTTCCATATGATGCTTTATTAGCACCAGAGGTACTAACAAAAGCAGTGTGGGTTGGAGTATGAGGTGTATAGGTGGAATACCCTTTGATATCAATTTCAAGGGTTTTTAGCTTGTTGTACAGATCATCAAAATTCATATAATCCAATCCACCTTTGGCCTTGAGTGTTATGGAAACCTGAGACCAGGATGGAGGCAAAGCCCTCAGAAACTTGGTGTTGCAGTCTTCATCGTCCGGTCTAGCTTTCAACTGGTTGAGTTGGCTCAGAATCTTGTGGAATCTGTCATACCCTTTGTGAATCCCCTCAGCCTCAGAGATCTTGAATTCCTGAAACTCTTGCTTAAGCATAGACTTTCTCAATTTTCTGGATTCATCATTCCCTCCAAATCTGGCTTTTACAGCATGCCAGATCTTTCTAGCATCATCCAAGTGATGGAAATCACTCATATGATCCTCTGGAATAGCTTGAAGTAGAAGGGTTCTTGCCTTGGTTTCCCTTTGTACAGCAAGGTGTTCTTCTGCTGTAACAGGTGGCTCTATATAGATATTGCCATCATTATCCCTTCCAGTATTCTTCTTGCTATTTCCCCTAAGAATCACATTCCACAGATTGTAATCACTGTTCGTGATCCAATATTCCATTCTCATAGCCCAGACTTCATACTCATCTTTCTTCAGGTATGGGAATTTAGCATTGTTAGTGGACATAGTGGTGACGATTTGTGTTTGGACTTGTGATGTTTCAGGTTTGGGTTGGTGATCTTCCTGGTTAATGACATTGTTTTGAGGGATTTCGTCTTCCATTGAAAGAGGGTTAAGAGATATGAAATCGAACTTTTTCTTCTTTATCAGAGATCCTTACCAGGCTCTGATACCACTTGTAGGATCGAGTACTTCGAGCTTGATTGAGCTTGGTTAAACGAGAACCTCTGTATGGTATACAAGTGTTTATGCGGAAACTAAACAACAAGTATAATAAAGAAGAAAAGACAATGATCCTCTATGGATCAGACTATGAACTAAGAATTGTGTTATTGAATATTGTAATCGTTAAAGGTACATTAAACTCATGGACGGGATGTTTCTTTTATAATGATAAGAAACCCTAACCCTAACCCGTCTTACAAGAAAACGTGTGAAGAGATAAACGAGATCTCTTCTAAAAATAAATCTAACAAACTTTCTAAACCTACGGATAACAAACAATAACTATCCGCAGCAATAAGCACTATCGGCAGAAACAAAACAATACTATCGGCAGGAACCAACCGCAGCAGCAATGAAACACTATCGGCAGGAACCAGCTTCACTAACGGCAGCAATGAGAAATTCCTTATCCTTATTTCTCAGAGATCCCAACAATCCTCCCAGCAATGAGAAACCCTTATTTCTCAGAGATCCTAACACCTAGGGATTCTACAAGGTTTTAATTGTCGAAGAGCAGTTTTTGGAGAAGGTATTATCGAAGTTTTTTTTTCTGTCGAAGAATTTTTTTATCGTACTAATTACTAGGTCTATTTAAGATGTACGGTAAAAGATTATTGTTTATAGAACCTCATATGGAATTTTTTTTCTTTTTGGCTACTGCGTATTTATGACATGGTCGGTGTTTCAGTGTTATTGATCGAGGTTTGTTTGTCGCATATGGTTTAAATTGAATAGATTACTTCCAGTTAATGGATCTGATTTTAAAAGGTTGATTTATTTAATGTTCAAAAAGGGTTTGTCGACAAGTGGAATAATATAAAGAGGTTGTCTGAGTCACATGGGTTGATTAAACAATGGTGAATTGTCGTGTACTGAATTTGAGATAACGATATATAAACCTCGTACAAAGTTATTTGATGTCTGAATATGGTTCGTGGCATGTGGATTGGTATTACTTGGGTTTGAATCTTGTTTCTGCTGCTACGTATTATTTGTTATTTGTACTGCCAAGGTAAGTAACTGCTGCTACGTTAATTTTTCTGCTGCTCGATATATTTTTCTACTGCTGCGCATATACTTTTTGCTGCTGCGCGTCAAGTTTGTACTGCTATCTATGTCCGAGATATATTTATTAGTACTGCTAGTGTTACTCGATATCGGTCAGCACATGGATTTGGTTTTCGGATAAGTTTGGAGTTTGGATGGTTTTACACACACAGAATGGTTAGCACATTGATTTCAGGGGAAGCAGATTATGATGTGTATAATCATTTGATGTACATGCACCACTCGAGGGGAAGTTTCTACTGCTTACATTCCCTATTTGTTAATAACAAAAAGGGGAAGAGATGTTGGAGTGGCATGACATGGATTAAGGGGAAGTTCGTACAAGATTCGTAGTTGTTTTGTCATCATCAAATAGGGGAAGATTGTTGGGTTTTATAGATTTGATGATACAAAACAAGAAAGAATGAAACATGAAGGACTTGCTTGCTAAAGAAGATTTTATATTTTAGTCCTTTGTAGTATTTTGTAAACCCTAAATCTCTATTCTATAAAGAGATAAAGGGTTAGGGTTTATAATTAAGTCTTCCATAATGTAGATTACAAAAGTAAAAGTGTGTGTGTCTAGGGCGTAGGGTTTATGTAAACGCCTAGACTTGAGTTAGTTCGTATCCTTTAAGATCTGAGGTATCTTAGATCCCTGTTACAGTTAGGTAACATGTTATATTCTGATCAAATATAATTAGAGGTGATTGTGGAAAAACCTTGTGTCAATAACTTTGATTTGTTTTAATTCCGCTGTATATATTGTCATTGTTATTGTTAACCCTAGATGCTCAAAACGATCCTTGGAGTCTAACAAACTCAACAAGTGGTATCAGAGCTTGTGATCTAGAAACTGGTACCAAGAAGAATTACTGAATACAAGATCTGTTAATCATTAAAGTAAGCAATGGAATCCGATTCAACACACATGGTTACTGCATCAAGAGTCCCCATGCTCAAGACTGGAGAGTACGAGATCTGGAAGATGAGAATTCAACAATACATGAGAATGGTTGATTACTCACTATGGGAAGTTGTTCTACATGGCGACAGTCAACCAGCCAAGACTGCTACTAGATCAGTCTTGAATCTCAAGACAAGTGAGGAGAAAGCACAGAGAAGATTGGAGGTCAAGGCTCACAGTATTCTCATGATGGGAATACCTAATGATTATCAACTAAGTTTTAATCATATTGAGTCTGCTAAGGAATTATGGGAAGCAATTGAACTTCGATTTGGTGGGAATGAAGCTACCAAGAAATCAAGAAAGAATCTACTGAAGCACCAGTTTGAAACTTTTACTGCTTTGAGTTCTGAGAATATTGAGGGAACTTATGATCGACTTCATAAGTTGACCAGTCAGATGGCTCTATTGAAGATTGATGTATCTCAAGAAGATATCAATCTAAAATTTCTGAGAAGTCTATCTTCTGAATGGAACACTCACACAGTGATTTGGAGGCACAAGGAAGATTTTGAGAAGATGACATTGGATGATCTGTATAACAACTTGAAAGTTTATGAATCTGAAGTCAAGGGATTGTCAAGTTCATCTTCTACCACAAACAATCTTGCTTTTGTTTCCTCAAGCAACAAGAATTCTGGTAGTCATCAAGAACAGCACTCTGCTGCTGGTACTTTCGTTCCTGCTGCTGGTTCACATGTCTCTGCTGCTGACTCTACCAACACCAACACCATCAGTGATGCTGCTATTTGTGCTTATTTGGCTGAACTTACTACAAGTACTTCAGTTATGCCTCAAGATCTGGATGAACTTGATCCTGATGATGTTGAAGAGATTGATATGCAATGGCAGTTTGCAATGCTAACTATGAGGGCAAGAAGGTTTCTTAAAAGAACTGGTAAAGAGATGAAGTTCAGAAGGAACAAGAATGTGGGATTTGACAAATCAAAGGCTGAATGTTTTAACTGTCGAAAGAAGGGACACTTTGCAAGAGAGTGCAGAGCACCAAAAAGAAACAATGAGAATGTCAAGAAGTCTACTGATGAAGAGCCAAATCCTACTACTGCTATGGTGTCATGTGATGGGTTAGGAGAGTATGACTGGAGTGATCATGCTGAAGATGGTCCAAATTGTGCATTGATAGCTGAAGAGGAACCTCAAGTACAACACTTTGCTCTCATGGCCTACTCTTCCTCTGGATCAGACTCTCAGGTATCCAATGAATCATCTTGTTCTTTTAAATCATGTTCTGATACAATTGAAATACTTAAGTCTAGCAATGGAAACCTTAAAATAGAGAATGAAACACTTAAGTTAGACAATCTTAGTTATGAATATGGTTTAAAGAATTTAGAAGAGAAGCTAGAATTTTATAAAAAGGCTGAAATTGAATATCTTGATAAGATCACTATTCTAGAAAATGAACTTATTAAGAAAGATTGTGAGATTAAGGTTCTTATGGAGAAAGTAGAAGAGGCTGAACAGGCTAAAGATTCAGCTATTAGTGAGACTGAAAAACATATTGTTAGGGTGGAAAAACAACAATTTGCCACTGACATTCTTAGTAAACCAATAGGAAGGCACTTTGCAGACTCAGGAAGTGGTCTAGGATATAATGCTGTTGCTCACCCTAAGAAACTTAGTGCCAATGCCCCTCCTACTAGGACATTGTCTTTCATACCTGAGTCTGAGGCTAAACCTGTAGGTGAAACTAGTGAAACCAAAATAGAGTCACCTAAGGTTGAGAAAAAGTGGTCTGATGCACCCCTTATTGAAGATTGGGAGTCTGACAGTGATGATGAAGTTGTGGAATCTGATTCAACCCCTAAGAACAAAAAGGAAGAAATTCCTGCTGTTGTTGAATCAAAAGCACCTAAGGCTAAAAAGGTTGAGTTTATTCAGCCTAAGTTAGGTAAAGGTATCTCTAGGAAGTTGGCTGAGTATGAAAACACACCTAGAGTATATCCTAAGAAAACCAATAACTTGCCTAGAGGAAACCAGAGAAATTGGAACAACCTAGTTTCACAAAGATTAGGTACTGATTTTCAATTACTTAAAAAGGCATGTTATGGTTGTGGTAGTTTTGAACATCTGCAAGATGAGTGCTACTACTATCAGAAACCAGTTTGGAACCAGTACACAAGGGTGAACCATAGAAACTTTGCTAGAAAGACTCACCCTCACCCCAAAAGAAACATGGTTCCCAAGGAAGTTTTGATGAGAGATGGTACTTCTAGAGTTATCTCTCCTATTGCACCAAAAGGGCCCATAAAGAAGGACATAGTTGATTCTGCTGTTAAGGCAAACTCTGCTGTTAAGGCAGACTCTGCTGTTTTGCCTAAAGTTGTTACTGATACTGTTGTGGGCAACCATTTCTATGCTGTTAAGGCCTCAGCTTGCTGGGTCTGGAAACCTAAAGTTAAAGTTATAGATCATGTTCTCAGACACAGCAGTGCACCAATGCAGTTGAAGAAATTTGACTACTTTGATGCACAAGGCAGATCCAAGTCAGTAATGGCTTGGGTCCCAAAGAGAAACTAATTCTCTTACTTTTTGTGCAGGGCAATCTACAAAAGGAGCTAAAGGATAAATGCATTTTTGATAGTGGATGCTCTTCACACATGACTAGAGACCAAAGCAATTTGGAAAACTTTAAAGCTTTGGATGGTGGATATGTTGCCTTTGGGAATGACCCTAAAGGAGGTAAAATTGTTGGTAAAGGCATCATCAGAACTGGAAAATTAGATTTTGAGAAAGTGTATTTGGTGAATGGACTAAAGTTCAACCTTTTTAGTGTCTCACAAATGTGTGACAGAAAGAATTTTGTTCTTTTTACAGACACTGAATGTCTTGTTTTATCTCCCGACTATAAGATACCTGATGATAAATTAGTACTTCTTAAAGTCCCTAGAAATGAAAACATATACAGTGTGGACATAAAGAACATTATTCCCAAAAGAGATTTAACTTGTCTGTTTGCCAAAGCCGCTATTGATGAATCCAAACTATGGCACAGAAGGCTTGGCCATCTGAACTACAAGGCTATCAACAAGTTGGTGAAAGGGAACTTGGTCAGAGGATTACCTTCAAAGGTTTTTGAGAACCCTGAAGTATGTGTTGCTTGTCAAATGGGAAAGCAACGTAGAGCATCTTGTAAGTCCAAATTGGTGAATTCTATAACTGAACCCTTGTTTATGTTACATATGGACCTATTTGGACCTACTTATGTGAAAAGTTTGAACAAAAAGATGTATGGCTTAGTGGTCACTGATGATTTTAGTAGATTTACTTGGGTATTCTTCTTAGCTACTAAGGATGAGACACCTGGCATTCTTAAGGCTTTTATTACAAGGATAGAAAACCTATTTAATCACAAGGTTAAGATCATCAGATGTGACAATGTAACTGAATTTAAGAATCAAGTGATGAATCAGTTCTGTGAGGAAAAAGGGATAACTAGACAATTTAGTGTGGCTAGAACTCCTCAGCAAAATGGTGTTGCTGAAAGGAGAAATAGAACATTAATTGAGGCTGCTAGGACCATGTTGTCAGAGTCTAAGTTACCCACTATCTTTTGGGCTGAAGCAGTCAACACTGCTTGTTATGTTTAAAATAGAAGTAAGATAGTTAAGCCTCACAATAAGACCCCTTATGAGTTATTGCATGGTAGGAAACCACTGATAGATTTCTTTAGACCATTTGGGTGTCCTGTTACCATCTCAAACACCATTGACCACTTAGGCAAGTTTAGTGAGAAAGCAGACATAGGTTACTTTGTTGGATACTCTACTGAAAGTAAGGCTTTTAGAGTCTTCAATCAAAGGACTGGGCATGTGGTGGAAAATTTGCATGTTAAAATTAGAGAAACCACACCTAATGTTGATGGAAAAGGTCCTGAATGGATGTTTGATATTGATTCTTTAACCAATAGTATGAATTATCAACCAGTCATTGCAGGTACTACTAACATGTCTGCAGGTACACAAACTAACCCTAATGCAGGTACACAAGCACAGAAGGATGGATCTGCAGAGGAGTTTGTTTTGATTGAAAAGTGGAAGTTTGATCAGTACTTCTCTCCAACAGATAAAGAGAGAAAGAGTTCAGATGATGATGCTATTCATAAGGAAGTACCAAAGGTTAATGTAGAAGGTAATGATGAACCTTCTCATGATGACAAGTATGATGATAAGGAAAGGAATGAAGAGTCAGAAGTTGATGGGCAACAAGGGAATAAACATAGCAGCAGTTCTCTCAACTCTGCTGCCAGGCCAAAACACTCTGCTGATAGGCCAAAACACTCTGCTGTTAGGCCAAAACACTCTGTTGTTAGGTTTGGTAACTCTGCTGCTATGCCCAAGGACTCTACTGCTGATAAAGATGGTGATTCTTATGATGATTCTTCTAATGAGCTGCCTGAATTAGAAGAAGTGTATGTGGACACTGATGATGAAATTGTTGATGTTTTTGGTGCTGAAGCTGACTTATCCAATTTGGAGACTGATATACCTGTTAGTCCCACACCAACAACCAGGATACACAAGAATCATCCAAAGGAGCAGATAATTGGTGATGTTCACTCTGCTGTTCAGACCAGAAGTAAATCAAAAGGTCTGAGTGATTTGCTTGATCAGGGATTGTTTGCTCAAACACTTAAGAAGAGGAATAGCCACAAGGATTTACAAAATTGTATGTTTGCCTGTTTCCTATCTCAAGAAGAACCCAAAACCATTCACAAGGCAATGAAAGATGAAAGTTGGGTTGAAGC
The DNA here is from genome assembly GCA_021014915.2 of Artemisia tridentata subsp. tridentata. Classification (NCBI taxonomy): domain Eukaryota; kingdom Viridiplantae; phylum Streptophyta; class Magnoliopsida; order Asterales; family Asteraceae; genus Artemisia; species Artemisia tridentata. Next base: position 44,536,435 of record CP139506.1, on the reverse strand, counting down.
TATGCAAGAAGAGTTGTTGCAGTTCAAGCTTCAAGAAGTCTGGACATTGGTGGATTTGCCTAATGGAAAAAGAGCAATTGGTACTAAATAGGTGTTCAGATGCAAAAGAGATGAGAGAGGAATTGTTATCAGAAACAAGGCTAGATTAGTGGCTCAGGGATACACTCAGGAAGAAGGAATAGATTATGATGAGGTATTTGCCCCAGTTGCAAGAATTGAGGCTATCAGACTATTTTTGGCATATGCCTCATACAAGAATTTTCCTGTGTATCAAATGGATGTGAAAAGTGCTTTCTTGTATGGAAAGATTCCTGAAGAGGTATATGTGATGCAACCACCTGGGTTTGAAGATCCTAAGTATCCTGATAGGGTCTACAAAGTGAAGAAAGCACTGTATGGACTACACCAAGCTCCTAGAGCTTGGTATGACACCTTATCCACATATTTGTTGAACAATGGTTTTTGCAGAGGAACCATTGATAAAACATTGTTCATTAAGAAAGACAAAAAGGATATCCTACTTGTTCAGGTTTATGTAGATGATATCATTTTTGGGTCTACAAATAAGGTGTTATGTGAAGGATTTAAAAAGCTGATGCACAATAGGTTTGAGATGAGTTCTATGGGTGAACTCACTTTCTTTTTGGGGCTTCAAGTTAAGCAGAAATTAGATGGGATTTTTATTAGCCAAGACAAGTATGTGGCTGATATGTTGAAGAAATTTGGTTTCAATGATGTGAAAGCAGCTAACACTCCAATGGATAAAAACAAACCTTTGCTCAAGGATGAAGATGGGGAAGAGGTTGATGTTTCATTTGTATAGATTAATGATTGGTTCATTGATGTATCTGACTGCCTCAAGGCCAGATATCATGTTTTCTGTGTGTGCTTGTGCTAGATTTCAAGTGTCCCCAAAAGTTTCACACTTGGAAGTGGTCAAAAGAATTTTTAGGTACCTAAAGGGTCAACCTAAATTGGGCCTTTGGTATCCTAATAATTCACCCTTTGACTTGATAGCATACTCAGATAGTGACTATGCTGGAGCTAGTTTGGATAGAAAGTCAACCACTGGAGGCTGTCAGTACCTTGGTCATAGGCTAATCTCATGGCAATGCAAGAAACAGACTGTTGTGGCTAACTCAACAACTGAAGTAGAATATGTTGCTGCTTCTAGCTGCTGTGGACAGGTGCTCTGGATTCAGAACCAACTGCTGGATTATGGGTACAATTTCATGAACACCAAAATTTATATTGACAACAACAACACAATGTGTATTATCAAAAATCCTGTTTTTCATTCTAAAACAAAACACATAGAGATAAGACATCATTTTATTAGAGATTGTTATGAGAAAAAGTTAATTCAAGTGGTTAAAATACATACTGACAATAATGTTGTTGATCTACTTACAAAAAGTTTTGATATAAGTAGATTTCAATTTTTAGTTGCTAGTATTGGCATGATCAATCTTTAATCTTTAAACATCTTATCTCTGTATGTTTTTGTAAAATTTTGTAAGGATTTGTGCTGTTGTTTAGTCAATGTCTGGTGTTTAGTCAAAATTTGTTGTTTCTTAAATTGTTTGCTGTTTAGTTGTTTGTTGCTATGCCTACTCTGCTGCTATTGTGGGATATTCTTGCTTGTGTTTGTGGTTTTCTACTAACCTTTTGCAGATATACATGAATACACAATCAAGTAAAGCAAGGAAAGATAAAGTCTATTGATCACAAAAGCAAAAGTACATAATAAAGTTTCCATACATCCATTGTTCACAACAAGTTCAAAAGAAAACAAGGTCCACGGATTCCCAACCTAAACACACCTATCCCAAATCAAGCTTGTTCCTTTCCCTTTCCAACAAAGTCAGGCATGACCTTGCTGCGAGGTCCTCTAGTACCCATGGCTTCTGACACTCTAGGACAGGGAAGTGCAAGTACCACTGGTCTTGATGGTGGACTCTACTGTTGGCTTGTGGATGGAGCTTGTTTCTTCTCCTGCTTCTTCTTGGGAACAGGGGGTTCCTACTCCACTGTACTTGGCTTTGGACGAGGCGGATTAATACTCTTCGCAAAGGCGGCAACAGAATTCTCCATTTGTCGCTGAAGCTCGACAGTCAAAGGATGGTTAGGAGGATCGATTTCCTAGGAACCTTGATAGTATGTCATGGATTTTGGCCATGCTGCTATTTCATCATCATCGCTAGAGTCTACAAAGGAAGATGGTGTCGATGGAAGTGGGTCAGAATATTCTTCTTCAACAACCGCTTTGCCTTTTTGTTGTGCTGAAGATGAACTTGGAGGAAAGTAATTTGCCCATCCTTGTGAATTATCTGAAGAGGAATCTGATGAAATGTCAATGATCGGTGCTTTGGATGAACCCATGGTTATTTGTTTTTGGAGTTAGGGTTTGTGAAATTGGGGATTTGTTAAGCGATTGAGGGATTTATAGAATTTAATGAGGAGTTGGTAGTGTATTTAAGCTGTTTACGGGATTAAATTTGGAGATTTTGGGAAAGTTGACTTTTGGTCAAACCTTTCATAACTCTGCTGCTGAGTTTGAAAGTAAAGGGGTTAATATTGAAAATTTTGGCGCGTCTTAAAACCTAATTAGATCAAAACGGTCTCACACACCATTTCGATCTCATTAACTTTTAATTGCTCAAAATTACATTCGATTCTCTCCCAAGAACATTAATTCATATCATTATATCCAAAACCCCCAACCTCCAAATGGCTCGACGAAAGTTTCCTGATGAACATAATCAGATTGCGTTTCTTAGTAAGGTTTCTGCAGCTGAAGGATTTCATGAAGGTATGGATTTTCTTAGTGCTTCTCGATTAAGGTATGCTTTAACAGTTGATCCACCTATTATTAAATCTCATATGCACCAGTATTGGTCAACTGTTAAGCTAGATACACTCGACGGGGAGGAAAGGTTAATAGGTAGTGTAGATGGAGAGACTATTGTCGTTAGTGAAACAACTATTAAGAGAAGTCTTCGTCTATCAGGTGTTCCAACACCCTCTCATTTTACCACTGAGGTTATTTTAACTGAGCTTGAGAGAATTGGGTATGAGAGGCCTGAAAATACTGGAACTTTTTATAAAGGTCTGCTTTGCCCACATTGGAAGTTTTTGTTGCATACTCTTCAACACTGCTTGTTTCCCAAAGTAGGTGGATGGAATGAGTTTAGTGCTTCTCAAGCCATGTCCTTAGTTTGTTTGGCTACTGGGCAACCATTTGATTTTTCATCAATGATTTTTGAGGGTATGAAGAAGTTTGTTAAGAAGAAGTTTTATTTGTATCCAAGGTTTTTGCAGCTCATTATCAACAATCAACTAAAAGAACCCTTGGAACATACCAATATTGCGCCTAGTAGCAGAATGGCAATCAAGATGTTTGCTTTTCTGAAAAAGAATGGGAAAGGTTTCTCTGGTACTATCACTCTCCTGACTCAACACATTTTGAATATTGTGGCTGCAGTTAATGAGGATGAAGAGGCTGGAACTCCCACAGCTTCCCATCACACATCCTCATCTACAAGTTTGAATGAATCATCATCCAGTGAACCCCATCATACTCAATCACCTAGGATTTCACAACAAGAGGACATTGTGCCACCTCAGACCAATGTCAGTATGGATGTAGATGAGGCTGGTACAGGTGATGTAGGTACCATGATGGAAGAGGCTGGCACTACTGTTTCCAACTTAGTAGTTGAACAGGACAATGCTAACATACTTAAGACCTCAACCATGGCAACATCTATTGTAGAAGGTTCTCAAGAACCTAATACAACTGATGGTAACCCCAGCCACATGGCTACTATGGGGGGCTCAGATGTTCAACCTAGGGTTGAGACTGAGTTTTTGTCCCAAGATTCACCTCTCGGAGAAGGTAACACATCTCGAAGTGATGAGGACAGGGATGAAACACATGAATTGATGGACACTGATGTACAAATTGACAATGCCCATGATACACCTCTCGGACCAGGTAACACAGGTCGAAGTGTTGAGGCTAGCATTGAACTTGAAACAGAGGATTTGACGGTTAAAACACCTGTACATAATGCCAATTCCAGTGATCAACCTCTCGGGTCAGGTAACACAGAACGAAGTTGTGAGGATATCATGAAACAATTACAGGAATTGACGAATACATGTACAAAATTGTCACAGGAGGTTCTTGGTCTTAGAAAGGAGTTAACAACAGTCAAAGCTTCTCAGGGTGCTGAAATCAGAAGACTTAAGCTTAGGATTACACATCTTGAGGGGATGCTGAAGAAGAGTTCCAAACCATGTTTGGAAGAGGATGCTTCCAAACAGGGGAGGAATGATCAGGATCAGGAGGTTATAATAGGTTCAGGGGAGGTTGTCAAGGAATCAGGTGAAAATGTTGATGTTATTGGTGATAAGAGTGAAAAGATTGACTCTGCTGGAGCAGAACACTCTGCTGATGGGTTAAAGGACTCTGCTATTGATACAGAGAAGAGTGCAGGAGAAAAGGAATCTGCTGAATCAGATGATGAAAAGATGACCTTAGCTCAACTACTTTTGAACATTGGAACTAAAACACCCACACCATCACAACAACAACCTGCTGCTGAATCTACACATCATGATAAAGAAGCTGCTGAAGAACTTGAAAGGATGCAAAAGATGAAACCAAAAACTAAGAAGCAAATAGCTTTTGATGCAGAGGTTACAAGGCAACTTCAAGAAAAGGACTTGGCTGATGAAAAAGCTCAGATTGCTCATGATGAGGAATATGCAAGGAGTGTGGCAGCTGATGAGGAAAGAAATATATTTGAATTTATGGAAAGCTCTAAATCTGAAGAGGTTAATCAAGAAGAGTTCAATGAACAGTTGCAATATTTCTTAGATTCTGATATGATTGTAAGAGGTCAAGCTTCCTTGATAATGAAAGATGAGCAGTTGAATTCAAGTGAAAGGACAGAAGAGATTGTGGAGTTTATACTCAGAAAGAATAGAGTAGCTAAGTGGGAAGAGCTGATTCTGAGAATTAAAGAAGGACAGAAGCATGGATACAAACCAAAGTCAAATACAAAGAAAGCATTAGTTAATGATATGAAGTATTATTTGAAGAATGCAAGAAATTATCAGATGAAGGATTTCAAGGGAAAATCAGATGCCATAATTACAAAGGAATTTTATGAAACCTATGCTATGCTGAATCCAAGAAAAGGTTTCAAAACTGAAAAGAAGAGAAAGCCAGAGGTTATGGAATTTGATAATGTGAAAGCATCTGGAAGTGTTTTGGAGAAGAAAGATGACAAGCAAACCATGGAGGTTGAGAGGGAAGAAGTTAAGGAAGTCATTGGTTATAAGAGGACTGGTACAAGAAGTAAGATGAGTGCTAGAAAGAATAGACGAGTTCAAACTGAAGATTTGATCCGTGCCGAATACACTTATAAATAAATGCAGACGACGGATACGCGTGAATAAAGACAAATCACCCTTTTAGGAAAAAGGCTAACTTGCAAAAACTCACGTTCGTGTGTAGTGTGAAGCCAGGTAAATAATTACCCGGATCGTTTCCCAACGAGGTATGAATGGGCAAACTGTGGAAAGCTTTGGATTAGAGTGATTGATGAATTAGATATTTTGGATTTTGCTTTTTTATATCTAATTAAAAAAATGAGAAACAAACAAATATATAAAAGAAATTTAAACGCGAATTAAACTAAACTGAAAACGCGTAACGGGGAATCTAAAATGGGACAAAAACTGAAATATATAAAATTGAAACATAAAAATGTAAAATTACTTAAAACTTATTTTAAAACTAAAATTATATTTTTATACTTTTTATTTAATTATTATTAATTATTTATTATTTAATTACTTTTTAAACTATTTAAATTTATAAAAAATACTAAATGAACAAAGAAAAATCTAAAACTTTTTCTATAAATATTATAAGATGAAAAGAAGCTAAGAAAATTATAAAAATGAAAAATGCTTAATTAAAAATTTAAAAAGATAAAATCTATTAAATAGAAGCTATCACTTATTTTCTATTTTGTTTTTCTTAAGGTCTAAAAATATGATTATATTTTTCCTGGATTATACTTAATAAAAGAAAATTATGAAAATTAAAATTATATTTTTCTGATTATTATTCTATTTATTATGATTTAATTACTAATAGAAACTAATAAAAAAGATTAAAAATATCAAATGACTTAGGAAAAATCTGAAAAATTCAGGATAAGTCTAAATTAATATTTTTAATGTAGGAAAATTAAAATCAAAAGTTCACTAAACCCTGATAAGCAGTTTGGCAAATAAGCCAAAAATAAGCTAATAAGCTCAAAACTTAACCAAAAGCTCAGGACAAGTTTAATATACTATAAGAAGCTTAAAACAACTGGAAAACACAACTAAGCACAAGTGGGTAAGCTGATAAGCAGATTGGCAGTTGCAAAGCTTTCAGCAGAAACAGCAGAAAAATGGCCAAATTGCAAGGCAGATTAAGCACACCAATAAGCTACTGAGATGCAAACTAATGGGGGAAAAAGCTAGCTAGTACTATTGGGTATCTTAAAAACCAAAAAGCCCTATCAGAAACAGGCCAATTGAAGTCCAATTAAGCACTAGTTCAGGTGAGTTTAGGAATGCAATAACTGAATCAGCAGAATCAGTGAAATGGGCAAAAGTGCAGGCCTATTTTTAAACTATCAAATAAGCTATGACTTGGAATCCAGGCACAGAATCTTAAAGCCTACTAGGTGAGCTACTTGTAAACCAAAAATCAAACCCTCAGCTTATTTGGATAAGCCACAAACAAGCTGAGAACAAGGTCTATTTCTGCTTAGTTCAACTCAGTGTATACTGAGTTGGTTTTGTGCAGACTTGCACAGATGTGCACAAGTCCAAACCAAATTTGGTATCTACTCTAAATGAATCCAAAAGACCTCAGTTTATTAAAGAGCTTATAGCTTAAAATGGCTTATTTGAGCTTTTGAGGTTCTAAAATTTGCACAGAGCACTCAAATCTATGAAATCCTTCTAATCTGCTAAGGTGAACTTAAAAACAACTTAATATGGTTAAAATAAGCTAGTTTGAAGTTGGGATTATGGTCAATGTACAGTACAAGCTCAGTTGACCTTGTTGACTGCATAAACCAAACAGCCCTTTATAGGTGTCTGTGGTGATTTTGTTAATGAAACACAATGTTTTAAACTAGAAACCTTGATTTTACTGATTGACTAACTTATTTAAGTACTAATAAGCAACTTTGAACACAGAAATAAGCAATAGATTAAGCTATGCTACTATTAGCTATTTTTGGACTTTTAAGTGTTTTTTAGTAAAACTGAAACAAAAGCTATATGAGACTGATATTAATGATGAAATATGATCACAAACTAGTAATAAGCAATAAATTATGGAAATAAGCTACCAATAAGCTATGCAACAGTAACTTGGAAATTTAAGTGAACTTAGAAATTTCTTACAACTGAAAAGAGGCTATTGGGATAGCAAGAACTAGAACAGAACAATCCCTAGCTTGTTAACACAAGCTAGAAAACCCAAACAAGCTTCCTGAATAGCTTATACACTCCAGAACAGCTTATTGGCTTCCAGGTTGACTTTTGTTGACTTTCTTGATCATTTGAAATTAAGAACTGATTAACACTAAATAAACTTACACAAAGCTATGTAAAGCTTTTATAAGCTTATTGCAAGGTACTTTGGAGCTTTTGATAATGTCTTAATAGGTATATGAGCTTATACGATTTAAGATATAACTTGAAGCTTAGCACTACTTGAAATTTAGAACAACAGTGATTAAAACAAGTTTACTTTGATTGGTTATAACATGAATTACAACTGAGAACTGAAAATTGCAAGCTATGATTACTGAAATTGAAAATACGATTTAACTAAGTTAACTACTTTTTAATTAAGGCTTACAAACGTTTCTATTTATACTAATAACATTAGGGTTACATTTGTCTTCATTCTCTGAACAAATCCAGCCTTTGGATGGCTTTAAAATCATCTCAGCCACTCAAACTGATTTTGGCGCCAAAATGTATATAGTGGGCACATGGGTCTGAGGTGAGTGGGGAAGAAGCAATAAATGCTTCTTGGTTTGTTAGGTAGCGTGCTTGAGGAGGAGGGGGGAGGTGGCAGAGAATTACTATGGGTGAAGGTGGTTTTGGTTTTGGCGGGGTTGTGAGGAAGAAGATGGTTTGACCGAAGTCAAACCTGGTATTAAATACCGGGTTGGGTTTTTTTATTAATAGAAGGGTTGGGCTTGGTGGATTGGGCTTGTGATGTAACTGGGTTTAGGTTGGGTTTTATTTAAGGGTTGGGTAATTTAATAAGGGTCCGGTTTGGTTAGTTTTAGCACCAGGGCCATTTTTGCAATTTCATGAAAGATGAAGGGCTGAAGTTGTACATCTTCCAAAATAAACCAAGGGTGATTCCTGCCATGTTCCAATAATCCAGGGACCATACATGAGATTTCCAACAATAAAATTTTCCTAGGGACCATTTTTGCAAATTCTGAAAGTGCAGGGACCAAACTTGTAAATTATTGAAACTTTTCACCAAAGGACTAAATATGACAACTATTAATTTCAAAAGGACCTTTGGTGACTTTTCTTACAAAACAAATGCCTAGGGACTAAATTTGACAAGTTTTGAAAGTTGAGGGACTGAAACTGCCAATTTTGCAAACTTTGTTCATTTTTCAACTGTTTTCAAACATTTTGCATTTGAAACATATAAAACACAATCCCTGGGATATTTTCAGTATTTTGATGCATTTCTGAGTGTTTTTGGATGTTTTGGCAATTCAGATACGACAAAAATGATGAGTATTTACACACTCATCAATCCCCCACACTAAACTATTGCTAGTCCCTAGCAATCTTTTATGAAGATTTAATGGATTTTTCTCTTTACCAAAAGCCATTACTTCTGGAGTAGCCAATGTTTTAGTATGTGATACTTTGGTACAATGATAACCAAATGATTTTGAGCAAATCATCAGTTGTCAACGGTTTTGAGTAGCCAATGTTTTAGTATGTGATACTTCGGATGACTTGATCTGCACAGATTTTGAACAAGTAGGGGTCGTCCCAGAAGTAATGTTTAACATCCTTGAAGAATTTATTCTTCTGTTGGGTCGACATCCCTTTCACTATGAAGTTACCCGCATGGTAATTTGCGAAGTCAGCAAACCATGGGGTAGTAGAATCTCCACGAAAAGCAACCGCATTGAGTGTCTCGAGAGGAAATGTTTCATTTATTTCCTTTTTCTCGAAAACATCTTGGTGTGGGTTCTCTAATCGGGATAGATGATCAGCAGCTAGGTTCTCAGCTCCTTTTTTATCACGTATGGTGATATCAAATTCTTGCAGGAGGAGAACCCAACGGAGCAATCTCGGCTTTGCATCTTGTTTTGAAAAGAGATATTTGAGAGCCGAGTGATCCGTATACACTACACATTTCGTCAAGATTAAATATGGCCGAAACTTCTCAAAGGCATACACTACAGCCAACAATTTTTTTTCTGTAGTGGTGTAATGAGTTTGAGCTTCAGTCATGGTTTTACTTGCGTAGTGGATAGGCTGAAAGTGTTTGGCTTTTCGTTGCCCCAGGACTGCACTGATAGCAAAATCACTTGCATCGCACATGAGCTCAAAGGGAAAATCCCAGTCGGGGGCAACCAGAATGGGTGCTTCAGTAAGCTTTTTCTTTAATGTTTCAAAAGCTTCGATGCACTCGGGTGAGAAGATAAAAGGAGCATCCTTTTCAAGAAGATGAGTCATAGGCCGGGCGATTTTAGAAAAATCTTGTATGAATCTACGATAGAAACCGGCATGACCCAGAAAACTCCTAATACCTTTGACGGTAGTGGGATGAGGTAATTTACCAATGACATCAACTTTAGATCTGTCAACCTCAATCCCGTTCTTTGATATCTTATGGCCGAGGACAATGCCCTCTTTGACCATAAAGTGACTCTTCTCCCAATTTAGACAAAGATTGGTGTCTTCACACCGTTTCAACATGTTTTCTAAATGGGAGAGACATGTTTCGAATGAATCCCCAATGACTAAGAAGTCATCCATAAAGACCTCCATCGTTTTCCCGATCATGTCGGTGAATATGGACATCATGCACCTTTGGAATGTGCCTGGAGCATTGCATAAGCCGAAAGGCATACGTTTATAAGCAAAGGTTCCATAGGGGCATGTAAAGGTGGTCTTTTCTTGATCTTGCGGATCAATGGGAATTTGAGAGTAACCCGAGAAACCGTCAAGGAAACAATAATACTCGTTTCCCGCTAATCTCTCAAGCATCTGATCCATGAAGGGTAGAGGAAAATGGTCTTTACGGGTGGCATCATTTAACTTACGATAGTCAATGCAAACACGCCACCCCGTAACCAATCGAGTTGGAATCAACTCATTTTCATCATTTGTGACAACAGTTATGCCACCCTTTTTTGGAACACAGTGAATGGGACTAACCTAAGGACTATCAAAGATGAGATAAATCAATCCTGCATCAAGAAGTTTGAGAACCTCTTGTTTGATAACATCATGGATTTTCGGATTCACCCTTCGTTGGTGTTGGACTGCTGGTTTAAAGTCATCCTCCATTAAAATCTTGTGAGTACAAAATTCAGGGTCGATACCCTTTATGTCGGAGAGTTTCCAAGCAATGGCTTGCTTGTGTGACTTCAAGACCTTTATTAGAGCAGTCTTTCCCTCATCACTTAAGTCTTTAGCAATAATGACTGGTAATTTATCATCACCCTCCAAAAATGCGTACTCAAAATGAGGTGGTAAGTCTTTGAGTTCGACCACAGGAAATCCATTGGTTTTCTCAACTGATTTAATTTCCTGGTTATGAAGTTCAACGGGAGGGAGTGGAAGAGAATTGTCCAGATTCAACAATTTCTCAAGAAGAAGAATATCTCCCTCCAGATCAATCTCAGCGTCATCAATTCCTTCCAGAAATGAATCACACTTGAGAAAAGCCTCGATCTCTTCCAAATTGAAATCACTTCCCTCAAACGGAGTGAGAGAAGGGGAAGAGTCGGAAATGATAGGCAGAGAAGATGTGGTGGGATTCCCACTTACAGAATTATGAGAATAACCAAGAAACTCTTGAGAGTACTCCTCTGAAGCAACATCAATGACATCGATTCGGTTAACCGATTGAGAATCATAATTTGAGGAGTACCTCGAAGTTTGATCGAGGTTAAAGGTAACAGCTTCATTACCCACACGTAATGTGATTTCATGCTCAAATACATCAATGAGAGCATGGCCCGTTCTTAGGAATCCTCTTCCAAGAATGAGAGGAACCCTAGGATCAGCATCGAAATCGACAACCACAAAGTCAGCTGGAAAATGGAACTTTCCTACTTTCACAAATACATCCTCAGCAATGCCGCGAGGATGAGATATGGTACGATCTGCAAGCTCGAGAGTCATGCATGTAGGAGTGAGAGCCGGAAGAGAAAGTTTCTTCCATACTGAATGAGGCATCAGGTTGATGCTTGCACCAAGATCGGCCAAGGCATAGCATTCAACCATTCCCGGAAATACACAAGGTATTAGAAACTTTCCAGGATCTCCAAGCTTCTCGGGAAGCTTTTTCAAGATAACTGCTGAGCAGTTCTCATTTAATGGAGTTTTCGCCATTTCAAACAGTTTTTCCTTGTTGCTTAACAAATGTTTGATTGTGGATGCAAATTTGGGCATCAGAATGATAGCATCCACAAAGCTTATGTCAAAGTGTAATTCTTTAAAGATTTGAAATAATTTATCCATTTGTTGACTAGCCTTTTCGCGGAGCTTTTGCTCATGTAAACGTGATGGGTAAGGAATAGAAGGTTTGGATTTAGGGTTTTCAACAGGGATTTCATACGATTCAAAAACAACTCCTGGTTTAGTCTTGGGTTTCGGGACAACTTGAGGTTGGACGTTGTCGGTACCTCCGTTATTAGTAGGAAGTTCCTTGTCCTTGGTTACCTCAGGTTCACTTTCCACTACCTTGGGGGGAGGAGAAGAAGGGGTAGTAGGAATAGTGGGTCCATTATAAGCTTTACCACTGCGTGTGGTGACAGCTTTGAGTTCACCCTTTGGGTTTGGAATGGTATTACCAGGGAGACCTCCTGAGGTAGAAGGTGGATTGATATGGTTCATGAGACTGGCAAGCATATTCTTAACCTCGCTATGAGAGTGATCAATTTTGTTTGAAAGCTCATTCTTTAGCTCATTTCCTTGCTTGTATATTGAAGATTGAAATTCATTCTTCAAACCAGAGATCTGATTTTGTATTGCCTTTATTTTGGTCTCATTAAACTTGATGTAGTTATCAAGTTCATTTGGGAGAGGTCCCTGATAATTAGGAGCTGAATACCCTTGATTACCCCTCTGGGGTGGGTATTGATTGTTTGGGGCATGAAATTGATTTTGCATGTTTTGCCCTCTTTGTTGATTAGGATTAATCCTATTTGGATTGTTGGGAGGAGGAAATCCGGGTGGTCCAAATTGATTGCTAGCACGGTGGTTTGGGTCCACTTGAGGACGGTACTGATTACCTCCTTGATTGGATGTTCCGGCTATAGCATTAACATCAAATGTATTGCTATCGGTGGCAGTACAATTATAGTAAGCGTGAGGACCACCACAAGTAACACAAACTTCTATCTTTTTTACTTCAGCAGTGTGAGAAGTTTGCGGAGCGGACTCTTTCTTTTGTGTGGAGAAAACCAAAGCTTGAATAGCCTTCGTGAGTTCAGCAAGCTGAGTATCAGTATTAGAAGAACTCACGGGAGATGAAGTGGAAGGACCAGCACTAGCCTGGGAATTATATGGCCTGTTTCGTGCAGTGCGGACCTTAGACTTATTTTCAATGAGTGCAATGGCTTCCTTAGTGGATTTGCTCAGAAAATTACCTCCAGCTGAGGCATTGAGAGAATCTTGGTCAGATGGGTTTAAACTACTGTAGAAAGTGTCCATTTGCATCAAGTCGGTGAAACCGTGATGAGGACATTTGCGGAGCAATTCTTTGAAACGATCCCATGCCTCTCAAAATGGTTCATCAAACCTTTGAGAGAATTTCATGATTTCATTTTTAAGATGAGTGGTTTTAGAAGGAGGAAAGAATTCATTTACGAACTTTTGAACCAAATCTTCCCATGTTCTAATTGATCGAGGGGGTTGTTTGTCAAGCCAAATCCGGGCTGCCCCATCGATGGAAAACGGGAAAAGAAGAAGTTTGATTGATTCCTCCGGGACATTTTTACATTTGATGGTGGATGTGATTTTATTGAACCATCGAACGTGATCTTGAGGATCGTCCCTTTCAAAACCATAGAATTGACGCGATGTTACAAGGTTTATCAACCCAGTTTTAAGCTCAAAATTCTCAGCCACGATGGCTGGAACAATAATGGCATCTCCATAACCCTCGGTAGGAGCTTGGAGAAGCTCATTCATAGGACGGTCTTCTGCCATGATGACAGTGGATATGGGATCAGTACGTATCTCGGGTACGACTGACGGAGCAGAACGTCTACGACGTCTTCGAGGTATGTTTCCAAGCTCACGAAAAGGGCTTGATGACCTAGAAGAACGAGTGCGCATGCACTTTTAGCAAAATTTTCAATTAAAATCAAGATCGAGAAAAAACACAAGTGAACTTAAACCAGCAATCAACAAGCGTATGGTAGCTCTCTAAAAGATAAACGCACAGAGTGGCGGAGAAGCAAAGGTGGGCAATTAATGCTCCTTAAAAACCCGCTTCTTTCAGTTCGACAATTTAATGTCAAACTATCCTTAAACCTCCGTTATAGTTTGTTTATCAATCCAAGGTGAGCCGATATTCGCAAGTGATACAAAGGAAAGTTTTAAATTTGATGTTTGGGAACTTATTATGGCCGTACCCCCAGTTAGGTAGTACTCTGTCTTGGTTCTCGACGGTAAATTTTATTTGTTGTTATTATTAAACAAAGAAAACGGAAAATGTTTTTAGGTTTTTTATTTTTTATATGATATTATATATAAAAAGAAAAGAAAAATATTTTTGTATTTTATATGGTTTACGGGAAATAGGAACTTCTAGAAGAAGGATCTCAAATCACTAATCGCTAAAACTCTACACAATTGTCGCAGCACAACTTCCCCGGCAGCGGCGCCAAAATTTGATCCGTCCCGAATACACTTATAAATAAATGCAGATGACGGATATGCGTGAATAAAGACAAATCACCCTTTTAGGAAAAAGGCTAACTTGCAAAAACTCACGTTCGTGTGTAGTGTGAAGCCAGGTAAATAATTACCCGGATCGTTTCCCAACGAGGTATGAATGGGCAAACTGTGGAAAGCTTTGGATTAGAGTGATTGATGAATTAGATATTTTGGATTTTGCTTTTTTATATCTAATTAAAAAAATGAGAAACAAACAAATATATAAAAGAAATTTAAACGCGAATTAAACTAAACTGAAAACGCGTAACGGGGAATCTAAAATGGGACAAAAACTGAAATATATAAAATTGAAACCTAAAAATGTAAAATTACTTAAAACTTATTTTAAAACTAAAATTATATTTTTTATACTTTTTATTTAATTATTATTAATTATTTATTATTTAATTACTTTTTAAATTATTTAAATTTATAAAAAATACTAAATGAACAAAGAAAAATCTAAAACTTTTTCTATAAATATTATAAGATGAAAAGAAGCTAAGAAAATTATAAAAATGAAAAATGCTTAATTAAAAATTTAAAAAGATAAAATCTATTAAATAGAAGCTATCACTTATTTTCTATTTTGTTTTTCTTAAGGTCTAAAAATATGATTATATTTTTCCTGGATTATACTTAATAAAAGAAAATTATGAAAATTAAAATTATATTTTTCTGATTATTATTCTATTTATTATGATTTAATCACTAATAGAAACTAATAAAAAAGATTAAAAATATTAAATGACTTAGGAAAAATCTGAAAAATTCAGGATAAGTCTAAATTAATATTGTTAATGTAGTAAAATTAAAATAAAAAGTTCACTAAACCCTGATAAGCAGTTTGGCAAATAAGCAGTTTGGCAAATAAGTCAAAAATAAGCTAAAAAGCTTAAAACTTAACCAAAAGCTCAGGACAAGTTTAATATACTATAAGAAGCTTAAAACAACTTGAAAACACAAATAAGCACAAGTAAGTAAGCTGATAAGCAGATTGGCAGTTGCAAAGCTTTCAGCAGAAACAGCAGAAAAATGGCCAAATTGCAAGGCAGATTAAGCACACCAATAAGCTACTGAGATGCAAACTAATGGGGGCAAAAGCTAGCTAGTACTATTGGGTATCTTAAAAACCAAAAAGCCCTATCAGAAACAGGCCAATTGAAGTCCAATTAAGCACTAGTTCAGGTGAGTTTAGGAATGCAATAACTGAATCAGCAGAATCAGTGAAATGGGCAAAAGTGCAGGCCTATTTTTAAGCTATCAAATAAGCTATGACTTGGAATCCAAGCACAGAATCTTAAAGCCTACTAGGTGAGCTACTTGTAAACCAAAAATCAAACCCTCAGCTTATTTGGATAAGCCACAAACAAGCTGAGAATAAGGGCTATGTCTGCTTAGTTCTACTCAGTGTATACTGAGTTTGTTTTGTGCAGACTTGCACAGATGTGCACAAGTCCAAACCAACTTTGGTATCTACTCTAAATGAATCCAAAAGACCTCAGTTGAGCCAAGAAAAAGGCCATAAAGAGCTTATAGCTTAAAATGGCTTATTTGAGCTTTTGAGGTTCTAAAATTTGCACAGAGCACTCAAATCTATGAAATCCTTCTAATCTGCTAAGGTGAACTTAAAAACAACTTAATATGGTTAAAATAAGCTAGTTTGAAGTTGGGATTATGGTCAATGTACAGTACAAGCTCAGTTGACCTTGTTGACTGCATAAACCAAACAGCCCTTTATAGGTGTCTGTGGTGATTTTGTTAATGAAACACAATGTTTTAAACTAGAAACCTTGATTTTACTGATTGACTAACTTATTTAAGTACTAATAAGCAACTTTGAACACAGAAATAAGCAATCTAATAAGCTATGCTACTATTAGCTATTTTTGGACTTTTAAGTGTTTTTTAGTAAAACTGAAACAAAAGCTATATGAGACTGATATTAATGATGAAATATGATCACAAACTAGTAATAAGCAATAAATTATGGAAATAAGCTACCAATAAGCTATGCAACAGTAACTTGGAAATTTAAGTGAACTTAGAAATTTCTTACAACTGAAAAGAGGCTATTGGGATAGCAAGAACTAGAACAGAACAATCCCTAGCTTGTTAACACAAGCTAGAAAACCCAAACAAGCTTCCTGAATAGCTTATACACTCCAGAACAGCTTATTGGCTTCCAGGTTGACTTTTGTTGACTTTCTTGATCATTTGAAATTAAGAACTGATTAACACTAAATAAACTTACACAAAGCTATGTAAAGCTTTTATAAGCTTATTGCAAGGTACTTTGGAGCTTTTGATAATGTCTTAATAGGTATATGAGCTTATACGATTTAAGATATAACTTGAAGCTTAGCACTACTTGAAATTTAGAACAACAGTGATTAAAACAAGTTTACTTTGATTGGTTATAACATGAATTACAACTGAGAACTGAAAATTGCAAGCTATGATTACTGAAATTGAAAATACGATTTAACTAAGTTAACTACTTTTTAATTAAGGCTTACAAACGTTTCTATTTATACTAATAACATTAGGGTTACATTTGTCTTCATTCTCTAAACAAATCCAGCCTTTGGATGGCTTTAAAATCATCTCAGCCACTCAAACTGATTTTGGCGCCAAAATGTATATAGTGGGCACATGGGTCTGAGGTGAGTGGGGAAGAAGCAATAAATGCTTCTTGGTTTGTTAGGTAGCGTGCTTGAGGAGGAGGGGGGAGGTGGCAGAGAATTACTATGGGTGAAGGTGGTTTTGGTTTTGGCGGGGTTGTGAGGAAGAAGATGGTTTGACCGAAGTCAAACCTGGTATTAAATACCGGGTTGGGTTTTTTTATTAATAGAAGGGTTGGGCTTGGTGGATTGGGCTTGTGATGTAACTGGGTTTAGGTTGGGTTTTATTTAAGGGTTGGGTTGGGTAATTTAATAAGGGTCCGGTTTGGTTAGTTTTAGCACAAGGACCATTTTTGCAATTTCATGAAAGATGAAGGGCTGAAGTTGTACATCTTCCAAAATAAACCAAGGGTGATTCCTGCCATGTTCCAATAATCCAGGGACCATACATGAGATTTCCAACAATAAAATTTTCCCAGGGACCATTTTTGCAAATTCTGAAAGTGCAGGGACCAAACTTGTAAATTATTGAAACTTTTCACCAAAGGACTAAATATGACAACTATTAATTTCAAAAGGACCTTTGGTGACTTTTCTTACAAAACAAATGCCTAGGGACTAAATTTGACAAGTTTTGAAAGTTGAGGGACTGAAACTGCCAATTTTGCAAACTTTGTTCATTTTTCAACTGTTTTCAAACATTTTGCATTTGAAACATATAAAACACAATCCCTGGGATATTTTCAGTATTTTGATGCATTTCTGAGTGTTTTTGGATGTTTTGGCAGTTCAGATACGACAAAAATGATGAGTATTTACACTTTCCTGATATGATGCAACCAGGAAAGTTAATGTTGCAAAGATCATTTGTATCAGATTATCAAGCAGGTGTGCTAATTGAGAAGTATAGAAAGATTCTGCAAGAGAAGATTTCAAAACAGTAAAGTGTTTGGAAGCATCCACCTAGTGATTAGCTGGGTTTAAAGGAAACTTGATGATTTTTGAAGAAAAATATCAAGTTTAGGGGAGGATTGTTGGGTCTAAAGATGCTGCTGATTCGAGAAATACACCAAGTATAACTCTGCCGATTAGTTCAGTGATTCTGCTGATTAGACTAAAACTCTGCTGTTTTGTGACTCTGCTGGATTGGAATAATAAGCAAAGTGTAACTCTGCTGCTAGCATACGAAGACTCTGCTGCTAGACTAGTTACTCTGCTGCTTATTAGATATGTATAGTATGTTAAGGATAAGTTTGGAAAAGATATGTAAGAATATTTTTCTTGTATA
This sequence comes from Artemisia tridentata subsp. tridentata, assembly GCA_021014915.2. Lineage (NCBI taxonomy): Eukaryota > Viridiplantae > Streptophyta > Magnoliopsida > Asterales > Asteraceae > Artemisia > Artemisia tridentata. The sequence continues at coordinate 44,518,270 of CP139506.1, read as the reverse complement.
GAAAGTCTGTTGATATAAATAATGCCTAAACACGTTATTAATATTTTTCGATATCTCTACGTTTTGATAATCACAAAATGTAAAATCATTAATCGGAAAATTATGACGTAAACAAGTATTTAGTTGTAAATATCTATTTCTACAACTCAAATCACTTAAGGTATGAATGAACTAATGCTTAATGCATTATATGATCAAAGGAACATTTTCTTAATAACTAGATTTTTTATAAAACATCAAAAACATTTTATATATTTTTGAAAAACATTTTTGGCATTAAATAAAAATGTTTAATCTTTTATAAAAATATGAATTCAAATTTTTAACCAAAATCAGTTAAAAATGTTCCAGAACAACCTTCCCCACATAAGGACAAAATTGGCCAACGGACAGAAGGGGCGGCCCCCTTAATTTTACTAGGCGGCCCCCTTAATTATTAAGGGGACCGCCGCCTATTTAAGGGGACCGCCCCCGCTCCAGTAGACTTCCAGCTGTCCAATTTTTCTCCTATAAATACCAGTCTTCTCCTGGACTTTTACTCACCTTTTGCACACTAAAACTTTCTGTTTTAAATTCATTCTAAACATTGTAAATCCTTTGATCATATTTTCTTAAGCATTGGTTTCTAAGTGATCCAAGCTTCCACCACCAAAAGTGCAAAAGAAGAACTCTACTTCAACTAGTAAAGAAGTGTTATTACTTACCTCATTCAATTGTGTTGTTGTGTAAAGTGTTGTGTAGTTGTGATAAGTAGATCTAAGTGTAACTACGTAGTAGTGTTGTAAATAAGTTGTGAAGTAGTTGTGAATAAGTAGTTGTGAAGTAGTTGTGAAGAAGTAGTCGTGAAGTAGTCGTGAAGAACTAGTCGTGAAGCCGTTGTGAAGAAGTCGTGAAGCCGTTGTGAAGAAGTCGTGAAGAAGTCGTGATTAAGTCGTGTAGAAGTTGTGTATAAGTTGTGAGATTGGTTCTAGCTACGATTAGGACTCGACATCTAGCTTTGTATCGTTAAGCCGGTGTAAGCTAAAGTTGTGTAAGGTTTCTCCGCCATAAGGGAGTTTGTTGACATAGTGAAGAAAACTCTCGAGTAGGTGACTCGAGGAGTGGAGTAGGGTAAGGAAGGTGTCCTTGTAGCCGAACCACTATAAATCTCCGTGTTGTGGTTTGATCTTTCCATCTCTCTCTTTTATTTCATTACATTTACATTACTTGCATTACTTATCTATATTTGTTTATATATGTTCATATTGATCAAGAGTTGAATTCACATAAGATAGAATCGAAGTTTTTAAAAAGTAAACAAAAGTTTTTCATAAATTAAAAATACGTAAAACTATTCAACCCCCCATCTAGTTTTCCACAATTGGTATCAAGAGCCACGTCAAACAAGATTTTTAAAATTAACTGTATTTTAAAACTTGAAACGATCTATGGAATCTGAAAAATATTTAGAAGGGCAATCTATGCAAAGACCACCACTATTTGAAAGTGATGGATTTTTATATTGGAAAAATCGATTCGAAACTTATGTGAAGTCAAAAGATCTAGATCTTTGGCATGTTATTACTAATGGTGATTTTTTTACCTATTCAACATAATCTTGAAACTAAAAAGGATGAAATTGTACCTTTTGAAAAACAAAGTGATGATTTAAAAAGAAAACTTTCTAAAAATAATGAGGCTAAAATGGTTATTTATAATGCGCTACCACATAAAGAATACGAAAGAATCTTTATGTGCGAAACCGCAAAAGAAATTTGGAACTCTTTACTAATAACTCACCAAGGTAATAGTCAAGTCAAAGATAATAAAATAGATCTTCTTGTTCAACAATATGAACAATTCACAATTCCGGAAGAGGAATCAATTGATAATGCATTTGCTAAGTTTAACACAATCATCACAAGTTTAAAGGCACTTGATGAGAGTTTTTCTAGTAAGAATTTTGTCAGGAAATTTCTTAGGGCTCTTCATCCAAAATGGCGGGCTAACGTTACGGCGATTGAAGAATCAAAGAACTTGTCAACTCTTCAACTTGACGAGTTGATTGGCAACTTGAAAGTCTACGAAGAAATAATCAAGAAAGACTTCGAGATGGTCAAAGGAAAGAAAGAGCAAAGCAAGTCAATCGCGTTGAAAGCTAGGAAAGCATCAAGTGACGAGGATAGCTCAACCTCCGAAAGTGATGATGAAGAATATGCCATGGCCGTAAGAGACTTCAAGAAGTTTTTCAAAAGACGAGGAAGATTCGTTAGACAACCACATGACGAAAGGAAAACACTCCAAAGAAACAAAGACGACAAAGGTAGCAAGAGCGAGAGGAAGTGCTTCAAATGCGGTGATCCAAATCATCTCATTGGAAGATGTCCTATGATGTCAAAGGAGCAAAACCAAAAGGCGTTCATTGGAGGAGCATGGAGTGACAGTGAAGAAGACGAGAAAGAAACCACAAAAGAAGAGAAGTGTCTTATGGCTAAGACATCAAGTAAGGTACGTTCCGAAACCGAATACTTTAGTGATGAAAATTTATCATTAGATGAAAAAGACCTAGATAACGAATATAATAGGTTATGTATATTAGGCCAAAAAGTAATGACTAAAAATAAATCACTAAAACACATTAATAATCAATTAGAAAAAGAAATACTAGAATTAAAAATTAAACTACATAACTTAGAAAAGGGAAAAGAAATTCTTGAATGTAAAACATGTCAAGAAACAAAAAATGAAAATGAAATACTTAAGGAGGAAATTTGTAGGCTTAACAAATTCGAAAATAGTAGTAATTCTCTTAGGGAAATAATAAGTATTCAAAGAGTATCAAGTGATAAAACCGGATTAGGATTTAATTCAACTAAGGATTCAAATAGTCAAACTAAAAATGTAAAGTTTGAATGTGAAACTAGTGAGAAAAAACCTTTAGAGTCAAAACCTAAGTATATACTTATAAAAGATAGAAAAATACCCATAGCTAGTGATGAGGAAGTAAAAACCTTTTATAAACCATCCTTAAAAAATGAAGTAAAATACTCTAAACCAAGGTTAAGGTCAAAAACACCTCCACCTAGAAGACCACCTAGTCCTCACCCTCGGCCTAAAACTCCTCAACCTATAAGAAACCAAAATATACCAAACCGTCATAATAATAGTTACCCAATGTGGAATTACCCAAATCCACCAAGCTACAATCCTTGGGGAATACTTCCACCATATATGCATCCGAGTCAATTGCAAACCATGTTTGGGCCAAACAACTTTGGACAAATGAGATCATGGGGACCAAGTGGCTAGATTGCATACTCATCGGGAAAGGCGTTTTCTCTTTCGTAATTGACTTTTATAAGTTAATACGCTTTGAAGAACTTGAAGACCACATGTTGAAGACCAAAAGGTACGCCACTCTTTCATGCTCACCATTATATGCGTAGATAAATGAACTAGCCAATTGCATGCCCCCATTAATCTTTTATGCCTAGTATGTTAGTTAGTAGATTATTCCTTATACATATATACATACCTATACTACTACTTATACATTATATATATATATATATATATATATATATATATATATATATATATATATATATATATATATATATATATATATCACATATAAATATATACGCACATAACCTAGATACGTCATTTGTTGACTATCTAGAACTAAAAGAAATTGTTCGTCCTCGAACATTTTTCTTCCCCCTTTGCCTCTTTTGAACTTTAACGTTCAACACGAAAATCTTCCGTGTCCACTGTCACATAACTCATGGTGATGAAGAGAAGTGAGTTAAGTGGATTAACGTAGAAGTAGCACTTTGACCGTCGAGTCAAGAAAACTATGGATGAAACAAACTCCCATCACCGCCAGCACCTATCTCAGTCATTACCTCATCATTCCTCAAAATCTACTCAACATCCCACACGTACACATAATACTAATATATATATATATATATATATATAATATATATATATATATATATATATATATATATATATATATTATATATATATATATACACGCACATTTCCTCCCAATCCTTAAAACTCCTGTCGACTTGACGTCTTGAGCATTTTGTCCAAAATTATCAAGATTAAGTTTATTAACATAATGTTAATAAAATGTGTCAAGTTTTCCTTCTTCGTGCCAATAAACGTATTTTTGATATATTATAAATATATACATATAAATATTTTGCCGTCAGAAACAAAAATCAAGAAATTCTAAAATTTGGCAGGCGGCCCCCTTAATGTTTAAGGGGACCGGCTAGTAAACGGGGGCGGTCCCCTTAATGTTTAAGGGGGCCGGCCTACTGTTGCTGCCAAAACGAATTTTCTCCTTGAAAACTTTGCCAAACACCCCATTTTTCAAATTCACTTCATTCCCACTCTGCTGTATACGAACTGCCATCAAAAATCCATCATCAAATCACCTCTTCGAGTCAATTTCACAAAGGGCAAACATCTATACATCGATTAGCAACACGTTTAGTAAGTTTTTCATTATACATTTCATCTAATTTCATTCAATTTTGAGTCTAATCTTAATTAGGTCTTTTGCTAAAAAATTTCAAAACTTAAATTTTATTGAAATTAAGTCTAAGAATGTTGTAATCAAATGCTCCCCATAGGATTAGAATGATTAATCAACCTAGAAACTAAGTAATTAATAAAACCATTATGTCAAACTAATCACTCTTTTTCAAAACTAATCATATTGTTGAATTATGCCATAAACACTTGTTAAAACTAATCACATTGGTTTGTTACAACTCACAAATACTAAAAATATATTTTTCGAATCATAAAAAATGTTTTTGTTAAATATAAGAGAGTGTTTGGATTAGGAGCTAGAATCATCAAAATTTAATCAAAATTAAGTTCATAACTACTTGTCAAGTTTATAAACATGCAATTAGTTGTTTTAAGTCATCAAGATACATAATTCATATGTATATTGAAATTTTACTAGTAATTTTCTTATTTAAAAGAGCGTTTGGTACAACATTTTGAAAGAAATTTTTGAGTCAAAATCTAAGTTACTTAACATAAACACTCGTAAGAAATAGCTAGATATACAATCCAATGTTTGTCTAGCCACATTTCAAGGTAGCTTATGACGTATAAAAGAACGTTAGGATATTGTTGATTTCTTGTCATAATGTCCCTATAACTATTCTTTAACATCATAAAATACATTTCAAGCGAGTTAAAAATTAAAACTAAGGAACATTGTAAACTACTTCTTAGGACTTAAGTTTTAGAATCGAAGTATGTTTACGTTCCACATAGGTAGCATATTTAATATATGCATGTCATTTTCTTATTTTTTGTTTGTTGCTATCTTGTATAGGTAAAAATGCCCAAAGTGACAGTTGGCGATGTCTCAAAAATAAAAGCATACATTCCTAAAGTCTCTTCCACTCCGGGCATGGCTCCCTCTGTTGCTTGTTTCTATCGTCCCATTGAGGATAGGAACATTCACGAAGGAAGAATTGTCCATCCATCGTTCTATGAATCCAACTTCATCGAACAAATGTTCACCAACGTTGGTCTTGATTGTCTATACAAAATAAATGAGCCAATCATTCCCCGGTTTGTCCTCGACTTTTATAGTCAAGTGATGTTACAAACCGATCCCAATGGGTATATCCTCATATCCTTCATGATTCAAAACCAATTCATCACTCTTACTCTTGCTCAATTCGGGAAAATTTTAAGAATCCCCTTCTCCGGTCAAGCCGTCTTCTCTAATGAGTGGGACCTCTCGTCTCTTGAGGAAAATCGACCTCAACAGGGTCCTTACTACTCAGAGATTCCATCTCCTGAAGAGATTCGTCAATATCTTGGACTAGCTCGTGGTACGACTAGTCGAAAGATCAAATCAAAAGATGTTGACATCACTCCAAACCAAGTCCTTCTCAAGGAGCTACGCAACGACATGAGACGTTGGGAAGAACTCATTCGTGAGAATGCGTTCGGTACCAGTGGTCACCGTGATCATGTCACGGCGAGCATACTCCACATGTTGTATTGTATCGTTACTGAAAAGCCGTACAATTTGGCATATCTCTTTGTCTACCGTATCATGTCCGCCAAAAACACTCGTAATGCAAATCTTCCGTATGGCATGTTTCTCACCCGTCTCTACAATGATATCATGGAACACTATCCACCTCGTGGTTCCACATCACATCAAGGAGACGATGATGATGATGATGATGAGGAGGAGGGCACAACACGTGCTAGTACCCCATCACCTAGGACCTTCGTTCAAAATCTTCCGGATCTTGATTACACCGAGTATCAAGTCCCTTCTCCTTCCGAACGAACAGACGAACTGCTATATGAAAGACAAACCGAACTACTCAACACCACACAGCAGATGCGTCAAGAAGTACGAGGCGGTTTCAAGTCTATTGGAAAGACACTTGGAAAGATGTTTGGAAAGAAGAAGAAATAAACATATTTGATGAATGTTTAGTTGATTTTTATTAGACACTTATATGTAGTACTATTATATTGACACTTGCTTGCTATGACTTTTATTATGTTAGTTGATAAACTTATTAGAACCTAGCTACTAGTTTATTTGAAATTATATGACTATGCTTCTAATATAATTGTTTTATGATATTGTTTTAAATATGCAATTGATAATATTTAATCATTCTTGATGTACATGATCCAAATGGAACTTGCTGCAAAGACACCCTAAAAATGACCTTTTTCTGGAAATTTTTCAAATTTGGTCGCCTGGGAAATCACCAGATGGGCGGCCCCCTTAATTCCTTAGGCGGTCCCCTTAATTTTTAAGGGGGCCGCCCAACAATTAAGGGGACCGGCCATCTGGACAGTAAATTTTACTGTTTCCTTTTGCATCTTGTGACCACTTTTACCTAGCCCCAGCTACCATTACCCTTAATGCACGAACTGGACTTGGAATATTACCACAAAACCTCCACAATTTGCCTAAATCAACCACATTTTCACTATATAAAAACCCTCCTTACAATTACCTTTCACTTCATCAACCATCACCTTCATCAAACACCCATTTTTCATCCACAAATGCTATCACCAAAATCCTCCATCTCTAAGACTTCAAAGAAACAAAAACTTGTTATCATACCACCAAAACAACCTTTCATTGACCTAACCCAAGATGACATCAAAACTCCATCACCACCACCTCAAAATTCATCCCCAAGTGCCCCAAATGCACCATCAAAAACACCATCCACCCATGGAGCTTCATCTTCCTCCATTCCATCCACCTCATCCATAAATGACTACATCCATACTCACCTAACATCATCACCAAGAGCATCATCACCACCATCCACTCAAGAACCTTCATACACCCAACTTGCCATCTCCCTATCACCCATCGCACCTCTTGATGCTCACTTTTTACCATCACCAACCCCACCATCATTCTTTCCTATACCTTGGGCAATGCTTGAAGCCCATGGTGATAATTGTCTTTGTTGCGTCCATAACCGGACCTTAATCTTTGGTCTTATAGATGAGATACACTACATGTTTTCATCTCTTGAACACATGATTGCCAACCAACAACCACCACCTCCTCCACCTCCTTCACCCACTACACCACCACCACCTCCATTTTCACCCAATTAAGCATATGCAATGCTTAACAATAATTTTTCAAACCCTTCTTGCAAGCAAGCTCCATGGAAGACCATGTACCTCTAAGATGATTATGTAGTTTAATTAGTAGTTTTTATTTGTATGCTTGCATGCTTCATGTTGTAATCTTTTGGTTGTGTATTTATACACAACACCTTTATTGAATGAATGATTTTATATGCTTGCTTATTGTTGTTATATATACTTGTGCTTCTAACATTTTTTTTTGCAAGCGTTCCATAGCTCGTTTCCTTGGTGCCCCCAAACGAGGGGGAGTACACATCAAGGGGGAGTTCTCGTCCCGACAAATTTGATTCTAAAAATTGTCGGCTTAACCTTTTTGATTCTACAAAAAGGGGGAGAAATAGATGTAAACTCACTAAATACTTGTCTAAAAACTAATTTTTAGATTTAATGAGTTTAGATTTTGTAATCATCAAAAAGGGGGAGATTGTTGATATAAATAATGCCTAAACACGTTATTAATATTTTTTGATATCTCTACGTTTTGATAATCACAAAATGTAAAATCATTAATCGGAAAATTATGACGTAAACAAGTATTTAGTTGTAAATATCTATTTCTACAACTCAAATCACTTAAGGTATGAATGAACTAATGCTTAATGCATTATATGATCAAAGGAACATTTTCTTAATAACTAGATTTTTTATAAAACATCAAAAACATTTTATATATTTTTGAAAAACATTTTCGGTATTAAATAAAAATGTTTAATCTTTTATAAAAATATGAATTCAAATTTTTAACCAAAATCAGTTAAAAATGTTCCAGAAAAACCTTCCCCACAAAAGGACAAAATTGGCCAACGGACAGAAGGGGCGGCCCCCTTAATTTTACTAGGCGGCCCCCTTAATTATTAAGGGGACCGCCCCCTATTTAAGGGGACCGCCCCCGCTCCAGTAGACTTCCAGCTGTCCAATTTTTCTCCTATAAATACCAGTCTTCTCCTGGACTTTTACTCACCTTTTGCACACTAAAACTGTAATACCCGAAAATCTATAACAGGTAAAATGACCAAAATGCCCCTACAATCTAAAACATTGACATAACAAGTCCTTATCGCACCAAATTGATCCCGAATCTTGGTAAACCAATAACTTATGAAACCAAATGATGCTAAGCTACATATGACACATTAAAATGTTACCTTGGACCCTCTAAAACACACCTTAGCCGAAATATATATGTTATACACAATTAAATCATTTTTGAAATCTAAAACATAAGTTAAACATGGAAAATTACAATCAAATCACAAGATTATTTTGGTCCAACCCATAAATCCGAAATTTAGGCCCTCTCCCCCCCCCTAATCGGCACATTCCTCATTTACAACATTCCTATCCCTATTTCTCCTCCACAACAATACCGAACATCAAAGGAAAAACCCTAGACACCAAAATTCTGCCGCCCCCTTTGTTTTGCTGCTGTGATCGATCCATAAAACCACCAAGGAACCCCCATCTTGTTCTTGTTATAAGGTATATACATCGTACTACGTAAATACATGAATTTTTGAATAAAAAACTAATCAAAACGTATCATCTTCCTTGTTTGTTTCTGCTGCCGATCGACCCAAAGAGGAAAAGATAAGATCATTAGTGATTGTGTATCGCGTACTTGATTCTTCGTGTGTTCTACGAGGGTATGGTATCTCCTTGTTCAATCCTTGTTCACCTATTTGTGTTCTATTCGAATTATAGAATGAAAACATGTCACATGAAATCATAAAAACTAAGAAACCCTAAAACCTAAAAGATGGATCGACTAGACTTTTTGTAATCAGTAATTCAACTCTAATGTGTTATAAACTATTATGAACTGATCTAAATGTGCTATGGACTCACCCAAAATCGTTTGGTGCAAAGAATTAATGAACGGGATGAATAAAACCATAAGTATGTAAGTATTATATAAAAACTGCTACTGACCTAAGATTTGATTCGACTTTAATGGGCTGTGAATTAATGATGTGAATGTATATTTTGATATTTCTGGAGTCTAAAATTAAGTTCAAGGAAAGATCTTTCTGAAAAAATTAGCCTTGTAATTTTTAGAGGTCGGGAAGGCAACTTTTTGATTTTTAGAAATTCGTGTGTCAAACTTGAATTCGGATGTCTGGAAATCAGTCCGTTTTGACGATTTTTCATTTTCAAACCATGGGGAGTTAGGTCATGAAATTCTCCAGTATGTGACTTCAATATGTTTAGAAGTGTCATGAATTTTTGTAGATTTTTTCTGGAGGTATTGGTGGGTAAATGAAGTGGTTACTTTCTGAGTGTTATAGCAGACATGTTTTCTGAGTATTCCGAGTTGTGGTATTTTCTCATGTGGGGTTAAACTAATTAATAAATTCTGGGAAAATTAGTGTGGGTTTTCAAGACATTAAGTTAGCTCTAGGAATTTTTGTGGATTTTATCTCTGAGTTCTAATATGGTTCATAAATTCGATCAAGTGTGGTCTGTTTAGGGTTAAAAGCTGATAAGAAGTTAATTAGGGCTAAATAAGGATTAATTGTGTGACTTAAGGGTGGAACTTATCATTATTCAAACTAAAAGGGTTTAACTTGTTAAAACATGTAACTTTATGATATTTATGTTTCATACCCTAATCTTACGATAGTTTCACTATAATCCCAAAACTATTTATAATTACTTAATAAACCCTAACTATAAGAATGTGATTAGTAACAAGTATTTAAAATCCGTTATGAAATTAAATGAGCTAATAAGCATATTATGAATCATCATCTATGTAGATTCGTTGAAGAGGTGTGACAGTGTGTCCTTGTGTTCATCCATTTGTTTGCTTCCATTCACTCGCTAAGGTACAGATATTTTGCGCTTTTTCAGTAAGGGTGTCCTCTTGCTTATTTCATTCAGTATCTATGATTCATCTTAGTATTTCTCTGAGCCGTTGTTATGTCTTCTCATACTCTGATTGGTTCTTCATTATGCATATCAGTTGGTTATGATCTGAGCCTTTTATATGGGGCTTTCCTATTTGAATCTATGCCTTTGTTATGTTTTCCCTAATTCATGAACCTTGCTTTATTTCTTTTGATACATGATATGATCTGTCCATCACCCTGTAATGTGAATATTTATGACCCTGGAATACTTTGAAGGTTCATAGGATTTTATAACTAAATGTAAAAACTCTTCTTAATTACATGTGAAAATGTTTTGAAAACTTTCTTTAAAGGACCTACTTTATGAAGACTGTTTTAAGGTTTACTTTCATGAAAGCTATTTTAAGAGATTACTTTTTGAACTATGATAGGAACTTTTAATATAAACCTTTAAATTGAACCTTTTATGAACCTTGAAACAAATTGATATGAACCTTCTGATTTTGGACTCCCTGATACTTGACCCTTCTGACATTGGACCTTTTGATATTGAACCTATTTTCTGATTCCTGATTTATTGCTATGTTTCCTTGAACCTTGATTGTTTCTTTCATGATATTATGAGCGTTTGACATGACCTTGCTGATATATGATCTTTCTGATATATGATCTTTCTGATTTATGATCTTTCTGATTGATGATCTTTCTGATATATGATCTTTCTGATATTAAACCCTTCTGATATTGAACCTTTATGATATTGACCTACTGTTATGACCTTCCTGATATGAACTGCTGATATTCTGAAATGGGAATTGACTTATGCAACTAAATTAAATACTTAATACCTTGCCATAAACCTGAATACTTGAACCTAACACTTGATACTTGAACCTGACACCTGAATACCTGACACCTGACACCTGATGCTTGAACCCGACACCTGATACATGATACTGATTTCTGATACATGATACTGATTCCTGATACATGATTCTCGATACATGATACTGATTTCTGAGGCATGACACCTGACACATGATACATGATACCTGACCTTAACCCACAGTTTGATACTACGAGCCACTCACTAGGCATGAGGGTTTCATGTCCATGTCAGTCGATGCACCGATGGCATGACTCTAGGGTAGGAGAGTGATGACCTATCCCGTCCCTGCATGTTATGTTTATGATTCATGTTTATGTAGAGGCAGATTATGGCCACCTGGGGCATATGGATGTATCCTAGATTTGTGCATGTTCATGTTATGTTATGTTATTCATGGTGACTGATGGTGTGTGCGATACACGTCTTTCACACTCTGGGAGCTGATCACTCCATATTTTCTGATTTCTGGGATTAGTGAGAGGACTTCTCTCTGCATGGCGTCATGATACTGATTACTGATTTCTGTTTCTGGGCTCGTAGAGGATTTCTGTTACCCTGCACCTTGTAACCTTATAACCCGATTACCTTTACTCACCATTATTATTACTGTTACCCTGTAACTTGGAATATGACTTAACACTTGACTTGGCTGGATCTGACCTGGTATGTGGTAGGATTACGGATTACATTTTATACTATTCTGCAACTAGTTTTAATCATGTTATGTCTGTATAACCTTTACTTTCCATTACTGTTACTGCTACCTTATAGCATGATACATGACTTAATACTGAACTTGATTTTTTTTTACTTGGGTTTGTGGTGGGTTACGGTTTCCTTTTCACTTACCTACTGTAACTAGTTCTAGTCCTGTTATATCTGTATAATCAGCATTATCCTGTTCCTGATTCTTGTTACATCTGGTATTCATTCATTTACTTCACTACTTTACCTTTACTGCTTGTTACCGTTATATCTGTTCACTGAGCTCTCGTAGCTCAGCCGCACGTTTTCTTTTCGTGTGCGGCAGGTTTAGTTGGAAGCTGGGTCATTAATAGAGAGGACCTTGGACTTAGAAGAATTTTACTAGCAGCTTGGGATTAGCTATTGGTGATGGTTAGAAGAATTCATGTTAGAGTTATAAATCATTGAAGTCCTGTAATTTTCTTATTTCCTTTGTAACCATTGAATTCTATTGTATTATGTATGTCGTATGCTTATATCTGTTCTGATAAGAATCCGTATTTGTGACATCTTTGCCCTTGTCGGGTCGGGGTGTTACAATTTATGGTATCAAAGCACAGGTTGACGACTTGTAATACATTTACCCTGTCCTGTGCGTTTAGGACCATTAGGCTTCCACTGTAAGAACACAGGAGAACACCTTGAGGACTTTCTTTAGGATTCCCTGATATGAACTTAGGTTTTGACCGGTGAGGAATGGGTAGACTATAAGGTATTCAAGTATCATCGTTTCCGCATCACTCTGATTCATGCCTTGCTATGACATTGCTTGGGTTAACCTCTGAGACTGTAGAAGTACTAAGTGGACTAAGACAGGTGATTGTTACGACTTGAGATAAAGTATGATCATCATGAAGGCATACTTATGTGGTGCTGGTATTATTAACGTGATAATACTTACACCATATAACGTGCCCTCATTGTGGCCATAGGATGTCTTGGGAAGTACCTAAGAAGCTTCGAACTTGATCTCCGTTGGAATATCCGCGATTAGCGAGATTTTAGGTTCATCCTACCTGTTCATATACTCTGTCTTCGTTCATTAGAGATCTGGATAAGTTTGAACTCTCATTTTGCATTCTGTTTACCTCAGCTATGAATCTTGAACTCTTGTAGAGCTCTCTACTATTGATACAGTTAATTTGATCTAAAATCATGTTCACGTTTCCTTATAAGCGCTCCTTCTGAAAGAACCTCCCCGGGCGTGAAAATGTTCGTGACGATCTTTCGCGACTTGCTACGACTCCGCTTAACTTGGCGACTTCAAATTTCGAGGACGAAATTTTTTTTGTTAGTGGGGAAGAAGTTGTAATACCCGAAAATCTATAACAGGTAAAATGACCAAAATGCCCCTACAATCTAAAACTTTGACATAACAAGTCCTTAACGCACCAAATTGATCCCGAATCTTGGTAAACCAATAACTTATGAAACCAAATGATGCTAAGCTACATATGACACATTAAAATGTTACCTTGGACCCTCTAAAACACACCTTAGCCGAAATATATATGTTATACACAATTAAATCATTTTTGAAATCTAAAACATAAGTTAAACATGGAAAATTACAATCAAATCACAAGATTATTTTGGTCCAACCCATAAATCCAAAATTTAGGCCCTCTCCCCCCCCCCCTAATCGGCACATTCCTCATTTACAACATTCCTATCCCTATTTCTCCTCCACAACAATACCGAACATCAAAGGAAAAACCCTAGACACCAAAATTCTGCCGCCCCCTTTGTTTTGCTGCTGTGATCGATCCATAAAACCACCAAGGAATCCCCATCTTGTTCTTGTTATAAGGTATATACATCGTACTATGTAAATACATGAATTTTTGAATCAAAAACTAATCAAAACGTATCATCTTCCTTGTTTGTTTCTGCTGCCGATCGACCCAAAGAGGAAAAGAGAAGATCATGAGAGATTGTGTATCGCGTACTTGATTCTTCGTGTGTTCTACGAGGGTAAAGAATTAGTGAAACTATCGTAAGATTAGGGTATGAAACATAAATATCATAAAGTTACATGTTTTAACAAGTTAAACCCTTTTAGTTTGAATAATGATAAGTTCCACCCTTAAGTCACACAATTAATCCTTATTTAGCCCTAATTAACTTCTTATCAGCTTTTAACCCTAAACAGACCACACTTGATCGAATTTATGAACCATATTAAAACTCAGAGATAAAATCCACAAAAATTCCCAGAGCTACCTTAATGTCTTGAAAACCCACACTAATTTTCCCAGAATTTATTAATTAGTTTAACCCCACATGAGAAAATACCACAACTTGGAATACTCAGAAAACATGTCTGCTGTAACACTCAAAAAGTAACCACTTCATTTACCCACCAATACCTCAAGGAAAAATCTACAAAAATTCATGACACTTCTAAACATATTGAAGTCATATACTGGAGAATTTCATGACCTAACTCCTCATGGTTTGAAAATGAAAAATCGTCAAAACGGACTGATTTCCAGACATCCGAATTCAGGTTTGACACACGAATTTCTAAAAATCAAAAAGTTGCCTTCCCGACCTCTAAAAATTACAAGGCTAATTTTCTCAGAAAGATCTTTCCTTGAACTTAATTTTAGACTCCAGAAACATCAAAATATACGTTCACATCATTAATTCACAGCCCATTAAAGTCGAATCAAATCTTAGGTCAGTAGCAGTTTTTATATAATACTTACATACATAGGGTTTTATTCATCCCGTTCATTAATTCTTTACACCAAACGATTTTGGGTGAGTCCATAGCACATTTAGATCAGTTCATAATAGTTTATAACACATTAGAGTCGAATTACTCATTACAAAAAGTCTAGTCGATCCATCTTTTAGGTTTTAGGGTTTCTTAGTTTTTATGATTTCATGTGACATGTTTTCATTCTATAATTCGAATAGAACACAAATAGGTCGGGAAGGCAACTTTTTGATTTTTAGAAATTCGTGTGTCAAACCTGAATTCGGATGTCTGGAAATCAGTCCGTTTTGACGATTTTTCATTTTCAAACCATGAGGAGTTAGGTCATGAAATTCTCCAGTATGTGACTTCAATATGTTTAGAAGTGTCATGAATTTTTGTAGATTTTTCCTGGAGGTATTGGTGGGTAAATGAAGTGGTTACTTTCTGAGTGTTACAGCAGACATGTTTTCTGAGTATTCCGAGTTGTGTTATTTTCTCATGTAGGGTTAAACTAATTAATAAATTCTGGGAAAATTAGTGTGGGTTGTCAAGACATTAAGGTAGCTCTGGGAATTTTTGTGGATTTTATCTCTGAGTTCTAATATGGTTCATAAATTCGATCAAGTGTGGTCTGTTTAGGGTTAAAAGCTGATAAGAAATTAATTAGGGCTAAATAAGGATTAATTGTGTAACTTAAGGGTGGAACTTATCATTATTCAAACTATAAGTGTTTAACTTGTTAAAACATGTAACTTTATGATATTTATGTTTCATACCCTAATCTTACGATAGTTTCACTATAATCCCAAAACTATTTATAATTACTTAATAAACCCTAACTATAAGAATGTGATTAGTAACAAGTATTTAAAATCCGTTATGAAATTAAATGAGCTAATAAGCATATTATGAATCATCATCTATGTAGATTCGTTGAAGAGGTGTGACAGTGTGTCCTTGTGTTCATCCATTTGTTTGCTTCCATTCACTCGCTAAGGTACAGATATTCTGCCCTTTTTCAGTAAGGGTGTCCTCTTGCTTATTTCATTCAGTATCTATGATTCATCTTAGTATTTCTCTGAGCCGTTGTTATGTCTTCTCATACTCTGATTGGTTCTTCATTATGCATATCAGTTGGTTATGATCTGAGCCTTTTATACGGGGCTTTCCTATTTGAATCTATGCCTTTGTTATGTTTTCCCTAATTCATGAACCTGGCTTTATTTCTTTTGATACATGATATGATCTGTCCATCACCCTGTAATGTGAATATTTATGACCTTGGAATACTTTGAAGGTTCATAGGATTTTATAACTAAATGTAAAAACTCTTCTTAATTACATGTGAAAATGTTTTATAAACTTTCTTTAAAGGACCTACTTTATGAAGACTGTTTTAAGGTTTACTTTCATGAAAGCTATTTTAAGAGATTACTTTTTGAACTATGATAGGAACTTTTAATATAAACCTTAAATTGAACCTTTTATGAACCTTGAAACAAATTGATATGAACCTTCTGATTTTGGACTCCCTGATACTTGACCCTTCTGACATTGGACCTTTTGATATTGAACCTATTTTCTGATTCCTGATTTATTGCTATGTTTCCTTGAACCTTGATTGTTTCTTTCATGATATTATGAGCGTTTGACATGACCTTGCTGATATATGATCTTTCTGATATATGATCTTTCTGATTTATGATCTTTCTGATTGATGATCTTTCTGATATATGATCTTTCTGATATTAAACCCTTCTGATATTGAACCTTTATGATATTGACCTACTGTTATGACCTTCCTGATATGAGCCTCTGATATGAACTTCTGATATTCTGAAATGGGAATTGAGTTATCCAACTAAATTAAATACTTAATACCTTGCCATAAACCTGAATACTTGAACCTAACACTTGATACTTGAACCTGACACCTGAATACCTGACACCTGACACCTGATGCTTGAACCCGACACCTGATACATGATACTGATTTCTGATACATGATACTGATTCCTGATACATGATTCTCGATACATGATACTGATTTCTGAGGCATGACACCTGACACATGATACATGATACCTGACCTTAACCCACAGTTTGATACTACGAGCCACTCACTAGGCATGAGGGTTTCATGTCCATGTCAGTCGATGCACCGATGGCATGACTCTAGGGTAGGAGAGTGATGACCTATCCCGTCCCTGCATGTTATGTTTATGATTCATGTTTATGTAGAGGCAGATTATGGCCACCTGGGGCGTATGGATGCATCCTAGATTTGTTCATGTTCATGTTATGTTATGTTATTCATGGTGACTGATGGTGTGTGCGATACACGTCTTTCACACTCTGGGAGCTGATCACTCCATATTTTCTGATTTCTGGGATTAGTGAGAGGACTTCTCTCTGCATGGCGTCATGATACTGATTACTGATTTCTGTTTCTGGGCTCGTAGAGGATTTCTGTTACCCTGCACCTTGTAACCTTATAACCCGATTACCTTTACTCACCATTATTATTACTGTTACCCTGTAACTTGGAATATGACTTAACACTTGACTTGGCTGGATCTGACCTGGTATGTGGTAGGATTACGGATTACATTTTATACTATTCTGCAACTAGTTTTAATCATGTTATGTCTGTATAACCTTTACTTTCCATTACTGTTACTGCTACCCTATAGCATGATACATGACTTAATACTGAACTTGATTTTTTTTTCACTTGGGTTTGTGGTGGGTTACGGTTTCCTTTTCACTTACCTACTGTAACTAGTTCTAATCTAGTTATATCTGTATAATCTGCATTATCCTGTTCCTGATTCTTGTTACATCTGGTATTCATTCATTTACTTCACTACTTTACCTTTACTGCTTGTTACCGTTATATCTGTTCACTGAGCTCTCGTAGCTCAGCCGCACGTTTTCTTTTCGTGTGCGGCAGGTTTAGTTGGAAGCTGGGTCATTAATAGAGAGGACCTTGGACTTATAAGAATTTTACTAGCAGCTTGGGATTAGCTATTGGTGATGGTTAGAAGAATTCATGTTAGACTTAGAAATCATTGAAGTCCTGTAATTTTCTTATTTCCTTTGTAACCATTGAATTCTATTGTATTATGTATGTCGTATGCTTATATCTGTTCTGATAAGAATCCGTATTTGTGACATCTTTGCCCTTGTCGGGTCGGGGTGTTACAAAAACTTTCTGTTTTAAATTCATTCTAAACATTGTAAATCCTTTGATCATATTTTCTTAAGCATTGGTTAAGTGATCCAAGCTTCCACCACCAAAAGTGCAAAAGAAGAACTCTACTTCAACTAGTGAAGAAGTGTTATTACTTACCTCATTCAATTGTGTTGTTTTGTAAAGTGTTGTGTGGTTGTGATAAGTAGATCTAAGTGTAACTATGTAGTAGTGTTGTAAATTAGTTGTGAAGTAGTTGTGAATAAGTAGTTGTGAAGTAGTTGTGAAGAAGTAGTCGTGAAGTAGTCGTGAAGAACTAGTCGTGAAGCCGTTGTGAAGAAGTCGTGAAGAAGTCGTGAAGCCGTTGTGAAGAAGTCGTGAAGAATTCGTGATTAAGTCGTGTAGAAGTTGTATACAAGTTGTGAGATTGGTTCTAGCTACGATTAGGACTCGACATCTAGCTTTGTGTCGTTAAGCCGGTGTAAGCTAAAGTTTTGTAAGGTTTCTCCGCCATAAGGGAGTTTGTTGACATAGTGAAGAAAACTCTCGAGTAGGTGACTCGAGGAGTGGAGTAGGGCAAGGAAGGTGTCCTTGTAGCCGAACCACTATAAATCTCCGTGTTGTGGTTTGATCTTTCCATCCCTCTCTTTTATCTCATTACATTTACATTACTTGCATTACTTATCTATATTTGTTTATATATGTTCATATTGATCAAGAGTTGAATTCACATACGATAGAATCGAAGTTTTTAAAAAGTAAACAAAAGTTTTTCATAAATTAAAAAGACGTAAAACTATTCAACCCCCCTTCTAGTTTTCCACAAAGTCTTGTAAACCGACTAGGACTCCTTACGCTATAAAAGGAGGATCTAGGGTTAGGTTAGTGATACGTATCATTATTGTTTTACACTTCAAGGTTTCTTGTAACCCTATTGCTATTGAGCAATCGTATTAATATATATTGAAGTGTTGTTTGAGAATTCGTTTTGTGTTTTATTCTTCTTAAGATCAAATATTAAGTTCCGCATAATATTTGATATACAACACAAGATCAGTTTCTATACCGATTGCTTTAGGTTTATATCTAAAGTAATTAATAAGATCGTGAAGCTCAACTGGGATCAACAATCAATGTTCTAACTTGTGGTTTTGGTGTATCATTCCTACTACGTGGGGGAAGAGATGTAAGAAACAGTCTCTAATGATAAAAGAGGTTTTTGAGCTTCATACAATGAGACTGATTGCATCACGTCAACTACTTGGGGGAAGTGGTCTCTGGATACTTTTGGTATGCATTACTTCAGACTTCTGCGGGAAGAAATGTGAGAAAAATTATTCAAGTGTGAGATGATACACTGCTGATCTATTTGATGATCCCCGAATGGAGTATCACGATGACTATTCTTAAAGGAGCAGTAATATTTGATGTGGTTTGCTACGATTTCTGTTGTACAGGATTAGAAGTCTTGTGTTTATCATTCGTGTCGTACAACTTGAGTATCTTAGATATGTAAGAATCTGACGTAGTAGTCATGATGTAAACGTGCACGGGATTTTACAATTCTATGATTTAAACCGAGAAATAGATTCTTTCGCGGGATTTTACAAAAATCAAGAATGAACCGTGATTTGATTACTTGAATGTGTTATGATGACAGTTTGGATCGATAATGATTGGTGATTGTGTGTTAAGATGATGATCATTTGATGGACCAGGTGATATGTTGTTTAGTTGAGATTTGGTTCTAGTGAAGTGCCTTAGTTGTAGTGAAATTTTTGGTCTAAATACTTCACAGCTTGATAACTTCTTTCTGGAACGATTTCAGGCTTCAAAAGTTAGGTTGAATGAATAAATTTTTTCAAAGTGTCCTTCTCCTCGGTCTCACGGTCGTTTTGACAGGTCGTGGGCTGAAAACGGAGTTACGGTTCAAAAGTTATAGCCGTTTGAAGTTTTGAAGAAACTTAGGCAAAACGAAGTGAAGAAGCGCAGAAACCTCAAACCGCAGAAACCACAAAACGCAGACAACCTCCAACCGCAGAACACCAAAACGCAGAATACTTAAACTGCAAGAGTGAAACCGCAACCTTGGTCAAACCGCAGGACTGGTCAAACCGCAGAACAGGTCAAACCGCAAGACTGGTCAAATGATGCGTGGTTTTGCGACCTTACAACAGGTTTTACCACTCGGGGGATCTCAAGAGGCTTGCAATCCCCACCAGGCAGTGTACCTGACCGATGTAGTATAGTGTAGTGGCAAGTACCGGGGGATTGATCGTTCTCTAGGGGAATAGTGTCGTTAGGATTGAAAAACTACTCTAATAGGTCTAAGGGTGAGGGAAGATTCTTTTTTTATATTTTTATATTTTTTATGAAAGCAAGTAAAATCTCGGGTTTGAAGGAGTGGGCGGAATTAGTTGCTAGTCAACTAACCCAAATATCTACAATTGCAAATAAAATAAAATAACTGAAAATGAAAAGGTTGTGGAACTTATATGGAGAGAAATGTGTTTACTTAGATTTCCTTACTCCCTAACTATCTTTTACCGGTTGATTAGTGTGTATTAATTGCGTGGATGACGGGTGTATTCCTTAATACCAATCGTGGGGTGGCGTACGTACTTCCCCAACTCTATAAGCTCCTACTTCACTCCTATGTCGAGTCGGCTAAGAAGCTCCTAACATGGGATCACTAGAATTCGCTCATGCATTAAATACAACCATAAAAACCTTAGTACGCATTGGTTCATGTTTCTTAAGACGTTCAAGCAAGTTACCGTATAGGAGGTTAGCCAGTTTTCTTAAGCCTAACATCGATAAACAATCATCCAATACAATTAATAACACACCAACAACCGATAATCAATAGTTAGGTTTCATTAGATCTAAGCAAACACAAGATAAATCTAGCCTAGCATGTTAATTAAAAGACAAGAACAAGATATAATCAAACAACACATAGACATATTGAATGATTAATTGATTACTTATCTTCAATTAAAAATGGGAGATCCAAGGGTATAAAACCCTTAAAAATGGCAGAAAATTCGTCTAGGGTTTCTCCTCACAAAGTTGCACACTAATGACTAAAAATTGCAAAACTATATATAGAATTTAGGGGCTGACGGCGTCACGTTGTAGGAGGTGACGCCGTCACCTCGCCGCGGCTAGGGTTCCCGGATGGTCTTCCTGACGCCGTCCCTCTTTAATCCTCCAAAATCCACTCTGGCGCGTCAAGGGTTGACGCCGTCACAATTGTGCTTGACGCCGTCTCTCTTTAACTTAAACCGTGACGGCCTTGATCACCTTAAAGGGTGACGCCGTCAGACTTCCATTGTAAAACTTTCTGGCGCGTCACGTGTATTTGTCATATCCACCTCTTTTGCCAAGCCGTGACGCCGTCAGGAGCAATCCTTGACGCCGTCACGTGTACTTTTCCAGCAGCTTTGGAGACTTTGTCGTTTTTTTCACTTTTATGCTCCAAAAAACGTCCAAAATGCTTCCTTTTCCAGATTTCTTCTCCAAAGTACCTAAAATGACAAAAGGAACGATTTAGGGCAATATTTGATCAAATAAATACGATTTAGGGCTTAAATGACCCCCTAAAAGCGGTACACTTTTCGCTTCATCAAATACCCTTACACTTGAGATTTGCTTGTCCTCAAGCAAATGCGCTTTTATTCTAATCAAAATACAAGTTAGGGGTCATTTAACGCTAATATAAAAGTAATTACAACAAATAGTCATTCCACTTTAATCATAATAAGCACGGAGATTACAAACTAGCACCTCACAAGTAGTGTTTAGATACTCACATCTCTCAGGTGTCATAAAAGTATATCTCATAAATGAAAATGGATAATATCTCTCACTACCTGTCATAGCAAATAGATTACCATAGGCTTGGGAAAGGGTCAAAAACCTCCTCCACTAGGCGTAAGCACCTAAGATAAACTATCAAAGAGGGATTTTAAACGGGTTATAACGTTAGGTGTAGGGATATGATAAACACGGATTTGTTGGATAAAGGATATTTTACTGGTGGCGAGTTAAAGATCTTGATTAATTACATGTACAATATGGCGTTGCTAAGCCAAGACTAGACTCAACTTAAGCTAAAAACAAAATAACAAAAACATAAAATAAACATAAAATGAAACGGGATGGTAGTCCATATGTTTTTTCTACTTTTCTTTTTCTCATTTTTTTGTATTTTTCTTGATTTTTTTGATTTTTTTTTTCCATACACTCTTGCCCTACCATCCAAAATAATACATCGTAGGGGCGTCGCATTCCCCTTACACTTGAACTTTTACATAACTTTACAAATAACTATTCTAATGACTCGAATTAAGATAATCGAAACACTTGGAGTACTTTTAAAATATTTAGCACATATGGGGGTAATAATGATGTTCTTCCCCATTACTCCATTACACTAGTACTTTACCCATGAGTCCCAATCGTCCCAAAACAATATGTACAAGGATATGACTCGACTTAGCAACCATGTAATCAATTAGATAATTAACTTGGGGTTTAAACAAATGTTGTAACAATAATGCACTAAAAATGAGTGCATACAAGGTAGGCTAAGGCGATTTGGGTGTACATTTAAGTGGGGTGTAACAAATTCTTCCTTTAAGTAAAATGCTTAAAGGTCGAAACGAAAAGATAGGCTCTGAGGGGTGTACAACGCAAAGGGTGTGGGAGAATTACTTGACCAATGTAGCCAATGTAATTATAACAAAAACACAGGTGTAAAACAATGGGTTAATCCTAATGCCTCTTATCATGTAGTAAATCTAACTACACGAATGTAGTCTCACTTGTGGCCTCGGAATGGTCCTAACGCAAGTTCTAGAATCTAAGTGCTACCGGTACACACATCATAGCATAAATGCTTTTCCTACCAATTCTAGGGGCGAACCTCACATATTTGGGGGTGGAAAATTTTTTAGTGGTACGGTTTTTGTGCTAGTCATATAACTCCTATCCGTGAGACGCTCATTAAGACCAAAGTTTCACTCCTATATGTTGTAAAAAAATTTAAATTTGGCACTAAAATTGCCTTAACAGGTATTTCTCTCAGTTTTATTACACATCTACCATCAAACAAACAAAAATCAAGGGCAATTGTATTCTCTAAAGTATCGTATTTTACCCCCCCCCTTACACTTAAGATGAAC
This sequence comes from Artemisia tridentata subsp. tridentata, assembly GCA_021014915.2. Taxonomy (NCBI): domain Eukaryota; kingdom Viridiplantae; phylum Streptophyta; class Magnoliopsida; order Asterales; family Asteraceae; genus Artemisia; species Artemisia tridentata. The sequence goes on along the minus strand of CP139506.1, from coordinate 44,495,019 downwards.
ATTGTCCCCAATGTTCAAATAACAAGATGTAAAAGTAAATAAGGTAAAAGAATGAAATCAAATACTCCCCTGATTCGTTTGGTGGATAAAGAGGTAACATGGTTAGCTTTTCTTCCAAAGAAAGTAGAAGCTCCAAGACTAATGCATCGCCAAAAGCTAGATTCCACATACATCTCCTTGTCCAAAATAACCTGTTAAACCTGAGAAAACAAACACGAAAACCTGCATAACATCGGCGGGATAAATCTATATAAGGATATAATGCTTGTGGAATGATTATTTTGCAGATTCCTGGAGTTTATAAGTTAGAGATTTAATAAAAACTTTTTATGATTCCGGTAGAAAAACAAAACTTTCAAAAATTTCAGAAAATTAAAACCTGACGCCGTCAGGTTGTAAGGCCTGACGCCGTCAGAAATGATCTGACAGAATTCTCATGTTAAGTTTCCGAAAAATTTCTGGAAAAACCTATACCTTACTTCCTGGAATTCCTGCAAAACATCATTATGACTCGATACAAGCATTTGACTCAAACAATTACTAATATGTATGTTAATTTAATACTGTTATGATTCATGTTCATTTGTTCTAATAAACCGATTTGGATTTCCCTTACACTTATCTTTTGCAAAATACCTTTATATGTAGTTAAGACGAAGTTAAAAACAAGATAAAGCATTTTCACAATTTAGTTTTGAACATGAATCAATAATAATAAAAATTAAACATACATACGGAAGCAAATAAAATCAAACAAACAAACAAATAAACACACAAAGCAAATAAAGCTTGGGTTGCCTCCCAAGAAGCGCTTTTATTTATTAACGAGTCTTGTAGCTAGACTCAAAGTCATCGTACATTACGTGACTTCTTCATCAAAAGTTATGTCTTCCTCCTTGATCATTTCATTACCATTCTCTTGATAATGCTTGACTCGTTGTATATTCACAGTGAATTCTCTATCCTCGTTGTCAATCAACACAACGGCTCTGGTTTTAGAGGAGCTCCTTACGGTAAAAGGTCCATACCATCTAGATTTAAGTTTTCCAGGAAATAGCCTTAAGCGAGAATTATATAATAAGACCTTGTCTCTTTCTGAAAACTCCTTGGGTCTCTTAATCTGTTGGTCATGCCATCTTTTTGCCCTTTCTTTGTATGTAATGGAAGATTCATAAGCCTCTAATCTCAATTCATCGAGTTCTTGGAGCTGTAAGAATCTATTTGTTCCTGCAACCGTATAATCCAAATTACAAGCCTTAAGTGCCCAATATGCCTTGTGTTCCAGTTCTACTGGAAGGTGGCATGCCTTGCCATATACCATACGAAACGGGGTTGTCCCGATTGGTGTCTTATAAGCGGTTCGAAATGCCCACAAAGCTTCATCGAGCTTAAAAGACCAATCTTTTCTGTTTTGATTGACCGTTTTCTCTAATATTCTCTTTATGGCTCTATTAGTGTTTTCGACTTGACCGTTGGTTTGAGGATGGTAAGCGGTGGAGAATCGGTGAGAGACTCCATATCTTTTCATAACTTTCTCCATTTGCGAATTGCAAAAATGGGTTCCCCTGTCACTAATAAGAGCTTTCGGAATTTCGAACATAGCGAACAATTTTTTTAAGAAATGAATTACTACCCTAGCGTCGTTAGTCCTAAGGGCTTGTGCTTCCACCCATTTCGAAACATAATCAATGGCCACTAAGATGTATTCATTCCCTCCTGAAGATGGGAAGGGTCCCATGAAATTAATTCCCCAAACATCGAAAACCTCGCAAACTTGTATATAATTCTGCGGGGCTTCATCCCTCCTAGAGATATTCCCAGCTCTTTGACACGCGTCACAAGTCTGTATCATTCCCTTCACATCACGAAATATTGTAGGCCAATAGAATCCCACGTCGAAGACCTTTCGTGCAGTAGTGTTCATTCCGTGATGCCCTCCAGATGGACCTGCGTGACACTCTTTCATAATTCTGATAGCCTCCTTTTCCGAAACACAACGCCTGATTACTTGATCCGGACATCTTCGGAATAAGAAAGGTTCATCCCAAAAGTAGTATTTTAATTGATTGAAGAACCTCTTTTTTTTCATGTCTGCTCATATGCTCAGGAATGACTCTACTTGCCAGGTAGTTAGCATAATCCGCATACCATGGTTCAGAATCATTTATTGACATGAGCTGCTCTTCAGGAAATGACTCCCGAATCTCACTCTTGTCAGATTCAGCGAGGCTGGGGTTTTCGAGACGAGAGAGATGATCAGCCGCAAGATTCTCTGCTCCTTTCTTATCACGAATCTCTACATCGAACTCTTGCAATAGTAAGATCCAACGAAGTAACCGCGGTTTAGCATCCTGTTTAGTGAAAAGATATCGAATAGCTGAATGGTCCGTAAAAACAACCGTTTTAGAAAGGACAAGATATTGGCGAAACTTATCAAAAGCAAATACCACGGCTAGTAATTCCTTTTCAGTGGTAGTGTAGTTTTCTTGAGCAGGATTCATGGTTTTGCTAGCGTAGTATATTGGCTGAAAGTGTTTGTTAAGCCTTTGGCCTAATACTGCTCCAACAGCATAATCGCTAGCATCGCACATGATTTCAAAGGGTAACTCCCAGTTAGGGGTGACCATAATTGGAGCTTGGGTAAGTTCCTGCTTCAATCGATCGAATGCATCCTTGCACTCTTGAGAGAAGTCGAACGGGGCATCCTTCATGAGCAACTGAGTCATTGGTCTAGCTATCTTTGAGAAATCTTTAATGAATCTCCTATAGAAGCCAGCATGACCCAAGAAGCTACGGATTGCCTTAACAGTTGTTGGATAGGGAAGTTTGGATATAGCTTCAATTTTTGCCCGGTCTACTTCAACTCCACTTCCTGAAATTTTGTGCCCAAGCACAATCCCTTCTTTTACCATAAAGTGGCACTTTTCCCAGTTTAGTACCAAGTTAGTCTCCTCACAATGTTTGAGCATTTTCTCAAGGTTAGCAAGACAGCGATCAAAAGAGTTTCCAAAGACCAAAAAATCATCCATGAAGACCTCCATGCTGTCTTCCATTAACTCATGGAAGATTGCTGTCATGCAGCGCTGGAAAGTGGCGAGGGCATTTCATAGTCCAAAGGGCATTCGCTTGTAGGCGAAGGTGCCATAATGGCATGTAAACGTAGTCTTTTCTTGGTCCTCAGGAGCGATAGGGATTTGGAAATACCTTGAGAACCCATCTAGGAAGCAGTAGTACTCATGCCCCGCTAACCTTTCCAACATTTGGTCGATAAATGGGAGAGGGAAATGATCCTTTCGGGTTGCATCATTCAACTTCCTATAATCGATGCACACACGCCATCCAGTTACTATTCGTTGAGGTACTAACTCATCCTTATCGTTCTTAACCACCGGCATTCCTCCTTTTTTTGGTACAACCAGTACAGGACTTACTTATGGACTGTCTGAGATTGGGTAAATTAGTCCCGCATCTAGGAGCTTAACGACTTCCTTTTTTACGACTTCCTTTATGTTGGGGTTTACTCGCCTTTGAGGTTGCACGGTGGGTTTATAATCCTCCTCCATGAGGATTTTATGTGTACAAAAGGTTGAGTCAATCCCCTTGATGTCGGCTACACTCCATGCTATAACTCCTTTATATTTTTTTAAAACTCCTAAGAGGTTATCCTTTTGTTCACTTTCCAAAGAAGAGTTTATGATTACCGGAAGTTGATCTTTTCCTTGGAGGAAAGCATATTCCAGGTTGTTTGGGAGTTCCTTGAGTTCTAACGTGGGTGGCTCGATGATGGAAGGTTTAAGTTTGTTCTCGGGTTTACGAAGCTCAAGCTGTTCGATTTCTTGTCTGGGATAGAAGGAGACTGCATTCACATCCATAGTCTTCTCCTCCTCTAAGATGGGTAAGAAAGCTTCATCTCGCAACCAACCAGCTTCCACCTGTTCATCTATACAATTGTCAATCTCATCGGATAGTTCATTGATTTATCCGATGAAATACAGCCGATTAGCTGCTTCGAGAGAAAGATTCATTGTGTCCTTGATGTCGAAGGTTAAGCTATCGGTCCCTACTCGTAAGGTTAGTTTGCCGTCATGAACATCAATAACAGCGCGAGCAGTTGCAAGGAATGGCCTCCCCAGAATGATGGGCACTAGGTCATCTTCTTCCATCTCTAAGATGACGAAGTCAACTGGAAATTTGAACTTCCCTACCTTAACCAGCACATTCTCACATATTCCTAAGGGGTATTTGACTGATCTATCGGCTAGTTGGATGTTCATACGGGTTGGTTTCAATCCAGAATACCCTAACTTGAGGAACATGGAATGCGGCATAAGATTGATACTTGCTCCTAAGTCGGCTAAAGCATTCTTGACTGAAAGAGATCCTATTGAACAGGGCAAGGTGAAACTACCTGGATCGTCCACCTTCTTTGGCAGCCCTCGTTGAGTCACCACAGAACATTCTTCTCCTAAGGTTACAAGACCCTCGAGCCCGTTTCTGTTGGTTAGCAGCTTCTTGAAGTATGTAATATATTTGGGCATATGGTAACATGCATCGAGAAGGGGTATGGTGACGACCGAATCCTTCAAATATGACAAGAATCTTTTATCATCATTTTCGACCTTTTGATTCTTGAGGCGGGACGGGTATGGGACTTTAATGGGCTGTTTGGTTGGAGTAGGTGGAGAGGGAGTTACTGGAGGGGTTTGCTCGGGATTTCCATCGTTCACATTACCTTCCTCCTCATGAGGGGTGTCGGGTTACATGACGTTAGATTGTTGAGCTGGGTAAGGTGGATCCTTAGTAGTTGTTCCAGCACGAGTGGTGATGGCGAGTAAGGGATCTCTTTGATTTGTCTGAGGTTCGCCAAGGCCGTCGAGAGTGGCATTGAGTTCTGCGAATTTTTCCCTCAGGTCGTTTTGTTGGCTATTGATGAGGTTGTCAAGACCTTTTAGTTGTAGATTCTTTTCAAGCGTGAAATGCCCAAGATCATCCTCAAAAGTGCTCCTAACCTTGTAGTCAGGGTATTCTCCTCCTCCCTCTTCTCTCACAAGATTTCCCCAAGGGGTAAAATCATTGTTTTGGTAGAAAGTTAAAAGCGAAGGATCATCGAAGATGTCGTAGCTTGACAAGCATACTTGTTCGGTGGTGGTATCATCCCCGCATTCCTCCACTTCATGCGGGCCACCACAATGGTCACAGATCAAGTATGGGTTTGATAACCGTTTAGTTGGTTGTGACTTGTCTAGATAAGATACTTGATCATTCAATCTACTCAACCGGCTAGCAAAAGGAGGTTCTTTCATGATCTTGGAAACGCTCATGATCGAATCGGGTTCATCCCAGGTATCGTCTTGATCATTTGCGTATTCCTCAATTCTATTCCATCCTTCCTCAGCGCTTAGTTTGGCTATTTTTCCTTTCACCGAATTATTAATGCCAAATTGGTCGCTTTTAGGGACACTTTCATAAAAGATTTGGACAAGAAGCCAGAGTTCAATGCCATGATGAGGGACTTGTCTAATTAGATCTTTGAATCTGATCCAGGATTCGTGAATGGGTTCAGCTGGTCCAACAAGGAAGCGGAAGATCTCGTCCCTTAACGTTGAAGTTCTTCCTATGGGAAAGAATTTCTCATAGAATTTTGAGATAAGCTGTTCCCATGTGAAGATGGACTCGGAGGGGAGTTTGTTATACCAATCTTTGGCTTTCTCATAAAGGGTGAAGGGAAATAATCGTAGCCGGGAGGTATCTCTAGTGGCTCCGTCCGTATGGAGGGTATCCACTATTTTTAGGAAGTCTTTGATGTGCTGGATTGGATCATCACTTTTCAGTCCGTGAAACTTGCATACACTTTGGGCAAGCCAAATTTTGGTTGCACGCAAGACCCCATTCGTGTGTTCATTAGGAAAAACAATAGCATTGGAAAAACCGCGAGGGGTGGGGGAAGAGTAGTCCTTGAGGGATTTAGGTATTGGGTTTTCGGGAACCTCCATATCGTGATTGGTTTGAGGGCTAGGAGGTGTAGAGTGAGGATTGGATTCTTCCTCGGAGAGGGCATCATCAAAATTGATCGTGGATGGTTCGGCCGCTTGGTGGTGTCGCCTTAATTTATGCATTTCCCTTTCGGGTTCAGCATAGGGTGTGGCACGAGTTTTGATCGAGCTACGGCTCCTAGTGATTCTAGGATTAGGGGGGTTATCATCCAAAATTAGGGAATATCCTCCTAAAGTGTGTGCTCTACGAGTTTGGTTTTGTCGTGGTGGTGGGTTGTTGGGATCAAGGATATTACCACCTTCCATGATGTCGGATGGTAATGGTTACGAACAAAGAAACGAAGAAAAAAGATAGACTAAAGAAAACCTCGAAAAATAAAATAAAAATCTCACTAGAAAGGAATCTAGTGAGTAGACCTAATAAAATAAAAATTCAACCTAAACAATAACTAGTCCCCGGCAGCGGCGCCAAAAACTTGATGCGTGGTTTTGCGACCTTACAACAGGTTTTACCTCTCGAGGGATCTCAAGAGGCTTGCAATCCCCACCAGGCAGTGTACCTGACCGATGTAGTATAGTGTAGTGGCAAGTACCGGGGGATTGATCGTTCTCTAGGGGAATAGTGTCGTTAGGATTGAAAAACTACTCTAATAGGTCTAAGGGTGAGGAAAGATTCTTTTTTTGTATTTTTATATTTTTTATGAAAGCAAGTAAAATCTCGGGTTTGAAGGAGTGGGCGGAATTAGTTGATAGTCAACTAACCCAAATATCTACAATTGCAAATAAAATAAAATAACTGAAAATGAAAAGGTTGTGGAACTTATATGGAGAGAATGTGTTTACTTAGATTTCCTTACTCCCTAACTATCTTTTACCGGTTGATTAGTATGTATTAATTGCGTGGATGACGGGTGTATTCCTTAATACCAATCGTGGGGTGGCGTACGTACTTCCCCAACTCTTATAAGCTCCTACTTCACTCCTATGTCGAGCCGGCTAAGAAGCTCCTAACATGGGATCACTAGAATTCACTCATGCATTAAATACAACCATAAAAACCTTAGTACACATTGATTCATGTTTCTTAAGACGTTCAAGCAAGTTACCGTATAGGAGGTTAGCCAGTTTTCTTAAGCCTAACATCGATAAACAATCATCCAATACAATTAATAACACACCAACAACCGATAATCAATAGTTAGGTTTCATTAGATCTAAGCAAACACAAGATAAATCTAGCCTAGCATGTTAATTAAAAGACAAGAACAAGATATAATCAAACAACACATAGACATATTGAATGATTAATTGATTACTTATCTTCAATTAAACATGGGAGATCCAAGGGTATAAAACCCTTAAAAATGGCAGAAAATTCATCTAGGGTTTCTCCTCACAAAGTTGCACACTAATGACTAAAAATTGCAAAACTATATATAGAATTTAGGGGCTGACGGCGTCACGTTGTAGGAGGTGACGCCGTCACCTCGCCGTGGCTAGGGTTCCCGGATGGTCTTCCTGACGCCGTCCCTTTTTAATCCTCCAAAATCCACTCTGGCGCGTCAAGGGTTGACGCCGTCACAATTGTGCTTGACGCCGTCTCTCTTTAACTTAAACCGTGACGGCCTTGATCACCTTAAAGGGTGACGCCGTCAGACTTCCATTGTAAAACTTTCTGGCGCGTCACGTGTATTTGTCATATCCACCTCTTTTGCCAAGCCGTGACGCCGTCAGGAGCAATCCTTGACGCCGTCACGTGTACTTTTCCAGCAGCTTTGGAGACTTTGTCGTTTTCTTCACTTTTATGCTCCAAAAAACGTCCAAAATGCTTCCTTTTCCAGATTTCTTCTCCAAAGTACCTAAAATGACAAAAGGAACGATTTAGGGCAATATTTGATCAAATAAATACGATTTAGGGCTTCAATAACATATAACACATAAAAGATGTGAGTTTGGCCGATTGTTTTAGAGAGAGAAAGAGAGAATGGGAACTAGAGAGAGAAAGTGAAATCTATTAGGTTAAAGTGAGAAGAGTTCCAACCCTTCCCACACTTGGGAATGTGTATTTATACTACTAGATAAGTTGCCCCTACTGGGCTGTGGAGTGAGCTGACAGTGGGTAAAGACCCGACCCAACTCTACAAATACTAATATAACTAAACTAATACTAATAATACTAATAATCATACGAGCTACTTTAATGCCAATGAGTATTCGGGGTGACCGAGTCTTCATATGAATATTTATATTCCTAACAGTCAGGCGTCAAAAGAATCTTTAAACCGTAAGGTGATGTTGCACGGGATAATGCAACATATAGTTGCCCATGGCTGAAAACTGGCTGCGGAAGATAGACGCCAATTTTGTTGAGAGACTGGCCCTGACTTTTATTGATTGTCATAGCGTAGCAGACTTTTACTGGAAACTGTTTGCGTTTGAAAATGAAAGGGTAGTTTGGGTCTTTGTGTGTCAACGGCATTCTTGGAATATATACTTTCTCCCCAATTCTTGTTCCTGTAATAATCTCTGCTTCAATATGCTTTGACATAAGGTTTTTGACTATCATTCTTGTACCGTTAAAGAGCCCGCCTGCGAGATTGACATTTGTGAGTAGCATGATTGGAACTCTAATTTTTAGCTGAAGCTTGTTTGGTGGTAAACCTGGAAATTTGAAAGTGTTTAGGTATTCTGGTAGGTATAACATTTCAGTTGCAGCTCCATCTCTTCCAACAGGGATCGCTTCATCTGAACTTATGTATATTGTAGGTTCTCCTTGTAGCTGGGACAATATTCTTTCATTTATGGCATCGGCGGTCTTATTCTTGGGGCATATGATTGCTTTCTCCTGTAAGACTTGCGCCGTTGGTTCTTTTAATGTTTCTTTATCATAGATGAAATCAATAAGTTATTATATGCTGTTGTCACCATTTGGTATCTGATATTGTGTAGGAATTGTAATCCAGCTAGCCTCCTGTGGATCTTGTTCGTCAGGTTGTCCAACTCTTCCGTTACCAACTTCTAGCAGCCATGTGGAGAAGTCACTTACTATCTTTCTTTCCTCTTCAGTCAGGTTTGTCTTAAGTACTCTCATGTTACGTTTAAGCTTGTAGACTTTAAAATGGCACCACAAATGTGATCTAGCAATTGAAGAGGCAATTATCTGTGATTTTGTTCCTTTTTTTAACTGGTAATGTTTGCCTGAAGTCTCCACCTAAAATAACCGGTTTTCCACCAAACGGTTTTTCTGAGTTGCTTAAAATATCTCTTAGAGTTCTATCAAGCGCTTCAAAACACCTTCGGTCATTCATTGGCGCTTCATCCCATACAATCAAATCAGTTTGAATAAGTAACTTTGCCATCATCGTATTCTTTTTATGCTACACATTGATTCGTCAGTCAATTCCAGGGGTATTTTAAATCTTGAATGAGCCATTTGGCCAAATGGTAAAAGCAAAGAGGAGATACCTGAAGATGCAACCGCCAAGACAATCTTCCCTTCTGAACGTATGGTGTTAATAATCGTTTTCCAAAGGAAGGTTTTCCCTGTTCCACCGTGGCCATAGACAAACACCAATTCCTGTTTTTTATTGTTACATGCATTGATTATAAGTTTATAAATTTGTATCTGTTCAATATTTAATTTAACAACTGAGCTAGCGACATCCTCTTTCAATTGTTCACGGTTGTAGTTCCTTTCTTCCATCAACAATCTATTTTGCAAATCGTCAAGAAGATGTTGTGGAGGCAAGGAGAAACCAAATTCTTTGACTGATTTGGAACGGCTGTTGAGGATCATTTCTATTTCATAAATGATATAGTCCTTGATCTCAGGACTGTTTACATGTAGGTTTCTAACGCCACTTGTTTGCGAAGCTTTTCTTGGGATGTCATCTGCCATACGATGCCAGTGCCTTTCCCAAAGTTGCAGAGGTTCTGCAACTTCACAGTAAATCAAAATGTGAGCAAAAAATGCACGTAATTCCGCAGCTGTTGCTGACATTGCCGCTTCTTGTAGTGTTGTGTCCCACTCTTTGTCGTCATCAAGCAGACCCATGGCCTGACATGCTTCACGATATGTGTTAAACACTTTGTTGTTAACGGTACGGACATCAACAAACGATTTGCAGAGCTCTCTTGTGGCTGGATGTACGTATACCAATCTGCCAACTGAATATTTACTTTTAACTTTTCTACGCCTCCATGTTTTTGTGTCTTCATACCAAACATACTCTGAAGGGAAGTCTAAATATGTTAAATGCCTTCCGTCTTCAAACATTTCATTATACGCAAACCATTGTGTGAGAGTTGTTAATTTTCTTCCATCATCTGCTACAACGTGTCCGAGAGGTTCTTTATCACGAAAAGTGATTTTTTGCTATCTTTAAGGTGAACTGCAAGTATCTGCACAGCCGGCTCTCTATGGTGTATCGGGAAATCAAGTATCCTCCAACAGGCTTCAAGTGGACATACAAAGTGGCCGTCAATAAAGTTTTTTATTTCATCTATCAGTATCTTTGGAGCAGATGACGATGGTCCTGGATCACCGATTGGTTTTATAATACGCGCAGCAATTCGATATGTGCCTTTGGAGATATATTTGAATAGGTACTTTATCAACATGCTCCAGCCACAATATTCAACATTAATGTAAGCATGGAACATGAGACAAAGTAGACAGTTATATGGTACAACGTACGTGTTGTCTAATTTGAGCTCACCTTTTGGCACATAAGCTGGTGTTCTTCTTCTCCGATAATGTACGTGCCAGTTGTCGTCAAAGTAAGTAGTTTCATTGTATTTTTTTGGAAAATGCTTGCTGAAAGCACCTTCTTGCATACAGGGGGCATTTGGTTTAGGATTTCCTATGGCCCATGCATCATCATATCGACAACAACTCTATATGCCTCTGGATCAGATGTTTTGTCTGGTAGTTCTGCGGAAATGAAATTGTCTATTTCTTCTGGATTTTTTATTTTGTCTTTTGCGACTACCCATAAGAGTGTGTGACAGTGTGGAAGGCCGCGTTTTTGAAACTCGATTGTGTAAAGAACTGCAGTAAAAAAATGTAATGAGTAAGAACATTAAGGTTTACAGAATGAAGTTTATATTGGACAATTTAGTTTTTGGGTTAATATAATGGTACAAAAGTATTACTTACCTCCAGTACAACGACCAAAGATCTTTTGTTCTTTGAGAATTGTTAAAAAATCTTCCACCTTTTGCTCAAAAACCCGGTCCACTATATCAGGCCTGTCTGATGTGGTGAGTTCTGGATATCTTCTCATTCGGCGTTTGATTTCTGGCCAATTAACGTTGCATGTAAAAGTTATGAAAAATTGAGGGTTACCAAGAACTCTGCATATGGCAAGTACATCAAGATAATGGGTAAACATGTACCTTGGGCCGCCCATGAAACTTGAGGGAAGGATTATTTTTTGGCCTATATCAGCTCCAAAATGGTCTCCTTTTGACATCGCATCGCAAATGCCTGAAAGGCATTCAGTTCTCAGGTTGTTCTGCTTGGATCGTATGAAATCGAGTCTTTCTTGTTCAAGTGTACAATAAGCAACGACAACATATTGTTGGAATAACCTGGCACCTTTAAAGAGAAGACCGAACTAGTCATACCGTTCATGTAACTGGTATTTATAATACATATTCATAGATAGCTTCTTCCTTTTCCTAGTTACATTGACACCTTTTAATGTCAATTTTGTATTTTAACTGGGCTGACCATAAACAAAGAGGAGAGGGAATTGGAGAGACATGTATGAACTATGAAGTTTGTTCATTTTTTTTGGGTGTCGATCTTTATACTCTACGATAATGTCATAATCTGTTTGGCTGTTTGCATTAGTTTGAAAGAGGATTGCTCCAAGAGTTCTAGAAGAAGGGAGCTGATATTCTTGAGCTCCAACTACATTATAAAGCTGGATCATGAATTCAGGTACATTTTCTTCATTAAGTTTATCTCTTGCTGTTCTGAATAGCTTAACCAATTCGTTGTGTTCATCCAATATTTGTATCAAGCTTTCTACTATTTCACCCTTCAAACCACTCCGTTCTGTTCCACCAAAAGGCTCCATCCTGTTACGAACCTCATTTTCCGTATCATAGATATAAAGTTGCAGAAACCTAGGGTCTTCCCCATTGGTTGGGCACAATGTACCTATCCAATGGTGTATCTGACCCGAAATTTTGAATACATACGGCCCTCTTCCATTGTTTATTGATTCATCAATTTCTGCCCCAAAAGATGTCATACTAAACATCTGGTTATACGCCCGTATGTTATCTAATAAATGTTTATTTTTGAAAAGGTGTTTGAACTCCTCCACAACATATTGTGTACTTTGGGTAAGATTGATGAGAATTTCCTTTCAACCTTTCGCCATACCAAAACGTTGCATTGCAATACTGACATGCATAATCAGAATCGCCTAAATCAATGTACAAACGTGACACACCTGCACGTTTAAAGCCAAAACGATTTTAGAAATACTTTCCTGTTAACATAAATTATTAGGTAAAATTAAATTTGATATTCTTATTATTATAATTAATTCTTATACCCTCAGTGCAGGCCTGTGTTGAAGGCATAGACAAATAGTCAGTTGTATGTTGCCTTTTTGATCGAGGGTCTCTTGTATGGGTAGGTGGATTTTCACACTCCAGGTGCCTTTTATGTCCTGTATATGTTGCTGCAGCTGTTGTCTTTTGCTGACTTGTCTGTTTTTCTATGGTATTGGTCACATACACCTGATCATTTTGTGTGTTGGCATAACCTTGTACAGCATCTGCATTTAGTATGAATTGTTTAATTTGTAATTGATAATTTCTGTTTAAACATATCCTGTGTTAAAAAAGGATAATGGTAATTAGTATACAGAATTACACTATTGTTGTAACTATTAATGTCATGGATGTCGTAGGAATTAGTCGAATGAATAAGTGTATTTTATACTGCCTTACGCTATGTGGCTTAATTTTTCTAATAAAGTGTTAATTGTTGAATGGCTAGGAAAAATGGTTACCTTCTTAGTGATCATACACCGGCGGTCTAAAAGAAATGCCACATTTATGGGAGTCTTCTGAAATGTGCCTGGATTCTTGTATATAGGAGCAGTCTTCATTAATGGAGGTAGGTTGAAAGGTATGATAATCATCATGTGTATTACAACGATAATCATTATGCGTTAATCCTACATGGAGGATAACCAAAATTTAAGTGTCATTAAATTTAAGTACATAACGTGTAATAAATTCTAAAACTTACTTGTACTATTCGATATAGTGTTGCTTTTATGATGTGAACCTTCATTAATCAATGTAGATGGTAAATAATGAGAGGGATCCTCTAAACTGCAATTATCATGAGTGTGCATTAACTCTGCATAAATAAGCAAAAAGTTAGTTTGTATAAAATTTAGTTGCATTAAATATGATAAATGCATGAAACTGACCTTTTTTTTGGTGTTTTGGAATGCATATAGATTTGCTGGAGGTGGTTTACGTTTGCGAGTGTCTCGTATGACATTGTCAGTATGTTCATTCAGATTCGACGGCCATTCTTCTGGTAAGTTTTCGGCTCCTTGTAAACATTGGGGACCAGTTTGTAGGGTGTTTAGTTCAGACGTTCCTTCATCTGCAGACCAACAGGTGGTACCATAATCTTTTGGCATGGCATTGTTTGTTGGTCTACGATAGCGAGCCTGTTTTTTCAACCATTTTTGCTGCTCTACAGCATCTAACTCAGATGGGGGTTGCATATGCAATACATGCTTACCATTTAAGTTATACATATAATTCTCAAATTGAGGCGACATATATATTCTTAAAGATCTTGTATTTCTAGGCATCTTTTAGATTGCAAAGTAGATATTTTAAGGAAATATAGAATATATAATAAGTATGTATGCAATTTACAGTGCTGGGCAACAGTTTTTGGGAATAATACATACATAAGTATAAAGGTTAGTAAACAAAAAATCCATATGGTTAAGTTAAAGTAGCAAACAGATTATATGTAAACATACCGGTAATTACAAAGTGCAAGCTTGTAGTTTTGGATTTTGTTTAGTAGCTGCATGAAAGAAGCAAAATTTAGATAACAACAGCAGTGTAAAAAACAACCCAAAGGTGGCCACTGTTAACATACCTATGCAAAACAAAGATTTTATTTTTTTGTTTCTTCTTGATGGCTAATATGTTAGATCAGAATAGAGAAAGCTTGTGATGGAAGTTTCTGGGTTTTTATGATGTGCAGGATAGTATGTGTACACAATGGCAACAGTGGAGAAGCATCTAAACTTGGTATCCGAGCTTGAATATGTACTGCTACAGTGACCATTTGCGGAGTTTTGTGTATCAACAGTTGTTACAACAGTGTATTTTATGAATATAAGCCACACACTTTGCAATTAGTTGTTACATTTGTAATTAGTTATCATTAATTAATTTGTTAAACCACCAAACAGTAGGGTACAAATGTTAGCAACATTGTTTACTGTTAAAGCAACTGTTACGAACAATCTTTTGAAGCAATCAAATCCTGGGGTTTTATATATATATATATATATATATATATATATATATATATATATATATATATATATATATATAATGAACATATTTAGAGTTTCAAGTCGATCTATTATTGGGCATGTGGACATCCTTTCACTATTAAGCCCAAATAATGAAAAATGAAAAATGATTTACGTTATGTCCATGAAGTTTTGCCTGATTAACATAGTAGCATTAGGCCCTGTTCCATGCATATTAAACTAACTCCCAGCCTTCAGCAATTACGTAAACTTATGATTGAATGCAGAAATGAGTTTTAATAACGAACGCCTTTTTTTTTTTATCTCAAAAGAGTTTTCACTTAAAAAAAATCTGTAGGTTAGGGGAAAGCAACGTAAGTTTGTTGTTTACCAGTATCCGTCACCAACTTTGAATCTTTTGATATAAGAAATAACTTGCTATTATACAGTGAGTAAGCAACTTTGAATATGCTGAGAAGAAGCAACTAGTTACTTGTTGAAATAACTTTTTCAATAAAAACGTTCATTACCATACAATGATAGTTTAATCCCTCACATCAAAGTATAAGGGCCGTCATGTAAATAACCTATAGTATGTTTAATATCTATTTAGTAGGTATAGATTAGTATAAGGGTGCATGGTGACAAGAATCAAATATGGTAACCTCCATCAAAAGAATCAACGCCTCTAGGGGATACACCGATTCAGAAAGAGGCGCCAAACAGTTCATCACCAAATAATCAAAGAGTCATGACTTTGCATGAAGGGTTGTGATGATTTGAAGATGTCTCTTAGATTAGTATAAATAGATAGTTTGTATATTCATTGTATCAACAACAATTACAGCAATACAAAAAGTTCTTGTTAATTAATTGTTCTTTCAATTTCGTTATTATTTTGATCCAACAGTGGTATCAGACCGGTTATCGCTCGTGGGAAAGAGAAAGCTTAATCGATTCAAGAAATAAGCGGGGGCAAATCAGAAATTGATTGAGATTCAATTAAAGTTTGACGGCATCATCATCGATCTGCTTACAGGTTTGACCAGAATTCGATTTATAAGTAGGGGTTGTTATTTGAAATCATTATAGTGCAATAAAGAAATACAGACAAGATCAAAGTATTGCACTTTAATTGGGATTCTCAAATTTAAGGCAAAGGATATTTGGTTCTGTTGTTTCGAACCAAAGGAAAAAGGCAAAGTCATGTTTGACTTTTGAAACACAACAACCACGCATCCAAGGAATTAGGAAATTTGTAAAATTTATATTTTCAAGAATCACAAGATCTACATATTTTGAGTATTTAGTGGATTAGATTATTGGATAAGAAAACAACGGTTTAGAAGTTTGGTCGGGGGATTGAGATCATTAGCAGGAAGGCGGGCTTGATTATCATTAGCCAGAAGGCGGGATTGATTATCAACAGCGAAGCGAAATTGATCAGGATCAACAGCGGGGAAGCAGGTTTGATTGTCAGAGACGGAGAAGCAGGATTGATTGTCATTAGCAGAAGGCGGGATTGACAATCATTGGCAAGACGAGTTTGACTTTCAACAGCGAGGCAGGTTTGATCAAGAACCAGAGGACCAAAGAAACCAGGCTTGTTGATATAAATAATGCCTAAACACGTTATTAATATTTTTCGATATCTCTACGTTGTGATAATCACAAAATGTAAAATCATTAATCGAAAAATTATGACGTAAACAAGTATTTAGTTGTAAATATCTATTTCTACAACTCAAATCACTTAAGGTATGAATGAACTAATGCTTAATGCATTATATGATCAAAGGAACATTTTCTTAATAACTAGATTTTTTATAAAACATCAAAAACATTTTATATATTTTTGAAAAACATTTTTGGCATTAAATAAAAATGTTTAATCTTTTATAAAAATATGAATTCAAATTTTTAACCAAAATCAGTTAAAATGTTCCAGAAAAACCTTCCCCACAAAAGGACAAAATTGGCCAACGGACAGAAGGGGCGGCCCCGTTAATTTTACTAGGCGGCCCCCTTAATTATTAAGGGGACCGCCCCCGCTCCAGTAGACTTCCAGCTGTCCAATTTTTCTCCTATAAATACCAGTCTTCTCCTGGACTTTTACTCACCTTTTGCACACTAAAAATTTCTGTTTTAAATCACATTTCATATCTTCAAAATCCTTTGATCATATAATCTTAAGCTTTGGTTTCTAAGTGATCCAAGCTTCCACCACCAAAAGTGCAAAAGAAGAACTCTACTTCAACTAGTGAAGAAGTGTTATTACTTACCTCATTCAATTGTGTTGTTGTGTAAAGTGTTGTGTAGTTGTGATAAGTAGATCTAAGTGTAATTACATAGTAGTGTTGTAAATTAGTTGTGAAGTAGTTGTGAATAAGTAGTTGTGAAGTAGTTGTGAAGAAGTAGTCGTGAAGAACTAGTCGTGAAGCCGTTGTGAAGAAGTTGTGAAGAAGTCGTGAAGCCGTCGTGAAGAACTCGTGATTAAGTCGTGTAGAAGTTGTGTATAAGTTGTGAGATTGGTTCTAGCTACGATTAGGACTCGACATCTAGCTTTGTGTCGTTAAGCCGGTGTAAGCTAAAGTTGTGTAAGGTTTCTCCGCCATAAGGGAGTTTGTTGACATAGTGAAGAAAACTCTCGAGTAGGTGACTCGAGGAGTGGAGTAGGGCAAGGAAGGTGTCCTTGTAGCTGAACCACTATAAATCTCCGTGTTGTGGTTTGATCTTTCCATCTTTCTCTTTTATTTCATTACATTTACAATACTTGCATTACTTATCTATATTTGTTTATATATGTTCATATTGATCAAGAGTTGAATTCACATAAGATAGAATCGAAGTTTTTAAAAAGTAAACAAAAAGTTTTTCATAAATTAAAAAGACGTAAAACTATTCATCCCCCTTCTAGTTTTTCACAATTGGTATCAAGAGCCACGTCAAACAAGATTTTTAAAATTAACTGTATTTTAAAACTTGAAACGATCTATGGAATCTGAAAAATATTTAGAAGGGCAATCTATGCAAAGACCACCACTATTTGAAAGTGATGGATTTTTATATTGGAAAAATCGATTCGAAACTTATGTGAAGTCAAAAGATCTAGATCTTTGGCATGTTATTACTAATGGTGATTTTTTACCTATTCAACATAATCTTGAAACTAAAAAGGATGAAATTGTACCTTTTGAAAAACAAAGTGATGATTTAAAAAGAAAACTTTCTAAAAATAATGAGGCTAAAATGGTTATTTATAATGCGCTACCACGTAAAGAATATGAAAGAATCTTTATGTGCGAAACCACAAAAGAAATTTGGAACTCTTTACTAATAACTCACCAAGGTAATAGTCAAGTCAAAGATAATAAAATAGATCTTCTTGTTCAACAATATGAACAATTCACGATTCCGGAAGAGGAATCAATTGATAATGCATTTGCTAGGTTTAACACAATCATCACAAGTTTAAAGGCACATGATGAGAGTTTTTCTAGTAAGAATTTTGTCAGGAAATTTCTTAGGGCTCTTCATCCAAAGTGGCGGGCTAAAGTTACGGCGATTGAAGAATCAAAGAACTTGTCAACTCTTCAACTTGACGAGTTGATTGGCAACTTGAAAGTCTACGAAGCAATAATCAAGAAAGACTTCGAGATGGTCAAAGGAAAGAAAGAGCAAAGCAAGTCAATCGCGTTGAAAGCTAGGAAAGCATCAAGTGACGAGGATAGCTCAACCTCCGAAAGTGATGATGAAGAATATGCCATGGCCGTAAGAGACTTCAAGAAGTTTTTCAAAAGACGAGGAAGATTCGTTAGACAACCACATGACGAAAGGAAAACACTCCAAAGAAACAAAGACGACAAAGGTAGCAAGAGCAAGAGAAAGTGTTTCAAATGCGGTGATCCAAATCATCTCATTGGAAGATGCCCTATGATGTCAAAGGAGCAAAACCAAATGGCGTTCATTGGAGGAGCATGGAGTGACAGTGAAGAAGACGAGAAAGAAACCACAAAAGAAGAGAAGTGTCTTATGGCTAAGACATCAAGTGAGGTACGTTCCGAAACCGAATACTTTAGTGATGAAAATTTATCATTAGATGAAAAAGACCTAGATAACGAATATAATAGGTTATGTATATTAGGCCAAAAAGTAATGACTAAAAATAAAATCTCTAAAACACATTAATAATCAATTAGAAAAAGAAATACTAGAATTAAAAATTAAACTACATAACTTAGAAAAGGGAAAAGAAATTCTTGAATGTAAAACATGTCAAGAAACAAAAAATGAAAATGAAATACTTAAGGAGGAAATTTGTAGGCTTAACAAATTCGAAAATAGTAGTAACTCTCTTAGGGAAATAATAAGTATTCAAAGAGTATCAAGTGATAAAACCGGATTAGGATTTAATTCAACTAAGGATTCAAATAGTCAAACTAAAAATGTAAAGTTTGAATGTGAAAACTAGTGAGCAAAAACCTTTAGAGTCAAAACCTAAGTATATACTTATAAAAGATAGAAAAATACCCATAGCTAGTGATGAGGAAGTAAAAAACCTTTTGTAAACCATCCTTAAAAAATGAAGTAAAATACTCTAAACCAAGGTTAAGGTCAAAAACACCTCCACCTAGAAGACCACCTAGTCCTCACCTCGGCCTAAAACTCCTCAACCTAAAAGAAACCAAAATATACCAAACCGTCATAATAAAAGTTACCCAATGTGAAATTACCCAAATCCACCAAGCTACAATCCTTGGGGAATACTTCCACCATATATGCATCCGAGTCAATTGCAAACCATGTTTGGGCCAAACAACTATGGACAAATGAGATCATGGGGACCAAGTGGCTAGATTGCATACTCATCGGGAAAGGCATTTTCTTTTTCGTAATTGACTTATATAAGTTAATACGCTTTGAAGAACTTGAAGACCACATGTTGAAGACCAAAAGGTACACCACTCTTTCATGCTCACCATTATATGCGTAGATAAATGAACTAGCCAATTGCATGCCCCATTAATCTTTTATGCTTAGTATGTTAGTTAGTAGATTTTTCCTTATACATATATACATATATATACCTATACTACTATTTATACATACTACGTTATATATATATATATATATTATATATATATATATATATATATATATATATTATATATATATATATATATATATATATATATATATATATATATATATTATATATTATATATATATATATATACTTATAAATATATACGCACATAACCTAGATACGTCATTTGTTGACTATCTAGAACTAAAAGATATTGTTCGTCCTCGAACCTTTTCTTCCCCCTTTGCCTCATTTGAACTCTAACGTTCAACACGAAAATCTTCCGTGTCCACTGTTACATAACTCATGGTGATGAAGAGAAGTGAGTTAAGTGGATTAACGTAGAAGTAGCACTTTGACCGTCGAGTCAAGAAAACTATGGATGAAACAAACTCCCGTCACCGCCAGCACCTATCTCCGTCATTACCTCATCATTTATTAACTCCATTCAACATCCACGTTTTCACAAAATAAATATATATATACATATATATATATATATATATATATACATATATTATATATATATACATATATATATATATATATATATATATATATATATACATATATATATATATATACATATATATACATATATATATATATATATATATATATATATATATATATATATATATATTTATATATATTATATATATAAATATGCACCTTTACCTTCATCCCCTAACACATTTGTCGACTTGACATCTTGATCATTTTATCCAAAATGTTCAAGAAATGTTTTCTTAACGAAACGTTAATAAAATATCAAGTATTCCTTCCTCGTGCCATTAAAACCCAATGTATTTTTGATATATAATAAATCTATATATATACATAAATTTATTTTGCTATCAGAAACTAAAACCGACAAAAATACATTTTTACTAGGCGGCCCCCTTAATGTTTAAGGGGACCGGCTAGTAAACGGGGGCGGTCCCCTTAATAATTAAGGGGACCGGCCTATTGTAGCTCCAAAAAAACGCTTTTCTTCCAAAAATCTTTACCAAACACCCCATTTTTCAAACACATCTCACTCCCACTCTGCTGTATACAAACTGCCATCACAAATCCATCATCAAATCACCTCTTCGAGTCAATTTCACAAAGGGCAAACATCTATACATCGATTAGCAACACGTTTAGTAAGTTTTTCAGTATACATTTCATCTAATTTCATTCAATTCTGAGTCTAATCTTAATTAGGTCTTTTGCTAAACTTTTCCAAACTTAATTTTTTATTGAAATTAAGTCTAAGAATGTTGTAATCAAATGCTCCCCATAGGATTAGAATGCTTAAACAACCTAGAAACTAAGTAATTTAAGAACCTCATATCAAAATTTTGAAAAACCAAACTCACTCGTTTAAAACTTATTATACATTGTTGAATTATGCCATAAACACTTGTTAAAACTAACCACATTGTTTTATTATAACTCATTAATCCTAAAAACATATTTTTCGAACCATAAAAATATTTTCTTTAAATAAAAGGGCGTTTGGATTAGTGGCTAAAGTTACTTTAATTAATCAAAATGTAATTCACAACTACTTGTCAAAATTTATAAACATGAAATTAGTTGTTTTAAGTCATCAAGATACATAATTCATATGTATATTGAAATTTTACTAGTTATCTTCTTATTTAAAGGAGCGTTTGGCACAACATTTTGAAAGAAATTTTTGAGTCAAAATCTAAGTTACTTAACATAAACACTCGTAAGAAATAGCTAGATATACAATCCAATGTTTGTCTAGCCACATTTCAAGGTAGCTTATGACGTATAAAAGAACGTTCGGATATTGTTGATTTCTTGTCATAATATCCCTATAACTATTCTTTAACATCATAAAATACATTTCAAGCGAGTTAAAAATTAAAACTAAGGAACATTGTAAACTACTTCTTAGGATTTAAGTTTTAGAGTCGAAGTATGTTTACGTTCTACATAGGTAGCATATTTAATATATGCATGTCATTTTCTTATTTTTTTTGTTTGTTGCTATCTTGTATAGGTGAAAATGCCCAAAGTGACAGTTGGCGATGTCTCAAAAACAAAAGCATACATTCCTAAAGTCTCTTCCACTCCGGGCATGGCTCCCTCTGTTGCTTGTTTCTATCGTCCCATTGAGGATAGGAACATTCACGAAGGAAGAATTGTCCATCCATCGTTCTATGAATCCGACTTCATCGAACGAATGTTCACCAACGTTGGTCTTGATTGTCTCTACAAATAAATGAGCCAATCATTCCCGGTTTGTCCTCGACTTTTATAGTCAAGTGATGTTACAAAACCGATCCCAATGGGTATATCCTCATATCCTTCATGATTCAAAACCAATTCATCACTCTTACTCTTGCTCAATTCGGGCAAATTCTAAGAATCCCCTTCTCCGGTTAAGCCGTCTTCTCTAATGAGTGGGACCTCTCGTCTCTTGAGGAAAATTGACCTCAACAGGGTCCTTACTACTCAGAGATTCCATCTCCTGAAGAGATTCGTCAATATCTTGGACTAGCTCGTGGTACGACTAGTCGAAAGATCAAATCAAAAGATGTTGACATCTCTCCAAACCAAGTCCTTCTCAAGGAGCTACGCAGCGACATGAGACGTTGGGAAGAACTCATTCGTGAGAATGCGTTCGGTACCAGTGGTCACCGTGATCATGTCACGGCGAGCATACTCCACATGTTGTATTGTATCGTTGCTGAAAAGCCGTACAATTTGGCATATCTCTTTGTCTACTGTATCATGTCCGCCAAAAACACTCGTAATGCAAATCTTCCGTATGGCATGTTTCTCACCCGTCTCTACAATGATATCATGGAACACTATCCACAGCTTCGGAGTCCACTCTATGAGTCTGTTCTACCGGTCCTCAATCCACTTGTTCGTGTCCGTGCTCGTCGCTCCCGAAGTGACAAAGGAAAATCTCGTAAATCTGTCTCACTTCCACCTCGTGGTTCCACATCACATCAAGGAGACGATGATGATGAGGATGAGGAGGAGGAGGGCACAACACGTGCTAGTACCCCATCACCTAGGACCTTCGTTCAAAATCTTCCGGATCTTGATTACACCGAGTATCAAGTCCCTTCTCCTTCCGAACGAACAGACGAGCTGCTATATGAAAGACAAACCGAACTACTCAATGATGCGTGGTTTTGTAACCTTACAACAGGTTTTACCTCTCGAGGGATCTCAAGAGGCTTACAACCCCACCAGGCAGTGTACCTGACCGATGTAGTATAGTGTAGTGGTAAGTACGGGGGATTGATCGTTCTCCACAGGGAATAGTGTTCGTTAGGTATGAAAGGCTACTCTAATTAGGTCTAAGGGTTGAGGAAGATTCTTTTTATGTTTTTATAGTTTTTATGAAAGCAAGTAAAATCTCGGGTTTGAAGGAGTGGGCGGAATTAGTTGCTAGTCAACTAACCCAAATTACTACAAATGCAATAAAATAAAATAACAAAAAAAAATATGAAAAGTGGTGAGAAACTTATGTGTAGAGAAATGTGTTTACTTAGATTTCCTTACTCCCTAGCTATCTTTTACCGGTTAATTAGTGTGTATTAGTCGCGTGGATGACGGGTGTATTCCTTAATACCATTCGTGGGGTGGCGTACTTACTTCCCCAAACTCTACAAGCTCCTACTTCACTCCTATGTCGAGCCGGCTAGGAAGCTCCTAACATGGGATCACTAGAATTCGCTTGTGCATTAAATACAACCATAAAAACCTTTAGTACGCTTTTGGTTCATGTTTCTTAAGACGTTCAAGCAAGTTACCGAATAGGAAGTTAGCCAGTTTTCTTAAGCCTAACATAGATAAACAATCATCCAATACAACTAATAACACACTAACAACCAATAATCAATAGCTAGGTTTCATTAGATCTAAACAAACACAAGATAAAATTAGCCTAACATGTTAAACAAAAGACAAGCATAAGATAGAATCAAACAACACATAGACATATTGAATGATTAATTGATAACTTATCTTTCAATGAAACATGGAAGATCTCAAGGCTAAAAAGCCCTGAAAAAGTAGCTAAAATCGTCTTAGGGTTTTATCCCAAAATTCCACACACTAAGCTCTCTCTTAATGACAAAAAATTAGAAAACTATATATAGATGTTTGGATCTGACGGCGTCACCTTATGCATTGTGACGCCGTCACCTCGCCGCTTTTAGGGTTCCCGGGTGACCATCTTGACGCCGTCCCTCTTTAATTCTCCAAAATCCGTTCTGGCCTATCAAGGCTTGACGCCCTCACCTCTTGAACGTGACGCCGTCCCCTTATGAATTAAGCCGTGACGCCCTTGATTTAGTTAAAGCGTGACGCCGTCAGAATTCTCATGCTAACTCACTGGCCCGTCATGAGTAAATTTCACATCCAACTTTTCTTGCCAAGGCATGACGCCGTCCAGAGTTAAGTCTGACGCCGTCAAGAGTAACTTTTAGCCGATTCTTGAGACTTTGCCGTTTTCTTCACTTTGATGCTCCAAAAACGTCCAAAATGCCTCCTTTTTCCAGATTTCTCCTCAAAAGTACCTAAAATGACAAAAGGAACGATTTAGGGCAATATTTGATCAAATAAATACGATTTCGGGCTTAAATGACCCCTTAAAAGCGGTACACTTTTCGCCTCATCAAATACCCTTACACTTGAGATTTGCTTGTCCTCAAGCAAATGCGCTTTTATTCTAATCAAAATACAAGTTAGGGGTCATTTAATGCTAACATAAAAGTAATTACAACAAATAATCGTTCCACTTTAATCATAATAAGCACGGAGATTATAAACTAGCACCTCACAAGTAGTGTTTAGATACTCACATCTCTCAAGTGTCATCAAAATAAATCTCATAAATGAAAACGGAAAATATCTCTCACTACCTGTCATAGCAAATAGATTACCATAGGCTTGGGAAAGGATCGAAAACCTCCTCCACTAGGCGTAAGCACCAAAGATAAACTATCAAAGAGGGCTTTTAAATGGGTTGTAATGTTAGGTGTAGGGAAAAGGAAAACACGGTTTTGTTGGATACGGGATATTTTACTGGTGGCGAGTTAAAGATCTTGGTCAATTACATGTACTATACAATGTTGCTAAGCCAAGACTAGACTCGATCTTAAGCTAGAAACGAAATAACAAAATAACAAAAACATAAAACAAACATAAAATAAAACGGGATGGTAGTCCGTATGTTTTTTTTCTATTTTTCATTTTCTCATTTTTTTGTGTTTTTCTTGATTTTTTTTTTTTTTTTTTTTTTTTTTTTTTTTTTTTTTTTTTTTTTTTATTGACATACACTCTTGCCCTACCATCCAAAATAATACATCATAGGGGCGTTGCATTCCCCTTACACTTGAATTTTTACATAACTTTACAAATACTAATCTAATGACTCGAATTAAGATAATTGAAAAACTTGGAGTACTTTTTAAAACATTTAGCACATACGGGGGTAATAAATGATGTTCTTCCCCATTACTCCATTATACTAGTACTTTACCCATGAGTCCCAATCGTCCCAAAACAATATGTACAAGGATATGACTCAACTTAGCAACCATGTAATCAACTAGATAATTAACTTGGGTTTAAACAAATGTTGTCACAATAATGCACTAAAAATGAGTGCATACAAGGTAGGCTAAGGCGATTTGGGTGTACATTTTAGTGGGGTGTAACAAATTCTTCCTTTAAGTAAAATGCTTAAAGGTCGAAACGAAAAGATAGGCTCTGAGGGGTGTACTAGGGGTATCGTGTACTAAAAATGAGTACAACGCAAAGGGTGTGGGAGAATTACTTGACCAATGTAGCCAATGTAATTATAACAAAAACACAGGTGTAAAACAATGGGTTAATCCTAATGCCTCTTATCATGTAGTAAATCTAACTACACGAATGTAGTCTCACTTGTGGCCTCGGAATGGTCCTAACGCAAGTTCTAGAATCTAAGTGCTACCGGTACACACATCATAGCATAAATGCTTTTCCTACCAATTCTAGGGGTGAACCTCACATATTTGGGGGTGGAAAAAAAATTTTTTTTAGTGGTACGGTTTTTGTGCTAGTCATATAACTCCTATCCGTGAGACGCTCATTAAGATCAAAGTTTCACTCCTAAATGTTGTAAAAAATTTTAAATTTGGCACTAAAATTACCCTAACAGGTATTTATCTCAGTTTTACTACACATCTACTATTAAACAAACAAAAATCAAGCGTAATAGCATTCTCTAATCGTACTTTTACCCCCCCTTACACTTAAGATGAACATTGTCCCCAATGTTCAAATAACAAATGTAAAAGCATAAAGTAAAAGAATGAAATCAAATACTCCCCTGATTCGCTCGGTGGATAATGAAGTAACACGGTTTAAATCTTCGTCCAAAGTAATGTTGAAGCTCCATGACTAATGCATCGCCATAAGCTTGATTCAAAACATTTCCTTGTCCAAAATAACCTGTTAAACCTGAGAAAACAAACACGAAAACCTGCATAACATCGGCGGGATAAAATCTATATATAAGGATATAATGCTTGTGGAATGATAACTTTGCAGATTCCTGGAGATTATAAGTTAGAGATTTAATAAAAACTTTTTATGAAAACAAAACTTTCAAAAATTTCTGGAAATTAAATCTGACGCCGTCAGGTTATAACCCCTGACGCCGTCAGAAATGACCTGACAAAAATTTTCGTTTTAAGTTCCCGGAAAATTTTTGGAAAAACCTTTACCTTACTTCCTGGAAATCCTGCAAAACATCATTATGACTCGATACAAGCATTTGACTCAAACACACACTAATATGTATGCTAATTTATTATCATTATGATTCATGTTAATTTGTGTTCTAATAAACCGATTTAGATTTCCCTTACACTTATCTTTTGCAAAATACCTTTATATGTAGTTAAGACGAAGTTAAAAAACAAAATAAAGCATTTTCACAAATTAGTTTTTAACATGAATCAATACTGATAAAAATTAAACACACATACGGAAACAAATAAAATCAAACAAACAAATAAATAAACACACAAAGCAAATAAAGCTTGGGTTGCCTCCCAAGAAGCGCTTGTTTTTGTTTGAGTCACGAGCCTGACTCTACCCTATTTTAACGGATAAAGGAGAGGTTTTCCCTACACTTAGGATTAAGTGCGGGTGATAGTAGCGATACATACCAGCTCGGTAGGAGTATGCCACATGAGGAAAGAGTGGTGGATGAATTATATGCTCAAAGGGGTGTGCTCCTTTCATCATAACCTTGCCTAGTTCACTTTGGTCAATGGGTGATTTTGAGTTTCCTCCTAAAAAGGGATCATCTTCTATCAACTTCGAGAGACTCCTAGTTGGGAATCCATCTTGACCTAATAAACCCGGTTTAAACCCATAATGTTTCTTATGATCAATTATAAATGGGTGATGTAAGCATGTAAGGTCATTTTCCACTCCTATATTGGTTTCCTCTCTACAAGGCTTAGAGTCTACTACCTTTATCCTTAGACTACCCGGACTATATGGTTTGATGGGTGGATCGGGACCTATTTCAATTCCTAAATTCTCATCCAAGGATGGAAGATTAGGTAACGGTTTTGGTTGAGGCTCCGGTTCATCAAAACTAGGAACTTCCCTAGAACTAAGAGTAAGGTTATCATTATGAGTATTCAAACCTATATGCTCTAGTGGTGCTTGGTCCAAGGGTTCTACCTCTATTGGGGTTCCTAAAGTCTCTTCTACTTCTTCTGAATAAGTCACGGGCGGTGTGTATGCCTCAAATGATGGTAGGACTTGTGGGGTATTTGGCGGGCTTGGATTTTCTACTTTATCATCCATCTTATCAAGATCACCTATATCCTCAACATGTGTTTCATTATAATCCAACCCTAACATTTTCCCAAGTATCTCAAGTGCTTCTCTAGGCATCTTAACTTCTATATCCGAATCATAAGGATCATCCTCAATATTATGACTGCTATATTCAAATTGCCCAAAAGATTCATCATGTGTTTCTTGAGATTCATCATCATCGATCATAAAACCTAGGTCTTTTTGATCAATGTGATCATGTTCGGCTAAATCCTCCATCACATCAAGGTCACCTATGTGTTTGTTTTGTACTATGGCATTAAATGACAACCACTTAGGTATCTCAACACTAATGTATTCATCCCCAAACAAACTTGTTTCATGATCCAGGAAATTTATATTCAATTGACTTGTACTAACGTTTGTTGGGTTGTCTACCCTATAATAATATTGGGCACAATCTTCTATGGCATCCCATGCTTCTTCAGCACTTAATTCCCTAAAGTCCCCATTGACAAAATCCTCAATGCGCATTTGGTCATATTGGCCAACACGATAGTAAAAGGTTCGGGTTAGGGATGCTAAAGCGAAACTATGATGAGGGAATTTTCGGAGTAAATTTCTAAAACGAGTCCATGCATCATATATGGGTTCATCTCGATATTGTTTGAAATTCGAGATGTCAATAGGGTAGAATGGCCTTTGTGGTTGGTGGTATGGTGGATTCGCGTACTCCATAATGGTGAACGGAAGAGTCAATGGAAATTACGAACAAACACACAAAGAAAAAGATAGACTAAAGAAAACCTAAAAATAAAAATAAAATCTTACTAGAAAGGAATCTAGCAAGTAGACCTATAAAATAAAAATTCAACCTAAACAATAACTATTCCCCGGCAACGGCGCCAAAAACTTGATGCGTGGTTTTGTAACCTTACAACAGGTTTTACCTCTCGAGGGATCTCAAGAGGCTTACAACCCCACCAGGCAGTGTACCTGACCGATGTAGTATAGTGTAGTGGTAAGTACGGGGGATTGATCGTTCTCCACAGGGAATAGTGTTCGTTAGGTGTGAAAGGCTACTCTAATTAGGTCTAAGGGTTGAGGAAGATTCTTTTTATGTTTTTATAGTTTTTATGAAAGCAAGTAAAATCTCGGGTTTGAAGGAGTGGGCGGAATTAGTTGCTAGTCAACTAACCCAAATTACTACAAATGCAATAAAATAAAATAACAAAAAAAAAATGAAAAGTGGTGAGAAACTTATGTGTAGAGAAATGTGTTTACTTAGATTTCCTTACTCCCTAGCTATCTTTTACCGGTTAATTAGTGTGTATTAGTCGCGTGGATGACGGGTGTATTCCTTAATACCATTCGTGGGGTGGCGTACTTACTTCCCCAAACTCTACAAGCTCCTACTTCACTCCTATGTCGAGCCGGCTAGGAAGCTCCTAACATGGGATCACTAGAATTCGCTTGTGCATTAAATACA
The DNA here is from genome assembly GCA_021014915.2 of Artemisia tridentata subsp. tridentata. Classification (NCBI taxonomy): domain Eukaryota; kingdom Viridiplantae; phylum Streptophyta; class Magnoliopsida; order Asterales; family Asteraceae; genus Artemisia; species Artemisia tridentata. Next base: position 44,466,081 of record CP139506.1, on the reverse strand, counting down.
ACCATAAAAACCTTTAGTACGCGTTTGGTTCATGTTTCTTAAGACGTTCAAGCAAGTTACCGAATAGGAAGTTAGCCAGTTTTCTTAAGCCTAACATAGATAAACAATCATCCAATACAACTAACAACACACTAACAACCAATAATCAATAGCTAGGTTTCATTAGATCTAAGCAAACACAAGATAAAATTAGCCTAACATGTTAAACAAAAGACAAGCATAAGATAGAATCAAACAACACATAGACATATTGAATGATTAATTGATAACTTATCTTTCAATGAAACATGGAAGATCTCAAGGCTAAAAGCCCTGAAAAAGTAGCTAAAATCGTCTTAGGGTTTTATCCCAAAATTCCACACACTAAGCTCTCTTAATGACAAAAAATTAGAAAACTATATATAGACTTTTGCATCTGACGGCGTCACCTTATGGATTGTGACGCCGTCACCTCGCCGCTTTTAGGGTTCCCGGGTGACCATCTTGACGCCGTCCCTCTTTAATTCTCCAAAATCCGTTCTGGCCTATCAAGGCTTGACGCCCTCACCTCTTGAACGTGACGCCGTCCCCTTATGATTTAAGCCGTGACGCCCTTGATTTAGTTAAAGCGTGACGCCGTCAGAATTCACATGCTAACTCACTGGCCCGTCATGAGTAAATTTCACATCCCACTTTTCTTGCCAAGGCATGACGCCGTCCAGAGTTAAGTCTGACGCCGTCAAGAGTAACTTTTAGCCGATTCTTGAGACTTTGCCGTTTTCTTCACTTTGATGCTCCAAAAACGTCCAAAATGCCTCCTTTTCCAGATTTCTCCTCAAAAGTACCTAAAATGACAAAAGGAACGATTTAGGGCAATATTTGATCAAATAAATACGATTTCGGGCTTAAATGACCCCTTAAAAGCGGTACACTTTTCGCTTCATCACTCAACACCACACATCAGATGCGTCAAGAAGTACGAGGCGGCTTCAAGTCCATTGGAAAGTCACTTGGAAAGTTGTTTGGGAAAAAGAAGAAATAAACATATTTGATGAATGTTTAGTTGATTTTTATTAGACACTTTTATGTAGTACTATTATATTGACACTTGCTTGCTATGACTTTTATCATGTTAGTTGATAAACTTATTAGAACCTAGCTACTAGTTTATTTGAAATTATGTGACTATGCTTCTAATATAATTGTTTCATGATATTGTTTTAAATATGCAATTGATAATATTTAATCATTCTTGATGTACATGATCCAAATGGAACTTGCTGCAAAGACACCCTAAAAATAACCTTTGTTGACATAAATAATGCCTAAAAACATTATTCATATCTCTATGTTTTAATGATCACAAAATATAAACTCATTAAACATAAACTTATCAAATAAACAAGTATTTAGTTGTAAATATTCACTTCTACAACTTAATCACTTAAGGTATGAATAAACAAGTGCTTAATGCATTATATGATCAAAGAAACATTTTCTTAATAACTAGATTTTTTATAAAACATCAAAAACATTTTATATATTTTTGAAAAACAATTTTGGCATTAAATAAAAATGTTTAATCTTTTATAAAAATATGAATTCAAATTTTTAACCAAAATCAGTTAAAATGTTCCAGAAAAACCTTCCCCACAAAAGGACAAAATTGGCCAACGGACAGAAGGGGCGGCCCCCTTAATTTTACTAGGCGGCCCCCTTAATTATTAAGGGGACCGTCCCCGCTCCAGTAGACTTCCAGCTGTCCAATTTTTCTCCTATAAATACCAGTCTTCTCCTGGACTTTTACTCACCTTTTGCACACTAAAACTTTTTGTTTTAAATCACATTTCATATCTTCAAAATCCTTTGATCATATAATCTTAAGCTTTGGTTTCTAAGTGATCCAAGCTTCCTCCATTCAAGTGCAAAAGAAGAATACTCCTTCAACAACTAAAGAAGAAGTATTGCAACTTAGATACCTAAGTTGTTTGTGTCATCACATATATTTGTATATAAGTTGTGTATTGTTATTAGATAGTTGTGTGTATAATTATTTGGGATAGGTTAGTGTGTAAGTAGAGAAGTTGTGTTGTTAAGGTGTGTAAGTAGTGAAGGTGTGAAGAAGTAGTAGTGAACATAGGTTGTGGTTAGTCGTGAAGTGTCGTGAAGAAGTTGTGAAGAAGTCGTGAAGAAGTCGTGAAGAAGTTGTGAAGAAGTCGTGAAGAAGTCGGGAACTAGTCGTGAAGAAGAAGGTGTGATTAAGTCGTGTTTAAGGTGTGAGATTGGTTCTAGCTACGATTAGAACTCGACATCTAGCTTTGTGTTGTTAAGCCGGTGTAAGCTAAAGTTGTGTAAAGGTTTTCTCCGCCATAAGGGAGCTTGTTGACATAGTGAAGAAAACTCTCGAGTTAGGTGCTCGGGGAGTGGAGTAGGGCAAGGAAGGTGTCCTTGTAGCCGAACCACTATAAATCTCTTGTCTCTCGGTTAGATCTTTCCATCTCTAGCTTTCATTTCATTTATTACCTTACTTGCATTACTTAGTTATATTTACTTATATAACGTATTGGTCATATCGTTCAAGAATTGAGATCACATAAATTCGAATCTAAGTTTTAAAAAGAAAATAAAGTTTTCATAATAATTTATTAAAAGGACATAAAACTATTCAACCCCCCCCCCCCTTCTAGTTTTCCACAACCTTTTTTCAGGAAATTTTTCAAATTTGGTCGCCTGGGAAATCACCAGATGGGCGGCCCCCTTAATTCCTTAGGCGGTCCCCTTAATTTTTAAGGGGGCCGCCCAACAATTAAGGGGACCGGCCATCTGGACAGTAAAATTCACTGTTTCCTTTTGCATCTTGTGACCACTTTTACCTAGCCCCAGCTACCATTACCCTTAATGCACGAACTGGACTTAGAATATTACCACAAAACCTCCACAATTTGCCTAAATCAACCACATTTTCACAATATAAAAACCCTCCTTACAATTACCTTTCACTTCATCAACCATCACCTTCATCAAACACCCATTTTCATCCACAATGCTATCACCAAAATCCTCCATCTCTAAGACCTCAAGGAAACAAAGACTTGTTATCATACCACCAAAACAACCTTTCATAGACCTAACCCAAGATGACATCAAAACTCCATCACCACCACCTCAAAATTCATCCCCAAGTGCACCAAATGCACCATCAAAAACACCATCCACCCATGGAGCTTCATCTTCCTCCATTCCATCCACCTCATCCATAAATGACTAAATCCACACTCACCTAACATCATCACCAAGAGCATCATCACCACCATCCACTCAAGAACCTTCATACACCCAACTTGCCATTTCCCTATCACCCATCACACCTCTTGATGCTCACTTTTCACCATCACCAACCCCACCATAATTCTTTCCTATACCTTGGGCAATGCTTGAAGCCCATGGTGATAATTGTTTTTGTTGCGTCCACAACCGGACCTTAATCTTTGGTCTTAGAGATGAGATACACTACATGTTTTCATCTCTTGAACACATGATTGCCAACCCACAACCACCACCTCCTCCACCTCCTTCACCCACTACACCACCACCTCCTCCATTTTCACCCAATTAAGCATATGCAATGTTTAACAATAATTTTTCAAACCCTTCTTGCAAGCAAGCTCCATGGAAGACCATGTACCTCTAAGATGATTATGTAGTTTCATTAGTAGTTTTTGTTTGTATGCTTGCATGCTTCATGTTGTAATCTTTTGGTTGTGTACTTATCCACAACACCTTTATTTAATGAATGATCTTATTCTATATGCTTGCTTATTGTTGTTACATATACTTGTGCTTCTAACATTTTTTTTGCAAGCGTTCCATAGCTCGTTTCCTTGGTGCCCCCAAACGAGGGGGAGTACACATCAAGGGGGAGTTTTCGTCCCGACAAATTTAGTTACCAAAACTTGTCGGCTTAACCTTTTTGATTCTACAAAAAGGGGGAGAAATAGATGTAAACTCACTAAATACTTGTCTAAAAACTAATTTTTAGATTTAATGAGTTTAGATTTTGTAATCATCAAAAAGGGGGAGATTGTTGATATAAATAATGCCTAAACACGTTATTAATATTTTTCGATATCTCTACGTTTTGATAATCACAAAATGTAAAATCATTAATCGGAAAATTATGACGTACACAAGTATTTAGTTGTAAATATCTATTTCTACAACTCAAATCACTTAAGGTATGAATGAACTAATGCTTAATGCATTATATGATCAAAGGAACATTTTCTTAATAACTAGATTTTTAATAAAACATCAAAAACATTTTATATATTTTTGAAAAACATTTTTGGCATTAAATAAAAATGTTTAATCTTTTATAAAAATATGAATTCAAATTTTTAACCAAAATCAGTTAAAATGTTCCAGAAAAACCTTCCTCACAAAAGGACAAAATTGGCCAACGGACAGAAGGGGCGCCCCCTTAATTTTACTAGGCGGCCCCCTTAATTATTAAGGGGACCGCCCCCTATTTAAGGGGACCGCCCCCGCTCCAGTAGACTTCCAGCTGTCCAATTTTTCTCCTATAAATACCAGTCTTCTCCTGGACTTTTACTCACCTTTTGCACACTAAATCTTTCTGTTTTAAATCACATTTCATATCTTCAAAATCCTTTGATCATATAATCTTAAGCTTTGGTTTCTAAGTGATCCAAGCTTCCACCACCAAAAGTGCAAAAGAAGAACTCTACTTCAACTAGTGAAGAAGTGTTATTACTTACCTCATTCAATTGTGTTGTTGTGTAAAGTGTTGTGTAGTTGTGATAAGTAGATCTAAGTGTAATTACGTAGTAGTGTTGTAAATTATTATTATTATTTTTTTTAAAAGTGTAATTACGTAGTAGTGTTGTAAATTAGTTGTGAAGTAGTTGTGAATAAGTAGTTGTGAAGAAGTAGTCGTGAAGTAGTCGTGAAGAACTAGTCGTGAAGCCGTTGTGAAAAAGTTGTGAAGAAGTCGTGAAGCCGTCGTGAAGAAGTCGTGATTAAGTCGTGTAGAAGTTGTGTATAAGTTGTGAGATTGGTTCTAACTACGATTAGGACTCGACATCTAGCTTTGTGTCGTTAAGCTGGTGTAAGCTAAAGTTGTGTAAGGTTTCTCCGCCATAAGGGAGTTTGTTGACATAGTGAAGAAAACTCTCGAGTAGGTGACTCGAGGAGTGGAGTAGGGCAAGGAAGGTGTCCTTGTAGCCGAACCACTATAAATCTCCGTGTTGTGGTTTGATCTTTCCATCTCTCTCTTTTATTTCATTACATTTACATTACTTGCATTACTTATCTATATTTGTTTATATATGTTCATATTGATCAAGAGTTGAATTCACATAAGATAGAATCGAAGTTTTTAAAAAGTAAACAAAAAGTTTTTCATAAATTAAAAAGACGTAAAACTATTCAACTCCCCTTCTAGTTTTCCACACCAGGCTTGTTTTCTAGGAATCTTGTACAAGTAAAATCAGTAAGATTGCTCTTATTATCGGGTTTGGAGGCATAAATAAAAGCAGAATCAGATTAGTACTTGTGGAAAGAAGGGAAATTTAACCAAAATTGGTAGAAAAAGGACACGAAAGATGTCTGGGGATTCGCCAAAGAAGAATGAAAATGTAGCGAAGGAAGGAGGATTGTCAATGAACTTCCAGTGCCCAATCCTCAACTCTACAAATTATACTATTTGGGCCTTAAGGATTAGGGCAATCTTTAACATCCATGGAATTTGGGAAGCAGTGGAACCTACAGCAGGAACTGAAGTTGATCAAAAGAAGAACAACACAGCAGTTGCAATGTTATACCAAGCGCTTCCAGAAAACATGATATTGCAAATTGCTAATCTTACTTCGGCAAAGGATATCTTGGATGCGTTGAAGGTTCGGCACATAGGAGTTGATAGGGTTAAAGAAGCGCGGCTACAGATACTTGAGTCAGGATTTGAATCTTTAAAGATGGATGCTAATGATTCACTCGATATCTATGCGGGAAAGATCAGTGAGATTGCATCACAAGCAAGCAGTCTCGGACATACCTTGGATGATAAAATATTGGTTCGTAAACTTTTAGGCTCAGTACCAGAAAAGTTTATTCAAATTTTTGCTGCAATCGAACAATTTTCCGATCTTAATACGATGCCATTTCAAGAAGCCGTTGGGAGATTGAAGGCTTTTGAGGAACGCACCAAGAAGCAGACTATGGAGGAAGACGTGTCTAGTAGACTTCTATTCACGGAAGCAGATAAAAAAGTGAAGGATAAACACCAGAGATGTGAACACTGCGGTTGTGGAAACTCAAATCAGGGAGACTTTGGACGAGGCCAGGGAAGAGGTCAGGGGTCCAGGAAAGGTCAAGGCGATAGTGGAGTGCAACGGGACAAGAGTCACATACGGTGTCATAAGTGTCATAAACTTGGGCATTACAAGAACGAATGTCCAAATTCGGAAAAAAAAGAGGAGGCAAACCTGATCTGGGATGTAGACGACGAACCAACACTTCTCTGACGGCAAACCGGATCTTGAAGATGTTCGTGATTAAGGGGGAGAATGATAGTTTAATCCCTCACATCAAAGTATAAGGGCCGTCATGTAAATAACCTATAGTATGTTTAATATCTATTTAGTAGGTATAGATTAGTATAAGGGTGCATTGTGATAAGAACCAAATATGGTAACCTCCATCAAAAGAATCAACGCCTCCAGGGGACACACTGATTCAGAAAGAGGCGCCAAACAGTTCATCACCAAATAATCAAAGGGTCATGACTTTCCATGAAGGGTTGTGATGGTTAGAAGATGTCTCTTAGATTAGTATAAATAGATAGTTTGTATATTCATTGTAACAACAACAATTACAGCAATACAATTAAAGTTCTTGTTAATTACTTGTTCTTTCAATTTCGTTATTATTGATCCAACATACAATACCTGGAATGAGAAAGAACGTATAAACTACATTGTCATATTTTGCAATATAATGAATTGAATACGATCAGAATTGAGATTCTCTCATCCTAACTCGTACGAAAATGTAAACTTAAACTTGGGGAATGCTACATTTCGCACCCAACAATAGTTAATTGTTACTGGGGCCTTCTAGCTAAAGATCGCCATTCCATCTCCACTCGCAGACCAGCATCACTATACTTTGAACTTGTAAGCTTGTAAATCTTGTTGGTATGTTTTTTGTTCACGATTTCCGCAAGGCTTATTTCGATGTAATTCTTACTAGTTAAGTGAAACAAACATCATATTCAGATAAGTAAAGTAAATCCTTGAAAACTAGTATAGAATGTTAGGGATCAAAGATAATTAACTAACCTTCCGGTAAAGTCATTCCAACCCGTAAAGGATTGCAACCATGAAGAAGAACCATAGACATACAAAGTCAATATTTTATCCGTTGGTGGCTTGTCGAATGTGAACTCAAACTTTTCATTCCATACCGGATTTTTACTCTTGTTCACATGCAGCAAAATCCAGATTTCATTAGTACTGTAAGGTTTTTGCACCAAATAGTATCATTATACTCGCTATAATTAATTAAAAACACAAACCATAGTATGTCTTATAAAGTCGTGTCTGCTACTATCACCATCCAACTTCAAATAAACGCTGGGATTTTTTTTATCGAGATGTTGGCCTTCATGGATTGTGACAACAAGGCAACCTCCATCCTCATTAACCTTTCGTACTAAACCACCAAATGGTTTGTACGTTATTTCAACCATGATTTGGCCATATGAATTGCTGTTTTGTGAATACATGTTCTTGAAGAGATCAAGACAATAAGTCTCCCGCTCTTCAGGACGAAAGCGTTTCAATGGGACAACATTTATCCACTGTTCACTCTCGTCCTATATAACAAAGAGTGTCATGGCTTTAGTTTCACAAACTCATGTATACAGGTTTGTAACAATAATACTTATCATTTGATTTGATAACATTAAGAAATATAAATTGGATCTAACTTAGTTAAACTCCGTAATTCGTTCCTTTAAAGAAATTACTTGTTTGAGTTCTGAAAACATACCCTTTGGTCCTGGCTAACAACAATTTCTAAAGCTTGCATATCAAGATTTTTCACAAGTAGAATGAATTCTTCATTCCATTCAGGATTCACATCTTGATCTACCACCTTGGTTTTTTTGGATGTAGCATCCTCCTGGTCTTTGGTTAGTCTCAGATTCACATACGTGTTGGGAGAAAACACCCTCAATACACTTTTAAGATCCATGTCCACAATAATACTTCTTTCCGTCTTTCACATCTTAACAGCTCAAAACAATCAACAATGAAACTAAAATTGTAACACCCCAACCCGACAAGGGTCAAAATGCCACATTATGGTGTCAACAGAACAAACGCAAGCGGAAGACTTTTATAAATACTAAGGTTACAAAAGTTCAAAATGAAACTAAGGACATAATAAGTCTAAACGATAATGACTATCAAACTAGAATACAAGTCTGAATCAAATCTAAATGGAAGATAACTCCAAAGTCTAATCCAAATGCAAAGGGGATCTATCGTCAGGGTAGTCCACTAAGAGCTCCTATGCACTCTTCACTCAAACCCAGCTTCCAACCTAAAAAGAAATGCGGCTGAGCTTAAAAAGCCCAGTGAACAGATATATATAACAAATGAATAATCAAACATATATAGGTATAAGGAAAAGGAAACACAAGCTCCTGCTGAAACGAATATCATCTGTCAAAAGAATGAGAGATCAAAGATCATCTGAACAAATATCATAAGTCAAATGAAATGGAGAAATAAGATAATACGAATCAGATAGTCATAATGAATCAAAGAGTACAAACAGGAAAGGCAACGAACACGTCTAAACGAGACACTCAAATAGACCAAAGAATCACATAGGATAGCCACGAGCCTGTCTAAACGAGACACTCAAATAAACCACATAATCATATCATATCATATATCTGTCAAATCATAAGTAACCATAGAAGAGCGACCTCTCAAAAGTGAAATTAGGTGCATGGCACGCACAAACCAATCACTACAAGGCCATATCATAAACATATCACAAATACCTAGGATGCCTCCATACGCCCCCTACAAAACAAATCATATATGTACCCTGTACTAGACAGGTATACACACATATCATAATGGCCAAGAGATCTCATATCATATCATATCATATCAAAAGGTGACGCCGTGGATCAATCACACCTCCAAAGAAAGTGTCATGCCATTGGTGCCTCAATGACATGGCCATGGTACCTCCATGGCTAGTTAGCTCGGGCAATAGAACAGAACAAATCACATCATATCATATCAGGTCATCATATCATATCCAAACAGAACGTATCAAACTGAACTGAATCATATCATAGCAAATGGATAGCAACGAATATCATAGCAACCACATACCAAGCCAAAGGATCATATCAAGGGAAATCATAGCAAAGGCTCATATCAATGAAATCATAGCAATGTAAACAAATCAAAGCCAAGGATCGGAAAGTCATGAGAAAAAACACCCTTACTGAGAAAGGGTAGAATATCTGTACCTCAAACCGTGAAGGAAACCTCATCAGAAAACACAAGTGTCAGGAGTTACTCCTTCTTCATCGAATCTACACGAATTAATGATCGTCTTAATATTTAAGAACTATTTCATAAGTTATTACTAATTCCATACTTATTGTTGTTCAGATTGTCATATTAGGGTTTCCTGCTATTTATAGCAACTTTCCAAATTTAGTAACTTTCCATATTTAGTAACTTTCCAAATTTAGTAACTTTCCATAATTAGTAACTTTCCCGATTTAGTAACTTTCCGAATTAAGTGAGTTTCCCGAATTAAGTAACTTTCTCAAATTAGTAACTTTCTATATCTAGCAAGTTTCCATAATTAGTAAGTTAGGGTCACATTCATAATTAATCGCACTTAGGTTTATAGTACTTTCAATTCATATAACACTTAATTAGGACATATTAGTGAATCTGGACCACATTCTTATGATTTTTAAGGCCTCCCAATTAAGCTCCAAAAATTCTTAATTAATTCTTAGTAATTTCCATATCAGTTAAGTACTTCCATAAATTTTTATAGATTTTACGACCAAGCACAAGTATTGTTTTAAAAATCATATTTCCAGACCTGTTCAGAAAAGTTAACTGCAGATACACACAAAAAGTTTGCCTTTAGTAAACCCATTTTAACACATCAGAAAAATCTAAAAAATTTCCAGGAACTGAAACATAACTCAAATATCACTTCTGTAAAAGGAGAGCTCTCAGTTCCTTGTGGTTTGAAAAATAAATTCATAAACTCCGACCGATTTTTAAGTTCCCAAAACTCAGGTTTGACACATGATCCCATAAATTCATAAACATGACCAATCTGACTCCAATTCACTCCAAACCAATTGGAAAACTTAATTAGGACATTAAACTAGGTTTGCAAGTAAAGAACCAGTATTATACACTTATGAAACTCATGTTATCAAGCACACATATTGAGGTTTCAAAACTGTCCAATTCAGAACTCCATTTAGACCATTAAATAACATGTTTACTTATACAAACGCCCACGTGACCTTTAAATAACACGAGACCTGAATTAATTATAATCTTAACATGTTCATATGTTCATACCAAGGTCACACCATCACCCCGAGCCAAAACAAAACAGAAACATCCACATAAAATCATAGCTTTCACACCCTCGATACACATTAACACACACGCCTAGGGTTTCTTTTACAAGTCTCATTTAATGAGCAATTTAAGTCGATTATTAGGGCTCGTTTTAGATTAAGATTAGGTCGACACTTAGGGCTGTAACACGACACCAAAATAGTCCATATAACTCGACACAAAATAGTTTCACATAAGCGCATATATTCATGATTTCATGAGCTTATTAGCGGCCAAACCAAGCATGTATTCGAATAGGTTTAGATGATTACTTAGGGTGCGTCTTATGTTAAGTTTAGGGGTCGACAAGGGTACTAAGACACTACGTGTAACAGCCTCTACACGACACAACCACAGCCTAAACTAACCAGTTTTTAAGGAGCCAAGAACAAAGTGAAAAACTCACACAAAATCACAACTTTTTCGATTATATTCAGCCTAGGGTTTTCAGTATTTAACACCTCATTAATGACCATTCAAGGTTTATAATTAGGGCGTGTTTTGGTAGTGATGAAGGTCAACATGAGGGCTGAAACAAAGGTACATATCATGACACAAAATCAGTCCATAACACGATCCCAAACATATTATTAAGACGTATTGTTTTAAGATTTTATGTAAACACGTTTTCCCTTCATACATTCATTTTAATGATCATACAACCTTTTAGATTTAGTCTCGTGTATATATATATATATATATATAATATATATATATATATATATATATATATATATATATATATATATATATATATATATATGTATATATATATATATGTACATATATATATATGTACATATATATATATGTACATATATATATATGTACATATGTACATATATATATATATATATATATATATATATATACATATACATATATATGTACATATATATATATATATATACATATATATATATATATATATATATATATATATATATATATATATATATATATATATATATATATACATATATATAGATACATATATATACATATATACATATATATATATATATATATATATATATATATATATATATATATATATCTGTGTGTGTGTGTGTGTGTGTGTGTGTGTGTGTATACACATATATAGGGTAAAGTTAAAAAAAAAGACAAATATCCGTACACTACGTAAAAAGATTTTGTTTTTTAAAAAAGTTGGTGAAAAAATCCAAAAAAATTCCACAAGATCGGGTATGTTGGTGCATAAAACTTTTGTGAAAGAAGTTTTTTTGATTTTGAGTTTTTATACATTTTTTTTAATGTACAAAATTTTTAAGTTGTTTTAGTTAGATGCGCAATGTTATTTTGATTAAAAAATTCAAAAGAACTTGGGTGCAAAAGCGAATTTTTGATGTACAAAAAGGCGATTTAATGCACAAACGTATTTTTTCATAATTTTTTTGGGAAAAAATATCCACTTTTAGAAAAACTTTCTTCATAACTTTTTCATGCACCAACATACATGATCTTGTGGATTTTTTTTTGAATTTTTCAAGAAAATTTTTGGAAAAAAAAATCTTTTTACGTAATGTACGGATATTTGTCTTTTATTTAATCTTTATCCTATATATATATATATATATATATATATATATATATATATATATATATATATATATATATATATATATATAATATATATATATATATATATATATATATATATATATATATATAAGTGAGTAAAACACAAGGACGATAATAGATGATACCTCTTGGTCGGATTACACAAACGAAACAAGGACCCAAGAATCAAAACCAGGAACCACGATCAAATCAAATAGTGATCACCCACGATTACACCACGCTTGAGTACCAAAAAAAACTCGATCACCGAAGATAAACCACCTGATGTGTGTCAAGAGTGCAAGTTTTAAATTTATAAACACGATCTACCAATGATTCAAACGAAACACATAAGAGCAAGTATACTCGTCCGTGTGTAGCAAGAGGTGATATGGTAAGCCGAGGTCGTTCACAAGGATTTGTTTAGTTTTTATGTAACGTGAGTTTGATTATAACAAAGACTTAGTAATGATTCTAAAGCAAGCAAATAATGATGATGATGTAAATTCAATATATTAAAAACTACACTTGCCTAGACTAGTTTGCACAATTCCCTTGATATGATTATGACAATGGTTCAAATCGATTATGATCAATAAATTAGATGGTGCTCTAATTTGATTAGTTGGTGTACTAATCCTCTTGTTTTCAACACTTTCAATCCTCGTCAAGATTTTAAGATGACAAAAACAATATTAAGTTTTGATCAAACAAGACTAACACAATTCAATCACTTGATTCGCTATCGTTTCACAAGTAATTGACAACTACACTTTTAGTTTTCTAAGTTTAACCAAGTTACATATGAAATGGTCAATACATAAGGTAACACCTTCATAGACAAAGGTTTACAATTGATTAAATAACAATGTCTCTTTCGACCTATTACACCATTAATAATCAACCAAACTTGATAACTCTTTTGTTTATGAAAACTTTGAAAGCACAATTCGATCTTAGTATTAGCTTTTCATTGAATTAGAACCATAGAGTCATAATCAATCAACATTCATGTAACAAACATCATCTAGGCAAGTGCACAAGGCACTTAGCCGCTCATGGCAAACAAAGTAATAATCACAGAAATTATATCACTTGAAAACATGATTAAAGAGTCTTACAAAAGTTGTAATGATGATTACAAGACTTAGGAACAATTATGAGGTGATCAACAATGATTCCTTTGATGATTACAATGATGGATAATGAATGTAAGTCAACTTCTTCCTGCGTTTTCTTCTTTGTAGCCTTCTTGAGAGAGTATGAGAAATTTGGTATATGAGTATGTGTCTTTTCTCTCTAGCCAATGCTTCTAATTAATAGAAAACTACTCCTTGGCCAACAAGCAAGTTTCTTGGGCACCAAGTGTCATAAAATTCTGGACTTGAAGTAAATGAAGCATAATGACAACCCACATGAAGAGTTAGATCATTAAAAGTAGTCATTAAGTATGCCAGGAGTTGCAGCAACCCAAGGTTGAAGTCTCAACCTGAAGTTCAGATTCCAGCCCAAGGTTTGGAGTAAGGTTGGCATGGCAGTTTTGAACCTTGGGTTGAACTTAAGCCTTAGTTGTATTTCTTGAACCTTTGGTTGACGAAGCAAGCCATAATTCATAGCAAACTTTCCATGTAACTTCTCATTCATTTCATCAACACTTGATCTTTTCTTGAGCTCGAAAATCTTTGTAATTTGATTCTTTATCTTTGATGATCTTCCCGAGGTCTTTATTGTGGGTAGAATCTTTCGTTGTCCATAAGCTCTTGATTTAGCGACTTTTCTCCATCTTTCTAGCTATTCCCTTGGACTTGATTGTACCTGGACCTTCATATATCTTTTGTACCTTTTTCGCATAATATGTTCACAAACACAACCAAATACAATGCACAAACTTAGAAATAACGCGACTAAAATATGTAAGAAATGAGCGTTATCAAATCCCCCCACACTTACACTTTGCTTGCCGTCAAGCATATCTAGCTTTTAAAAATAAATCCACATGATATAAATGAGAATGATTCTAAAAAATGAGATTCAAATCCATCAAGTACAAGTACGAGATAAGATCCATCTTTTTAAGGTTTATAAGTGAAAAGTCGAGATGTTTGACAATACCTTAATGATTCTCTTGCTTGATAACATGTTAAAACATCTTACAAAAAGGGAATGAAGTATAATTCACTCAACACTCATTTATTTAGTGGGTGAGTATATAAGAAAATCACACTCATCGCTCAGTCATGATCTAAATATTACCATAAGCTTGTACAAGAAACAAAACTCTACCAACGTGGCGTAAGCACCAAGTGTAAACATCTAAGAGGACTTTTATTCGGGTTAAAGGGTAACATGGGGTTTATGTTCAGATATCTCTTGTAAAAACATACTAGATCGCTAACGCGAATTCTTGATTTACTCAAACAACGGATGGTCACTAAAGTAAAATACCTTAGATCGCTGGCGCGTTATTCGATCACTCAAGAACCGGATGGTCACTAGAATATTTGCACAATTGATATCTTCACAAAATTAAAAAGGTAGGGATAAGGCATGGGATATACTTATGAGAGGTGTAAAAAAAACTTTACAAATAGTCAAAGTCTACAACCAATTGCTACTAGCTACGTCAACTTCTTTCACATGAACTTGAGAATTCATCTTTGATCGATATCATACTTTCATAGCCCATTGGCTATTCTTGTCACCATACAATTGCGATGACTTATTATATTTTTTTCTTTTTCTCTTTTTTTTCTTCTTTTCTTGGCCACATATTTCTGCCATCGATCATAATTCCAATAGATCTTCTATGAGATTATCATAGAGTTTGCAACTTTCTCCAAAATTCAAGGATTTCCCACATAACAACCATCTTTCCAAGTAGCTAGTAACCAACCAAGACTTGACTATGGGTAAGGTTAAGGCTAAAAGTGTAAAATATTTTTGTATTTTTCTGGTGTAACAAAAGAAAAGAATGGCTCAAAGGGTGTACTAATGGTATCTAGCACTAAAATTGAGTGCTAACAAATGGGTCAATGATGAGAGTTTTAACTAACCGATGTGATTAGCTAATGTATGATTTGCAAATGGATGGCCATTTAGTTGAATCCTAATGTTGCCTCTTATCACACGAATACACTTTCATCACACGAATGTGATCTCACTGCGGTCTGGTAATGATTTGCAAGTACAAGTTCTAGAATAAATAAAATCACCGGCACACTCATAGCAAAAAGATCAAGCATAAAAGATGTATGCTATATAAGAATAGGCTCAAATCCTCATAATTTTTGGTGGAATGGGCTATAATTGTGCTAGCAATGTTATCGATCCCAAAAATGGATTGCAATGTCAATCAGGACACATCTCGAATTTTCAAAAATTACATGTTTTATCAGTGGATTGATCTAATTATTCTAATATAAATTATCCTAAATGTGCGAAAACAACTAGATCATAAGGGCAAATAATTTAAAACTAGGCTCAAAATTATAGAAAATTTAAAATCCAGTTTCATTTTCCTATTTCCTCCCCCTACACTTAAGTTTGACATTGTCCTCAATGTAAAGGACGATGAACCATAAAAATAAGGAAATGGAACATAAAAGAAATGATACTGCCTGAGCTTTGGAATCTAGATCGAGCTCCAAATGAGATATTGATATCGACCGATTCCACATCTTCGAGATCAAGCATCGTAACCTGCAGTAATCTTCATATACAAAACAAACAAACACGCAAAACGCAAAATATTTTTGATTTTTTTTTTTTTTTTTTTTTTTTTTTTTTGCAAGGCCCCCACACTTATGGTGAAACCATTGGAGCATAAAAATAAACAAACAATTAAAAACATACGGGTTGCCTCCCGAGAAGCGCTTAATTTATTAACGAGTCATCAGCCTGACTCGATCTTCCTCACTTTCGTGGTTTATGTTTGGGATTCTTTCCCGAATTTTTGGGAATATAAACCACATTTCCTTTCACTATTCCTTTTTCAGTTTTATCGATGTCATATAACTTTGCTGTATCACAAGATCTAGGAAGGACATCATACATAAATCCAGAATCTGCACCCCTTGGTATTACTTTTTTATAATCTACTGAGAAAGGTGCCATGAATGGAATAGCAGTGTATTTCTTTTTATCGAGCAGTTCAAGTGGAATTTCCTCACTTGACATTTCATTCAGTTGCTCCTCATCATGATAAATCTTGATACGATGTCCATTAACAATGAAACTTCCACCATGCTTGTCATATAACTCGACATATCCGGAAGGAAAACAATGTTTTACCACGAATGGACCATACCATTTGGTTCTTAGCTTAGGAGCTTTGAATTTGTACTTAGAATTGAACAAAGGTACTTTATCTCCGACTTTGAATTCTTTCCAGATTCTAAGTTTCTTATCATGGTACGCTTTTGTTCGAGCTTTGTACAACTTGGAATTCTCATACGCTTGGAGTCTTAACTCATCGAGTTCATGCTATTGTAAGAATCATTTTTCTCCAGCGATTTTGAGATCGGGGTTACATTGCCTCAACGCCCAGTATGCGCGGTGTTCAATTTCAAATGGAAAATGGCAAGTTTTTTCATATATGAGTCTATACGGAGTTGTGCCAATTAGAGTTTTATATGCCGTTCTAAACGCCCATAGAGCATCATCGAGTTTCCTTGACCAAATGGAAGGATTATCCCTAACAGTTTTTTCAAGTATTCTTTTTAAAGCTCTATTGGTGTTTTCAACTTGACCACTGGTTTGAGGATGGTATGCTGTTGTGAAACGATGATGGACTCCATATCGTTTCATAGCTTTCTCCATTTGATGGTTACAGAAGTGAGTTCCTATGTCGCTTATCAAAGCTTTTGGAATTTCGAATCGAGAGAAAAGCTTTTTCAGAAAATTTACAACCACTCGTGCATCATTTGTGGATAAGGCTTCCGCTTCGGCCCATTTAGAAACACAGTCAATTGCAACGAGGATGTATTCGAACTTATGTGATTTAGGAAAAGGACCCATGAAGTCAATTCCCCATATATCAAAGATTTCAGAAACTTGTATGCTCTTTTGTGGCATTTCGTCTCTACGAGAAAGACTACCAGACTTTTGGTAAGCATCACAATTCTGCACAAGCGTATAGGCTTCTTTAAAAATTGTCGGCCAATAAAATCCCGCATCAAAGACTTTTGTTCACGGTTGTATACGGACCGTAATGTCCTCCTGTTGGGCCGTGATGACATTCATCGAGAATTTTTTGGGTCTCTGAACCGTACACGCATCTTCTAATTATCCCATCGGGACACATTTTAAATAGATACAGTTCATCCCAAAAATAGTGTCTTAGGTCTGCGAAAAATTTACTACGCTGAGTGTGAGTTAGACCTTTTTGTAACACTCCTCCGACTAAATAATTTGCAAAGTCTGCAAACCATGGAACTTCTTCATTTTCAATTCCATAAGAGTTTCATCGGGAAAATTATCATCAATCTCATCTTCACCGAATTCATCAAAATTAGGATTTTCTAATCGAGACAAATGGTCTGCTGCAACATTTTCCGCGCCTTTCTTATTTTGGATTTCTATGTCAAATTCTTGAAGCAATAAAATCCATCGGATAAGATGTGGTTTGGCATCTTATTTGGCAAACAGGTATTTAAGTGCTGAATGATCGGTGAATACAATTGTCTTTGACAAAACGAGATAAGAACGAAATTTGTCAAACGCAAAAACTACAGCCAAAAGTTCTTTTTTAGTGACCGTGTAGTTTTGTTGAGCACTATTCAAGGTTTTGCTAGCAAAGTAAATATGACAAAAATGTTTTCTATCGCGTTGTCCTGATACTGCTCCGACGGCAAAAACACTTGCATCACACATAAGTTCAAATGACAGCGACCAATTTGGTGAAACCATAATCGGAGCATTTATTAACTTATTTTTTAGCATTTCGAATGCCTTGATGCATTCTTCATTGAAATCAAAAACTAAATCTTTCTCGAGAAGCTTCGTCATAGGACGAGATATTTTCAAAAAATCTTTGATGAATCTGCGGTAGAATCCCGCATGCCCCAAGAAACTCCTAACGCTTTTGACATTAGTCGGGGGTGGTAACTTAGCAATAGCATCTATTTTTGCTTTGTCAACTTCGATTCCCTTGCTAGAAATCTTGTGACCAAGCACAATGCCTTCTGTCACCATAAAGTGACATTTTTTCTCAGTTTAGTACGAGATGAGCGGTTTTGCATCTTTCAAGCATATTATCAAGATTGGAAAGGCATGACTCGAATGAGTCTCCAAATACCGAGAAATCATCCATGAAAACTTCCATGGAGGTTTCAAGCATATCTTGAAAAATAGCAATCATGCACCTTTGAAATATTGCTGGTGTGTTACAAAGACCAAAACGCATATGCCTATACGCATATGTGCCAAAAGGACACGTGAATGTGGTCTTTTCTTGATCAGCTGGATCAATTGGAATTTGGAAATAACCGGAAAATCCATCGAGAAAACAAAAGAATTTGTTCCCCGCAAGTCTTTCCAACATTTGATCCATGAACGGTAAAGGAAAATGATCCTTTTTGGTGGCGTCATTTAATTTGTGATAATCAATGCATACTCGCCAACCAGTTATGGTTCTGGTAGGAACAAGTTCATTACGTTCATTAGTTACAACGGTTGTTCCTCCTTTCTTAGGAGCACAGTAAACAGGACTCACCCATGAACTATCCTCAATGGGGTAAATAATACCAGCATCAAGAAATTTGATTATTTCCTTCTTAACAACTTCCTTCATGTTTGGGTTGAGTCTTCGTTGTCTTTGAACAACGGGTTTGGAATCGTTTTCGAAATTGATTTTGTGTTTGCAAAAGTTTGGACTTATTCCACGAATGTCAGAAGTTTTCCAAGTGAAAGCTTCTTTATGATTTTTGAGCATAGAAACAAGACTGTCTTTTTCATCAAGTTTGAGTGCTGAAGATATGACAACCGGAAGAAGAGATTTTTCTTCCAAGAATGCATATTCTAGATGATCGGGAAGAGGTTTCAAGACGAGATCCACCGGCGGATCTTCAATTGAGGTTTTGATTCTCATTTCATCATTGAATTCCAACTCCTCAAAGTTGGTTATTTCTTCCTCAGAAATTTCTTCGGTGTTTATCTGCATCAATTCAGTGAATTCTCTATCGAGATCTTCATCACTTATTTGTCCAGATGTTTTATGAGTCTTAATTCTTTCATCAAGCAACTCATCGAATGTTTCCTCTGTAATTTCATCGATAACATCAATGCTATAACAAGTGTCATCATTCGCATGAGAATATTTCAAGGCTTGATTAATTTGAAAAGAGATTCTTTCATCTCCAACTCCAAGATCGAGTTCTTTGTTTTTGACTCGAATGATAGCATCGGCGGTGTTTAGGAAAGGTCTTCCTAAGATCAATCGAACTTTGCGATCTTCCTCCATCTCGAGGATCACAAAATCAACAGGAAAAACGAATTGCCCAACTTGAACAAGCATGTTTTCAGCTACTCCAACAGGATATTGGATAGTATGATTTGCTAAACGTATACTCATTATTGTGGGTTTCAAGGTATCGATTGAAAGATTCGCATACAATGAGTATGGGATAAGATTGATACTCGCACCGAGATCGGCTAAAGCATCACAAGTGATTGAATTTCCCAAAGTACATGGGATGAGAAAACTTCCAGGATCACCAAGTTTTTTTGGTAGTTTGTTTTCAACAATGGCTGAGCAATCTTCATTCAAGAAGGTAGCGGAAATGTTTTCCATTTTGCTTTTTTTGCTCACAAGTTCTTTCAAAAACTTCCATAATTGGGCATACCAGCCAGGACATCAACAAGAGGAACGTTGATCCTAACTTCTTTGATTAAGTCAATGAACTTGCCATATTGTTCTTCCATCTTTTCTTTCCTCAAACGCTGAGGATATGGAATTCTTGGTTTATATGTTTTGAGCTGTGGAGTGGGTTTAACTACTGGTGTAGGAATTGGTTCGTTATCTTTTGGTTCCTCCTCTGCTTCATGCTCACTATCATCATGAATGATAGTGGTTGTTTGGTTTGGATTTGGTGGTGGACCATAAGATAGACCTCTACGAGTGAATACAGCATTTAGATGCTCATTCCTCGTTTGAGATGGACGATAAGATCCAGATGATGATGGTTTCGGGTTGGATTGAGTATTGCTTGGCAAAGTACCCAATGGTTTAGCAGCAAATTGATCAGAAAGATGACCAAATTTGGTTTCAAGGTCTTGGATAGAAGCTTGATGGTTCTTTTGACCTTGTTCGACATTGGTTTTGAGGCAGAAGAACTGATTTTGATAAATTCATTCGTTTGCTTTTGAGCATGCACGAATTCACGCATGAATTTTTCGAATTCAGATTCTTCATTTTTCTTTTCAGGTATTTGTGATGATGAATGGTTATCATCACGAGACGATGTTGGACGGTTGTCGTCACAAGGTTGGGAACTACGATTATCATCCCTCGGTGGATGATCTGGCCAATCTCTAGAATTTCTACCGTAGTAGTTTCCACGATATCCTCCTCCTCAATATCCTCCATAAACATAATTGGCTTCGGCTTCGGGACCTCCTATGGGTTTGTCATCACACTCGGATGATGAATGGTTTCCACCACAATAGTTGCATCCATCGCGCATATCTTTGATCTCTTTTTGGAAACTTTGGAATTTAGAATCGATTTTGGTGGTGAGATCTTTCATCATGTCCATGATTTTGGAATTTTCATTCGTTCCTTCGGTGAATGCAACGGTTTTTTTGTTGAGGTTTGGTTTTGACATCCTTAGACCAATCGAGCTTAAGAAGTACACGGTCTTCTAGTATAGTGTAAGCTTCGTTAGGGGTCTTATAAAGGAAAATTCCTCCGGCATCAAGGATACCTAGAGTTGTATCATCGAGACCATGGTAAAAGATTTTAATGATATTACCACGAGACAAACCATGCCCATGACAACTTCGGAGCATGTTTTTCATTCGAAGCCAAGCTTCGACAAGATTTTCTCCTTCCTTTTGAGTGAAACTACGAATTTCACCTAAGAGTCGATCAAACATGGCCGGAGGAAAGAAACGTCCAACAAATGCTTCTCTCATTTTGTCCCAAGTTGTGATCACTCCTGGGCTTAATTCTTTATACCAAATTTTCGCTTCTCCGGTGAGAGACGATGGAAAGAGATTGAGGCGGATTGCATTTGCTTCGGTAGTTCCATAACGAAACATGTCACAAATTTCAAGAAAATTCGCGATATGTTTGTGTGGATCGGATCTAACTCGACCATCAAATTGCTTGTTGACCGGATCTAAACACACAAGTTGTGTTGGAGATACTTTGAATATATACTTAATAGCACGCGGAATTTACTATTAAGTACTTAGAATAATTCTTGTTTGGTGATTGTATAGATGTAACAGTAAGAACAATAACACAATATTCACTCAAACGATTAGCTTCAATATAATATGAGAATTACAGTACGATCGTGAAGCTATGATCTTAATGTATGTATAAACCTTGACCTAGGATCTCCTTTTATAAGACAAGAAGTCCTTTACAAGTAAAATATCTACCGTATAATTCTAACTTGATAAGATATACATTACATCTATTCCATATATATCTTCACACAATTTCATCTTAATCTTATAAGCAGTACGAACTTTCTTCATCAGCAGTACTAATTGTTAGTGTATTCTTTAGAAACTCTTCAGCCGTACTAACTTATATAAAACCGTACCAACTGTTTTACCAACTGTTAATTTAATTCCCAACAATCCTCCCCTAAACTTATGATTTCTTGGTAAACCAATAAGTTTCTTGAATTAAATAACACCTTTGACGATGGGGGGGATTCTTTCAAACACTTATCTTCAATTCTGAATAACTTCAGCCTTTTCTTCACATGTTTGCTTTTGAGAAATGTAAATCAAACAATTAAGTATCTTGATCAATCATCATTCCTCCCCTGAGTTTGTTATCCTCCCCTGAATCAGATAACCACCTTGACAGCAACTGAACAAATTTGAATTCCTCCCCTGTTTGGAAGAATCTTCACCATCACTTTAGCTTGATCAGCCTCCATTATGACAATTTGTACAAGTTTCCATCAATTCATTTGTTATTTCAAACTGCTCTCATCACTTCCAGATGTATTAACTTCTGAGAGTGGTGAATCATAGAGCATAAACTTAGTTGAAAACCAAGTCTAAACCAGCAGTACAAACTAGTTGAAACTAGCAGTACATACTGTTTGTAAAAAAATATATTAAGAGTAGGATAAACTCAGTGTGGATTTGAAAACAATTTTGTCCACTTATAGTTTTGAACAAACTATCAGCTATCAACGGATTTGATATGTCTTTACCAATAGCCGTTTGCTATGGACTAGCCAACTCTTCACAAGTAGATTTGGTGAGTTGATAACCAACCAGTTTTTAGTAAACTGTCAACCATAAACGAATTTGATTAGTCTTTACCAGAAACCGTGTGATCTGGACTAGTTGATTCTTATGTGTGTTAGACATGGTGAATCAATTACCATTTGTGGTGTGACAAGATCTCACACTTGACATTCCAAACCACCATACATACTAAAGCATAGTCCAAAATAAAACAACACCAATATGCTCTCTGAACCTGTAAATGTTAGTTCAAAACCAAAGAAAAACACAAAACAAAGCATTTTCCATTTGAAAAATATCAAGACTGACTAACATGTAAGATAAGCAGTACCAAAAGTAGATGCAGCAGTACAAACTGTTCATAGCAATTTACATAGAGACAGCCAGCAGTACCCAGTTCAGAATGAACAAAAACACTTAGATATAAAAATCTTTAAGGATTGAGCATTCCAATACCTGTTACCAAGTATTGAAATCTTCCCACATCAAAACCTTTTGTTAACAAATCAGCATAGTTATCATCAGTGTGAATTTTGACAACTTTTACTAACCTCTTTTCAACACAGTCTCTTATAAAATGATGTCTAATTTCAATGTGTTTAGTTTTTGAATGTTGAACTGGATTTTTAATGATACACATTGTACTGCTATTGTCTATGTAAATGATAGTGTTCAAGAAGTTATACCCATAATCAAGCAATTGATTATGAATCCATAGAACCTGAGCACAACAACTTGCAGTAGCCACATATTCAGCCTCTATTGTAGAAGTGGCCACCATAGTCTGTTTCTTGCACTGCCAAGAGATTAATCTGCATCCTAGGAACTGACAACCACCAGTAGTTGACTTCCTATCCATACTTGCTCCAGCATAATCCAAATCAGAGAATGCTACTAGATCAAATGCAGACTCTTTAGGATACCATAAACCAAGATTTGGTTGACCTTTAAGGTACCTAAAAATTCTCTTTACTGCCGTAAGATGAGACACCTTAGGATGTACTTGGAACCTTGCACAAGCACATACTGAGAACATAATGTCAGGCCTAGATGATGTAAGATACATCAAAGACCCAATCATGGATCTGTACATGTGCACATCCACATCTTCACCACTGTGATCCTTTAGTAACAAGTGTGTCTCCTTATCAACTGGTGTACTAGCAACTTTGGCATCTGAGAATTGAAACTTTCTCAGAATTTCTACAACATACTTATCTTGGCTAATAAAGATACCATCTGGTGTCTGTTTCACTTGTAGCCCCAAAAAGAAAGTTAATTCTCCCATAGAACTCATTTGAAATTGATCTTTCATCAACTTTTCAAACTCTCTACACATCTCCTTCTTTGTAGAACCAAAGATGATGTCATCCACATAAACTTGGACCAATAGAATATCACCTTTGTTCTTCTTGATAAAGAGAGTCTGATCAATCTTTCCCCTATGAAACCCATTCTGCAACAGATAAGTAGCAAGAGTTCCATACCAAGCTCTTGGAGCTTGATGCAAACCATAGAGGGCTTTCACCACCTTGTAAACCTTGTCTGGATGGTCAGGGTCTATAAAGCCTGGAGGTTGAGAAACATAGACCTCCTCATCAATAGTACCATAGAGAAAGGCACTTTTCACATCCATTTGATAGACCATAAACCCCATAAAGGAAGCATAAGCAAGAAAAAGCCTGATTGCTTCAATCCTAGCAACTGGAGCATAGACCTCTTCATAATCAATCCCTTCTTCCTGAGTATAGCCTTGAGCTACAAGTCTTGCTTTGTTCTTGATAACTAGACCTCTCTCATCCTTCTTGTTCTTGAATACCCACTTAGTACCAATCACCCTCATTCCCTTTGGTAGATCAACCAGAACCCAAACCTTCTGAATTTTGAATTGAAGCAGTTCTTCTTGCATTGCCTCAACCCAACTTGATTCTTCTAAAGCTTTTAACACATTCTTGGGTTCAATCTGAGATAGGAAACATACAAACATACACTCATGCTCATCTTCATGATGTTTTTCCTCATACACAACACTAAGAAAACCATGGTGATCTGGATCTTGACTCTGTCTTCTTGTTTTTACTCCATATTGTACATCTCCAATCACATTTGTAAGAGGATGATGCTTGTGGATGGTAGTATGGGGAGTAGAAGGAATATCATAAGATATAGGCAAGTTTTGCAGACCATCTCCAAGAACATCAAAATCAGCATCTGGGTAAGCAGTAGTAACTGGTGAATCAAGATGAGGTTGACTTGGTTCAGCAGCATCAAAATTTTGCTCAGTAGTATCAACTTGTGGCTGAGCAGTACTAACTCCATTTGTACTGCTCGTTGGAATTTCAGTTTCCTTTCCCTTGAGTCCATTGTTATCAGCATCATTCTTGCCTCCATTAGCATCCTTTGAGGTAGAATCATACACTGGACCATCTTCCAAGATTGGCATGAATATACAATCTTCATCATCTTCAGACCCTGCATGTTCATTAGTATTTGTACCTGTAACAGGCACATAATTCATAGAATCTGAAAGACTGTCAATATCAAAGATCCAATCTGGACCAACACCTGCAACATTTGGCTTATTCTCCAAAAATTCTATGTGCAAGTTCTCTTCTACATGCTTGGTGCTTGTATTGTACACCCTAAAAGCCTTACTGTGCAGAGAATAACCAACAAAGAAACCTTCCTCAGATTTCCCATCCAACTTTCCTAGTTGGTCTTTGGTATTAAGGATAGTAACATGACAACCAAAAGGTCTCATGAAGCTTAAAGCAGGAGTTCTACCTCTAAGAAGCTCATAAGCAGTCTTATTATGAGGTTGCACAACTAAAACCCTATTCAACATATAACAAGCAGTGCTAACTGCTTCAGCCCAAAATGAAACTGGTAGCTTAGAGTCAGCTAACATTGTCCTAGCAGCCTCTATAAGAGTCCTATTCTTTCTCTCAGCTACTCCATTTTGCTGTGGGGTTCTAGCTACACTAAACTCCCTTTTAATACCTTTTTCTCTGCAAAACTCATCCATAACTCTATTCTTAAATTTTGTTCCATTATCACACCTGATTATTTTAACTTTCCTATCAACTAGGTTTTCTACTTCAACAATGAAGTACTTAAGAATTTCACTAGTTTCATCCTTAGTTTTCATAAAGAACACCCAAGAAAACCTACTATAATCATCAGTGATAACAAGACAGTATCTCTTAAAATTCAAGCTATTCACAGAAGTAGGACCAAACAAGTCCATATGCAACATATATAAAGCTTGGGAAATAGAGTTTTGGGTCTTTGGCTTACAAGAAGCTCTGTGTTGCTTACCTTTAAGGCAAGAAACACAGGTTTGGTCATTCAGAAAAGTTTTATTTGGTAAGCCTCTTACCAAACCATTTTTTAGCAAGTTTGTTAATGGTTTTAAAATTAACATGACCAAGCCTTCTGTGCCATAACATTGATTCTTCCAATGTGGCTTTTGCAACAAGACAAGTAAGTCCAACCTTAGGAACTAGTTTATTCATCTCAACACTGTATGTGTTATCCTTTCTAGGGATTTTAAGCAATACTTGACTTTCATCAGGTAGCTTGAAATCAGGAGAAAGAATAAGACAATCAGTATCAGTAAATAAAACTTTGTTCTGTTTATCACAAATTTGTGATACACTGAAAAGATTGTACTTAAGTTCTGGTAGATAATACACATTTTCAAAATCAAGATTACCAGTTTTAATTACCCCTTTACCAGTAATCCTTCCTCTAACACCACCACCAAAGACAACTGGTCCTCCATCTAGAGCAATAAAGTCTGAAAGGTATGACATGTTGCCAGTCATGTGCCTTGAACATCCACTGTCTGAATATCCTCTATCTTCTTTACCATCTGTAGGATGTTCCTGCACACAAAGAAATGGTTTTAGTGCCTTTTGGGGACCCAAACCATCACTGGCTTGGATCTGCCTTGTGCATCAATATCAGAAAATTTATTGAAGGTCATTGATGCACCATTGGGTTTGGCAAATTTTCTAACCCAATTTGCTGAGGCCTTGACAGCATTACCCCTTTGACCCTTAACACTCAAGTGCCTAGCAGTAGCATTTGCTGGTCTAGCAGTTTGAACTGCTGGTTTAACTTTAGGCACCCATTTTTGATTAGTCATGGCTGTTTTCTTATAAAAATGCCTTTTAACTGTTTGTGCATGATTTGAAAGTTGTTTTGCACTTGAAACAGTTTGCTTGTTCTTAAACCATTTGTTAGGTTTAGCAGTTGGAACTGTTGACTTAACAGTTGAAACTGCTTTGACTCCAGATCTTAACAGAACTGCTTTGGGTGACAATTTTTGATTCACATTAGGGTTAATATCTCTTGTTGGACTGTTTTGAGTTACCCTAGCATTTTTATTCTAATTCACCCTTGAATTTCCAAAATCTCTCTTCTTCCATGGGTTAAAATTACAATAAGCAGCAAAATGATCAAAACTTCCACACACAAAGCATACTTTCTTAATCATAGCAAACTCATCATCTAATTGCTTAGATTTCGAGTGGTTCCAGTTCCTCTGACTACCCTCAGAAACTGGTGATCTATTCTTAGTCCTATACATCTCAGCATATTTCACATTTTTCCTAACTGGTTTTATGTTTTCAGTCTTAACCACTTTAGGAGTATGTTTAACTTCTGCCTTAACATCACTATATTTGTCCTTAACCTTGGCATCCTCATCATCAGATGTCCAATCCTCAATGTTTGGTGCATCTGAGTCTCTAGGAGAGGACATCATTTCCTCAGAAAGTGATTCATCACTAGCACTAACATAAGAATCCTTAGCCTTAACAAATTTAACAGGATTCTCACTAATCTTAACACCATATCCAGGAAAATCCATATCCTAAAACTCTTCTAAACCGGTATGCGCTAAATCAATTCCTGGTGGAACAAACATTCCTCTAAGAGGGGGTGCAACTGACTTATACCCTAAACCTGACTTAGCTTTGTTAAGTATTTGATTCTCTACTATTTTCTGAACTCCCTTTGAATTATGTTCAAGAGTATCTAAACTTAACTGGATGTTTTCTTTTTCCTTTTTACGTTTCTCTAGTTCATATACAAGTCCACTCATTTTACCATCTTTTAGTTGCAAATCCCTCTTTAAAACACCTATCTCATCAGAGAAGTTTGACTCATTTTGTCTATAAAACACAATTTGTTCTTCTAAAACAGCTAGTCCTCTTTTATGATTTGCCAGACTAAAATTTACTTGATTAAACTCTACTCTAAGATCATCATACTGTTTCTTAAGACACTCATAATCGTTGAAAGCAGAACAAGTATTTGAACATTTTTGAACAATATGTACCTCAGAGTCTGAGAAAGCCATCAAACCTAAGTTAGCTGGTTCCTCTTCTTCCTCCATGAAGCTCCAATCAAATCCAGTTCCATCAATAGCTACCATAGCCTTGGAAGAAGGCTCTTCTACATTAACTATTCTCCTTGTTCCTTGCTGATTCTTGAACCCTTGACTCTGGTTGCTTTGCTGTCTTGGACTTCTACATTCCCTGGCAAAGTGCCCCATTTTATGACAATTATAGCACTCCACCTTGGACTTGTCATACCCAACTACATCTCTTCCATTGAAGGTGATCTTGTTCCCAGTTCTTTGATAATACTTCTTAGCCCTAATACTTATCAAAGCCAACTGCCACTTTACATCCATAGCTTCCAAATCATCTTCAGCAATCTGAAGAAGGTCTTCATTGTAGATTTGGGACCCATCATATTGTTCTGACACAAATGCATATATGGTTTCATCAGTTAAGCCAGCAGTACTAGCTTCTACACTAGCAGTGCTAACTGTTGGGTTAGCAGTACCAACTGCTTCTTCATCTTTATGATTCGAACTGCTTGAAGAAGATAAGAAAGCCATATTCCCTGAACTAGAACTGGTGCTACCACTCTTCTTCACCTTCTGCTCAACAATCTTAAGATTGTTGTAAAGCTCATTCATTGTCATTTTCTCCAGTTCTGGTTTATTGCTCCAAACCACAACATAAGTGTTCCATTCAGCAGGTAAACTATTAAGAAACTTCATGTTGAGGTCTTCCTGTGGAATCACAATCTTCAACACAGTAAGTTGACTGATGATCTTTTGAAGCCTATTAAAGATATGGTCCAAAGTTTCATTACTTGTTGCAGTGAAGTTCTCATAACTTTGTTTAAGTAGGGTTCCCTGGGCCTTCTTGGTAGCTTCATTGCTACCAAATCTTTCCACCACTGCTTCAAAAAGAGTTCTAGCAGTCTTGTAATGGCTAAAATTCAGCACTTGATCATTAGGAATTGACATTAATAACAAATTCCTAGCCTTCTGATCATTCTTCTTTTTTATTCTCTCCTCGTTTGTGACTAGCTCAGTGTTAAGCTTTGTGGTCTTGGAACCATCAGTACGTGTTTCTTCAACAGGAATTGGTTTGAAGGAATCACCATTGATAATGATATCCCATAATGCATAGTCTTGCACCATGAAATATGCTCTATTCTGAGCCGCAATAAATCGTATTCATTCTGTTTCAGCATGGGGAGTTTAGCAAGGATTGAGGTTTGAGGTGTCTCCATGTCCATCTTCTTGGGTGCTAGTGAGTAAATACTTCGGAAACTTCTAAATCAAAGTATCAGAAACCTGTCTCCGATACCACTTGACCGGATCTAAACACACAAGCTATGTTGGAGATACTTTGAATATATACTTAATAGCACGCGGAATTTACTATTATGTACTTAGAAGAATTCTTGTTTGATGATTGTATAGATGTAACAGTAAGAACAATAACACAATATTCACTCAAACGATTAGCTTCAATATAATATGAGAATTACAATACGATCGTGAAGCTATGATCTTAATGTATGTATAAACCTTGACCTAGGATCTCCTTTTATAAGACAAGAAGTCCTTTACAAGTAAAATATCTACCGTATAAATCTAACTTGATAAGATATACATTACATCTATTCCATATATATCTTCACACGATTTCATCTTAATCTTATAAGCAGTACGAACTTTCTTCATCAGCAGTACTAACTGTTAGTGTGTTCTTTAGAAACTCTTCAGCCATACTAACTTATATAAAATTGTACCAACTGTTTTACCAACTGTTAATTTAATTCCCAACACTTGTCTTTAATCATCGAATGATGATGACCTTTGATAGTGAAGTTATCTCCAAGATTAACGGGAACAATGGCGGCCGCAGGTGTAGGAGCTACAACCCTATTGGTGACCCACATAGGTCGATCGTCGGCCATTGGAAATGGTAATTCAAGAAAAAGATCAACGATTGGATGAACTTCGGAAAGATTATCAAATAGTGGGTTAACGGTTCTTGGTTTTCTTCGATTATTTGGAACAAATGGGGTTCTCTTTTTGCGAAATAAACTTTCGGGGTTAGACAATGGTGTACTTAATTCTTCGTTAGAAGAGCGAGTGGTCATACACGAGAAAAACGAGCCAATCGAAAAAGATTATCAACTAAAAAGAAAATTAAAATAATTTTTTTTTTGAACAGTAACTGCCGGTTCAAAAATGAACCGGGCGGCTGGGAACGGTCTGGGTCACAGAAACAAATGAACCGGGCGGCTGAGTATTTTCGGGGTCACAGAAACTTTTGAACCGCTTGGTTCAAGTTTGAACCGCGATTTCCTGGGTGAAAATTTCAAAGAACTTTTAAAGAACAAGCTTAGGAACAAGAACAAAGCACAAAAATTATAAACAAAAACTCACAAAAACGTGATCAAATCCCCGGCAGCGGCGCCAAAAACTTGATGTGTGTCGAGAGTGCAAGTTTTAAATTTATAAACACGATCTACCAATGATTCAAACGAAACACATACGAGCAAGTATACTCGTCCGTGTGTAGCAAGAGGTGATATGGTAAGCCGAGGTCGTTCACAAGGATTTGTTTAGTTTTTATGTAACGTGAGTTTGATTATAACAAAGACTTAGTAATGATTCTAAAGCAAGCAAATAATGATGATGATGTAAATTCAATATATTAAAAACTACACTTGCCTAGAATAGTTTGCACAATTCCCTTGATATGATTATGACAATGGTTCAAATCGATTATGATCAATAAATTAGATGGTGCTCTAATTTGATTAGTTGGTGTACTAATCCTCTTGTTTTCAACACTTTCAATCCTCGTCGAGATTTTAAGATGACAAAAACAATATTAAGTTTTGATCAAACAAGACTAACACAATTCAATCACTTGATTCGCTATCGTTTCACAAGTAATTGACAACTACACTTTTCGTTTTCTAACTTTAACCAAGTTACATATGAAATTGTCAATACATGAGGTAACACCTTCATAGACAAAGGTTTACAATTGATTAAATAACAATGTCTTTTTCGACCTATTACACCATTAATAATCAACCAAACTTGATAACTCTTTTGTTTATGAAAACTTTGAAAGCACAATTCGATCTTAGTATTAGCCTTTCATTGAATCAGAACCATAGAGTCATAATCAATCAACATTCATGTAACAAACATAATCTAGGCAAGTGCACAAGGCACTTAGCCGCTCATGGCAAACAAAGTAATAATCACAGAAATTATATCACTTGAAAATATGATTAAAGAGTCTTACAAAAGTTGTAATGATGATTACAAGACTTAGGAAGAATTATGAGGTGATCAACGATGATTCCTTTGATGATTACAATGATGGATAATGAATGTAAGTCAACTTCTTCCTGCGTTTTCTTCTTTGTAGCCTTCTTGAGAGAGTATGAGAAATTTGGCAAATGAGTATGTGTCTTTTCTATCAAGCCAATGCTTCTAATTAATAGAAAACTACTCCTTGGCCAACAAACAAGTTTCCTGGGCACCAAGTGTCATAAAATTATGGACTTGAAGTAAATAAAGCATAATGACGACCCACATGAAGAGTTAGATCATTAAAAGTAGTCATTAAGTGTGCCAGGAGTTGCAGCAACCCAAGGTTGAAGTCTCAACCTGAGGTTCAGATTCCAGCCCAAGGTTTGGAGTGAGGTCGGCATGACAGATTTGAACCTTGGGTTGAACTTAAGCCTTAGTTGTATTTCTTGAACATTTGGTTGAGGAAGCAAGCCATAATTTATAGCAAACTTTGCATGTAACTTCTCATTCATTTCATCAACACTTGATCTTTTCTTCAGCTCAGAAATCTTTGTAACTTGATTCTTTATCTTTGATGATCTTCCCGAGGTTTTATTATGGGTAGAATCTTTCGTTGTGCATAAGCTCTTGATTTATTGACTTTTCCCCATCTTTCTAGCTATTCCATTGGACTTGATTGTACCTGAACCTTAATATATCTTTTGTACCTTTTTCGCATAATATGTTCACAAACACAACCAAATACAATGCACAAACATAGAAATAACGCGACTAGAACATGTACGAAATGTGCGTTATGACCAGCACCTTCGAACTTTCTTCTTGGAGCCAAAAAGGGGCAGCCGTATATGTTTGTATATTAGGGTTTTGTAGTGTGAGTATATGTTTGTATATTCCATCTTCAATATTTCAAATATTTTGTCCCATAAAGTTGTGTACAATATATAAAAAAAATCGGACCTTTACTATTATTGTTATACGTGTGACATTTTACATATATTAGTTGGTATTTATATAAATGTGTGATAATTGTTGTATACAAGTTTCAATTATATTCGTAATCCAATGTTCGAATGTCGTAATGTATTATAGGTTGTTATAAAAATAATCACTCATTTGTGCATTAAAATCACAATAATATCAACAAAATATAAACAATAACCAAAGATTTTTTTCACTACATTTAACACCTTAATAAACAGTAAAATCAGTACCAATAGGTACACATTCCTTTTTGGGCTGAGGTGTGGGAGTGTGGGACTCACCCACATCCTTTGTAGTTAAATTATTTTTTGGAGTAATAATACTTTACCGGGGAAACCCTTTTACCAAAAAATAAAATAAAAATAAAAACTATATATTCACAACACACTAAGTCATCATTATCTAAACAAAAATAAATCCATGCCTTTAAAAAATACCAGTCGGCCACAAACTAAGCCGACATATCAAACGTCAATCAAAAGTATCAAAACTAATTCAAGATCCGTCGACTAAATATATTTAAAATCCATGGATATAAACTTACAAGTTCGAGTAAAGATGAACCGCCCACATGCAATTGAAGCTTTGCATATGTAATATTCCTCTTCTTTCAAATCCCTAAAACAACGATAATATCAAGAAACCGGTCACTACCAAACACACAGTCTCACACGCACAATCTCACAATCACTGTGTCTCTCTCACATTACAGTCGGATTTTATAGCTAGTAAGGCAACCAAGGAACACGTGTTCTGTATAAGTATATACTTAAGACACGTATACGGCACACTATACACAAAAACGACATCATTTTCTCCAACGTTCTAACTGAACATTAAACGACGTAGTTCAAGCCCAGCCCAAGAATTAAAAAAAAATCAAAACGACGGCGTTTTGGAGCCGAAATAAATATCATCGTTTCCCACGATAAATATATAATAGATTGTGTGTTCAGAAGTTCTAGATGAAAACATGTGCCTAGAGTAACACATTTAAAAGAGTAAAAATTGAAAGGTGTTGGTATAAGTTAAAAATGTGTCACTAACACTTTATGTGCTTCTCCTAAATTTAAAATTTTAAAATCTAAGTAATACCCGACTATAACAACAACAAAAATGTGAGAAAATATCTATTATATATATATACTAAAACACAACGTCGGTGGCTAAAAAAACCCAACTTCGGTGGCTAAAAAAATATTAGTTGGGTTACCGGTCAACACCTTTAGCCCAGTATCAAGCTCAAAACGCACCTAACAGTCTAGCCCGTCTTTTCTGCATCCGTTTGTTAGCTACACCGATAATAATGAATGCTTATATCAAAATTTCCAGATAAACTTGACCGCCTCTCGCCGCTTACCTCGATAATCTTCCATCTCATTCCATCTACACCGACTCTGAACCTGTGTTAAAGAATCTCAAAAACCATTGTATTAATGATACAGGTAACTAGCTTGATGACTGTATTTGGGTTAACTTCGCTTTAAGTCGTATGATGGTTTGTTTTACTTTTGTTTATAAACGAACGCTTTATGATGCTTTTCGGAACTACAATTGTTTATTATTTGTGAGTGTTTTTGTTGGTTTGGGGAAGAATTTCATTTTTATTATACGTTCAATTCTTCTTGCAGCAAGTTTTTAGTTTTAGTTCCAAGTTCGCATCAATCAAAGATTCAAAGGTATGTTTACGGGTTATGATTTGAAGGTTTCTTAAATCTTAACTTTTGTAAAAGTCGAAGTCTTTGTTGGTGTTGAACTTACAGGTATGCAAAAAGGAGCGACATGTACCTCAGAAGCTGTGAAAGATTCAACTGCTAATGTTTTTCGAAATAGTTAGTTATCGTACAATGAAGTATACAAGATTGTCTTTGGAATTTGGTATGTTGAATAGACCATGATAATTGGACATGTAGTTGTTTGCGTTTTTGCAAATTCTTGATGTGATGATATATAGTTACCTGATCAGCAATTTTGATAAGATTTTGAATGTTGTTATTAATTTTAAGTACCGTTTATGTTTTAGCAGCTTATCAAGAAGCAAAGACGCAAGCTGCCAAAGTACAAGGAAACGTATTACCAGAAACCTCGGGAACAAGCAGAAAAGTAGGCCACTATGTGTTGCTGAACAAACTGGAATTGATAGGATGATAGGTAAATAATTTGAAGTTGCACACTTTCAAGCTTTTTACGACATTTGTTTTAAAAGAAAAAAAAAGATAAAACCTTTTAGTGTTGTTATGCAGACTGTTTGCTTAAATAAATCAAAGTTCACAAACAGGAGGTGTTGAGAATATGAACTTTATGTGTTTTTATTCAATTGATGGTTGACTGAAATATTGGAATCATTGTTTTCAGGATACGACGAAATTTGCGCAAGTGCATATGGAATAGTACGGGATTTGTAATTCAGTCGATGGTTGTTATTTTGACCAGAATGATCATGGTAACAATGTGCATCCTTTTATCAGAACCTCGGGATAGTACAGTCCTTCCGCGCCATCACACAGTATTTATTAGTAAATTTTTTTTTTTTTTTTTTTTTTTTTTTTTTTTTTTTTTTTTTTTTTTTTTTTGACATTGTTTAAAGCAGCCTTCACGTGTTTTTTTTTTATATAGATTATAGCTCTAGCGTCTACCTGTTAGGCAGTGAATTTGTATATTTCACGCCACTGTGATTAAAACATGCCATTTTGTTTAAACAACAACGTCCATAATGTAAGCACCTACTTTCATACGACAGTGCCATCTGACTTCACACTTACAATAGTCGAAAAATATAGCAAATACCCCTGCCGCGTTGCGGCGGGCTCCTACTCCTCGTTTCCTACTATGACCCAATTTTGTAATGTATAATAAATGTCAATAAATCTTATTATTATATCCTTCAACCCGCATTTACAAAATGTCGGTGCAAACTTAGATTTAATGACACTTTTTTGTATCACTAAACCGTTGTCACTAAAAATCAATACTTGTTATGCTTGTTTGTTAGTTTTATAAGGATAGTTTGCCATTTTCTAATAAGATAAATTTGCAATAAAAGTTAATATATATATATATATATATATATATATATATATATATATATATATATATATATATATATATAGGGGGACTTTCTTACGAGAACCATTTTATCTGCGAGAACTGAGAGAACCACAAAAAACATACATGCACGCCTTTTAAAATAAAATAAAAATACATGCAAATCATCAATAATCGTAAGTATCCACCTATGTTCTTCAATATCATCATGAACTCATCATCTTTTTTCACAAAAACCTTACACAAGGCCGCAATATTGTCGTTGCACGCCTTATAAGAACATACATGCACACCTTCAAAGAAAAATGTTGTATTTCCAATTTATTATCAAATTCTTTAGAACAACTATGTTTTTTTAAAAACATATATGTTGTTTTTAGAACATATGTGCAAAAATACAATTATTGAAGGCGTGCATGTATGTTTTTGGTGGTTCTCTCAGTTCTCGCAGATAAAATGGTTCTCGCAAGAAAGTCTCACTATATATATATATATAGGGAGACTTTCTTGCAAGAACCATTTTATCTGCGAGAACTGACAGAACCACCAAAAACATACATGCACGCCTTTTAAAATAAAATAAAAATACATGCAAATCATCAATAATCGTAAGTATCCACCTATGTTCTTCAATATCATCATGAACTCATCATCTTTTTTCATAAAAACCTTACACACGGCCGCAATATTGTCATTGCACGCCTTATAAGAACATACATGCACACCTTCAAAGAAAAATTTTGTATTTCCAATTTCTTATCAAATTCTTTAGAACAACCATGTTTTTTTAAAAAACATATATGTTGTTTTTAGAACATATGTGCAAAAATACAATTATTGAAGGCGTGCATGTATGTTTTTGGTGTTTCTCTCAGTTCTCGCAGATAAGATGATTCTCGCAAGAAAGTCTCACTATAAAAAATTTATATCGCCTACATAATGAAAAACCTCATTTCGAAAAAATAAATCATTATAAAAAAATTATATCGCCTACATACTGAAAAACCAAAAAATAATAGCAGTATAAATTGCATTTTTTTTTAACAAAAAAAAAGAGGGTCATTTACTAAAAACTTTACAATTCTTGTTAGCCGGAAAATGGCTCGTGGTAAAGATAAGAGGCAAATGTTAAATAACGATATATTCTGACCGGCCAATAGAATTTACATTTAAACTTAAAACTTTATAAAAGAAACTGATTAATTTAATTTTGTGGACTTAAAGTAAAATTATCTTTTTTTTATTATTTCTCGTAACTTTTATAAATTTAAAAAATACTCTTTAAACTTTCTAGAAAGATACTCATAAAAAGAATTATTGTTGTTGCTATTATTTATTAATATTATTACCATCATTATTAAATGAGTGGAGTTATTTTAGAAACCAAATAATGCTCACATACTAAGGGACACATCCTAAGCATCCATCTACATCTCATCCAACGGACAAGATTAAAAAACTGTTTCTGTATAAAAAACAAAAAAACACGGAGGGGCAATCTCGTAAATTAACAACCTCACACCAAACACACACTCCTCATTTCTATCATTATCACTCTCTCACCAAACACACCACTAAAAACACACATTACTCAGCATAGAAAAGCGATCAAAATCTATCATATCAACCGCAAAACAAACCCTAAATCTACTAAATCAACCATAAAATCACAGCAAAAATTAAAGAAAAGGACGCAGCTGATGATATACTCAAAGAATACGGCACAAACGACGGTTCTGACGAACTTCCGATCAAAAAACTGCCTTAAAAACCGGCGAAAAAAGCAATTAAAGGTATAATAATACTTCTTCGTTGATTTAAACACATATTTTACTATTATTTACTGTTATTTTATGCTTAAGTAATGATTCATCAGGTTTATATAGTTTATGTTGAAGTTTATGTGATTTTATAATGTTTAATGAATAATTAGTGAAGTTATTGTCATTTTTTTTGAAGAAAAATGTGATTCGAAATTAGGTTTTCACCGATTATAGGGATATTGTTGATGTTATTGTAAAGAAAAGTGAGGTTAGAAGGCTTAGAAGAAGGTAAAGCCTGCGGCCAAACCTTCGGCTAAGCCGCAAACAAAGCCTTCGGCTAAGCCGCAGGCATAGCCTTCGGCTTTGCCGAACCCGTAGACTGCAACTAAGCCTTCAGATAAGCACTAAGCTAAGCAAAAGGCTATGCCTGCATGATCACTTGTGATTTTTTACTAATTTTCCTAATAAGAAAAAAAAAGCCTGATGCAAAGCCTTCGGCTTAGCCACAGGCATAGCCTTCGGCTGCGGCTAACATTTCGGCAGGATAAACCTTATGATATAACTTCTGAAATATTAATTTGTTTGTTAACAATATCGTTTGTTGATTAATAAAAACAGACCAAAAAATATGATAGAAGGGAAGTTGATGGACACAGATGAAAAGAAGTATGAAGCTTTTAATAAAAACATGACAAGTGTGTTCAAAACGAAACCTGGTGATTGGCAATGAAACATGTGATACCAAGTGTGTTCAAAGCAGTACTTATTATGTTTGTTAATTGATTTGATTTGATTTATTATGTGATATTCTGAGTATCACATGTGATACTCTGAGTATCACTTGTGATATTCAGAATATTGAATATCACTTGTGATACAAAATATTGGCTAAGCAACTACATGGTTCTCCACTTGTGATAAAATGATGTTAGATAATAGTGTGTTCAAAGCTAGAGCCTCCACTTGTTCTCCAAGAGTTCGTTAACCATGGTATTTAATCGTATTTAATCACAGTCATGTCTACTTGATAATAAATTGCTTATTAGTATTTTCATGTAAATTAAAATAGAACAAATAGCAATCTAAGTTATGCACACATAGCTATCTTGATATTGACTTGTTTATTAGTGGTTACACTCTTATGATATACTTTTTATATTCTCAAAAGTTTGATTAAACATCTTACACTGTGTTAAGATTAATATACAAGAGAAAGGAAACGAGAAGGAAAGAAGTTGAAAAAAAAGTTTATGTTCTTAATATTTTTTAGAGAAGAAAAGAAGATGAAAGAAGTGGAAGAACGATTTGAAGTTTTTTCACCCTAAAATCTTCCACCCCTTTTGGTTGGAAGGGGAAGGAAAAGAAGAGAAAAGTATTTGATTATCTTTCTTTCTTTTCTCCCCTATCTCTTCTCTTCTTTTGCAAAATTAACTCGAGAACACAGCGTTAAAGTCCAAATTAGTTACGATAATTAGTTATCTAGTCAACTTGTATGCACCTTTGGAAGATCCATTGGTGTGTTTGTATGTTTTAACGAGTCTAGTTGAGTTATAAGAATTACCATCTCTATCTATCCTAGTATGTTGCATAGTAGTTGGGAGGTCTTTGTTCGCAATCCTATATGTTAATTGCGGTCTTTTCCAAATAACCTCCAAATTTTGGTATTTTTGTAATCATGTTTATGGTTACGTAGTAATAATGGTTAATGGCTTTGTGGGTTTTAGGAGGTGTTTTGTTCAAAGTGTACATTGTTGGAGATGTAATTAAGGTTGTGCGGCGTTTCTCTTTACCTGATGTTAGCAAGCGTGAGTTGTCAAGAAGTGCTGGCGTGTTTTGGTTTCCAAGGGTTTCATCTGCTGCACAATTGGCAGATGATGCTGATTTAGACCCGTGTATTGCTGGTAAGTCATTTACATTTTTCGAAGCAAATCTCTTTTGTGTTCAAGTAGATGAAATGTGATTTTTATATTTGTTATCGTGTTGCACAGCTTCCTCCACGAGCCTTACTTGAACGCCTTGCTAGAGAACTGCGTCGACGACTGGTAACCCACCACTTGCTTTTCAATGTAAAAAATGCCTCTTTTTTAAGTGAATAAAATGGTTGTAATCACTCTCTTATTGGCTGCATGGACTTCATCTGTTCAACTTGGATATGATTCGCGAGCATGGAACAAGAGATCGCTTCTATGTCATTGACATAAATTATTTTCCTGGTACTTTAGTGTTTCTCGCTTGTATTTCCCGTTTTATGATTCTTTATAATCTGAGAATTGGATTGATTAAATGTGTTTGCGCATTACAATTGCAGGGTATGGTAAAATGCCAGAATACGAGCATATATTTACAGACTTCCTTTTGAATTTGGCTAAAAGCAAGTACAAGAAACGCTCCGCCAGTTTACCTTGATCGACTCATCCAGATATCAATAAAAGCACCCGTTTGGTCACAAACATGATACTGGAAATGGTTAGCGGAAGGCAATGAACCATGCAGTTGCGTGTGGTGGCCAAGCTTGGACCGAGATTGAATAGTTGGTTATGGTGACCTGTTGTAGAAGAAAGATGATGAATGGTTCCACCATAAGGCACCTTGCGTTTTCTTTTGATGAATGGTCATTCTCAGTTACTTCTATGAAGTCAACAGGAATTTTTTTAGTTTTCATGGGATCTGAACTTTTTAAATTTCCCAGATTGCGTTGACGAAATTTTTTAGTATCTTTGTTAATTTTAAATTTCCCAGATTGTGTTGATAAAATTTGAATAACAGACTTATACATGATTGATTATTACTAAGTTTTTATTATTGAGTTTGCGTAGACTGTAGTTACCTACTTACATTATGAGGTATCACCTGTGATACAAAATGTTGATATAAATAATGCCTAAAAACATTATTAATACTTCTTGATATCTCTATGTTTTGATAATCACAAAATGTAAACTCATTAAACATAAACTTATTAAATAAACAAGTATTTAGTTGTAAATATTCATTTCTACTACTTAATCACTTACGGTATGAATAAACAAATGCTTAATGCATTATATGATCAAAGGAACATTTTCTTAATCACTTGATTTTTTATAAAATGACACAAACATTTTATATCTTTTAGAAAATCATTTTTTGTATTTAATAAAAATGTTTAATCCATTATAAATTTATGAATTCAAATTTTCAACCAAAAATGGCAAAAATGTTCCAGAAAAACCTTCCCCACAAAAAGAAAAATCTGAACAACGTTCGGGTAGGGCGGCCCCCTTAATTTTACTAGGCGGCCCCCTTAATTTTAAGGGCGCCGGTCACCTATTTAGGGGGACCGCCCCGCTCCTCCAGCTGTCAGATTTTGCCTATAAATATTGGTTCATTCCTGGACTTTTTCCTCACCTTTTGCACCCCCAAACCTTCTGTTCTAAATCTCTTCTTATCCTTCCAAATCCTTTCTAAATCCTTTGATCATATATTTTTAAGCATTGGTTTCCAAGTGATCCAAGCTTCTACCATTCAAGTGCAAAAGAAGAATACTCCTTCAACAACTAGAGAAGAAGTATTGCAACTTAGTATCATCTTGCTACGTAAGTTGTTTGTATAATCATTCATTCATTCTTGTATAAGTTGTGTATATTTGTTAGATAGGTGTGAGCATAATTACTTAGGCTAGATTAGTGTGTAAGTAGTGAAGTTGTGAAGAAGTTAAGGTGTGTAAGTAGTGAAGGTGTAAAGAAGTAGAAGAGTACATAAGTAGTGCTAGGTTGTGAAGTAGTTGTGAAGCCGGTGTGAAGAAGTTGTGAAGAAGTCGTGAAGAAGTTGTGAAGAAGTCGTGAAGCCGTTGTGAATAAGTTGTGAAAAAGTTGTGTAGAAGTTGTGAGATTGGTTCTAGCTACGATTAGAACCCGACATCTAGCTTTGTGTCGTTAAACCGGTGTAAGCAAAAGTTGTGTAAGGTTTTCTCCACCATAAGGGAGCTTGTTGACATAGTGAAGAAATCTCTCGAGTTAGGTGCTCAGGGAGTGGAGTAGGGCAAGGAAGGTGTCCTTGTAGCCGAACCACTATAAATCTTTTGTCTCGCGGTTAGATCTTTCCATCTCTATCTTTCTTTTCATTTCATTACTTTACTTGCATTGTTTATTTAGATTTACTTATATTTATTCATATTGTTCAAGAGTTGAGTTCACATAAATTCGAATCTAAATTTTTTAAAAGTAAACAAAGTTTTCATAATAAAATTAAAAATGCGTAAAACTATTCAACCCCCCCCCTTCTAGTTTTCCAAAATTGGTATCAAGAGCCACGTCAAACAAGATTTTTAAAATAAACTGTATTTTAAAACTTGAATCAATCTATGGAATCGGAAAAATATTTAGAAGGGCAATCTATGCAAAGACCACTGCTATTTGAAAGTAATGGTTTTCTTTATTGGAAAAATAGATTTGAAACTTATGTGAAATCAAAAGATCTTGATCTTTGGCATGTTATTACCTATGGTGATTTTCCCCCTATTCAAAATAATCCTTTAACTAAAAGAGATGAAATTGTACCTTTTGAAAAACAAAATGATGATTTGAAAAAGAAACTAGCTAAAAATAATGAGGCAAAAATGGTTATTTATAATGCGTTACCACGTAAAGAATACGAAAGGATCTTTATGTGTGAAACCGCAAAAAAAAATTGGAACTCCTTACTAATAACTCACCAAGGTAATAGTCAAGTCAAAGATAATAAAATAGATATTCTTGTTCAACAATATGAACAACTTACGATTCCGGAAGAGGAATCAATAGATAATGCTTTTGCTAGGTTTAAAACTATCATCACAGGTTTAAAAGCATTTGATGAGAATTTTTCTAGTAAGAATTTTGTTAGAAAATTTCTTAGGGCTCTTCATCCAAAATGGCGGGCTAAGGTTACGGCGATTGAAGAATCGAAGAACTTGTCAACTCTTCAACTTGACGAGTTGATCGGCAACTTGAAAGTCTACGAAGCAATAATAAAGAAAGACTCCGAGATGATCAAAGGAAAAAGAGAGGAAAGCAAGTCAATTGCATTGAAAGCTAGGAAGGAATCTAGTGAAAAGGATAGCTCAACCTCCAAAGAGTGATAACGAAGAATATGCAATGGTCGTAAGAGAGTTCAAGAAATTTCTAAAGGGACGAGGAAGATTCACAAGACAACCACGAGATGAAAGAAGATCGCTTCAAAGAAATAGGAACGATAACTACTGGAAAAGAAAGTGCTTCGGATGTGGAAGCCCAAACCATCTCATTGCCGAATGTCCAAAGCCACCGGGTTATGATTACCAAAGTGCCTTTGTTAGTGGAGCATGGAGTGATAGCAACAAAGACGAAGCGGACAAAGCAAACGATGAAAAATGTCTTA
Organism: Artemisia tridentata subsp. tridentata; assembly: GCA_021014915.2. NCBI lineage: Eukaryota > Viridiplantae > Streptophyta > Magnoliopsida > Asterales > Asteraceae > Artemisia > Artemisia tridentata. Next base: position 44,423,551 of record CP139506.1, on the reverse strand, counting down.
TGGAAAAGACATCAAATGAGGTACTTTTCGAAACCGAATACTTTAGTGACAAAAATCAATCATTAGACGAAAAAGACCTGGATAATGAATATAATAGGTTATGCAAATTAGGTCAAAAAGTCATGGCTAAAAATAAATCACTAAAACATATTAATAATCGATTAGAAAATGAATTACTCGAATTAAAAATTAAACTACAACATTTAGAAAAAGGAAAAGAAGTTTTTATAGAATGTAAAACATGTCTAGAGGTCATAATTGAAAACGAAAAACTTAAAGATGAAATTTCCAAACTTGACAAGATTAAAAATAGTAGTAACTCACTTAAGAAAATAATAAGTGGTCAAGGAACTTCGGAAGATAAAACCGGTCTAGGATTCAACTCAAATAATGTTTCAACTAGTGAAAATAAAAATGTAAAGTTTGAATGTAAATCTAGTAAACAAAAACCATTAGAGTCAAAACCTAAGTATATACTTATAAAAGATAGAAAAATACCTATTGCGAGTGATGAGGAAGTAAAAAGTTTTTATAAACCATCATTAAAAGCCAAAACCGGATTTTCTAAACCGAAATTAAGATCTAAAACTCCACCTCCAAATAGACCAAATAATCCTCATCCTCGGTCTAAAACCCCTCAACCTAGAAGAAATCAAGGTAGACAAAACTTTCCTAATAATAATAATCACCCAATGTGGAATTATTCACTTCAACCAAGTTTCAACCCTTGGGGAATACTTTCACCATACATGCAAATGCAAACCATGTTTGGTTCAAACAATTTTGGACAAATAGGACAATGGGGACCAAGTGGCTAAATCGTCACTCATTGAATTATTCGGAAACTCATCTATGTTTGGCTTCCATAAGTCAATGTGACACCTTGAAGCATTTGAAGAAAATCTACTGAAGACTAAAAGGTACACTTTCCTTTTAAGTTTATTGTTATAATATATGCTTAGATTAATGACTAGTTATTTCATGCCTATTTAGCTCATAATGCCTAGTTATCTATATATACATAATAGCTTATATGAATCTACTTAGAACCTAGAATCACTTGTTCTTTTCCCTTTGGTCCTCTTAAGCTATAACGTTTATAATGGAAATCTTCTATGTCCACTATTAGAAAACTCATGGTGATGAAGTGAAATGAGTTAAGTGGATTAATCATTAACATAGAAGTAAGTGTTAGGAATTGTTAGAATAATATTTTATTTTCATTACTGCTGTTAGTATAGTTTGGTTCCTACTGGCAGTGTTAGTTCCTGCTGGTCATGGTTCCTGCTGGTAGCATTGATTGCTCCTGCTGGCAGTGTTTGTTACTGCTGGTCTTATCGTATTTTTAGTATGTTTGTTAGAGTTATTTTAGGAAGAGATAGTGTATATCGCTTTACACATTTTCTTAGTATTGCTGCATTAGGGTTTCTTGTAGTATAAAAGAAATATGCGGCATTGAGTTTTGTATCGATTCCATTGAAACAATATTAGTTAATAAAAGATCCATAGAGGATCAACATTTTTTGTTGATACAAAAGTTGGGCGTTCCTTGTTTCCGTACCAATTAGATCTTAATGCTTGAGACCTGCGCACTAAGAAAACAAAAATACACCGTTAGGCTTATCGTGGGATTGTCTCCCACGATTATCCTCCAGCGTGAGAGTAAGTAATCGGTTTTAGGGTTTAGTTGAAGAGTTAGGGTTTGTCGATCGTACCTTTTAATGAGAGCTGAGATGCTCTATTTATACACACGAAACCCTAGTTGGTTTCATGTTCCTCACTCCTCAGTGTATCCCGCATGGGTCGGTTATTTGATACATATCTCATAATAAGAGATATCCTATATCAAGACCATAAATAACTTCGGGTTTGGGCCATCGTGAGCCCAAACCGTCATCGTAATAGCCCATTCGTGATGGGCTCGAGCCCATTCGTGATGGGCTTGAGTGGTAGTGGCGTCCATTGGTCGGGTTCGTAACCCGAGTGCGGACTATACGTCATCATGTCCCCCCAGTCTAGTATGCGTAGTGTAACGACTGCGGATGCTAGACTAACAAATGTAGCAAAAATATTCATCGATGCGTAGCGGGGAAGTTTCAAGTGTTTCCCGCCTAAAGAAGCTATATAATAAACTAGTCCAAGTACGTCCGTATCTCCTTCGTAAATCGTGAGGGGTGGGTGAAAAAGTGTTTTACCTTTTGGCCTCCCAGCCACACGATTAGAGCAAGTGGGGTACGCGTGTCATCCATCCACCCATATGTGTAACCCTATATAAAGGTTAGCCGTCGTTTCACTGTGGCTACCACAGTAAAAATCATCACTTTCCACCATTGTTAAACCTTCAAACAGCGATCAAAAAATCAACAAAAGCTAAGGTAATAGCGCGTGCGCTTGTAAGACTTATTGAAGTTTAACCATGGTTCTTCAATTGTCCGATTTTAATTCTGATATATCTGAGGATGAACTTCGTCAGTTCACCTCAGATTATTACATCCCTATCGCATTGCACCCGGTAGTTCCGGTGGCGACTGCGTCAATAGCGAACTTCCCTCAAGGGAAGGTGGGGGTATACACACGTTTCTTCGAATTTGACAACCAACGCGCACCTATTTCCCTATTTTTGTGTGATATTTTAAACCATTATCGTCTCCATATTTCCCAGCTGCACTGTATAGGTGCAGCAAAAATAACCAATTTTGAAGTGAATTGTCGCCTGTTAGCGATTGAACCCACAATCCATCTATTCCGCGTGTTTTACCACACGTCGTGGTCGAACGGGTGGGTGTCCTTCTCCAAGCGCGCAGGGTCACTGCAGTGCTATACGGAGAAGTTAGACGCACTTAGGGTTTGGAGAGAAAAGTTCTTTTGGGTTGATAGTGCATTTTTTCCATGGATTTTTGAGTTCTATACGCAAGAATCATTATCGAGAGATGAGCGTCCCATCCCCGGAACATATAGCGCAGAGGATGCGAAGACCATTAATGCCAACCGCATACCGGTCAAGGCGTATCCAGAGGAGTTTTTGGTGCACATGGGCATCAGTCGCAATTACTTCGGTAGTCCGGAGGAAGTGCCAACTTTTTTGGACGAGAATAGCCGGGGTGGGTGCTTGTCTCTTCCTTCCTCTTCGCTTATTAGTTGTAAGCGTTCTTCCCTTTGTAGTTTAGCTAACTTATTTTGGGTTTGTTTATTGTTTGTTGCGCAGAGATGGATCTATTCAGTGTTGTTCGTTTGGAGAAGCCGAAGCAAGTGACTGCAGGGGTGTGCCCTTTGAGAGATGGCGAGGAGCCAGTTCTTCAGGCTACTGCAGGGCACATAATGGAAATCGTGCAGGAGGAGTCAAAGGATACGCCCCCAATTGTTTTAGAGGTGACTCCTCTGCGCAGTTTTCCCACTCCGGAGGTACAGATCCATGTAGAAGAGTTATCGCAGACTGATTCGTCAGATAGCGTGGGTGTTTCTGTGAGTGAGTCTGAGGGCGCTGGTCAAAGGGTGAAGCGCAAGGCAATTGCTGGGGATGATGGCGCTGGTACATCCAAAAGAAGGCGCCACCTTATCTCTGGTGAACAGTCATCAGAAGAGGATGCGTTGTCAACTAGAGCTCCCTCTCCCAAGTAAGTAATTAGGCTTGTGTCTTTGAAACTTTAACAGAATATTCGTTGATATTATAGAATAATTGTAACCCTTGCCTTTTGCGCGCAGTGTTGGAGATGCTGGTGATGTTGCAGCGCGCGTTGGGGAATCGCCCCCCAAGGCGGGTCCCTCGCCTACTGATCATCTTGCGCAGGGGGGTCAGAGATCTGGGCCAAAGGCTTCTGAAGATGTTCCTACGAATCAGTTGATTGAGGAGTTAGGCTTGGCTGCTGCACATCAAGCCTCTTTAGTTGCGCATCTACAGGCAAGGTATGCTAATGAGAGTGGCCTTAGTGTGCAGAAAGATGAAGAGATCGCTTCTCTGAAAGCTCAGTTGGCGGCAGCGCAGGCCGAGGTTAGGGCAACAGATGCTTATGCTCGAAAGGTCGCTGAAGAGAAGATGTCTTTGCTTGCTGAAGTAGGTCAGGAGCGTGCTGCGTTCACAAAATACCAGAACACTTGCCTTTGGGTGTTGAAATATATGGAGCTGAACAAGAACACGCACATCTCCCAGTTGGATGACTTTCGTAAGGCTGTGCAGGATTCGCTGGAGAAACAGGAAACGAAGCTGCGCAAGCTGAGCATCGAATATGACGAAGAGCTGTACCCTCACCTGGTGTCATCAGTTGCTGAGCGCAGGTGGCTTATAAGCCATGGTTTGCGCCTTGCTGCTATGGGTACTTTGGAGTCGCAGGAGGTGAAGGGGGTGTTTGGGGAAGTTGTTGAGCGCGCGTTGGCACGTGGCCAGGCGCAGGCTATAGAAGAGCTTGGTGAGAGCAATTTGTTGACCGTGCCTGCTACTCAAGTACCGGGTTACAATGCCAACTCCTATGATGAGCTTGTCGCTGCTATGGAGAAGATGAAGCTACTTGATCTTCCTCACATTGCCCAGTTAGAGCGCGATCAAGATTATCCCATAAGTGTGATTATGGAGGGACTAACCTTGGCCAGACACACAGCAGTGGGCGCGGAGGCACATCCTGACTACTTCCTCAAGCCGGATGTGTCGCAGTTGCAGGTACCTATCTTTGCCCGCCCTCGTGACATCCTTAACCCTTTTGCCCTCGAAAAGGAAATCCCGCTGAAGGAATCCTTAGAGGCGCATGCTATGAGACTTGCAAAGAACCAAGGTGTGAAGGGGAAGGCCATCCTTTGTGGTGTTGGAGCTGCGCACATACCTAGATCTGATGGGGTACCTGTTAGCGTGCCAACAGTGTCGCCTAAGGATAGTGATCTCCTCAGGAAGCTTGAAGAAGCTGGGGGTACTGCATACCATGTTGGTAGCTCAGGTCTTAGACGCACCCGTAGTTTGTCTTGGTAATTTTGGTAATAGATTAACATTTTATTGTGCATGTTGAGTCTATATCTTGTATGAACTCGTAGTCTACAATAAAATGTTGAAAAAAGTACGATTGTACGTATATTATATCAAATGTGATTGTGGTTATGATATTTGTACTTAGTTATTTTGTCTTTGCGTAAAAGACGCCTATGTTGTGTCTAACATAGCAACTTGTTGTGTACATATTTAAGAAAATTTATAAAAAATCCATAATCGTGTATGAAGTTCATAAAATTTACAAGTTTATTGATGTATATGCAGCGTACTGCAAATAGTATGTCAAGGAATTAAGTGTCCTAGTTCCTAAGTCGTTAAACGCGCACAGTGTGCATTGTTGTGTATCCGTCGTGGGGTACACATTGAACTTACTCCAACGTCTTGAGAGTAAGGTGTTTAACAAGGATACGTGATCCGATGTTGATGGGTTTGCAACCCTCTTACTCAATGAGTTATTTAGTAGGTTTACTCATCCTTTTACCATCGTGGGTTTTAATAAGTGCATGCACGCCATGTAGGCAGAAATTAAAGTTACAAAAATATTGAGACATAAATAACATGTAAACAATAAAGTGAAATGCATCGCGGAATTAGCTAGAAACCGCGACATTTGAATTAATACTTGCAAGTTTTTATAAAAAAGAAAGAAATTTTTCTAAATGAAACAAAATGTAAATACACGGATATTTATTAAGCACTTACTAAAGTGCAGAGGTGTCCGTGTATGAGGTCGTAACCTTTCCTAAAGATAGCATCTCTTGAGATTGCAAACATTCCATGTGCGCTGTAGCTCACGGCCATCCATGTCACGCAGCTTGTATGCGCCTTTACCTAGTGCTTCAACGACCTCATAGGGTCCTTCCCACTTCGGTCCAAGTTTACCTGTATCTTCTGCATGGCTTGCATCGTTAGCGCGATAGACAAAGTCGCCTGGTATGAATGAGGTGCTTCGAACTTTGGCGTCATAATATCCCTTCATTTTTGACTTGGCTTTTACTTCGCGTATAGCTGCGCGTTCACGCCTTTCTTCCAATAGGTCCAAGTCGATACGTCGTTCGTCGTCATTGGTTGTGACATTAACTTCTGCGGTTCGAATAGTTGGCATCCTAATTTCAGCTGGTATGACAGCTTCTGTCCCATAGACAAGAGAAAAAGGAGTGTCTCCATTGCTAACTTTGATTGTTGAGCGGTGCGCCCATAAGACATGCGACAATTCGTCCACCCATCTTCCTTTGTGCTTCTCCAGGCGCGCTTTAATTCCTTCGCCTAGACTACGATTTGCGCGCTCAACTAAACCATTGGTTTGTGGGTGTTTAACTGACGTGAAGTGTTGTGTAATATTTAACTCTGCGCACCAGTCTTTGAACGGGTTATCACGGAATTGTTTTCCGTTGTCCGAAACAATCTCCCCAGGTAATCCAAAGCGGCATACAATATTTTCCCAAACGAAGCGTTTTACTTGATTACCTGTGATTGTCGCTACTGCTTTTGCTTCAATCCACTTAGTGAAGTAGTCTATTGCAACAATAAGGAATTTCAGTCCTCCCGCTGCGACAGGGAAGGGACCCGCAATGTCAATACCCCACTTATAGAATGGCCATGGAGAAGTGATAGGTGTTAGCTCTTGTTGTGGTCTGCGCGGGATGGGTCTATGAACTTGGCAGTCGTTGCATTTCTTTATCACATCCTGCGCATCACGGTGCATAGTGGGCCAGTAGTATCCTGAGCGCAATGCTCGTGCTACGACGGACCATGGTCCTGAATGCATACTGCATGAACCAGCGTGGATCTCTCGGAGTACGTAATCTGCCTGAAGAGGTCTAACGCACCGAAGCCATGGTTGTAGGAATGAGCGCCGATATAGGATACCATCTCTAAGTTCGAACCTCTGCGCTGTGCGCCGTATCCGTCGAGCGTCCTTCTGCTCATCGGGCAATTTGCCCTTGCTTATAAATTCGATAATAGGGGTCATCCACGTAGGATTCTCCTCCTCTATTACCGTGGATATCTCCATCTCCGAGATGGATTTATTTTTTAGGATCTCCACCAATACTTGTTTTGACAGGTGCGCAAAGCTTGTAGATGCGATTTTGCTTAGTGCGTCCGCCTTTTTGTTCTCCCCTCTAGGAATTTGTTTAATGGTAAACCTGTCAAATCCTTGGATTAGTGACGTGGTCTTATCGAGGTATTGAACCATGTTATCCTCTTTAGCCACATATTCACCCGACACATGGTTGGCTACTAGTCGAGAATCTACGTTTGCTTCTAGGTTGCGTACACCCATTCGAGTTGCAATGCGCAATCCAGCGATTAGAGCTTCATATTCTGCCTCGTTGTTCGTGGCTGTGAATTCAAAGCGCAGTGCGTAAGTGAATTCCATTCCTTCTGGATTAGTGAGGATAAGGCCTGCGCCCGACCCGTCTACACACGAAGATCCGTCAGTGAACAAGACCCATGTCTCTTGTAGTTCTACCTTGCTCAGTGGAGGTGCAGCATCGGTGTCTGGTTTTTCGATGATGAAGTCTGCTAGGATTTGCCCCTTAACCGCAGTGCATGGTCTATAAGAGATATTATACTCGCCTAGCAGCACACTCCATTTTTGTAATCGCCCCGATGCGTCAGGTTTAGAGATAACTTGTTTGATAGGTTGGTCTGTGATCACCGCTATTGGGTGCGCTTGAAAGTATCTACGCAGTCTTTTGGCGGTGAATACTAACGCCAAGACCAACTTCTCCATTGGGCTGTAGTTAATCTCTGTCTTCTTGAGTGCTTTGCTTACAAAATATACCGGTGTTTGTACGGAATTCCTATCCGTCAGTAGCACTGCGCTGACCGCTCCATGAGTCGCAGATAAGTAGATAATTAACTCCTCCCCTGGTCGGGGTGCGACTAGTTTAGGAAGCGCTGCTATATGTTGCTTAAGCTGTGTGAAAGCTTCTTCCGCTTCCGTAGTCCAACGAAAGTCTCCCTTTTTTGTACACTTCTTGAGTGTTTTAAATAGAGGAAGTGACTTATCCGCTGATTTGGACAGGAATCTGTTCAAACCGGCTAGCTTTCCATTCAGAGACTGAACTTCTTTCAACGTGCGCGGTGAAGGGAGTTGGATGACAGCCTCTGTTTTTTCTGGGCATGGCTTAATGCCATCTGGTTCTATCAAGTATCCCAGAAACATGCCTTCTGTAGCGCCAAAAGTGCATTTCTTAGGATTCAACTTCATGTTGATCTTTCGTAGTGTTCTAAATGTTTCTTCAATATCGCGCACCACTTCATCTTCAGTATGGCTTTTTATGACAAGGTCGTCCACATAGACCTCTAGGTTGCGGCCCACTTGCTTTTCAAATGCATTATCTACCAATCGCTGGTAGGTGGCACCCGCATTCTTCTGTCCAAAAGGCATCTTTGTGTAACAAAAGACACCTTGGCTTGTGTGGAAGGCTGTTTTTTCCTTGTCTTCCTTGGCCATTTGGATTTGGTGGTACCCTTTGTATGCATCTAAGAAACACTTAAAGGGATATCCGCACAAAGATTCTACCTTCCAGTCTATCTCTGGCAGTGGGTAGCAGTCCTGTGGACATGCTTTGTTGAGGTCAGTGAAGTCCACACACATCCGCCAACTACCGTCACTTTTCTTGACCATTACTGGATTGGAGAGCCAGTCATGGTAATAGACTTCTCGCATGATGCCTGCGTCCACAAGTTTGTGTACTTCTTCCAGAATAGCTTTTGCGCGCTCTGGAGCCTGGCCGCGCTTTTTCTGCCTTACTGGGGAATATCCTTGTCGGATTTTTAGCTTGTGTTCTGCAATCGAGCGTGGCACACCAGTCATGTGCTTTGGTTCCCATGCGAAGATATCCAGATTCCTTTGTAAGAGCGCGCACACGGCCGCTCTTCCTTTGTCAGACAACGATCCTCCAATCGATACTTCTTGCTCCGGGTATTCAGGGTGAATTGCAACCTTTAGGTTTGATACTTTAGCTGCGCTCTGTTCTGGGGTGCGCGTTGTTTCGCATGTAATCGTGTTACATTCTCTAGGTGGGGCGGCGCTATTGTAGATGGTGACAATGCCGCCTTCTACCGGGAATTTGAGCATCCCATGTGCTGTGGATGGTACTGCGCGTATTGCCGAAATTCCTGGTCTTCCAATGATGCCATTGTATGGTGAGGGAGATCTGATCACCATAAAATTCATCCAGGCTGTTGTGGAGTGTTCCTTATTACCAACAGCGACTAGTAGTCGCAGTTGCCCCATTGGCCATATCTTTTCTCCTGTGAAGCCAGTCAGCGCAGTCGTGGCTGGGCTTAACTGTCTTTGTATCTCAGGGCGCAATCTCTTGAAACAATGCTCATACATTATATCCGCTGATGCCCCTCCATCAACATACATGCGGTGGATATCGTGACCCCCCGCATTTATCTCAATGGTGAGTGGTTCTGCCACTGCGTTGTCCGCAACCAAGGTGGGGAAAGAGATTTCGCTTCCATGGGAAAATTTCTGGCTGACCTTTTGCCTAGTCTTTCGCTGCCATGATTGTATCATGTAGATTGTGTCAGCCTTGTCCTTGGGCGCTTCTTTCTTGCCCCCAGTTTTCTGTTTGTCTTTCCCATCCTTAATGTTTTTAACAAGATGGTCCAATCTGCCTTCTTTTACTAGCTTATCTATTAATTGGCGCAATTGGACACACTCATTGGTAGTGTGGCCCTTCTGTGCATGATACTCGCAGTATCCGTTCCCTACGCGCCGATCTTCTGGGGTGCGCATCGGTGGGGGTCTCGGAAAATTCGCGCCTTCCGTTGCGAATATCTCCTTTGGAGTCTTCGTTAGTGGGGTATACTTGTCGTTTCCCCGTCCGCCCCCTTGACTGCGATAGCTTTTGTTACGATTGCTACTCTGGTCATTGGATTGTCTCCTTGGCTCTTCTTGTGACCTATAGTTTGAGTAGCCTTTCTTGCTATCCGCAGCGGCGGCTTCTCCTTGAATGAAGGACCTCGTGCGCTTCATGAGTTCATCAAAGGTTTGGGGAACCCTATCATTTAACTTTTTGATAAGGTCTGGGTTATTGATTCCGTTCATAAAACCTGAGATCTTTAGTATTTCGGGGCATGCCTTGACATGTATGCATTCATCCTTATAGCGCTCCATAAAAGCGTTTGTGGATTCCCCTTGGCGCTGTTTTACTCTAGCGAGTTCGACAGGGTTCTTGGCGCACTTCTTCCGCTGAGTGAAGTTCAAATGAAACGCCTTTCGCAACTCTTCAAACCCATTGATGCTTCTACGTGGAAGCTTACTGAACCAGTTTCGCGCATTCCCCACTAAAGTAGAGTTAAACATGTGGCACCACACAGGTTGTGGCCAATTTTCGATGGTTGCTGCTGATTCAAAATTTTTTAGGTGGTCATCAGGATCACCTGTCCCATCATAAGTCTTAACATTAGCGGGCATGCGCCTTTTTTTTATCTTCTGAAAAATCACTGATGCGCCGAGTGAATGCGTCAACCTTTTGACGGCGCCAGGGACGAGACATATCTTCGTCTTCCCAGTCGCGGGATCTTCCCCTAGACTTCCAGTGTCCTGTTTCTTTGTCCTCGTTGTCCGAGGAGTCACTTGAGGATGAGCTTACCCTTTTGCGGCGCTTGCGCCGACTATCCTCGGAATCCGAGCTTGAAGGGCTTTCACTTGGGGAGCATCGTCGCCCAAGTCTATCGTGGATCCTGCGACTACCAAGTCTAGCGTGGACATTGGTGCGCCGTCCATCATCTTCGTGCTCTTCCAGAGACTGTGAATCGGCTGCTTCATCGTCCACAACTTTCCTTCCGATCCTAGTAAACACTGGGTGTCGGCGGCCATCCTTTTCGCACCTTTCCTTTCGGTAACGCGGTGGGGATGCTTCATGCTCAAGGTCAAAGTTGAGCCTGGCTTGCAGGCTCTGACTTGATCTCTTTTTTGCCTCCTCTCGCATCAGCGCAGCCAAGGTTTCATAGTTTTGGGACACGAAATCACTTGGCGCTAGTTCAGGCGTGACTCCCTCAAGCGCGAGGATGTTTGTTTCCACCTCAGGACCCTTATTTCGGATAGGCGCATTCGGAGGCGCAGTGAGGTCTAATTCTGGCATGGTGAAAGGAGTGCGCATTGGATCTACCGCGGTAGTGGTTGTTGTAGTAGCCTGGGTAGCCCTTATGGGTGGTTCTACTGTGGTAAAAGCCAGATCTGAGTACGATCCTAGGCTTTTGGGTACACTGGTTGTCCCAGAGGCCTGCTTAGTGGCTGCATCAGTTTGCTGCTTCTTACCTTGCAGGTCGTGCTGCGTTTTCTTTGTCTGCGGAGTCCGCTGATTTGGGTTTCCATGCTTCGTCATTCTAGTTCTTCGTAGAGTTCTTAGTGTAGGGTCCCAGGGATGGCGCCACTTGTTGATACAAAAGTTGGGCGTTCCTTGTTTCCGTACCAATTAGATCTTAATGCTCGAGACCTGCGCACTAAGAAAACAAAAAGACACCGTTAGGCTTATCGTGGGATTGTCTCCCACGATTATCCTCCGGCGTGAGAGTAAGTAATCGGTTTTAGGGTTTAGTTGAAGAGTTAGGGTTTGTCGATCATACCTTTTAATAAGAGCCGAGATGCTCTATTTATACACAAGAAACCCTAGTTGGTTTCGTGTTCCTCACTCCTCAACGTATCCCGCATGGGTCGGTTATTTGATACATATTTCATAATAAGAGATATCCTATATCAAGACCATAAATAACTTCGGGTTTGGACCATCATGAGCCCAAACCGTCATCGTAATAGCCCATTCGTGATGGGCTCGAGCCCATTCGTGATGGGCTTGAGTGGTAGTGGCGTCCATTGGTCGGGTTCGTAACCCGAGTGCGGACTATACGTCATCATTTTTATAGTTTGTTTTTCTTCTTAACTCTTGTGTTTAGATTCCGCCTAAGCATAAGTTTTATTAATAGAGATTCTCTTAGGTTGTTTGTGATTACATAGACAGTCTACCAAGCTCAAAGATCTATCAGGAAGGCACGATCCAACAAGTTGTATCAGAGCTTGGTGAGGATCTATGTCGAAGAAGAAAACTTTTCTAACTGATCTCTTAGACCTTTATTCAATGACTTCATCCAGAACAGTTGAACTTGAGGCATTTGCCATGAAAATTAGAACCTTGCTACCTTTTGACTCAATGAGAGACTGGTCAGGACATGCTAAATCTGATGAAGAATGTGTCAATCAAACTCACAGTATGGTTAATGAAGCAAAGGATGATGTGGAGGAATTTGCTTTGATGGGCTACCCATCTCAGGTACAAAATTGTCCTTTTGGTTGTAATGAAATGTACTCTAACCTTAAGAAAGAGTTTGATGAAATAGAGCCTGAATATAAAGAATTGTTTGTTAAAGTTCAAGCTTATGAAAAGGCTGTTAAAACTTTAGAAAAGCAAAAAGCTTGGTACCAAGCAAATCAGTTAGCATATGAGGAAAAGATAAGGGTTTTGGAAAGAGATTTAGAAAACACCACTAATGAGTTAAAACATTCTGAGAGAGAACATGCTAAGGTGAGTTTAGAAAAACAGGAATTGCTGGCTAAGTTAGAAAGTGAGGAGACTAAGTGTAATTCTTTGAAAGAATCATCTAAACTTGTAGATAAGATAAATAATTGCACTCAGTCTGTAAAGTACAAGAAAGGCTTGGGGTATCATAAAACTGATGACACTATTGAACCAAAATGGTTTGACCATACCCCTAAGGAGGTTAATTACCAAATCCCTGTTAAGTATGTTAAAGAAGGAGAAATGCATGCTGTTCCTCCTCCTATAAGAGGAGTGTTTAAACCTGTCCCTATCCATTCAGACCTTGAAATACACTTGGATGAATCTTATATGTCCTGTGGGAAAAAGTCAAAGGACTTAACTGATTCTGAGTCTGATATTAATGACTTTGTCTCTTGCTCTGCAAGTGACAAGTCCTCTGAATCTAAGTTCACTAACTATACCTCATGTGATTCCAGTGAAAAGTCTGTAACACCCAAATCACATGACTCATACTCAAAAGTTGCATTTGAAAACAAATCCTTGGTTTCTGATGAAAACAATTTGGTTCCTAATGTTGAAACTAATAACTTTGTTTGTAATAAAAGAAGTCATGTGAAGAATAAGACTTTTAGGAAGAAATCCTGTTTTGTGTGTGGTAGTTATGCTCATCTCATAAAAGACTGTGATTTCTATGATAATAAAATGGGTGTTAAACAAAAGCAGACTGAACTAGTGTGGAAAAATGTTGAGAATATTCCCCCATTTGTGCCTAAAGCAACTGCATTTCCTGCTGGTAATGCAAAACGACCAGCACCTATTGCTGCCGGTAGGCCTTTTGGACCCGCAGCTGTTCCTGCTGGTAAGCCAGTTCCAGCTGGTAGAACTAACTCTGCTGGTTGGAAAAGGAATGCTGGTGGACCATTAAACAGACCTACAAGTTCTTTCTTTCAGAAGGTTTATAGGCCTGCTTATTATGACCAAATGTTTATGGGGGGAATGGCTTACTCACCATGGTTTCCTTGGCAGGGACAAGTCAGTAATGGATTGAGTAGTTTTATGTAGTTTTTGGGTTAATTTTTGTTGTTATATTTCTGTTTGCTGTTTTTGAGGGAGGCTTATGCTTGTATTTTGTGTGTTATCTATCATATTTCTTTGGTTGATTTGTTTATTCACTAACTTTGTTTTGCAGATGATATAGTTATTTTGTATATTCTTTGGTTTGTGTGTATTCTAATCCTTTTGCAGGTAGTTATTCAAGTGCAAATAATAAGCCAACAAACTCATGAAAACAGAAAAATTAAACTCTTATTCATTATTTTGAAACTACAAGATCCATCAAGATTCATGAGATAACAGCTACCCAGAAAACATCAGACAACAGACACAAAGACCAAACACCTTCTCCTCCGAACCAACACCCCAACCCAGCCACCTACTCCAGCTTCCCTTTACCCTTCCCCTTATAATCCGGCATAACCTTGCGCACTCCTACGCCACCAATCACATCATATACCTTTGGGGCTGCAAGTCCCACCACTAATAGAATTGGTTGACTTGGCTTACGGAGTGGCTGATTTCTCATTGGCACAGGAATCTGGCTGAAGGCAGCCACAGCTTTCTCCATCTCTCGAGTAAGCTCGGTTGTCAGGGGATGATTTGGTGGATCTATTTCCCAAGCACCTTGATAGTAAGTCAGGTGCTTTGGCTAGAATGAGAGCTCATCATCTAAGGTAGAGTCTTCAGCATAAGGTGGGGAAGATGAAGGTTCCTCAGAGGAAATATCCTCTACTTTTTCTTTGCCCTTTGTGTTCCTGCTGGTTTGTGTGGAGTAATTGGGTGGGAAATAATTTCCCCGTCCAGTTGATTAAGAAAAGAGAATCAGATGTCTTGGAGTCTGACGTTTCAAAGAAGTTGAAGACTGGAGAAAACTTGACTGATGAGCAGATTCTGAAAATGATGATAGTAGTCCCAGAACATACATAAATCAAACCTTTAGAAGTTAAGTATCCTATCACTGGCTGGGTAGTGTTCATAGATGGAAGGATGAAGGGTTGGGAGATCATGAGGGTTGGTGGTATCTCTGAGAAATACAAGTTGTTTGAAGATCTGCTTAAAGGTTTTGATAGGACGGATCTTAATCAACTGTGGATGTTGGTACAAGACAAGTTCAGGGTTCAAGACCCTGCTGAAGATCAAGATAAAGAGTTATGGGTTCAGATGAAGAGGATTTATGATCCTGATGGGGGGAATCTATGTGGAGATTCCAATCCAAGATTATGGATGTATCTTGGAAACTCTTTGATTCATGTGATGTCCACAGGGTGTCTACAAAGGATGGTATAGAGATTTATATGCTAGTGGAAAAGGATTATCCACTGAGGCCTGCTGTTTTGGTGACATTGGTGAACACACGGATGGAGATTGACAGTGAATCAGAGATGGCCACAACCTTGTATAGAAAAATTTGGGATTTGGCACAAAAGGTGCATGCCCGATCCAAGAGAATCATATAGTGAGTGCTTATTGTTGTATATTTTTCATTTTCTTTGTTTTCTTGTTTTTGCTTATTTTCTTTTATGTTTATTTTATTTTCTTTATAGTTAAAAAAAATAATAAAAAAAAAAATAAAAAAAATAAAAAATCTTTGTATGTTGTCTACTAACTTTTGTGCAGGTACATTGTTGGTTTTTAACCACACCTCAAATGGTAATCATCTCACCATGTCTAAAAGACAAGAAAGAGTTGACTTACCATGAGGGTACGGCTCTGGTGTGATCATCAAATCCGTTGATAGCTGTAATAGTTTGCTCAAAACTATAGGGTTCTCAACTCACCCATGTTTCATTACTGAGAGTTGAATGGTTTTCAATTCACCATGGTTTTTACCCTTTAGGGTTTCCAAAGAATTGGCTAGCCCACATGTATATGGCTTGTGGTAAAGGCAGTGGCAAACCATATTTGGTATTCAATTCACCAAAGGTTATTCTAACCTAAGAATTGGCTAGTCCTGAGCAAACGGCTACAGGTACAGACAACTCAAATCCGTTTATAGTTGATGATTTACTAAAAATCATATGGTTATCAATGTACCCTGGTCTCACACACCTAAACATTGGCTACTCCATTAGTGATGGCTATTGGTAAAGAGACATCAAATCCATTAATTTTCAATGATTCACCTCTCACAGGAGTTTACACACCTGGATGTGATGAGAATAGTATGAAACTTAAATGTTTTGATGTACAATATGTCATTGTTGTTGTGGTGTTCAAGTGCATTGCATATCAGGGGTACCAGATTATGAATTGAAGATGTTCCTGTTGCTGCTGATCCACATATGTTACTGCTGGAAGCTTGTGCTTAAAGATGGTGTTGCTGCTGGTTACTTTCTGATGCTGCTGGTTCAATCCTCTATTCCTGGACGTCAAAGATCTATCTGGAAACTTGAAGTTAACAAAGTCAAATTCAAGTTTAGGGGAGGATTGTTAGGAATTATTAGAATAATATTTTATTTTCATTGCTGCTGTTAGTATAGTTTGGTTCCTGCTGGTCATGGTTCCTGCTGGTAGCATTGATTGTTCCTGCTGGCAGTGTTTGTTACTGCTGGTCTTGTCGTATTTTTAGTATGTTTGTTAGAGTTATTTTAGGAAGAGATAGTGTATATCTCTTTACACGTTTTCTTAGTATTGCTGCATTAGGGTTTCTTGTAGTATAAAAGAAACATGCGGCATTGAGTTTTGTATCGATTCCATTGAAACAATATTAGTTAATAAAAGATCCATAGAGGATCAACGTTTTTATAGTTTGTTTTTCTTGTTAACTCTTGTGTTTAGATTCAGCCTAAGCATAAGTTTTATTAATAGAGATTCTCTTAGGCTGTTTGTGATTACATAGACAGTCTACCAAGCTCAAAGATCTATCAGGAAGGCACGATCCAACAGTAAGATTAGATTTCTCGCGTTAGAAAACTATGGATGAAACAAGCTCTCCTAGACTATGGCATGAAGTTAGATAAGTGTGCGACAACAAAGGAACTATAGATGTTAGGTTATACCCCATTTAACACTCTCGCATCAAACATATAGAATTTCGTCATCGCTTCCTTATGAGCATAGGATATGTAGAAACGGGTAGCATGTGACAATAGCCTTAACCAATTCCCTTGAGCATGAGATCTTTAACAACCATTTTTTTAAATCTAGGATTAATGGTTTTTGTTGTCAAAAATCTAGTATCTTTAAAAATATACAGAAACTTCACATTTTGGAAAAATGATTTTTTAGATGACTATTTCACTTTTCTATTAACACGTTTTCCTATGTCATTTTTCTTCTTAATCTATGTCCATAATTCTGTTTCGATCAAAGTCAAAGATTGGGAATTCTTTTTCTTACCCATTCTTCATAAACACATTTTGAAATAAAACCCAATCTATTTTATTCAAATAACTTTAACATCTACATAAAAACCCACTTTCAAACATTGTTGAATAATGCTAAAAACATTTTTTTAAATCATGCATGGTGATCTCATATTTGTCATCTATATTTATATACATGACATTTATAAGTGAACTAAGTCAAATCAAGCGGACCATGGTTTGTCTATTAAGATTTTGTTTGTAACAAGTCTATAAGTCCATGCTATCTTAAGTTCCCATTTATTGCACATAGGCACACCTTAGGATCCCTCAAATAGTTCATTAATCTTCCCACTTACATATAATTAAGAAAATACTTGGTGTAGTTTATTGCTTCCTAGTCCATATATATTACTTTCTTGATGAGTATGTTTACATGCTAGATGAAATTACTTGATTGCTTAATCTTTTTAATGAACATGTTTTGCATAAATATCTATTACATGCTTAATTGCCTCAAAGAGTTGGACTTGCTTGAAACTAAACCCAAAAACACAACCCTTTCTACAATTTTCTGCCAAAAACCCATTTCCAGTAATCTGGAACCAACAGATTGGTGAACCCTTAAATCATAAGGCGGCCCCCTTAATATTTAAGGGGACCAGCCCCTTAATTAAGGGGACCGGCCATCTGATGGTCGAAGGTGCTGTTTCCTTTTCTATTTTTTTGCCCATTTCATCCTACACTTCCCAAAATTCACAAACATATCTTATTCCAATCCATCCAAAAAATTATCCATTCCATAATCCCATCAATCCTACACTATAAACACTCCCATTCCTCATAATCTTCCATCATCTCATCACGCCATCTCCCATCAAACCAAAGCCAAAAACCTCAAGGTTAGCAAGGATGACCGAAAAACCCATTTGGAAAAGAAAACCTAACCCCCGAAACAAGTCCATCTCAACAAATGATGTGGCTAAACAAACAACACCTCCACCCACATTTGTTCCCAACTATACTCCCAATCCTCAAGCTCATTCCAATGAACCCTTTCACAAACCTCATCATAATAACCAGCCATCCATCTTTACTCCCAAAAATACACCTTCATCTCATCCATATGATTCATATGAAGAGCATGATCAACCCCTAAACAATGATTCCAATCTCATTGACAACACCTCACACTTTCTTATCACCACTCTTGGAATATCCCCTTCTTCCATATCTCCATCCTCATCCACTCATGATTACCCAAGCTCACAAATGTCTCCACCACCAAGAGTATCACCACCACCTCCTACCAACTCACATGTTACTTCTATGTTGTATATCCAAACATCCATCCAAAATAACAACCACACTCCACCATCATCACCTTCTTCCAAACACTTGAAGTTCATTGAAGAACTTAAAGAAGCCCATGAGCTTTGTGCTCTTCTTGCCTTACACCTTGCTCAACGCAAGATTGGATCAACTCCCTTCTAGCCCTCCTTCATCACAAAATAACCTCAACCTCCACCTTCGTTCCAAACTACACACCTAAACCTTAAACCAACCTCATTGAAACCTTTCAAAAACCTCATCATATTGGTCAAACATCCAACTTTAATTCCAACTACACACCCCAATTTCATCCACTTCCACCAAATGACCAAATCCACATTCCCACGAAAAAGGAAAAGTTCCGTGAAGAGATAAACCAAATCCATGACCATAGTGATCTCCTTGCTATGCACCTTGTAAAAAGGGCCAACCTCCATCTTCCATCCTCACCCTACTCAAATTGCTTACCTCACCCCTCACAACTTGAATCAAGTTGATAATCATGTCAACTATTGTCCTTGTTGTGTCCTTCTCCAAAAATAAATCATTGCATTAAATAAACATTCCACTTGTACTGAGTATCTTCTTACTAGATCTCATCCAACACCTCCACTAGCACACCACTCTAACCCCCATTCAGCCGATTCCGCTCCAAACTCTCCACCTCCAAACTCTCCACCTCCAAAAATATACCTCTATTAATCAAACATCCTTACCCTCACTCAACCAATTCCATCCCAAACACTCTACCATCAACCATCTAAGCATAACTATATGCTTATTTTCCAAGCTTTCGTGTCGCAAGCAAGTCCGAAAGCTCTCTTTGGCAATTTAGGACCTTTTTCTTGTTATATGTTTCAAGCATACTAATGAATGTCTTGCTATGTGTTCTTAATATTTGTTTGCCATGATTGTTGTTTTTATATTCCATATTTTTCTATGTATGCTTGTACTTCTAATATATTTTTTGCAAGCATTTCATATCTCGATTCTTTGATGCCCTCAAACGAGGGGGAGCACACATCAAGGGGGAGTTCTCGTTCTGACAATTTTTGTATCAAAAACTTGTCGGCATAACCTTTTTTTGATTCTACAAAAAGGTGGAGAAGTGAATATAAACTCACTAAATACTTGTTCAAAAATAAATTTTTGGATTTAATGAGTTTAAGTTTTGTAATCATCAAAAAGGGGGAGATTGTTGATATAAATAATGCCTAAAAACATTATTAATACTTCTTGATATCTCTATGTTTTGATAATCACAAAATGTAAACTCATTAAACATAAACTTATTAAATAAACAAGTATTTAGTTGTAAATATTCATTTCTACTACTTAATCACTTAAGGTATGAATAAACAAATGCTTAATGCATTATATGATCAAAGGAACATTTTCTTAATCACTTGATTTTTTATAAAATGACACAAACATTTTATATCTTTTAGAAAATCATTTTTGGTATTTAATAAAAATGTTTAATCCATTATAAATTTATGAATTCAAATTTTCAACCAAAAATGGCAAAAATGTTAGAGAAAAACCTTCCCCACAAAAAGACAAATCTGAACAATGTTCGGGTAGGGCGGCCCCTTTAATTTTACTAGGCGGCCCCCTTAATTTTAAGGGGACCGGCCACCTATTTAAGGGGACCGCCCCGCTCCTCCAGCTGTCAGATTTTGCCTATAAATACTGGTTCATTCCTTGACTTTTTCCTCACCTTTTGCACCCCCAAACCTTCTGTTCTAAATCTCTTCTTATCCTTCCAAATCCTTTCTAAATCCTTTGATCATATATTCTTAAGCATTGGTTTCCAAGTGATCCAAGCTTCTACCATTCAAGTGCAAAAGAAGAATACTCCTTCAACAACTAGAGAAGAAGTATTGCAACTTAGTATCATCTTGCTACAGAAGCTGTTTGTATAATGATTCATTCATTCTTGTATAAGTTGTGTATATTTGTTAGATAGGCGTGAGCATAATTGCTTAGACTAGATTAGTGTGTAAGTAGTGAAGTTGTGAAGAAGTTAAGGTGTGTAAGTAGTGAAGGTGTAAAGAAGTAGAAGAGTACATAAGTAGTGCTAGGTTGTGAAGTAGTTGTGAAGCCGGTGTAAAGAAGTTGTGAAGAAGTCGTGAAGAAGTTGTGAAGAAGTCGTGAAGCCGTTGTGAATAAGTTGTGAAGAAGTTGTGTAGAAGTTGTGAGATTGGTTCTAGCTACGATTAGAACCCGACATCTAGCTTTGTGTCGTTAAACCGGTGTAAGCAAAATTTGTGTAAGGTTTTCTCCACCATAAGGGAGCTTGTTGACATAGTGAAGAAAACTCTCGAGTTAGGTGCTCGGGGAGTGGAGTAGGGCAAGGAAGGTGTCCTTGTAGCTGAACCACTATAAATCTTTTGTCTCGCGGTTAGATCTTTCCATCTATATCTTTCATTTCATTTCATTACTTTACTTGCATTGTTTATTTAGATTTACTTATATTTGTTCATATTGTTCAAGAGTTGAGTTCACATAAATTCGAATCTAAGTTTTTTAAAAGTAAACAAAGTTTTCATAATAAAATTAGAAAGGTGTAAAACTATTCAAACCCCCCCCCCCTTCTAGTTTTCTACACAAAATAATTTATTAGGTATCACCTGTGATACAAAATAACTTATTAGGTATCACAAGTGATACCTAATATGTAGCTCAAAACACATGTGATACAAAATACATAGCTGGTGTCACAAATGTAGCTCAAAACACATGGTCGGTCGATTTGCCTAATATCTTATTTTGTATCACAGGTGATACCTAATATCTTATTTTGTATCACAGGTGATACCTAATATTTGGTATGTATCACAGGTGATACCTAATATTTGGTATGTATCACAGGTGATACCTAATATCTTATTTTGTATCACAGGTGATACCTAATAAGTTATTCTGTATCACAGGTGATACCTAATATGTTAACTGTTTGTTTATTTTGCCTTTTCCACCTTAATTCTCAAGTTATAAAAATTTTGTTTTCACAAAAGTTGTTCATTTTTAGCTTATTAATAAGTTTCATGAAAAAAAAAATTTGCAAAAACAAAAATTGGGAAGCCCAGAGTGAGCCTAGGCTCGAACCCCAGACCTCTACCATCCTCAACCAGTTTAACACACCACAACCATCTCTGCCCTTGGGTCTTTTTCGTTATAGCTTGCACCTTTAATTCACTTAACCAATTTTTTCCCTTTTAGCTTAACTTCCCTTTTTGCTTATTCACAGCTTATTCAAATAAGCTGTCGATTCCTTTTTATTTTTCCTAAGTTTTCGTATTAATTTAGTATTTTTAATATTATTCTTAGTCCAAAACTGTTTTTAATTCGTTAAAAATAAAATAAAAAGCAAATTTACACATCTGGGGGTAATTTTTGATTTTTAGGTTTTCTTAGGCTCGTTTAATTCCCGTAAGAACTCGTTTTTCAGTTTAATTTGCGTTTTTGCTTATTTGTGCTTTACTTACTTATTTTGTATCACAGGTGATACCTAATATGTTATTTTGTATCACCTATGATTTTGTATGTATCACAGGTGATACCTCATATTTTGTATCTACAAAAACAAGTAGCTAACTACAGTCTAACTATCACAGGTGATACCTAATATGTTATTTTGTATCACAGGTGATACCCAATAAGTTATTTTGTATCACAGGTGATACCTAATAACTTGTTTTGAAGGTAACAACAAGTATTTAGCTGCATAATGTTAGTAGGTAACAACAAGTATTTAGTAAAAAAAAATAAGCTTAAAAGTTTACACAATAAGCAACATGAAAATAGCTTATCAAATTCTTAATATTTTGATAAAAACATTACATAACAAAAATATTATAACTAAAACATAAAATTCAATATTTCTTGTAGAAACATATAAACCATCTTCAACTTGGCCTAAGACTTTGAAACATAAAATTTACCATCTTCAATTTGTTATGTAATGTTTTTATATCAAAAGTATGAGTTTTTTCTGAAAATCACAGGTGATGCCTGAATTTATCACAGGTGATACCTCAAATGTTCGTTTCCTTGCATACAGAAAAACTAGTAATAAATCACATGTGATTTTTCTGGAAATCACATGTGATTTTTCTTGAAATCACATGTGATTTTTCTGGAAATCACATGTGATTTTTAGGATTGGAAATCATGGGAGGATTCCCACGACCAATCACAGACTGCCATGTGGCAGACAAAAAAAGGAGGATTCCGAATCCTAAAGTGTTGGCAGTGGAGGATTATGGAGGATTCGGAATCATCCATTTCCTAAGCGGCATACATGTGCTCTTCGTTCTCAACATAATGTTCTTTATACATATTATACATGAAAATAAAGATTTGCTTGTACTCTTGTAAATAAAGGACCAAATGTTCTTGAAAAGTTTGCATTTTTCCTTTGAATATGATACCTACACTACATAATATGTATTGATACATGAGACATGTGATATCACATGTGATATCACCGGTGATATCACGATATCACGTGTGATATCACCTGTGATATCACATGTGATATGTGATATCACATGGTGTTCACTGTTGTATCACAGGTGATACCTAATATCTTCTTTCGTATCACAGGTGATACCTAATATTTGGTATGTATCACAGGTGATACCTAACAAGTTCTTCTATATCACAGGTGATACCTAATATCTTAACTGTTTGTTTATTTTGCCTTTTCCACCTTAATACTCAAGTTATAAAAATTTTGTTTTCACAAAATGTTTGGTCATCCTAGCAAGCATTTATAACGTATTTAGGAATAGATGCATCTCTCAAAAAGTTTTTTAGTTTGCAAGATATATTTTTTGGGTATTTTGATATTCAATTTTCAATGTTTTATAGGTTGTGGTCGCCTTGGGGGAACTTTCATACGTTTTCATACATATTTGTCCGTTTTCGTCCGTTTTTAAATATTTTTTGCCGTTTTCAGACTTTTTCATACGTTTCTGAATATCACAAGTGATATTCTGTGATATTCAGAATATCACAAGTGATATTATCACAAGCGATATTCTGAATATCACAAATAATATTCTGAATATTACAAGTGATATTCTGTGATATTCAGAATATCACAAGTGATATTCTGAATATGACAAGTGATTTTCTGAATATCACATGTGATATTCTGTGATATTCAGAATATCACAAGTGATATTCTGAATATGACAAGTGATTTTCTGAATATCACATGTGATATTCTGTGATATCCAGAATATCATCACACGTGATATTCTGAATATCACAAGTGATTTTCAACTAATGTTTTGTAACATGAAAATCACAAGTGATATTCAGAATATCACAAGTGATATTCAGAAAATCACAAGTGATAGATATTCAGAAAATAACAAGTGATATTCAGAATATCACCAGTGATATTCAGAAAATCACAAGTGATATTCCGAATATTAGTTGTGATATTCAAAAATGTATAAAAACGGACGAAAACATAAGAAAACGAACGAAAACGTAAGAAAACGGACGAATACGTATGAAAACGGACGAAAGCATAAGAAAATAACAAGTGATATTCAGAATATCACAAGTGATATTCAGAAAATCACAGAATATCACATGTGATATTCAGAAAATCATGTAAGTGGCAGCACTAACAAAGATAACCAGCAGTACTAAGCTCCATTGAACAACATTAAAACCAACTAGCAGTACTAACCAATGTGTGATTTTGTATGTATCACAGGTGATACCTAATAAGTTATTTTGTATCACAGGTGATACCTAATAAATTATTTTGTATCACAGGTGATACCTCATAATTTGAAGATAACAAAATCAACTTGTTAAGGTCCAAACAAGAATATCTTTGTGCCCAATGGGCACATGTTAGCAAAACCCCTATTTACCTTCCACTTGACCAACTAGCTTGCTTGATCTTCAACTTGAGCTCTCTCTATACCTTAATGATATACTACTAGACTACTACTTGTTTGGGGTGGAGTCCTACTGCTTGTGGCATCACTGCATTTGTACTCACCTGAGCATTATTGTACAACATTTTAAATACCACAAATAACCAAATGGAAATGATTCACAGATTGCACCACAATAACCAAACTATTTTATAGGTTCATGTGCTATTGATTCCACTTAGACAACAGGTTTACAAATACTTTGAATTGGTTAAAAACACAAATAGTCATCCATTTCAAATCAACCCATTTAGTAACAATGACAGAATTCTGCCAACAAGTAAACTAGAAAGAAACTTTCCTCTCTTCAGTAAGACAAATTCGACCCACATTGGCGGGTAGTAATTGAATAACACATCCACAAGCATAAATACCTAACAAAATATAAAAATACAAAATGTGAAGTTGAAATAGAACAAAAGTAGCTGCCTTGTTGCACAAAACATTGAGATTACACCAGCGTAGAAGAGTTGAAAGAAAGGATCATCCATCTACAAGTGCTGCTACTAGCCAAACAAATCATCATCACAATCATCATTACTCTAGTTACAGTACTAGAAACCTTGCTTTTAGCCGCCGGGCCACCAGATATGCCCAGGAAGAAGAACCAAGACCCATTCCTCCATAGAGGTCATCGTAAATTCCACCTTTAGAAGGAGGAGGAGGAGCTTTAACTTTGTTTAGGACTTGTTGTAGTTTATCAGTCACACCACCACCACCAGTAACTTCCTTTACTGAGGATGAAATTTCTTTCCCTTTTGGTATTAAGGTCGTTTGTACAAGTGATTCATACTTGCTAACATCAACTAATTCTCCTGTTACTGAAATTTCTTTCCCTTTACTGAAGAGTGTCTAATACTGCCCCTTATCAACTAATTCTCCTGTTACTTCAACATTCATTTTCTTTTTCTTTTTGATTTCTTGGTTGCATAGGAAATTCTGCGAGTTTGCTACCAAGTAATCCAGTCTTTTGAAGATCTGTGGTGTACTTTCACTGATTTGGATTGTATTATCGTTGTGAAAAGGATATTCCTTTTTGTGATCGAGCGATCTCCAGTCCAAGACATATCTCAGTTGTCCAAGATCCGTGACCTCAAACTCTTTTCCCAACACCTTCTTCAATTTGTTGATTTCTTTTGTGTTGTCATCAGTTAGGATGATGTCGTCGAGATAGACTATCATGATAGCAGTTGAGCCTTCGGGCGAATGTTCTGAAAGCATGGTGTAGTCTGTCTGACCTTGGATGAAGCTTAGTTCTTTCACTACTCGTATAAGTTTCTTAAAGCATGCCCAAGGTGACTGTTTCAACCCGTAGATAGCTTTTTTTAGCTTGCAAACTTCGCCTTGATTTTGAGTCGATCCAAGGCCTAGCGGCACATCCATGTACCTTCGACAGGTGAGCAGCTCACGAACATACATTTAATAGACCAAGGTGCAAGTTTACCAAAATTGGGTTGTTTATTGTGAGGACTTGGTGTGGCGTTTAGTAATTGAGCACCCTCGATGGCATATGACTGATTAAATATGCCGCTGTCATAACCGCTTCACCCCAAAAGTGGTTGGAACATGATTTTCTGATATAAGAGAACATGTGACCTCGAGTAAATGACGGTTCTTCCTTTCGGGAATTCTGGTTTGTTGTGGGGTGTAAACACAAGAACTGATATAAATAATTTCTTGTTTATTGATATGATCCTAATTTAAAAAATAAGACCCTCTGACTTATCTTTTATAAGAAATAATCAAAAGTGCGTTCGTCGTGATCGTCAATGAATTTGACGAACCACCTTTAGTCGGATATATTTTGTACTCGAGACGGTCCCCAAACACCACTATAGATCAAGTGGAGTTGATGAGACTCTGTAGGGAACTGGTGTGTAAGAACGGCGAGTGTGCTTTGATAGTAGACAAACTTCACTGTTGAAAGAATTTGGATTTCTGTTGAAATATCTGGAATAATTTGTTTAAGTAGCTGAAATTTGGGTGGCTTAATAGATTGTGCCATAACATAAGATTGTTCTCGGAACTGGGCGTGGTGAACAGATGAATTTGTGCCTGGGTTTTTAAACAGCTTCAAGAAGTTATAGCCTTGCCCGGACTTTAGCACTGCCAATCGTTCCCCCACTCCAAAACCTGAAAATTACGTTAGTATAAATAGAACTTAGGAATTCATTTGAGTTTATCATAAGTTTCTAAAAGAATGGGAGATTAATTTGGAACAATCACAAATTTAAGGGTTTTATCCTTAGAAATTAATTACTATAATTTGCAACTCTAACGGTTGCTCCTCCAGAATGGAGTTGGAGTTCTGAAAAGAATTCTATATCACCTGTCATGTGATCTGTGGCCCCCGGATCTACAATCCAAGAGTTGATGCCGAGATGGCCATCATGTAGCGCATATGAAATAAGTTCATATTGTGCTATCATAACAGGGACTGATGTGATCAAATACTTATAAATCAGTGATAATAATTGGCAATCTTAAGATAATGTAGGATTGTGCACCTTGATAGATCTTATGAGCTTGGTAGAACTCGTAGAAAACTTATGTAAACACAAGTAAACTACTTTGAGAATCTCTGAATAATAAACTTGTATTCAGGTGATTACCATTTGTTGTGTGGTTAAAAACCAACACTGTACCTGCACAAAAGTTGGTATACAAGCTTTTTTTTTTTTTTTTTTTACTAAAACTTTAAAGAAAATAAAAAGAAACATCAAAGAAAATAAAGCATAAACAAGAAAACAAATAAAACGAAAAATATACAACAAGAAGCCTCCCCTTAGACTTATACCTCCCCTCAATCTCAACACTTAAGGATTAAGCATCCCAATATGGACCACCAAATGGTTAAATCTGGGTCCATCAAAAGCCTTGGTCAACAAATCAGCCACATTGTCATTAGTGTGAATTTTAAGCACTTGGATAAGATGCTTCTCATAAGCATCTCGTATAAAATGGTGCCTTATCTCAATGTGCTTTGTCCGTTGGTGAAACACAGGGTTCTTAACAATGCAGATAGTGCTTTGGTTATCAATAAAGATTTTAGTGTTCATGAAATTGAACCCATAGTCTAACATATGATTTTGCATCCAAAGTACCTGTCCACAGCAGCTAGCAGCAGCAACATACTATGCCTCAGTAGAAGATGTAGCCACTATAGTCTGCTTCTTGCATTGCCAAGAAACCAACCTTCTTCCCAGAAATTGACAACCCCCAGTAGTAGATTTTTGATCAAAGTTAGCACCAGCATAGTCACTGTCACTATAAGCTTCCAGCACAAAAGGAGAATCTCTTGGGTACCAAAGACCCAACTTAGGTTGTCCTTTTAGATATTTGAAGATCTTCTTGACTGCATTCAAGTGTGATGTTAATGTGTGAAACTTGATGTCTGGAACAAGCACTGACTGCAAACATGATGTCAGGTCTAGAAGCTGTCAAATATATCAATGATCCTATCATGGATCTGTATAAGTGAACATTAACAGCAGCATCAGGTTCAGTATTGGACTTAAGCTTTGGAGCTTCATATGGTGTAGTGGCTGTCTTCACACTTTCCAAGTCAAACTTCTTAAGTATGTCTTGCACATACTTCTCCTGGCTAATAAAAATTCCATCAGGCTTTTGCTTAACCTGTAAGCCCAAGAAAAATGTCAATTCTCCCATAGCACTCATCTCAAATTCACTTTTCATCAATTCCTCAAATTCCCTACACCAAGCTTCATTTGTGGAACCAAAAATAATATCATCTACATAAACTTGAACAAGAATGATATCTTTGTAATTCTTCCTGATGAAGAGTGCCTTGTCTATTGCCACTCTTCTGTAACCATGTTTCAACAAAAAGGCAGACAACCTGGCATACCATGCCCTTGGTGCCTGATGAAGACCATAGAGTGCTTTTACTACTTTGTAAACCAAATCAGGATTTTGTGGGTCCACAAATCCCTTTGGTTGAGTAACATAGACCTCTTCTTCAATTTTACCATAAAGAAATGCACTCTTCACGTCCATCTGATAAACCACAAACCCCATGAATGATGCAAAAGCTAAAAACAAGCGAATAGCTTCCACTCTTGCTACAGGTGCAAACACCTCATCATAGTCAATACCCTCCTCTTGTCGATGTCCTTGAGCAACCAAACGAGCTTTGTTTTGAACCACAATTCCCTCAGCATCCCTTTTATTCTTGAGAATCCATTTTGTTCCAATTGCATGCTTTCCTGCAGGCAAAGGTACTAACTGCCAGACTTTCTGATTTTGAAACTGCTGCATTTCCTCTTGCATCGCCTCAACCCAATCAGAATTATCAAGAGCTTGAGCTACACTGCTTGGCTCTATTTGAGACAGAAAACAAGCATAGAGGCAATGAAGATAGTCTGTATGATTATTCCTTAGCTGATCCTGAATATAACTTACAAATGCAGATTCTCCAAAACCAGGTTGTTTCACCTTGCTTCTTGTCTGAACAGGTGAATTGGGATCTCCAAGTATCAAAGATTGAGGATGAACAGTGTTAATCCTCTTGGAAGCAATGGGATTGACATCAAAGGTTGTGGCTTGATTAGAGATAGAGGGATTAATTTCACCATCATATGAGGAGTGAGTGAAGATGCTTGTGCTTGATTAATGATGAGGATCCTCCAACCTTGATCTCGAAGAGAGTGAATTCCCAAGGTCCGAAGGACTTGGGTACCTTGTAGGCGGTTCATGGAAACCCATTGTATCAGCAGAAGAAGTGGACAAAGAACCAGCAGGAATTGGGACATCAGCAGGAACAGAAGAGCTATCAGCAAAATTGGTAGCAGCAGCAGGAACCGGAACACCACCAGCAGAATCCAGATTCCTGCGGGCTTCATCATAAGCTTTTTGTAAGATCTCCTCTGTTTCGTGTGAGAATCCAAAACCAAACTTTTCAGCAACTTCCTTGGCATCATATTCTTGCCTTTGAAGCCTAGCAAGATCTTCAGCAAAACTTGAATTATCTTCAGCCTTATCAGAAGAATCTTTGAGCTCAGTACCTGGAAAATGGTTAGAGGGAAAAGAAGGAACAACAATGGGTCGTTCATCACCCTCTGAGTCTGTATCATCATCTGAGGTACCTGCATTGTTAGTATCATAATCATGTGTACCAACAAATTGATTAGCTTTGAATCTTGCATAACCTAAATTATCAGTCAGATAATCAAGGTCAAAGTACCACTCATGACCTGCACCCTGTACATTAGGTTTATCCTCAAGATATCTTAAATTGAGTGTCTCTTCTATTCTCTTAGCTGACAAATTATAAACCCTATAGACCTTACTATGAGCAGAATAACCAACAATAAACCCCTCATCTGCCTTTCCTTTAAATTTTCCTAGGTGATCACTAGTATTCAAAATAGTTACATGACATCCAAAAGGTTTAAGATAACTGATGTTAGGAACCTTCCCAAACAAAAGCTCATAAGGTGTTTTGTTGTGGGGATTAGTAATAGATACCCTATTCAGTACATAACATGCAGTGCAAACAGCTTCAGTCCAAAACATGGTAGGCAACTTAGAGTCAACCAGCATTGATCTAGCTGCTTCTATAAGGGTTCTATTTTTCCTCTCAGCAACCCCATTTTGTTGTGGGGTTCTAGCATTACTATAATCCCTTTTAATCCCCTTAATCCCACAGAGTTCAATTAGGTTAGAATTTTTAAACTCTGTTCCATTATCACACCTTATACTCTTAACCCTTTTATTTAGCTGGTTTTCTATTAAGGCAATAAAGTCCCTAATCACATGATAGGTTTCATCTTTAGTACCTAAAAAGAAAGTCCAAGAAAACCTGCTAAAATCATCTGTAATCACCAGGCAGTAGTATTTATGGTCAATACTTTTGATGGAAGTAGGACCAAAGAGATCCATATGTAGTAGTTGAAGAGGCTCTGTGATGGTGCTCACAGCAGAAATGGCCTTGTATGAAGCTTTGTGTTGCTTTCCTTTTTTGCAGGCAAACAATTGTGGTCATTAGTGAAGGTCTTGAGAGGGAGTCCATGTACCAATCCATTCTTGGCCAGTTTGTTGATGGTCTTGAAGTTCACATGTGCCATCCTCCTGTGCCATTTGGTAGATTCATCCACAGAAGCTTTTGCCACCAAGCAAGCCAAATCACCCTCAGGATGGACATCATTCAAATTAAAGATGTAAAGGTTGAACGTTCTTGGAACTTTAAGTACAACCTGACTCTCATCAGGTAACTTGAAATCTTTGGATAGCACAAGACAATCTGTTTCAGTGAAGAGAACATTGTTCTTCTTGTCACAAATTTGTGAGACAGAGAACAAATTATAGTTCTGGAGTTCCTTCACATAAAAGACATTCTCAAAATCCAGCTTTGATGTCCTAATAGTTCCCTTCCCTGTTATCTTGCCATCTCCTCCACCAAATGTCACAGTCCCTCCATTAAAGGGTACAAAATCATGCAGTCTTTCAATGTTTCCTGTCATACTCCTGGAACATCCACTGTCAACAATGCCTACATCTTTACTTCTAAGAGGATTATCCTACAACAAAAGAGTACATACAACAATATGAGATACATGGGAGACCCAAGCCATCACTGACTTGAGCCTGCCTTGTGGATCAATAATAATTAAACCATGGAGATTGATGAGATCCACCATTGTTCTTGAACCCCATTCTCATAAATTGGTCATTGTTTCTCCAAGAACAACCTGCTGAGGACTTAACATCAGTACCCCATCTTGCCCCCCCCCCCTTTTGCATTGGGTCATAATAATACACAGGCCTATAATCATTCTGAAAATAAGTGCTTGTAGGTCTGTAGAAAGGTCTAGCAGCTTTTCTTTTCCAACCAGCAGGATTGGGATTACCAGATGAAACTGGCTTACCAGCAGCAACAGGTTTACCAGCTGCAACTGGCTTACCAGCAGCAACAGGCTTACCAGCAGCAACAGGTTTACCAGCTGCAACTGGCTTACCAGCAGCAACAGGTTTGCCAGCAGGAAAAGAGTTCATTCTTGCTGCTTGAGGAACATATGGGGGAATATCATTAACATTGTTCCACATAGGCCTAGTTTGTTGATGACCACCACACATACTCATCTGTTTCTCATAAAAGTCACAGTCTTTGATAAGATGAGCATAACTACCACACACAAAACATGACTTCTTTCTGAAAGATTTATTCTTAACATGACATTTCTTATTGCAACCAGAATTATCAAAACCACAAGTTGAATCTAAATTATTCTTAACAGAAGTAAAATCAGAAACATCATTGTTTGAAACAGAACCAAAACTAGAAACATCATTATTTTGAACAAAAACAGAAGAATTGTCTTCAAAAGCAGCTATCTTTGAACGAGATTCATCATTAGCTACTTCTGAGGAGAAATCTTCAGACTTGGTGGTGGTAGACTTGACACTTGAATCACAAGATGCAAAATCATTTGTCTTGATTTCTGAAGATTTTTCACTGTTAGAACAAGAGACAAAATCATTAGAGTCACAATCAAGATTAGGCAAGTCACTGGACTTTTTGCCATAGGACATATATGATTCATTTAGGTCTAAGTCAAGGTATGTGTGGATAGCGATAGGTTTAAACACTCCTCTTATGGGTGGAGGAACAGCATTCATTCCTCCTTCTTTTACATACTTTACAGGAATTTGGTAATTTGGCTCCTTAGGGGTAGGGTCAAATATACTTGGGTCACTAGGGTCATAAATATCATCTGGCCCAACTTCATACCCCAGTCCCCTCTTACACCTTACAGACTGTGTACTATTATTTAATTTGACTAGGTTTTTAGCTGATTCTTGCCATGCATTTTGTCTAGCCAATTCAGTATCTAACTTAGCCTGTAATTCCTGATTTTCTAATTTGACCTTATCATATTCACTCTCAACATATTTTAACTCATTAGTTGTGTACTTTAAGTCTCTCTCCAAAACCCTTATCTTTTCCTCATAAGCTAACTGAGGCTCTATATAATCAAATTCCTTTTTCAGTTCAGCATATTTAACATCACAACCAAATGGACAATTTGACCGGATCTAAACACACACGTTGTGTTGGAGATACTTTGAGTGTATACTTGATAGCACGCGGAATTTACTACCAAGTACTTAGAAGAATATGTGATTGATGATTGATTAAGTAAAACAATAAGAACAACGATATCAACCAAACTTATCACTTCACTATATCGAACGATTACAATAGATCTGAATGATATGTGTATATCGTATTGTATATCTTATGAAACCCTAATCTAAGGATCTCCTTTTATAATGTAAAGAGTCCTTTACACGTTAAACATCTAACCATATCATTCTATACAAATAAGATATTTACCACATCTTTTCTATAATTATCTTCAAACGGTTTCAACATGATCTCATAAGCAGTCTTAACTGTTCTTCCTTCAGCAGTTCTAACTGCTCTTCATCAGCAGTCTTAACTGTCCTTGTATCAACAGTCTTAACCGTACAAACTGCTTAAGTTTAATTCCCAACAATCCTCCCCTAAACTTATGATTTTGATGCAAATCAATAAGTTTCTTGAATTAAACATCTGATTTCGTTGATGGGGTGGATTCTTTCAAACACTTGACTTTAATCACGAAACACTTTGGGAATTATCTTCATATATCACACTCTTTTGGTCAACTCCTCAAAAATTACCAAAATTAATTTAATTCCATCAAGGAATTAATTCCTTATACCAACCCAAAGTTAATTCTGCATATCAACCACGCATTGAATGCCATTAATTCTATAAGAACTCACATATCCACACAAAATCTTCTTCAACACAAATCATTAACACTTTAACAATGTCTTCTTCACCAAACATCATAGAAATTTCATCTGACTCTGAAGATTCAGGATGGAACAACTATTTTCCTCCAAACTATTCTTCAACTTCAAGAGTTAATCTTTCAAAGAAAAAGACTAAAACATCCTCATCTGAAGAAACTTCCTCCGATGAACTTCCTCCTTATGTTGATGATTCATCCTCCTCTTCGTCTGACTCTTCTGACGATGATGAACTTCAAAAACTATCAGACTTACTCACAAAAGAATTTGAGAAAGCAGCATCATCAGTGAAGATCCCTGTTCCAAAGAAGAAAAACTATGTTCCAAAGAAGAAGCCTAAGAAGCAACAATTTCCATCTCTAAGATTAGTAATACTTGCACTTCCCTGCAAACAGGTGTCTGAACTCATGGGTAGCAGAGGAGCCCACAGCAAAACCATGCCGGATATCACTGGAAAAGGAAAAGGAAAGCTTGAGTAGTTGTAGTTGTGTTGACTTTTGTGTTGTGTAGGTTGTTTTGGTATCTTTTGTTGGTAGTTTTTGTTGGTTTTTCCTTGTAACCGTATGATGCTTTGTAATGAATCCACCTCTATAATGAATAAAATTTAAGCACTTCATTATAATTTATCTCTGACTTCTTAATTCCTCCCTTGAATTTCATAATCATCAATCATCTTAATTCCTCCCCTGAATTTCATAATCATCAATCATCTTTAACATCTTTAACAGCAACTAGAACAAACTTTAATTCCTCCCCTGTTTGGAAGAATCCTCACCATCAGATGAACTAGAACATAAGTTATCCAAGCTCAGCATCCAATAAGACCATTTGTACAAGTTACCATCAATTCAGTTGTTTTAGTTTCAAACTGCTCTCAACACTTCCAGATGTATTACCTTCTGAGAGAGGTGTATCACAGAGCATAAACTCAGTAGGAACGAAGTTTTTAACAATCAGTACAAACTAGTGAAGCCAGCAGTTCAGACTGTTTAGCAAAAAGTTTTCAGAGATAAAATAAAATTTTGAATTTTAATTTTGTGGATTCGAAAACAGTTTTATCCACTTATAGTTTTTAGCAAACTATCAGCTATGAACGGATTTGACTTGTCTTTACCAATAGCCGTTTGCTATGGACTAGCCAACTCTTCACACTTAGATTTGGTGAGTTGATAACCAACCAGTTTTTGGTAAACTGTCAACCATAAATGGATTTGAGTAGTCTTTACCAGAAACCGTTTGATCTGGACTAGTTGATTCTTATGTTGATTAGACATGGTGAATCAAGTACCATTTGTTGTGTGACAAGCATTCACACTTGACAATCCAAACCACCACACTTATCAAAGCACAATCCAAAGCAAAAAGCTTTTCTTAACCTGAAATGTTAGTCCAAAACCAAAGAAAACACAATACACAATATTCTCTTTTAACAATTTTTCCATTTGACTAACAAATTCACAAGCAGTCTTAAAAACATTCAAGCAGTCTCAACTATACAAATAGCACAATTAACAGTACAAATTTCAAAAACATTTAGACATTTAATCTTTTGAAGGATTAAGCATTCCAATACCTGTTACCAAGTACTGAAATCTTCTTACATCAAAACCTTTTGTTAAGAGATCAGCAAAGTTGTTATCAGTGTGTATTTTAACAACTTGTATTAACTTCTTTTCAGTACAGTCTCTTATAAAATGATGTCTAATTTCAATATGTTTAGTTTTTGAATGTTGAACTGGATTCTTAATGATACACATTATACTGTTATTGTCTATATGTATAATTGTGTTTAAGAAATTGTACCCATAATCAAGTATCTGGCTTTGAATCCATAAAACTTGAGCACAACAACTTGCAGCAGCTACATATTCTGCTTCAGTAGTAGATATAGCCACCATAGTCTGCTTCTTACACTGCCAAGAGATTAATCTTCGACCTAAGAATTGACAACCACCTGTTGTAGACTTTCTATCCATGCTAGCACCAGCATAATCAGAATCAGAGAATGCAACAAGATCAAATGTAGACTCTTTAGGATACCACAGCCCTAAGTTAGGCTGTCCTTTAAGGTATCTGAAGATCCTTTTTACTACTGTGAGATGAGACACCTTAGGATTGACTTGGAATCTTGCACAGGCACATACAACAAACATGATATCAGGCCTAGATGATGTGAGATACATCAGGGACCCAATCATAGATCTATACATGTACACATCCACATCTTCACCACTGTGATCCTTTAATAACAAGTGTGTCTCCTTTTCAATTGGTGTGCTAGCAACCTTGGCATCTGTGAATTGAAATTTCCTTAAAATTTCACCAACATATTTATCCTGAGAGATAAATATACCATCTGACTTTTGCTGTACTTGAAGACCTAGAAAGAAGGTAAGCTCTCCCATAGAACTCATCTGAAATTGGTCTTTCATCAGCTTTTCAAACTCCTTACACATCTGTTTCTTTGTAGAACCAAAAATGATGTCATTTACATACACTTGTACTAGAAGAATATCACCCTTGTCCTTCTTAATAAAAAGAGTTTGATCAATTTTCCCTCTATGAAACCCTTTCTTCAGTAGATATTTAGCTAGAGTTTCATACCAAGCTCTTGGAGCCTGATGCAATCCATATAGAGCTTTCACCACTTTATAAACCTTGTCAGGATGCTCTGGGTCAACAAAACCTAGAGGTTATGAAACATAAACCTCTTCATCAATAGTGCCATACAAAAATGCACTTTTCACATCCATTTGATAGACCATAAACCCCATAAATGAAGCATAAGCAAGAAATAGTCTTATTGCTTCAATCCTGGCAACTGGAGCAAAAACTTCCTCATAATCTATACCCTCCTCCTGAGTATAGCCTTGAGCAACCAATCTTGCTTTGTTCTTTATAACAATGCCCCTCTCATCCTTCTTGTTCCTGAATACCCACTTTGTACCAATAACTCTCATTCCTTTTGGTAGATCAACCAGAACCCAAACATTTTGAATCTTGAATTGAAGTAGCTCTTCTTGCATAGCTTCAACCCAACTTGATGATTCTAAAGCCTTTAACACATTCTTGGGTTCAATCTGAGATAGAAAACATACAAACATGCACTCATTCTCATCTTCATGATGTTTCTCTTTATACACCATACTAAGAAATCCATGATGATCTGGGTCTTGAATTTGCCTTCTGGTCTTGACTCCAGATTATACATCTCCTATGACATTGGTAAGTGGATGATTCCTATGTACAATGGTTTGGGGAGTAGAAGGAACTGCATAGCTAGTAGGCATGTTTTGCAGACCATCTCCAAAGAAATCAAACTCAGCAGTATCAACTGGTGAATCAAGATGAGGTTGACTTGGTTCAGCAGTATCAATATCTTGCTCAGCAGTTGGAACTTGAGGTTGAGCAGTGCTAACTCCATTGGAACTGCTCGTTGGAATTTCAGCTTCTTTACCATTCTGACCATTAGTTTCAGCAGCATCTTTCTCTTTGTCTACACCACTTGATGAAGGAATATCATCTTTCTTTGTAGAAGACTCATTCACAGAACTTTCTTCCATGACAGGTATGAAAATGCAATCATCATCTTCTTCTTCTGAACCTGTATCATTGTTAGTATTTATACCTGTAACAGGCACATAATTCATGGAATCTGAAAGACTGTCTATATCAAAGATCCAATCTGGACCGACACCTGCAACATTTGGTTTATTCTCCAAAAATTCTATGTGCAGATTTTCTTCTACTTGCTTGGTGCTTGTATTGTACACCCTAAAAGCCTTACTGTGCAGAGAATAACCAACAAAAAAACCTTCCTCAGATTTCCCATCAAACTTTCCTAGTTGGTCTTTGGTATTAAGGATAGTAACATGACAACCAAAAGGTCTCATGAAGCTTAAAGCAGGGGTTCTACCTCTAAGTAACTCATAAGGAGTCTTATTGTGAGGTTGTACAACTAAAACCCTATTCAACACATAACAAGCAGTGCTAACTGCTTCAGCCCAAAATGAAACTGGTAGCTTAGAGTCAGCTAACATTGTCCTAGCAGCCTCTATAAGAGTCCTATTCTTTCTCTCAGCTACACCATTTTGCTGTGGGGTTCTAGCTACACTAAACTCCCTCTTAATACCTTTTTCTCTGCAAAAGTCATCCATCACTCTATTCTTATATTCAGTCCCATTGTCACATCTGATTACTTTAACTTTCTTATCAACTAGGTTTTCTACCTCAACAATAAGGGTCTTAAGTATTTCACTTGTCTCATCCTTAGTTTTCATAAAGAATACCCAAGAAAACTTACTATAATCATCAATGACAACAAGGCAGTATCTCTTAAAATTCAAGCTATTCACAGAGGTAGGACCAAACAAGTCCATATGCAACATATACAAAGCTTGAGAAATAGAGTTCTGGGTCTTTGGCTCACATGAGGCTCTGTGTTGCTTACCCTTAAGGCAAGAAACACAAGTTTGGTCATTCAGAAAAATTTTGTTTAGCAAACCTCTTACCAATCCATGTTTAGCAATTTTGTTAATGGTTTTAAAATTAACATGACCAAGCCTCCTGTGCCATAACATTGATTCTTCCAATGTGGCTTTTGCAACAAGACAAGTAAGTCCAACCTTAGGAACTAGTTTATTCATCTCAACACTGTATCTATTATCCTTTCTAGGGATTTTAAGCAATACTTGACATTCATCAGGTAGCTTGAAATCAGGGGAAAGTATAAGACAATCAGTATCAGTAAATAAAACTTTGTTATGTTTATCACAAATTTGTGATACACTGAAAAGATTGTACTTAAGTTCTGGTACATAATACACATTCTCAAAATCAAGGTTACCAGTTTTAATTACCCCTTTACCAGTAATTCTTCTTCCAACACCACCACCAAAGACAATTGGTCCTCCATCCAGAGCAATAAAGTCTGAAAGATATGACTTGTTGCCTGTCATGTGCCTTGAACATCCACTGTCTGAAAATCCTCTATCTTCTTTGTCATTTGAGGGATGTTCCTGCACACAAAATAAAGGTGTTAGTTTCTTTTGGGGATCCAAACCATCACTGGTTTGGATCTGCCTTGTGCATCAAGATGAGAAAACTTGTTTGAGGTCTTTGATGCACCATTGGGTCTGGTATAATGTCTATCCCAATGTGCTGAGGCCTTGACAGCATTGCCCCAGTTTCCCTTAACATTTAAGTGCCTAGCAGTTGGATTTGCTGGTCTAGCAATTGGAACTGCTGAACTAGCAGTTGGAACTGCTTGTTTAACCTGAGGCACCCACTTCTGATTAGCCATTGCTGTTTTCTGATAAAAATGACTTTTAACTGTTTGTGCATGATTTAAAAATTGTTTTGCACTAGTAACAGTTTGCTTGTTATTAAACCACTGATTTTGACTAGTAGTTGAAACTGTTTTGATGCCAGTCTTTAACATAACAGCTTTAGGTGATATCTTATGATTTGCATTAGGGTTTGTCAATCTAGTTGGACCATTTTGATTTACCCTAGCATTATTATTCCTGTTCACCCTTGCATTCCCAGTAACCCTTTTTTTCCATGGGTTAGAATCACAATAAGCAGCCATATGCTCAAAACTTCCACAAACAGAACATACTTTTCTAATCATAGTAAACTTATCATCCATTCTCTTAGATTTTGAATGATTCCTATTCCTATGAATACTCTCAGAACTTGATGATCTGTTCTTAGTCTTATACATCTCAGCATATCTAACATTTTTCCTAACTGGTTTTATGTTTTCAGTCTTAACCACTTTAGGAGCATGTTTAACTTCTACCTTAACAGCATTAGGTTTTTCCTTAACCTCTACATTCTCATCATCAGATGTCCACTCCTCAATAGTTGGAGCATCTGAGTTCCTATCAGAGGACATATTTTCCACATAGAGAGATTTATCACTAGCACTCACAAAAGCATCTTCTGCCTTAACAAATTTAACAGGATTTTCACTAATCTTAACACCATATCCAGGAAATTCCATGTCCTTAAACTCTTCTAAACCTGTATGAGCTAAATTGATTCCTGGTGGAGCAAACATTCCTCTAAAGGGGGGTGCAACTGACTTATAACCTAAACCAGATTTAGCTTTGTTAAGTATTTGACTCTCTACAATTTTCTTAACTCCATCTGAAGTATATTCAAGAGTGTCTACACTTAACTGGATGTTTTCTTTCTCCTTTTTAAGCTTTTCTAGTTCATATAGAAGTCCACTCATTTTATTTTCTTTTATTTCCAATTCCCTCTTTAAAAGACCTATCTCATCAGTAAAGTTTGACTCATTCTGTTTATAAAACACAATTTGTTCTTCCAAAACAGCTAATCCTCTTTTAGGATTTGAAAGACTAAATCTTATTTGATTATATTCAACTCTAAGATCATCATATTGTTTCTTAATATTTTCATAATCTTTTAAAGCATGACAAGAGTTAGAACATTTTTCAGGTTTATATACCTCAGTGTCTGAGAAAGCCATCAAACCCAAGTTAGCTGGTTCTTC
The DNA here is from genome assembly GCA_021014915.2 of Artemisia tridentata subsp. tridentata. NCBI lineage: Eukaryota > Viridiplantae > Streptophyta > Magnoliopsida > Asterales > Asteraceae > Artemisia > Artemisia tridentata. Next base: position 44,384,051 of record CP139506.1, on the reverse strand, counting down.
TTCTTCCTCCATGAAGCTCCAATCAAATCCAGCTCCATCTACAGCTACCATAGCCTTGGAAGAAGGCTCTTCAACATTAACTGTTCTCCTTGACCCCTGTTGATTCTTAAACCCTTGACCCTGGTTTCTTTGTTGTCTTGGACCTCTACATTCCCTGGCAAAGTGCCCCATCTTGTGACAATTAAAGCATTCCACCTTAGACTTATCATACCCAGCAACATCTCTTCCATTGAAGGTAATCTTCTTTCCTGTCCTTTGGTAATACTTCTTAGCCCTGATGCTTATCAAAGCCAACTGCCACTTCAAATCCATAGCTTCCAAATCATCTTCAGCAATTTGAAGAAGATCTTCATTAAAGATCTTTGACCCACCAGACTGTTCTAATACAAATGCATATATGGTCTCATCAGTCAAGCCAGCAGTGCTAGTTTTTACACTAGCAGTGCTAACTGTTGGTATAGCAGTACCAACTGCTTCTTCATCTTCATGGTTAGAACTGTTTGAAGAAGATACAAAAGCCATATTCCCTGAACTGGAACTGGTGCTACCACTCTTCTTGACCTTTTGCTCAACAATCTTGAGATTATTGTAAAGCTCATTCATTGTCATATTCTCCAGCTCTAGTTTATTGCTCCAAACCACAACATAAGTGTTCCATTCAGCAGGTAAACTGTTTAGAAACTTCATGTTGAGGTCTTCTTGAGGTATCACAATCTTCAACACAGTAAGTTGACTGATGATCTTCTGAAGCCTATTAAAGATTTGATCCAAAGTTTCATTGCTTGATGTAGTGAAGTTCTCATAACTTTGCTTGAGTAGGGTTTTCTGTGCTTTCTTGGTAGCTTCATTGCCACCAAATCTTTCCACCACTGCTTCAAAGAGAGTTTTAGCCGACTCATAATGGCTAAAGTTCAGCACTTGATCATTAGGAATTGCCATTAGTAACAAATTCCTAGCCTTCTGATCATTCTTCTTTTTGATTCTCTCCTCGTTTGTAACTGGCTCAGTATTAAGCTTTGTGACCTTGGAACCATCAGCACGTGTTTCTTCAACAGCAACAGGTTTGAAGGAATCACCATTGATAATAATATCCCATAATGCATAGTCTTGCACCATGAAGTATTGCTCTATCCTGAGCCGCCATAAGTCATATTCATTCTGTTTCAGCATGGGGAGTTTAGCAAGGATTGAGGTTTGAGGTGTCTCCATGTCCATCTTCTTAGATTGCTAGTGAGTAAATACTTTTGATTCTTCTAAACTCAACGTATCAAAAACCTGTCTCTGATACCACTTGACCGGATCTAAACACACACGTTGTGTTGGAGATACTTTGAGTGTATACTTGATAGCACGCGGAATTTACTACCAAGTACTTAGAAGAATATGTGATTGATGATTGATTAAGTAAAACAATAAGAACAACGATATCAACCAAACTTATCACTTCACTATATCGAACGATTACAATAGATCTGAATGATATGTGTATATCGTATTGTATATCTTATGAAACCCTAATCAAGGATCTCCTTTTATAATGTAAAGAGTCCTTTACACGTTAAACATCTAACCATATCATTCTATACAAATAAGATATTTACCATATCTTTTCTATAATTATCTTCAAACGGTTTCAACATGATCTCATAAGCAGTCTTAACTGTTCTTCCTTCAGCAGTTCTAACTGCTCTTCATCAGCAGTCTTAACTGTCCTTATATTAACAGTCTTAACCGTACAAACTGCTTAAGTTTAATTCCCAACACAATTTTGTACCTGAGATGGGTAGCCCATCAAAGCAAAATCCTTAGCCACTTGTGCCTTCTTTCCAGCTCCAGCTATCATCCCATAGTTCTTTGCAGCTACCTCATGTTGTTCCCAATCCAGCATGGAATCCACAGACAACAAAGCTTTGGGATCTTCTGACTCCAATTCTTGAATCTTGAAAGCAGAATACCTTGTTTTGTCATTCACCTTCTTATCTGGGCATTCTCTAGCAAAGTGACCTGGTTGTGAGCATTTGTAGCAAGTCACCTTCCTCTTGTTAAACCTTGCTCCTTCTTGTCCATCGAATTTGATCCTCCTCCCTGCCTTTTTCTCAAATCTGTTGGCCCTCACTAACAGCATAGCAAACTGCCACTTGATGTCCATCTCTTCCAGATCCAGTTCATTAATCTGATCAAAATCTTCATAGGCCATTTGCTGTTTTGGAGTACTTTCAGCAACAAGCGAATGAAGAACTTCCTCAACCACATTGTCAGATCTTGGTTGTGTTTTAAGTGTAGCAGGGGAATAGGAAACAGATGAAGAAGTGGGAGTTGGGCTACCACCATATAAGTCCTTGTTAGTACTGGTAGCACTAACAAATGCAGTATTAGATGAAGTGTGAGATGAGTAGGTTGAATACCCTTTGATGTCAATTTCAAGGGACTTGAGCTTGTTGTAAAGATCATCAAAACTCATGAAATCGAGCCCACCTCTTTCCTTAAGGATGATGGAAACCTGTGACCATGAGGGAGGTAGAGCCCTCAAAAACTTGGTGTTGCAGTCTTCCTCGTCTGGCCTGGCCTGCAACTGGTTGAGTTGGCTCAGGATATTGTGAAACCTGTCATAACCTTTGTGAATCCCTTCAGCCTCAGAGATCCTGAACTCCTGGAACTCTTGCTTGAGCATGGACTTCCTCATCTTTTTGGACTCCTCATTCCCTCCAAATCTAGCTTTTATAGCACGCCAGATTTCCCTAGCATCATCCAGGTGATGAAAGTCACCCATATGATCTTCTGGGAGTGCCTGAAGCAAAAGAGTTCTTGCTTTGGTCTCCCTTTGTAGAGCAATATGCTCTTCTGCAGACATAGGTGGAAGGATAGTGATGTTCCCTCTCTCATCCTTTCCTGTTCTCTTCATGCCGTTCCCTTTCAGGATCACATTCCATAGATTATGATCACTGTTTGAGATCCAGTACTCCATCTTCATAGCCCAAATCTCATACTCATCTTTCTTGAGGTATGGGAATTTAGCATTACTGTTAGACACAGTGGTTGTGACTATTTGTTGTTGGACTTGTGAAGTTTCAGGTTTTTCATTATTGATGACAGAATTTTCAGGATTTTCGCCTTCCATTGAAAAGGGTTTAGGAGATTGTTCAGAGAGCTTTTTCTTCTTTGTCAGAGATCCTCACCAGGCTCTGATACCACTTGTAGGATCGTGCACCTTGATAGATCTTATAAGCTTGGTAGAACTCGTAGAAAACTTATGTAAACACAAGTAAACTACTTTGAGAATCTCTGAATAATAAACTTGTATTCAGGCGGAAACTAAACACAAGAGTTAAAGAAGAATAACTATAATACTTTGATCCTCTATGGATCGTTTATTTCACTAATGATAATGTTTTTCAAGTCGTACATAAACCCTAGCTGCATGTTTCTTTTATAGACTAAGAAACCCTAATACAGCTCATAACAAACCGTGTAAAGAGATATACACAAATCTCTTCCTAGAATAAATCTAACAAACATACTAAAAATACGCTATGACCAGCAGCAATGAACACTGCCAGCAGAAACGAATCAAAGCTACCAGCAGGAACCATGACCAGCAGCAACTAATACTACCAGCAGGAACCGCTTTATACTAACAGCAGCAATGAACTATTACATAAATTATAAAATTCCTAACAGATAATATCCACATTAATTGATCTTATAAACTAAGAAATTTCCATCTGATATGTACAAAATAAGAAATTTCCATTTGATATGGCAAATATTTTGTACCATAAAAATGTCTCGCAACATAAATTAACATATCACATGTGATACTTAACATATCACATGTGATACTTACATCAAAACGAAAAAGTTCAGTAAGATATCCTTACATCAAAACGAATTCATCTCAAGACAATAAGTCCGCCTCTTAACCAACATCTTAGCCGCATTCCCAAATGGCTCCTCAAACGCAGATGAAGCCCACAACCCATCTGAAACATCCTTCTGCACCAAAACCGAAGACTGATCACTCGGTCTAGTCGCAACCAATGTCGCACCTTTCAACACAGTCCCATCCGGCAACTCCAAATACGGCGCATACCAGAACCTCATATTCAACGCAGGAACAAGCGTCCTCTTAGACGCAGAAGAAGCCGATAACGGCTTCACTCTCAACTCCTCCAACTGCTCCCTATTCATACACAACACTCCTTGACCATCCGCATCAGTCAAAACCAACAAGTCAAACGTCTTATGCTCACATATAATCGACTGTAAAAAATAATGTCTAGCAGACGCCACAATTAACGAACTAATAGTCCATACTACCCTCAACTTCAACCCACTGTTGGTATAAAACGAATCCGGTATACTCCCATTATCATCATTCCCACTCCTATTACCATTACCAGTATTAACAACATTATTATCTAACATCATTTTATCGTAATTATTACTATTGGGATAAATAACAGACCTGGCACCAAGCATAACACAGTTATTTAAAGTCGAACCGAAATCGGCTCGCCAACACAACAACACGTCATCATCAATACCTAATTCACCACTAGGCAACTCAATTTTCAAAAACTTAATCTCATTAAAATTCTTCAAAACCTGAGTAGGTGAATGATGCATCACACCGCCGCTGACATCATCATCACCACCAACTGATGATGAAAGTAAAAAAAATTAGGGTTAGAAGATGAAAAATTAACATGAGATGAATTAGAAGATCGATTGATCAATTAAATATAAAAAAATTAGGGTTAGAAGATGAAAAATTAAGATGAATTAGAAGATCGGTTGATTAATTGCATATGAAAGATCGATTATTGAATTGAGGAGCAAAAGTTAGGGTTAGGTGATGTGAGGGATGAAGAAGAACAAGTTAGTTGAGAGAAAACAGAGAAACGCACATTTACTGTGTGTGTTTTGAAGGAGCGGTTATTAAATTATCGCTTTTATATGGACAAAAATGCCCTTCTATTGTAAAATATGAATTTAATCTCAGCCTTTAGATCAAAATGAATGAAAGGTAGGGATTGGTCCCTTTGTATGTAAGCAATGTTTCGTCCTCAAATAATCTTTTATCTTATTAAATTAAAATTATTCATAATAAAAACGGATTTATAAGAACAACATTTTTCACAAAGTTATAATGCAGTCACTCATTATATATTCGAAAATTTTAAATTTTACAACATGCGTTTAATAACCCGTGTACGCACGGGTTGAAAAAGTGGTACTGCCAAACTATTATAAGTCATGTTAAATTTTGTGTGTAGACGAACTTAAGCTAATACTACGTGAAAATAAAACCCATTGACATCTAAGTCTATGTGTTGGCGTATGTGTCTGAACGGTCCTTCTTGTCCAGCCGTCCGGACGACATGGAGTCATTCGGATAAAAACTGAAAGGCGCCCCAATCATCCGGCCATTATAACTGTAAGTAATAAGATAGCTGGCGTTACCCCTTGGACAGATGGCAACAGCAGACCAACAGCCGCCATCCCAGGATTTACGAGATAATGTCTTCGATATGTTCCCAGAAAATCCGGCGCCGCCATTTCAGGTACCAAGGCTGGGTAGTATAAATACCCAGCTCATTTATTACTCTCAACCAACTTTTACCATCCACATTTACTCTCTATTACTATTCAAAGTCTTTCGGAATATCCAATACTTATTTTCACGCCGGAGCTTGGCCTCGGGATAACACCCGAGGCGAGCCTAACACGTGCTGTTGTGTGCAGATATCCGAAGGACCCCTGAAAGCCGAAGGGACCGATACATCCATCTTTCGGAAGAACCTTCATCCAGTTCATCCGAAAGACCTCATTTATTTGTCTGAGGTGTTTACGAAAAATTACTTCAACAAATTGGCACCATCCGTGGGACCTATAATTCGATCTACCTAAAGTTCAGAATGACAGGTCCTGCACCACAAAGAAGAGATAACCATGCAAATGGAGGAAAGATTATCAACATGATACGAAATCTGATGGCCACAGGAAAAAGGAAAATGGCCGACATAGAAGAGGATTGGATGAACGCCCCGATCAGTTTCTCACCCATCCTTCCGGGTGATGCGTCGGACGAGCCTTTAATAGTTGAGGCCGAGGTGGAAGGCTATACAATACAAAGGGTTTACGTTGACCAAGGCGCTTCGGTGGAAGTAATGTATGAACACTGTTTCGAGCATTTGTGCCCCTCCATCAAGGCCCGGCTGAAAGAAACCAACACTCCATTAATAGGGTTCGCGGGGGAATCCATAAAGCCGTTAGGGAAGATTGAGTTGGAAGTCTGTTTTGGGAGTCAAGGTTTGTTTCATAAGACTGTGATGAAATTCGTCGTGATAAGGTCCCCTTCTCCGTACAACATCATTCTAGGACACTCCGGTTTGAAAGAGCAGCAGCCCATTCCCTCAACCATCCACTCGATAATGAAATTCCCCACTCCAAGAGGCATAGCAACGTTAATCACTAGGTCTATAATTGTTTAAGAATGCCGCAAATTAGAGGAGAAGCAAATGGTAGAGAAAGAAGCAAAGAGTGAGTCTCGGAATGCCGAAATAACAGAGGAGTTTACTGGGAAGACGAAAGAAGTAATGGTACATCCGGCCTATCCAGAAAAGTAGGTAAACATTGGGGGAAACTTCTCCCAGGAATGCAGAAGGCAATTGATCACGCTACTCAAAAACAGCTAAGATGTATTCGCCTGGGAACCTGCGGATATGACGGGAATATCCCGGCGAGTTACAGAACACGCACTGAACGTGAATATGCAAGACCGGCCGGTAGCGCAAAAGAAAAGAACCTTTTCGGCGGAAAAGAACCAGGCCATAGCCAAAGAGGTGGAAGAATGGGTGAAAGCCGAAATAGTTCGACCGGTGCGATATCCCACATGGATCTCGAACCCGGTGTTGGTAAAGAAATCCGACGGTAGCCGGAGAATGTGCATCGACTTCAAGAACCTCAACTCCTCTTGTCGAAAGGATTATTACCCATTACCGGAGATTGATTGGAAGATAGAATCGGTCATGGGATTCCGGTACAAATGTTTCTTAGATGCTTATAAGGGGTACCACCAGGTACAAATGGCGAAGGAGGATGAGGAAAAAACAGCTTTCTACACCGAGCATGGGACATAATGTTATACCAAAATGCCGTTCGGACTAAAGAACGCCGGAGCTACGTATCAATGATTGGTAGATTCAGCCTTCCGGTCGCAGATAGGTAGAAATTTGGAGGCGTATGTGGACGACATGGTTATAAAGAGCAAGACCGAGAAATAATTGTTGGCCGACATAGCGGAGACGTTCGACAACCTCCGGAGGATCAACATGAAGTTGAACACGAAGAAATGTTCCTTCGGGGTGGAAGAAGGAAAGTTTCTTGGATACATGGTAACGTCCGAAGGGATTTGGGTGAATCCGAAGAAAACTAGGGCTATTGCGGACATGCAGTCTCCAAAGTCACTCAAAGAAATGCAGAGTTTAAGCGGTAAGTTGGCGGCTCTAAACCACATCCTATCCAAATCGGCGGAAAGAGCGCTTCCGTTCTTCGAGACATTAAGAAATATCACAAAGGAGAATCAAGATGAATACCGCTGGACGGAACAGGCCGAATCAGCTTTTCAGGAGATGAGAAAGATGATCCTCGAGCTTCCCTACCTAACAACCCCAAAACCGAAAGAAGACTTGTATGTATACCTGGCAGCATCAAAGGAGGCAATGAGCGGGGTACTTTTGGTAGAAAGGGAAGGGAAGTAGATCCCGGTACATTACGCTAGCCGAACGTTGCACGAGGCCGAAAGATATTACGCCCCGGTTAAGAAATTAGCTCTGGCTTTGCTACACTTATCAAGAAGGCTTAGGAGATATTTTGAGGCTCATCCAATAAAGGTCATCACTGATCAACCCATCAGGCAGATACTGAACAAGGCGGAAGCATCCGGGAGACTAGCTAAGTATACTGTGGAACGTTGAGCTTACAACACCACGTATGTACCCCGGAATGTGGTTAAAGGACAGGTCCTAGCGGACTTCATAACAGAAATACCACTGATCGCATCTGACCAGGTTCTGAAGGAAGGGGGCAAGGAGATATGTACTATCTCCAGTCAAGAACAATGGGTGTTGTATACCGATGGAGCATCCAGCAAATCAGGTGCTGGAGCAGGTTAAGTATTGATTAGCCCGGATCTAACGGAATATACCTACGCCCTCCGATTGAAATTTAAAAGCACCAATAATGAAATAGAATATGAAGCCTTGCTGGCAGGGTTGAGAATCACCCGGAAAATGAAGATCCGGGTGTTAGAAGTCAGAGTAGATTCCAATTTGGTGGCGAGCCAGATTAATGGGGATTTCGAGGCATACAAGGATAGCATGATACGATACCTAGCCAAAGCTAAAGAATATATTGCATGCTTTGATCAGTTTAATATCCGGAACATCCCGAGAGCACAAAATCAGAAGGCAGATATACTCAGTAAGCTGGCATCCGTGGCATTCAACCACCTGACGAAGGAAATCTTAGTGGAAGTCTTGGAGAAACCGTCAACGGAAGAAGAAGTGGTCAACGCCATTGTGGAAGAAGAGGAGGAAAACTGGATGACCCCAATCATTCGGTGTAAACAAGAAGGCATTTGGCTGGAGGATCAAAACGAGGCTTAGGCTCTCCGAATGAAGATAAACCAGTATACTCTAGTGGACGATGTGCTTTTCAAAAAATCCTGCTTGGGCCCGATGTTAAGATGTGTCGAACCACTCCAGGCTAATTACATCATCTGAGAAGTGCATGAAGGAGCATGTGGGATGCACTCTGGGCCGCGATCCGTCGTTGCAAAACTAATGCGGCATGGGTATTACTAGCCAACCATGCACCGAGATGCCAGGGAGGTAATTCGGAAATGTAATCCTTGTCAGATACATGCACCTATTCCGAGGTTCCCAAAAACCATGCTGACTTCAATCATGGCCCCATGGCCCTTCTATCAATCGGGCATGGACGTGTTGGGACCTCTGCCAGAAGCTCCAGGGAAAATAAAATTTGTTATCGTGGCCATTGACTATTTCACCAAGTGGATAGAGGACAAGCCGTTGGCCAGCACTACCGGAAAAGAACTCAAAAAGTTTGTCTGGGAGAACATAGTATGCAGGTTCGGATTGCCAAGGGTGATTGTCACAGACAACGGGAGCAATTTCATCCATGATCCTTTCAAAAGCTGGTGCGAGCGCTTGAATATAACCCAGGTAAAAATTGCTGTGGCCCACGCTCAAGCCAACGGATTAGTAGAAAGGGTAAACAAGAGTCTAATGAAAGGGTTCAAATCAAGGCTTGGCAGGGAGAGAGCCGGATGGGTGGACGAGCTGCCAAATGTCTTGTGGGCACACCGTACTTCTCTGAAGACAAGCAACGGAGAAACACCGTTCAGCCTTACGAACGGAAGTGAGGCGGTCATCCCAGTGGAAATAGGAATGCCAACCTTTCAGATTATGATAACCAAGGAAAAGGAGAACGATGAGGGGATCTGTTTAAACCTCGACCTACTACAAGAGCGAAGGGAGATGGCTGCGATCCGAGAGGCGAAATACAAGAAGAAGGTAGAACAGTATTACAACCGAAGGGTTCGTGCCGAATCATTCAAGGTAAGTGCAAAAATTCAGATAAACCTCTTTAAGATGAAATGTCACTACGATGCATAGTTATTTCATTTCAATTATTATTCGTTCCTACTATAACTAACGTGAGAAATTAAAATACCTTCACAACCAAAGGTAGGCGATTTTGTGTAACGAAGGAATGAGGCAAGCAGGGTCGAAAATCAAGGAAAGCTAGGACCCAATTGGGAGGGACCATACCGGGTCGTGGAAGCATACCAGACCGGATCATACAAGTTGGAGACGATGGAAGGAAAAGAAGTGCCACGAACTTGGCATGCCGTTAACCTTAAAAAATGTTTTTTGTAAATGTATGACCAATATATCTAATGTAACGTCTGAAAGGACCTGATTGACTATTTCGATGACAAATGGAGCTATCCCGCACTTAAGGGGGAGCAATTTCCTCTACGCATCATGTTCTTGTAATGCTTGTCACATTTTGAATATAAGCTGAAAATGACCCCTCCGAGAGGCTCACGACCTCCGGAGATCAGTGGTCAATGTTCAAAGATGGTTCATACCCAAAAAGAGGTTGCCATGCGGGACCCAAAAAGAGGTCGCTGCGCGGGACCCAAAAAGAGGTCGCTGCACGATTAGGGCAAAAAAGGCCGAACGAGACCCAAAAAGAGGTCGCCGCACGGAAACTGCAAAAAAGCCAGGTGGGGCCCAAAAAGAGGTCGCCGTATGGAACCTGGAACGAAAATTGGCAAAGAGAAAGTCAGCATGGAACGCAGGTAATATAATACATGCAAAAAAAATCACACAAGACATACAAAACAGCATACGATCTATGTCATAAGTTGCTACATTCATCCGAATCGTTGTAATGGATTACAAACCTAGTCTAACGGCACCAAGGCCATACATTTTTTTCACAATTGTTGCCAAGATAACAGAGATTCCAAAAAAGCTTCACATAATATCCGGAGTGGCTGGAGTCTGTAGTCAAAACGGAGACACCCGGACATTACTAACAAACAACTTGCTCAAGGGGCAGTAACATTCTCTTCGACAGAAGGCCCTTCGGTCACAAGCTCAGACGGGGCAGGATCAGGAAACAAATTCATTATTTCCGTAAGGGTTTTATGGCAGGCATCGCTTATCTTCTTGACATAAGGATACTCCGCGGTGAATAGTCCATCATACAAAGGTTGGAACTTGGCTTCAGCTTCCATATCTAGGTTGTTGACATCCGCCAGAGCATTAGCCAGATCCTCAGGTGAACGGTCTAGGTGACGCCTTCTAGAAACCCGAACTGGGAAGACAAACTAAAAGGAGCGGCCAAATGTTGTTTATACTCGTGACTATTCAAAAGCCGATGAATCATCTCTGGAAAGAACTCTTGTACCAATTTGAACCGCTCCATTTCCGCTTGGCCTATCTTGACGGCCAGGTCTGTCCGTTCTTGATGGAGTTCTGAGTTCTCCCTCTCCTCGGCACTCAGTTTATCCTTAACCCCATTCAGTTCTGCCTCCAAGGCCTTGATCCGCTCCGCATAAACCCTCTTACCTTCATCTCTCTCCCTTTCCAGACCCGAGATACGACCCATGGGATCTGACTCTCTAACCATGCAACTAGTATGCTCATGCCTCAGCTTGCGAAGCTCCTCCGCCTCTCGGGCCGCATCTCCACACTTCTCGTGGGTGCGGTACAATTGTTTGAACTCCTTAAGGAGGGATTCAAATCGAAATAGGATGTTCGACTGAGCTGTTGCCCCCCGACCCAACAACGTCCAGGCCCTCTGAACAGCCTCCGCATCACTCAAGCTTTCTAGATAGGACTCCTCTCGGGGAGTAGGCAAGTTCAGCATTAAATCCTTACAGACCTTCTAGTTATCCAAACGATCATCCTTCCTGACCGACCACTCCGGAAGCAACATGGCTTCCTGATCGCCATCGACTGTGGCCTTAACCTTACCACGCCCAAAAGCAGCAACAGAAGAACCTCCTAAAAGAAAAATAAAAGACATGAACGTTGTCAGTAAAAAAAAGAAAAAAAAAAACAGAAGGGGAAAAATGTAAGATAAACGCATCCGAATGGCTTATCGATATCAGTAGTTCCAGATACAAAGCCCGTTCCCTCCGGTTGTCTTCTAGTTTCTTCCGGGCGAAATGACCGGATGGGGGAGGGGTTCAGAACAGCCTCCGAAGAATCATGTTCTAGATCCACCACGGGGGTATCCTCTGTTGGTTTACACCGTTTAGCCGGACTGTGCACACCACTGCTTCCCTCGCCGGACTGAATGCGCACCTATGTCTTGCTAACCCCCGCCCCCCTCTAGGCCTTTAGAGCCTCCCCGGTGGCGGCTTGCATTTGTTTTTTGCGCTTGGCCTCCAAAACCCGCTCGCCGGCCACCTCGACCCTCTTCTCCTCGGCCGTCTTCTCAGGTATATCGGCATTTGACAAGGCGGGGCGGTCACATATAACTCGTGAGACTCATCCTCAAGGTATTCATCTCACTTGACCATGACAACACCCCCCCCCCCGAGCCTGGGGATTGGTCAGATACTCAGACATAGCTACAGCTGCGAAAAAAGAGTACAAACAGTTAGAAATAAACATGCATAGGCGCAAATCAACAAATGAGGTCAGCCCTACGGCATAAAGAAAGCCTGGAGGAATCGGAATAAGATCAATCACATTCGCAGACAACTTCTCGACATCCGCAACATTAAACTCACCTCTCGGAAAGGGATCCGAGATGTCCGAGTCGTGGTGCCTCTAAGGCATAGCAAACGGGATCGCTCGCCTGTCTATCAGAAAAAAAGTTATGTTTCCAGCCCTTGAGCCCGGTCAGAATCTCCCTGAAACAAACCCTCTTCTCCTTGCCGCTCCTTTTTTCAAAAGAAAACCAGTGGCCTTGCTTACTTAACTTATAGAAGGCCCGGAATTGAGAAGTGGTGGGAGTGATGTCCAAGCTTCGGCTATACACCTCAAAAAGGGTGGCCCGATGCAAACCCAACGGAACCAACTGAGAAATATGTACCTTGTAATACTTGATAATGCCTAGCAAAAAAGTAGAGAAGGGCACGCTAAGGCCGCCCTCATAAAAATACTCCAAATACAAACCAATGGCATCGTCCGGCAATCCATCCATTGTCATATCTGGCAGAGGTAACCTCGGACGCAGATCCTCCGGTATACCAAATTCCATCGTCACCATATACACAGCCCTTTCGTCCATCTGAGAGGTATATTTTTGAATGTCAAACTTGGGTAGGAATCCTCCAACCTCCTGGGTATCCTCCTCATGAATTGAAAGAGGAGAAATTGACATAGCTCAATCGAGGGGTGATGGGTCGTGTGTGAGTACAAGTTTTAAATTTATAAAGGTCGAATTACTGAATCTAGAAACAACACATACGAGCAAGTGAACTCGTCCGTTATAGCAAGATTATGATGGTAAGTCGGGATCGTTCGCAGGGATTTGTGTAGTGAATCGAATTGTAAGCTACTAGAAGTAAATTCCTTAACAAGTAATGAAAAATAGAATAATTCAAATGATTAAAAACTACACTTGCTTAGACTAGCATACTACTCATTGATAAGCATGATTGTGATAACTTTTGACAACATGTTGGTTTTGATAATTAGTTTGGTGAACTAATCTATTGTTTCTACAAATTAAACCTTCGTCAAGATTTTAGTTCATAAAAACAAGCATTACGTTTAACCACTCAATTCAAGATCAATTAAAGGTTCATAAGTTGGTGTACCTTAAACACAAAAATCATCTTTTGCTTAATCAAATAGCTTAGGAAATGGTCAATACAAAAGGTAACCGATCATAGACAAAAGGTCACAATTGAGAGTAAACTATTAATCTTTCGACCCTTGAAATGGTTTACCATCAATCCTATTTTTGATAGACAAAAGCATTCTCATTACAACCACAATTAACTTTCTTTGTGTAATCAAGAATAATGGGTAAAAACAATCACTCATAGACAAATGATTATAACTAGTTGAATAACAATAGTTCTTTCGACCCTTAAAATTATTAGCAACTAGTTAAACTTGATTCAACGCATGTCACTACAAAACTTAATCACGATTGGATCTTAGAATCAACTTGAAATTGAATTAAAACATGTCATCACAATCATACGCATATCAATTGGTAATACACATCATCTAAGCAAGTGCACAAAGGCACTAGCCACTTGATGAGTGCGCGATGTGTCATTGCGGTTTAGCAGTATTAATGCCTACTCAAGTTTTAAATTTATATTTAGCCGACTTATCAATAACACACACACATAACGAGCAGTGTACCCGGTCAGTATGAATATAATGGTAAGTAGAGTGTCAATCACTAAGAGTAGAATGTATTATCTAGTTATTTTAATCAGTATTTTAATATCCTAAGTTAGTTATACAACCTAATCTAACGCAAGGGGGTTCAGCCTGAGAGACTGGCACGGTTTGGTTATGATTAAATAGAAAACTAAACTAATGAGCACGAATCAGCGATTAGCACACACGTACACAGATAGATACTCGAGACAATAAGAAGACCTGTCCTGATAATTAAGTAGCTTATCACTTGTTTTATTGCTAGTTTTATATGAAGTGTATATAATTAAACCTTTCTCGTTGCCTCTAATCTTATCGGCGAGTAAACCCTTAATGATTACTTATGTCTATCCTATTTATTTAAGAGACGCTAAAACAAATAGGCGAGGAAGGGGCATGGCGACCCAAGCAAGACTCAGCTAGACACAGAGGTTATCAATGCACTAATAAAAGTCACCAAAGACATCAACATATAAACTTTAATTAATGGGAAAGCAATATTAAGGGGAGTGCATGATCTTCCGTAGTCACATGACACAAGCCCATCAATCCTGATGAATTAAAGTGTACTAAAACAATAAAACAAAACTACTTAATGAATTGAATACATGCAGGACCTTCTTACAGCTCTTGTATCTTTGTTTAAGGTGTGTCTTGTGCTGCTTGGTCGTCTGAATTCGGCTTCGGTCTTCGAGCGCTAAAAGTCTCCAAAAGTCTCCAAAATTCGTCTGGCCTTGGGGTATTTATAGTTTCTGTCTGAGGGGTCGATGCGGCGCATAGAGTTGATAGATGCGGCGCATTGACTTAACTTCGCGTGGGGTCCAAGATTAATATATTCTGGAATATTCGTACACCGTCTTCAGATGCGGCGTATCTTGATCTTTGTATGCGGCGCATGTACTTTAGCTGTCTTGGATTGTAACTGGTGAAATCTTGATAGTGATACGCCGTATGTTAGAAGTATATTGCGGCGTATCTGGAGTAGAACGAGCTTGATCTTCTGGATTTCAGTAGACTTTTGACATCTTGCTTGTTTTGCTCCATAATTAATCCAAAATCGCCAAGTTTCACATAATGCTTGTTTTTACCTGAGAATTAATAAAGTAAACATTAATGTATCGATTCTCATATATAATATAATAAAACAAGTCAAATAAATAGGATAAATGATGATAATAAAATGTACTTATTTGAGTTCATCAAATATCCCCCCACTTGAACTTTACTTGTCCCCAAGTAAACCTTAGAATTAATCAAATGAAAATGTATCCTAAAAGATGTTAGGATTTATTTTTATATTTAAGCACGTATTCGTTTTGTCATAATCACACAACCAAACACTTAACGAAGTAGAAACCAAAATAATTTTTAATGTAAAACAATTCTAAATCGTTTAGTTGCTTAGTCGTGACGAATATTCTATCATAGGCTTGGCAAGTATACGCATCTCCCCCACTAAAGCCAAGGAGTAACAAGTCTAAAGCGGTAAAAAGGGTTTGTTGGTTAAGGGTTGATCATCCTTTTTAATCTCTATCGATCTCATATTCCAGAAAAAGCGACAAAATTACAATTACATGATCGAATCCACGACCACGATACTTGCAATTGCTCAAATCCTTAAGTCGAATAGGCTAAAGATAGGACCAAGTAATCTTCACCAATAATATTATATCAAAAAGGGCGACAAAATCATAAATACATAGCCGAATCCACGACTACGATACTTAAGATTGCTCAAATCCCTAATCTCAATAAATTAAAGGTTTGGATGAAGAATGATATAGGGTATGGATAATATTTGGGATACAAATTGGTGTAAAATGAAAAATAAACAAAACAGATAAATTAAAATCCTGAGTGTGGTTAATCACTTTCCCAACCATCCCATGAATAAGACTCATATCATTGAATAACTCACGCTTTAACACTTGAAACACACGCTTTAGGTAGACACGAATTATACTCAACAATATCTCAATCAAAGAATAACCTTAGTTGGCGTTCCCATAACGGCCAACTCCCATTCAATCCATAAATATAATATACAACAACAAATAGTGGTGATATCTCCCACTTAATACAAAACTTTACATAAGTTGGTTAAAACAAACTTCCAACTTTTCCTTTTTTTCTTTTTCTTTTCTATTTTTTTCGATTTTTTTTTTTTTTTTTTTTTTTTTTTTTTTTTTACATCAACATATATGTGTAAAATTTCACAACTTTTCTATCACTATTTTTCCGGATAATTTTTCCATATTCTTCATACTTTCAGAAATAACTGTAATAGTGAAAGTAGCAAACACACGAAAAATAAACTAAAAGTTATACAATATTTACTTTCATACCAATTGCATTGTGCAAATTCCCGACCTAACCAAAGATAATGAATTACGCACACGAACACAGGTAATGTAAGGAAACACACTTTGCCTAAAGCAATTAACCACGGATTTTAATCTACAGGGTAGGCTAAGGTGTAAGGGTGTGTCGAAACATTATAACAAAGGTGTAAGAAACGAAAGGAATGGCTCTGATGGTTTTTCTAGGGGTATCTTACTCTAAAAGTGAGAGTAAACAAAGGGTTTATACGGGGGTTAACTAACCAGTGTAGTTAATTAATATCACATAACATATAAAGGCTATTTGGGTGTAATCCTAGAAATTTACCAATTTAGACAAGTCACTCCAATTATATAGATAATACTCATTATGGTGGTCTCGAATAGTATACAAGCCAAGTTCTAAAGTTTACAAGTCACCAACACACTAAAGTTTTAATACTTTTGAAAGAATAGAGTTATGTGTGCGGTTATGTAATTTAGACTTTAAACAAAAACATGCTAAAAAATTTTAAATTTTGATATATTAAGCGCATTTTAAGCATATTTTGAAAAAGTTTAGGACAAGTAAGTGTTCTAATTCTCCATCCCCCCACTTAAGTTAAACAAAGTCCTCGTTGTTTGTGTCAAAGGTTAAAAATTGGAAAATAAAAGAATTAGAACAGAAAAAAAAAACTCCCCTGAGATTTGCTCGGTATGATCCTCCATTATTCGTATAAGAGCAAAAATCAACTTTCTTGTGGATGAGAACGTTTAAGCTTCATAAATGATGTATCCACAAAAAAATGCAGGAATCTATAATACCATTTAGACTTTAACACACCTGAGTTAAGAAGGTTCAAACTTGCATAATACATTAGTAGTTAGTAAAAATAAAACCTAAAAATTAAACTGTAAATCATCAGGTCAGTCGATACGCCGTATCTTATGGAAGAAGATACGCCATATCGAGCCTGGAATAAATACGAAATAAAATAAAATAAAGGATAGGATGCGTCGCATCTGTTTTACTAGATGCGGCGCATGTATTTAGCAAACAGACTGTTAACAGTCTGTTGTAAAATGGGTACGTTTCACGGTTTACCTCTCGGGTTCTCTCGTTCACTCATGCTGAACTTAATGCCAGTCTTCATCAAACATAATAAGAAGCATAAACTGAAACATTAAATAAATACACGATAATAGAATTCAGTACAATCCCAAGAAGAATAAAAATGTATGAGGAACAATGTCAATAAACTCAAACATATGAGATCAAGGATGTGGGGAGTCGTCTCCTGCAGCCGAGTGAGTCCCTGAGGTGCTAGCATCATCGGTCCTAGGTCGGACTCTGCGTGAGGGAAGCCGGGAGTATGTGATCATGCCTCTAACGTAAGTGCCATCAGGGCGAGTATGGCTCGTGCCCTGATGCTCCAAAATCTGACTCACACTCCCAACTAGCCAACCTAAATCCCTCCTGACTACAGTGAGGTCAGCCCTCATACCGTCAACTACGCCCCTCAAAGCTCTCACCTCCCCCTCAACTCTCTCTACTCTCTGACCCACAGAACGTGCAACTGGTGGTGGGGGTACCTGTGGCTCCTCTTGAGCTGGAGCAGCAGCTGGAGCTCCCTGGGGATCTTCTTGCTCTGGCTCATCCTCTGCTGGCCTCACGGGGCCCAATGCCACTCAATAGCATCCCCCCATGATCATCTCGCAAATCCCCAACCTGACCAAATAATCCTACCCAATAACCGGCAAATTGGTCACCTCAATCTCTAAACCAGCAGGGATCTCATCACCAATCACACCAAAATGTCGGGCCAATCTAGACACAAAATGCCCCCCGGTCATCTGGCTCCTCCTGTCTCTCCCTAAGGCTCCACTATGAAGGAAATGTGCCAAAAAGTGAGGGATGTTCACCACCAATCCCTCATCCATGCTCCTGAGAAGGAAGAGATCAAGAGTGGTCACCTTTTCAGGTGACTGACCTCTCCCAGCAATAGTCAATGCAATCATCCGGTGGCACAATCTCCTCATAGGCTCCCTGATGAGTGTGTAGGATGGGGTGGCAGTGGTGGAATCACCCCCAGAGGATATCCTCTCCCAGTAATCACCGAGCAACATCCTATCTGGAACTGCCCGTAAGCTCTCAGCCCAGTATCTGGCAAACCCAGCGGATCCAATCTCCGCCTCAGTGTGTAATCCCATGGCCAAAATGAAATGCCGCATCGACATCTGCCTGTGCGCCCCACCTAACCTGAATACCAGAGTGTCAATCGTATCAATCTCCATATCGGTCTCCCTGTAATGAACTTTACTAAAGAACTCTAGCATGAGCTCCCTAATCAGAGGCTCATCAATACCGAACAACCTCTCCCATGCATATGACCTAAACACAACATCATCATCATCATCCCTCACTACCATCTCCAACCTATCATGAAGACCACCAGCTGCATTCCCTCCGTCAATCAAACCAACACCCTCAAAGTCCAAAACCGGAACCCTAAAGATTTTCCTAAAGAAAATTGCCCTAAGTCTCCGTACATAATCAGCCTCAGTATCAGGTGTAAGTCCCATGGTCTCGAAACGGAGCCACATATGCATGTGTTCAACGTCTGGTAATGCCATCTGAAATAAATTTTAAGGTTAGAGAACAGTTCTGAAATATGGTCGATACGGCGCATCCTTGAGGAATCAATGCGGCGTATCTAAGTTGCATAAAAGAGATGCGGAGTATGCAATATAATACGGCGTATGGAGGATGCGTCGTATCTAAATTAAGTAATACGTCGCAACAATGGTGGAAATATTTAAATTAAAAATAGGTTGTTACGCCGTATCAAGTAACTTAGATGCGCCGCATCTAGCAATGTATTAGTATAAAAGAAAGGGGGTCAGGCACGTTTTCCAAGAATCCGGCCCCGTGACGTAAACTCCCACTTAACATCACGGTTCCATTTACCCATATATCAACATCTAAAAGTTCCAATTACCACAACATTTCATTTTCCCTTCAAAGTTCAAAAATAATCTCCCCGAACCCTAATTTTTATTCAAATCAAATCAGTTTGAAATTCAATGATCTATCCAAAATTAATATAGGGGAAATCACCTAGTCCAAGTTCTAATCAAATCCCCTAAATTTTCCATCATATTCGATATATAGCATAAACCCTAATTTTTAAATTTAAACAAAATTAAATAAGATTATTACCTTATGTCGCGATTAGGATTCGGTCGAGAATTCGGATTAGAAGGTTTGATTTTAGAAAAGAACTTAGATTGAAGGGTTTAATTCGGTCAAGTGGTGTGCGTTTTAACTGTGTGTAAATTGGGTAAAACGTGGAAATCTGGCGCATCTCTTTCATATTTATAGGGTAAATACGATGCGCCGTATCGCATAATTGTCATGCGCCGTATTTATCTAAATTCGTTGACTGGTCAATAAGTTTTAATTAGTCAGAGATACGGCGCTTAGAATACTAAGATCCGCCGTATTGTTGTGCCAGTGAACAAAATTTAAATAAGGAACGTACCTTGGCCTCCGCAACGCGTTTCCTTATACATCAAATTTGGGGTAAAACGGTATACCATATGATATAAATAAATTCAAGATAAGAACAATAAGCATATCCGTTTTATTAATGATTATAATCTTATTGTTTAGTGGATAATGATTTACTCCAAGGTTAGGAGCAAATATCATTTTAAGCTTACAAAATTGAGATTATTCGGGAGAGGTTTCGTAGAGAACTCTCCTTAAGGCTAGGTGAATAATTGTAGAGGGTACCTGGAATTCTATTTCAAGAATTTAAGATGCTCAATGTTACCAGTACTGAGTTCTCCTCCACTCTTGTCGTCTTATTATAGCCTTCCAGTCATCGAAGGTTGGATCACTCCAGCTAGCATCTCTTGGTTAGGTTCAGAATGTAATCTTCCATAGTGATGCTTAAGCCATCATTTATTCTGAAAGTAAACCAATTTGTGCACGAGAGTAGTGAAACGATCAAAGTGAATATCAAAAATCAACTATATTTATTAAATTAAATTAAATGCGTCGTATTAACAAAAGCTAATGCGCCGTATTTTCGTTACGTTTCAAAATACAAGATTTTTGATTTAGTAGATGTGCCGTATCGATAAAAATCGATGCGTCGCTTTTGTTTAAAAATTCGAAAAACTGTTTTTAATTTAAATAGAAGATACGCCGTATCTGTTAAAACAGATGCGTCGTAAGGCGTTAGGGTTTAGAAAAATTTATTATTAAAAACAGAATACGCCGTATCTTGGGGAAAGATGCGTCGTACTCGAATTTATTAAACGCGTTGTATTTTATAAAAATTAAACGCAATACGCCGTATCTGTTAAAACAGATGCGCCGTATCGTTTGTATCAGCACAATACAATGATAGCAGAATGCGGAAAAAATAGAAAAAAGAAAAACAAAAATAAAAATAAACAAAAAGAAACAAAAATTACAGAAAACAAAAACACACAAAAACAGAAAATATGCAAATTATACAATGAATGCAATCTATCTAATATATAACAGGGTTAGTGGTTAGATTCTAAAAAGAAAAACCTAATTAAAATACTAATCAAATTAACAGATAATAACAATTCACTCCCCGGCAACGGCGCCAAAAACTTGATGAGTGCGCGATGTGTCGTTGCGGTTTAGCAGTATTAATGCCTACTCAAGTTTTAAATTTATTTTTAGCCGACTTATCAATAACACACACACTTAACGAGCAGTGTACCCGGTCAGTATGAATATAATGGTAAGTAGAGTGTCGATCACTAAAAGTGGAACGTATTATCTAGTTATTCTAATCAGTATTTTAATATACTAAGTTAGTTATACAACCTAATCTAACGCAAGGGGGTTCAGCCTGAGAGACTGGCACGGTTTGGTTATGATTAAATAGAAAACTAAACTAATGAGCACGAATCAGCGATTAGCACACACGTACACAGATAGATACTCGAGACAATAAGAAGACCTGTCCTGATAATTAAGTAGCTTGTCACTTGTTTTATTGCTAGTTTTATATGAAGTGTATATAATTAAACCTTTTCTCGTTGGCTCTAATCTTATCGGCGAGTAAACCCTTAATGATTACTTATGTCTATCCTATTTATTTAATAGACGCTAAAACAAATAGGCGAGGAAGGGGCATGGCGACCCAAGCAAGACTCAGCTAGACACAGAGGTTATCAATGCACTAATAAAAGTCACCAAAGACATCAACATATAAACTTTAATTAATGGGAAAGCAATATTAAGGGGAGTGCATGATCTTCCGTAGTCACATGACACAAGCCCATCAATCCTGATGAATTAAAGTGTACTAAAACAATAAAACAAAACTACTTAATGAATTGAATACATGCAGGACCTTCTTACAGCTCTTGTATCTTTGTTTAAAGTGTGTCTTGTGCTGCTTGGTCGTCTTAATTCGGCTTCGGTCTTCGAGTGCTAAAAGTCTCCAAAAGTCTCCGAAATTCGTCTGGCCTTGGGGTATTTATAGTTTCTGTCTGAGGGGTCGATGCGGCGCATAGAGTTGATAGATGCGGCGCATTGACTTAACTTCGCGTGGGGTCCAAGATTAATATATTCTGGAATATTCGTACACCATCTTTAGATGCAGCGTATCTTGATCTTTGTATGCGGCGCATGTACTAGCTGTCTTGGATTGTAACTTGTGAAATCTTGATAGTGATACGCCGTATATTAGAAGTATATTGCGGCGTATCTGGAGTAGAACGAGCTTGATCTTCTGGATTTCAGTAGGCTTTTGACATCTTGCTTGTTTTGCTCCATAATTAATCCAAAATCGCCAAGTTTCACATAATGCTTGTTTTTACCTGAGAATTACTAAAGTAAACATTAATGTATCGATTCTCATATATAATATAATAAAACAAGTCAAATAAATAGGATAAATGATGATAATAAAATGTACTTATTTGAGTTCATCACCACTCATAGCAAACATGAACATAATCTCAGCACTTTGAACATTAGAAACCATAATTGAAAGTCTTACAATGATTGGAAATAGATTACAAATGATAAAGTAATGATACCCCAAGGATTGGTGTTGATTTCTTGATGTTTTGACCTCCAAATAATGACTTCTTGACTCTCCAACTACTCCTGGACTTTTAAGGACGAATTTTAGAGTATTTGATGAGTGGTGGATGATTACTAGTTTATTGATTAAAAATTAGCACACTAAATATTTCAGAAATGATCCTATTAATACTCCTCCCAAGGGTCTTGGTTCATTATTGCTTCACTTGTCCTCCAAGTTGTTTAGAAGAGCCTAGAATCCTTATTAGAAGGCCTTAGAACCGGATATATGAAAAGACAAAACTTAATGATGAAGTTTTGGTAAATCAGCAAGCTTCCAACCGATCGGTAATATGTCCAACCGATCGGATGGTCTTCGGAATTGCCTCCATCCGAATCGGTTGCGGGCAGCCTCCGATCGGATGGTTGGTTGCTGTTTTGGAACATTTTGGACTTTTGTCGTCTTGGCTTGATTTTTCCTTTTTGGGTCTTTGGTTCTTCATCCAAACTTGATCTTTTCAACATCTTTGAAACTAATCAATATGAATACTTGGACCTTCATTCTTTGAAATGCCTTTTTGATTGGGTCTTGGTATAAGAATCTTCGCACTTTCATAAATATTTCCTTCGTTCTCCTTTTTCTCATCTTTTTCTTCCTTTTTCCTGTTTTTGGTCACATATACTTCGTAAACATACTTTGGTACGATTTAGTAACAAAAGCATATAAATATAACCAAATAACATGCATAAAAACACGAATAACGCTACTAAAAACATGCACAATTTGAGCGTTATCAAGGGGAGATGATATGTGATTGGATAGCAAAGAAAATTCAAAGTATTGATGGTCCGGAACGCACCCCTTGAGCCGAATGACAAAACAAAGTCGATCGGATTAACAGAGATCACTCGGATTAGTTAGAAAAACTCGCTCGAAGAAATGCTGCGGCAAGTTTGTCAGAGCAGAATGTTACGGTGGTAAAAACGATAGAAATGACGCTATTTATAGGCGAAAAGAAAGAATGTGAAACGACGTGCCTTGTCAGATGATGATGTGGCACCTCCTCACTCATACGATGCGTAGATACACACGTGTCTAAATCTTAGAACCCCAGTAAAAATGACGGCTACCCTTAAAAAGAAGTAATAATGGTTTTTGGCGGTTTCTACATCAAACCCACTCATCGGATCCCGAAGGGCTAGGCCCACGGAATTAATGAAACAAGATTTAAAATTTTTTGGAGTATCACAATATCGATGAAACCGATACTATGATACTGGGGGGGGGGACATGTTGGCGTATGTGTCCGAACGGTCCTTCTTGTCCGGCCGTCCGGACAACATGGAGTCATTCGGATAAAAACCGAAAGGCGCCCCAATCATCCGGCCATTATACCTGTAAGTAATAAGACAGCTGGCGTTACCCTTGGACTGATGGCAACAGCAGACCAACAGCCGCCATCCCAGGATTTACGAGATTATGTCTGCGACATGTTCCCAGAAAATCCGGCGCCGCCATTTCAGGTACCAAGGCTGGGTAGTATAAATACCCAGCTCATTTATACTCTCAACCAACTTTTACCATCCACATTTACTCTCTATTACTATTCAAAGTCTTTCGGAATATCCAATACTTATTTTCACGCCGGAGCTTGGCCCCGGGATAACACCCGAGGCGAGCCTAACGCGTGCTATTGTGCGCAGATATCCGAAGGACCCCTAAAAGCCGAAGGGGCTGATACATCCATCTTTCGAAAGAACCTTCATCCAGTTCATCCGAAAGACCTCATTTATTTGTCCGAAGTGTTTACGGAAAATTACTTCAACACTATGTGAACTTTTAAGGGGGATGAATTTAACAATATACTAGCGACTAGCAAATTGCCCATTGTTTTTGTATCCATAAATATCCACAACTATAATCATCCAAATTTTGCCAACCAGACATAGGTTAGTTGTTTTTCTTCTTTTGTTGAATAATCGTTTCGATAATTCCAAATGGAGGTTTTTGCTTTGTCAACTTGGAGGAAGCAACTGTGTATTTGTTGAGAAGATGCAAAGCTCTGATTTAATTAATTTAAGAGTTAACTACATTTTTGGTCCTCGTGGTTTACCCGGGTGTAACGATTTTGGTCCAATAGTTTCAAAAGTAACGGATTTTGTCCTGTTTTCGCTAACCCATAACGGGTTTGGTCCATTTTTCATTGACCGTTAGTTTGACTCGTTAAAAAAACATGAAATGACTAAAATACCCTCAGATGATGATGTACAATGACCAAAATGCCCCTTTTCTTAATTATTATTATTATTATTTTTATTTTATTTTTTTTTTATTTATTAGAACATCACTTCATTAGAAGAAAATAGGGTTTACAAGAAATTAGATGGGAGCCGAGATACTAACTGGGCTCCACACCTCTAGCTATCGCAAAGCTAATCCTATTAAAGATATAAGCAGCGGCTCGTGATTCGATGTCTTGAGTTACGGAGAACGTTCGGATCCGTTTTAGTAGGGTTGCTGCATCCTTCCCAAGTTCCCCAAAGGAAGAGAATGAGAAGGGAAGAAACCCATATCCAATGTCGGCGCATTATTATTATTATTATTATTATTATTATTATTATTATTATTATTATTATTATTATTATTATTATTATTATTATTATTATTATTATTATTATTATTATTATTATTATTATTTTAAAAAAACATCACTTTATTATTATTATTATTATTATTATTATTATTATTATTATTATTATTATTATTATTATTATTATTATTATTAAACAAAGGAATATAAAGAGAAAATAACTCATTTAGGCTTATTCTTTTTTTTATTCACCTTCACAGCCCATCTTCTCTCTTCCCCCTCATCTCCTCCGGCGAAGTTCCGGCCAACACCACAAGCCCTCACCGCCATTCTTTTTCTTACACCACCACACTACAAAAAAAACAGGCTTTCAGAGACTGAATTTCTAGGGACTGATATATCAGTCACTGATACATAGCATCGGTAACTGAAACATCAGTTACTGATACTTTTAAGGACTGACCTTTTATTGACTGATTGCGGCGACTAAAAATCAGTCCTCGATTCAGTGACCCCATATCTGAGACTAAATTTCAGTTACTAATATGCCTGTACGGGAAAAAAAATTTGGAGGCAAATTTGTTAGTGACTGAATAAGGGTGACAATTCAGTCCCTAGTACATGTACATCATATCTAAGACTAAATTTCAGTTACAAATATATTTGCACAATAAAAAATTTTGGCGGAAAATTTGTTAGTGAATGAATTATAGTCACAGTTCGGTCCCTAATACATGGAGATCATAGCTAAGACTAAGTTTCAGTTACAAATATGTCTACACAATAAAAATGTTTGGAGGGAAAATTTTTAGTGACTGAATTTCAGTCACAGCTGCATCCCTATTACAAGGACATCTTACCTAAGACTAAAA
Source organism: Artemisia tridentata subsp. tridentata (assembly GCA_021014915.2). Lineage (NCBI taxonomy): Eukaryota > Viridiplantae > Streptophyta > Magnoliopsida > Asterales > Asteraceae > Artemisia > Artemisia tridentata. The sequence goes on along the minus strand of CP139506.1, from coordinate 44,358,233 downwards.
TTCAGTTACAAAATATGTTTGCGCAATTAAAAAAGTTTGGAGGGAAATTTGTTAGTGACTGAATTTGAATCACAACTCAGTCCCTAATACATGGACGTCATAGCTAAGACTAAAGTTCAGTTACAAATACGTATGCAAAATAAAAAAAACTTTTGAGAGAAAATTGTTTATGACTGAATTTTAGTCCCACATAAACCTTTTATACATGGGCAACATATTTAAGACTAAAATTCAGTTACAAATATATCTACACAATAAAAAGGTTTGTAGGGAAAATTTGTAGTGACTGAATTTCAGTCACAGCTGAGTCCCTATTACATGTACATCATACCTAAGACTAAAATTCAGTTACAAATATGTCTGCGCAATAAAAAAAGGTTTGGAGGAAAATTTGTTAGTGACTGAATTTCAATCACGACTCAGTCCCTAATACATGGACATCATAGCTATGACTAAATTTCAGTTACAAATACGTATGCAAAATAAAAAGGTTTGGAGAGACAATTATTTGTGACTGAATTTCAGTCCCACATAAACGTCTTATACATGGGCAACATATTTAAGACTAAAATTCAGTTATTCATTGGAAACGTGGACTTATATTGTGACTTATATTGTGACTGGTATATATTTAACTCCGTTCATTAGCAAAGTTATTGACATTTACCTATTATCACAAGTAACTAATTCACAAATTTCAATGCTTTTGGCCCAATCCATTTCCATTAATTTATCTTAATAAGGTTACCTAATCATCACCGTCCGACTCATCACTTTCAGTCACAAGATTTGAGATATTATTGCCTATCTCATTATTGTCTAAATCATCTATATTTGAATCCGAACCAAAATCTTCCATATCATGATCAGAATCCTCTATCTCATCGTTGATAAAATCATTTACAGTATTTTGAGAACGCCCAGCATCAACATTTTGAACCGTTTCTCCTGCAATATCTTCACGAAGAAGGTTGACATCTTCCAACAAATTCTCTGCATTATTGTCTTCTGGAATATCCCATAAGTGTCTGTGGTTAATCCTTTCAATCACTTTCCATTGTGATTTTGGTATAAGGGAATCATTGATATAAAATACTTGTTTGGCTTGGTTTTAAATAAATAAATTGTTTAAAAAAAGAGAGTAAATTGCAAAAATCGTCCCTAAAGTTTGGCTAAATTGCAAGTTTCGTCCCTGAACTTTGGAAAGTGCAAGAATCGTCCCTGTGGGAAAGTTTGGGGCAAATATGGTCCCTGGCCTCTGTCAAATGACACAAATACCCCTGCCTATTTCTTTTTTAATATTCCTTTTCAGTTTCTTCCACCAATGGTCCTTGTGTTGCGCAAGGCTTTACAAATTTAGTCCTTTTGTTAGACAAATAGTTATTCTTACACAAAATCGTCCTTGTGTTGCGCAAGGCTTTACAAATTTAGTCCTTTTGTTAGACAAATAGTTATTCTTACATAAAATCGTCCTTGTGTTGCGCAAGGCTTTACAAATTTAGTCCTTTTGTTTTCACAAATGGTCATTGAGTCCGTTTTTCTTCCGTTTTCATACGTTTTCGTCCGTTTTTCTTACGTTTTTTCCCTTTTTTTTTTGTTTTTATCCGTTTTTCTTACGTTTTTCTCCCTTTTTCTTACGTTTTTTACGTTTTCGTCCGTTTTTCTTTCGTTTTTTACGTTTTCGTCCGTTTTTCTTAAGTTTTTTCCGTTTTTCTTACGTTTTTTCCCTTTTTCTTACGTTTTTAACGTTTTCGTCCGTTTTTCTTCAGTTTTTTACGTTTTCGTCCGTTTTTCTTACGTTTTTTGAGTTTTTGTCCGTTTTTATCCGTTTTGTCCATTTTTCTTACGTTTTTGTCCGTTTTTCTTACGTTTTTTCCGTTTTTGTCCGTTTTTGTCCGTTTTTATTACATTTTTTCCCCTTTTTTCTTATGTTTTTGTCCTATTTTTTACGTTTTCGTCCGTTAATTCTTACGTTTTTTATGTTTTTTGTCCGTTTTTTTTTGTTTTTCTCAGTTTTTGTCGTTTTTCTTACTTTTTTTGCGCTTTCATCCGTTTTTATCATTTTTGGACGTTTTTCTTACGTTTTTATCTGTTTTAATCCTTTTTTGTTCATTTCCTTAAGTTTTCTTACGTTTTCTTTTTTTTTTGTCCGAATTTTTTATTTAGCCCGAATTTTTTGTCCCATTTTTTTTGACCAAATTTTAAAAAAAAAATAAATAAAATCAAAAAAAATTCAAAATCAAAATTTTTGTCCATTTTTTTTTTCTTTTTTGTCCGAATTTAAAAAAAAAAAAAAAATTTCAAAATTTTTGTCCAAATTTTTTTTTGTCCGATTTTATTTTTTGACCAAATTTTTTTAAAAAAATAAATAAAATATTCGGACAAAAACTTTGATTTTTTTTATTTTTTAAAAAAAATTCGGACAAAAAAGAAAAAAAAATCGGACAAAAATTTTGAACTTTTTTTTATTTTTTTTAAAAAATAGGACAAAAATTTTGATTTTTTTTTAATTTTTTATTTATTTATTTTTTTAAAACGGAAACGTAAAAAACGGAAGAAAAACTGACGAAAACGTAAAAAAACGTAAGAAAAGGGGAAAAAACATAAGAAAAAGGGACAAAAACGGATAAAAGCTGACAAAAACGGAAAAAAACGTAAGAAAATGACAAAAACAGATAAAAACGGACCGAAACTGAAAAAAAACGTAAAGAAAAAACGGAAAAAAAACGGAAAAAACGTTAGAAAACGTACAAAAACGTATGAAAACGGAAAAGACGTAAGAATAACGGACAAAAAAAGGGACAAAAACGTAAGAAAAATTGACAAAATGGATAAAAAGTGAAAAAAACGTAAGAAAAATGGACGAAAACGTAAAAAACGGAAGAAAAAAGGACGAAAACGTAAAAAAACGTAAAAAAAACGGAAAAAACGTAAGAAAAACGGATAAAAACGGACAAAAACGGAAAAACATAAGAAAAACGGACAAAAACGTAAGAAAAATGGACAAAAACGGATAAAAACGGACAAAAACTGAAAAAACGTAAGAAAAACGGACAAAAAGTAAAAAACGGAAGAAAAACGGACGAAACTTGCAATTTGGCCAAACTTTAGGGACGATTTTTGCAATTTACTCTAAAAAAAATGATAGTGTGGATTTGATTTTTTGATACGGTTATTTATAAAACCGTATGAGATGTATATCCTTTTGAACTCTACTCAAAGACGTGAATTACATCGGGACATCAACAGTCAACAGAGGATAGAAGATTATGCGGTTTTACGGATTGGTATATCGTTTAAAATGAAGTATAATCATTTACATTCATTTGTAAAATGTTGTATAGGGGTTAATGGGTTGTTGTATCACCAAGATTCATCCGACTCATTCGTTTAACATCTCATGTATAAAGATATCATCTCGACCCATTCGTTTAACATCTCATATATAACCATATCATCTCGACTCATTCGTTTAACATCTCATTTATAACGATATCATATCGACTCATTCGTTTAACATCTCATATATAACGATATCATCTTGACTCATTCGTTTAACATACCATTTATAACGATATCATCTCGACTCGTTCGTTTAACATCTCATGTATAACGATATCATCTCGTCTCATTCGTTTAACATCTCATGGATAACAATATCATCTTGACTCATTCGTTTAACATCTCATGTATAACCATATCATCCCGACTCATTCGTTTAACATCTCATGTATAACGATATCATCTCGACTCATTTGTTTAACATCTCATTTATAACGATATCATCTCGACTCGTTCATTTAACATCTCATGTATAACGATATCATCTCGACTCATTCGTTTAACATCTCATTTATAACCATATCATCCCGACTCGTTCGTTTAACATCTCATATATAACGATATCATCTTGACTCATTCGTTTAACATATCATTTATAACGATATCATCTCGACTCGTTCGTTTAACATCTCATGTATAACGATATCATCTCGTCTCATTCGTTTAACATCTCATGGATAACAATATCATCTTGACTCATTCGTTTAACATCTCATGTATAACCATATCATCCCGACTCATTCGTTTAACATCTCATGTATAACGATATCATCTCGACTCATTCGTTTAACATCTCATTTATAACCATATCATCCCGACTCATTCGTTTAACATCTCATTTATAACGATATCATCTCGACTCGTTCGTTTAACATCTCATGTATAACGATATCATCTCGACTCATTCGTTTAACATCTCATTTATAACCATATCATCCCGACTCGTTCGTTTAACATCTCATGTATAACGATATCATCTAGACTCATTCGTTTAACATCTCATTTATAACGATATCATCACGACTCGTTCCTTTAACATCTCATGTATAACGATATCATGTCGACTCATTCGTTTAACATCTCATGTATAACCATATCATATCGACTCATTCGTTTAACATCTCATGTATAACGATAATTTTATCTTTTTTAAAAATAATTTTACATTTATGTATATTCAAATCATGTATAACGATATAATATCGACTCATCCATTTAATATCTCATATATATCCATAGTATCTCGACTCATTTATGTAACATTTATGTATATTCAAATCATTTATATTTAATTAAATCATTTATAACTAATTTAAATCATTTATAATTAATTTAAATAATTTTGTACAGTAATCATTTATAATTAATCTACATAATTTTTTAATAATTTATAAGTAATTTAAATTATTTATAAACAATTTAAACTATTTTTAAGTTATTTATAATTAAGTTACATCATTTTTTTTCCTTAAAACAAACATGTCAACATTATAAAAACAAATAATTTTGCTTACTCTTTTACCCCCAAATATTTTCGTGAAAAATTTGTTTGCCCCGCCAAAGGTAAAAAACAAAAATTAAAACACTTAAAACCGGATCTGAATCTAACTCGTCTCATCTTCATCCTGCTCCCAAAACACACACACAAAACTTATCTCATTCTCATATCATCTTCATCCTCCCATCCGAAACCACCACACACACCACTGTTTTTTTTTTTTTTTTTTTTTTTTAATTCATCCTTCACCGGCCACAAATCAACACACACGCACCACTGTTTTTCTTTTTGTGTATGATCATATTAAAGGTATGTTTTTTCTTCTTCTTTTTGTGTATGAACATCCTCTCATAACAAGTAAGACCACTTTTTTCATTGAAATTAGCTACATCAACTGTTTATATATGTGTTTTATTATTTATTAGATCCGATCCACTTTATTTCATGTTTTGATTATTTGGTTTTTGTTTCATGTTCCTGTTGAAATCTGAATTCCATTAGTGTCAATAGGTGATCCTTTATTATAATTATATACTTTAGATCGAGATTGTTGTTTCATTAGAATTAGATCACAGATTGTTTCTCATCTAACTGATCTCAATTGGTATATAATTTATCTGTTTCGCGGGTACTCTTTTTTTATTGACGATTGTCGATTAGACAATGTTAATGTGTCAATAAGTATGAGCTATGTTAAAAGTGTTTTGGATTTTCATTTTTTTTTCTTTTCTTTTTCTGATAGGTGAAAATGGGTGTTGAGAAAAACAATGGCAACGCAGAGGAGGGAACTCTTGAAATCGGAATGGGTAAGATTTTTCTATTATTATGTATGATTTATTTCTTCAGTTTTAATGCTATGATTGGTTGATTACAATACATGAAATCACATCGTACTTAACATATTTATGTGTGATGTTTATTGCTCTATGCATCCTCTGTATTTACAAAAATTCTGATCAGTGATATGTGCATGCCATTTTAAATTATGGCAGGGACCAAAATATCAAGAGATTGTCAATATCCGTTTAGGAGATGGATCTTGAGGGATACCAATTGGAAGCTTTCACCAAGGCCTACTCTTCACTAGAATCAGCTTGCTCTGGTCTAAATGTTCTTTTGGCTACCTACTTCGCTGATGTTCCAGCTGCAGCATACAAAACCTTAACTTCATTGCCTGGAGTTACTGGTTACACTTTTGATTTGGTCGACTTGATCAAGAGCAGTTTCCCATCAGGTAAATACCTATTTGCTGGTGTTGTTGATGGAAGGAACATTTGGGCTAATGATCTTGCTGGATCTCTTGCTGTCCTTGAATCTCTCGAGAGCATTGTCGGCAAAGGTAGTTATTATTTCCATTACGTAAGATAGTATTAAGTTGGTTTATATCTGATAGTTAAATTATTACTAACATGAAATGTGATGTATCCAGATAAGCTTGTTGTGTCTACCTCTTCTTCACTCCAACACACTGCTGTGGATCTTGTGAACGAGACCAAGTTGGACGATGAGATCAAATCGTGGCTCGCATTTGCTGCTCAAAAGGTGGTTGAAGTTAGTGCTCTAGCCAAGGCTCTTGCTGGTCATAAGGATGAGGTAGTTAGTTATTTTTATATACTGTGTTCTTTCTTATCAATCCGTTCAATTATCACGACAAAATAGTGACTGATACTTTGTGTTCTTTTTCAGTCATTCTTTGCAGCTAATGCTGCTGCTCTGGCCTCAAGGAAGTCCTCCCTAAGAGTGAACAATGAAGCCGTCCAAAAGGCTGTAAGTGATATAGTGTTTTCTTACCAATACATGTATCAAAAAACCAAAATTTCACATTTGTAACAATGAAGCCGTCCAAAAGGCAGTGTTCAAGCACATTTGATTATTCTTTATATAACAATTATTTTGTTCTTTAGGGGCATTATGAGTTGCAAACATATAAAGGCATAGTTGCTTTCAAACTTGATACACTATTTTGAGTTGTAACTTAAAATTAACTTCTGTTTTTAATTTTTATTGCAGAATAAAAGACATGTACAACCATGTCAGTGAGAGATCTGGGCAGAAGGCTGCTCTGATGTTTATGAAATTATTATGAAGGTGATTTATGTTTGTAACCAGAGTATAAGATTTATGAGGAATTATTGGTTTGTTGTAGTGAATGAATCACATTTTGAATAATTTGCTCTTTTTGCTAGTTTTTTTATCTATAAAATTTCACACCAACTTGTGACTTGAAGATATCTCTACTAAAGGTAGTAACTGTGTATGACTTGTATGTTTCAGCATGCTGCTAGACTGGACAGTGAGATTATCTATGATCGGGACTTTGACTATGATTATTTTGGATTTAAAACCATTGAGAGATCTTATCTCTTGAAGATTGAAGGGAAGGTTGTTGAAAGGCCTCAGCATATGCTAATGAGGGTTGCTGTTGGGATTCACAAGGATGATATTGCTCCTCTTCATGACGATGTTGTTCACATAGTTGTAATGTATAACATTTTTATCTATGTTGTTTTGTATAAACGCGCAATTTTCTTCCGGATTGTTGTGCTTGTTGGCGTCTATATAAAATGTTAAGGTTTTTAAACATTGTTTGGGTTTGGTGTAAATAAAATTGTTTCGGTTCATCTGTGTATTTTTTAATATGGATTGAAATCGTCCGAATTCTGGGACTATTAATTAGTCTTTAAATCCTTTTATTGCAGACTGATTTAAAACTAAATTTCAGTCTCTAAAAAGATAAAATTAAGGACTAAAATTGCCTAGTTTTTGGGACTAATTATCAGTTACCAAAGCCTTTTAACAGAGAATGATTTGAAACTAATTTTCAGTCACCAAAAGTAGCAAATCATAGACTGAAATCGTTTGTATTCTGTGACTAACAATCAGTCTTTAAAGACTTTCATCGGAGACTAATAAGTTTTTAAATCCTATTATTAGAGACTGATTTGGTACGGTGATCTACAAAACAACGAAACGTATTAGGGACTATAAACAATGTTTATGGACTAATTTTCAGTCCCTAAATTCATGTGTTAGTAACTGATCTAACATAGTATTGGCGACTGACTTTTCAGTCGCCGATAATATGCATTGGGGACTGAAATAACATGATACCAACCCATAGAAATAAGGACTGACTTTTTTATTTTGGTGACTGATCTCTGGTCCTCGTTGGTTCGATACAACAAGGACTGAATTTCAGTTGATAACGTCACTTTCCGTAACTAAGCTTCTATCACTGATTAGTGACTAGCAAAATCAGTCCTTGATAGACCATCCGTAACTGATCATGGTGTATCGGAGACTGATTTTTCAGTCTCTGAAAGCCTGTTTTTTTGTAGTGCCACCACCAAACCTCGTCTTTTAATCTCCTTGTGGTTTTTTCCCTACTGTACGCACTCAAAACCTTCCTTCCAACATCACCACGCGCCACCACATAATTTTCCGACCAAGATTCGTCCACATCCGAGAGTACCAAAGGTGGGTAACACCGAGTCACCCGTGGTTGCGACTCGGTGTGCAATAACATGACTGTGACGAGTTATGTTTATAGTTTCTAGTTCGATTTGAGGGTTAAAATAAGTGGGTTAATGTTTTCATTAACTAAAGAATCAATAATAATCGTTTGGTATCTTTTCTTGGTTGTGTAGTGTCGAATGTTGGCGTATGTGTCCGAACGGTCCTTCTTGTCCGGCCGTCCGGACGACATGGAGTCATTCGGATAAAAACCGAAAGGCGCCCCAATCATCCGGCCATTATAACTGTAAGTAATAAGACAGCTGGCGTTACCCCTTGGACAGATGGCAACAGCAGACCAACAGCCGCCATCCCAGGATTTACGGGATTATGTCTGCGACATGTTCCCAGAAAATCCGGCGCCGCCATTTCAGGTACCAAGGCTGGGTAGTATAAATACCCAGCTCATTTATTACTCTCAACCAACTTTTACCATCCACATTTACTCTCTATTACTATTCAAAGTCTTTCGGAATATCCAATACTTATTTTCACGCCGGAGCTTGGCCCCGGGATAACACCCGAGGCGAGCCTAACACGTGCTGTTGTGTGCAGATATCCGAAGGACCCTGAAAGCCGAAAGGACCGATACATCCATCTTTCGGAAGAACCTTCATCCAGTTCATCCGAAAGACCTCTATTATTTATCCGAAGTGTTTACGGAAAATTACTTCAACAAATTGGCGCCATCCGTGGGACCTACTATTCGATCTACCTAAAGTTCAGAATGACAGGTCTTGCACCACAAAGAAGAGATAACCATGCAAATGGAGGAAAGATTATCAACATGATACGAAATCCGATGGCCACAGGAAAAAGAAAAATGGCCGACGCAGAAGAGGATTGGATGAACGCCCCGATCAGTTTCCCACCCATCCTTCCGGGTGATGTGTCGGACGAGCCTTTAATAGTTGAGGCCGAGGTGGAAGGATATACAATACGAAGGGTTTACGTTGACCAAGGCGCTTCGGTGGAAGTAATGTATGAACACTGTTTCGAGCATTTGTGCCCCTCCATAAAGGCCCGGCTGAAAGAAACCAACACTCCATTAATAGGGTTCGCGGGGGAATCCATAAAGCCGTTAGGGAAGATTGAGTTGGAAGTCTGTTTTGGGAGTCAAGGTTTGTTTCATAAAACTATGATGAAGTTCGCCGTGATAAGGTCCCCTTCTCCGTACAACATCATTCTAGGACGCTCCGGTTTGAAAAAGTTGTGGGCCATTCCCTCAGCCATACACTCGATGATGAAATTCCCCACTCCAAGAGGCATAGCAACGTTAATCACTCGGTCTATAATTGTTTCATAATTCCGTAAATTAGAGGAGAAGAAAATGGTAGAGAAAGAAGCAAAGAGTGAGTCTCGGAATGCCGAAATAATAGAGGAGTTTACCGGGAAGACGGAAAAAGTAATGGTACATCCGGCCTATCCAGACCAGTTGGTAACCATTGGGGGAAACTTCTCCCCGGAATGCAGAAGGCAATTGATTACGCTACTTAAAAACAGCCAAGATGTATTCGCCTGGGAACCTGCGGATATGACGGGAATATCCCGGCGAGTTACAAAACACGCACTGAACGTGAATATGCAAGACCGTCCGGTAGCGCAAAAGAAAAGAACCTTTTCGACGGAAAAGAACTAGGCTATATCCAAAGAGGTGGAAGAATGGGTGAAAGCCGGAATAGTTCGACCGGTGCGATATCCCACATGGATCTCGAACCCGGTGTTGGTAAAGAAATCCAACGGTAGCTGGAGAATGTGCATCGACTTCAAGAACCTCAACTCCTCTTGTCGAAAGAATTATTACCCGTTACCGGAGATTGATTGGATGATAGAATCGGTAATGGGATTCCGGTACAAATGTTTCTTAGATGCTTATAAGGGGTACCACCAGGTACAAATGGCGAAGGAGGATGAGGAAAAAACAGCTTTCTACACCGAGCATGGGACATACTGTTATACCAAAATGCCATTCGGACTAAAGAACGCCGGAGCTACGTATCAACGATTGGTAGATTCAACCTTCCGGTCGCAGATAGGTAGAAATTTGGAGGCGTATGTGGACGACATGGTGATAAATAGCAAGACCGAGAAAGAATTGTTGGCCGACATAGCGGAGACGTTCGACAACCTCCGGAGGATCAACATGAAGTTGAACCCGAAGAAATGTTCCTTCGGGATGGAAGAAGGAAAGTTTCTTGGATACATGGTAACGTCTGAAGGGATTAGGGCCAATCCAAAGAAAACTAGGGTCATTGCGGACATGCAGTCTCCAAAGTCATTCAAAGAAATGCAGAGTTTAAGCGGTAAGTTGGCGGCTCTAAACCGCTTCCTATCCAGATCGGCGGAAAGAGCGCTTCCGTTCTTCGAGACATTAAGAAATATCACAAAGGAGAATCAAGACGAATACCACTGGACGAAACAGGCCGAATCATCTTTTCAGGAGATGAGAAAGATGATCCTCGAGCTTTCCTACCTAACAACCCCAAAACCGAAGGAGGACTTTTATGTATACCTGGCAGCATCAAAGGAGGCAATGAGCGGGGTACTTTTGGTAGAAAGGGAGGGGAAGCAGATCCCGGTACATTACGCTAGCCGAACGTTGCACGAGGCCGAAGGAAATTACGCCCCGGTTGAGAAATTATCTCTGGCTTTGCTACACTTATCAAGAAGGCTTAGGAGATATTTCGAGGCTCATCCAATAAAGGTCATCACTGATCAACCCATTAGGCAGATACTGAACAAGGCGGAAGCATCCGGGAGACTAGCTAAGTATACCGTGGAACTAGGAGCTTACAACATCACGTATTGTTAGGAAATTAAGCTATAGCAGTTAGTACTGTTGAAGATGGAAGTTAGTACAGCTGAAGAGTTTTGAAGACATAAGCAGTTAGTACTGCTGAGTGAAAAAGTTAGTACTGTTTATGATAAAGTCGTGTAAAGATATTTATGGAAAAGATTTAATGTATACCGTATAATGTTTAGTTGATAGTTATCTTGTGAAGGAATCCTTAGTCTATAAAAGGATTGCCTAGGTTTAAGGTTGTGTACGATAAGAGATAGATATACGTATTGTTTTTATTAAGATTCAAGGTTGTAAACCCTAATGATAGGAGATCACTCGTATTATTGATTAGTAATATTGAATCGTTGAAGTTGAAGTATTGTGTTCATTGTTCATTGTTCATTCTTTGTTGATTCGTTAAAACAAAACACAAACAAATAAATCTTCTAAGTGCTAGCTAGTAAATTCCGCGTGCTAGACTAGACATCATTCAAAGTATTAATCTAACACAAGGAGTGTGTGTAGATCCGGTCAAGTGGTATCAGAGCCAGGTTGCTGATACTTTGGTTTAGAAGATCCAGAAGAATTTGTTCAAAGAAAAGATGGACATGGAAACAACAACAAGTCAGACTAATATTGCTGCTAAGCTTCCAATGCTTAAACCCAATGAGTTCGATATGTGGCGATTAAGAATTGAGCAGTTCTTCCAAGTTCAAGATTATACTCTTTGAGAGATCATTGAAGAAGGAAACTCCTTTACACCCGTAACAACAACAACTGTTGTTGAAGGTAAATCCGAGACTACTGTGCAGACAAAGCCAACCACTAATGAAGAGAAGGCAAGGCACAAGAATGATGTTAAGGCTAGAAGTTTGCTTCTGATGACTATTCCCAATGACCAGTTGTTGAATTTTAGCAAGTTTAAGTGTGCTAAAACCCTTTTTGAAGCTATTGTTGCAAGATATGGTGGGAATGAAGCCACCAAGAAATCTCAGAAGACTCTTCTCAAGCAACAGTTTGAGAATTTTTCAGCAACAAGCAACGAGTCACTAGATCATATGTTTAATAGACTTCAAAAACTAGTGAGTCAATTGGCTGTTCTAGGAATTGAGATGCCTCAAGAAGATCTCAACTCCAAATTTCTGAGGAGTCTACCAGTTGAATGGGCTATGCATGTGGTTGTATGGAAAAACAAACCTGATATAGATTCCATGAGCTTAATGGATCTCTATAGCAACTTCAAGATAGTTGAACATGATATTAAGAAGTCTGCTGGATCAAGCTCAAGCTCAAGCTCAGGGAATTTGGCCTTTGTATCAACTCCCAGTACCTCAAGTCCAGATGAAGAAGTGCAAGTTGCTGGAGCAGTTGGTACTGCTAGTGCTAACCTTGGTACTGCTAGCACCTCAAGCAGTACTAGTGGACTTTTGAATGAAGATACTTATTGTGTTTTCTTGACTACTCAGCACAATGGAAGTATGTTGACTCATTCAGATCTTCAAGAGATTGATGAAGATGATATTGAAGAGATGGATATCAAGTGGCATCTCTCTCTTCTCAGCTTGAGAGCTAGGAGATTCTTGAAGAAGACTGGCAAGAAGATTGTCATAAACAGCAATGATGTTGCAGGGTATGACAAGTCCAAGATTGAGTGTTCAACTGCCACAAGAAAGGTCATTATTCAAGGGAGTGTAGATTGCCAAGCCAACAAGATGGAAAGAGCAGAGGATATGGAAACAAGTCAAGGGTTGTGGAGGTTACTGATTCAAGCTCAAAAGCCATGGTTGCCATTGATGGCTTAGGATTTGACTGGAGCTACATTGCAGAGGAGGAAGCAGAAGCATCTACAGAGGTTGCTCTCATGGCATTCTCAGATTTTGAGGTACAAGTTTCAAAATGTTCTAAATCTTGTGAAGCTTTAAAAGATCTAGAAACACTTAAGACAAGATATGAGAATCAGAGAAAAGAGCTAGTTGAAACTGCTTTTAGCTTAGCAAATCATAAGAGAGCTTTAGCTGTGTTAGAAGAACAAATTGTTCATTATAAAAGTAATGAGTCAAAGTTTTCTGATGATATGATTATTGTTAAGAGAGACTTAATGTTTAGGGAGAATGAAATTACTGTGTTGAAACATGAGCTAGAACAGGTTAAGAAAGCAAAGGAGAACATTCAAATGACTGTTGACACACTAGAATTTGCAACTCAGGGTGTTAGTAAGATTGTTGAGTGTCAGATCCTTAATAAAGCTAAGTCAGGCCTAGGTTATAAGTCAGTTCCACCTCCCTATAGAGGAATTCCAACACCCCCAGGCATAGACTTAGAACACACAGGACTCCCTGAATTTCAATTACCTGTGCTTAACTATGGTCCTCAACCCAAGAAGGATGTAGTTGACAAACCTGTGTATGAAAGTGCAAGTGATAAATCACTATCTGAGGACAAGGTGTCTTCTGATAGGTCCTCAGCTAAGGACTCAGATGCTCCAACCATTGAGGAATGGACTTCTGATGATGAGGATGATCAGGCTGTGGTTAAGCCTGTTAGTGCTAAAGTGGAGGAACCAAAAGTTCCAAAGATGGTTAAACCTGAGACTGTTAGGCTTAGATCAAATGCCAAACCTTTTAGGCCAACAGTTAGGTATGCAGAAATGTATAGAACCACAAACAAGCCAAGAGGTAACCAAAGGAATTGGAATGACCTCAAATCTCACCAATTAGGGGATGATTTTGTCTGTTATAGGAAAGCTTGTTATTCATGTGGTAGCTTTGACCATCTTGCAGATTTTTGTGATAAATGGGTATCTGGATATACAAATCATAGGTTGAGCATAGCAAGACCTCAATCTTTTCTTAGGAATGATAGAATGATACCTAGATCAGTTCTTTTAAGGTCTGGACCCAAAGCAGTTCAAACTGCTAGACCAGCAGTTCAGACTGTCAGACCTATTAGACCTGTTCACCCAAGGCCAACAGTTCAAGGTGCAAAAATGTTTTCCAAATCAGCACCAACAACTGTTAAAAGACCCTTTCATCACAAAGCAGTTGTAAAAAACCAAGTTTGGAAACCTAAGGTAACAACTACCAAGCCAGCAGTTCCAACTGCTAGCAGAGTAATTGGTACTGGTGTGAATAAAAACAATGCTAAGGGAAACATAGGAAATGGTGTGAATGCATCAGCATGTTGGGTTTGGAGACCCATCAAACCCAATGGTGCTAAAATTATTTTGAAAAGAATGAATTATGTTGATGCAAGAGGAAAGCCTAAGTCTGTTTTGGCTTGGGTTCCACAAGGAAATTAATTTTTCTTGTTATGTGCATTGTTAGTCATATACTTTTATATTGTGAGACAAGTTCTTTGTGGCTTGTTTCTTTGTTTTTGGACTAACACTTGCAGGTTTTGGATGATAAACACCAAGGAATTTAATGCTATATGTTTTGGAGTTGAGTGTGTGATCTTTGCACACAACAAATGGTAATTGGTTCACCATGTCTTACCCACATAAGAACCAACTAGTCCAGAGCAAACGGTATCTGGTAAAGACTAATCAAATCCGTTGATGGTTGACAATTTACCAAAAATTGTATGGTTATCAGCTCACCATATCTAAGTGTGAAGAGTTGGCTAGTCCAAAGCAAACGGCTATTGGTAAAGACATATCAAATCCGTTGATAGCTGATAGTTTGCTAAAAACTATGTTTGAGCCATGGTATTTTCAAATTCTTTACAATAAGTTCATACGGCTCAACAAAAATTTTCCAACAGTTGGTACGGTTAGTACAAAGTTAGTACGGTTCAACTAGCCGTTGTAAAAATCTGTCAGTAATTAATTTTCTAGCCGTTGGGGTAAAACCGTTATTCTTAAGATACTTATAGGGATTTTTATAAACGATAATTATCTTTTTACCATAAATTCATTTATTCTCTTTCTAAAGATAATTTATCTCATACAAATATTTCGCAAAACCCTAAACAGTACCTATAAACCCCAAGCGACTACATAAAACCTCAATTCCAATTTAAACGATCATCGTATTGCTATAATCTTTCATTTTTCATCACTAAGAATGGCTGGATTGGAATTTGTTAAACGTCATAATCAGGTTGCGTTTCTTGAGAAAACAGAGGAGGGAGATGGACCAAAGTTTATGAGATTGTGGACTTTCTCAATCAATCTCACATAAGGTATGCTCTAACTATTTCTCCTACTCTTTATGTCACGCACATCACACAGTTCTAGCAGAATGCTACTGTCTTGACTAGTGAACATGGAGACTCAGAAATTCGTTCGGAAGTGGATGGTGTATCTTTTGTTGTTACCGAGTCTATAATTAGGAGACATCTTAAATTACATGACTCAGATGGTATTAACACTATGCCTAACACTGAAATATGGGCAGAACTTACCAAAATGAGGTATGATACATCTGAACATAAATTAACTTTTCAAAAAGGATGTTTCTCACCTCAATGGAGATTTTTGATACATACCCTTTTAAGTTGTTTAAGTCCTAAAAAGACTGCTTGGGAGCAGTTCAGTAGCAATATTGCTATTGCTCTCATTTGCTTGTCTACAAACAAGGTTTTTAACTTTTCAAAAATTATTTTTGAGGGTATGGTATCTAATGTTACAAGCAAAACAAAGTTTTTAATGTATCCCAGGTTTGTTCAAACACTTTTGAATAAAAAGACATACCTGCTTACAAAACCAACTGAAATTTTTGCTACTCCTAGCCTTCAATCAAAAGTTTTTCAAAATATGGCTATGGCTAGTAGGCTTTTTCAAGGGGAACCAGTTCCATTGTTTCCTCAAATGCTTCAAACTGAGTTGGGTGAAGGTTCAGCAGTTCCAACTGATCCCCATCACACACCCACTCAAGTACTTGCAATAACCCACCAACCAACCATCACAACTTATAGGAGAAGGTCTAAACCTAGTCAAACTAGGGTTGAGACTAGATCCTTGCTCCATGATTCACCGCTCTTAGCAGGTAACACAGCTAGAAGTGATGAGGGTAGTTCTTCACAAACTGAATTGACGGCTTTATGTACCAAGTTAGTAGCCAAGGTTGACACTTTGGAGAAGGAGCTAAAGAAAAACAAGGAGGAATTCAAAGCTCACAAGGAGAATTTTGCCAAAGTCTACACCAAATTAACAAAAAGGGTGAAGAAGCTTGAAGAACAATTGAAGAAGAAAAGGGCAAGAATGGTATTGGATGATGATTCTTCTAGTGATGACTCAGATGGTTCCGATGATGCTGATGGTGGAAATTCTTCCAAACAGGGGAGGAAATTTGGTAAAGACAAGGATAGATCAGGTTCTCAGGGGAGGCATGATAAAGGCTCAGAACATGATAAAAGTTTTGGTAATGTTGCAGATATTGGTTCAGGTTCTGGTTATGTTGAAGAAACTGTTAAGACACAAGAAGCAGTTCAGACTGGTATTCAAGAAGCTAAAGAAGTTCAAACTGTTGAAGCAGTTCAGACTGCTGAGACAGAGCATGAAGCAGTTCAAAGGGCAGATAAGGGAAAGAAGCCAATGACATCTGAAGAAGTTGATGCTGTTCAAGAATTGGAAAGGCTAAAGAAATCAAAACCAAAAACCGAAAAACATATAGCCTTTGATGCAGATGTAGCAAGACAGATTCAAGAAAAAGAATTGGCTGACAAACAAGCTGAAGAAGCTCAGATGGCTCAAGATGAGGAATTTGCAAGAAAAATGGCTGCTGATGATGTACGAAACATAGATGAATTCATGGAAAGAACAAGATCTAAAGAGGCAAATCAAGAGGAGTTCAATGAACAGCTACAATATTTGTTGGATGCTGATTTGATTGTAAGAGCTCAAGCTTCAATGGTTCTCAAAGAAAAACAGTTGAATGAAGAAGAAAAGATAGAGGAGCTTAAAGAGTTCATACTAAAAAAGAATGGAGTAGCAACATGGGAAGATCTGATTCAGAGGATAAGAGAAAGGCAGAAGTCAAGATACAAGATAAAGTTGCTAACAAAGAGGGAACAAGTTGAGTCTATGAAACATTATTTGAAGAACTCAGCAAATTACACTATGAATGACTTCAAGGGAAAATCTTATGCTATAATTGAAAGGGAAATCTATGAAACTTATGCTATTCTGAACACTCCAAGAAGAGGTTTCAAAACAGGTAAGAAGAGAGAATCAGAAACTATGGAATCTGATGTTGCAAAGAAACAAAAGTCTGAAAAAGAAGGGTTAACAAATGAGAAGATCAAGAGTATGATGATGATTGTTCCAGAATCTTCTTATATCAAACCTTTACAAGTAAAACATCCAATCATTGACTGGGAAGTGTTCGCTGATGGAAGAATGAAAGGATGGAAGATAATCAGACTTGGTGATATTTCTGAAAGGTATAAGTTGTTTGAAGATTTACTCAAAGGTTTTGACAGAGAAGATCTTAATCAACTATGGAGCTTAGTGAAAGAGAGATTCAGAGATAAAGATCCCATTGGAGATAAAGATAAAGAATTATGGGTTCAGTTGAAGAGAATTTATGAACCTGATAGTGGAGAGTCAATGTGGAGATTTGAAGCTCAAGTTAAAGATGTGTATTGGTATTTATTTGAATCGTGTGGAGTACATAGAGTTTCTACTCCAGGTGGGATAGAAATCTATATGTTGGTGGAAAAAGACTATCCACTCAGAACATTTGTGTTATTGGCTATGATACAAGGAAGACTCAAGGTTGAAGAAGACTCTGAGATGGCAGACTTGTTGGTTACAAAGATTTTCAACCTTGTAGAGCAAAGAAAAGTCAAAGGCTAAAGTGACTGATGGGATAGATGTTTGAAAGAATTTTCCACATTAAGAAGAATAAGCTTAATTTGAAGAAACTTAGTGATTTGGATAGAAATCATAAGTTTAGGGGAGGATTGTTAGGAAATTAAGCTATAGCAGTTAGTACTGTTGAAGATGGAAGTTAGTACTGCTGAAGAGTTTTGAAGACATAAGCAGTTAGTACTGCTGAGTGAAGAAGTTTGTATTGTTTATGATAAAATCGTGTAAAGATATTTATGGAAAAGATTTAATGTATATCGTATAATGTTTAGTTGATAGTTATCTTGTGAAGGAATCCTTAGTCTATAAAAAGGATTGCCTAGGTTTAAGGTTGTGTACGATAAGAGATAGATATACGTACTATTTTTATTAAGATTCAAGGTTGTAAACCCTAGTGATAGGAGATCACTCGTATTATTGATTAATAATATTGAATCGTTGAAGTTGAATTATTGTGTTCATTGTTCATTGTTCATTCTTTGTTGATTCGTTAAAACAAAACACAAACAAATAAATCTTCTAAGTGCTAGCTAGTAAATTCCGCGTGCTAGGCTAGACATCATTCAAAGTATTAATCTAACACACGGAGTGTGTGTAGATCCAGTCACGTATGTACCCCGGAATGCGGTTAAAGGACAGGTCCTAGCGGACTTCATAACAGAAATACCACTGATCGCATCTGACCAGGTTCTGAAGGAAGGGGACAAGGAGATATGTAATATCTCCAGTCAAGAACAATGGGTGTTGTATACCGATGGAGCATCCAGCAAATCAGGCGCCGGAGCAGGTTTAGTATTAGTTAGCCCGGATCTAACGGAATATACCTACGCCCTCCGATTGAACTTTAAAAGCACCAATAATGAAGCAGAATATGAAGCCTTGCAGGCAGGGTTGAGAATCGCCTGGAAAATGAAGATCCGGGTGTTAGAAGTCAGAGTAGATTCTAATTTGGTGGCGAGCCAGATTAATGGGGATTTCGAGGCATACAAGGATAGCATGATACGATACCTAGCCAAAGCTAAAGAATATATTGCATGCTTTGATCAGTTTAAAATCCAGAACATCCAGAGAGCACTAAATCAGAAGGCAGATATACTCAGTAAGCTGGCATCCGTGGCATTCAACCACCTAACGAAGGAAATCTTAGTGGAAGTCTTGGAGAAACCGTCAACGGAAGAAGAAGTGGTCAACGCCATTGTGGAAGAAGAGGAGGAAAACTGGATGACCCCAATCATTCGGTGTAAACAAGAAAGCATTTGGCCGGAGGATCAAAACGAGGCTCGGGCTCTCCGAATGAAGATAAACCAGTATACTCTAGTGGACGATGTGCTTTTCAAAAAATCCTACTTGGGCCCGATGTTAAGATGTGTCGGAGCACTCCAGGCTAATTACATCATCCGAGAAGTGCACGAAGGAGCATGTGGGATGCACTCTGGGCCGCGATCCGTCGTTGCAAAACTAATGCGGCAAGGATATTACTGGCCGACCATGCACCGAGATGCCAGGGAGGTAATTCGGAAATGTAATCCTTGTCAGATACATGCACCCGTTTCAAGGCTCCCAAAAACCATGCTAACTTCAATCATGGCCCCATGGCCCTTCTATCAATCGGGCATGGACGTGTTGGGACCTTTGCCAGAAGCTCCGGGGAAAATCAAATTTGTTATCGTGGCCATTGACTATTTCACCAAGTGGATAGAGGCCAAGCCGTTGGCCCGCACAACCGGAAAAGAAGTCAAAAAGTTTGTCTGGGAGAACATAGTATGCAGGTTCAGATTGCCGAGGGTGATTGTCACAGACAACGGGAGTAATTTCATCCATGATCCTTTCAAAAGCTGGTGCGAGCGCTTGAATATAACCCAGATAAACACTGCTGTGGCCCACGCTCAAGCCAACGGATTAGTAGAAAGGGCAAACAAGAGTCTGATGAAAGGGTTCAAATCAAGGCTTGGCAGGCAGAGAGCCGAATGGGTGGACGAGCTGCCAAATGTCTTGTGGGCACACCGTACTTCTCTGAAGACAAGCAACGGAGAAACACCGTTCAGCCTTACGAACGGAAGTGAAGCGGTCATCCCGGTGGAAATATGAATGCCAACCTTTCGGACTATGGTAACCAAGGAAAAGGAGAACGATGAGGGGATCTGTTTAAACCTCGACCTACTACAAGAGCGAAGGGAGATGGCTGCGATCCGAGAGGCGAAATACAAGAAGAAGGTAGAACAGTATTACAACCGAAGGGTTCGTGCCGAATCATTCAAGGTAAGTGCAAAAATTCAGATAAACCTCTTTAAGGTGAAATGTCGTTACGATGCATAGTTATTTCATTTCAATTATTATTCGTTCCTACTATAACTAACGTGAGAAATTAAAATACCTTCACAACCAAAGGTAGGCGATTTTGTGTACCGAAGGAATGAGGCAAGCAGGGTCGAAAAAACAAGCAAAGCTAGGACCCAATTGGGAGGGACCATACCGGGTCGTAGAAGCATACCAGACCGGATCATACAAGTTGGAGACGATAGAAGGAAAAGAAGTGCCACGAACTTGGCATGCCGTTAACCTTAGAAAATGTATTTTGTAAATGTATGACCAATATATCTAATGTAACGTCCGAAAGGACCTGATTGACTGTTTCGATGACAAATGCAGCTATCCCGCACTTAAGGGGGAGCAATTTCCTCTACGCATCATGTTCTTGTACTGCTTGTCACATTTTGAACATAAGCTGAAAATGACCCCTCAGAGAGGCTCGCGACCTTCGGAGATCAGTGGTCAATGTTCAAAGATGGTTCGTACCCAAAAGAGGTTGGCATGCGGGACCCAAAAAGAGGTCGCCGCACGATTAGGGCAAAAAAGGCCGAACGGGACCCAAAAAGAGGTCGTCGCATGGAACCCGAAACGACAATTGGCAAAGAGAAAGTCAGCATGGAACGCAGGTAATATAATACATGCAAAAGAAAATCACACAAGACATACAAAATAGCATACGATCTATGTCATAAGTTGCTACATTCATCCGAACCGTTGTAATGGATTATAAACCTAGTCTAACGACACCAAGGCCTTATATTTGTTTCACAATTGTTGCCAAGATAACAGAGATTACAAAAAAGCTTCACATAATATCCGGAGTGGCTGGAGCCCGTAGTCAAAACGGAGACACCCGGACATTACTAACAAACAACTTGCTCAAGGGGCAGTAACATTCTCTTCGACAGAAGGCCCTTCGGTCACAAGCTCAGACGGGGCAGGATCAGGAAACAGATTCATTATTTTCGTAAGGGGTTTATGGCAGGCATCGTTTATCTTCTTGACATAGGGATACTCCGCGGTGAATAGTCCATCATAAAAAGGTTGGAACTTGGCTTTAGCTTCCATAACTAGGTTGTCGACATCCGCCAGAGCCTTAGCCAGATCCTCCGGCGAACGGTCTAAGGTGATGCCTTCTAGAAACCCGAACTGGGAAGACAAACTAAAAGGAGCGGCCAAATGTTGTTTATACTCGTGACTATTCAAAAGCCGACGAATCATCTCTAGAATGAACTCTTGTACCAATTTGAACCGCTCCATTTCCGCTTGGCCCATCTTGACGGCCAGGTCTGTCCGTTCTTGATGGAGTTCTGAGTTCTCCTTCTCCTCGTCACTCAATTTATCCTTAACCCCGTTCAGTTCTGCCTCCAAGGCCTTGATCCGCTCCGCATAAACCCTCTTACCTTCATATCTCTCCCTTTCCAGACTCGAGATACGACCCATGAGATCTGACTCTCTAACCATGCAGCTAGTATGCTCATGCCTCAGCTTGCGAAGCTCCTCCGCCTCTCGGGCCGCATCTCCACACTTCTCGTGGGTGCGGTACAATTGTTTGAACTCCTTAAGGAGGGATTCAAATCGAAATAGGATGTCCGACTGAGCTGTTGCCCCCCCCCCCCGACCCAACAACATCCAGGCCCTCTGAACAGCCTCCGCATCACTCAAGCTTTCAAGATAGGACTCCTCTCGGGGAGTAGGCAAGTTCAGCATTAAATCCTTACAGACCTTCCAGTTATCCAAACGATCATCCTTCCTGACCGACCACTCCGGAACCAACATGGCTTCCGGATCGCCATCGACTGTGGCCTTAACCTTGCCACGCCCGAAAGCAGCAACATAAGAACCTCCTAAAAGAAAAATAAAAGACATGACCGCTGTCAATAAAAAAAAAAAGAAAAAAAAGAAGGGGAAAAACGCAAGATAAACGCATTCGAATGGCTTACTGATATCAGCAGTTCCAGATACAAAGCCCGTTCCCTCCGGTTGTCTTCTAGTTTATTCCAGGCGAAATGACCGGATGGGGGAGGGGTTCGGAACGGCCTCCGAAGAATCATGTTCCAGATCCACCACGGGGGTATCCTCTATTGGTTTACTCCGTTTAGCCGGACGGGGCACACCAATGCTTCCCTCGTCGGGCTGAACGCGCACCCGTGTCTTGCTAACCCCTGCCCCCCCCCCCTCTGGGCCTTTAGAGCCTCCTGGGTGGCGGCTTGCCTTTGTTTCTTGCGCTTGGCCTCTAAAACCCGCTCGTCGGCCACCTTGACCCTCTTCTCCTCGGCCGTCTTCTTAGGTATATCGACATTTGAGAAGGCGGGGGCGGTCACATATAACTCGTGAGACTCATCCTCAAGGTATTCATCTCCCTTCACCATGACAACACCCTCCCGAGCTTGGGGATTGGTCAGATACTCCGACATAGCTACAGCTGCGAAAAACGAGTACGAAACAGTTAGAAATAAACATGCATAGGCGCAATTAACAAAGGAGGCAAAGATAAAGGCTGCGAAGTTATACCTTTTCCTTCGGCATCCCTATGTACAGCCCGGTGACCGGAATGCTCCCAGTGTGAAGTCAGCCCTACGGCATAAAGAAAGCCCGAAGGAATCGGAATAAGATCAATCACATTCGCGGAGAACTTCTCGGCATCCGCAACATTAAACTCGCCTCTTGGAAAGGGATCCGAGATGCCAGAGTCGTGGTACCTCCAAGGCATAGTAAACGGGATCGCTCGCCTGTCTATCAGAAAAAAAGTTGTGTTTCCAGCCCTTCAGCCGGGTCAGAATCTCCCTGAAACAAACCCTCTTCTCCTTGCCGCTCCTTTTTTCAAAAGAAAACCAGTGGCCTTGCTTACTTAACTTATAGAAGGCCCAGAATTGAGAAGTGGTGGGAGTGATGTCCAAGCTTCGGCTATACACCTCAAAAAGGGTGGCCCGATGCAAACCCAACGGAACCAACTAAGAAATATGTACCTTGTAATACTTGATAATGTCTAGCAAAAAAGTAGAGAAGGGCACGCTAAGGCCGCCCCATAAAAATACTCCATATACAAACCAATGGCATCGTCCGGCAATCCATCCATTGTCATATCTGGCGGAGGTAACCTCGGATGCAGATCCTCCGGTATACCAAATTCCATCATCACTATATACACAGCCCCTTCGTCCATCTGAGAGGTATAATTTTGAATGTCGAGCTTGGGCAGGAATCCTCCAACCTCCTGGGTATCCTCCTCATGAATTGAAAGAGGAGAAATTGACATAGATCAACCGAGGGGAGATGATATGTGATTGGATAGCAAAGAAAATTCAAAGTATTGATGGTCCGGAACGCACCCCTTGAGCCGAATGACAAAGCAAAGTTGATCGGATTAACAGAGATCACTCTGATTAGTTAGAAAAACTCGCTCGAAGAAATGTTGTGGCAAGTTTGTCAGAGCAGAAAGTTACGGTGGTAAAAACGATTGAAATGACGCTATTTATAAGCGAAAAGAAAGAATGTGAAACGACGTGCCTTGTCAGATGATGATGTGGCACCTCCTCACTCATACGATGCGTACATACACACGTGTCTAAATCTTAGAACCCCAGTAAAAATGACGGCTACCCTTAAAAAGAAGTAATAATGGTTTTTGGCGGTTTCTACATCAAACCCACTCATCGGATCCCGAAGGGCTAGGCCCCACGGAATTAATGAAACAAGATTTAAAACTTTTTGGAGTATCACAATATCAATGAAACCGATACTATGATACTGGCGGGACATGTTGGCGTATGTGTCCGAAAGGTCCTTCTTCTCCGGCCGTCCGGACGACATGGAGTCATTCGTATAAAAACCGAAAGGCGCCCCAATCATCCGCCCATTGTAACTGTAAGTAATAAGACAGCTGGCGTTACCCCTTGGACTGATGGCAACAGCAGACCAACAGCCGCCATCCCAGGATTTACGGGATTATGTCTGCGACATGTTCCCAGAAAATCCGGTGCTGCCATTTTAGGTACCAAGGCTGGGTAGTATAAATACCCAGCTCATTTATTACTCTCAACCAACTTTTACCATCCACATTTACTCTCTATTACTATTCAAAGTCTTTCGGAATATCCAATACTTATTTTCACGCCGAAGCTTGGCCCCGGGATAACACCCGAGGCGAGCCTAACGCGTGCTGTTGTGCACAGATATCCGAAGGACCCCTAAAAGCCGAAGGGATCGATACATCCATCTTTCGGAAGAACCTTCATCCAGTTAATACGAAAGACCTCATTTATTTGTCCGAAGTGTTTACGGAAAATTACTTCAACACTATGTGAACTTTTAAGGGGGATGAATTTAACAATATACTAGCGACTAGCAAATTGCCCATTGTTTTTGTATCCATAAATATCCACAACTATAATCATCCAAATTTTGCCAACCAGACATAGGTTAGTTGTTTTTCTTCTTTTGTTGAATAATCGTTTCGATAATTCCAAATGGAGGTTTTTGCTTTGTCAACTTGTAGGAAGCAACTGTGTATTTGCTGAGAAGATGCAAAGCTCTGATTTAATTAATTTAAGAGTTAACTACATTTTTGGTCCTCGTGGTTTACCGTGTGTAACGATTTTGGTCCAATAGTTTCAAAAGTAACGGATCTTGTCCTGTTTTCGCTGACCCATAACGGGTTTGGTCCATTTTTCATTGACCGTTAGTTTGACACGTTAAAAAAACATGAAATGACTAAAATACCCTCATATGATGATGTACAATGACGAAAATGCCCCTTTCCTTTATTATTATTATTATTATTATTATTATTATTATTATTATTATTATTATTATTATTATTATTATTATTATTATTATTATTATTATTATTATTATTATTATTATTATTATTATTAAACAAAGGAATATAAAGAGAAAATAACTCATTTAGGCTTATTCTTTTTTTTCTTCACCTTCACAGCCCATCTTCTCTCTTCCCCCTCATCTCCTCCGGCGAAGTTCCGGCCAACACCACAAGCCCTCACCGCCATTCTTTTTCTTACACCACCACCACCACCACCACCAAACCTCGTCTTTTAATCTCCTTGTGGTTTTTCCCTACTGTACGCGCTCAAAACCTTCCTTCCAACATCACCACGCGCCACCACATAATTTTTCGACCAAGATTCATCCACATCCGAGAGTACCAAAGGTGGGTAATACCGAGTCACCTGTGGTTGCGACTCGGTGTGCAATAACTCGACTGTGTCGAGTTATGTTTATAGTTTCTAGTTCGATTTGAGGGTTAAAATAAATGGGTTAATGTTTTCATTAACTAAAGAATCAATAATAATCGTTTGGTATCTTTTCTTGGTTGTGTTTTGGGAGTCAAGGTTTGTTTCATAAGACTGTGATGAAATTCGCCGTGATAAGGTCCCCTTCTCCGTACAACATCATTCTAGGACGCTCCGGTTTGAAAAAGCTGTGGGTCATTCCCTCAGCCATACACTCGATGATGAAATTCCCCACTCCAAGAGGCATAGCAACGTTAATCACTCGGTCTATAATTGTTTCAGAATGCCGCAAATTAGAGGAGAAGCAAATGGTAGAGAAAGAAGCAAAGAGTGAGTCTCAGAATGCCGAAATAATAGAGGAGTTTACCGGGAAGACGGAAGAAGTAATGGTACATCCAGCCTATCCAGACCAGTTGGTAACCATTGGGGGAAACTTCTCCCCGGAATGTAGAAGGCAATTGATCACGCTACTCAAAAACAGCCAAGATGTATTCGCCTGGGAACCTGCGGATATGACGGGAATACCCCGGCGAGTTATAGAACACCCACTAAACGTGAATATGCAAGACCGTCCGGTAGCGCAAAAGAAAAGAACCTTTTCGGCGGAAAAGAACTAAGCCATAGCCAAAGAGGTGGAAGAATGGGTGAAAGCTGGAATAGTTCGATCGGTGCGATATCCCACATGGATCTCGAACCCGGTGTTGGTAAAGAAATCCGACGGTAGCTGGAGAATGTGCATCGACTTCAAGAACCTCAACTCCTCTTATCGAAAGGATTATTACCCGTTACCGGAGATTTATTGGAAGATAGAATCGGTCATGGGATTTCGGTACAAATGTTTCTTAGATGCTTATAAGGGGTACCACCAGGTACAAATGGCGAAGGAGGATAAGGAAAAAACAGCTTTCTACACCGAGCATGGGACATACTGTTATACCAAAATGCCGTTCGGACTAAAGAACGCTGGAGCTACGTATCAACGATTGGTAGATTCAACCTTCCGGTCGCAGATAGGTAGAAATTTGGAGGCGTATGTGGACGACATGGTAATAAAGAGCAAGACCGAGAAAGAATTGTTGGCCGACATAGCGGAGACGTTCGACAACCTCCGGAGGATCAACATGAAGTTAAACCCGAAGAAATGTTCCTTCGGGGTGGAAGAAGGAAAGTTTCTTGGATACATGGTAACATCCGAAGGGATTAGGGCGAATCCAAAGAAAACTAGGGCCATTGCGGACATGCAGTCTCCAAAGTCACTCAAAGAAATGCAGAGTTTAAGTGGTAAGTTGGCGGCTCTAAACCGCTTCCTATACAGATCGAAGGAAAGAGCGCTTCCGTTCTTCGAGACATTAAGAAATATCACAAAGGAGAATCAAGACGAATACCACTAGACGGAACAGGCCGAATCAGCTTTTCAGGAGATGAGAAAGATGATCCTCGAGCTTCCCTACCTAACAACCCCAAAACCAAAGGAAGACTTGTATGTATACCTGGTAGCATCAAAGGAGGCAATGAGCGGGGTACTTTTGGTTGAAAGGGAGGGGAAGCAGATCCCGGTACATTACGCTAGCCGAACGTTGCACGAGGTCGAAAGAAATTACGCCCCGGTTGAGAAATTAGCTCTGGCTTTGCTACACTTATCAAGAAGGCTTAGGAGATATTTCGAGGCTCATCCAATAAAGGTCATCACTTATCAACCCATCAGGCAGATACTGAACAAGGCGGAAGCATCCGGGAGACTAGCTAAGTATACCGTGGAACTAGGAGCTTACAACATAGCGTATGTACACCGGAATGCGGTTAAAGGACAGGTCCTAGCGGACTTCATAACAGAAATACCACTGATCGCATCTGACCAGGTTCTGAAGGAAGGGGGCAAGGAGATATGTAATATCTCCAGTCAAGAACAATGGGTGTTGTATACCGATGGAGCATCCGGCAAATCCGGCGCCGGATCAGGTTTAGTATTGGTTAGCCCGGATCTAAGGGAATATACCTACGCCCTCCGATTGAACTTTAAAAGCACCAATAATGAAGCACAATATGAAGCCTTGCTGGAAGGGTTGAGAATCGCCCGGAAAATGAAGATCCAGGTGTTAGAAGTCAGAGTAGATTCTAATTTGGTGGCGAGCCAGATTAATGGGGATTTCGAGGCATACAAGGATAGCATGATACGATACCTAGCCAAAGCTAAAGAATATATTGCATGCTTTGATCAGTTTAAATCCGGAACATCCCGAGAGCACAAAATCAGAAGGCAGATATACTCAGTTAGCTGGCATCCGTGACATTCAACCACCTGACGAAAGAAATCTTAGTGGAAGTCTTGGAGAAACCGTCAACGGAAGAAGAAGTGGTCAACGCCATTGTGGAAGAAGAGGAGGAAACCTGGATGACCCCAATCTTCGGTGTAAACAAGAAGGCATTTGGCCGGAGGATCAAAACGAGGCTCGGCCTCTCCGAATGAAGATAAACCATATACTCTAGTGGACGATGTGCTTTTCAAAAAATCCTACTTGGGCCTGATGTTAAGATGTGTCGGACCACTCCAGGCTAATTACATCATCCAAGAAGTGCATGAAGGAGCATGTGGGACGCACTCTGGGCCGCGATCCGTCGTGGCAAAACTAATGCAGCAAGGGTATTACTGGCCGACCATGCACCGGGATGCCAGGGAGGTAATTCATAAATGTGATCCTTGTCAGATATATGCACCCGTTCCGAGGCTCCCAAAAACCATGCTGACTTCAATCATGGCCCCATGGCCTTTCTATCAATCGGGCATAGACGTGTTGGGACCTCTGCCAGAAGCTCCGGGGAAAATCAAATTTGTTATCGTGGCCTCTATCCAAGCCGTTGGCCCGCACAACCGGAAAAGAAGTCAAAAAGTTTGTCTGGAAGAATATAGTATGCAGGTTTGGATTGCCGAGGGTGATTGTCACAGACAACGGGAGCAATTTCATCCATGATCCTTTCAAAAGCTGGTGCGAGCGCTTGAATATAACCCAGATAAGCGCTGCTGTGGCCCACGCTCAAGTCAACGGATTAGTAGAAAGGGCAAACAAGAGTCTGATGAAAGGGTTCAAATCAAGGCTTGGCAGGGAGAGAGCCGGATGGGTGGACGAGCTGCCAAATGTCTTGTGGGCACACCGTACTTCTCTGAAGACAAGCAACAGAGAAACACCGTTCAGCCTTACGTACGGAAGTAAAGCGGTCATCCCGACAGAAATAGGAATGCCAACCTTTCGGACTATAGTAACCAAGGAAAAGGAGAACGAGGAGAGGATCTGTTTAAACCTGGACCTACTACAAGAGCGAAGGGAGATGACTGCGATCCGAGAGGCGAAATACAAGAAGAATGTAGAACAGTATTACAACCGAAGGGTTCGTGCCGAATCATTCAAGGTAAGTGCAAAAATTCAGATAAACCTCTTTAAGATGAAATGTCGTTACGATGCATAGTTATTTCATTTCAATTATTATTCGTTCCTACTATAACTAACGTGAGAAATTAAAATACCTTCACAACAAAAGGTAGGCTATTTTTTGTACCGAAGGAATGAGGCAAGCAGGGTCAAAAATCAAGGAAAGCTAGGACCAAATTGGGAGGGACCATACCGGGTCGTGGAAGCATACCAAACAGGATCATACAAGTTGGAGACGATGGAAGAAAAAGAAGTTCCACGAACTTGGCATGCCGTTAACCTTAAAAAATGTTTTTTGTAAATGTATGACCAATATATCTAAGGTAACGTCCGAAAGTACCTGATTGACTGTTTCAATGACAAATGCAGCTATCCCGCACTTAAGGGGGAGCAATTTCCTCTACGCATCATGTTCTTGTACTGCTTGTCACATTCTGAACATAAGCTAAAAATGACCCCTCCGAGAGGCTCGCGACCTCCGGAGATCAGTGGTCAATGTTCAAAGATGGTTCATACCCAAAAAGAGGTTGCCATGCGGGACCCAAAAAGAGGTCGCCGCGCGGGACCCAAAAAGAGGTCGTCGCACGATTAGGGCAAAAAAGGCCAAACGGGACCCAAAAAGAGGTCGCCGCACGGGACCCAAAAAGAGGTCGCCGCATGAAAATGGCAAAAAAAGCCAGACGGGGCCCAAAAAGAGGTCGCCGCATGGAACCCGAAATGACATTTGGCAAAGAGAAAGTCATCATGGAACGCAGGTAATATAATACATGCATAAAAAAAAAGAAAAAAAAAAAGAAATACACACAAGACATACAAAACAGCATACGATCTATGTCATAAGTTGCTACATTCATAAGAACCGTTCTAATGGATTACAAACCTAGTCTAACGGCACCAAGGCCTTACATTTTTTCACAATTGTTGCCAAGATAACAGAGATTCCAAAAAAGCTTCACATAATATTCGGAGTGGCTGGAGTCCGTAGTCAAAACGGAGACACCCGGACATTACTAACAAACAACTTGCTCAAGGGGCAGTAACATTCTCTTCGACAGAAGGCACTTTGGTCACAAGCTCAGATGGGGCAGGATCAGGGAACAGATTCATTATTTCTGTAAGGGGTTTATGGCAGGCATCGCTTATCTTCTTGACATAGGGATACTCCGCGGTGAATAGTCCATCATACAAAGGTTGGAACTTGGCTTCAGCTTCCATATCTAGGTTGTCGACATCCGCCAGAGCCTTAGCCAGATCCTCCGGTGAACGGTCTAAGGTGAACACTTCTAGAAACCCGGACTGGGAAGACAAACTAAAAGGAGCGGCCAAGTGTTGTTTATACTCGTGACTATTCAGAAGCCGACGAATCATCTCTGGAATGAACTCTTGTATCGATTTGAACCGCTCCATTTCTGCTTGGCCCATCTTGACTGCCAGGTCTGTTTGTTCTTGATGGAGTTCTGAGTTCTCCCTCTCCTCGGCACTCAGTTTATCCTTAACCCCGTTCAGTTAAGCCTCCAAGGCCTTGATCCGCTCCTTCTAAACCCTCTTACCTTCATCTCTCTCCCTTTCCAGACCCGATATAGGACCCATGAGATCTGACTCTCTAACCATGCAGCTAGTATGCTCATGCCTCAGCTTGCGAAGCTCCTTCGCCTCTCGAGCCGCATCTCCACACTTCTCGTGGGTGCGGTACAATTGTTTGAACTCCTTAAGGAGGGATTCAAATCGAAATAGGATGTCCGATTGAGCTGTTGCCCCCCGACCAAACAACGTCCAGGCCCTCTGAACAGCCTCCGCATCACTCAAGCTTTCAAGATAGGACTCCTCTCGGGGAGTAGGCAAGTTCAGCATTAAATCCTTACAGACCTTCCAGTTATCCAAACGATCATCCTTCCTGACCGACCACTCCAGAACAGACAATGCTTCCGGATCGCCATCGACTGTGGCCTTAACCTTGCCATGCCCGGAAGCAGCAATAGAAGAACCTCCTAAAAGAAAAATAAAAGACATGACCGTTGTCAGTAAAAAAAAAGAAAAAAAAACAGAAGGGGAAAAACGCAAGATAAACGCATCCGAATGGCTTACCAATATCAGCAGTTCCAGATACAAAGCCCGTTCCCTCCGGTTGTCTTCAAGTTTCTTCCGGGCGAAATGACCGGATGGGGGATGGGTTCAGAACGGCCTCCGAAGAATCATGTTCCAGATCCACCACCGGGGTAACCTCTGTTGGTTTACTCCGTTTAGCCGGACGGGGCACACCACTGCTTCCCTCGCCGCGCTGAACGCGCACCCGTGTTTTGCTAACCCCCGCCCCCGTGTCTTGCTAACCCCCGCCCCCCTCTAGGCCTTTAGAGCCTCCCGGGTGGCGGCTTGCCTTTGTTTCTTGCGCTTGGCCTCCAAAACCCGCTCGTCGGCCACCTCGACCATCTTCTCCTCGGCCGTCTTCTCAGGTATATCGGCATTTGACAAGGCGGGGGCGGTCACATATAACTCGTGAGACTCATCCTCAAGGTATTCATCTCCCTTGACCATGACAACACCCTCCCGAGCCTGGGGATTGGTCAGATACTCCGACATAGCTACAGCTGCGAAAAAAGAGTGCGAAACAGTTAGAAATAAACATGCATAGGTGCAAATCAACAAAGGAGGCAAAGATAAAGGCTACAAATTTATACCTTTTCCTTCGGCATCCCTAAGTACAGCCCGGTGACCGGAATGCTCCCAGTGTGATGTCAGCCCTACGGCATAAAAAAGCCCGGCGGAATTGGAATAAGATCGATCACATTTGCGGACAACTTCTCGGCATCCGCAACATTAAACTCACCTCTCAGAAAGGGATCCGAGATGTCAAAGTCGTGGTGCCTCCAAGGCATAGCAAACGGGATCGCTCGCCTGTCTATCAGAAAAAAAGTTGTGTTTCCAGCCCTTCAGCCCGGTCAGAATCTCCCTGAAACAAACCCTTTTCTCCTTGCCGCTCCTTTTTTCAAAGAAACCCAGTGGCCTTGCTTACTTAACTTATAGAAGGCCCGGAATAGAGAAGTGGTGGGAGTGATGTCCAAGCTTCGGCTATACACCTCAAAAAGGGTGGCCCGATGCAAACCCAATGGAACCAACTGAGAAATATGTACCTTGTAATACTTGATAATGTCTAGCAAAAAAGTAGAGAAGGGCGCGCTAAGGCCGCCCTCATAAAAATACTCCAAATACAAACCAATGGCATCGTCCGACAATCCATCCATTGTCATATCTGGCGGAGGTAACCTCGGACGCAGATCCTTCGGTATGCCAAATTCCATCGTCACCATATACACAGCCCCTTCGTCCATCTGAGAGGTATAATTTTGAATGTCGAACTTGGGTAGGAATCCTCCAACCTCCTGGGTATCCTCCTCATGAATTGAAAGAGGAGAAATTGATGAAGCGAAAAGTGTACCGCTTTTAGGGGGTCATTTAAGCCCTAAATCGTATTTATTTGATCAAATATTACCCTAAAGCGTTCCTTTTGTCATTTTAGGTACTTTGGAGAAGAAATCTGGAAAAGGAAGCATTTTGGACGTTTTTGGAGCATAAAAAGTGAAGAAAACGACAAAGTCTCCAAAGCTGCTGGAAAAGTACACGTGACGGCGTCAAGGATTGCTCCTGATGGCGTCACGGCTTGGCAAAAGAGGTGGATATGACAAAATATACGTGACGCGCCAGAAAGTTTTGCAATGGAAATTCTGACGGCGTCACCCTTTAAGGTGATCAAGGTCGTCACGGTTTAAGTTAAAGAGAGATGGCGTCAAGCACTATTCTGACGGCGTCAACCCTTGATAGGCCAGAGCGGATTTTGGAGGATTAAAGAGGGACGGCGTCAGGAAGACCATCCGGGAACCCTAGCCGCGGC
This sequence comes from Artemisia tridentata subsp. tridentata, assembly GCA_021014915.2. Taxonomy (NCBI): domain Eukaryota; kingdom Viridiplantae; phylum Streptophyta; class Magnoliopsida; order Asterales; family Asteraceae; genus Artemisia; species Artemisia tridentata. The sequence continues at coordinate 44,325,411 of CP139506.1, read as the reverse complement.
GAGGTGACGGCGTCAAGATCTACAACGTGACGCTTTCAGCCACTAAACTCTATATATAGTTTTGCAATTTTTATTCATTGTGTGCAACTTTGTGAGGAGAAACCCTAAGACGAATTTTCTGTCATTTTTAAGGGTTTTATACCCTTGGATCTCCCATGTTTAATTGAAGATAAGTAATCATTTAATCATTCAATATGTATATGTGTTGTTTGATTATATCTTGTTCTTGTCTTTTTATTAACATGTTAGGCTAGATTTATCTTGTGTTTGCTTAGATCTAATGAAACCTAACTATTGATTATTGGTTATTGGTGTGTTATTAATTGTATTGGATGATTGTTTATCGATGTTAGGCTTAAGAAAACTGGCTAACCTCCTATACGGTAACTTGCTTGAACGTCTTAAGAAACATGAACCAATGCGTACTAAGGTTTTTATGGTTGTATTTAATGCATGAGCGAATTCTAGTGATCCCATGTTAGGAGCTTCTTAGCCGGCTCGACATAGGAGTGAAGTAGGAGCTTATAGAGTTGGGGAAGTACGTACGCCACCCCACGATTGGTATTAAGGAATACACCCGTCATCCACGCAATTAATACACACTAATCAACCGGTTAAAGATAGTTAGGGAGTAAGGAAATTTAAGTAAACACATTTCTCTCCATATAAGTTTCACCACCTTTTCATTTTCAGTTATTTTATTTTATTTGCAATTATAGTTATTTAGGTTAGTTGACTAGCAACTAATTCCGCCCACTCCTTCAAACCCGAGATTTTACTTGCTTTCATAAAAATATAAAAATACAAAAAGAATCTTCCCTCACCCTTAGACCTATTAGAGTAGTTTTTCAATCCTAACGATACTATTCCCCTAGAGAACGATCAATCCCCCGGTACTTGCCACTTCACTATACTACATCGGTCAGGTACACTGCCTGGTGGGGATTGCAAGCCTCTTGAGATCCCTCGAGAGGTAAAACCTGTTGTAAGGTCGCAAAACCATGCATCAGAAATTGACATAGCTCAACCGAGGGGAGATGATATGTGATTGGATAGCAAAGAAAATTCAAAGTATTGATGGTCCGGAACGCACCCCTTGAGCCGAATGACAAAACAAAGTCGATCGGATTAACAGAGATCACTTAGATTAGTTAGAAAAACTCGCTCGAAGAAATGTTGTGGCAAGTTTGTCAGAGCAGAAAGTTACGGTTGTAAAAACGATAGAAATGACGCTATTTACAAGCGAAAAGAAAGAATGTGAAACGACGTGCCTTGTCAGATGATGATGTGGCACCTCCTCACTCATACGATGCGTACATACACACGTGTCTAAATCTTAGAACCCCAGTAAAAATGACGGCTACCCTTAAAAAGAAGTAATAATGGTTTTTGGTGGTCTCTACATCAAACCCACTCATCGGATCCCGAAAGGCTAGGCCCCACGGAATTAATGAAACAAGATTTAAAAGTTTTTGGAGTATCACAATATCAAAGAAACCGATACTATGAATATTCTGTTGAAGACTCGGTCACCCCGAGTACTTAGTAGCACATCATAGCTCGTAGGATTATTAGTAATATTATTAGTAGTTTAGTTATTATTAATATTGTGGAGTGGGTCGGGTCTTTACCCACTGTCAGCTCGCTCCACAGTCCACTAGGGACATATTATGTAGTACTATAAATACACCCTTCCCACCCATGGGAAGGGTTGGACCTTTCAAGCTAATCTAATCTCATCTTATTTCTCTCTCTACAAAGGCTCCCAAACTCTCCTACCTCTCTCTAGAATCTTATTCATTCGATCCATATTAAGGCCTCAAACAAGTGTTTCTTGCATTGTGAATACCTTACAGCCACCCCACGATTGGTATTAAGGAATACACCCGTCATCCACGCAATTAATACACACTAATCAACCGGTAAAAGATAGTTAGGGAGTAAGGAAATCTAAGTAAACACATTTCTCTCCACATAAGTTTCACAACCTTTTCATTTTCAGTTATTTTATTTTATTTGCATTTGTAGTTATTTGGGTTAGTTGACTAGCAACTAATTCCGCCCACTCCTTCAAACCCGAGATTTTACTTGCTTTCATAAAAATACAAAAAGAATCTTCCCTCACCCTTAGACCTATTAGAGTAGTTTTTCAATCCTAACGACACTATTCCCCTAGAGAACGATCAATCCCCCGGTACTTGCCACTTCACTATACTACATCGGTCAGGTACACTGCCTGGTGGGGATTGCAAGCCTCTTGAGATCCCTCGAGAGGTAAAACCTGTTGTAAGGTCGCAAAACCACGCATCAAGTTTTTGGCGCCGCTGCCGGGGAATAGTTATTGTTTAGGTTGAATTTTTATTTTATTAGGTCTACTCACTAGATTCCTTTCTAGTGAGATTTTTATTTTATTTTTCTAGGATTTCTTGTAGTCTATCTTTTTCTTTGTGCCCTTTGTTTGTAAAACCATTTTCATTTGTCACTATGATGGATGAAATTCTATTTAGATCATTGACAATAGAGGAACAATTATATTTCACCAATAGATTTGTTTCCTATCATTCCTATGAATTTTTGTGTGATCTTTGTGATTTCCAAAAGGAGTTAGGGGTAAGGTTAGATGGGTTTAATGAATTCTATGCATGTGAGATTTCTATTAGACGAGCATTATCTGGATCAATTCCTTTTAGTCAGGCCCTTTGGATGAATTTTGAGGAAAGCTTCCTAACCATAACCCATAAGTGGAACGAATTGGTGGATTCGTATGAGCAAAGAGACCTAGTTTCTAAGAACATGGACTTAGAATCAAACCAAGATTCTGAGATGGTTAGTTGCATGAGTGGGATAGATTTCACCAAAACATACGACACACATGAGGGTAGAGTTGAGCCACCTAGCTGCATGTCATGGTTAGGCCCTACCATAATACAAGATGAACACATTGGTGATCTTAATGTGATGGAGGATATAGTAGAGAACCCAAGCCCACCAAGTACCCCACAAGTCCCACCATTTTCTGAGGCACACACACCACCCATGACTTACCCGGAAGAAGTAGAAGAGACTATAGGAACCCCAATAGAGGTAGAGCCCTTGGACCAAACAAAACTAGAAGAAATAGGTTTGAATACTTGTAGTCATAACCTTTCTTTTAGTTCTATGGAAGTTCCTAGTTTTGATGAACCGGAGCCTAAACCAAAACCGTTACCTAATCTTCCATCCTTAGATGTGAACTTAGGAATTAAAATAGGTCCCGATCCACCCATCAAACCATGTAGTCCGGGTAATGTTAAGATTAAGGTAGTAGACTCTAGGCCATGTGGAGTGGAAGCTAATATAGGAGTGAACCATGAACTTACATACTTACATCACCCATTCATGATTGATCACAAGAAACATTATGGGTTTAAACCGGGTTTATTAGGTCAAGATGGATTCCCAACTAGGAATCTCTCAAAGTTGATAGAAGATGATCCCTTTTTAGGAGAAAACTTTAATTCAACCATTGACCAAAGTGAACTAGGTAAGGTTATGATGAAAGGAGCACACCCCTTTGAGTATATAATTCATCCACCACTCTTTCCTCACGCGGCATACTTCCACCGAGATGGTGTGTATCGCTACTATCACCCGCACTTAATCCTAAGTTTAGGAAAAACCTCTCCTATATCCGTTAAATAAGGGTAGAGTCAGGCTCGTGACTCGAACAAAAACAAGCGCTTCTTGGGAGGCAACCCAAGCTTTATTTGCTTTGTGTGTTTATTTGTTTGTTTGTTTGATTTTATTTGCTTCCGTATGTATGTTTAATTTTTATTATTATTGATTCATGTTCGAAACTAAATTGTGAAAATGCTTTATCTTGTTTTTAACTTCGTCTTAACTACATATAAAGGTATTTTGCAAAAAGATAAGTGTAAGGGAAATCCAAATCGGTTTATTAGAACAAATGAACATGAAATATAACAATATTAAATTAACATACATATTAGTATTTGTTTGAGTCAAATGCTTGTATCGAGTCATAATGATGTTTTGCAGGAATTCCAGGAAGTAAGGTATAGGTTTTTCCAGAAATTTTCCGGAAACTTAACATGAGAATTCTGTCAGATCATTTCTAACGGCGTCAGGACTTACAACCTGACGGCGTCAGGTGTTAATTTTCTGAAAATTTTGAAAGTTTTGTTTTCATAAAAAGTTTTTATTAAATCTCTAACATATAAACTCCAGGAATCTGCAAAATAATCATTCCACGAGCATTATATCCTTATATAGATTTATCCCGCCGATGTTATGCAGGTTTTCGTGTTTGTTTTCTCAGGTTTAACAGGTTATTTTGGACAAGGAGATATATGTGGAATCTAGCTTTTGGCGATGCATTAGTCTTGGAGCTTCTACATTCTCTTGGAAGAAGATCTAACCATGTTACCTCTTAATCCACCAAACGAATCAGGAGAGTATTTGATTTCATTCTTTTACCTTATTTACTTTTACATCTTATTATTTGAACATTAGGGACAATGTTCATCTTAAGTGTAAGGGGGGGTAAAAATACGATACTTTAGAGAATGCTATTACGCTTGATTTTTGTTTGTTTGATGGTAGATGTGTAATAAAACTAAGATAAATACCTGTTAAGGCAATTTTAGTGCCAAATTTAAAATTTTTTACAACATATAGGAGTGAAACTTTGATCTTAATGAGCGTCTCACGGATAGGAGTTATATGACTAGCACAAAAAAACCGTACCACTAAAAAAATTTCCACCCCCAAATATGTGAGGTTCGCCCCTAGAATTGGTAGGAAAAGCATTTATGCTATGATGTGTGTACCGGTAGCACTTAGATTCTAGAACTTGCGTTAGGACCATTCCGAGGCCACAAGTGAGACTACATTCGTGTAGTTAGATTTACTACATGATAAGAGGCATTAGGATTAACCCATTGTTTTACACCTGTGTTTTTGTTATAATTACATTGGCTACATTGGTCAAGTAATTCTCCCACACCTTTGCGTTGTACTCATTTTAGTACACGATACCCCTAGTACACCCCTCAGAGCCTATCTTTTCGTTTCTAACTTTAAGCATTTTACTTAAAGTAAGAATTTGTTTACACCCCACTTAAATGTACACCCAAATCGCCTTAGCCTACCTTGTATGCACTCATTTTTAGTGCATTATTGTGACAACATTTGTTTAAACCCCAAGTTAATTATCTAATTGATTACATGGTTGCTAAGTCGAGTCATATCCTTGTACATATTGTTTTGGGACGATTGGGACTCATGGGTAAAGTACTAGTGTAATGGAGTAATGGGGAAGAACATCATTATTACCCCCATATGTGCTAAATATTTTAAAAGTACTCCAAGTGTTTCGATTATCTTAATTCGAGTCATTAGAATAGTTATTTGTAAAGTTTTGTAAAAGTTCAAGTGTAAGGGGAATGCAACGCCCCTATGATGTATTATTTTGGATGGTAGGGCAAGAGTGTATGAAAAAAAAATACAAAAAAATGAGAAAAAGAAAAATAGAAAAAACATACGGACTACCATCCCGTTTCATTTTATGTTTATTTTATGTTTTTGTTATTTTGTTTTTAGCTTAAGTCGAGTCTAGTCTTGGCTTAGCAACGCCATATTGTACATGTAATTAATCAAGATCTTTAACTCGCCACCAGTAAAATATCCCTTATCCAACAAATCCGTGTTTATCATATCCCTACACCTAACGTTATAACCCGTTTAAAAGCCCTCTTTGATAGTTTATCTTAGGTGCTTACGCCTAGTGGAGAAGGTTTTCAATCCTTTCCCAAGCCTATGGTAATCTATTTGCTATGACAGGTAGTGAGAGATATTATCCGTTTTCATTTATGAGATATACTTTTATGACACCTGAGAGATGTGAGTATCTAAACACTACTTGTGAGGTGCTAGTGTGTAATCTCCGTGCTTATTATGATTAAAGTGGAACGACTATTTGTTGTAATTACTTTTATATTAGCGTTAAATGACCCCTAACTTGTATTTTGATTAGAATAAAAGCGCATTTGCTTGAGGACAAGCAAATCTCAAGTGTAAGGGTATTTGATGAAGCGAAAAGTGTACCACTTTTAGGGGGTCATTTAAGCCCTAAATCGTATTTATTTGATCAAATATTGCCCTAAATCGTTCCTTTTGTCATTTTAGGTACTTTGGAGAAGAAATCTGGAAAAGGAAGCATTTTGGACGTTTTTGGAGCATAAAAGTGAAGAAAACGACAAAGTCTCCAAAGCTGCTGGAAAAGTACACGTGACGGCGTCAAGGATTGCTCTTGACGGCATCACGGCTTGGAAAAAGAGGTGGATATGACAAAATATACGTGACGCGCCAGAAAGTTTTGCAATGGAAATTCTGACGGCGTCACCCTTTAAGGTGATCAAGGTCGTCACGGTTTAAGTTAAAGAGAGACGGCGTCAAGCACTATTCTGACGGCGTCAACCCTTGATAGGCCAGAGCGGATTTTGGAGGATTAAAGAGGGACGGCGTCAGGAAGACCATCCGGGAACCCTAGCCGCGGTGAGGTGACGGCGTCAAGATCTACAACGTGACGCCGTCAGCCACTAAACTCTATATATAGTTTTGCAATTTTTATTCATTGTGTGCAACTTTGTGAGGAGAAACCCTAAGACGAATTTTCTGCCATTTTTAAGGGTTTTATACCCTTGGATACTCCCATGTTTAATTGAAGATAAGTAATCATTTAATCATTCAATATGTATATGTGTTGTTTGATTATATCTTGTTCTTGTCTTTTTATTAACATGTTAGGCTAGATTTATCTTGTGTTTGCTTAGATCTAATGAAACCTAACTATTGATTATTGGTTATTGGTGTGTTATTAATTGTATTGGATGATTGTTTATCGATGTTAGGCTTAAGAAAACTGGCTAACCTCCTATACGGTAACTTGCTTGAACGTCTTAAGAAACATGAACCAATGCGTACTAAGGTTTTTATGGTTGTATTTAATGCATGAGCGAATTCTAGTGATCCCATGTTAGGAGCTTCTTAGCCGGCTCGACATAGGAGTGAAGTAGGAGCTTATAGAGTTGGGGAAGTACGTACGCCACCCCACGATTGGTATTAAGGAATACACCCGTCATCCACGCAATTAATACACACTAATCAACCGGTTAAAGATAGTTAGGGAGTAAGGAAATTTAAGTAAACACATTTCTCTCCATATAAGTTTCACCACCTTTTCATTTTCAGTTATTTTATTTTATTTGCAATTATAGTTATTTAGGTTAGTTGACTAGCAACTAATTCCGCCCACTCCTTCAAACCCGAGATTTTACTTGCTTTCATAAAAATATAAAAATACAAAAAGAATCTTCCCTCACCCTTAGACCTATTAGAGTAGTTTTTCAATCCTAACGATACTATTCCCCTAGAGAACGATCAATCCCCCGGTACTTGCCACTTCACTATACTACATCGGTCAGGTACACTGCCTGGTGGGGATTGCAAGCCTCTTGAGATCCCTCGAGAGGTAAAACCTGTTGTAAGGTCGCAAAACCACGCATCAGAAATTGACATAGCTCAACCGAGGGGAGATGATATGTGATTGGATAGCAAAGAAAATTCAAAGTATTGATGGTCCGGAACGCACCCCTTGAGCCGAATGACAAAACAAAGTCGATCGGATTAACAGAGATCACTTAGATTAGTTAGAAAAACTCGCTCGAAGAAATGTTGTGGCAAGTTTGTCAGAGCAGAAAGTTACGGTTGTAAAAACGATAGAAATGACGCTATTTACAAGCGAAAAGAAAGAATGTGAAACGACGTGCCTTGTCAGATGATGATGTGGCACCTCCTCACTCATACGATGCGTACATACACACGTGTCTAAATCTTAGAACCCCAGTAAAAATGACGGCTACCCTTAAAAAGAAGTAATAATGGTTTTTGGTGGTCTCTACATCAAACCCACTCATCGGATCCCGAAAGGCTAGGCCCCACGGAATTAATGAAACAAGATTTAAAAGTTTTTGGAGTACACAATATCAAAGAAACCGATACTATGATACTGGGGGGGACATGTTGGCGTATGTGTCCGAACGGTCCTTCTTGTCCGGCCGTCCGGACGACATGGAGTCATTCGGATAAAAACCGAAAGGCGCCCCAATCATCCGGCCATTATAACTGTAAGTAATAAGACAGCTGGCGTTACCCCTTGGACAGATGGCAACAGCAGACCAACAGCCGCCATCCCAGGATTTACGGGATTATGTCTGCGACATGTTCCCAGAAAATCCGGCGCCGCCATTTCAGGTACCAAGGCTGGGTAGTATAAATACCCAGCTCATTTATTACTCTCAAACAACTTTTACCATCCACATTTACTCTCTATTAATATTCAAAGTCTTTCGGAATATCCAATACTTATTTTCACGCCGGAGCTTGGCCCCGGGATAACACCCGAGGCGAGCCTAATGCGTGCTATTGTGTGCAGATATCTGAAGGACCCCTGAAAGCCGAAGGGACCGATACATCCATCTTTCGGAAGAACCTTCATCTAGTTCATCCGAAAGACCTCATTTATTTATCCGAAGTGTTTACGGAAAATTACTTCAACATCGAACGTGGCCTGGGCAAGGTTATGCCGTGGTCCTTTTAACTAGTTATGGTAGTAGTGGATGGTTATGGTGATTCTTGGTTGATGATGGTTGTGAGAGGATAATAGAGTTAACTACATTTTTGGTCCTCATCCGTTATGGTGATTCTTGGTTGATGATGGCAAGGTTATGTCGTGGTCCTTTTAATGACAGTTGGAACATTGGCTTGTGAATCATCATCGGAATCATCGGAGCCTGAATCATCGGATTGGGGCGGCGGGCTGTGGATGAGGCTGGTGTTACGGTGGTGGATTGGGTGTGGGATTTATGGGAGGAGAAAAGGTTAGTGGATTGCGGTGATAGTAATTTGTTTGGTGAGTTTAATCGGATGGATATGGAGCTGATGTTAATGCTTGGGTTGATTTGTGTACATCCGAACCATGAAATGAGGCCGGTTATGAAGGATGTTGTTAAGATGTTGAAAGGTGAAATTGTGCCCGATTTGCCAGATGTTAAGCCCACGGTGTTGGTTACGGCTGAGAAATCGCCTGAGGTAGTGGTGGTCTGTAGTGGCGAGGATGGTGTTAGTGCTTGGGGTACACCTAAGTCTCATTTTAGTAAGATGTAGCATACTGGTTCATTTTTAATTTGTTGTATTGTTAGATTTTTGGTACATTGTTGTTCATGAGTGATACAGTTTATTTTCTATTGATTTTGATTACCAATCTGTTGTTGTTTTTGTAATGGTTAACAGAGTAATTTGTAATGCCCATTGTTGGTAATTAGGGTTTTTGAGTTTAGTGTTTGGTAAAGCTAGGTGACTTTGGGGAAGAAGACTTGTGGTTTCACTGTGTTTGGTAAAGCTAGGTGACTTTGGGGAAGAAGACTTGTGAATGACAGAAATACCCTTAAAACTGACGGTCAAACATAGTCAATTTAACGGAGTTATTAAAAATGGACCAAACCCGTTACGGGTCAGCGAAAAGGGGACAAGATCCATTACTTTTGAAACTATTGGACCAAAATCGTTACACCTGGTAAACCATGAGGACCAAAAATGTAGTTAACTCTTAATTTAAAATGCTTGTATTCTTAGAAGTTTGTGACGACATTTCATAAATATATAACAGTTGGTTAACGTCATCGAAATGTAATACTTTCTTCTGTATTAAACTTGGGTAGAATGTACTCTTGATTAATCTAAAAGGTTTAGCTTACTGGTGTGAGATTAAAGAAACTTGCATGAAAACTGTTACGTTCTTCAAAGCGGATGGACACTTTTTGAGTGAGCCATTGATTTAGTCTAAGTTTTATATATGCATAGGTCGGCGTTGTTAGTTATCAATACTTTACAGGAGGAGGTGATTTGGACACTCCAAATTTTAATTGGCGCACTTCATTTCATGTTATAAATAGTTGTACATATATCACAGGATGTTTATTGTACTAGTGTATTGAAATGTGTCTATCAAATATTGAAGTGTGCAAATCACTAACTATACTTTACAAGAGATGTTAACTTTTGGATTGACTGGAGCATTTTGCAAGTTAATTTATGAAATTAAGTTACTGATGATTAACATTTTGCCAGTTGCTACTCTTAACATATAATCAAGAAACCTAAAAATTACTAAATATCACACCCACATTGTTTGATTTACCAAATAATTTTATGTACATATTAGTGCTATTAGAAAAAAAAAGTGTATCGTCATATCATTTAGCATAAGATTAGTAGGATATATCATTTTCTATCAATTATCTTTCTCATATATTTTATTTCTCAACTAGGTCGGATGTTTAGAGTAAAGGTGTACGGAAATTGTCATATGCGAATGCGAACATCGATAAGGTTTTCCAATAACGAGAATGGCGTCGAACTGCCGCGTAGCGGGCGGGCCGGTTTTTTTTTCCAGTGGTATTTGGTTTCTGACGCTTTCGTGTTGCTTTGTAGTATTGTAAAACTTTTTCCTTTTTCTTTTAATTTTTTTTTTTTTTTTTTTTGGAATTGAATTTTCACTTTCTTTGAAAGATAGTGGCAGTATTTTTTCGTCAAATAATTTAAACGAGTATGGCGACGATCCGCCGCGTTGCGGCGGGGCGTTGTGTTTGACAAATAATTGTCGGACCAGTTTTTATTTGCCAATGTAGGTAAGGTAAAAAAAAAATAGTATTTTTTAGTTGGAGTGTTTGTATTTTTTAGAAATGTAGTTTGCTAAAATGTGGCAGGTTACTGTAAAAGGAACGACGTCGTTTTGGTTGACTTTTAATATAACCTCGCGTTGCGGCGGGATTTTTTTGATTAAAGTTTATATAAAAAAAAAAAAAAAAAAAAAAAAAAAAAAAAAAAAAACTGTAGCTACAATACTGTTCATCAGCCCAGTACTGTAACCCCTAAAAAAAAAAATACTGTAGCTACAGTACTGTTCATCAGCCCAGTACTGTAACCCCTCGCGTTGCGGGAGGAAGGGGTGAGTTTGTTGGGAAAATTATTTCGTTAATAATGACGCAAGTTTCATAATTTTTCGAGGCCTTTGGTACGGAAAAAAAAAATGGGCCGGTACTGTAGCAGCCCGTTTGGCATTGTAGATGGAACGGCGTCGTTCCATTTCATCTTTAATATATACAAGACTGGCGATGGTCGCCGCGTTGCAGGCGTGCCTGTTTATTCCATCAAATGTTTTTTCAGTGGTTGCACGGCTGTTTATTTGGTCCAATATCTTGTTGGACATAATAGTATATTTGCATTCACTATTGTTAAATGCTAAAGTTATTAGATTATGCACATGCAATTGGTATTATGCATGAATAACATGATGCAGAACACATGTGCTAATGAATCAATTGTAGGAAATATAACCAAGAAAGAGGATCAAATATGCAGTATTCATTTCCTACAAAGTTGGAAAACCATTAAGCATAGTAACTGGGAGCCAAACAGAACTAATATACATGCAAATCATCAATAATGCATGCACGCCTTTTAAAATTGCATGTACGCCTTTTAAAATAAAATAAAAATACATGCAAATCATCAATAATCGTAAGCATCCACCTATGTTCTTCAATATCATTATGAACTCATCATCTTTTTTCACAAAAACCTTACCCACGGCCGCAATATTGTCGTTGCACGTCTTATAAGAACATACATGCACACTTTCAAAGAAAAATTTTGTATTTTCAATTTCTTATCAAATTCTTTAGAACAACTATGTTTTTTTTTAAACATATGTGTTGTTTTTAAAACATATGTGCAAAAATACAATTATTGAAGGCGTGCATGTATGTTTTTGGTGGTTCTCTCAGTTCTCGCAGTTAAAATGGTTCTCGTTTGAAAGTTACATATATATATATATATATATATATATATATATATATATATATATATATATATATATATATATATATATATATATATATATATATATATATAAAGGCTAGCATTCATCTCATGTACATACATATCAACAACAATCACTTGCAAAAAAAGAAAATGAAAAAAAGTGAAGGCCGGGCGGGTTTTTTTTTTCAACTCATTTATGCATATATTGAAACATGACTTTATTACTAAGTTGCAAGAACTATATTTTAGAACTATCATGGTATAGATACACTGACAAAAAAAGAAGTGCTAAACTAAGAAATTTCACGCTGAGAAACGTCTTAAATATACGATGATCATGGTTCACCATAGGAAATTAGCATACCCCGATAGCTGGCTTTGCAAGTACCTCTTAAACGGGCCAAAAAAACAACTGAGGCTTCAAGATTTTAGAGGCTGTTTCTGCAGTTTTTTGGCTCTTAACCACTTTCGTTAGTTCCACTTAGTTACTATTCCTGAATGAATCATAACAAAGAATTCTTATTAAAATGTTAGCATTCATTTCTTATAAAGGTATAGATAAGCTAATGTATTGTAAAATAATATGTATACAAACTGTAGCTAATCAGGTTTACAAAAGTAGAACACAAATCATTGTGGTTCTCATGTTTTTTTACAAAAGGTATGAGAACCAAGGGTCTAGTTTTGTTGCGAGTAAAATATTCACTGGCATGTCTTTTTATTAAACTTATAAAATTATGATTTGTAAGAAGGAAAGATATATCCTATAAATTTGTCCGTATGGTTTGTGTAATAGCTGTTAACGTCTATCAAAAGGGCAAAAACAGTTTAGCAGATCAGTTACTCATGAGAGATAAATACTTCATTAACAAAGAAGGTAAGTCGTTTTGTTATTGTTTTTGTTTGTTTCATCAAATATCAGAGTCGGGTCTTGTAGCATACCTGATAATTAATGTCATGGTCATATTCATCTTGCTGCACTTTTGGACAATGAATCAGGGCCGCTACTGGCAGCCACTAACTTCACAAATACAAACGCGAAAAAGAACCACTGACCATTAAGTCATATATTGTAGTTTACCCTGAAAAACACAAAAAGACACAAAATCAGACAACTTAACAATACATAAGGGGAAAAAATGAAGACTGGCAATGTTACCCAATAAATCTATAGTAGATTGTGTAGGATTAACCTCCAATAATACATCTTACCAGTAAAAAACACAACTTTATTAAGCAAGTCTTGTGATCTTAAAGTATATCTACACCCTAAAAAAAAACTTGACATGCTGATCATCACAGCCCATGAAATGTTGTAGAAAAAAGAACGACTTTTAATATACCTGAAGCAAACGGCTTAGGCATGCACTGGAGACCATAGACACAGCAGTACAACTGTAACAAAAATGCAGCAAATCAAACTCAAATAAATATAAAGTCATTAACTATCCCCAACTTTAACCAAATGAGTATTTGATTCTGATTAAAAAAATAACCTTGAACATCCATATCCTAACACTTTTGTAAATATCTTTTCCATGATTCAACTTAAAAAGTTACTTTAACTTCTGAAGATTCTAAGAAAATCTGGATATTACATCACCTTTTACACCATATAATATAAACTAAAACAATATTACACTAAGTAAAAACTCACCTAAACCCACATGTTGAATCGTCTGAAGTTTATCCTCCACATCAAACTTATCCACCCTCGTAGGTCCAAACCTCAAAAAAAAGTTACAAATGCAAAATCAAAACCCCACAAATGAAAAGGGTTTAATAACGTAAACCAAAAATCTACAACTTACACAATTGATTTTTCTCCTTCTTCAATCGACTAAGTGATACTGAACTTGATAAATAAACAAAAATGTTTATCGGTTTGGACTCCTTTTGACTCTCCTCAAAAGAAACGAAAAGAAATAACCTGTTTTAAATAATGACTTTTACAACTTATATTACAATCATAATAGCACATACAAAATACTAAAGACGTATGTGAAATACGAATTGCACAAACCTTGGTTGATTACGACATTAAAAGAGAAATGTCAACATAACTGGTTGCGGTTGTAGCTCCAACAACAGCAACCTTTGCTTTCTTGTCTGCTTCACCATAACACAAAAAAAAAGGGAAAAAAAACGTTGAACCTTACGAAAGCATAGGTCAGCGCCACCTGGCCAATGCAATCCACCGGTCGCCCACCATGAAAACGATATCAAATGACACCGCTTGTCAGCGACGAATAGTATTATAGTCTGGTCTACAAAGAATGAATAAGAAATAGGGATCAACAAAAGTTTGTAACAAAATCTGGATATTACATCAGATTTTGCAGCATATAATATAAACGAAAAATATATGAAAATCAAAAGGTTGCTGAAACTCATAATCAAATTCAACCCATGTAACAAAATTATTAGAAAATTAATGGTTTACACAAAAAAAATAAGTGATACCTTTATAGTATAATAAGAAACAACATTAATCTGTTGACCTTCCAGGAGCCTGAACAACAACAAAAGAATAAAAAATTTGAATCTCGGTTATAAACGATTGAAAATGCTTGTTGTGTGCAGATGAATAAACCAATACTGATGATAAAGCGTATAGCACATGAAAACACCTATAAAAAATAAGGCAAAATGTCGTACCGTGCTACCGTTGGTAAGAGCATTCACATACTTTCACCTATAAGCATAAAGTAAGCACACATTACATAACGTAAACAATAATCACCGCTACATCTCTATTATAGTATACTCACGTAAGCTTACTCACCATTGATACATGCGTCAACTGATAACACAACGTCTTTTGCTTTATCTTCATACACCTGCCCTGTAGAGCTATCACACCTGGAAAACCTGTGTACACAAATCACTCGCCATAAGTAACACCAAAAATTCATATTAAAATCCTAAAAACTGAACCTTTACACCACTGAAACAACACCAACACAACCAAAGTATGTTTATTCTAAAAACTAATTAATACCCACGTCATAGAATCATCTTACTTGTATAAGTCGGCCCACTAACGTCGACGTGTTGTTGCTGGTATGACTGCTGGCACGTCAGCTGTTGTTGAAGACTGACCCCGTGGATCACGTGCGTCTACAATGATTGGAACACAAAAAGATTAGAAACACGCTAACTGAGGTCGACTAAAAATTTTAAAATGTAAGTGCATTAATATTGGAACATACGATATTCGGCTGAACCTCCTTTTGCGAGCATCATACGCACACTGGCCATTGACTGTAATTTCAAAGGTACAACAGATGAGTGTACTAAAAGTGAGGAAAACTGCCAATTGCTAAACACATCATACCTGGAGGGAAAGTGGGTTGCATTTGTGTATTGTTCAAGGACGTGTGAATAGGATTTCCAGTATTTTTATCTCAATTGTAGTGCAAGTGATAAACAAACACGGAGACACAATTCTCCACTGAGCTAAGACCATAACCTGAAAGTCACCATTTCTTTCTAATCAGTATAAGTAGACACAAACATGATATAATATAAACCAATATAATCGTGCAAAAAGCTCACGTAAAGGGGGTGTACATTTAGATATCCCATTACAATACATAAGCTGATCATAATTAAGTCATATAAACAGACTGCAAAGAATCTAAGGGTGCGTTTAGTTGGAGGAAAACACCCTTATTTTCCACAAAATGTTTTGTAGAAAACAAGGAAAACAGAGATCACGTTCAAATTAGCGTTTTCCAACAAAATGTTTTCCAAAACACAAAATTTCTATTTCCATCCCTAACAAAGAAAACAAGAAAACAATTTTTTTTTTTTGTTTTCCTTATTTCCTATTTCCTATTTCCTATTTCTATTTCTCTATAAACCACATACTCACACACTCCAGCCATACCCTAACCCCAAACACCACCCTCCCACAGCCCACATCAGCCATCACCACCCTCGCCGGCGTCGCTCCAGTCATTTTTTACGTTTTCGTCCGTCGATTCTTTACGTCTTTAGTCAATTTTTTACGTTTTCGTCCGATTCTTTACGTTTCCGTCTGATTCTTTACGTATTCGTCCTAATTTTTTACGTTTTCGTCCGATTCTTACGTTTCGTCGATTTTTACGTTTTCGTCCGATTTCTTACGTTTTGTCGTTCTTTACGTTTTCGTCTGAGTTTTTACGTTTTCGTCCTGATTCTTTACGTTTTCGTCGATTTACGTTTCTATTTTACGTTTCGTCCGATTCTTTACGTTTTTCGTCTCTGAATTTTTACGTTTTCGTCCGATTCTTTACGTTTTCGTCTGTATTTTTACGTTTTCGGCTGAATTTTTACGTTTTCGTCCGATTCTTTACGTTTTCGTCTGATTTTTTAAGTTTTTGTCCGATTCTTTACGTTTTCGTCTGAATTTTTACGTTTTCGTCCGATTCTTTACGTTTTCGTCTGTTTTTTTACGTTTTCTTCTGAATTTTTACGTTTTCGTCCGATTCTTTACGTTTTCGTCCGATTCTGTACGTTTTCGTCCGATTCTGTACGTTTTCGTCCGATTCTTTACGTTTTCGTTCAATTTTTTACGTTTTCGTCCGATTCTTTACGTTTTCGTCAAATTTTTTACATTTTCGTCCAATTCTTTACGTTTTCGTCCGATTCTTTACATTTTCGTCTATTTTTTTTACGTTTTCGTCTAAATTTTTACGTTTTCGTGCAATTCTTTACATTTTCGTATTTTCTTTATGTTTTCGTTCATTTTTTTACGTTTTAGTCTATTTCCTTACGTTGTCTTTCGTTTTCTGCTTTTTTTTTACATTTTTTTAGGTTTCGTCTGACGAAAACGTAAAAAACTGACGAAAACGTAAAAAAGTGAACGAAAACGTAAAAAAACAGACGAAAACGTAAAAAATGGACGAAAATGTAAAAAATGGATGAAAACACTATAATTTAGAAAACGTAAAAAAAATGTTCGAAAACTTAAAAAAAAATAAAAGAGAGGATGAAAACATAATAAAACGGGTGAAAATGTAAAAAATGGACGAAAACGTAAAAAACAAATTGAAAATGCAAAAAACAAACGAAAACGTAAAAATATTTATGAAACGTTTAAAAACTGGCGAAAACGTAAAAAAAGACGAAATCGTAAAAAGACATACGAAAATGTAAAATTCAGACCAAAACGTAAAAAAATTAGACGAAAACGTAAAGTATCGGACGAAAACATAAAGAATCATACGAAAACGTAAAGAATCGGACGAAAACATAAAGAATCGGACGAAAAGGTAAAGAATCGGACGAAAACGTAAAAATTTGGACAAAAACGTAAAGAATCGGACGAAAACGTAAAGAATCGGACGAAACGTAAAAAATCGGACGAAAATGTAAAAAATCGGACGAAAACGTAAAAAAACAGTCGAAAACGTAATAAAACGGACGAAAACGTAAAAAAAACAGACAAAAACATAATAAATCAGACAAAAACGTAAAAAAACAGGACGAAAACGTAAAGAATCGGACGAAAAAGTAAAAAATCGACGAAAAGTAAAAAAAAGACGAAAACTTAATAAAACGGACGAAAACGTATTATTGTCGATTGAAATGTTTTCAGTTATTTGATTTTATATTTTACTTTTTTAATTCTTTATTTTCTCGTATTAGATTTTTTTAGTTATTATAGTTTAGTTTGTTAGTATTAACATATTGTTTTTGTGTTTGAAAATATTTTTATAATATTAAAAGGTGAATAGAGAATGGAAATAGAAAACAACACTACTTGAACATATTTTTTAGTTTTGCAAAATGGAAAACACAAACACATGTTTCTCTAACTAAACGCGTTTTCTAAAATTTTACTTGTTTTGTGGAGATAAAACTCCCCTCCCTTTTTTTACAAAACAAGAAAAAGGAAATGAAGAAAAATGTTTTCCAACTAAACGCAACCTAAAAATTTTAAAAATTTCCAATATAATTCATAACAGTTAAATCAGTTTCGCTTTTTTTTAAGTTTTAGTAAATATACTTGTGCGGCACTGTTTCTAATACTATCTGTACCATTTTCTGTCAGCTCCTCTGTAACATCGTTCGAGACAACAACAATATCATCAGCTATGCTCCTCTGTTTCTTATTATCAACCTCACCTTCATCAAGCTCCCACCGCGGAAATGTAACCACTTTAATTCCAGCACCACATCTCTTAATACCTCCAACTGAAGTTCCGGCTTCGTGTTCAAACATTTTTCTAGATACCTAGAAACACAAAACCAAACCCATACCTAGGCAATTTATCCAAGCACTCAAAACCGATAATCTACTTAAGAGGATAAGTAAATCAGCACTTATATAGACAATCCCAAACACCCTCTTAATGTCAGTTTCGAGATTAAATAACCAAACAAACTATACGCATCAAATTTGAAGAAGAACGGAAAGGTACCAACAAAACACAAACTGGACTACTAAAGCATCTAAAAAGCTGGAAGTCGAAAATGTAAAAAAAAAAAAAAAAAAAAAAAAAAAAAAAAAAAAAAAAAAAAAAAAAACTGAGAAAAATATATGTCACCTCAAATAAAAGCTCCAAAATCCAAATCCAGCTATGACACCATTTTCTCTTTTGTTCAAACAGTACCAATTTCTCTTTTCTTCAAACCCTCAACACCACTTCGATCATTCATTAATTTATGATGATGATTGATTATCTGGTAGCCTCCATCTATGATAAAATCGAAATAACGCACTCAAAAGCCTAATTTTAAGAACAAAACCCTAATTTCACAATTCAATTTTTTTTATAAATCTGAATATAAAGGACAAATTATTAGGTAAATAAAAATGCACCTGATGATTAAAATACCTTGAGTGATTATATCAACAACAAAACCCAGCAACAGAACCCAGGATCTCCTTTAGATAGTGTTTCATCATGTGGCTTCATCCTCGACAAATTAGTAACGACCCCCTCCTTTACCAATACCTGTTGAGCTGCTGCTTGAAAGAGCAAATTAGGGTTTCACGAAAAGGGATAATGTCTGTGGAATCTGGATCTCACAATACTTATCTACTGATTTTTTTTTGGACTGGATAAGAAGCAATGTTGATTACAGTATATGATAGGGCTTAAAACAGCCCAACAATTGGGCCGGGAATTTGGCGGGAAAACGGCGTGCAAAACGGCACCGTTTCCCTTGTGGTTTAATATAAACCTTAATATATATAATGCCTTGTGCATAATGGGGTGTTGGGTTTTGTCACCCTTTCAATTACAATAAAAAGGAAACACCCTTCAATCCTTCATAGGCCAAACATGGGTTGGACAAAGAAAATAGGCCAAGTGGTACCTAAAGTCGACTGGGCTCTGAAAATGACGTGAGATTGCGTCATTTGACGCTGTATTAATATATATAGTAATGCTCACTCAACTGGCCCATAAAACACGATTTCGTCGTAACTTTTCACAGTTTGGGCATCGGCCCAGTAAACAAATCAAATGAAAACTTGCAATTGGTCTATTTGATGTAGTGACACAGTCACCATGTAAAGATTATCTTGTATTAATTTTTTTTAAATATTTATAAATTTATGGCAAAATTGCATATATATTCCTCCCAAAGTGAATAATTGCATATATATCATTTGTACAAGTTTTTGATGCACATAGTACAATGGTTTTTATGCATGCTTTGGATATATATGCAATTATGCATTTTCGGAAGGATATATATGCAAAAACCCCATTATTTATTTATTATTAGAATAAATTGCAGAAATCGTCCTTGTGGTTTGCTAAAATTGCACGTATAGTCTCTGGTCTTCAATAAGTGCAGGCGGCCTCCCTGGTCTCAATATTAATTGTTCGTTTTGATCCCTGGGACTAACGACCGTTAGTCCCTATCAGTTAGTAGATAATATAAATTACATAAATGGTTCCTGTCTCTACGCTAAATTGCGTCTAAAGTCCTTATTTTTTTTCAAATTTTATTTTTCGAAAAATAAATTTTTCTGAAATTTTTTTTCGGAATTATTTTTTTTTTGAAATTAATTTTTTTAGAAATTTTTTTTTTCGTGAAATCATTTCTTTTTCCTAAATTTATTTTCGAAATTAATTTTTTTAGATTTCTTAATATTTCTGAAATAATTTTTTTAAGAAACTTTTTCCCACAAAAAAAAAACTTCTTTAGAAATTTTGTTCAGAAATTTTTTTTCCCAAAAAAATTAATAATAATAATAATAATAGGCCTTATTTATTTTTTGGAAACCGCAAAAATCATCCCTATCGTTTATGTTTTGGCATTAATCATCATATCCCTATCCAATAATTTAAATGACAGAAATACCCTCACGTGATATGTATGTGAGTTATTTAACGGTTAAAACTAACCACGTTAGTGTGAGGGGTATAATCTGCCGAATGTTTCACCACTCAGGAATGATTAGTGCCGTTAGTATCAGTTAAGGATGATTAGAGCAAAAAACTACAAACCAAATGGATGATTTTTGCAGTTTACTCTAAATTCTTTAATCCACCGTTCTTGTCAATACAAAGGCCAAATAACTAAAACCATTTTGATCAGTAAGCTATCGAAAATCCAAAGGCAAAACATATCAACACTTAAAATCCAGGTCGTACGACCCAATGTCCCACTTTAAATTCTTACCTACTGATTATCATAAATTCATAATGAATGACTACACATCTATGGTATGTTATGGTCACTTATGCATTGTGGTGGATACCCTATATCTCTTTAATATACCTTATCCAATGTTAATAGTTGATATGTCATTCTCATGTTTTCGAATAAGTTCAACGAAAAATACCAACCACATCTTAATTACCTCATAAACTCCAACAATTCAAATGTCACATCTCATTTTACACATTTATATATAAACCTTGTCAAAAAAGTTGAGAAACATATGTCGACATAGAAATCTTTCATTTAATACCCTCTATTTGATTAATCTTTTAGTGAATAAACATCCTTACCTAACTAATCCAAACTTAATTATGTAAAAAAATAAATCTCCCTTTCTCACTCTCTCCACAACTTAATTTACAAATACAAGCATCACAAGTTATTAATCACAACATTCCAATTAACTAGTATCATCATGCAACACTAATGATGTTATCGCCATTGCTACTATTAAAGCTACCCGACATTTCTTGAAATGTAGCCACTGTGTGCCTTGTTGATGATGATGGTGATGATTGTTGTTCGGAAGATGTTGAGGGTGTAGAGGTTGATAGGTTTAATGTTAAGGGCAATGGCGGTTCGAGGTTGTCATTTGTTGTGCTTAGATTGAGTTTGGCCATTTTGTTCGATGGGGGTATTGGGATAGGAGGCATTTGATTTCCTATGGTCTTAGTTACTTGTTTGGTTGTAGGTGCACGTCCAAGTGTGAGACTCTCTAGCCTGGTTGATGGAAAAGATGATATGGGGAACTTTTCCGGCTCGTATTTTAGATTTGATGGTAGCTTTTGATCATCATCCATTGACGAGGTCATGCACTGCAAGTCCAAGAAGAACATGAAATT
Source organism: Artemisia tridentata subsp. tridentata (assembly GCA_021014915.2). Taxonomy (NCBI): domain Eukaryota; kingdom Viridiplantae; phylum Streptophyta; class Magnoliopsida; order Asterales; family Asteraceae; genus Artemisia; species Artemisia tridentata. The sequence continues at coordinate 44,303,956 of CP139506.1, read as the reverse complement.
TAGTATGAAGTTGTGTAAATACAACATATTTAAAGTATACAATCACTTTGTGTACGTTAATTATATAAGCTAACTAAACTTGTTACTAAAATCAATAGCAATGCCCAAACATGGAAGATACACCGCTTGTAGTCATATCTATTATAGGTAACATGGACAAACGAAGGCAAATATAATTCACATGCATGAATATAGCACATTTGATGAAATGTGGATAATATTCTAATAAAAGTTGCAGAAACTATATATTCAATTATGTAAATTTTGTTTCTATCAAGATTTAATAATACATAAAAAAAATAATGTAGCAAAGTATTTACCGCTGAGAAATGATCGGGAGGACTAAAGATGTGACTAATTTCAAACCTAAACTTGTGTGTCAGTGTTTCATTAATTTGTGAAAAAGTAGTTCCTTTAGCTGCAACCAACAAGATACTGCTATGCAGGTTTAGGCATGAAATTAAACACATCTTTATGTCTCATTTCTCTTTAGTGCTGATACATTGAATCCAATCAATGAAAATCCAAATGAGTTTCAAGACAAATATTGAATAATTGATGCTATTTTAAGACCTACAAATTTGTGCGATGATTGTTTATCAACTTTTTCGTCTAATAACTATTTATAATATAATACAAATTCATAAAAGGATAAATAAATAAACTTGCCTGTTTAGGACTTTAGGTTATCGGTTTTCTGTATCAGATACTTTAAATTGGTAATGATAAAGATATCTCATGCTTAATCTATTACTCATTTTGTTTCAAAATAAATGTTCACTTTCAAATTGTGTAAATTTTTAGTAAATCTTATTAACTATACATTATCTATCAACCAAATATTATCCATATACACAAACTTTATTTTGATTGATTGAAGCACAAAATAAACATTTATTTTGTGACATTCAAAAATAGAAATATGTTTATTTTAGAACGGATGAAGTAATATCTTGATACATCACAAATGCATTTTCTCACTCTAACTCTGCACTTGATTTTTCAACTTGACATTCGGCTATATTTATATATTTTTTTTTTGGTAAACGGGTTATCCGGTAAAATATTATTACTAAAAAAAACAATTAAGTAGATTCGGCTACATTTTATACATGACTATCATTTTCCTTTTCTAATATATAAGTATAAATGAAAGAAGAAGAAAAAGTTTCGTTTACAATAACCTTTAATATTGTTGTTAACAACTAGCACATGAACTATTTAACAAAATCACCCGTAATCAATAACCACTTCGTACTATTTAATTTCTTAAATACAAATATAATTAAGTATTATCTTTATTAGTTACAGTTATGTACTCTTTTTATTAGTCGTCTAAAGGTCACAAGTCATTGTAGAAACAAAAGAAAGGAAAAAATTACGTAAAATATAGAGTCGGATGCTAGTTATGTCTTAGTATTAACATATTTTTGCGAAAATAGTTAGCTGTGAACAACAATCTAGAAGTTAGTTTTTAGCATTTTCCAAAACTTTTATTCCCACATAACACATTTTCGCGTAATTAGACAATCAAAGGTGGAGTAAGAATATACATGTAGACTTTTTTTTGTTCACTTTAGCTAGATATCTTATTCATTTTCTTAGATAATTGATATCAACAGAAATAAAAGATTTGAAGATTTGTGTGAAGCAACTCCATTCACACAAGTTGGTGGTGATCTTGGTGGCCTGGAAGAATCCAACCATCTATCTATGTCAACTTTTATGACCAAATGATAACAACAAATCATTTCATATTTCATAAGATATGAAATAAATTAAAATGATAGTATATGAATGGATGTAGTTTTGATTGGTTGTCATAAAAAATGTTTCACTTAAATAATATACTTGGATAAATATATGAAAGAAACTTGGCAATCACTTTAAATGCTTTGTCTATCATTTGAAGATAAAAACTTCTAAAAGTCTAATTAGTTGGTCAAGAACAAGTAAACAGCATATTGTACGAATTTCAGATCAATGTTACTTTATAATTATTATAGTTTGTTAAAGTACTAATTATCTAAATTCACCTAATATGTTACGGAGTATTTGTAGTTTATAGTTGACGCCATGTGCTAAGTTTCATTAAAAAGCTAGCAATGATTCTATAATACTACAAGATAACTTATCTTTCGTACTAAAAGCTATACACTAATAAATAAATCAATCAAGGATATCATTTTAAACTATTTATATCTTTTATAAGTTAATTTAGTATTGGCTAAATTTTTGTCTAAGGTTCCACTACCATATGATTCGCTTGTTTGCTTATTTCTAAAGCAGCCACTTTAAATATTTATTGAGATCTAGTCAAACAAAGTAATCAATATAGCGTTTTAGCATTTGATAGATTGATCACTTGTAAATAATTAATGCAACATTTATTAAACATTAATAATTGAATCACTTGTCAGATATATAAGTTAAGTATAGAAACAAATGTTAAATCCTAGATTGTGACATGTTAACTTTTAATTGTAGACTTATTATGTCGAGTTTTCGTTTCTCTAAGATATATAGGATGATGAAGAATATATACCGTATCAGTCGTGATGTCGAATAAGCTTGATCTCCTGCGACGCCTATTGTGATTAGTTCGTCGGAGAAAGTACTTTTGAGCATGACTAGCCACTTGAGTCGGAGTTCGTGTTTTCACAAAGTTTCTTGAAATGCCTCTCCAATCTCCTTTTCCTACGTTTTGTAATCCGATCAAAAACAAACTATGCTCCTCCTCCGTCCACGGTACTCCTAATCAACTCAAAGCAATCACAGTGACTAATTGGTAAATTGAATAATCACCTAATAGTAAATTTGAATATATATTTTTCGAACAGTTGTTTATCTCTTAAGGAAGATTCTATTCAAGTTATCCTGAAAGATGACTTTTTGACTCAAATATACGCAGCCTGAACATGTATTTTTGTGATCGTTTCGAACCACAAGTCATATTAACATACTAGCAAAATACTATTGGCAAATGATAAATCTCGAGTAATTAAATAAATCAACATCATACACCAATCGCTAAATATACACAAAAGAAAGTGAATGAAACCATTAATTAAAATACCTCGTTTCCTCTCTCGACTACGAGCCGAAGGATGAACAACATCATCAGACGCATATCCCGTAGCATCGAGATTTGAGTCTGGTGGTTGTTCATCAAATTGAGCTAGATTATTCATGCTAACACTCTTCCTAAATCCTCCACTTCCGCTTCCACCTCCTTCCATCAATCTAACTCCAAACAACATGATACTTTTACCTTGATTTCCGTTATTATTAACGCTTAACTCTCCATCACCACTAGTAGAATCAGACCATTTTCCAGGTTCGAATGCCATTGTTTTTTCTCTCTCTAAACCTAGAGAGAGAGAGTGTGTAAATGTGATTGGAGGAAATGTGGAAATGATAGGTGAGTTGTTGTTATATATGGGTATATTATTTTTGTTTTTTAGGGTTATTAGTATTAACAAAAGAAGTTGTACTCTACTACGTTGGTAATAATAGTAATAAGCATATGACTAAAATGAGGGTTCTGCTTAGATGCTACGCACGACCAATAGTTTGCATGTATCACTATTCTAGTTATAATCGTCACCTTTCTAAATGGTCTTAAACTAAACTTATATTAACATTTATATAGTAAAAAATATGACATGTCTTAGACTTTCTTTCCCTTTAGCTTGTTTTCCTTTTCTTTTTTTTTTTCTTTTTTTTTTTTTTTTCTTAAATGGTAACGTAATTTATCATTAAAATTTAAAAATAATTAGCAATGAGCTAAAAATAACAAAGTGTCGACAAAACGCGGTATGAAACCAAAGCTAAAGTCAATCTAAGTGAAATGTCTTTGTATAGTTTTATTTATTCATATTACGATATAAACTATTGAATGTAAATGGTTTAAAAACTTGACCAAGAAAATGGTCTCAATCCAAAGAGGATTAACAATTTGAGTTTTATTTGTTTGATTGTTTCCTCGATCACTAGTGTTAATTCTGTTTAACCTAATTAACTCATGTAGCTCGTTAGTATAAAATGTCATTAAATAACTTTATCACCCCAACTCATCATTTTAATAAATTAGACTATGTGTAGTGGTGTGTAAGAGAGGATGAGGCGTTTTGCGCCATGTGGCAGTGTGGGTCATGTTGGGGCTTGATAGAAAAAGTGGTGTAGTGGTAGTAGGGGCGTTTTGCGCCATGTGACACCCTTTTTATTTTTTATTTTTTTGTTTTTTTAATCACTAAAACATGCATTTACTTTGTTAACTTTATAAATGAATAAACTTTTACAAAGAGAAGTAAATGAATCATGTCATGGGCCCAAAACATCAATGAGCCAAAGCTAAACATAAATCTTTTGAGCATGTGTTTCTGTAAGTTTTTGTGGAACCCAACACCATTCTCCGATCTATATCTCCGGTAAGTATCATTCTCCGATCTATATCTCCGGTAAGTATCATTCTCTCCACACCATTGATCCATTTCTTCATCAAATACCACTAAATCAAATAGATTTGTATCCTCATTTTGAGCTAAATCAAATACCACTAAATCAACTTCTTTTCTTTCATCTTTTGTTCGAGACACATATATCCACAACCAAAGAATTAACCAATTAGAAACAAGGGGCAAGGGCGTGTTTATCTCCACGCTCAAATTTTTTTTGGCAAAACCACGCCCCTCGATTGTGGTTGTTTGGGCGTTTTCGGGCGTGAAAGGGCAAAAGAAAGGGGCAAGAACGCCCCATTACGGACGGTCTTAACATAAAAAAGAACGCTAGATGTAATTTATGAAGCAGTCTAATTTGACATGTTTTACATGCATATAAAAAACAACTGATGTACCAAGAAGACAAGTACATTGTATGCAAAATAAAGGCTATATTTCACTATCGAATTCAATTTAAATTATTATCTTGTAAACGTTATTTGTATAGAGAAAGGCTCACAACATATCATGACAGACATATGAGTTTAAAACCCGCCTTCTTCATATAATGTGAACAGGAAAAACATGATCCGTTTTCATGTTTATTATGAAAAAATGAAAATGAAAAATAACTATGAAACAATCAACATGGAGAAGTAGAGATTGTAAATTATTGTCTTTTGGACTGCAAAAGTGATTGGTAGTTAACTAATTTGTAGCATGACGATAATTCTTGTCCATGGAGACTAGTTATAATTATATGTGCAATTTAAAACTTGTTTCGAGTAATGTGAAAGGTTTATTGGCTTTTAAGCATTAGTGCCTTTGCTTAATGCTGTTGAATTTATTCGAGAGACACAAATCCTACTTTTATTCTATTCAACGTGATTAAACTATACAGTTTGCTAGAAGAGTAATTTGCTTTGTTATCGAATCTGCTTTTAGAAGTATAAAACTTAAAATATAGGGAGAATTGCATATATACCCACTAAAACTCAAAAACTTGCATATTTCCCCAAAATACAAGTTTTCAATGCATGATGTACAATGCAAATTAAGCATGTTTTGGGTATATATGCAAATATGCAAGTTTTAGTGGGTATATATGCAATTCTCCCTAAAATATATATATTTCCAACGGATTCATCTTTAAACAATTTGTTCAACAATAAGAAAAATCTTTAGACAATATATACATACTTTGTCTCGCTAGCAGGATCGACAATATTTGACTCAAATTCAGGGATGAACAAGAACTAAAAAAAGACCGGATGAAAAGAAATAATAATAATAAAAATAAATAAATAAATAACTTAAACCATAATATTAGACACGAGTTTTTGAGACCGGATGCATTTAGATACTATCAACATCTATATTCTAGAAAAATTGACACTACGAAGCAAAATTTCATCGATGTCTCATGACACTGCGAGACTCTTTAGTCTGTCACCGCTCCAATCGTCTATCTAAAGTTATAAATCACATAACTACAAATTCCAGATGTATTGTTGTTCATATAACTATATTTGTTTTTCTTTCTATAGTGTCCTTTTCCATAAAACAACTTTTTTGATAGAAAATCCTGAGCCATCACAATAGTTCATAAAAATCATGGCATAAAGAAAGGCCATGAAATAAAGTATAAGCAACTCTACGCCGTCAACTTGGAATATTCCAATATATTGTTCCATTTGAGAAATTGCCGATTCTTTATTGCTAAGTAATCACCCAATTTTTTTATTTACACAACATTAATTTTTATTTTTTTATTTTTTTTTTTTTTACACAACATTAATTTTTATCTTTGAATGTTTTACCTAAATAATCCAAAGTTTTTCTCTAAAGATTTTAGACGAAGCAAAATTACTAACTCGAAGTTCTACGCTTTTGAGCACAAGATTTTTAGGTTCGTGTCTTGTTTACGCATTTGAGTCTTTTCTTTCGACAAAACAAAAAGTATTATTAATCAGTTAGAGATCCGGTCTTTCCGAGTATGTACATCATGTTTTTCAATATTAGGATACATTGTTGCTAGCAAGTTATTGGGTAGTATACTTTTCAAAAAAAAAAGTTATTGGGTAGTATAAGCGTAAACACGATCATTATTGTCTTTCACATATTATCTTCGAGACAAAGTATCAATCAGCGTTGATGATCATCATTTCTTTTGCAAAAATTTATATCTCGTGGTTTCATTATCAAAGTATTAAGTATTACTGTACCATATAGCATCTTTCCAAATGTGGCTTTTCTAATCGTTGAGAAATATACCTTTTAAATTTTATTTGAATTTATATATTAATGGCATTTTAGTGGGTGGGTGTGATTTGTGAGGATAAAAGGGGCACATTAACCCCACCATTCAAAACCCAGTGTGGAGGGTGTGATAGTGGTTTTACCCTGACCACATCAGCTTTACGTCATCGAAAAATAATTCATTTATTTTTTCCTTCAATTTTTATTTAACTTTTGCAACACATTCTCTCTTTTCTATTAATTTTCTTTTTATTTTTTATCATTTAAAAATAATCCACTAAACACACAACTACCTAAAGCAACAAATAAAAGTAATTATTTCTCTTCAAAAAGAATAGTCCTTCGGCACTAGAGTCCCACAAAAGAAATTTTTTTTACTTTTCCTGCCATATGAGGATGGTTTTCCAGCTGGGAAAGAAGAAAATTAAGTGGTCACATGCCCTTTCTCGAATCCACACCCTTGACCCTAACATCTTATTACAAATCTTTTTTTATCATATCATTTTAAATTTCTATATATATATGGTTTTTAATCCATGATTTTGATGTTTTAGTGAATGGTTCTTGTCATTCTTGCCCCATTAGAAATCCTTTAAATACTTATAATACTTTTATTATATTACTTGGTTAGAAATAAAAGTTGTGCATAGACTTTTAGTGGTAGATATTTGAAGCTTAAATATCATATTCTCTCTTTTCTAGTTAGATGGTTTCTCAAAGAAAACATTATGTTTGCAGAGTAATATTGATCATTAGTGCTAGACGAGGTTCGATCATATGTAATGTAATTTTGTTTGATATCTTTAAGTTGTTATAGTTTATGAAATGGGGTCGTATAAGCTTGATTAAGTTTAGAAATAGCATTCATTTTCATTTTATCAACTAGTATACAAATAAAAGAAAGGAAGATCAACCACATTAAGTATAAAAAAGAGGATTCCTTTTTGCCAATTTTATCCCACACTTTAACATATATTATCACACATTAAAAGTCACAACAAAAGCACACACCTCTTTCCTTGCATCTAACATGCTTTTAAAAGATATGCTTTATAACCATAGTATTTAAAAGATGATATATTATGACTAGAAAGAAGAATTAGAACTAATGAGAATGTACACAAGTTTTATGACTTCTTGGGGTTATTTGTGTTTGTCTAAATAAAGTTTATCAGTCATCTAACATGAATTTATAGCTAATAAAAAATTATTTACTTATTTAGTATATTCATTATAAGTTAAAATTGTTTTAGTGGGGATAATTGTGTATATTTTGTGGGTTATGAAATAAGACCGAGTGTCCAAGTGCAGTGCATCTAGATTCTCACGTGCTACCAAAGAGCAAATAAAAATATGATCATTTAAGAATGAAACACGAGCCTCGCTAAATACACGTAAACCCATAACGTGTTGATGAATTGAGCCATTATATGATCGTATTCTAGTAAGTTGACTGTAAATATTCAAAAGTGAAAATGAATGGTAATATTAATATATAGTATGCATAACTCTCCACACGACAAGTTAACCACTAAAATGTGGCTTAGTGTCAAAAACTTTGTGACTATCATCACCAAAGTGCGAGACTTCTTAAGTTCAATTTTCGTTAAGTGTAGACAATTTTGAAGTGATTGCGTTGACCTTCAAAAAAATGAGGGCTTTAATTTAACCGGTTTGAGTCCGTTTGGCGGTGTGTTCAACCTTATGGATTAGTTGATCAAAAAATCAAATATCATGGTTAGAAAAAAATAAAAATAAATAAATAAATAAATAATGAAAAAAAACTCGCCACAAGTTTTTATTATACATGCATTTTTCAAAATTATTCTTTTTTTAGGTACTTTGTAAAGAGTTCTCATCACTAACCTGATGTTTACTCTTTTGGCAGGTGATCAATTGACTCAAATTCCCTACATATTCGTTATGTTTTCAAGACGTCGAATGAATTTGCTCTTTAAATTATGTAGCTACATTTTTATGTATGTTTATCCAAGAAACATAATCATACTTTTTGGCAGTAGTAATATCACAAAGAAATGATCGTTGTAATTAGTTATAAGACAACAACACCAAGATCCAATTTTGTCGGAGCGTAGTATGGGAGGTAGGAATGTAGTATCGAGAAACGAGTTCTTCATGATGTTCTAGAGATCGCAATTCCGAATCTTTGTTTTTTTATAAATGCAATACGATGTTTTACCAATGGGAAATTAAGATGGTAATAAAAATGTTGCTCGACAGTCTTTATTTTTGTAGCATTTCAAGTCAAAGTTAAGTGATAGTATTTGACTATTTTCCATAAAATGCTTCTCTTCATTCAAATGGTTATCAGGTTGTTTGGTTTATTTTGTTCGGTTATTTCAGTTAATTTTGTTTTCTGGGTAAAACCGAAAATTGTATAAAAACGAATTCAAATTTGATTAAACTGAACCTAATAACTAAAAACCGAACCGAATAACCCGAAATACTTAATTTTAATTATTTAGTTATATATTTATATAGATTTTTAGCAACAAAAAAAATATTCAAGCTTAAAAAAAATCTTATGTTTATACTATAAAAGAGTTTTAACGATTACTTTTGCATATAAATATATTAGAATATATATATTTATATGAATTCGGTTTTCGGTTTAGATTGACAAAACCATCCAAACCGAAAACCGAATATTTAATTCGGTCGTTCGGTTTTAACTTCGATTCTCACTTGGTCATAACTTTTCACAATCATCTCATTTGTTGAAAAGAAATGTAAACAAGGTGAAATGTAATTAATATATATATTAAATGGCATTCCATACGACGTCGTGTCATCTAATACAATTGGACCACATTTAAGTTAGCCCACCTTCGGCCCAAACCTTTGGCCCAAAATCAAGTTTCGCAAATTGGTAAAAAATACCCCTGAAGTTGACGACTATTTGCAAAAGTAGTACTTTTTCCAAAAAAATGTTTCAAAAATTGGCAAAAAATACCCCTGACATTGGCGACTCTTTGCAAAAGGAGTCCTTTTCCGGAAAAAAATTTTTTTTTTTTACCCCCGGCCTACTCTCTACTTAATAAAAATATCGTGCAATAATCAACGAAATAAAACAACGCGGCGGATCGTCGCCCACCTCGTTATCAATTATTTGTAATAATTTGACTCCTCTAATTGACTATTTCTATTGGGTGTACTAATTCGAATATCTCAATATCCTGGGTCAATATTGTGAATATACAAGTACAGGCAATTTTGATTCCAAAAAGCTATCTTCTTTGCTAATTCTCATGAGTGGTCATAGGAACCCAAGGTGCCAAGTACTTGTAATAATTCGACTCTAATTGAGCTATTTTTATGAATTTCATGCAAACTTTATGTCTTTAACGAATATAAAAATGTATTTATAAGGCACTAGCTTATAAGGTGCATCTCAAGCACTCGTTAATCCATTTTCTCGAGAGAGGGGAGGTGCCACCAATGAATCTTGGGGCTAATTTGTTTTTCCGTAGGGTTTAAGCCATTAAATTGCCACATACTTTCTCAAATTTATGCATATGGTACATGTACAAAATTTATTATTTTTATGGCACGTGAACTTTCATAAACCGGCTAATATGATACATGGAAACCTGTATTAGCTGCTAATATTTATTTTTTTACGTTTTCGTACGTTGTTATCCGTTGTTGTCCATTTTTACCCATTTTTGTATCTTTTGTACGTTTTAATACGTTTTCTACGTTTTTGAACGTTTTCTTACGTTTTTGAATGTTTTTTTATGTTTTTGTACGCCTTTGTACGTTTTTGTACATTTTCTACGTTTATGTACGTTATTATACGTTGTCATCCGTACAAAAAAGTATAAAACATATTAAACGTATAAAAACATGTGAAAACATATAAAAACATACACAAACGTAAAAAACGTCAAAGAAGAACTTATAAAAACGTAAACAAACATAAAAAACATCAAAAAAGAAATTATAAAAACTTACACAAACGTAAAAGAACATACACAAACGCAAAAAACACGTACATAAACGTGTAAAAACGTACATAAACGTATAAAAATGTACACAAACGTGTAAAAACGCACATAAACGTATAAAAACATACACAAACGTATAAAAACATACACAAACGCAAAAAAACGTACACAAACGTGTAAAAACGCACATAAACATATAAAAACGTACACAAACGTATAAAAACGTACACAAACGTATAGAACGTAGAAAACGTAAAAACGTATGAAAACGTACAAATTGTTCTAAAACATACCAAAACCTATGAAAATGTGCGAAAACAAACAAAAACGTAAGAACACTTATGAAAACGTATGAAAACGTATGAAAATGTAAAAAAAACGTATAAGTCGTACAAAAGCGTATAAAAACACAAGCAAATGTATGAAAACGTATAAAAAATGTGTGAAAAAGTACGAAAACGTATGAAAACGTATCAAAAGTACGAAAACGTAAGAAAACGGATGAAACATACAAAAACGTATGAAAACGGATGAAAATGTACAAAAATGTATAAAAAACAATAAATTCAGTACACGTATCATATGAGTACATTTGATAAAGTACGTGACTATTTAATGGCTTAAACCCTATCATATAAGTAAATAAAACAAAAACAAAACAAAACAAAAAAAAAAAAAAAAAAAAAAAAAAAAAAATTTGCCAAGTCACACTATCTAAAAAATTTAGGAGTTGTCAGTAAAAATGTGACCATATTAGCACGAATTGAAAAGTTCATGTACCATAAAAATAATAAATTTTGTACACGTACCATATGAGTAAATTTGAGAAAGTATGTGGCTATTTAATGACTTAAACCATTTTCCCTATTTTGTTAAGGCTGGTCATTGTAATCCACAACGCAAACTGAATTACCATTACCATAAAAAAATAGCTAAACCGTAGTCATTTTTTAATTTTGTCAAATGGGTTCTATTGTCTCTGACGAATCCACAAAAAAATTACTGTAGCTCAAAGGTTTTTTTTTTAATGAAGACAGGTCAAACCTATCGAGCTAATTTTTTACCTAATCAACCCATGTGGAACTTCTGTCCATCTACATGAGAGTGTTTCCTATTACACTTAAGAATGAGAGTGATAACATTGAAATGATATTGCATACAATATAGTGTTCACAAATCCCAATTGTTGAAAGGAAGTGTAGCAAGGTGTTACACAAAAAAACCTTTGATACATGGAAATGATACAAAACAGCATAAAATTTAACAGCATTATGCAATATCCTTGGGAATGACCCTCACGGTTAATCATGACTCAGTAGAAGTATAAATACCGTTCTCTAACAAAAATACCACCACCATATGTAGCACTTATTAGTTCAACGATAAGAGGACATTGCAAGGTCACAAAAGACGTAATTGGAAGGCATGTCAATGCACCTATTGGAATAAGCATCGACGAGTTACTTTGTCCAAACACAAGGAACAATGTTGCTCCAAAAGCTATGATCATTGTTGTCGTCGAGAGGAACAACATAGTGAGGCCAATAATCAGCTTCGTAGGTAACTTAAAAAGAAAGTCTTGTTCCGCAAAACGTGTGGTAAGGATCGATAAAAACATCAACAAGGACGTAACAGCTGTGAATAATGATATCGCATTTGATATAGCAAATACTGTGAACGCAATCTTGTTAGTGAAAATCGGTATCCCTGATTCCTGATTATTTCCACCGGGCACTGTTATAGCTGCTGCAAATACAATGGTGATAATGAGTGCGGCTGTAATTGTGTATGACTCGGCAGTTTTCTTTATCCAGTTCTCTCCTTCGATCACCAAGTCTTTATGTTTCTTGTAAATACCTCTTGAGGGGTTTCGTCATCTAAGTTCTTTTGTATCCGGTTAAGAGGACATACAAATTTTTCAACTTCCTAAAACATTACGATATATTAACTTTGATAGATATATATCAATATGTCTTAAGAACCTTATGTATCTTGAATAAAAGTCAAACTTCAAGTCATTAGTTAAAGTATATTACCTTGAACCATTGTAATTCGCGTTGAACTTGCAGAGCTGCCCCCGATATTAGATTCAATTTGTTAGTAGGTGCTAATCTTGCAGCCAAATGCAAGAGGTTATTCCCAAAAGAGTCTTTAATTGTTTTATAAATATTCTTGTGTTCGCTCATTTCGTATAGTAGGTTGTAAATCTTCTCTGAACGACTGATCACAGAATATTGAATAAAGTTATGACCATCTTCATTGGTACTCCAAATTGCATCAGGAAAATACGCCATAATACATCTAATAAAAGTGGATGCATTTCTTCTAGTGGCTTCAAAAGTCGAAGTGGTGTAATACTGATGATAGGTGTTGGAGTTATCTTTAGTATGTATCATATAACATACATGTGATAAAAGATTTGTTGCATCTTCATGAATCTGAATCGTATCTTCAAAGAAAGGACGTACTGCAACATAAAGACAAATACAAATCTCACACAAATAAGTAACTTTCTTTCTCTTACATTTTTTGTCATATAAGTATTGCAACTTTTGATGTTTCTTACCAAGCACCTTAACGAATTCGTAGAACATAATTGCGACACTGAAATAGACTGCAAGATGAGATGATTGTCAGAGTTGTGGAGTTATGATGTTACGGTCCAACCAGTGAGTTACAATAACAATAATTAGTGTCTCCAATTAAATATATCCATGCATATTAATGAAAAAAGTTCATCTTTCCCGCGGTCTTCTTTATAGGTATCTGATTTAAATAATCATATTATAACATATTAATGAAAAAAATTAAAAAAATCCATGCAACTATTCTATGATAAAATGTGATTTATTTGGAAGAATTAGTTTTTTACAATTAAGTCATAAATTGTTATAAATCAATTGTACCGTAATTATTGTACTCGTATAATCATTAAATGTAAGAGATAATCCAAATATATAAAAAATAATCGCATAAATAATATATGTGATTAATTATATCAGAAGAATTATTTAGCTGTCAAATGGCTTATGTCCAATGATATTCCTAGTTATATGAGAAGCTCTCCAACCAAAAAGGTTGTGAGTTCAAGTAGTGTTAAGGACATGTTAGATAGTTATTTAAAATACTATCTTAATAAGTCACACGAAAATAAAATAAAATAAAATAAAATAATAATAAAAAAAGTTTAATAGTTATACCTTCTCATGAGAATAGACATACTTATATAAGCTTAAACAATATAGAAGAGAGTTAAACATGAATAAATAAAAACCTTTCATTGTAAGAATTAAATAAAAATTAACTCAAATTTGTCCAAAAGAATCCGCAATAAAGTGAAGATTTGGGATTATAACTCCTTGAATTTCTTTCTAAAAGTTTATCAAAACAATTGCATAGTATTTTTTTACACTATTTAAGGGAAAATCATTTAAAAAAATGTAACTAATTTATCACGAATTATGGTTCTATGTAGCCTACTAATTATTTAACCTTTATATAACTTACACTTTCGTAAACTTTTATAAAGGGTTTATGTTTGTAATGATACAAAGAATTCGTAATAAGGAAAAAGTTTGAAAAATAGGAGTTTAATACGAGTAGTAGTTTGGGAAATGAAAATCGCCTTCTTTTGTTTAAGGAATTTTAAATAAGAAGTTGAAAAGCTTATCAAATTCTTCTCTTTTAATCTTATTTAATGTTAATCATCTCATGACGTACCTGTAAAAGGTATTATAACAAAAACAATTAATATCTTTAAAGGTCGGGCACCACGTGACAAATTCTGATAGTTCCAAAGTCCGCCACGAGTAGGTGCGTAGGGAGCAAGTATCCTATGAAACTCTTCCCTCCAACCTGAAACGTAGATAAAAAATTGGCGTACATGAACTTTAATTTGATTAAATGAAATATATATAAAAGAAACAAATTCATTACCTCTTTCCCAAAAATTGAGTTCACGTGGAAAGTTTTGAGCTAAAGCCGTCAACACAGCATCACTATCGGAAAGTATGGCATCGGGGCTATAAAGGATTATCTTTTTTGCTAAGCCTACATATTTCAGAAAATTAGGGGTATATAAAATGACAAGCTCATCACACTTTTGAAGACAATGAATGATACTTACGAAAATCTTGACAAGAGATAGCAAGAACGACAAGATCCTCGCCGCTTTGACCCGCACAAAGATTGCCATGCCCATGTACTTTCATGTGGTCAAACAAACGGTGAGATGTCCTGATATGCATATTGGAAATAGATAAGGCAAGTGGAGTGTGACCCTCCTTGTCTTTGGCTTTTAACAATTCTGGGTTTCTTTGCACCAAGATGTCGACAACTTCAGTGTTGCCACCAATAGCAGCAACATGAAGAAGAGTACTTCCATCTGAATTTACCAAATCTAGTAGTGTGTTGTCTGGCGGTGTCATTTCCAACAATTTATTTAATAATTCATGATTCTTGGTAGGAGAACCCACTGCTACATGGAGTACTGTGTTTCCATTATTCGTGAGTTTGTCCCAGGGATTAAGACTAACTTTTTTTAATTGGTCTATTACCCAAGTTATATCTCCTACTAAAATCCCAGCATAAAGCAATCTCTTATTCGTTAATTTTGTTTCTACACGATCAAAATTTTCAATTTGGTTGTCTTCTGTTGGCTCGTCTTTTGATTTTGCATCTTCAGATACTGTTATCACTTCTATTTCTGATTCTGCTTGTCTTGACGTTAATTTTGTTTCTACATGATCAAAATTTTCAATTTGGTTATCAAGGTTAAGAAAAACTAAAACGTAGAAGATATGCGTTCTAATTTAAATCACCGGGATTTTCCCTAAAAAATACGGTAACTCGTCTGTTAAACTAAATTAAAATTATTATAAAATTAAAAAGCCTTTTTTTATCAATACTTGTCAATTTTTGTTGTTCTGTGTAACTTTTTTTTTTTTTTTTTTTTTTTCTAGCACAAATTTTCAAATTTTGACTTTTATTTGTATTTTATTACCATTTTACCTTCGCATTTTTTAAGCACCTTGTTAATATCGAAAGGTAAAATGACCATTATACATTGAACCAAATACAAACAAAGATAGAAATTTGAAAGGTTTGTGTTTTAGCAGCAAACAAAAAAATAAAATAAAATAAAATAAAATAAAAATAAAAAATGTTACACAGAACAACAGAAATAGACAAATTAGATACATTTTTTTGTTATTACCCAAACTAAATACTACATTAAACTAATATCAAAAACGTTTCTCTAGGCAAAGGGGTGTAAAAGTGCAAATACGGAGATATACGGCCAATTGGTGTAAGTGACAACAACTACATTCCTCTACGTGACTTTCTCTATATCAATGTCTTTGTTGTAGAAGATTTTTGCATTAAATAACCAACGTTGTTTCAGTAAATAAACCAGATCGAGATGGTCCTAGTAGATCATTGCATATGTCTTTGACTTGGTCAAGTTCAAAACATACTACTAGTATTAGAGAGCACCGGGCAAGCCATTCATTGTCGATTAAATAAAAATGGAATAAAATATATCATCATATTAACTAATCAATCGTCATGTCATTATAAGTTTAATGAGAACTACATGATTTGGATCATTTATTTTAAATCACAAAATCAAACAAATAAAACTAAGATTAGCAAATGAGAGACTGTACATATACCTGCTGCTTGTTCACCAATCCAAGGACCATAACTGCGTTGCAGTTCATCCCATACATCTTTCGCAGTGAAATCTGTGTTCTTGTGTTTGGGTTTGAGACGATTGACAACCTTCTTGGCTACCCCGTCAGAAAGTGAACCAAGAATCCAACCTTTGACAAGGGAATCTGATGCATCCCATGCCTCCATGTCTCCCTCTTTCTCCTTCCCATTCCCCGCAGGACATGGGAACTGACCGTCGATGAAACCATACATATGATGACTCTTTAAGAGACATAGAATTTGTATTTCCCACACATTATACGTATCCTTACCGCTCAGCTTCATGGTAACGAAATTTGGGGCAATGACGGAAGGGTATGGATATGCTTCACCAACATCCACTATGAAACTTGGATTCGAAGTTGAAGCTGCATTCATCATCTTGATCTTAGTTAAAATTTGTATCTTTTTTACTTTCTTTGTGTCAATCCTCCTTCCATCTTCTTACATATTTAAACTAAAAGATGAAGTAACTTAATGTTGACAAAAGCCACGTTAGGATTCCTTGCTTCATGAAGCATGATTGGGATTCCTTTCTTGGTTGTGTTCAGACCCGTCAAGGCATGCAAATTTTAGATACACTACGGTGGGCTCGTAAAGAAGTCTATATGGTGTTTGATGGCAGATTCATAATAATAACATTTCTAGTTATGGTTCTTCCCTTTCCATCATATTGGTAATTTAGTGTATGTATATTTTGGAAGGGATAACTTTGTAGTTGTATTTGGTTTTATCATTTCGCTCTTCTCGTATATTTAATAATCTATTTCTTATAGATTTAGTATATTAGGGGTTCGAGTGGTATAAAAATCGTATAAATTTTGGTCTCTTCGATTGTGGTTGTTTTATATATACTTTGTATTTGTTTCATTTTTATTGATTATAATAATCTGATGTATTTTAGGAAGAAGAAGAAGAAAAAAAGAAGCATGATTGGTCAATAAAAGTTAAAATTGGATACCAGATTGATCAAAATTGGTGGTGTTGCATTGATGAAAAAAAATAAAAATAAAAAATTTGCTAGATGGGGAGAGCCGGAGAGATATATATGTTAATTCCTTTGTTTATACCTTTCTTAAATTCATATTTGCTTCCAGCGTCATTAGATTCCATATACCATTCTAACATTCTTGTAATGTTGGATTTGTTATCTCTCTATACTTGTCCAACAATGAAAGCAATGGCTATGTCACAATTTCATTGGAATCAAAATGCCACAGCCACCATATGATAAAACCCATTGAACATTAAACAAAAGATATTGTACAACATATCTTAAACAATTTAAACATTAATAAAATGAAAAATATAGTAAGAATTAAGATGCCCGTATTTAAACACCACCAAATGGTCTAATGGTAAGGTTATTAGTTTCGAGTTATAAAAGGTACCTTGCTAGGTATGTATATTTGGAGGTGGTCATAGAAGAGCCGGAAACAATCCTAAGATTAACCCGGTGTGGCCGCATACATCCGAGTGAAAAAGTACATGCTTTTATATGTGAATAAACAAACACATGTCACAAACTAATGACTCTTTTTTACACGCTTTCAAGTGTCAACCTATTTCTTTTGATGATTTTACAATTCATACCATACCCTGTATTCTGAATGCACATACAAATACAAATATATTACTCCGTATAAAAGAATACAGACATTGAATCTGCAACTTACCATACACAAATTCAATATAAAAGATACCAATTTGTAAGTATAACATACTTAAATCTGCAGCTAATCATTCACAAACTAATATACTTAAATCTAACATACAAAACATTATTCTTCAAACTTAATCTTCCACTATTCTTGAACAATTGGACCAGACTATCTTCTTGTAACTTTTGTCTTCAACAAGCTCCTATCTTTTGTCTTCAACAAGCTCCTAAACAACGAGAAAGAAAACCAAAAATTATTTTGCATCTAGAAAAATATCAAGCAAAGTATCCCACAAATCAAATTATACATCCTTAAACATCACAGTCAAGACAAGTAACTGAATCGCACAACAAAATGACACTAGTCTTTCTTGCAACAGTTACCATATTAAATCACAAGCTCGTAGTAGCTATGGTATTATCTAAGAGAAATTGCATGTGCTGTTATTTGCAAGGCAGGGGAAAGCAAATGAACAAGTATCACTAGATTATTATTATCGCTGGTCCAAAGACCCGATGGTATTTATTTATAACCTGTTTGCTAGTATTGTGCAATCATAGCTACATCTGAATGAATCAACCTAGGAGGGTATGCAAGCCTCACAGTCACAGATCATGCATCTTTTATGAGAACCCAACAGTACAAAGTCACCTTTGGCTAGTAAATAAATACGGAATATATGTAATCCCAATATACATTTTCAGTAATGCAGTGCAGACTTTACAATGTCACATGAATTCTTGAATCAAACAGATTGCCAAGCTACATATTAAACACGATAATCACAATTAATTAAAACATACAAATCCATGTTTCTAATACATATAGTTCACATCATTGTGACAGACTTGATCTGTGTATCAGAAACCATAGTTACATTAATATCCTTTTTATCCTTTTGCTTCTTCTTCTTAGGACTTGGCGTTACATCTGATGATGAATTAAAACTCAAAGCAAGTTATTCTTGTTTTATTTTGTTTATTGTAAATCTGATTGTTATGGTAATTTACAAAAACACATAAATTGATTTTCTTGGGATGATTCCATTGTTCTAAATTAAATTCTTCATCTAAATTAGTTTTCATGTGAATTGCAATTATAACAGCGAATTTATTGTCATCTAAACGAGACCCAAACTCTCTTTCTCTCCACATTGGTTCTAAGTCCTGACAATTGGTATAGTTATTATTATCTAATTGAATTTTACTCATCTCAACATGATATATCATTTTCATTTCAGAAAAACTAGAAACATCACAAACTAAGCAATCGGTTCATGCAAATCACTGTAGTACAACTACCATTGCAAAAATAAAAATTGAAAGAGAAAACCTTGTTTCCAGATTATTACGAACATGTTTAAGAAGAGAAGGTTATAAATGTAATATAACATCAAAATGACTAAACCTTTGTCCTTCCACCAAGCACTCCATCCCATCCCAAGCAGCAACATCAAAATGACTAAACCTTTGTCCTTCTTGAATCAACTCACTAAACTTTTCAATTTTCTCACGTAAACCACCACACCATTCACCAATCTTATTTATGAAACCCTCAATTTCAGCCTCTTCTTGCACAAAAAGAAATTTGAAGCAATCTTTCACCTCATTAGACCCGCAAATATCTTTTAGCAAATCAAAGTTTGGAGTAGACACCATTTTTTTTTTAATCCAGCTTTCAAACAAAATTTGTGAGATGTAAATGAAAACTATGGACACATGTCCATTGCTTAAATACCCAAAACATATAACTATAAATAGTGACAGCAACTAGATTAGAACAGTACTCATTTAACTTACTAATACACCCCAACCACACATTTTTGAGCCTAAAGCTGCATACACCACATGCAATCACTATATACCAGTCTTACTTTACAAAAAGAAAATCAGCATAACATTGACTAATACTATTGTCAGGCTACCATCTATTTCGGACACATCAAAATTCAAATATCGAAACAAAATTGGAAAAAAACAACACAATAGTCACCACGACCAACAAACTACTCTCATAAAAAATAAACAAGTATAAATACGCCTGCTCAAATCGGATTGAACTTTTATACTTTATTTACGATAATACAAACCACCAGCATACCTTCTCTGAATCACGCAACCACATTCTCAAGCCTTCTTTTGACACAAAACTCCTGGCATTCCATCGACCCATCGCGTAGAAATGAATAAACGTTTTGACACAAACGAAGGAAGCATCCCAGCGTTTAAAAAACCCTAACTTTTCTATACGATTTATCCCCAAATTAATAAATAGGCCAAAAGCCCAAACCAAACCCTACAATAATAATACCTAAAGCCCAAAAAAAAAAAAAAAAAAAAAAAAAAAAAAAAAAAAAAAAAAAAAGCCCAACAAAATAAAACCCAACAATAATAACATACAAACATTTTTTTTTTCAAAAAAAAAATAATTATAAAAAAAGATACATATACAATATATATATATATATATATATATATATAAACTTTTCAAAACACTCCCGTCGCAACGCGGGCTACCCCGCTCGTTAAAGATAAACACTTGATAAAGTATCTAATTTGGCACAAAATTTTCTAGTACATATCAAACTTTTTAATTTTTATATTGTATGTAGCTAATTTATTAATCATACCCTCATACTACTTATAAACACGTGAAAAAACAAAAACACTCATGTTTTTTAACACCACCAACACTCATCGTTTTCTTCTCCGTCCTATGTCAGCCATTTTAACACTGAAGTTTTATCCTCTCCGTTGTACCATCGAAAATTAGTGTTTCACCGGAATCCCATATTCTGGCAACCTTTATCAAATGTGCTTTATATTATGTTGTGGGTGTGGTTATGGTGGTCGAAGTTATATGGTAACTATATTCTAGTGTCTTTGTATTTTTCACGTGTTTATTAGAAGGATCAGAGTGTTTGGATATAAGGTATTGAGCAAACTAGTTAGTAAAATATTAAGTAGTGATTAATTGGTTTTTAGTACACACAATTAAAAAAATAGCAATTTAGTTACATACAATAAGAATATTAGGAAGCCAGTTACATACAATGCGAAAATTAAATCAAACATACAATAGAATTTTGTGACAATGTATGATGTCGGATATATTATGACTCGTTGCATTATAACTTTGTTAAATGTTGTTTTTATGAACATGTTGCAAGCATACGAGAATTCTAAACAGTAAACTACAAGAAACGTACATGTGAATATAAACTACAATAGTATTATATTATTTTCTCTATTGTTTGCATTACTTTATTTTTGGGAGGTAATTCTCGTCATGACTCGACCCGACCCGATATAGCGATAAACAGATTTGCGTTGAGGATAAACGAGTTTGAGTAAAAACATGTCAATCAGTAAACCTGTTTAAATATTTAAGCCTTTAGAAAATAAATATATATAACTTTTACTTGATTTTGAATTTCAATTTAAATACGTTTTGTTATGTACTTGATATTGATTTAATTCAAACTTATAACTTAGTTGACTCATTTGAGATTTAAACTCGTTAGATTTGTCATTATCTAAATCGTTAATATCATTTTGGTATATTTATAATGGTTGATTGTCAAGTCACCAACATGCTAACCCGCTTGACCCGTTTACTAAAACAGATTACGCGAGTCACAAATGGGTTGAATGTATTGCGCAAGTTCATGTTATGTTTAAGCTTTCCGACATGATTATTGCGCAAGTTCATGTTATGTTTAAGTTTTCCGACACGATTAATAAACGTATTGTGGTTGGGTTAAGGTAAAGGCGTAGAAATTTCATTTGTTGTAGAAATTACATTTGATGCACGTTACGTTACTAGACTAGATAAGCAATTGAAAACTGTGACACGCATAACAACTGGGGTAAGTTTCACTTCCCTTTTGCACATTGTCACAATAGCAATGGAAGCACAACCCCAGAAACAATATAAGCTTACTTTTCACTACACAATATGCCAACTTTTAACAGCTTATTAGTCCCATAGTAACTTAAAAAACAGTCCTAACCACCACTTCAGATAGTCCTAAACACCTCTTAAGGGGGCGTTAATTTGGATAATCTTATTGTCACGCCTTATAACAGTGGAACACCAAATAAGGCTACCAGAAAAAGAAAAATCTTGTAATTCAGAAATTTACAATCAAATGAATTCAAATCACAACAAAATCAATTAAATAAAAATAAGCTAGGGTTTAGTAAAAAGATACCCCCTATAAACAGTAAGAGCTTCATGATCCCAATAATCTCTAGGACGAACAATGTATCACTTGATCGGAGAAGCGGTAGTTGTTGGTGGTGGTTGGGAAGAAGATCGGGCAGCAGTGGTGGTTGTTGACGGTGGTGACCACCTGTTGTGTTGAGGATGTGGTGACCCGACCCGAACTCGACCTGAATCCCATAAAGTTTTATAAGGTACTCCTTAAATTAATTGTCCACTTTCCTTATTTAGTAAAATCTAGAGAATCTAGTGGAGGAATATTCCATTTTAGTGGTTGAAAATTAAAGTGGCCCCACTTTTATTAAACTTTGTGTTTTCTCTCTCATGACAAATAAATTGAGACGGAGGGAGTATTATTGGTTTGAAGCTCGTCAAATTTTGAAACATCGGTCTTTTGTATAGATAGACCACTTCCAACACTTAACTTAGCTTTAAAATTTAAGGCATGTTCAGCTTTAACACACTCACCCTTAACTCAGCTTTAACACACCCAACAATAACTCAACTTTAACACACCTTAACTCACCTTTATATCAAATATTTTCAAATTCAACACTTAACTTATAAATTACTTCATTTTTAAAAAATATAACATTCATCAAAAAACATAACATTACATACTTAATAATTCTAGCCGTGAAATATGTATCCCCGTGAAAATTGCAATAACAAAATGCCAACATTATACCAAATAACAATTCAATCAATCAGACTAGTCCAACACACGTGTCCAATAACATGAAGATATGATTCAGCCCGAGCCCAATAGATAAACCCAATCCAATCTATTCTTAATACTCGTATAAATCATATAACTCAAATGGTCTCATTACATCTTAAACCTAAATCACATACAGTGACAAATCCACCCCCTATTCTTCACCTACCTTTTACTCTCAATCTTATCACAATAAAAAACGATCTCCATCTCCATCTCACTTTTCAATCACATAAACCCAGTCATCAATTATGTACGAATAATAAATCACCATATCTCTTCAAAGCATACGAACAAAACAAAACAAAACACGCCCTTCCCTTTTTTTCTTGGTTTAGCACGGATCAAGAACCCACGATGAGCAGAGGATTTTTTACTACAAGATCTTTAAATAAGGTCTCTGGTTGGTGTTAATTACTCCCTCCGTCTCAAAAAAAAAATCTTTAAAAGATTATGGGCCTAAAGTGTTTTTTTTTTTTTTTTTTTTTTTTTTTTTTGAAAGTAACGGCTACAAAATGTGACGTTGAAGGGGCCTAAAGTGTATTTTTTTCACCCTTAATGCAGCGTTAAGGGTTTAACGTGGCCCTTAACGCTGCGTTAACGCAAGGCACACCCAACAGTTAACGCACGTTAACGTGCAAATAACGTCCCATTTTTGCCCCTTAACGCGAGTTTGCCTACTCCCGTTGGGAGTGGTCTTAGAGTTGGTAATTCAGTGTATGTATACTTTTGGAAGGTATAATTTTATAGTTGTATTTGGTTTTATCATTTCGCTCTTCTCGTATATTTAATAATCTACTTGACTATTTCTTATAGTTTTAGTATATTAAGGGTTCCGAGTGGTATAAAAACCGTATAAAGTTTGGTCTCTTCGATTGTAGTTGTCTTATATATACTAGCACTTTGTATTTGTTTCATTTTTATTGATTATATAATAAGTTGATGTATTTTAAGAAGAAAAAAAAAAGAAGCATAATTGGGAGATTGCAAATATTCTTTTATATATATATAAAGAAATACTATAATCATTTCAGAGAAAAAAAAAAGTTTTTGAAGAAATCAAATTAGACCAATAGAAAATTTGTATTTTGTTATGTGGCAAAACCAATCCACGTAGTTGGTCAATAAAAGTTAAAATTGCGTACTGGATTGATCAAAATCGGTGGTGTTGCCTTGATGAAACAAATAATTAAAAAAAATACAAAATTAACTTTGCTAGATGGGGAGAGGAGAAGTATATGTGCTAATTCCTTTATTTATATCTTTCTTAGGGGGGAGGGAGTGGTTTCACCTATCCCTCCCTTTACCAATTTTTCACATCATCAATACCCAATAAAAATCTTTCAACTAACACTTCACCAATTCACCCCAATTTTCACCAATTTGGTGGCATTGGTTTCACCTAATCACCTAATTGTCACATCATCTTTTCTTTTCCATTTATTTTTAATATATAAAACCACCCACAAAATATATAGTTAAAAACTTAATACATTACATTAATAAAAGTCCACATAAATAAAAACATAAAACATAGAACATTACATTAAAATAAAAGTCCACATAATAAAAACATAAAACATTAAACCGACAATCTAAAAATAAATTTTCCATCCGTTCTTCCTCCCAATTTCTCGCTTGTCGTTAAGAACGGCTTCCAAGTGCTCGGGGTTGGTAATGTGATCATGGGGCTCGTAAAAAAACTTCATCTCGCGCTGTCGGTTCCTGAACTTTGCCCCGTCGAGTTGCGCCGCCAACAAATCCGCCGCCAACTTGTCCTTATCGCGTTTCTCGTCCAAATATTGTTGCTTCTTTTTTGCGTACGAGTTAATGTCTTCCGCGGCACTTGAGATCGAAGAGGAGGATGCGCCTTGCTTTTTCTTTGACTTCCTTGAATCCCACGAAGGGATGGGGTCTTCATTCATGTCGGGTATGATATTTTCGTTGCTTGCGGATTCATACTCTCCCGACTTTCTTTTGCTAGAGTTGCTCGACCCTCCAACTTGTTGAAAACAATCTTGCTCGAGCCACTTGTCATGGCCTTTCACAACATCCCACGAAGCAACATGACCGAATCGTTTTTTTGTTTTTGTTTGGTAATCGGCCAATGCAATCTTCATCACATCCAAGTCGTTACACCCGCTAGCCTTATCTCTTCCTCTTTCTCACTCGGCAAAAGCTACCGCTCCTTTTCTTTACCGACTTTCACCGCCCCACTCGCGGCGGTGTTACCGCCTCACCGATCACTTCACCGACCCACTCCTTCCCCCCTTAACTTTATCTTTGCTTCAAACATCATTAGATTCCATATACCATTCTTGTAATGTTGGATTAGGTATCTCCCTATGCTTGTTTAACAATGAAAGCAATGTTTATGTCACAATTTCATTGGAGTATGGTTCTTTTCATTCACAAAATGCCATTGCCACAAATCCACCATGTAATAAAACCCATTGAACATTAAACAAAAGATACTGCACAACATATCTAAAACAATTTAAACATTAATAAAATAAAAAATATAGTAAGAATTTTGATAAGAGAAGATGCTCGTATTTTAAACACCACCAAATGGCCTACTAAACTTTGCACTAAGTGAAAAAATGAAATTAAGCACAAAGTTGACACCTCTCATACATATCTCGTAAGTGTCATCTCGTATTTAAAATGAAATAACACTTACCTAATCATCACATCCAATGTTGATCATTAATTAAGAAACATGCCGCCATCATCATCTTCATCATGAACATGTAATAACCTGTATATGTGTATAATTGTATAAATGAGTGGCTTATTATAGAGTGATCACATGTAGCTTTTAAATTAGAACTTTTACAAAAAAATAGACCAACCATTCAGGTGCGATGTGGTTCTTCGTCACTACAGTATCATTCTTTTATAAACATGAAAAGTACCTACATATCACGTTTGATTAATTATCCAATAGCGCTAAGGGTGGAGGGAGTCATAATCTCCAACCCTCCGACCCTCCCAAAATTACCCAATCAAATTCCTCCACCTCATTTCAACCCTCCAACCCTCCATTCAACCTTTTTTAGTGGCGCACATCATTCTCAACCCTCCCAAATCCTTTTTTAAACATTCATAATTTCTCATTCAAAATTATAAATTTGCAACATTAACCCTTCCAACTTATAGTAATACTAAAGATAATACTTCTCTCACTCTCTGTATATATATAGTTAGATTTCTTTCATTCTTTAACATAACACAAAGTACAAAATACACATTCAATTTCTTTCATTCTTTCTTCTGCTACATAACACAGCACACACTTTTGTTTTTTAACAATGGCGGGTATAGTTAGAGATCAGTTCATTTGTGACTTTTGCTTCAAAATATTCGGTACAAAGAAGATGCTTCGACTGCATGTTTCTTGATAAGGTTATAATATTCCATTCTTGTAACAATTTATTATAATTTGTTCAATTTATGAATTGGGTTTTCTTATTTGGTTTGTTTGTTTGATTTTATCAGAAACCCAGAAAAAGGGACTAAAAAAGTTTTTTTTTTTTTTTTTTTTTTGCTCCACAGCCCCTCAACGGCTAAAAAAAAGTTTACAAACACACCCTTAAACCGTTGTTTGAATCTTCCACGCTGCGAGTTCAAAGCTCGCTTGAGCAACCCGCTTGGCCAACTTGCAGGATCGGCGGCGGTGTTCCCGCTGAGCTCGCCAGCTCGCTGGGCTACCCGCTTGTCCACTCCTTCCTCCCTAATACTATACCTTGAAAAGAAATAAAAGAGATAAACATAATTTTATTGACATTTCATCAAACACTTAGTGTGCATAACTTTAATTAACAATTTGATACATTGGAAGTTAAGGCTGCTTGTACAATTATTATGCCACAACAAGCAAAATGAAGAGGCAAATTTATATAAGCCACAACCTGCATTCTCTCTTTTTGCTCGTGCTATGGCTTTGGTTACTGCTGCCCATAAGGTTAAGTTTGTCCATGAATGTAGTTTAGATAAATACTGTTTCATTCGAGTTCAAACTCATATGAGGTTACACATCGTTCTCTGATTCTTACATGCAACAAGAACTATTTAGGAAACACTAATTATACCTGTGACTGCTATAAATTCTAAATAGACATTATAATTCTATAAACTTAGCCTTTATATCTATGTTTCAGAATATAATATCATTCAAAGATATCTATTTATCCATCACATACTTAATTCATAGAAACCACATACTTATAAATGGGCCGATGTGCTCGTATAGTCTCAAACGGGCAAAACAGGCCGGAAGTCGCATAAACTCAATTCTTAATTCATAGAAACCACCTAAATTGCTTTTAGGGGGTGCTTGAGATTGTCTATTGAAAGTGCTTATGTGCTTATAAAGCACTAAAATAAGCACTTACAGACAAGGGCCTGGCCCAGAGTCGTGCATCGTGGCTCGAGGAACAACAACAGCCAGGTAGACTCTTCGAGAAGCTGGATCCACCTGCACATCATCAAATTTGAGACCTGTTTCAAACTTCAAGCAAACATCTTCAACATATGTTCTCACAACAGTGCTACCTGCACACATAAAACGAACAATCAAAAACTTAAGGTCAATACACAAACACAAGTCGACAGACACAAATGCGAAGAAGAATACCTTCAGCATATGACTTGTCCTTATGCGAGTGTCTATCACTCCCTTTCAACCTGTTGGAATTATATAACATGACAATGCATAAATATAAACAATAAAAATCAAGTAATCATGCGGAAGCGTATAGGATCATATAACATATAAATTAATTAACCAAACATAAAGTATGCGTACCTTTTGATTCTAGCTAAACAAGAATCAACTTCAAGCAATTCTTCAATCAAAGAACCCTAATTAGGGTTTATATGGATTATAAGAATTACCCCTTACCGTTTTGTAATTCAATACAAGATTCAATCAATAGTGTGATTGAATCAAGTTCTTGTACACACGTACTATAACAAATTAAAGTTATGCTAGTAATAAGAACACACAATGTTTTGTTTTTGTAAAACCAAAAAGTCGAACACCCCTTGGAGGGTTTCGGCCGATCGACTCACAAAGAAAAGAAAAACACAAGTTTAGGGTTAAGTAATGTGTACAAGAGATACCAACTAATGACCCTAAGCTTTGTATTTATACTAAGGTAAACTTGGAGGACAAGTTGGTTGAGGATTAGGAAACCCCTAATCCTAACCGATCGGCCAAGCACCCATAATGGGTTTCCGGATCCTTCTTGACATCCAATTTACACTCTAGTCCTTCCTTTTATTATTTAACGGTCATTAGTCATTTTCCGTTAAATACTAACGGTCGTTATATGTTTTGTATTATTTAATAATTAATATAACATTTTATATTTAATTATTAATCTTTAATTCTCATACGTAAAGTTGGCAATCTCGTTATCACGAGTTCGATCCTAACACACATCTACTAATTTATGTCACAAAACTAACAGCTCCCACTTGGACATATTTTAATAGTGTGATCACATCGGTTAGCGTCTAGCAACACTTCGATGCCTCTAGTACAACTCGAGTAAGGTCTCATGGAAAAACCTTTTAATGATTCATCATTATTATTATCCTTCTGTCACTAATACCGTGTTAAATTAAGATACGGATCTAAGTCATTCTTTATTTAACTATTTTGTTTCTCGTTGTTTGTGATTGAGCAAGATTACCAAATCTTCTGAACATATTCAGGAAAGATCTTGGGCGTGGCCACGCAAACATCTTGTCAACCCCACGAGGGGCCCAGCAGTATTAAACTCCAAAATTAATTTGAAGGAACAAATTCTATATTGACTACAAGCAAAACCCACGAACTTTGTAACACTTCTGAAAACAATCCTTATGACTACCAGTTACGTATAGCGTTAAATTGTTTCACAGAAATGCACTACATTCATGACAGTTATCTGGTATCTCAAGTCTGAGGATAACTATTCATGATTTACTTAATGACAAGATCCATAAAGTATAATCATGTAGTTTGGGATAAGTCTTATATTCAATTCATTGAATATCATGTAAATTTGGCATGTCAACGCATCAATATACTTTCAAGTATATTATACCAAAACTCATATTTGTCTTAGTTTAATGATATTCCCATATCATTAATTGACAACGGACGATTTAGAATAACTAAATTATTCACGGATTAAACATGCAAATATAGGACAACAATATTAAAGAATGAAAAATAAACATAACAAATATTTTATTTCATTAAAAGATAATAATTGTTTACAATATTCTTTATTCAAATACTAATCACAGTCATGCATGAAACTACTAGTTAAACGAAGTCCAATGCCATTGGCAAGTTTAGTAAGCTTGTCTTTAGGTCAAGCCTTAGTGAAAGGATCATCTAAGTTGTCATCTGTGTGAACTTTCAAGAGATTGATCTCTCCTGTGCTGACTTGTTGTCGAACATAGTGATATTTCCGTAGAAAATGTCTGGTGCCCTTCATGATTCTAGATTCATTGGCAAATATGATTGCAGCAGAATTGTCACAATACATATTAATAGGCGATTCAATTGAAGACATAACATCAAGCCATGAAATGAATTTCCTAATCCAAACAGCCTCCATTGCATCTTCTGAAGCAGCTATGTATTCAGCTTCTGTTGAAGACATCACAATTGTACTCTGCTTCTTGCTCTTCCAGTCTACTGCTCCTCCATTTATAACAAACACATAACCCGTCTGAGACTTCGCATCATCTTTGTCACATTGCCAGGACGCATCACAGAAACCTGTAACATCAAGTTCTGTATCTGGATTTCCACCATACACTAGAAACATATCTTTTGTATTTCGTAAATACTTGAGAATATGTTTAATAGCAATCCAGTGTTTAACTCCTGGATTCTGTTGAAATTGACTGGTGATGTTTTGAGCAAACGCCACATTTGGCCTTGTGCATCTAACTGCATACATGATAGATCCTACAGCCGAAGCATAAGGAACTTTACTCATGCGTTCCACCTCTGCAGGTGTTGAAGCACACATCTCACTACTTAAGCCATGTTTTACTTCCATTGGCAAATATCCTTTCTTGGAATTTTGCATATTGAATCTCTTCAATTTTTTGTCAATGTAAGCACTTTGACTTAATCCAATTAACCGCTTTGATCTATCTCTATAGATCTTGATTCCCAGAATGTATGCAGCTTCCCCTAAATCCTTCATAGAAAAACACTTTCCAAGATACTCCTTAACCTCTTGTAATCTTGGAATGTCTTTTCCCATAATTAATATGTCATCGACATATAGGATAAGGAAAATTGCATCACTCCCACTAGCTTTGTGATATACACATGGCTCATCAAGATTCTGAGTAAATCCAAACTTTTTGATTTCTGCATCGTGATGCTTGCTTCAATCCATAAATGGATCTTTGAAGTTTGCATACACGGTTTGGAAATTGTGGATTCACAAGCCCCTCAGGCTGCGCCATATAGATGTCTTCATCTAGGCGACCATTTAAGAAGGCGGTTTTGAAATATATTTTCCAAATCTCATAATCATAGTACGCTGCTATAGCTATGAGAATCCTAATAGCTCTAATGTCTGCTACAGGAGAAAAAGTCTCCTCGTAGTCAACCCCAAAGGTTTGAGTAAAGCCTTTAGCTACCAGACGAGCCTTATAGGTGTGTACATTGCCATCCATGTCAGTTTTCTTCTTGAAGAGCCAACGAATTTAGCATTGGGTGGAAGGTCTACTTCAATCTAGACATCATTATCTCTCATGGATTACATTTCCCCATTCATTGCTACTACCACTTATCCTTTTCAGGACTATTAATGACAGCTCTATAATTAGTAGGTTCATCAAGATCCCCTAATATAGTTTCCTCAACTTCTACGTTAAGACATAGACGATCAGGAGCACGTACAGTTCTTACAGACTTACGAATGGGAACAACTTCAGGTGGAGGACCTAGACTTTCAGGTTCCACAGGAAGCACGCTAGTGTTTTCAGAAGCTAATGTATCTATATGATCATCTTCCAGATCATAAATTCTCCCACTGAATTCTTGAGATATAAGTTCCTTTTCAAGAAAATCCCCATATCTAGCAACAATTACTTTGTTTTCAGGTGAAAAGTAAAAGTAGTAACCCATCGTTTCCTTTGGGTATCCTACAAAGATACACTTTACAGATCTCTGTTGGATTTATCTGCTGAGTCACGTCTAACAAACGCCTCGCAACCCCAGACCTTTAAATAAGACAAATTGGGAGCTTTACCATTCCATATTTCATATGGTGTCTTATCAACCTTTTTGGTGGGAACCATATTTAGAATGCGAACAGGAAATTCTAAGGTATAATCCCAAAAAGATAAAGGAAGAGTTGTAAGATTAAACATTAATCGTACCATGTCTAACAATATACGATTTCTTCTATCAGATACACCATTTTGTTGTGGAGTATATGGAGATGTGAGATTCTGGACAATTCCATTCTCATCTAAGTAATCTTTAAACTCTTGGCTTAAGTATTCACCGCCTTTATCGGATCGAAGAGCTTTAATCTTCTTTCCTAATTGCAACTCTACTTCTGCTTTGAAAACCTTAAATGTTTCAAACACCTCATGTTTATGTTTAAGTAAATAAACATAACCTTAACGGCTGAAATCATCTGTAAACGTTAAGAAGTAGCTAGCATCTTTCCTTGACACATGTCTAAGTGGTCCACACACATCAGTATGTATTAAACCAAGTAGATCATAAGCGCTTTCCATTTCTAGTTATGGTTCTTCACTTTCCATCATATTGGTCACTTTTTATTGGTTTGGAGCTTCCATGACCTATTGGTCAAATTTTGGAACTTTGGTCATTTGGTAATTAACGGTTCAAATAACCTTTTTATCCTTTTGCTCCTTCTTCTTAGGACTTGGCGTTACATCTGATGATGAATTAAAACTCAAAGCAAGTTATTCTTGTTTTATTTTGTTTATTGTAAGGCTGTGTTTGGTAAAAGTGGCAGTAGCAGTGAGCAGTAGCTGTGAGCGGTAGCTGTGAGCAGTAGCCGTGAGCAGTAACTGTTTTTTAAATAAAAACGTTTGGTAACATAGCTGTAAATATCCACAGCTCTTGTAAATATCCACGGCTTCAAAAGGAAGCATTGGGAAAAAAACTTTCCTAAAAAATTGCTACAACTCATTACTCCCTTACCAAACAAACATCAAAAATAAAAAAGCTCATTCTCACCGCTCATTGCCCCAAAAAGCTCCAAAAAGCTCCGCGCCAAACATAGCCTAAATTTGATTGTTATGGTAATTTACAAAAACACATAAATTCTTCATCTAAATTAGTTTTCATGTGAATTGCAATTACAACAGCGAATTTATTGTCATCTAAACGAGACCCAAACTCTCTTTCTCTCCACATTGGTTCTAAGTCCTGACAATTGGTATAGTTATTATTATCTAATTGAATTTTACTCATCTCAACATGATATATCATTTTCATTTCAGAAAAATTAGAAACATCACAAACTAAGCAATCGGTTCATGCAAATCACTGTAGTACAACTACTATTGCAAAATAAAAATTGAAAGAGAAAACTGACATGAGTTCTAGGCATCAAGTCAATAAGTCAAAGTCAACAAGTCAACGAATTTCCAATTCACACCTTGGGCGGGAAATTCAGTTACTATCCTATACTTGTATATAATCATTCCACTTGTAATCACTCACATTAGCTTTTGTAATTGTAATTCTTCTTTCCTCTTATTCTGTAAACAACATCATTCATAATAACAAATCACCTTTTGATCCAATACTCTTTCTTAATCTTTGAGTGTTCATCGAATTGTGAAGATCTTTACCATTTCTATAAATAGAGATCTAAAGATCATATCAAAAACCTTGTTTCCAGATTATTACGAACATGTTTAGGAAGAGAAGGTTATAAATGTAATATAAAATTTTATTAATATATAGATAAGAGTTTTAGATATAAAAAACAATTCAGTTATTGTTAAATTATATATTTTTTTGGGTATATACGAGTAATCTAAATTTTTGAAAGGATACTGACGTAATTATAAATCTTAGTTGTAGTGATAAAAAAAAGTTTATGGGTTATAAACGAAAAATAATAAAAGTTTAAGAATTTGGAGATTAAACACGATTTAAACTGAATGGAAATAATATGGGTTATGAGTTATAAACGAAAGTAATAATAAAATTTTATAGTTTTCTTAATTTTTCACTTTCAAGATTTTCCTTTATAGAGAAAAAAAAAGAAAAAAAGAAAAAAAAAAAAAAGCTTTTAAAGAAAATCAAATTGGACCAATAGAAAATCTTATTTTGTCATGTGAGAAAACCAAACCACGTAATTGGTCGTTAAAAGTCAAAATTGGGTACTAGATTGATCAAAATTGGTAGATGGGGTTAGCCCGTGAGGTACATGGGCTAATTCCTTTATGTATACATTTCTTAATTTCATCGCTTCCAACATTATTGGATTCCATATTCTGTTCTTGTAATCTTGGAAATAAAGATATCTCCCTATACTTATCTTACAATGAAAGCGATGTGTATATCACAATTCTATTGAAATATGGTTGTCATTCACAAAATGTCATTGCCATCATGTGATGAATCCCATTAAACACTAAAAGAAAATTGTATAAATATCTTAACAATATAAACATTAATAAATGAAAATACATTAAAACTTTTGATAAGAGAAGATGCTCGTATTTAAACATCATAAAAATGCCCTAATAGTAAGGTCTTAATTTCTTTTGAAGAGGTAAAGGGCAGCTTGCTAAGTGTGTACATTTGGAGGTGATCAGAGAAGAGTCTGAAATGATCCTGAGATTAACTCGGTGAAGCCGCGTACATCTGAATGAAAAAGACTCATCATCAGGGACGGAACCATGACCAAATATAACCGGGTGCACAAATTTTTTTATGTATACTAACCAAATAATACTAAAAACACATTTCGATGGACATTGTGCATTTACGATGCATTTATGAAAAATTGATATTTTTTTCATAAATTCACACTGTATCGAAAAAATTCATATGGGTCCCGAGAACCCCCTGATTTCGTCCCTGCTCATCATCATCGGGTAACCTCAACAGAAACCTGTCTGTTTAGAAGATGCTCGTATTTACATCATGTCATATTCGATCATCGTGTTCAAATGACGTTTTTCTCTGGATTTGAACGTTGTAGCATATAAAACCATCTAAGTGTAAAGTGTAAACTTGAGCAATTAACATTATTGTCGTTGTAATAATATTGAACGTTAGGAACTTTAGTACAAGACCTATCATTTCGTCTATTTCGATTCAAATATTTTGTGTACCGCTTCTTGTTTCAATACCCTGACATCGGTGTGGGGTTTTGTTTTATCCAAGGTTCTAAAAGGCGCGTCATGGTTGCGCTAAGGCGCGAGGCGTGACCTATATGTTACGCAATAGACCAAGGCGTCGGCTCTAAGCGTGGCGTGAGATGAGACGTGAAAAGGCGCGCTAAGACGTGAGGCGTGGCGTGTTTTTTGAATTGAAAGAAATTAAAAAGATTACATGCAAAGATAGTTTATTGACTTAATTCCTTATGTATAACACTTTTTTATAAACTCAATATACATGATATAATATAAAAATCTATAAATATTTTCATATTTTGTGTCGCTTTATGTTATGCCTTAAAAAATGTTATGGCTTAGCCATAGCTTTTAAGGCGTGAGGCTTGGCCATACCGCCAAACCACACCTCACGCTATTTATAACATTGGTTTTATCCAATCTTTAACGGGCTTGGATTTCGGTAACAATGCCACCTCTCTATCGTTCATGGACTACTTATAAAAACACTTCCCAATCAAAAATATTAAAGATAACCACTTGATAAAGTATCGAATTTGGCAAAAAATTTTCTAGTACATATCAAACTTTTTAATTTTTATATTGTATGTAGCTAATTTATTAATCATCCTATTGTAAGGACTAAAAACCAATTAATCGATAGTATTTTATTGATTAGTTAGCTCAATACCATACACCTCAACACCCTCATACTACTTATAAACACGTGAAAAAACAAAAACACTCATGCTTTTTAGCACCACAAACACTCATCGTTTTCTTCTCCGTCCTATGTTAGCCATTTTAACACTGAAGTTTTATCCTCTCCGTTGTACCATCGAAAGTTAGTGTTTCACCGGAATCCCATATTCTGGCAACCTTTATCAAATGTGCTTTATATTATGTTGTGGGTGTGGTTATGGTGGTCGAAGTTATATGGTAACTATATTCTAGTGTCTTTGTATTTTTCACGTGGTTATTAGAAGGATGTTTGGATATAAGGTATTGAGCAAACTAGTTAGTAAAATATTAAGTAGTGATTAATCGGTTTTTAGTACATACAATTAAAAAAATAGCAAGTTAGTTACATACAATAAGAATATTAGCAAGCCAGTTACATACAATGCGAAAATTAAATCAAACATACAATAGAATTTTGTGACAATGTATGATGTCTTGCACTT
Organism: Artemisia tridentata subsp. tridentata; assembly: GCA_021014915.2. Lineage (NCBI taxonomy): Eukaryota > Viridiplantae > Streptophyta > Magnoliopsida > Asterales > Asteraceae > Artemisia > Artemisia tridentata. The sequence goes on along the minus strand of CP139506.1, from coordinate 44,268,427 downwards.
TCTATTTTTCTAATGTTTCTTCTAGTTATAAGTCATTAGCGGTTTAGACATTGTCGGATATATTATGATTCGTTGCATTATAACTTTGTTAAATGTTGTTTTTATGAACATGTTGCAAGCATACGAGAATTCTAAACAGTAAACTACAAGAAACGTACATGTGAATATAAACTACAATATTATATTATTTTCTCTATTGTTTGCATTACTTTATTTTTGGGAGGTAATTCTCGTCATGACTCGACTCGACCCGACCCATTATAGCGATAAACAGATTTGCGTTGAGGATAAACGAGTTTGAGTAAAAACATGTCAATCCGTAAACCTGTTTAAATATTTAAGCCTTTAGAAAATAAATATATATAACTTTTACTTGATTTTGAATTTCAATTTAAATATGTTTTGTTATGTACTTGATATTGATTTAATTCAAACTTATAACTTAGTTGACTCATTTGAGATTTAAACTCGTTAGATTTGTCATTATCTAAATCGTTAATATCATTTTGGTATATTTATAATGGTTGATTGTCAAGTCGCCAATATGCTAACCCGCTTGACCCGTTTACTAAAACAGATTACGCGAGTCACAAACGGGTTGAATGTATTGCGCAAGTTCATGTTATGTTTAAGTTTTCCGACATGATTATTGCGCAAGTTCATGTTATGTTTAAGTTTTCCGACACGATTAATAAACGTATTGTGGTTGGGTTAAGGTAAAGGCGTAGAAATTTCATTTGTTGTAGAAATTACATTTGATGCACGTAACGTTACTAGACTAGATAAGCAATTGAAAACTGTGGCACGCATAACAACTGGGGTAAGTTTCACTTCCCTTTTGCACATTGTCACAATAGCAATGGAAGCACAACCCCAGAAACAATATAAGCTTATTTTTCACTACACAATAGCCAAACGCCGTGTATATGGAAAAAAGAAAAGAAGGGTTCTCTGTACATAATCTAACTCAATGATCACACGTGTGATGGAACCTAAATGTACATGGTACCTTATCTAGGAACGAAACAAACAACTTTTTTGATAATATTTGGCATCATTAGTGGCGCAGGCATTTCGAGGAGAAAGATTTCTGGTTCTCTCTAGAGTTGGTGCTGCCAATTGCTGATGACTCGTGCTAAATGACAAAATGATCTTTATCAGCTTATACAGATCTGAGACGATAGGAGAACAAAGTTAAGTCAATTAAACATTTTTATAGACAATAGTAACTGCATGTATCATAATAGCGTTCCCCAATATAATTGTTTGACTAACGACTAAAAAGTGATTGGGCTTGAAAAACACGTTGAAAGTGTAAAGTGAAGCTATTTTGCAAAATATATATATATATATATATATATATATATATATATATATATATATATATATATATATATATAAAATAAAAATAAAAAAATTTAGCTACCTCGTACGATACCATATACTAAAGATGGTAACTTCAACCTGTTTACCTATAAATGGATTGATTCGGGTTAAATTTTCCGTCTACCAGGTCAAATGGGTAAGTCAAAAGTTAGAATGGAGATGTTGAAATGGATCAGAAAATGACTCGAAAAGTCCTTTAAATTCTTACAACCTCCATAATTACCTTATTCATAAATAAGGCTACAAGTATTCCTATGTTTCAGCTATCATATCTAATACGCTAGCCTTACAGGTAATTATTTATATGTAATTCGAGAAAAGGGGGACAAAATGTTTGCAGGTAAGCTTGACCTGTATCAAAAAAATAACTCATTCTGACCCAAATTTGTTTCCACTCATCACCCGCCCACTTTACCACCTCTACCATGTACCATAAAACTTGTATTTACACAGGGTGTTTTTAATTCTTGTTCTGAGATTGAACTTTGGGTCCAGTACAGTCATGATCAAATGGACCTTTAATAACAGAGATCATATGGAAAATTTATTGATAAATGAAGTGCAGATGGCTTTATATCTTGGTTAGAAGTCTTTTTTAAAAGGATTTCTAATCATAAAGAAGGTTTCCTGCAGTTGTAAGGAGTGTTTGGCTTTAGGTGTTATGATGGTGTTTCCCAACATATTGTTACTATGGTTTGATCGTTAGTTACTAGGGATGTTCAGCTACCTGCTTTTAGTTTCGCTGCTGTACACTGTACGCAATTGGCCAAAGAGCCCCCATCAAATCTGTCAAAATAACGATTTTGCCCTTGTGCAACTTTCTTCTTTCGAGCACTCAATAGCGACTCTGAGCTTCTCCCTGGACTTCCAAACACACCTCCTGATGTGTTCGGAGCAATTCCTCTTGTAGGGCTGTCGGGATTGAATCTGTCAGACATTGACTGTTGACTCCCACGAAAAGGTGACCTTGGACTATGAAACGACCCTTCTGTCCTCCACCAATATTTAGGGCTTAGAAAGTTGGTACCCATACAACAAGTGTCCGAGTTCGAAACTCTAAACTGTTTACGCGTGTTTCTAAATAATTCATTCCACTACGTGAACTTCCAATGAATTCTTGAAATAATTGAAATAAGGAGTTAAATATGAAGCAGAATATCAAATGATGAAACAAAATACAAAAGGGTGTCATGTCAAGGCACCTGCAAAAGATTCAAGAGATTTGACTGCTGATTTTCAATCTGAACGAGCTGATTTTGGATCCGAGATATATCCTCAACCTCTTTCTGGTTCCCATAACCGTGTTCATTTGCATGTCCATTTATATCTGTATCCAACTCACACTCATCAATAAATGGAACCACGCGAGAACCAAATTTTGAACCACCAAGTTTTCCAAATTAAGCTGCTATCTTTTGTTTTATACTTTTATTAGATATAACTTGTTCTGTAACTCTCTTTTCCGTTTCTAGGATGACTTTTAGTCAGTATCCACCATATTTTCTCTCATTACTTTTTCTTTACAGGCTTCGGTATGGAAACATTAATCTTTTGATCAGTTTCTTTGTTGAAATCCACCTTTCTAGCAATTGAACCACTTTGTTTCCTGTTGTTACTCTTTGGAAGACTTCTACTTTGTGGCGTAGTTGGAGATAAACGTTGAACTGGAGAAATTTCCTTTTGGTGGGGTTTCTATAGCCGTTGCAGAAGGAATTCTTGGGTGTATAGTAGGGGATTTCCTTGTGCCATTACCTGGATTTAATGGTTATAAAAATAAAATAAAAATTACTAACCAGAATAAATTATACTACTACGTAATAGTTAACAAGTACCATGAAAATGACATAAATAAGGTGCTGACTAGGTCCATTTATATATGATGTTGCACAACTAACATTTCTAAAAAGAAATTGGGCAGACATTATTGAGAATGACACACACCATGACCCAATTAAATCATCTTCAAGTGTCGCCATTGTACGCTGAAGATACACCAAGAGTCTAAAAACTCAATTATATAATGTTATTTAGTTTAGTATTTAAAGGGCACAATAAGCCAGCTTCCCTCCTGCTAAAGGTATTAATAATCTTTTTCAAATGGAAGGTATGAATAATCTTTAGTTTAGCTCACCTAATACTTTCAACATATACTAAGTGAACATAATACAAACAGATACAGCAACATCATCATAATATTATATATACAAGTACTATATATACAAGGAACTTGTGTCAATTAGGTCTTCATTTAGAGGTCCAAATATGAAAGATGTAACAAAAGTCGTAATAATATGGAATCAGCGGGCATGATATATTGCTATGAAGAAAGTGACCAAACAAAATCAAAGCATATAATATACATGACGTCCCTTTATTCATTTAATTATCATAAAGTGTCGCCATTTCCCACCCAACATATACCAAGAATCCAAAACCACCAAACAATATAAATAACATAAAAAGGAAACAAAACAAAATGTTTCATGTTCCAACTTTAATCATTTTCTTTAATATGAACAATTAAGGCAGCTTTCCATCCAACTCAAGGTATAAATAATCTTAGTTTAGGTAACCTAAACGTTTTAACCACCCACCATAACTCCATAAGTCTTGAGCTGCGTCTGAATCAAACGGGGGACTAGACAGGAAACTATTGATAGGAAAACAGGCTAGTCGTGTCTTTCAGATATTAAAGAACAATAATTAAGTTAGAACATAGAAAATCTGGTGTTGTTCCGTCATTGTTTTATTTTTAAAATTGCGAGATTTTGGATTCTTGATGTATGTAATGTATATGTTGGGTGGTCAATATTCACTTTATGATGATTGAATGAATGCCTTGTTTAATACATGCTTGATAATGTTTATTCACTTTCTTTGTAGCATGGCCATTGATATGGTTTGATAATATTACTTATGCAACTTTTATGATTAGACCTTTTCGAAGGAATACCTAATCAGCGCCTAAGTTAATTCTATTTGCTTATGTTTTTGTTATGTGTACATTTTGTTTGGTCAGCTGATCTTATTTTAGCTTTACCTAAACCTTCTCTTCTCACGAAACATAATACAAACACATAAGCACAAGACAAACAACTAATTAACCAATATGCCACCAAAGTCAATTAGTTAATCGCAATTTACAAAAACTGCTTACCTTTTGACGACGAATTCCCATTCCCTTGAAGCGTAACAGACACCTCATCTAAACTTCCCGGAATCTCCCTCCACAACTCTAGTGTTTGATTCATCGATTCTCGAACTACCTTCACCTATTACATTCAGTAACCAAATTTCCATTAGGCCTAACAAAATCATCCAAAACTAAAGCATCTCTCTCCATTCATCTTTTAATCACATTTTAAGAGTACATAGAGAAACAATCGCGTCACTTGAAAATTGAACATTTTGATTAGCCAATTTATATTACTCATATTATACCTTATCAAATCGCTAATACTTTAAAGCCAAAACATACGCCAGTTTAACACTATCCGTTGTCTTCAATGTCAGACCGGAATTGACATCTCTACACATATCTTTCAAGATTGTCGGGTTGTCACTGTCACGTGCACAAAGATAAGCAATTGGCTTGGTTTGGATATACCAAATGGTGAACCAAAAACCGTCCTTTCTTGGCTAGATGGAATGCGGCTACCTTTCAAATCGAGTAAGGTTATTGAAGATATTTTATTTACTTGGTGGTGGTATATTTGGAAGGTCCGAAATAATTGTGTTCACAATAACATTATGATAGACAGCGATGAAATTTTCAATACCATTATGTCGTCTGCTTTCTTATGGATTCAGAGTAGAGACAGGAAATCGGATATTGCTTGGGAAAGGTGGATAGTGAAGCCGTTCGGTACTTAATGTTGTCTGATGTGGAGTATCGACATCTCAGAACTTGTATGGGTTTAGCACTTAGATTGGGATAGGTAAGATCGGGATAGGTTACCAATGCTGTTTAATGCAATTCTAAGCTGGTGTAAAATTATTATATGCATCTCTTTTATGTTTCTGTATATATAAGCATACGATGAATAGCTTTGTTAATTTGACTATTCAGGGGAGGATCTACAGTTTAATGCATACATGTTTTTTCATTTGATGAGGGAAATGAATACACATGTTTTTACGATCTTTTGGGTCGGGAACAGGTAAAAATTTGTTTGGATCAAAGCATGGCATTTGAAAAAAATAAATACTTTTCTTTGGGTCAAAAGGGGTCAGGCGGGTTGGGTTGCCCTGCTACATGTTGGTTTGATTTTTAATTTCATAAAATACACAAATTACTTGAAATTTTAAGTATGTCTAAAAGATACTTTTCAATAGAAAGTATTTAGATTGGAAAAGTTACGGCTTATTTGAATGTATGTGCTCATTGATGGATTTTGCAGATGTAACAAATGGCAAATTTCCATTGTGTTAAAAACAATAATTAATAATCGGAAAATACGCATTTAATTATTTTCCGACTTGTGCAAATGAGAAGTTATCTCGTAACGATTAGTTATTTTTCAAAAATAACTAAAAACGTATAAACGTAGCAAAAATCACAAAATGTTGGATTTTTATCCAAATCGTTTTTTTTTAGCCATAGTAACCATGTTTACAATAATTAATTCTAGTATCATAGAAAATAAACTTGCTCAATTATGCTCATGCTTTATTTATTTGAGTGGGATTCAATACGATAAAATTATTAGGTGCTTGATGTGTACATCTTAAGGATAATAATGCAGAGTTCACAATCAAAGTTGGCCATTTTTAAACCCGATCGAGTATTATTGCATAAAACGAAAACAATTCTATTTAGCCAACCTAATAATGTTCCACTCACCTTTATACGTAATCATGAACATAAGTGTAAAAGAGATTTAAAAGGGCAAATGGTCTATATTTTATTTGACCAAATCGTAAATATCATGCTTTTTGTATACTAAAATCAGCCGACCATCGGGGACAACGTACACAACACAATTTGATTTTAAAATATGCATGGTAGTGACTATTGTTAGGTAATTAGGTTATGTAGGTATCATGGGGTAATGAAAAGCTTGGTAAATGGAATGAATATCCATCCCTACCTACTCTCTCATGCAATCATAAATATCTTTGCAATTATATAAACTCAGTTTGCTAAACATTTGAAGTCCAGAAAGCTCATTCGAATCAAGCTTCAAGAAAACGAGTCGAAGAAGTGATTTCATTTCTATACGGTTTGATAAAAACCGAGTCCTTGCGTTATCTTACATTCCAACGTACCACCTTCGTTCACTTCTCTATTGTAAGTCATGAGAACTCTAAAACATATTATGTTTACGTTAAAATAGACCATGCATGATCTCGCTATTATTTCTATCGTATTCCACTTGGAACGTATACGTATTATATAAATTTTACATGTTATCTAGTATACATGTTTTTGTGATACACTTAGGAACTCATTTGAATCGTGTTAAAAGTGTAAAAACAGGTAAATTAATATGGTCATAAATGTTACAATATTAGTCTCTATATTAGCTTATGAATAAGTCTAGGGGTCTTAGTGTTAAACTCTATTAGCCATGTATGTGTCGGTTTGTTTGGCTTGTGTCCCAAGCCCAAGACCTACGTTTCTTTCCTTTTAATTGTATCAGCCGACTAGATTCCTAGGCGGTTTGGGAGTCGGTTTCTTACCCCCTCATTCTCTATAAATAGAGATGAGGGGGTGAGGGTTTATGTACGTCATTCTTTCATACTAATCAAGGATCGATTAGGGTACTTACTTGTGCAAAGCTTCTCTTCTTTTTCTGTCGATATTGCTGTGTGTGTGTCATCTTCACGATCGAAGTAATCCGTGCAAGTAACCAGGGTGTTAGTCGATCACGACCTACAAGTGGTATCAAAGCTCAGGTTCGTGGGTTTCTGCTGGTTATCTTGGTCGATCGTTTTGAAGGGTTTCTTGGGTTGTCAAAGAAGCAGGCGGTTTTCTGTTTTGGGTTTCGGTTTAGAATAACAAGAAGGTGTAGCAGATCAACAAGTTTACTGTTGTGTTTTTGATCGACAAAAGAAGAGGCTATTGGATCTGGTTGTTTTTTTCCTTGTCGGCAATACACAGGAGGAAGAAAGGTTAAACTAGATCTATGTTTTTATGATAAAGTCAACAACTAAAGAAGGAAAATAAAGGGAATATTTTAAAATAAACAAAGGGCTTTGTTTATTACTGTATTTCTTTTTGTTGTTGTTTTTAAAATAAAAAGGTTATTAATTAAAAGGGTTTTGCACAAGGGGCTTTGTTAGTTTGTGATTGTGAGGGTTTTTTCACAAGGTTTAGCAAATTAATAAAGGGATTAAAGAATGACGGGAGCCAAGTTTGACATCGAGAAATTCGATGGAACTGGTGATTTCGGGTTATGGAGAGTCAAGATGCGAGCTTTATTAATCCAACATGGATGTGAAGCAGCTCTGGAGGTTTTACCCGCAAATATGGATGCTACAGCGAAAGCTGAGCTAAACAAGAAAGCTCACAGTGCCATAATTTTGTGTTTAGGTAACAAGGTTCTGAGAGAAGTTACCGGGGAGACGACTGCAGCGGGGGTTTGGACCAAGCTCGAGACTTTGTACATGACAAAGTCCTTGGCCAACAAGTTGTACCTGAAGAAGAAGTTGTATACATTCTACATGCCGGCTGGACGTACGATTTCCGAGCATATAGATGAGTTCAACAAAATCGTTCTTGATTTAGCAAATATTGAGGTAAAATTCGAGGATGAAGATCTTGCTTTATTATTACTCACTTCTTTACCAGCATCATACGAACACTTTGTGGATACCTTGCTTTATGGACGGGAAGCTTTGACTTTGGAGGATGTGATGGCCACACTGAATTCAAAGGAAATCAAAGAAAGGTCTAAGGCGAAGGGGGATGATGGTGAAGGGTTATATGTGAGGGGAAGAACTGATCGCAGGAATTCGCATCAGTCTAGGGGAAAGTCAAGATCAAAGTCTCGAGGTGGAAGACTCAAGTGCTATATTTGCCAGTCTGAGGAGCACTTGAAGAGAAACTGTCCAAAGAATAATCGCAAGAAGTCAAATGGTTTCGTCAAGAAAGATGATCAGCCAAGCTCCAGTGGTTCGATTTATGACGGTTCTGAGGTGATGATGGTTATGAGTGCAGAGGCTCTGCTAGATTGGATCATGGATTCAGGAGGTTCATACCACATGACACCCAGGTTAGATTTATTTTTTGATTTTCTGGAATGCGATGGGGGCAGGGTACTGTTGGGTGACAACAGGGAGTGCAAGATCAGAGGTATTGGCAAGGTAAGGGTACAACTGAAAGATGGGTCAAGTTTTGTGTTACACAATGTCAGGTATATTCCTGAATTGAAAAGAAACTTGATATCGCTGGGAACTCTTGAAAAAGAGGGATATACCGTAAAAATGCAGTCGAGCAAAATCAAGGTGATTAATGGTTCCAGGGTTATTTTATCTGGAACCCGAAGGGATAATTGCGTATACTCTTTGGATGGCCATGCAGTGGCGGGTGAGCTTAATGCTAGTGTTGAAGAAAAAGACAGTCTTGCGCAGGTTTGGCACAAAAGACTGGGACATATCAGTGAGGCGGGACTTCAGGTGCTAGAAAAGCAGGAGCTGTTTGGAAAAAAAAGTCTAGGTAAGCTCGATTTTTGTGAGAATTGTGTTATGGGAAAGTCACATCGAGTCAGTTTTGGTGTAGGAAGGCACACTACTCAGGGAGTGATAGACTATGTTCATTCAGACTTATGGGGTCCGTCTCAGGTGGAATCATTGGGAGGTAAGAGGTATTTCTTATCTATTGTTGATGATTATTCCAGGAGGGTATGGGTTTATATTCTCAGGTTCAAACACGAAGCATTTGGAAAGTTCAAAGAGTGGAAGCAGTTAGTAGAAAATCAGACTGGGAGGACGGTTAAGAAGCTTAGGACAGATAATGGTCTTGAGTTCTGTAACCGGGAGTTTGAACAGTTGTGCACAAAGAGTGGGATTGCTAGACATTTGACAGTTGCCGGGACGCCGCAGCAGAATGGATTAGCAGAACGGATGAATAGAACTCTCATGGATAAGGTACGCTGTTTATTAATTCAGTCTGGATTGCCCAAGACCTTCTGGGCGGAAGCGACATGTACGGCCGCATATCTTATCAATAGGTCACCATCGACAGCGATTGAGAAAAAGACACCTATGGAGATGTGGTCGGGACATCCAAGTGATTATGGGATGTTGAGAATTTTCGGCTGTGTCGCATATTCACACGTTAAACAAGGTAAGCTCGAGCCGAGAGCGGTAAAATGCGTTCTTTTGGGGTATCCTGAAGGTGTGAAGGGGTACAGGCTATATAGGCTTGATAATGAATCACCTAAAATAGTCACTAGCAGGAACGTGGTCTTCAATGAAAGTGTCATGTACAAAGACACATTGAAGGATTCTGGTGCAGGTACTGATAAGTCTGTTGAGGAATTACAGGTTGAGGTGGAACTGCAAAGGTTAAATAATCATTCGCTTGAGGAAGATCAGACAGATGATCAGGAAGATGGCGATGATGAAGATGCAGGGGATCAGGATCATGATCAAACACCGGATCTCACAGATTATCAGTTGGTTCGGGATAGAGAGCCAAGGACAAGAACGAAACCTTTGAGGTTTCGAGATGAGAGTAATATGGCTGCTTACGCGTTTGTTGCAGCAGAGGAAGAAGATACTCATGAACCATTGACATACCAGGAGGCAGTTGCTTGTGAAGATAGTTCTAAGTGGAAAGCTGCTATGGATGAAGAGATGGATTCTCTGAGGAAGAATAAGACCTATGAGTTAGTAGATCATCCAGCTGGGCAAAAGCTGGTGAGCTGCAAATGGCTGTTCAAGATAAAGGAAGGGATTAAAGGTGTTCAAAAGCCTAGGTACAAGGCAAGGTTGGTGGCTCGTGGATTCACACAGAGGGCAGGTATTGACTATAATGAAGTATTTTCACCTGTAGTTCGACACACATCTATTCGGGTTATACTTGCATTAACTGCGTGTAGAGATTATGAGCTGGAACAGCTTGATGTAAAGACGGCATTTTTACATGGGAATCTTGAAGAAGTGATCTACATGAGGCAGCCACCGGGATATGAACAAGGTAACAAGGTATGTTTGTTAAAGAAATCCCTTTATGGTTTGAAGCAGTCACCTAGGCAATGGTATAGGAGGTTTGATGAGTACATGCTGAGCAACGAGTTTAAGCGTAGCAGTTACGACAGCTGCGTATATTACAGGAGTTATGCACCAGGTGAGTATATCTATCTACTGTTATATGTAGACGATATGCTGATTGCTTGTAAAAGCAAGGCTGAGATTGGGTCTATCAAGTCTTTGCTTAATAAGGAGTTTGACATGAAAGAACTCGGGGAAGCAAAGAAGATTCTTGGTATGGAGATCATCAGGGATCGGAGTCACAAGATTCTGAGGGTGTCACAATCCGGGTATGTTTCTAAGATTTTAAATAATTTTAGAATAGACAATGGGAAATCGGTTCAGATGCCATTGGGTGGGCACTTCAAGCTGTCGTTGAAGGATTGTCCGGTTAGGGATTGTGATGTTGAAAGGATGAGTAAGGTGCCGTATTCAAATGCGGTTGGGAGCTTAATGTACTTGATGGTGTGCACGAGGCCAGACATAGCGTATGCAGTAAGTGTTGTTAGCAGATATTTGGCGAATCCAGGTAAAAATCATTGGGAAGCAGTGAAGTGGATTTTGAAATATTTGCGGGGTACTGCAAACGTGGGTTTGGTGTTTGGGACAAATCATGGCAACCATGTGGACGTAACAGGTTTTGTTGATTCAGACTACGCAAAGGATCCGGATAAAGGTAGGTCGATCACAGGTTACGCGTTTTTAGTACAGGGATGTGTTGTAAGCTGGAAGGCAACGCTACAACACGTGGTGGCTCTTTCAACTACAGAGGCGGAGTATATGGCCCTTACGGAGGCTGTGAAGGAAGCTATTTGGCTAAGGGGACTCTTGGAAGAGTTGGGCGTGGAGCTTAACACTGTGGCAGTTAATTGTGATAATCAAGGCGCGATTCACTTATCGCGGAATCATGCTTTTCATGAAAGGACTAAGCACATCAATGTGCGTTATCATTTTATCAGAGAGGTCTTGAAAGCAAAGACGGTTGAAGTTCTGAAGGTGGGTACTGAACACAATGCTGCGGATGCCTTGACGAAGGTGGTACCTGGACTTAAGTTTCAGCATTGCTTGGAGTTGCTGAGCGTCGGTGTAGGCTAATATAAAGCCTAAGGTGGAAATTGTTACAATATTAGTCTCTATATTAGCTTATGAATAAGTCTAGGGGTCTTAGTGTTAAACTCTATTAGCCATGTATGTGTCGGTTTGTTTGGCTTGTGTCCCAAGCCCAAGACCTACGTTTCTTTCCTTTTAATTGTATCAGCCGACTAGATTCCTAGGCGGTTTGGGAGTCGGTTTCTTACCCCCTCATTCTCTATAAATAGAGATGAGGGGGTGAGGGTTTATGTACGTCATTCTTTCATACTAATCAAGGATCGATTAGGGTACTTACTTGTGCAAAGCTTCTCTTCTTTTTCTGTCGATATTGCTGTGTGTGTGTCATCTTCACGATCGAAGTAATCCGTGCAAGTAACCAGGGTGTTAGTCGATCACGACCTACAATAAATGTCCGTTAAATCTGTGATCGAACAACAATACGTAATGCACAACTTGTGGTATTCGAACTTGTTTTGTGTCGACTTTGCTTCTGTTTTGGGATGCGAAATCAGGTTGTTATGCATGCTTTATACATGGTCCTGTAACATTAATAAACTCTTCAATACGTGGCCTAAAAGTCTGGTAAAGAACCTGAGTAGTATGGTTGATTATGTGTGATTTTATGTGAAGATTTTATTGTATATTTGACTCGTTAAATCCATGGTAACATGACTGGAATTAGGTGTGTAATATGTGTAGAACATGAGGACTATAAACATGTAGGTTGTAACTGTTGGTATTTTAGTGTAAACTAAATTGTGTTTGATATGCAAATAAGGTTGACACTTAGTTGCAAATGAGGGTCAATACTTGGTTGCATATTAACGGGACTAACGAGGGTTCAAAGGGGAGTTGGTAATGCTAGTTACAGCAGGTGGTACAGCGAGTTATGGATGCTGCTGTTAGCATTGGTGATTCTGCTGATACGGTAGTGATTCTGCTGATACTATTGATCCTGCTGATACTATTGATGCAGTTTTTATATAACTGTTTTACAGTTATTGTCCTTTGTAAAACTGTTTTAATAACTGTTTTAGACCCTATAAATTGGCTTGTTGATTCTCAATTCGATAGAGAGGATAACACAACAATATACAGAACGTAAAGTGTATTGATCAAAATCAACTTTTGATCACAACTTTATGCAAACATAAAATCATACACAAACTTGAATCAATTAGATTTTATCCGGTCGTTAATTGGTATCCACTCCAATTTAATCGATCTGAAAGCGTTCTTACTCGCGACTTCTAATTGCTATCATGAAACCAATCTTACACCAAATATACAACAAAGATCGATTAAATTTTTAGTGATGAGGGTTGGTGATTCGATTGGTTTCTGGAAATCCTTGTTCGTGAAGTTGGTGATAATTGAAAGACAAGATGGGATTATGATCTTGGAAGATGGTATAATACGTATGGTGGGAATCTGGTCTTGGAAGATGTTATTATACGTATGGACATGTAGTATCTGGTATGTTATGGTTACTTGGTATGTTTATATTGACAAAGAACCGAAGTTGCATCTGGTATGTTTTCCTGTTATTCTTTATTATGCCATATGATTTAAGTATGATTTGTATGTCACTTTTATTTGTTTATACGTAAAAGTGAGTAGTATAGTGGGTAACTTTTGTTGGAATAATTGGTTTAAATTATTAGTCAAAAGTTGTTGGCAGATAACATGACATGTTTTATTTAATGGTAGTCCAATGAATATATAATTCAAAAGGCAAAGTAGTGGAAGAATCAAGTGGGTTTTCTTATATTATAATTGAATGATTATGAATTGGCAGTTTGCATATCATGTGTGTTATTCAATTATAAAGAAAAAGGATACTTGATACATGATTGAAAGATATCTATATTATATTTGGAAGTCCTGATATCTTTTGTTGTTTTGATACAACTTGGCAAAGTATTTGTAAAAGATAAGGCAAGGTATAATTTTGGGATGAATCTTATATACTGGAATTGAATGTGGTATTGGATTATAAATTTCCATCAGGGTATTTTGTTGGATGGTAATTTTATAATGAAAATTTGACAGTAACCAATCCAGTTGGTTTCCAGAATTATGTTCGCAAATATTACTATCTCTTCAATTGTTTTCATATCTATTTCCTCCTTGTGGATCTAATTTTATGTGATTATATGAAAGTGTTGTTATCATTGGATTGACTTAGTAGTTATTGTGTTTTAAATTGAAAAATATGGAATTGGTGTTTGCAACTTCAGGTTTATTTTCGAATCACATGGAAAGGGAAATAAAGATTTACTACTATTTGTGATTTGAATATTATGTTGTCATGGTTCAACATAAAAGTCTTTCTAAACCCAGATTTCTAATGTTGGGTAGAAATCACAAAGCGGTGTGAATCTTGGATTGTTTGATGATTTTGTCATTTAATGCGTGATGTACTTCCTCTAATTGATTCATGCATATAATTGGTTTAAGATGGGATGTATTATCTCATTTGCATGAATTGTTACGCATGGTTCAATTGACAAATATCAAAAACAATGAGTCATGTGATATCAGTTTTGAAAATATGTCTTGATGCAAACTAAAACAAAGTGAAACTCCTCCTGGATTGTGTAGACTTGTTGATAAAGTTTCCACTATAAGTGAACATGGGGCATCATGTTTGCTGAAATTGTATTGGACGGATATAAGTTTCCCTAAGTTATTAATCAAATGATTTGTTATATGAATACGTGGCTCAAGTTTGAGTACGTTGGTTATTATCATGTTGATTAATTGGTTCACTTCCATGTTTGCGATAATTACATGTTTGTGTCATCAGTTGATGTGTCATCAATATTGTGCAAGTTACAAATTGTCTAATTTGGTTGCTTGGTTAATATAATCATATAAAAGGCCTGCTCAATAGTGCTTTACGGAATTTGCTTGTTACCCCATCTCTAGGATATATAAATATTATGTCATTACTTCCATAGATGTTCATCACGTTATTGCTATGTTTTCTTATTACATGCAAAGGATGAAGTTCTTGTTAAATTTTGAATTTATAACAAGAGGTAGAACTTCATCAAAAAGGGTTTGGTGAAATTCTTATGTACCTATAGTAGACATTGAAAGAAATGGTGATTTCAATGTTGTTTTATTCTGGGTTAAGTGAAAGATCCTCGGGTGAAGCCATGTTAATGGCTTGTTACTTGCTAAACCGTATTCCCGGTAAAAGCAACACGAAAACCCCAAATGAACTTTGGCACAAACGAACTACCAAACTTGAATTTTCTCAAGTTTGGGGATGTTGGGCTGTGGTTAGGCTCACGGAACCTAAAAGGAACACTTTAGGTGAAAGAGGTATAGATTGCATATTTATGATTACACTAAAATGGGGGAGGTTTGTTGATATTTTAGTGTAATATAAGTTGTGTTTCAGTGAACTCGGAGATAGAGTCACGAGATGCAATCTTTGATGAAGAAAGATTCACATCTATACCTAGGCCAAGAGACATGATTCATAGTATGAAGGCACCGGTTAATACCGAGGAGGTTCCTTCGACTAGAACTGAACCAAGAAAAGGTACAAGAGTTAGAAATGCCAAAACTTTTGGTGATGAAAATCAACTTTATTTGGTTGAAGGATCTAGTAATGAAATTAATTTTTATATCAATATTGTTTAAATATTGATAAGGATCCAATGACATATTGTGAAGCAATGGCTTCAAGGGACGTTGCTTTTTGGGAAAAAGTAGTCCAAGATGAGATGGATTCTATCTTGCAAAATTAAGTTTGTAAGTTGGCTAATTTACCTCCTGGGTGTAAACCATTGGGATGTAAATGTATCTTCAAAAGGAAAAAGAAGGTGGTTGGTACTGGTTGGTACTATTGACAAGTACTAGACAAGGTCGGTGATCCAAGTTGGGAATTGATTATTTCGATTCTTTTGCTCTGGTTGCTAGGATATCTACCATTAGATTGTTATTGGTTTTAGCTGCCATCACAATCTTGTAATTCACCAAATGGATGTGAAAATTGCATTCTTGAATGGTGAATTAGATAAAGAGATTTACATGAAACAACCTGAAGGGTTTGTTATGCCTGGACATGAAACCAAAGTTTGTACATTGGTTAAATCTCTTTATAAGTTAAAACAAGATTGTATTGTCAAGTGGTTTTGTTTTAATCAAGCAAACAAGTGTCTTTATAGTAAATTTGATGATTCTGGAAATGGAGTCATGATATGCTTATATGTGGATGACATGTTGATCTTTGGTATAACCAAGATCAAGTTGATGAGACAAAGGAATTCTTGTCATCTAAATTTGCTATGAAAGACATGGGGGAGGTGTAAAACCCGAAATTTTTGAACATGTAAAAATTTCCAAATAACCCCTACGATTTCAAACTTTTGAAGACCGAATAACGATCATAACCTAAGTATTTAAACTCGTTAATATTTGAACCACCAACATTTATTCGAATAAATAAAAACTTATGGGAAATGATTTGTGCACAACTATTCCATATCGCACGCTTATAAGTTTCCCCTAGCCGAATATATTTTAAGTGTTACAAACTCATCGATACTCGATTTCTATCTAAGTTCGAGATTGACTTAAGATTGTTTTGGAAATCAATCAGATCCCACTAAATGTACATACTTTCCTTTTTGTTATCATAAGCCTCACACTAATCTTGGCCCTTTTACACAATTTTACCATAACAATGAGATAAGAATCCCATAATTTGGTCCTAAAATCACGCCCCATAACAGACAATTAAATTACCTAAAATCACGCCCCATAATTGAATTGCAAATTCTAACTTGCCATATTAAAGGAACCACGCTCCACCCTTATTTTTTTTTTATTTATTTTTTTTTTTCAAAACTGGTTCCTTCCTTCCCTGCTCTTTTCGACACAAACAATGCACACCATTCTTCTATCTGTTTCCCATGCGATCGTGGATGTTGCAAAATAACACTCACCCTCACCTTTTGTCCTTCATACATACACTTGAAAATAAAACAACACACTCACCGGTTCCTTTGCTCCCATTGAAAGTGTAACAAAAAAAAAAAAAAAAAAAACACCAATCCAATACTTGTTATTAGAAACGACCAGTAAGCAAAAGAAAACCATTAGTTTGCATGAATAAACATTAAGCGTTGGTGAGCGTCCAGATTTTCCCTACGTTTGGGGTGGTATTCGTGTGGTCGAGATTTCCAGTCGCGACCCTAGTTTTCAGTTGGTTCGAGGTCGTGGTTCGTGATTCGTACGTATAGTCGTTGTGTACATCTAGGCTTTGGTTCGATCTCACCTTGCTGAGTCGGTAGCGCTCGTGTTTTCGGCTTCGAACGTACCTGGTTGCTCGAAGGTATAAACCTAATCTAAGCTATTACATCTCGTTATTATTCGAATATATATATATATAAAAGACTGTCGTACATAAACACAATAGAAGTTGATTAAACCATGGTTCGTATCATAGTGTTAACATGTGTTGGCATTAGGATAACATATCTAAAACCTGTAAAATAAAACATACTCATAAACCAAGGTTAAAAGAGATTGGCTAGTGATTTCATGTGTTTGGTTATGTGTGCATGTCATGTGGAAATTGATTAGGTCCTTGGTGTCATGTGTATTCTGGGTCGACATTCTTGTGTTCAAAACAACCTTTAAATCTAGTTCTTAGTACCAGTCATAAGCGATACACCATATTTTAGTAATACATATCAAATAGAACCTGGAAATAAACTTTAATATTTGACATGGGGGCATGTATGCTTGACCACGTGGGTAGGGGCATGGTCATGTGTGAGTGCATGAGAAGCTTTGGATTGTGTCTTGTGTGAATACATACGTGTGAGTGTATGTGCGAATCAGAAATAAACACAAGAAATAAAGAGGACGTGTTTGATTATTGATGTGAAGAAAGGACGTGTGTAGGTGGTTTAATGCAATCTTTGTAGCTCATTATATTGTGTCGTATGGGTGTATCGTATGTGTGAGTTGATGTGCTGTTTTGGCTCGTGAAAATGTGTGTTTGTACGAGAGTTTTGGGTGGGTCGAATAAGGTCTAATGACAAGTTTACAAACTAATTTGAAAAGGAGTATAGCTAATCAATATTGATTGGCACTTTATACTTATATTAAAACCTTGATCCACAAGCAAAAACAATCTTCAAAATATATCACTAAGAAGAAGCAAGCAACAGGCCAATGATACTATTTGTTAAAATATCCCACAAAATGATTTCATAAAGAATAATCCTTGTAATGGGTTGCGTTTTTGTTAGCATGTAAATGGGTACAATAATAGTTCTGTCAAGTGCATGTTGGAGGAATTGTGACTGTTCAATGGTACATGTATGAAATAAAATGAATTGGAACAACAGTACTACTAATACTAATGTGTCAAAAACATAATATTATGGGTATAAAAAATAACAAATAACAATAAGGTACTAAGAGCAATAATCAGTTATGTCATTAAATATTAAGACGATCATTAATTCGTGTAGATTCTCTGAAGAAGAAGTAACTCCCGATCCATGTGTTTCTGATATGGTTTCATTTGCGGTTGAGGTACAGATATTCTGCCCTTCTTTAGTAAGGTGCCTTCGTCTCATGTTGATTACTGATTTACTGCCATGTTTCTTGTTTCTGTGAACCTTGGATATTGACCTACTGTTACTGAACCTTTCTTATACTGAACCTACTGATATTGACCTTTCTGTTACTGGACCATCTGATATGAACTGTCTGATATACTGAACTGGATTTTGACCTATGAAACTAAACTGAATACTGAATACTGCTACTTGACCACTGACCCACAGTTTGATACTACGAGCCATAACTAGTCATGAGGGTTTCATGACCATGTCATTGATGCACCGATGGCATGACTCTAGGGCAGGAGAGTGATGACCTGTTCCGTCCCTGACTGTATTTTATTTGGTGTATTGGGAGGTTTATGGCCACCTGGGGCGTATGGATGCATCCTAGAACTGTTACTGTTACTGTTACTGATTACTGATTACTGTATTACTGGTGATTGATGGTGTGTGCGATACACGTCTTTCACATACTGGGAGCTGATCACTCCACTTACTGTTTGAGGACTCCCCTCATAATTACTGGTTTACTGAGAGGTCTCCCCTCTATATGATTATATGGTTACATGATTACACTGATTACTGTTACTGATTACTGATACTGGGCTCGTAGAGGATTACTGTTTTCCTACACCTTTACTCTTTATCTTTCATTACTGCTACTTCATACTGATGCTTAACTCTGATTCATTCATACTGTTATTATTATTCCTTATTCTACTGCTTGTTATCGTTATATCTGTTCACTGAGCTCGTGTAGCTCAGCCGTGTTTCTTTTCACACGGCAGGTAATTAAGCTAGGAGCTAGGAATGAGTGGAGAGTACCTTGGACTTAGAAGAATTGATAGCTATTCTGGATTAGAGATGATTAGAAGTTGTTATGTGTTAGAATTAGCATTATCGGAAGTTTCAATTGTAACCTTGTAGTTTGTCTATGCTCCATTGTAACCTTTGAGAATTCTTGTATTACTACAGATGTATGCTTTGTTTAATATGATATGAAACCATTATTGTGATATCTTTACCCTTATCGGGTTGGGGTGTTACAATTTATGGTATCAGAGACAGGCTGCGACTCGTAATACATTTACCCTTGACCTGTGTAAGTCAGGACCACTAAGTTTTCCCTGTAGGCGCTCATAAGATAACCTGTAAGAATTTGCTTTAGGATTTCCCTATAGGAACTTAAGTTCTGACCAGTGAGGATTGGGTAGACTATAAGTCATTTGTCTAAGTAGCATTGCTTCCGCATCACTCTGATTCGTGCCTTGCTTTTGGTTAGATCCTGTTAATATCACTTTTGGAAAGTGAAAGCTTATGCTCTGCACCACCTAAGATTTGAACCTGATTAAATCTTGAAGGCATTGAAAATTTCATAATAATTGCCTGACACTATTTGATCCTTATCTTTAGATTCCTTTTGTTAATCATTTTGATAAAGACCCGCATTTCACCCTGATTCTTTTGTTAATCACTTTGACGCCTTTTCAGGCATTCTGAGAACCTCCATGGCAATGACGTACTGGATATGTTTTGTCATTTGTCTCTTACTTTTGACAAGAATCTATAAATCTTTCGACACTATTTGATTTCGTTTTACACATCTCTGTCCCTATGAGAAGTCTCGTGGGTGTAACCATGAGTATAAGGATGCTTTTTTCCTCACTTTTAATGATAAAGATTTGATTTGTGATCCGTCTTTCTTTGGTTAGTTAAGTTTCAATTTTATTATGACAAGGAATTTGTTGAGTGATCAGTCAAATATTGACAACTACCGTTCTATGCCTCACCTTTAGCGTTTGAAACAATTTTGAACTCCCTACTGTGATTACCGATTGTTAAACTTTCTGCTATCACTATTACTCTGGAGACTCGTATGTTACTTTCGCGGTTATGAAGTTTTCCTAGAAACCATCTCGTACACCAATGAATGAACCTTATCTTCAGAATTAATTGACACCCTGAGTTTTCTGAATATGATTCTTGGATGAACCACTAAGTTTTCCGGAATGCGAAGTAGGATCTGACATGATACCGAGAGATTGTCTAGCTGCCAAGCGAAGATGTCCTTCGGATCATACCAGTTGACGTGAGCAACCAGAAAGAGCAACAACTGAAGACCAGGAAGTGAGCCGCTTAAGTATATCTTCTGGGAGTGTTCCACTACCTGATTTTGATCTTCATTCCGATCTATTTGATAAACAGTTCGATACTTCTCCGACTATTCTGGAAGATCATTTAACCCTAATGTGTTTGACACATTCTATGAATGTATCATCTGATACTACTCTGTCTTGCAAAACCCATTACTACTCCTATGAGAACTCCGATCTGGTGATTATTAAACACGGATATAGGAAGTGTATTTTCCCCTTCAGAATAATGAATCTTGCCGCCAACTAGTTCCTTGTGGAATGATATGATGATAATTTTTGTCTCGTTATGAAGTTGTTAACTGAGCATGATGATGATAATAACCGATATTCTATACGCTTCATTTTTGACAATTATACGCTGATTCAGCCTACCTGCCAATTATGCCAAATAGCTGAATCGGACTCCAACACCTTGAATTGTTCGCTTATTTATTTCCACACTCTGATGAATCATGTACTTGACCTTGATATATGAACTATCCGTCTGGCTCGGCGACCGTGCTCATCCTACGAATCCGTTTACTCTGGATATATTTGATTTTGAGGTCTTTTGGTTATGGATTGGCTGACTCTGCATAAAGCTACCATAGACTACCGTATCTGAAATATGACTCTTAACAAATCTGTTTTACTTTTATTATGATGACTCTCAGCCGCTTGAATCTGTTAAGATTAATGTTGCTATGGAAGTACATACTCCGATCTCATTTGATTGTCGAATTTCTCCTGACACCATTAATATCCACCCTTAGAAGTTTTGGGCATTGGAAGTTTTATGGTACAACTATTCTGATGTTTTCTGATGAAACTCTTGAGTCTTCCCCTCCTGTTGCAAAGTAGAATTGACTTTGAACCAACCTCAATCGACGACACATGATGCTATGGAAGTTGAGAGTTTGAAGAAGTTGATGGATTATGATGTTGTTCACCTCAGTGTTTCTTTTGAATACCCTAATTAATTCATGAAGAAGAAAGAGAAAGTCCTACGTCAGCGTATCGACTATCGTAAACCTAACCATATCACTACCCTGAATCCTGTGACGACAACAGTTTGAGTTGGTGAATTTCAAAACTGTGCTGGAAGACCTGTCAAAGACACGCAGTCTTGTTTCTCTATTCATTTTAGTTGTACTAAGATGAATTAAGAGCAGAAGCAGACTCGCGAATGGAAGATGCACAGTGACCATGTCAGAGATTCACGTCACTACACCGCAGTGTCCAGAAGAAGTACCGAAGGCTTGAGGGACCAAACTCGAGTTTATAATCCTTTTCCACCTATGTTCATAGGGACGAACGTAGACAGATTGCCTGGACTTGGAAGAGGTTTAAGATCATGCATTTGAATGGACGATAATTCTGAAGCGAACGTTTGTGTTTGGAAGAGTTGATTCTGTGAAGGATGATGCTATGGATGACGTAATCCACTCCCTCTTGACATACTTAAACTTCCGTTACCAGATGATAAGATCCTTTGAATAATTTAGACCCTCTGTTGGTAATTCCGTTATGTACTCATTCTGCGTATGTAAGCCGATGGTTTGTTATGAGAATTTTGAGGCAACCTCTGGTATTTTCTGAGTTGATTCTGATGAGTGATGAAGGATTGACGCTATTGGCGACGTATCTGGTTCTGATAGACATTTTAGACCTGTTCCGTTAACTCTTTCGAGTAGTTCGTTTCTCCCCTTAGTTATGATGTTGATTCTGATGATCTCTGAGACTGTAGTTGGATTAGGTGGATTAAGATAAGTTGTTCTGTTCATGACTTGAGATAAAGTATGACCATCATGAGGGCATATTTATATGATGCCAGTATTATGACGTCTGGCCAACGTGATAATACTTACATCATATAACGTGCACTTGTTGTGATCATAGGATATTTCGAGAAGTACCTTAGAAGCCTTAAAAATTCTGATATCTCTGATTGTGATTATCCGCATTTAGTGAGACTTTAGGTTCATTCTAACTATGCGTTTAATCAACTTTCACCGTTATGCGATTTGATACGTTTGGATCCTCGACACGCATTGTGCTGACCTCTATTTTCCCGATAAGAATCTTAGGTTCTATAGTAGAGCCTTCTGCCATTTGATGATATCAAACAATCTGTTTTCTGTACGTTCCCATCTGATTTGTCTAATCAAATTCTATGGACGGCATATCCGTCAAAATTCTACGTATTCCCGGTATCTCTTCCGAGAGAATACGATTATCACCTGTTACGTTTGGTATATTATTCTTTTGATCTGGATTCAGTATGGTATGTCCTTTCTGAAGAAACCGAAGCTAGTTTGATAAACAAGATAGAGTCATGAGAAACAAGTCTTTCACATTTCCGTTCATAGTCCGTTGTGTTTCCGTTTTGTTTTCCCTCCAATTTTCGAGGACGAAAATTTTCTTTTAGAAGGGAAGAGTTGTAAAACCCGAAATTTTTGAACATGTAAAAATTTCCAAAATACCCCTACGATTTCAAACTTTTGAAGACCGAATAACGATCATAACCTAAGTATTTAAACTCGTTAATATTTGAACCACCAACATTTATTCGAATAAATAAAAACTTATGGGAAATGATTTGTGCACAACTATTCCATATCGCACGCTTATAAGTTTCCCCTAGCCGAATATATTTTAAGTGTTACAAACTCATCGATACTCGATTTCTATCTAAGTTCGAGATTGACTTAAGATTGTTTTGGAAATCAATCAGATCCCACTAAATGTACATACTTTCCTTTTTGTTATCATAAGCCTCACACTAATCTTGGCCCTTTTACACAATTTTACCATAACAATGAGATAAGAATCCCATAATTTGGTCCTAAAATCACGCCCCATAACAGACAATTAAATTACCTAAAATCACGCCCCATAATTGAATTGCAAATTCTAACTTGCCATATTAAAGGAACCACGCTCCACCCTTATTTTTTTTTTTTTTTATTTTTTTTCAAAACTGGTTCCTTCCTTCCCTGCTCTTTTCGACACAAACAATGCACACCATTCTTCTATCTGTTTCCCATGCGATCGTGGATGTTGCAAAATAACACTCACCCTCACCTTTTGTCCTTCATACATACACTTGAAAATAAAACAACACACTCACCGGTTCCCTTGCTCCTATTGAAAGTGTAACCAAAAAAAAAAAAAAAAAACACCAATCCAATACTTGTTATTAGAAACGACCAGTAAGCAAAAGAAAACCATTAGTTTGCATGAATAAACATTAAGCGTTGGTGAGCGTCCAGATTTTCCCTACGTTTGGGGTGGTATTCGTGTGGTCGAGATTTCCAGTCGCGACCCTAGTTTTCAGTTGGTTCGAGGTCGTGGTTCGTGATTCGTACGTATAGTCGTTGTGTACATCTAGGCTTTGGTTCGATCTCACCTTGCTGAGTCGGTAGCGCTCGTGTTTTCGGCTTCGAACGTACCTGGTTGCTCGAAGGTATAAACCTAATCTAAGCTATTACATCTCGTTATTATTCGAATATATATATATAAAAGACTGTCGTACATAAACACAATAGAAGTTGATTAAACCATGGTTCGTATCATAGTGTTAACATGTGTTGGCATTAGGATAACATATCTAAAACCTGTAAAATAAAACATACTCATAAACCAAGGTTAAAAGAGATTGGCTAGTGATTTCATGTGTTTGGTTGTGTGTGCATGTCATGTGGAGATTGATTAGGTCCTTGGTGTCATGTGTATTCTGGGTCGACATTCTTGTGTTCAAAACAACCTTTAAATCTAGTTCTTAGTACCAGTCATAAGCGATACACCATATTTTAGTAATACATATCAAATAGAACCTGGAAATAAACTTTAATATTTGACATGGGGGCATGTATGCTTGACCACGTGGGTAGGGGCATGGTCATGTGTGAGTGCATGAGAAGCTTTGGATTGTGTCTTGTGTGAATACATACGTGTGAGTGTATGTGCGAATCAGAAATAAACACAAGAAATAAAGAGGACGTGTTTGATTATTGATGTGAAGAAAGGACGTGTGTAGGTGGTTTAATGCAATCTTTGTAGCTCATTATATTGTGTCGTATGGGTGTATCGTATGTGTGAGTTGATGTGCTGTTTTGGCTCGTGAAAATGTGTGTTTGTACGAGAGTTTTGGGTGGGTCGAATAAGGTCTAATGACAAGTTTACAAACTAATTTGAAAAGGAGTATAGCTAATCAATATTGATTGGCACTTTATACTTATATTAAAACCTTGATCCACAAGCAAAAACAATCTTCAAAATATATCACTAAGAAGAAGCAAGCAACAGGCCAATGATACTATTTGTTAAAATATCCCACAAAATGATTTCATAAAGAATAATCCTTGTAATGGGTTGCGTTTTTGTTAGCATGTAAATGGGTACAATAATAGTTCTGTCAAGTGCATGTTGGAGGAATTGTGACTGTTCAATGGTACATGTATGAAATAAAATGAATTGGAACAACAGTACTACTAATACTAATGTGTCAAAAACATAATATTATGGGTATAAAAAATAACAAATAACAATAAGGTACTAAGAGCAATAATCAGTTATGTCATTAAATATTAAGACGATCATTAATTCGTGTAGATTCTCTGAAGAAGAAGTAACTCCCGATCCATGTGTTTCTGATATGGTTTCATTTGCGGTTGAGGTACAGATATTCTGCCCTTCTTTAGTAAGGTGCCTTCGTCTCATGTTGATTACTGATTTACTGCCATGTTTCTTGTTTCTGTGAACCTTGGATATTGACCTACTGTTACTGAACCTTTCTTATACTGAACCTACTGATATTGACCTTTCTGTTACTGGACCATCTGATATGAACTGTCTGATATACTGAACTGGATTTTGACCTATGAAACTAAACTGAATACTGAATACTGCTACTTGACCACTGACCCACAGTTTGATACTACGAGCCATAACTAGTCATGAGGGTTTCATGACCATGTCATTGATGCACCGATGGCATGACTCTAGGGCAGGAGAGTGATGACCTGTTCCGTCCCTGACTGTATTTTATTTGGTGTATTGGGAGGTTTATGGCCACCTGGGGCGTATGGATGCATCCTAGAACTGTTACTGTTACTGTTACTGATTACTGATTACTGTATTACTGGTGATTGATGGTGTGTGCGATACACGTCTTTCACATACTGGGAGCTGATCACTCCACTTACTGTTTGAGGACTCCCCTCATAATTACTGGTTTACTGAGAGGTCTCCCCTCTATATGATTATATGGTTACATGATTACACTGATTACTGTTACTGATTACTGATACTGGGCTCGTAGAGGATTACTGTTTTCCTACACCTTTACTCTTTATCTTTCATTACTGCTACTTCATACTGATGCTTAACTCTGATTTATTCATACTGTTATTATTATTCCTTATTCTACTGCTTGTTATCGTTATATCTGTTCACTGAGCTCGTGTAGCTCAGCCGTGTTTCTTTTCACACGGCAGGTAATTAAGCTAGGAGCTGGGAATGAGTGGAGAGTACCTTGGACTTAGAAGAATTGATAGCTATTCTGGATTAGAGATGATTAGAAGTTGTTATGTGTTAGAATTAGGATTATCGGAAGTTCAATTGTAACCTTGTAGTTTGTCTATGCTCCATTGTAACCTTTGAGAATTCTTGTATTACTACAGATGTATGCTTTGTTTAATCTGATATGAAACCATTATTGTGATATCTTTACCCTTATCGGGTTGGGGTGTTACAATGGGGGAGGTGGAAGTGATCTTAGTTATCAAGATCACTTGTGAGAACAAAGGTACCTCAATCTCTCAATTACATTATATTGAGAAGATCTTGATAAGTTTAATTTCAAGGATTGTTCTCCCATAGGTACTCCCATGGATCCGAATCTTAAGCTATTACCAAATAAAGGTAAAGGTGTCTCAACTTGAATACTCAAAAGGATTACATCGTTGATGTATGCCATGGTAATTATAAGGCCTGATATAGCATATGCGGTTGGAAAGCTTAGTAGGTTTACTAGCATTCCTAGTACATTTCATTGGCATTCTTTAGGTTGAGTATTCCAGTACTTGAAAGGAACGGTTGATTATCAATTAACTTACATTGGGTCTCCTTCGGTTATTGAAGGATTTTGCAATGCAAGTTGGATATCCAATAAAGAAGATCATTCTTTTACATTTGGATGGGTGTTCCTTCTTGGGGGAGGTGCCATTAGTTGGGCATCAAAAGAAAAGACTTGCATAACAAACTCAACTATTGAATCTGAGTTTGTTGCTTTGGCAGCAGCTGGTAATGAGGCTGAAGTTAAGGAATTTGCTTTATGTAATTCCATTGTGGCCAAAGCAGATTTCTTCTATTTCTATCAGGTGTGATAGTCAAGCTACTGTGGCTAAGGCTTATAGTCAAGTGTATAATGGCAAGTCAAGACACTTAGGTGTGTGACACAGCATGGTTCTTGAGCTCATAATGCATGGTGTCATATTCGTTGAGTAAGTTGCAACTCATCGGAACTAAGCTGATCATTTAACCAAAGGGTTATGTAGAGTACTCGTGAAAGGATCAGCTGTGGGATTGAGGTTAAAGTCCATATGAAAACTCTCATGTTAAGATACCCAATTCGCCACCTAATATGACGTTAGGTGCTGAATTTTGAATGTGGAAAGCTTAACATCTAGAGTTTGGAACACAATATTAAATTATCCCAAGGTATGTGTTCGGATCTGCAAGATAAGGAAGGTTGAAGTGT
The DNA here is from genome assembly GCA_021014915.2 of Artemisia tridentata subsp. tridentata. Taxonomy (NCBI): domain Eukaryota; kingdom Viridiplantae; phylum Streptophyta; class Magnoliopsida; order Asterales; family Asteraceae; genus Artemisia; species Artemisia tridentata. Next base: position 44,241,254 of record CP139506.1, on the reverse strand, counting down.
TCTTCTTAATAGTTCTTTTGAAAAATTGCATTTGCAGGTGCGAGATTAAAAGAACTACCTATTAAGTATGAAGTTTAGCTGCTTCAAGAAGCTGGGACTTGGCTTTGATATACTTATGAAAGGATAGGGACATAGGCTAGTAAAATAATGTGTCAAGTAAGAATTGTGTATGAAAAACTAATGTGTATATTATCTTCAGGTATTCAATAGTAATACTACAAGGTTCAATCTTTCGGGAAACCTTGGTATTCGAATATTTGGAATGTGTAATATACTAATATGAAATTCAATCGTCTCGACATTTCATTTAAGCATTAGTTTGATTGTTTGCGGTGATAAGTTAGTTAATTTATGATTACACTAAAATGGGGGAGGTTTGTTGGTATTTTAGTGTAAACTAAATTGTGTTTGATATGCAAATAAGGTTGACACTTAGTTGCAAATGAGGGTCAATACTTGGTTGCATATTAACGGGACTAACGAGGGTTCAAAGGGGAGTTGGTAATGCTAGTTACAGCAGGTGGTACAGCGAGTTATGGATGCTGCTGTTAGCATTGGTGATTCTGCTGATACGGTAGTGATTCTGCTGATACTATTGATCCTGCTGATACTATTGATGCAGTTTTTATATAACTGTTTTACAGTTATTGTCCTTTGTAAAACTGTTTTAATAACTGTTTTAGACCCTATAAATTGGCTTGTTGATTCTCAATTCGATAGAGAGGATAACACAACAATATACAGAACGTAAAGTGTATTGATCAAAATCAACTTTTGATCACAACTTTATGCAAACATAAAATCATACACAAACTTGAATCAATTAGATTTTATCCGGTCGTTAATTGGTATCCACTCCAATTTAATCGATCTGAAAGCGTTCTTACTCGCGACTTCTAATTGCTATCATGAAACCAATCTTACACCAAATTTACAACAGTAACGTGGGTGAGTGTAATCGAATCTGGTTCTGGTCTAAGTAAAATATATATGGGTATGGGTCGATATGGGTAATGTTTTGACAAGTTAATATTTGAGTGCATGCAAGGTTGTGGGATCTGTTATTTTATGTGGCCTAAAATGATGTGATAATGATGCTGCAATTTTTGTTGTAATTGGTAACTTTTCATTCATGTATGAAACTTGCTAATGTAAATGTGCAGTATTATTATGTCAATTATAATTAAAATCTGTGAACAAGTGGTGAAAAAAAATGTAAAGGTTGTATTATACAATGATTGGCATTATAAAAACATGTGGCATGTTATAAGCAACATTAATTAGTGTAAATCATTTAATTAAAGTGTGTACGTAAAATGTACTCTTATTGTAATGACTAGTATTCATGTAAATATGTATTTGACATAATACATACAATAGACACTACACATGTCACTTTGAGAAGAAAATGTGTATAACAAAACATAACAAGTCAAGTAGCACTAAGTCTTAAATGTAACAGTAATGATTGATCCAACAGTATGTCAGTATGGTCATGTTGGCAAGCATTTAAAAAATGACTGCTTATTATAGCTGCTTATTGTGTTATGCTATGCGTACTGTTCCGTGTGTTAATTGTTGCAATAAGAATTTGTTTGATGTGATGCGTCTCTATACACAAGCACGTGATACTAATAACACCGTGTGTTATATACTTATGTTGTCATATGTACATTTGGATATCAACTTTATATTGTGTGTCTATAATAAACAACAAATTTATATACTGATGACAAATCTTATATAGCCTGTAATGGTAGTGAGCTACATTTTTATCATATTGACAACTGTAGGGACTAGGGGTGGAAACGAGCCGAGCCGAGCCCGAGCCTGTCAGAGCTCGAGCTCGGCTCGTTTATATTCTAGAAAGCTCGAGCTCGTTTCGAGCCTAATATTTGAGCTCGAGCTCGGCTCGTGAAAATTTTCACAAGCTCGAGCTCGAGCTCGGGCTCGACTAATTTGTATGATTTTTAAAGAAAACAAAGTTAAAATGGAGCTCGGCTCGTTAATTACATAAGGCTCGAGCTCGTTTACTACTTTTAAGCTCGTTTATACGTATAGACAATATATATACGTATATATTTCTAGGGCTCGTTTAGGCTCGCGAGCCTATTCGAGCTTTTTTTATAGAGCTCGTGCTCGAGCTCGATTATTAAATGAGCCCAAACTTAGGCTCGAGCTCGGGCTCGAGCTCGTTTAGGCTCGGCTCGTTCGAGCTTTTTACCGATCCGATCCCGAGCTTTTCACGAGCGGCTCGGCTCGTTTCCACCCCTAGGGACTATGGTAAACACACACATGTGCATTGCAATATAATTATTAATATACATCAACAATAACAGTCACAAATATTGCAATTTAATATTGAATATAACGTAAGTTGTCCTGGACATACACAAATGTCTAGTATTATTTTAAAGACTTACAGTATTTGTTATAAATAGAAATTAAATTATGTTGCAAATATATGAACCTTGCATACTTCTTTATTACGTAACGTATGTACGTGATAATAACAATAACATGTCTTTTTGAACTTTAAACATTTTAAGCATATCAAGCTCATTCATCATCGAATCGTTATCTGATTCACATTCATTACTCGTGCTAAACCGAAACTGTCGAAATCTTAAACTTCATTATTAATCCAGGTCGTGTGTTGGAGCCATTATCGTAACTTACTTGATTCCATATTTCATTATGCCAGATTATACTCAAGGTGAGTTCATAACCCCTACTTTTACTGGTTTTCCAACTGCTTTGGGGGAGAATACATGCTCGTTTTAAACATACTCAGTAACTGTTGATTTGAAATCTTTGAACTGTTTACTCAATATCTGATTATTGAGCTATTATTTGAACTGGTTATTTGAAAGCATTATGTGATGAACTGAAATGAAACCCCACTCTATTTGAACTTGTTTCTCAACCGGGGTGAGAAACTTGAAAACTTTTATGGACCAAACTATTGTCTGTGATATTACGTGGATTAGTCTAAGCCTTATTATATCCCTTATGCCCAACTCATGAACCGTTAATCCCTGCTGGGAAGCGCGAATGTTATAAATAGATCTATTGGGAGTAACGTCCCCGTTCGGTTTGACCAGATAGGCAAACGAACGTATATCATGTCGAAACTACAAGTGTCTGGGATAAACACTTGCCGGGCCTTATATTTAACATGCTTCTAGAGCATGCTCACTGTTATAGCTTCGGTTGCATGAACTTAGTGCTAACGTAATAGACTACTATTTTGTGTGTTATTATATTTGTTGTAATGAACACATGCTTTACTCTTGGTCCATAAGTATGATTTTGCTTTGAGGTAAACTGAACTTTTAAGACATTGTGGGTTACACAATGGTCTCGAAACTCTATTTTAACTCACAGTATTTTTACTGCTTTATCTTAAAACTATGAACTCACCAACCTCGTGTTGACACTTTCTAGCATGTATTTTCAGGTATTAAGTGATATCACTCTACTGGAGGCATTTGACATGGCATGACATGGTCATAGAAGAATCTGAAACATTTGGGACCACTTTAAATCTTTTATGGGCTTATATCTTCACATTGTTTTTGAAATGTTGTAAACAAGTCTCTTTTGAATATGAAATCTATTTTAAATGGTTGAGATAAAAACCATTCTTTATACTTATGTTGTGATATCAATTTAGTAGCACCCAAACATGTATGCTTCCGCCAATCACTATTTTTGGGGGTGTTACTGATGATTTGGACCTTTGAGTGGAGCACTGGAATGGAGACTTTAAGATGTGTTTGTTGTGCAGAGGTAACTCGAAGTGGCTCCTTCGTTGATATGCAGGTTATTTCGTGCACATGGGCGCAAAAGGTTACTCAAATCCCTTCTTCTTGCTTTGTTGCGAATACAGGAACATGGAAACCTTTTCATGCTGATATATTTAGGTCTAATAGTTGGTTTACTACAACTTTTTCCAAAAGGGTAACAATTTTTTATGTCTCTAAAAATGTAGCTGATGTTTGGAATACATTATTAAATTAATTTTTGGCATATATCAGATTGGTATATATCAGTTTATGCTGGTTATTTGTTAGGAAAACTGAAGCATATCAGTAGTCATTATAAAAATAATTTTTGCTTCTCTTTTGGATGATTTGAAGTGTCACTATTGCTTATTTGTTCAGTATTATTGCTTACAAATAAGTTGATTTATTTAGTTCTACAGTTTTCTATATCTCCTTCTATTGAAGGGGAAAGAGTAAAAAACATATAACAAAATTTGTTGCAGTAACGTTTCCACTGGATCTTGTGAGGCGGCGAATGCAGTTGGAAGGAGCAGGTGGTCGGGCCCGTGTATATAAGACGGGTATTTTGGGGACATTTGGGCAAATAATAAAAGCTGAAGGGCTGCGTGGTATATACAGAGGAATTTTGCCGGAATATTACAAGGTTGTGCCAAGCATTGGAATTGTCTTCATGACATATGAGAAACTCAAGCAAGTATTGGCAAATATTGACGCTTGCAGATGATGATGAAAAAAACATTATAGGTAACAGACTAAACCTTCCATGAGAGGTATACATTTAGCCAATATTAGGAAATTCGACATTTGTAGCAAGTTTTACCTTTATTTGTCGTTCAGATGGGGTGTGGAAATTAAATTTCTATACTGAAAGAGGCAATGGGTTAGTTTCGATGTAGAAGGTTTGGTTCTGTTTTAGAAGTGCAGAACCTCCAAGATCAAATGTTTCATGGAAATTGTAATATTCTTTAAACATGTACGATTATAATATAAAGTTATTTATTTTATATTCATTGAGTAATGGTTCGAATAACTGATCTCTAATATCTATCTTAATAAGGGTGATGTTTTTCATGTCTTTTTTATGCTTAGTCAATCGCTGAAAGTCCATTCATTTTTTTTCTTCAATATAGTTGATTGAATTGAAAGTAACTGGTGATATTAATGTATGCACATAACATGTTTGATGAAATGACTATGAAGCTAAGCCGGTCTCCTTTGTTTATGTTTAAAAAATTCTGAATTTGATTATTTTCTTTATATATTTATGTTCTATAAAGAATTTCAGTTGACTTTATAGTAGTTTGCCTGTTCTTATAAATAAGCAATTGCAATTGTTAGTTGTTAGAGTTTATTATGAAGCCACAAAGACCAAATCTTTAAGAATTTTTTTTGATTTTACCTAATAAGCGCCGATGGGATAGTGATTTTGGTGAAGTTGTATAATGTTATTAAAAGAACAAATAGAACTTAATTTCCATTATGCTTTACCAATTGTTCAAGTTTTGAAACAAAAGTTATTAACAATCCTAACAAGCTTCCACTTGCTGTTACTTATTATTCATAAATACTCACAACATACATTTCTTTTCAAGGTCATCAAAATTGGAGGCGACGATGCATGGACGTTTATTATATTCAAAGTTACAAACACAGTTGTTTATAAAATCATTGACTTATTACTTATTATTTATTTTAAAAAATAATTCAACCTGCTTACATTCGTTGTTGTTTCTAACTTTATTCACACACATGGACAAGTATACGTAGCTCTTTCACGCGTCAAAATCAAAAATGGTTTGAAGGTTGTTCTTTCTGATGTGGATGGTACTCTATCAAAAACTACTACAAATGTAGTCTATAAAGAAGTTCTTCAAGGTCTATAATCAATGTTTAAGAGGTATGTACAATATCCATATGACATGTTCTAACTACAAACTCGTTTTACTCACACATTTTTATTTTTTAACTTATTAGGTGTTCACGTAATAGACATTGGGTTAAAGTGTTACAGTGGTCACTACATACATTTGCTTCTCAAGACCATCAAAATTGGAGATCAGGAGGCAATAGACATTTATTACATAGATATTTACAAGCATAGTAGTTTATAGTATCATTGACTTATAGCTTATTATTCCATTCAAAAAACATTTCATACCATTTACGTTCGTTGTTCTTTCTTACTTTATTCACGTACTTGCTTTTTTAAATAAAAAACCCTCTAAAATCTTGTGAATTCCACGGTCCTATATTTAACTGTAATGAAACGGGTTGTAGGAGTGATTAAATGATTTGAATATAAGCGTAAGAATTCAACTGCAATAGCTTGATGAAAAGTGATTTAGAAGGTATGCCATGTCTCTTTTATCTTCTTGCTTCAATACATGGTAAACACCTAAAATGAAGCGGGTTGTAGGAGATGATAAACACCTAAAATGAAATGGGTTGTAGGAGTGATTAAGTGATTTTGAATATAAGTGTAAGATATTTAACTCTAATGAAATGGGTTGTAGGAGTGATTAAGTGATTTTAAATATAAGCATAAGATATTTACCTATAATGAAACGGGTTGTAGGAGTGATTAAGTGATTTTGAATATAAGCGTAAGATATTCAACTGGAATAGCTTGATGGAAAGTGATTTAGAAGGTATGCCAAGTCTCTTTTATCTTCATGCATCAATACATGGTAAACACCTAAAATGAAACGGGTTGTAGGAGATGGTAAACACCTAAAATGAAACGGGTTGTAGGAGTGATTAAGTGATTTTGAATATAAGCATAAGATATTTAACTGCAATGAAACAGGTTGTTCGAATTCATAAGTGATTTTGAATATAAGCGCAAGATATTTAACTGTAATTAAACGAGTTGTAGGAGTGATTAAGTGATTTGAATATAAGCGTAAGAATTCAACTGCAATAGCTTGATGGAAAGTGATTTAGAAGGTATGCCATGTCTCTTTTATCTTCATGCATCAATACATGGTAAACACCTAAAATGAAACGGGTTGTAGGAGATGGTAAACACCTAAAATGAAACGGGTTGTAGGATTGATTAAGTGATTTTGAATATAAGCGTAAGATATTTAACTGTAATGAAACGGGTTGTAGGAGTGAATAAGGGATTTTGAATATAAGCGTAAAATATTTACCTGTAATGAAATGGGTTGTAGGAGTGATTAAGTGATTTTGAATATAAGCGTAAGATATTCAACTGCAATAGCTTGATGGAAAGTGATTTAGAAGGTATGCCAAGTCTCTTATCTTCATGCATTAATACATGGTAAACACCTAAAATGAAACGGTTTGTAGGAGTGATTAAGTGATTTGAATATAAGTGTAAGATATTTAACTGCAATGAAACATGTTGCAGGAATGCTTAAGTGATTTTGAATATAAGCGTAAAATATTTGACTCTAATAAAACGTGTTTTAGGAGTGATTAAGTGATTTTGAATATAAGCGTAAGATATTCAATTGCAATAGCTTGATGGAAAGTGATTTAAAAGGTATGCCATGTCTCTTTTATCTTCATGCATCAATACATGGTAAACACCTAAAAGTAAACGGGTTGTAGGAGATGGTAAACACCTAAAATGAAACGGGTTGTAGGAGTGATTAAGTGATTTTGAATATAAGCATAAGATATTTAACTGCAATGAAACATGTTGTAGGAGTGCTTAAGTGATTGTGAATATAAGCGTAAGATATTTAATTGTAATGAAACGGGTGTTAGGAGTGATTAAGTGATTTTGAATATAAGTGTAAGATATTCAACTGCAATAGCTTGATGGAAAGTCATTTAGAAGGTATTTCATGTCTCTTTTAAGATCTACCATCGTATTTAGGGGTGTGTATATATGCAGAGTGATTAAATGATTTAGATATAATTTACCTAAATGTATTTGAATACTTTATGTTTAGTTATAATTTTATTACAGATCTGTTTTGTTATAAGGGTTAAGAAGCAGAACAACTATAATGACCAAGAATCAAATAATAAGATCTACCATCATATTTTGGGGTATGTATATGTGCAGAGTGATTAAATGATTTAGAATATAATCGTAAGATATTTAACTATAATGAAACAGGTTGTAGGAGTGCTTAAGTGATTTTGAATATAAGCGTAAGATATTTAACTGTAATGAATCGGGTTGTAGGAGTGATTATGTGATTTTGAATATAAGCGTAAGATATATTATGAATAACAACCTACTTTTACTTACATTTTCTATGGACTATAGGTATGCACGGAATGGACATTTTCTTTTAAATTGATTAGCGCTCACATACGTCATTTTCTATTCAAGACCTTCAAATTTGTAGACGACAACGCATGGACATTTATTATTTTAATTGTTACAAACTCAATTGATTAACGAATAATTCACGTATTATCTCATTGTTTATTTCATATGTTAATGAAATGTTTGCGTTCGTTGTTTTATTATTATCTCATTTTCATATTTCTTAAAAAACCCTGTGAATCCACGGGGTCTTTAAGCTAGTAACAAAATAAAACACATGTTGAATGTTAATTGACAAAACAACCAAATTTCTCAATTACGCCACGTCAGCAAAATTGAGCAATCCAATTATCAAATCGTTTATTGAGGTGGGAGATGAAGTGGGGGATGGAGTCAACGAGTAAGTTGACTGCTATTTGTTGTAGTGTGGGGCTCGCTTTTTATTATTGTTCCGTTTTTGTTTGTTTAATATATGGCAAATTACACTAAAATGTCATTTGTAATTCTGTGTAGGGTCTATTTTTTTTTTCTCAATTATGTGGTGTAAAAAACCTTTTTTTAATGTGTTTAGATTTTGACCTGCCCGGTAGGTTATACCATCCACATCACTATCATGTAATGTTGCAAAAAGCGGTTTAGGCGGCCACCTAAGTGCTAGGCGGTTACTTACCTTGGCGATTTGAAGCTAGGCGGTCGAATTAGGCATTCTGGTCAAAAGGCGGTCAACATCCCGCCTAGGCGGGTCAAATCAGGTTAGGCGGTCAAATCGGTCAACACTTATAAAAACTTCAAATAAGGGGTTTTTTTTACCCTACTTAACCCCTCTTTCCACACACTCTGACCAAATACGCTCTAGATCTACAATTGGAATGATTCATGATGATAAAAACACAACAATCATAATTAAACACACATAATCGAAGAATTGAAGGTATGTTGGCCCATTAAAAATATATATTGGCCCTACGAATATATAGTTTTCTTGTAAATTTTGCAATATATTCAAAAGATATATAATTAAAAATAATAAGAACATTAATTAAATTATTAAAAATATACAAATATACATAATTTTATATTTTTTATATAGAAAAGTTCAATCCGCCTAGGCGATGGTCGACAGACCGACTAGCACCTAGCAGCTTTTGTAACCTTGCTACCACGTTATCCATCTCACTCCAACTCATTGTCCACCTCACTACAATCACATGTTACATACAATTACAAAAAGTGACAATTATAATACATTTTTATTTAGCTACTTAATTTGCATATTTACTAGAAGTGGCAAAATGGGCGGGTCGGGCGAGCACGGGCAAATTATAATTATGATCAAACTGGCACGGGCCAAAACAGGCAAATTATAATTCGGATCAAAAGAATAAGGGTCAAAACGGGCTAAAAAAAGAAAAAAAAAAAAATACAAAATAAATTCCTAAACCAAACACCCCGTTATTGTTTAAATAAATGGATAACGAATAAACAAACATTAAAGTTCGTTGGTAAAGTAAGATATTAAAAAAATAAGTAATTCTAGATTGACAATTTCAAAAAATATGTAGCTATTTATAGCTTTTAAACATTTAGAGTTTTTTTTCCTATACTAGTGTAGGTTGAAAAAATAATTACTTAAAAGGTGTAGTTTAGAAAATATTTATCAAAACGGGTTAAAACTATTTTTCCTTTCATTTTGTAAAATTAAAGAAACAAAATGTGGGACCATTCGGTTCATCTTTCACGTTTTTTTTCTTTCCTTTTACTTAATTTACCGTACTTTTTTTCTTTTAGTTGACATACCGTATATTTTCTAACTTTTATATTTTTTTCTTTTTTCTTTTTTAATCAAACTGTGTTATAAATCCCAAATAAATATCAAAAGTAAAACTAAGCAAAAAAACTTAAACGACCATTAAAAATTTAACGTCTTAACATCAAATACAAACAAAATAAAATGTCAAACAAAATCCTTAAAACGGTCTTAATATCAAATCCCTACCCTATCTTTCACCATATGTTTCTTGATGTTTCAGTCTCATATCTGACTCCATCTTCTTCGAAAACATCATCCATGTTTGATTCATGCCCCGTTCCATCTTCTTCCAACACATCATCCACGTCATCATTATTCACAATAGCATTTTGAGATATTGTATTGAAATCTTCAATTTGAATCATGTGTGATATTGCATTAAGTTGGTTCATTCTAAGAAAAATAAAAATAAAATCAGAACTTTGCAAGTAGAATCATACTAACCAGACACAAATTAAAACTAATCAAAGAAAAACAATAATCAAACCTGACTAATTATAACTAATAAAAAATCAAAAGGTCCAGTAGTAATCGATTTTCACATGAACTGAAGTATATATATCAAAACCAAAATAAAATATGTAGAACCTGTTGTGATCGATTTTCAACGTCGTTTGGATCTTGAAGACGATGGATAAGGAGTACGGAATTGAAGACGGCGAATATGCATGGTTTTCTTCAATTGTTCAGAGTTGAGGTCGATTTCTCAAAATAGTTTGGAAGGAGCGTGAAATATGAACTGAATGGTCGCTATATTTTGTTTCTTTAATTTTTACAAAATAAAAGGAAAATTAGTTTTAACCTATTTTGGTAAATATTTTTTAAAATACACCCTTTAAATAATTATTTTTTCCACCTAGACTACTATATGAAAAAACTCCCTTTAATCATCCAACTAAGATATGTGCACTTAAATGTCCTAAGTTTCTGAATTTTTACCTTTTTGGAGTTTTTGCGCTTTTTTTTTTTTTTTTTTTTTTTTTTTTTTTTTTTTTTGTTTTTTTTTTTTGTTTTTTGTTTTACAGCTTCCACCTCATCTTTTACACTCCACCTCCCTGCTTCATTACTCATATCCATATCCGGACCTTCACACACACACACACACACACTGACACACACTTTCATTTCCATATCTGGGATTGAATGTGAAATCAAAACCCCAAAATCGAAACCCCCAATAAATCGAAAACGTGGATCGTGGAACCAAATTAAAGGTTTGTATACTTGCATTTTTTTGTGTAAAGGTTTGATTTTTATGTATACTTGCATTCTTTTATGTGTTATTGTGTTGGGGATATGGTTTTGTTAATTCTTTTATAGTGTTGTATTTAGAGGGCGTTTGGATTTGCATCTTGAAACTGATAGTGTTATATAAGATAATATCATAATCGAAAAATTACTCTGCATAAGCAACAAGCGTTTTACAATAGCAAGCAAAAATATACCAACATAAATATACATCAATAAATCGCGATTATATCTACATGTGACTCGTTACTGCTAACTTTTTGTGTAGACCTAATACTGGAACTGTGGATGATAAACAATGTGGTATGATGATGCACTTGATCAAATTTTGGATGGAAGCACATGTAGCAAATGAGACTGAAAAAATTCACCTGCTGGTAGAGAGTGTGTGTATGAAGAATATCATGTGGATATAATCTTAATGAGTATCTATAATCAAGCAGCTGATCATGTGAATATGCATCAAATGCCTAAATACCCTACAGTTTGACATTTAAGAGATTCTTATAGTATTTGTGTATGTATTAGAAGCTTTTTACCATCGATAATGTCATGTGACTCTTATTCGTTTCTATTACAGTAAAATATGGCACACGGCATGCTCTTGTTATGGAAGACTTTCAACCTATGAAGCACGGGGACGGCTGCAGGGTCTGGGTACCAGTTCCGGGGACTTCCCGGGAACAGAAACGCCAGAGAATCGGCTTGGGGACGTCCCAAATTCCAGGGACGTCGGCAGAGAGAAGATGGGGACGTTTCCGTTGATTATGGTGATGTTTCCTATGTATGAATATGATTATGGCCTCCCTCTGTCGTCGTCTGTCCCTCTATCTTCTCGAACAGGTATCAACCAAACTATGTATGAATATGATTATGTGTTGGTGACTGGTACTATCGAGTGTTTTTTACATGTATTGCTAGTTTGTAATAGTTGGAACTTTAGAGTAGAGATGTAAGACGAGTTTTTTGACTTTTTTCTTGCTGTTGAAGATGTTTAGCAATGAAGTTGGTTTTGTGAATATGTTTTTGTTTATTTCTCGTGGTTGTGACTTGTGAATATTTGTGATTTTGCATTCAAGATGGAATCAAGGTAGACACAGACACAATATGGATTTTAGGATGGTGATGGAAGATAAATAACATTAGTATAAGTATTTAATTTATTAATGTTTTGTCTTCTAGTTATTCTTTATATATTTTGGTGTGTAGATTTAGCCACGTAGGTGCTAGATTAGTAGACTAGAATGAGTGATTTGGGTATTGCTTTTTATGTAGTTGTCAATCCTAGTTGGTAAATACTTACAACTGAACTTGTTGCTTATCATGTATTGTTTGGTTTGATCCCCATCTTAATGGTCTAACTTCTCATATTATATATTTATTTATCTACCTTTTATTTTGTGAAAAAGATATGTTTTAATTTATTATGTGTTTTGACTTTGTATTTATTCAAATCATTCTACTTTCTAATAACAGTTTCAATCACAAAATCATGATTATGAGTAACATTTGTTCGGATTTTAGAATGTTATGTAATTTTTTTTGAAAGACAATTTTCAATATGCTAAAATATTATAAAACATATAGACGTTTCCCCGCCGTACCCGTTTCTTGAATTTTAGGATGTTGCCATTTCCCGTACCCGTACCAGGATGCCGTACCCGTCCCAGTGCTACATAGCTTTCAACCAAGTATGACTGCAAATGGGCTTGAGAATATGTTGGAGAAGTTCAACTATCACGATGTTGTGATTCGCTGGATCAATGATACCACTGCACTTGCAATTTTAGAACTCTAGCAATTGGTAACTTCATCTTCCACATGTTAAGTTATAGACTTATAGGTTTGAACTAATTGTCATATTAGAGGAAGCTAAGCAGATTAGCAGAAAGTATGAGATTTTTAAAATATATAATGTAATAGACTAATTGGTTTATGATCCCCTTTCATTCAGTAAGTCCATGTCATTGTGTGTGTGATTGTTTTTAGTTTATATAATGTTTCATTTCTGAAGTTAAAATTTTTTCTTTAATTCTGAAAAATCATAATGGTGGATGGTTTTATTAACTTCAATCTTGATGATATGTGCATTCTTAATTGTATTGACTAGGTTGAATCAGGTTACGGCTTGTTAACAAGTTTACAATATCTTTCTGCAGCTCTCGAAGCATGTCAATGAATTAAGTGTCCATTTACAGTACGTGTACTTGAAGAGAATGATGTACTCGTAAGCTATATCCAATAAAGAGGTAAACATGACTACATTCTCATTCATAGAGTTTCACTGTCCACAGCAAGATACTTGTATAGTAGATGACACTGAATGATTTGTATGATTTCTAGAGGTGGCAATTTCAGCCCATTAACTTGTCTACGGATCATTTTGAGTTGTGTTTTATCTCAAACAAGCCAAACTTAAGGAAATTAGCTAAAAGGGAAACAGATCAAATAGGTCAAACTGATTGAAAGATGTTTAGGGTGTAGTAATTTCACTACTTGTTTGATGAACTCGACTCTATTGCAACACAGGTTTGAAGAGTCGATGAAATTTGCACGGAGGAGTGTGAGTGACGCTGAGATTCACAAATACCAAGCCTTTGCTCAAACACTGCAACAGTCTAGGGGGATTGGCGCCGAGTTCAGGTTCTCAGAGCCGAGTGGCCGTGCCCCAACTGGTGGAGCTGATGATGATGACCTTTATAATGAGGCTTACAATAAAACTGTACTATATCTTGTTCTATTTCTAGTAATAAAGGTTCCTAATTATTATGTAATATATGTCAACTTGATGGTGCTTTTTTCTACATTAAGTTCGACTTTGTGTTCTGTAGAAAATAAATTTAGATAAGACCCAGAATCTGATGTGTTTGCTCAAGGGTGTTAGATATTCATTTGCAAAAAATCAAGAAGGTATGGATTAGTTCCAATTAGTCTTAATTTGACATTTGATATATTGTTTATGTCGATACATGCTTCAACGCCCAGCTGACTTTTTCTATTTTTACGCACTAATAATAACCATTTGACATTTTCTATTTTTATTTTTACCCATTTGAATCGCTCATAAAGTTATATGTACTTTGGTAAAAATTATCAATTTCATAGGTTGGAGGATTGAATTATACCGCCGCATGGTAATATTTGTAGCTCGATTTTCGATCTCTCTGTTGTACGTATTCACACCCACTGCAGAATTTTTTTGATAATAACATAAACATAACGTGAAACATGTAAGGATATACAATAAAGACCAAAAGTTTGCAGAATCATTACAGTGCCATCTCCACGCTAATAGAAGTTCTCACTAATAACCCGATTCTTGCTCATTAGCATTGCCTGCAAAACGGCCACAAAAATTATGGTAAAATCTTTTGGTTTATTGCCGCTATTTACATTATAAAAACGTTACCATAAGAAGTTTGGACACTCACTTGAGCATAGTCCCCAATAGCTGCAAATTCTATATGTGTATGCAGACATAAGAAACGTGAAGAAAGAAAGATCCAAAATTGGAATTTCAAAGAAAGGCAAATTGTACATGGTAACTGACTTTGGTTAAACCTTTATATTCGGTAACCAACTTTGCTTTAACGTATAAAAAGACCCTCAAACTTTTGAATTTCTGATTTTTCGGCAATCTTGGGTAGGGAAAAAAGCAGTTGAAATGGTTAGCGTCTACAGGGATGGATGGTTTTTACTGGCAAAATAAGATGATTACCATAAAATAAATTACACCAAAGTCAGTTACCTTTTATCCAACTTGTGTGTTCAGATAGATAAGTTCATCGGAAGATAATGTAAAACCTAATCAGAACCATTAGGTTGTGTTGTCAATGCTTACCAATGTAACAATGTCGACATAATCAGGCATAATATGGTCACAAACATTATCTTTTTGCTCGTGCTATCGCTTTGGTTTACTGCTGCCCATAAGGTTAAGTTTGTCTATGGTACTTTGAAGCTAAAATTAGTAAGCTTGATTGTGAAGAATTCACCTCAATTGACCAAATAACTCAAAGCTGACATGTTGACCAATTGACTGGACATAAACCATGAGGAAATTAAGGAAGATTGGATCAATGATCCTTAAACAGTGTAAGGATTCAATGTGCAGAATCGATAGATCATTATAATGCTTAATAAGAGGTTTCTGGCTTATACTGAATGGTTTTGAATGTTTAGTGTCATGTTGAAAGTCAAAATTAAAAAGTCATGTTGAATGTCAACCATCTCTCGAACTGGATATGCAGTATGTATGAAAGTCATTTTATGTGCTTCTGAAGCTGGTATTTCATTAGGATGGGAGCTAATGCGCCATGAAAGATGACGCTACTTTGCTCTAACCAATGATTTACCATGTTGAGTTTTTTAGCAATATGTATGAAGAGACAACAATAAGTAATGCCGGGCTCTGCAGGTCCATGAATGTAGTTTAGATAAATACTGTTTCATTTAGTTTTGAATTTTCGAGTTCAAACTCACATGAGGTTACGCATCGTCCTCTAATTCTTACATGCAACAAGAACTATTTAGGAAACACTAATGAAACCTGTAACTTCAATAAATTCTAAATACACATTGTAATTTTATAAAATTAGCCTATATATCTATGTTTCAGAATATAATATCATCCAAAGATATCTATTCATCCATCACTTACATGACGGGAATCAGATGGATCAAGTCAGGTGCCACATAATTCATTGTGAAAGATGTTGCAGTAGGACATTCGACCCACAAGCCAGAATTGACGATTTGTGGTTTTTGACAGTGGAATTATATTATGGTCACGATCGTCTGAAAACTGCTCGTATCCAACGCCTAAAATAGAAGAAATATTGACTTAGAATAGGGAAATGTCATGCGGTTTACCATAGAGTTGGCTAAACGGGCTAAACGTGTCATTTTAGTATGGGTTAGTCTACCTGAGCACTTTTTCACCGAACCTTCCAACTCTGTTAAAATCAATAGTGTGGCAAATAATAAAGTTTTTGTTAGTAAAATGATACAAGAGGTTTTATGCACTAATAATTTTCACTTTAGACGACCTTCAACCCGTCTGACTTTTTTCTATTTTTATTTTTACTCATTTGACTCGCTCATAGAGTCATATGTACTTTGGTAAAAATTATCAATTTCATAGGTTGAATTGAATTATACTGCCGCATGGTAATATTTCTAGCTCGACTTTCGATCTCTAGCTCTATTGTACGTATTCACATCCATATAGTAAATCCAGCGCTTACAAACAACTCTGACAACAAATCATCTGAGAAATACAAACTTTTGAATTTCTTATTTTTTTGCAATCTTCAGAGGTAAAAAACCTGTCGAAATGGTTAGCGTCTACATGGATTGGTGGTTTTTACAGGCAAAATATGATGATTACCACAAGATAAATTACACCAAAGTCGGTTACCAAATTTCTTTATCCAGCTTGTGTGTTCAGATACGTAAGTTGATCGGAAGAAATCTTTAATACATGTCCTAAGTTATCAAAAAGCTCTCAAATCAGAAGCAGTTCAAAATTAGCGTCCACCCATTGTTCGGCGATTTACCTTAACGAATCTTCTGCCAAATGAATGATAGAACTACAGAAACAATATCTCTATTCACACAGAAGAAAAGATTACCAACTGCAAATCATTACCATTGATTGAAAGAGATACCACATTGATGCAGGTACCATATGTTCAAAACAAACTGGTTGTTACACTTAAGAAACCATTGATAGATGGAAATGATGCAAAAACAATATAAATTTAACAACATTACACAATATCCTAAGGGAATGACACCTATGGTTACAATTGATTCAGTAGAAGTAGTCAAGCTTTTCCCTAACAAAAAAACCACCACAATATGTAGCACTTATCAGGTCCACGATAAGAGGAAATTGAAGGGTCACAAAAGATGTAATAGGAAGGCACGTCAATGCACCGATTGGAATAAGCATCGACGGGTTACTTTGTCCAAACATAAGGAACAATGTTGCTCCAAAAGCTATGATCATTGCTGTCGTCGAGAGGAACAACATAGTGAGGCCAATAATCAGCTTCGTAGGTAACTTAAATAGAAAGTCTTGTTCCGCATAACGTGCCGTAAGGATCGATAAAAACATTTACAACGACGTAACGGCTGTGAATAATGATATCGCATTTGATATAGCAAATACTGTGAACGCAATCCTGTAAGTAAAAATTGGTATCCCTGAATCCTGATTATTTCCACCGGGCACGGTTATAGCTGCTGCAAATACAATGGTGATAATGAGTGCAGCTGTAATCGTGTATGATTCGGCAGTTTTCTTTATCCAATTCTCTCCTTCGATCACCAAGTCTTTATGCTCTCTTGTAAATACCTCTTGAGGTGTTTCGTCATCTAAGTTCTTTTGCATCCGGTTAAGAGGACATACAAATTGTTCAACTTCCTAATAAATACTAGGATATATTAACCTTGGAAGATATATAATAATATGTCTTAACAACTTTATGTAGCTTAATGAAATTCAAACTTTGAGTCATTGGTTAAAGTACTCACCTTGAACCATTGTAGTTCACGTTGGATTCGCAAAGCCGCCCCCCTTATCAGATTCAATTTGTGAGTAGGTGCTAATCTTGCAACCAAATGCAAAAGATTATTCCCAGAAGAATCTTTGATTGTTTTATAAATATTCTTGTGCTCACTCATTTCGTATAGTAGGTTTTAAATCTTCTCTGAACGACTGATCACGGAATATTGAATAAAATTGTGACCATCTTCATTGGTACCCCAAATTGCATCTGGAAACTCTCTCATAATACATCTAATAAAAGTGGATGTATTTCTTCTAGTGGCTTCAAAAGTGGAAGTGGTGTAATACTTGTAGCAGGTGCTCGAGTAACCTTTATGATGTATCTTGTTACATACAGTAGTTAAGAGATTTGTTGAATCTTTATGAATCTGAAATGTTTCTTCAATGAAAGGACGTACTGCAACATAAAGACAAATAAAAATCTCACACAAATAAGTAACTTTCTTTCTCTTACATTTTTTGTCATATAAGTATTGCAACTTTTAATATTCTTACCAAGCACCTTAACAAATTCGTAGAACATTAACGAGACAAGGAAATAGACTGCAAGATGAGATGATTGTCAGAGTTGTGAAGTTATGATGTTACGGTCCAACCAGTGAGTTACAATAACAATAATTAGTGTCTCCAATTAACTATTTATTCTCAACTTTTCAAGGGGGTTGAATTATAACATGAATGTTGTTTTTCGTGAGAATCATGTATATTAATGAAAAAAATTCATCTTTCCAGAGGTCTTCTTTATAGGTATCTGATTTAAATAATCATATTATATTAATGAAAAAAAAAAAAAAAAAAAAAAAAATTCCATGCAACTATTCTTTGATAAAATGTGATTTATTTGGAAGAATTATTTTTTTACAATTAAGTCATAAATTGTTATAAGTGAATTGTACCGTAATTATTGTACTCGTATAATCATTAATGTAAGAGATAATCCAAATATATAAAAATAATCGCATAAATAATATATGTGATTATTTGGTTATATTATATGATTAATTATATCAGAAGAATTATTTAGTTGTCAAATGGCTTATGTCCCAATGATATTTCTAGTTATATGAGAAGCTCCTCAACCAAAAAAGTTGTGAGTTCAAGTAGTGCTTAGGACATGTTAGATAGTTTATAGTTTGTATATTGTGATTTTATTAGTTGTCATTTAAAAAAAAAAATAGCAGTTGGCATGAATCTTTCATGAAAAAGTGTTAATAAGTTATTTAAAAAACTATCTTAATAAGTCACACTAATAGAAATAAAAAAGAAAAAAAAATGTTTAATAGTTATACCTTCTCATGAGAATAGACATACTTATACAAGCTTGAACTATATAGAAGAAAAATTAACTCAAATTTGTCCAAAAGAATCCACAATAAAGTGAAGATTTGGGATTAAAACTCCTTGAATTTCTTTCTAAAAGTTGATCAAAACAATTGCATAGTATTTTTGTGCACTATTAAAAGGAAAATGATTAAAAAAAAATGTAACTAATTTATCACGAATTATGGTTCTATGTAGCCTACTAATTATTTAACCTTTATATAACTTACACTTTTAATGTTCACTTTTGTGTGTATTTTGTGACAATTTTACCATTTTGTTTATCAATAACGGAGTGGGTAAAATTGTCATAAAAATTTAAATAATACACACAATGGTCGAAATTCAAAAATTTAAGTTATATAAAAGTAAAAAATTATTAAGCTATATGGAATCACAAAATGTAACAAGTTAGTAACATTTTTTTATTATTATTATCCCTTATTTAATTTTGAAATTCGATCAATTTACCTTCCCAGCCTCTCTTTGACATACAAATTGTAGAGAATCTCCGGAAAATTTTTCTTTCCAAATATTCTTTAACTTCAAACTTTTATAAAGGGTTTATGTTTGTAATGATACAAAGAATTCGTAATAAGAAAAATGTGTGAAAAATAGGAGTTTAATAGTAGTTGGGGAAATGAAAATTAGCTTATTTTGTTTAAGGAATCTTAAATAAGAAGTTGAAAATTTTATCAAATTTTTTTCTTTTAATCTTTTTTCATGCTGTTCTTATTTAATGTTTATCATCTCATGACGTACCTACTAAAAGTATCAAAAAAAGATAAATAAATATCTTTAAAGGTAGGCGACCACGTCACGAGTAGGTTTGAAGGGACCAACAATCCTATCAAACTCTTCATCCCGACCTGAACGTAGATAAAAAATTGGCGTACATGAACTTTAATTTGATTAATTGAAATATATATAAAAGAAACAAATTCATTACCTCTTTCCCAAAAATTGAATTCACGTGGAAAGTTTTGAGCTAAGGCCGTCAACACAGCATCACTACCAGAAAGTATGGCATCGGAGTAATTATTGATTATCATGTTTGCTAAGCCTACAAATTTCAGAAAATTAGGGGTATATAAAAAGACAAGCTCATCACAACTTTTGAAGACAATTGACGGCACTTACGAAAGTCTTGACAAGAGATAGCAAGAACGACAATATCCTCGCCACTTTGACCCGCAAAAAGATTGCCATGCCCATGTACTTTCATGTGTTCAAACAAATAGTGAGATGTATTGATATGCATATTGGAAACAGATAAGGCAAGTGGAGTGTGACCCTCCTTGTCCTTGGCTAATAACAATTCTGGGTTTCTTTCCACCAACATGTTGATAGCTTCAGTGTTGCCACCAATAGCAGCAACATGAAGAAGACTGCTTCCATCTGAATTTATTAGATCTAACAATTTCTCTTTCGGTGTCTTTTCCAACAATTTCCTTAATAATATCTGATTATTCCATTTCCTGGTAGAAGAACCCACTGCTACATGGAGTACTGTGTTTCCATTATGAGTGAGTTTGTCCCAGGGGTTAAGACTATTCTTTTCTAATCGGTCTATTGAAATTTTTGTATCTCCTTCTATAATATAATAAAGCCACCTCTTCTTCGTTTCTTCTGTTAGCTTGTCTTTTGATTCTGCTTGTCTTCTTGTTAATATTGTTTCTGCATGATCAAAATTTTCAATTTGGTTATCAAGGTTAAAAAAAACTAGAAAAGAGAAGATATGCGTTTTAATGTAAATCACCAGGATTTCAAACAACAAACTAATGCAAATACGTACATGTATATACTATATAGCTTCATATTTAATGCTCAATTGGTAACAACATCTCAAGAGTATGTACTTGAATTTACACTAAGTTGGTTCCCCTAAAAAATTACAGTAACTCGTCTCTTAAACTAAATTAAAATTATCATAAAATTAAAAAGCCTGCCATATCAATACTTGTCAATTTTTGTTGTTCTATGTAGTTGTTTGTTTTTTTTTTTTTTTTTTTTTTTTTTTTTTTTTGCTATCAAAATACAAACTATTCAAATTTCGATTTCTGTTTGTATTTTATAACCATTTTACGCTTACGTTTTTTAAGCACCTTGTTAACATCGAAGGGTAAAATGGTCATTATACATGAATAAATTACACACAAAAGTCAAAATTTGAAAGATTTGTGTTAAAAAAAAAAAAAAAGGTTAGATACGTTTTTTGTTATTGCCCAAACTTATACTTAAACTAATATAAAAAAAGTTACTTTAGGCAAAGGGGTGTAAAAGTGCAAATACGGAGATATATATATGATGAGAGTGTAAGAATAAAAAACACATTACTAAAAACGGTTAGAATGAAAATAAAAGAAAGTTGGTTTAGATATAGTGTTACAACAAATACAATGATATCTAAGTCAAGCCATTCGTTGTCGATCAAATAAAAAAATGGAATAAATTATACCATCATATTAACTAATCAATCGTCATGTCATTATAAGTTTAATGAGAACTACATGATTTGGATCATTTATTTTAAATCACAAAATCAAACAAATAAAACTAAGATTAGCAAAAAGAGAGACGGTACATATACCTGCTGCTTGTTCAAGAACCCAAGGACCATAACTGCGTTGCAGTTCATCCCATAAATCTTTTGCAGTGAATTCTGTGTTCCTGTGTTTGGGTTTGAGACCATTGACAACCTCCTTGACTACCCCGTCAGAAAGTGAACCAAGAATCCAACCTTTGACAAGGGAATCTGATGCAATCCATGCATCTATATCTCCCACTTTCCCCTTCCCATTAACTGCAGGACTTGAAAACTGACCGTCGATGAAACCATACATATGATGACTCTTTAAGAGACATAGAATTTGTGTTTCCCACACATTATACGTATCCTTACCGCTCAGCTTCATGGTAACGAAATTTGGGGCAATAACATGCGAAGGGTATGGGTATGCTTCACCAACATCCACTATGAAACTTGGAT
The DNA here is from genome assembly GCA_021014915.2 of Artemisia tridentata subsp. tridentata. Lineage (NCBI taxonomy): Eukaryota > Viridiplantae > Streptophyta > Magnoliopsida > Asterales > Asteraceae > Artemisia > Artemisia tridentata. The sequence continues at coordinate 44,219,276 of CP139506.1, read as the reverse complement.
TCGAAGTTGAAGCTGCATTCATCATCTTGATCTTGGTTAAAATTTGTATCTTTTTTATTTTCTTTGTGTGAATCCTCCTTCCATCTTCTTACATATTTAAACTAAAAGATGAAATAACTTAATGTTGACAAAAGCCACGTTAGGATTCCTTGCTTCATGAAGCATGATTGGGATTCCTTTCTTGGTTGTGTTTGGACCCGTCAAGGCATGCAAATTTTAGATACACTACGGTGGGCTCGTGAAGTCTATATGGTGTTTGATGGCACATTCATAATAATAACATTTCTATTTATGGTTCTTCCCTCACTTTTTATTGGTTTGAAGCTCGTATGACCCACCGGTCAAATTTTGGAACATTGGTCTTTTGTAGAGTTAGAATTGGTAATTTATTTGTAATGACCAAGAATCGTCTTATAACACCTTCCGGTGGTCGAGGTTGATGAAAGTAGGATCGATCCATGTTTATTTTAGTGAGAAGTTAGAGAGAAGGAGGAGTGTTAAACTTTGGATATTATTCCTGTGTTGAAAGTTACACACAACCACACCCCACAAGTGAAGTCTTGTGGGGTATTTAAATGCCTAACTTGACAACTATGACAATATTACACAATAAGTCCTTGCACTATATGCAATCTAGTTGTCTACTTCCAATTCACGTAAATATCGCCCAGCTTCATTTCTAACATTATTGTATGTATATTTTGGAAGGGATAACTTTGTAGTTGTATTTGGTTTTATCATTTCGCTCTTCTTGTATATTTAATAATCTATTCCTTATAGATTTAGTATATTAGGGATTCAAGTGGTATAAAAATCATATAAATTTTGGTCTCTTCGATTGTGGTTATTTTGTATATACTTTGTATTTGTTTCATTTTTAATGATTATAATAATTTGATGTATTTTAGGAAGAAGAAGAAGAAAAAGAGAAGCATGATTGGTCAATAAAAGTTAATTGATCAAAATTGATGGTGTTGCATTGATGAAAAAAAAATAATTAAAAATTTGCTAGATGGGGAGAGCCGGAGATATATATATATATATATATATATATATATATATATATATATATATATATATATATATATAATATATATATATATATATATATATATATATATTAATTCCTTTGTTTATACATTTCTTAAATTCGAATTTGCTTCCAACAATCATTAGATTCCATATACCATTCTTGTAATGTTAGATTTGGTATCTCTTTATACTTGTCCAACAATGAAAGCAATGTTTATGTCACAATTTCATTGGAATATGGTTCTTTTCATTCACAAAATGCCACAGCCACCATATGATAAAACCCATTGAACATTAAACAAAAGATATTGTATAACATATCTTAAACAATTAAAACATTAATAAAATGAAAAATATAGTAAGAATTAAGATGCCCGTATTTAAACACCACCAAATGGTCTAATGGTAAGGTTATTAGTTTCGAGTTATAAAAGGTACCTTGCTAGGTATGTATATCTGGAGGTGGTCATAGAAAAGCTGGAAACAATCCTAAGATTAACCCGGTGTAGCCGCGTACATCCGAGTGAAAAAATACATGCTTTTATATGAGAATAAACAAACACATGTCACAAACTAATGACTCTTTTTTACACGCTTTCAAGTGTCAACCTATTTCTTTTGATGATTTTACAATTCTTACCCTACCCTGTATTCTGAATGTACATACAAATATATTATAAAAGAATACAGACATTGAATCTGCAACTTACCATACACAAATTCAATATAAAAGATACCAATTTGTAAGTATAACATACTTAAATCTGCAGCTAATCATTCACAAACTAATATACTTAAATCTAACATAGAAAACATTATTCTTCACACTTAATCTTCCACTATTCTTGAACAATTGGACCAGGCTATCTTCTTGTAATGTTTGTCTTCAACAAGCTCGTATCTTTTGTCTTCAACAGGCTCCTAAACAACGAGAAAGAAAACCAAAAATTATCTTGCATCTAGAAAAATATCAAGCAAAGTATCCCACAAATCAAATTATACGTCCTTAAGCATCACAGTCAAGACAACTAACCGAATCGCACAACAAAATGACACTTGCCTGTCTTGCAACAGTTACCATATTAAATCACAAGCTCGTAGTAGCTATGGTATTGTCTAAGAGAAATTGCATGTGCTGTTACGGTAATTTACAATAACATATAAATTGATTTTATTGTGATGATTCCATTGTTCTAAATTAAATTCTTCATCTAAATTAGTTTTCATGTGAATTGCAATTACAACAGCGAATTTATTGTCATCTAAACGAGACCCAAACTCTCTTTCTCTCCACATTGGTTCTAAGACCTGAAAATTTGTATAGTTATTATATTATCTAATTGAATTTTACTCATCTCAACATGATATATCATTTTCATTCCGAAAAACTAGAAATATCACAAACTAAGCAATCGGTTCATGCAAATCACTGTAGTACAACTACCATTGCAAAATTAAAAATTGAAAGAGAAAACCTTGTTTCCAGATTATTACGAACATGTTTAACAAGAGAAGGTTATAAATGTAATATAACATTTTATTAATATATAGATAAGAGTTTAAGATATAAAAAACAATTCAGTTATTGTTAAATTATATACTTTTTGGGTATATACGAGTAATCTTAAGTTTTGAAAGGATACTGACGTAATTATAAATCTTAGTTGTAGTGATAAATAAAAAGTTTATGCGTTATAAACGAAAAATAATAAAAGTTTAAGAATTTGAGGATTAAACACGATTTAAACTGAATAAAAATAATATGGGTTATGAGTTATAAACGAAAGTAATAATAAAATTTTATGATTTTCATATATAGTTTTCTTAATTATTCACTTTCAATCATATGGGTTTTTTCCTTTATATATAGTATACATATAGATAAAAAGGAAATACTAAGACCATTTCGGAGAGAAAAAAATTCTTTTAAAGAAAATCAAATTGGACAAATAGAAAATCTTATTTTGTCATGTGAGAAAACCGAACCACGTAATTGGTCGTTAAAAGTCAAAATTGGGTATTAGATTGATTAAAATTGGTAGATGGGTTTAGCCCGTGAGATAGTCCTTTATGTATGCATTTCTTAATTTCATCGCTTCCAACATTATTGGATTCCATATTCTGTTCTTGTAATCTTGGAACCAAAGATATCTCCCTATATTTATTTTACAATGAAAGCGATGTGTATGTCACAATTCATTTGAAATATGGTTGTCATTCAAAAAATGTCATTTCCATCATGTGATGAATCCCATTAAACACTAAGAAAAAATTGTATAAATATCTTAACAATATAAACATTAATAAATGAAAATACATTAAAACTTTTGATAAGAGAAGATGCTCGTATTTAAACATCATAAAAATGGCCTAAAAGTAAGGTCTTAATTTCTTTTGAAGAGGTAAAGGGTAGCTTGCTAAGTGTGTACATTTGGAGTGATCAGAGAAGAGTCTGAAATGATCCTGAGATTAACTCGGTGAAGCCGCGTACATCAGAATGAAAAAGACTCATCATCAGGGACGGAACTAAGAATAAATATAACCGGGCGCACAATTTTTTTTTAATGTTTACTAACCAAATAAAACTAAAAACACATTTCGATGGACATTGTGCATTTACAATGCATTTATGAAAAACTCATATTTTTTTTCTTTCATAAATTAATACTGTATCAAAAAATTCATATGGGTCCCGGGAACCCCCTGATTTCGTCCCTGCACATCATCATCGGGTAACCTCAAGAGAAACCTGTTTAGAAGATGCTCGTATTTACATCATGTCATCTCCGATCATTTTGTTCAAATGGCATTTTTCTCTGGATTTGAACGTTGTAGCATATAAAACCATCTAAGTGTAAAGTGTAAACTTGAGCAATTTACATTATTGTCGTTGTAATAATAATGAACGTTAGGAACTTTAGTACAAGACCTATCGTTTCGTCTATTCCAATTCAAATATTTAGTGTACCACTTCTTGTTTCAATACCCTGATATCGGTGTGGGGTTTTTTTTTATCCAAGGTTCTAAAAGACGCGTCATGGTGGCGCTAAGGCACAAGGCGTGACCTATATGTTACGCAATAGACCAATGCATTGGCTCTAAGCGTGGCGTGGGATGAGACGTTAAAAGGCGCGCTATGGCGTGAGGCGTGGCGTGTTTTTTTGAATTGAATGAAATTAAAAAGATTATATGCAAAAATAGTTTCTTGACTTAATTCCGTATGTATAACACTTTTTATAAACTCAATATACATGATATAATATAAAAATCTATAAATATTTTCATATTTTGTGTCGCTTTATGTTATGCCTTAAAAATGTTATGGCTTAGCCATAGCTTTTAAGGCGTGAGGCTTGACCATGCCGCCAAACCACACCTCACGCTATTTATATATACTTTGTATTTTTTGTTTTGTTTAAAAATGAAGCTTGATTAGGAGGTTGCAAATACTCATTTATAAATAAAAGGAAGTACCATGACCATTTCGGAGAGAAAAAAAAAGTTTTTGAAGAAAATCAAATTGGACCAATAGAAAATCTTATTTTTTCATGTGAGAAATCCGAGCCACGTAATTGGTCGATAAAAGTCAAAGGGTATGTTTGGCAAAACTAGCTGTAAGCTGTTAACTGTAAACTGTAAGCTGTAAACTGCAAAGCTGTTAACATGAGCTACAAGCTGTATATTTTTTTCAATAAAAGTGTTTGGCAAGTTAGCTGTTAAATGTAATTATAAGATGTAAAATGACATAAAAGGATATATTTGTAATTGTAAACAAATGTAAAACATAAAAATAATAAACTACTTATATTACTAATAATCTTAGTAATTTAGGAGAACATGCTTGTAATAGTCATTGGCGACGTGCATTCCATATTGATGTAGCAATATCATCCCGGATTCGTTTCATCTCATTAGATGTTCCTTGGGAGACAGTTTCAGTGTTTATTTCATGGCCACGAACATCTTGAAGTTCATCAGGTGGTATGTAATTTGGATGTTGCTCAATCGTAGTAAACATCTGATGCGCGTGATGTGTCGTTGCGGTTTAGCAGTTTTAATGCCTACTCAAGTTTTAAATTTATATTTAGCCGACTTATCAATAACACACACACTTAACGAGCAGTGTACCCGGTCAGTATGAATATAATGGTAAGTAGAGTGTCGATCACTAAGAGTGGAACGTATTATCTCGTTATTCTAATCAGTATTTTAATATCCTAACGCAAGGGGGTTTCAGCCTGAGAGACTGGCACGATTTGTTTGCAATTAAATAATAAAATAAACCAATAGGCACGAATCAGCAAGTAGCACACACGTACACAGATAGATACTTGAGACAATAAGAGGGCTGTCCTTATGATTAAGTTGATTGTCACTTGTTTTATTGATAGCTTTATATGAAGTGTATGTAGTCAACCCTTTCTCGTTGGTCCTAATCTTATCGGCGAGTAAACCCTTAATGATTACTTATGTCTAAAAGTTATTCCTAAGTGATCAATTTAGTAATAACCGTGGGAGCCACATTATGTCCCGCAGTCAAATGCCCGCAAGCCACTAATAGACACAGAGGTTATCAATGCACTAATAAGTAGTAACCAAAGACATCAACATATAAACTTTAATTGATGGGAAAGCAAGTATTAAAGGGAGTGCAATCTTTCGTTGTCACATTACACAAGCCACCAATCCTGATGAATTAAAGTTTGCTAACACAATAAAACAAAACTACTTAATGAATTAAACACATGCAGCACCTTCTTACAGCTCTTGTATCTTTGATTTGGGTGTGTCTTGTGCTGCCTCCTTGACTGAATTCGTCCTAGGTTTCTCCTGTTCGGTCTTCGAAACTTATATATTGCCCCCGAAATTCGTCTGGTCTTGGGGTATTTATAGTTTCTGTCTGAGGGAAGATGCGGCGCATCTAAGGAGTAGATGCGGCGCATGTACTTAACTTCGCGTGGGGTCCAAGATTATAATATTCAGGAATATTCGTACACCGCCAGAAGATGCGGCGTAACTCCATGATTAGATGCGGCGCATGTCCTCTTGTATCTTGGATCGTATCTGGTGATATCTTGATAGAGATGCGGCGCATGTCATGAGTGAGATGCGGCGCATCTGGAGCAGATTAGTCTTGATCTTCTTCATTTCAGTAGACTCTTCACTTTATGCATGTTTTGCTCCATAATCAGTCCAAAATCGCTAAGTTTCACCAAATGCTTGTTTTTACCTGAGAATTACAAAAGTAAACGATTAAGTATCAATCCTCATACGTAATATAGTAAAACAAGTCAATTTAATAGGATAAATGATAGTAATAAAATGTACTTATTTGAGTTCATCAAATATCCCCCCACTTGAACTTTACTTGTCCCCAAGTAAACCTTAGAATTTCTTTTATGAAAATGTATCCTAAAAGATGTTAGGATTTATTTTTATATTTAAGCATGTATTCGTTTATTTCATAATCACACAACTAAACACTTAACGAATTAGAAGTAAAATAAAATAATTTGATAAAAGCAAATCTAATCGTTTAACTGTCCAGTCGTGACGAATATTCTATCATAAGCTTGGCAAGTATACACATCTCCTCCACTAAAGCTAAGGAATAACAAGTCTAAAGCGGTAAAAAGGGTTTGTAGGCTTAAGGGTTAATTATTCTCTTTTCACTATCGATCTCATATTCCAGAAAAGGCGACAAAATCACAAATACATGATCGAATCCACGAACACGATACTTGCAATTGCTCAAATCCTTAACTCGAATAGGCTAAAGATAGGTCCAAACTTCACCAATAATAATATATCAAAAAGGGCGACAAAATCATAAATACATAGCCGAATCCACGACTACGATACTTAAGATTGCTCAAATCCCTAATCTCAATAAATCAAAGGTTTGGTTGGGAAAAGAATAATAAAGGGTATGGATAACATTTGGGATATAAATTGGTGTAAAAATAAAAATAAACAAAACAAATAAATTAAAATCCTAAGTGTGGTTAATCACTATCCCAACCATCCCATGAATAAGACTCATATCATAGAATAACTCACGCTTTAACACTTGAAACACACGCTTTAGGTAGACACGAATTATACTCAACAAGATCTTAATCAAAGAATAAACCTTAATTGGCGTTCCCATAACTGCCAATTCCCATTCAATCCATAGATATAGTACAACAAATAGTGGTGATATCGACCACTTACATAACTTTACATAAGTTGGTTAAAATTAACTTCCAACTTTTCTTTCTTTCTTTTTCTTTTCTTATTTTTTCAATTTATTTATTTTATTTATTTATTTATTTATTTTTTTATTATTTTTTTTTTAACTTGAAACATAAACATAGATGTGTAAAATTTCACCACATCACTACAACTTTCTTTCCGGATAATTTTTCTATACTTTTCATACTTTCAGAAATAACGGTAATAGTGAAAGTAGTAAACACACGAAAAATAAACTCAAAAATATATAATATTTACTTTCACTCCAATTGCATTGTGCAATTTCCCGACCTAACCATAGATAATGAATTACGCACGCGAACACAGGTAATGTAAGGAAACACACTTTGCCTATAGCAATTAACCAACCACGGATTCTAATCTACAGGGTAGGCTAAGGTGTAAGGGTGTAACGAAACATTTTAAACATAGGTGTAAGAAACGAAAGGAATGGCTCTGAGGGTTTTTCTAGGGGTATCTTACTCTAAAAATGAGAGTAACAAAAGGGTTTATACGGGGGTTAACTAACCAGTGTAGTTAGTTAATAACACATAACATAATAAAGGCTATTTGGGTGTAATCCTAGAATTTTACCAAATTAGACAAGTCATTCCAATTATATAAAATAATACTCATTATGGTGGTCTCGAATAGTATACAAGCCAAGTTCTAAAGTTTACAAGTCACCGGCACACTCATAGATTTGTGAATTTTGGAAAATCACAATTTTTGAAAATAACGTCATGTGTGCAGTTATGCAACTTAGATCTTAAATAAAAACATGCTAAATTTTTTTTTTAAGTTTGATATATTAAGCACATTTTAAGCATAATTTTTGAAAAAGTTTTAGGACAAGTAATTGTTAAGTGTTCTAATTCTCCAATCCCCCCACTTAAGTTAAACAACGTCCTCGTTGTTTGTATAAAAGGTTAAAAACTGGAAAATAAAAGAATTAGAACAGGAAAACTCCCCTGAGATTTGCTCGGTATGATCCTCCATTAGTATAAGAGCAAAAATCATCTTTCTTGTGGATGAGAACGTTAAAGCTTCATACTTGATGTATCCACAGGAAATCCAGGAAACTATAATACCACCAACACTTTAAAACACACCTAAGATAAGAAAGGTTCAAACTTGCATAATACATTAGTAGTTAGGAAAAATAAAACTTAAAAATTAAAACTGAAAATCATCAGGTCAGTCGATGCGCCGCATCTTATGGAAGAAGATACGCCGTATCGAGCCTTGAATTAATACGGATCAGAATAAAGATGCGCCGCATCCTTAACCAGGGATGCGCCGCATTAAAAGTAAACTGATAAAGAGTTTTAAAGTCGAAAATAAAAATGCAGAAAAATAAAATAGGATATGACCATTGCAGGAGATGCGTAGCATCTCAGAATTGAGATGCGCCGTATCTTCGTGCGGGCCTGACTGACTCGACACAGAAAACAGAAAATTAAAAGATAAATCCGGGTTGTCTCCCGGTAAGCACTTGTCTTTATTCCAGAGTCTTCAAGTTAGACTCGCGTTCAGCTCTTTAATATCGATCATTGAAGGAGTCGAAAACATCGCGCTCCCTCATTGCCAATTCAGTAATATTGAACACTCCTTGCTCGTCCTTAATTTCCACGCCGTTCTTCTTCAATATCTGTATAAACAAAGTCCTGTCCCTTTCGGGCAGAGATGACAAAATGATAGACGGGAAATTCTTATTATCATATAGGCATAAATAAGCAAGGTGGGGTGGTAGTTCAATAAACACATCATTGTTCAAATTCGTTTTCTCAACTACTCTCCTACGTTTATTAATTACCACACAATCATACCACTCATCATCAGAATCATTAACAACATCGCGTCTAAGTTCGGTAGGTACATTAAGGTCAATGAATTCCTCAAAGTTCTCATGATTAGGATTAGTTGAGTTGTTTTGAATCAATGTTTCTCCCATAAGTCTAGCTTCAAGATCGAGGTCCATACGCTCTCTTAATCCTAGCACATAAACACCTCTAATTATGCTCTTAACAGGATCTTGACATTTATAGACTAGTTTATTATTCCCTACCCTTAATGAGATTTTTCTCTTAAACACATCAATCTTAGCATGGGCAGTAGACAAGAAAGGTCTTCCGAGGATTAAAGGAATCTTAACATCCTCGGGCATGTCTAGTATAACAAAGTCTACGGGAAAAATAAACTGCTCAATCTTAACTAGCACATTATTAGCAATCCCTTCAGGTCGTTTTACCGTTTTATCAGCCAATTCAATAAGTTATTTAGTTGGTGCTAATTTTCCTAGTCCTAGGGTAGCGAATGTCTTAAGAGGCATAACACTAACACTAGCTCCTAAGTCAGCTAACACATTATTGAAAGATATATTATTAATAGAACAAGGTAGAGTAAAACTTCCTGGGTCTCTTTCTTTATGAGGCAAGGCATTTGAGTCGGTTGCAGAGCTCTCTTCTTTCATTGTTGCCTTGATCTCCTCTTCAATCTTTGTCTTTTCTTTTAGTAGTCTCCTTAAGCTGATTGAAGAATTAAAGAAAAATTTGGGTCCTGCACCATCATCACCATTCATCGATCTTCTAGGTATATTAGGAGTGACTTCTTCAGTGGTGCTTATGGCCTTGACATGATCTCTTGGATTGGTTTCAGTTGAGCTCGGTAAACTTCCATATCCCCTTTCTTGAAGAACCTTGCTCATTTGACCAATTTGCTGTTCCAATGCTTTGATCGAAGCTCCTTGATTTCTTGTAGTAGTGTCCGTTGAAGCTCGGATTTCTTTGATCATAGCAGTATTCTCTTCATGTCTTTTAGCAGCATCGGCCATAATTTGCTTTAAAGTATCGTCTAAAGTCTGCCTCCTCTCTTGATAAGCGGGATTGAAGTTGTTCTTTTGATAGAATCCCGGACTAGCTTCCCTAAATCTTCCCGAAGGTCGGAATGGTTGTCCAAATTGGGTGTAATATGCTTCTTCAAACGTCTCACTTTCATTCTTATTCGGGCAATCTTTAGTGTAGTGAGGTCCTTCGCACTTTTCACATCCAACTTGGGCAGCATATGCTCTTTCATCTCGCTTCTGCATCTCTCTACTAATTTTATCCAATTGAGCTTGAATAGCAGCGATCCCGTCAAAATTAGTGCTGCTCTTAGATCTAGTAGAGGTCCCATCGTGCCATTTCTGAGAATGATCAGCAGCTTCTTGGATCGCTTTCCTAGCATTAGTTGCACTCATTTGAGGTACAGCTCCCTTAGCATCCAAAATCTGTCTTGTAGGCACGTCCAATCCTTGATAAAACAATATTATCTCCTGCATAGGGGTTAGATAGTGTTGAGGACATTTTATCAATAAATCTTTAAACCGTTCCCAAGCTTGATAAAGGGTTTCATCAGGCTCTTGCTTGAAACTATTGATAGCCTCCATCTTTTTAGCAGTCTTAGCAGGTGGACAATATCTCTTCAGGAATTTGCTCTTCAAATCTCCCCATGTAGTGATTGAACTAGCAGGTTCATTCCTTAGCCACTTGTTAGCAGCTCCTTTTAGCGAGATTGGAAAGATTCTTAGCATGATCTGATCGTCAGTGACTCCTTCTGAAGTAAACAAATCTTTAATCTCCAGGACCTTTTCAACATGCTCATTAGCATCCTCATGTTCCGTCCCACTGAAAGCATTCTCTCTTAGTTCTTTGAGAAACTGACCCTTCAACTCAAATTTTGACTTATCATCAAACTTTGGTCTAGCAACTCCTGAAGTGTAATCAGCACGGGTGCTGTTCATGTATTCCTCCATAGTAGTGTTTTCGCCCATTGTTTCTGTTTCAACTTCCTCTTTTTCTTCAGAAAAGTAATCAAGCTCGAGTGAACTTGAAAGATCAAAGCTTCTTGTGTTGAAAAGCCTTTTAAGCGAATGCAGGGCTCGTTCAGGATCTTCGAAAGGTTGAATCAAGTTCTTCGTAGAACTCCTGGTCATGCACTTCCTGAAATCATCACAAAAAATATCAGTAGGGTATGCTCGAGAAAGTAATATATCAGATAATTAATAACGAAAACGGAATACGAAAAATTAAAGTAACTGATATCTGCAGACGATGCGCCGTATCCAAAGAATTGGATACGCCGTATCTTAATACGTTAAAATTTAATCAGACTTTATTCAGAAAATAGATACGCCGCTTTAGAATTTAAGAATGCGCCGTATCGAATTAATTAATCAAAAATCAGCTTATCTAATTAAAATTAAATGCGTCGTATTAACGAAAGTTAATGCGCCGTATTTTCATTACGTTTAAAAATAAATATCGATTTTTGATTCAGAAAGATGCGCCGTATCGACAAAGATCGATACGCCGTATCTGTTTAATAATTCGCAAACTGTTTTTAATTAAAATAATAGATACGCCGTATCTACGAAAGCAGATGCGTCGTATGGCGTTAACGTTTAGAAATTTTTTTTTATCAAAAACAGATACGCCGTATCTGCTAAAGCAGATGCGTCGTATTACTTTATCGCTTAGAAAAATTTCTTATTAAAAACAGATACGCCGTATCTTGGGGAAAAGATGCGTCGTATCGAATTAATTAAACGCGTTGTATTTTTAAAATTAAACGCAATACGCCGTATCTGAGAGATCAGATGCGCCGTATCGTTTGATTTAGCACAGTACAACGATAGCAGAACAGAAAAATACGAAAAATAAAAACAAAAATAAAAACACACAAACAAAAATAAACACACAAAAATAAAAGCAAACAAATAACACACAATACAACAAATATGCAAAATAGTACAATGATGCAATTAATCTAATAAAAAGAAAAACCTAATTAAAATACTAATCAAATTAACAGATAATAACAATTCACTACCCGACAGCGGCGCCAAAAAAACTTGATGCGCGTGATGTGTCATTGCGGTTTAGCAGTTTTAATGCCTACTCAAGTTTTAAATTTATATTTAGCCGACTTATCAATAACACACACACTTAACGAGCAGTGTACCCGGTCAGTATGAATATAATGGTAAGTAGAGTGTCGATCACTAAGAGTGGAACGTATTATCTCGTTATTCTAATCAGTATTTTAATATCCTAACGCAAGGGGGTTTCAGCCTGAGAGACTGGCACGATTTGTTTGCAATTAAATAATAAAATAAACCAATAGGCACGAATCAGCAAGTAGCACACACGTACACAGATAGATACTTGAGACAATAAGAGGGCTGTCCTTATGATTAAGTAGATTGTCACTTGTTTTATTGATAGCTTTATATGAAGTGTATGTAGTTAACCCTTTCTCGTTGGTCCTAATCTTATCGGCGAGTAAACCCTTAATGATTACTTATGTCTAAAAGTTATTCCTAAGTGATCAATTTAGTAATAACCGTGGGAGCCACATTATGTCCCGCAGTCAAATGCCCGCAAGCCACTAATAGACACAGAGGTTATCAATGCACTAATAAGTAGTAACCAAAGACATCAACATATAAACTTTAATTGATGGGAAAGCAAGTATTAAAGGGAGTGCAATCTTTCGTTGTCACATTACACAAGCCACCAATCCTGATGAATTAAAGTTTGCTAACACAATAAAACAAAACTACTTAATGAATTAAACACATGCAGCACCTTCTTACAGCTCTTGTATCTTTGATTTGGGTGTGTCTTGTGCTGCCTCCTTGACTGAATTCGTCCTTTGTTTCTCCTGTTCGGACTTAGGTTATAATATAATGCGTACGAAATTTGTCTGGTCTTGGGGTATTTATAGTTTCTGTCTGAGGGAAGATGCGGCGCATCTAAGGAGTAGATGCGGCGCATGTACTTAACTTCGCGTGGGGTCCAAGATTATAATATTCAGGAATATTCGTACACCGCCAGAAGATGCGGCGTAACTCCATGATTAGATGCGGCGCATGTCCTCTTGTATCTTGGATCGTATCTGGTGATATCTTGATAGAGATGCGGCGCATGTCATGAGTGAGATGCGGCGCATCTGGAGCAGATTAGTCTTGATCTTCTTCATTTTAGTAGACTCTTCACTTTATGCATGTTTTGCTCCATAATCAGTCCAAAATCGCTAAGTTTCACCAAATGCTTGTTTTTACCTGAGAATTACAAAAGTAAACGATTAAGTATCAATCCTCATACATAATATAGTAAAACAAGTCAATTTAATAGGATAAATGATAGTAATAAAATGTACTTATTTGAGTTCATCAACATCATATCTTCTTCATCACTATTACGAATATAGTTATGCAAAGCAAATGCGGCCATGGTTACTTCAATTTGAGTTTTCACACTAAATTGGGGCATTGGACCAAGTATTTTCCAGCGTTTCTTTAAAATTCCAAACGACCTCTCAATATGGCTTCGCAAAGATGAATGAGAACGGTTGAAGGCTTCTTTCATGTTAGTAGGTGGCTCATTTTGAAACTGAGACTGATGATATCTTGTCTTGGAATACGGAACAAGATATCCATTTCTTTCCGGATATCCTTTATCAACTAGATAATATTTACCTGTTAAAATGGTAAAAAATATGGTTAGTATATGCTAGCTTGTATATTTACCAACATAATAACATCTCAAACATGTAGTCACCTTCAGGTGGTTTTGGGAAGTTCATTGATTGCGTGTTAATCGCATGAAGAAAGACACGTGTGTCATGTGCTGATCCTTCCCAACCAACCGATGTAAATGTAAAACACATATTAAAATCGCACGTCGCCATTACATTAAAAGTAGGTATCCCTTTTCTACTGATATAACGAACTTGTTGAGCCTCTGGGATACATGCTCCTATGTGTGTGCCATCAATACATCCAATGCAGTCCTAAAACCAATTATATATTATAAATGACAACAATATGATGTTTGAAATTTAAATAAGTAAACTTAAGATAACAAAATTAATACCTTAAAATACGGCATGTATCTGTTGTCATTCAAGATTTGAGGTGGTATAGGAAAACTTGAATCTTTTGGCCAATAATATCACTTGCTAGACCATGAAAATCGTTACCTTTAGCAGTTATCGCCTCTAAAACATCATGAAATGCTCTACTAATAGTCCCTCCGGAACGTTGAAAACGCTCCCCAACATCCCTATTCGATACTCCTAATGCAAGTGTGTAGAACAATCTTTCGATGCTTCGACGTGGACCGATTGAAAAGGCCACTGTACAAAAATAGATTTTCTTAGGTGATTATTGATTACTAATACTTTGATACATATTGATACTTTTAGGAAAGAATAAAAAGAGAAAATTATCTTAACATAAACAAAGGGTTACTGCCTTTGACTTGGCATGTGAATTTGTTCAAGAAAATACTTTTACAATGTGAAAACACATCATAAAACACGTATCTACCTTACTCATTTCTTGTGAAAGTATTTTGTCCTTTAACACAACCTTGAAAGCAAGATGTCAGTTGTGTAAGGTCATAGTCATCTATAGAAGCATTCACTGTGTCTATGTTACCTTTTCAACAATAAAATAATAAATCCTCAACTACTTAAAGCAAAATTTTACTAGTCTATACATTCTACTAAAAAGCACTTGTCGTTCATATCAATCTTTTGTTTCACACGGTGGTCTTCTAATCTATCTTTTGTTTTTTAAACAAAACCCACAATTATATGATGGCAAAGACAAATAAAACAACTGATATGGCAAAATCGATTACGTACCTGGGTGTTGGTTTTGAAGTTGTTGAAGAGAGCAAATTAGGGTTGTGGGGAAGATGAATTGTATGGTATGTCATTTTTATATAAGGTTAAAGGGTATATTGGTGATTTTAATTTTTTAACAGCTATTAAAATTTAGAACGCTCATTATATGAGCTGTTAATTTTGGAGCTGTTTGTGTGAATTAAAAGCTTATAGCCTGCATATCCAAACCGAGCTATTAAATATGAAGGAGCTGTTTGTTAAAATTAAAAGCTAATAGCTCCTCAAAAAGCTCTTGCCAAACAGGCCCAAAATTGGGTACTAGCTTGATCAAAATTGGTAGATGGGGAGTGCATGAGAAGTATATGTGTCAATTCTTTTATGTATACCTTTCTTAACTTCATCTTTGCTTCCAACATGATTAAATTCCATATTCCATTCTTGTAATGTTGAAACTCATCTTTGCTTCCAACATGATTAGATTCCATATTCCATTCTTGTAATGTTGAAACTAAAGATATCTTTATATGCTTATCTTCCAAAGAAAGCAATGTGTATATCACAATTCTGTTGGAATATGGTTGTCGTTATTCACAAAATGTCATTGCCATCATGTGATATTGTGATGGAACCCATTAAAGATTTTCTTTTTTCAAATAACATTATTTTATAAATATCTTAAACCAATCAAACATTAATAATATGTTCAAAAATAAAATTAAAAGAAAAATCTAACATCAATGAACGAAAAATATATTATATATACATTTCTATTCATTGTTCTTCACTTTCCATCATATTTGTCAGTTTTATTCGTTTGGAGCTTCCATGACCTAGTGGTCAAATTTTGGAACTTTGGTCATTTTTAGATTGTGGTATTTAATGTATCGATACTTTGTAAAGGATAATTTTATATTTGTATTTTGTTTTATCATTTCACTATATTCGTATATTAAATACTATATTTCTTATAAGTTACTGTAGTATATTAGTGGTTTGAGTGGTATAAAAACCATGTAAAATTTGGTCCCTTCCTATTTTCGTTGCTTTATATATACATTGTATTTGTTTCGTTTAAAAAAGAAGCATGTTTCGGATATTGCAAATACTCGTTTATAAAAAAAAAAAAGGAACCATGACCATTTCGGAGGGAAAAAAAGTTTTGAAGAAAATCAAATTGGACCAATAGAAAATCTTATTTTGTCATGTGAGAAATCCACTCACGTAACTGGTCGATAAAAGTCAAAATTGGGTACTAGATTGATCAAAATTGGTGGATGGGGAGCGCGTGAGAAGTATATGTGCTAATTCCTTTATTTATATCTTTCTTAACTTCATCCTTGCTTGTAACACCCCAACCCGATAAGGGTAAAGATATCACAATAATGATTTCATGTCAGATTAAACAAAGCATACATCTTTAGTAATACAAGAATTCTCAAAGGTTACAATGAAGTACAGAAAAACTACAAGGTTACAAATGAAACTTCCGATAATGCTAATTTTAAAATATAACAACTTCTAATCATCTCTAATCCAGAATAGCTATCAACTCTTCTAAGTCCAAGGTACTCTCCACTCATTCCCAGCTTCCTACTAAAAACCTGCCGCAGGAAAAGAAATGCGGCTGAGCTACGAGAGCTCAGTGAACAGATATATATAACAAAAGGAAACGAAAGCAAACAAAAATGAACAGATATAACATAATGAATAAGATATAAGAAAAGGTATAAAGAGTAAAGTTTTAGGACAGTAATCCACCACGAGCCCAAACACAAATCAAATATAGTAACCATGTCTTCATAATCATATAGAGGGGAGACCTCTTATATAACCAGATAATATGAGGGGTGTCCTCATTCTTCAAATTGGAGTAGCTGGCTCCCATATTTTGTGAAAGACGTGAATTGCACCCATCATCAGTCACCACACATATATCACATATCACATCACAAATACGTACCTAGGATGCATCCATACGCCCCCCCACACAAATCACATTGGCCATAATAATCATAAAGCGCGCATATCACAATCACAATGGGGACGGTGTGGAAAATCACTCGACCACACGGGAGTCATGCCATTGGTGCATCAATGACATGGCCATGTTACCTTCATGGCTAGGAAACACATTTGGCTCGGGTATCAAACTGAGGGTCAAGGTCAAAAATTCAAATATCAAAGGTTCATAGCAAAGGGTTCATATCAAAGGTTCAAAGTCAAAGGTTCATAGCAAAGGTTCAAATGCCAAAGGTTCATATCAAAGTCAAATCATAATAAGAGAACGAAGGCTCCTTATTAAAAAGGGCATAATATCTATACCTTATACCGCAAATGAAAACACAACAGAACAACAAAGGTCGGGAACACTCCATCTTCAACGGATCTACACGAATTCATGATTGTCTCATTAATAGCTTGTCTAATTCAAATTACTTATTTTAGTCTGCTTTCTATTTTTAGTAACTTTTCAGATTTAGTAACTTTCTATCTTTAGCAGGTTTCCAGAATTAGCAAGACATTAATATTACAGATTAGGTTAAGTCCCTATTTAAAGATTATTATGGAATTTAAGTATATTTTATCAAGTTACAAAAGTCTATGGTTAATTATGACAAGTTCACATAGTTTAGGGTTTTAATTGTAATTTCATTAATTTCAAAGGTATAAATTGAAAATACTTCAAGTTACTGTTTCAAATACACATTTTATTCAGAATGACATCTTAATCATTTTAGTTTCATAATTTACAGTTTATACCCCTCTAGTTACAATATTTACAAAACAAACCCTGTATTTACATAATTCATGATTTAATCCTTCTGATATCCATATTTACCAAACAAGCATCTTATTATAAAAAATTACAGAATGTCACATCAGAATTTACATATAGTACAAATCAGCCCCTCAGATTTCAGAATTTACACAATTGGTCCCTTAAGTTTACAAAACTTATAAATTAAATCATAATTCCATAATAATTACACATTAAGCCCATAAATACTCAAAATTACACAAAACACTCTTAATATCATTATTTACTCAAAATGACTTCAAGTTTCCAGAATTTACATTTTTAGTCCCTCTAGTTTAATTAATTCCAATTCGACACATAATTATTAATTAAATCATTTTCTTGCAAATTTTACACATAAGAACCTCATTTTATGTTTTTTTACACATTCTCCCAGATTTATATAACCTTACAAAAATATCCCATAAGTTTCATAGTTTACAAAACAACCCCTACATATTTTATTTTCAAATCGGCACACTTTTAATTAACACAAACCAAACCCTAATTTTTCCCATCATTAAATAATCATTCCAACAACCTTAAACAAGCATTAAATATCCAAATATTGTCCCAAAAACCCTAACCCTAGTTAGGTCGATTAGGTTTTTATTTCTTTTCTTTTATTTCCTTAATATCCGAAACACAAATAATTAACCACGATTTGGTTAAGCTTCCAAAATTCGAATCCATATTTTTCCCAGGTTATATGATGCATAAGGAACTCAGAAAAATTATAGAACAAGCCCAGAAAAATCGCATAGCCTATTTTAGATTTTATATATGTTTTTGATATCAATAATTACCACGACTCATTTAGGCCTCTATAAATCGTTCTATCATTTTTCGCAGATCATATACATTATATGAGGTCCAAATAAAATAAATATATCACCCAGAAAATTCGTATGAAGTATTTTAGATTTTATTTGTGTTTTTGTTACTTTTAATTATTTCGATTAACCAAGCTTGCATGGAATGAATCCAATCGTGAAAACATGATTAATATGATCAAGAGGGATGGAGAAAATTACCTTTAGCACAAATCGAACCAAGAATGACAAGGAAAGAATTTCTTGTTGTCGACTAGAATAAAACGACCCAAAATTTTCTTTTGCTCACAAGATCGACCCACAAATCTTAAACCTATTTTTCTCTCCTTCTTTGGACGTGATAGAACTCAGAAAAAATATGGTGGAAGCCTCTAAAAATCGGATGGTGTGTGGTGATAATTTTTGGAGTGTCGAATGGGGTTTTTGGAAAGAAAATAAAAGGAATAACACACAAACCGTGTGTTTTGGGGAGGGGAGGCCTATATTTCGGTCCAAGAAAAGTCCAAAGGATCAAAATACTGATTTGAAAAGATTTCCTATTTAATTTGAGCTTATCTTGTATTTTATTTAGTTATAAAGAATTAATAGTAATAATAATAATAATACAAACTAATGAAAATCGGCCCATAATGTATTTTGTGTGTGTTCATATAATTTTTGTACTTTATAAAATGTCAAAATGTAGTAATATAAATTACTTGATTCATATCTTGTTCATTTCCAAAGGTTTGGGATTAATTTGGTGCTTTATAAACTTATTAATCAAATTTTAAAGTTTCAAGGGCAATTTGGTCATTTTGCACATTTTGAAATTTTGGGTATGACAACTTCTTCCCCTCTAAAAGAAAAATTTCGTCCTCGAAATTTGAAGTCGCAAAGTTAAACGAAGTCGTAGCAAGTCGTAAAAGATCATCACAACATTCTCACGCCCGAGGAGGTTCTTCCAAAAAGATCTTCAGACCAAATAGTTTCTCATGACTCAAATCAAAACGAGGTGGGTTCAAATTTCTCAGAAGGAGACAAAATAAGTTGATTTCTGATCAAAAGGTCCATCCAGCATAAAAAGGACGATAGGTGAATCTTCTAGAAAGTTCATATGGAATACGAACAAGATTTCAAATCAAATTAACTGTTACAACAGTAGAGAGCTTTACAAAGAGTTCAAGATTTATAACTGAGGTCAACGGAATGCAAAACGAGAGTCCAAAGTCATCCCGATATCTAACGAACGAAAACAGAGTATACGCATAGGTAGAATGAACCTAAAGTCTCATTAATCACGGGTAATCCAACGAAGATCAAATTCTAGACTTCTTAGGTACTCCCCAAGATATCCTATGCCCACAACAAGTGCACGTTATATGATGTAAGTATTATCATGTTGGCCAGACGTCATAATATTGGCATCATATAAATATGCCCTCATGATGGTCATACTTTATCACAGGTCGTAATCAAAACCACCTATCTTAATCCACCTAGTACTTCTATAGTCTCAAAGGTCAACAAGATCAAATGTCATAGTCAAGAGGGAAAACAAAACTATTCGCAAGAGTATCAAAATCCCAGATTGCCTAGCAGAAGTGAGTTACGCCGTCACAAGCATCGTATCTTCCACAACTCGCCAAAATCTCTCAAACAAAGCCATCACCGAACATATGAAAAATGAACGCCAACTGAAATGCTTCTAGGGAACTTAAATCATCAGAGGATCTTATTACTTTATAATGAAATTTAAGAGGGTCAACGGAAATGAAAGTTAGTCGCCAAAATCTTCGGCCTTCATAGAATCAATTCTTCCAAAAACAAAGGGTCTGTTTCAAAATTCCACTCATTCAACACATCCAATCTCTTCAAGTCCAGTTAATCGGTCTTCGTCTGTCCATATGATCATCGGATGGAAAGGAATTTTAAACTTGAGTCTGGTCCCTCAATCCTTTGGTATCTCCTCTTGACACTGTGGTGTAGTAACGTGAATTTCTGGCATTGTCATTGTGCATTCTTCCATTCGCGAGTCTGTTCTGCTCTCAATTCATCTTAGTACAACTAAAATGAATAGAGAAGCAAGACTGTGAGTCCTTGACAGGTCTTCTAGCACCGTTTTTTGAAATTCGCCAACTCAAACTGCTATCGTCACCGGATACCTGGTAGTGCTGTCTGCTACAATCTCTGGACGCCAATCAATCTGCTTCTTCCAGAATAAGGGTCATTCCACGCGATGATCTACATTTTCCTCTTCGTGCATAAGACTGAAATGCTTCCCGGAGGTTACTCTCAATCAGTCATCTCCTTTCTTAGAAGTTATTATGGTTGCTTCTTTAGTCCGTCAAACATTAAATGAGGTTGTCTGATACGGAGTTTTCAAAGATAGACCAAATCAATCGTTGATACGCAGAAATGGATAATGATTTCGGATAGTGATACGGTTAGGTTTACGATAGTTGATATACTGACGCAGAATTTTCTCTTTCTTCTTCATAAACTAATAGGGGCATTCAAGGTAAACACTGTGGTGAACAAAATCATGTTCCAACAGTTTCTTCAATCTCTCAACTTCTATAGCATCATGGTTCGTCAACTGAGATCGGTTCAACTTTCATTATACTCCTCAAACAGGTGGAAAAACCCAAGAGTTTCATCAGAAAACACAAGAAAGTTTATACCACGAAGCTTCCAATGCCAAAACTTTCTAAAGGTGGATATTCATAGGAGAAATTTGACAATCAATTGAGATCGAGTTAAATGTTTCCATTGCAGCGTTAAGCTTAACAGATTTGAGCGGTTAAAGGTTATCATAACAAAATTAGGGTGAAAAATAGATTTCAATAGGTCTCATATCAGATATAGTAGTTTCTGGTAGCTTTATAAAGAGCCAGTCAATTCATAACCAGAAGATCTCAGGATTAGGTATATCAAAAGTAGGCAGATCCGCAGAACGAATATAGTCGTTAAACCAGGCGGATAGTTCATATGTCAGAGTCAAGTGCATGGTTCATCAAGGTGTTGATATAGATAAGCAAACAGTTCAAGGTGTAGGAATCATGTTTAGCTATTTAGCATAAGTGGAAGGTAGGTTGGGATTCACCAGTAATACGAACATCGTATAACTGTCAAAAGTATGGAATATCGGTTATCAGCATCTTCATGCTCAGTTAACAACTTCAAATCGAGACAAAATTATTTTCAAATCCTTCCAAAGGAAACTAGTTGGCGGCAAGATTCATCCTTCAAGGGAGGGAATAAACTTCTATATCCAAGGTTAATAATCACCAGAGTCCTCATAGGAGTAGTAATGGATTTTGCAAGACAGAGTAGGATCAGATAATACATTTATATCCAGCACTGGAAATGAATTAATAGGATGTGTCAAACACATTAAATGGCCTTTGGGATGGTCGGAGAGGAATCAAACTGTTTATCAAACAGATCGGAAGTGAAGATCAAAGTCAAGCAGTGGAATACTCCCAGAAGATATATACTTAAGCAAACTCACTTCCTGGTCTTCGGTTGTTGCTCTTCGGGTTGCTTAAATCAACTGGTATGATCCGAAAGACATCTTCGCTTGGCGGCTAGACAATCTCTCGGTATCATGTCAGATCCTACTTCGCATTCCGGAAAAAAACTAGGTGGTTCATCCAGGGATCATATTCGGAGAACACAGGGTGTCAATTAATTTTCAAGATAAGGTTCATTCATTGGTGTACGAGATGGTTTCTAGAAAAACTTCATAACCGCGAAAGTAAACACCGAGTCTCTAGAGTAATAGTGATGACAGGGAGTTTAACCATCGGTAAACATGGTAGGAAGTTCAAAATTGTTTCAAACACCAAATGTGAGACATAGGAGGATAGTTGTAATACCTGAAATTCAGATAACCCGTAAAATGACCAAATTACCCCAGATAACATAAAACCTAATTAAACAACTTATAAAATTCCGAAATAATTCCAAAACTTCTGAAATCGAACTATATCTGAAACAAACAAATTTCTGAGACAATGTTACATCATTCTAAATGTTCAAAAAAATATCATACTCATTTAGTTATTAAATTTCCGAATTACACTATTAAATAAATATAATTATTTAAACCTTTTAAATCTAAATAATATGTAAAATAAATTAAGGAAAGGTAAATAAGATCAACCCAAAATATATTGTGATACTATGAACCGAATTTCCTGATTCTCTGCCCCCCTAAGTCGGTTCTTAAGATATAAACAAATCTCTTTTATTTTTCCTCTCAAAACCTAATCGCAAAACAAAGAACAAAACCCTAGCGATCAAGAAAATTCGACCAAGGCATCTACACGATTTCTGGGCGTGAACAAGGATTTTTCTGGGGTTCTTGGAGGTGCAAGGAAGCTAGGAAAAATAAGGGTTGCTGCGTGTTTTCATTGGTTCGTTCTTGTTCCATTTTTCTTGTCGAATTGCTCAAACGCAAGGTAATAATTCATACGACTAAACCACACGTTCTAAAATTAATATAGAAATTTTCTTGTGATCTTTACATGTTATATAACTCATATAAATTATGTGAATCGATTCATGCATGCTAATCTATGCGTATGAAAATATAATGAACAAAGAATACGTAAATCACAAAAATATGTAATCCAAATTTCTGGACATGATAGATATTTTTTTTAGACCTCATATGATGTAATAGACCTGGGAAAAATGATAGATCGAATTATAGTAGCCTAAATCATGTCGTGTTAATTTTGATGTCTAAAACGTACGTAAATATCAAATATATGTTAAACGATTTTTCTGGGCATGCTAATTATTTTTCTTGGGTTCCTTATAAGTCATATGATCTGGGAAAAATATGATTTTGATTTTTGGAAGCCTAGATTTAACGTGGTGAATTTTAGTTAAAACCGGATTTTGTGAAAACAAAGAAATAAAATAAAATGGAAATTGGGGTTACTAGGGTTAGGGTTCTTGGATGAATTTCTGATCATTAAATGTGTTTTAAGGATGAATTAATGATTTTTCAATGATTGGTGAATAGTAGGGTTTGTAATTGTTTGTAAAAAGTGTTATCCGATTTGAAATAAAAGTATAAGGACCTGTTTTGCCAACTTTGAAACTTCTAGGATATTTTTGTAAGTTCATATACATCTGTAGGAATGTGGGAAAAATATATCTTTGGGGTCCTAAGTGTAAATATTGCAATATAATGAATTAATGGCATATTAGGGTTTCGATTTGAAATTAATTAAAAATGAGGGACCAAAAGTGTAAATCTGAAATCTTGAAGTTATTTTGAGTTAATACTGATATAAAAAGGTTGTTGTGTAATTTTGAGGATTTATGGGCTAATTATGTAATTGTTATGAATTACGACTTAATATATATGTTTTGTAAACTTAAAGGACTAAATATGTAAATTCTGAATTCTGAGGGGTCAAATATGTAATGTACTAACTTCTGATGGTATATTCAGTAATTATGAAATACAATATGCTTGGTTGGTAAAGATGGATATTGTAGGGTTTAATTTGTAAAATATGTAATTATAAGGTTGGTTTTGTAAATTATATAGCTAAAGGGGTGTAATCTGTAAATTGTGAAACTTAAGGGAATAAAATGTAATTCTGAATAAAATGAGTGTATAATTCTGTAACTTGAAGTATTTTCATAAATGACCTTGGAGATTAATGAAGTTACATTTAAAACCCTAAACTTTGTATAATTGTCATTTAAAACCCTAAACTTCTGTAACTTGATAAAATGTACTGTATTCCATAATAATCTCTGAATAAGGGTTAAACCTAATCTGAAATGATAATATCTGTTAAGTCTGGAAACCTGCTAATTATGGGAACTTACTAAATCTGGAAAGTTACTAAAAATAGAAAGTACATAAAATGAAGAGATAAACTAAAAGGAATAATCTGAATAAGAAACTTTAGTAATTCTGTCTTCCTCTTCCTTAGGTGTGAAGAAGGAGAAGTCTTGATCTTCTTTCTGTGTTTGTTGGTTTATCTGCTGTGCTAATAAGGTACAGATATTCTGCCCTATTTCAGTAAGGGTGTTTCTTTCCCTTTTCTCTCAGTATTTCATTTTCCTTATTAGGATTCCCTATACCATTGCTATGTTCCCCTCTGTTTGTGTATCTCTGTTGTAATCTGTTATCTTTGTTTAAACCTTCTGCTATGATTTTCCATTTTTGAACCTTTGTTTAAACTCTGAATTGAACCTTTGATATTTCTGGACTTTAACATGAACCTTTTTGCCATGTACCCTTAAGACATGACTTTCTGATTTTGATAGTTCATTTGACCTCTGACCTCTGACCTACAGTTTGATATCCGAGCCAATCACTAGGCATGAGGGTTTCATGTCCATGTCATTGATGCACCTTTGACATGACTCTAGGGCAGGAGAGTGATGACCTGTTCCGTCCCTGATTTATTTTATCTGGTGTGTTAAGGAGTTTCTGGCCACCGGGGGCGCATGGATGCATCCTAGTTCTGATTCTGTTATCTGTTATCTGTTTATGTTATATGTTTATTATTATATCTGGTGACTGATGGTGTGTTCGATACACGTCACTCACATTATCTGGGAGTTGGCCACTCTACACAGGTTTGTTGCATTATATGGTATTATCTGTTATCTGGGCTCGTGATGGATTTCTGTTTTCCTTAAACCTGATTTGTTTCATTATCTCTTTTTCATTCTTTTCTTGTTCCTTATTTCTTTTCCTATTCTTTCACTTTGATTCTGTATCTGTATGATCTGTATTCCTGATTTGTTCTGTACTGCTATCTGTTATCGTTTCTGTTTATCTATATATCTGTTCACTGAGCTCTCGTAGCTCAGCCGCATTTCTTTTCCTGCGGCAGGTACTTAAGCTAGGAAGCTGGGTTTTAGCTTGGGGATGAGAGCAATATGATTTGGAGTTTTGACCTTAGTGATTTTAGCTTTACCATCTGGATTTCTATTTATTTTGATATGCCATTGTTTAGGCATTTGAATATTGGATTTTGTACTTCAGTTATTTTTGTCTTGCATTTGATATAAGTCATGTTGACTTATTTTGGATTTAATGTTAAGACTTCCGCTGTTTTATTATTGAATGTTATGTTTGTTCTGATATGAAGCCATATATTTGTGACATCTTTGCCCTTGTCGGGTTGGGGTGTTACAATTTGTGGTATCAGAGAGACAGGCATCCGAAACCCGTAGGCTTAGGCCATTGACCTGTGAGGATTGGGTAGACATTAGGTTTCCTTTCGCGTACTCTTTTTCCTTATTCTGCTCTGTCATATTCTGCTTGATCTTACTAATCGTCTTCTTAATTCTATAGATGGTTAACACTCGTCACCAGGAGTATAATGCTGGAGGGGATGCTGAAATCCCAAATCTGGAGGCTTTGGTGGCTAATGCTATAGCCAATCTGTTACCGGGCCTTAACACTGATGCGGTGATCAACCGGCTTATCAGTGGTGGAGCTAGTTCATCTGGAGGTGCTGGTAGTTTTTCTGGTGGTGGGGGCCGACCCACTGCCATTAATGGGTGGCTTGAGAGTTTCAATAAACTCAAGCCGTTGTCTTTCAGTTCTGCTGCTACTCCTCATGCTGCAGAGGACTGGATTACCCACATGGAGAAGCTGTTTGAGGTGCTAGGTTGTGAGGACGAGTTTAAGACTCGTCTGGCTGTGTTTAAGCTTGAAGGTGATGCACTTAACTGGTGGAAGGCGCACAAGGCAGCTAAAGGAGGCGATCCGTATGTTCTTGGGTGTTCTTGGGCTGATTTCCGCACTACATTCTATAATCGGTACTTCCCTGACTCTGAGCAGCAGAGGTTTATTCGGGAGTACAACACCATTTCCCAGCTAGATTCTGAGACCGCAGGGGAATATCTGGAGCGGTTTCAGAGATTGGTCAGCTTTGTGGGCCCCACTGCTGGAGATTCAAGGCGTCAAGCCAAGCAATTCAAATGGGGACTCAAAAGGTTAGTAACCTGTATAAAGTTGATGTTTAGTACCCATAGACCCTAATGCACTTTTAAATTTTGCTACTAAATTAGGTGGGTGCTCGATCGTGTTCTTAATGATGAGTTTCAGGATCCGTCAGCATGTTGCGATGCAGCTCGCAACATTGAGATTTTTCATGAGGGAGTTGGTTTCAAGCGAAACCGTGATGGCGACAGGGTTCAGAATCAGAGTCAGAATCGGGACAACAAGGGGTATTCTGGTAGGAACTTTGAACAGCGAGGTCAGTCAGATCGTGGACGTGACTATCAGGGTCAGTCAGGTAGGAGTTATGATCAGAAAAGGCACGACTCGAAGGGTCAGGATTCGAGGTCGGTTTCTTGGCAGGGGAATGATCGTCATGGACGCAGTGACAGTCAGAAGCAGTGGAAGGATCAGCCTTCCAAGGGTTATCAGCAGCAGTCTCGACGTTCCGGATCGGGTTCTCAGACTTTACCTCCTCCTCCTATCTGTACTACTTGTGGGAAGAGTCATCCCGGACCGTGTCGTAGGGCTTCTGGGGCATGTTTCCGATGTGGGTCTTCTGAACATCGGGTGAAAGATTGCCCTAAGCATAATCCGACCCCAGCTGTGCAGTATCTTCCTCCTCCTCCTCCGAATACAGACCGTGTGTTTTCGACTTGTAACACCCCAACCCGACAAGGGTAGAAGTGTCACGCAAATGGTGACATATCAAAGGCAAGCATAACATATGACTTACATATTACAAATGGTTTACAATGTTACAAAGGAAAATATACCAACTCTACATAGTCATACATAAATGAATACTAAAACTAAGGTATCGTCTTCAAAAGCTAAATCTCTCATCCCAAAGCAAACCCAAGCTCCTGGCTTCCTACTAAAACCTGCCGCAGGAAAAGAAATGCGGCTGAGCTTAAAAAGCCCAGTGAACAGATATATAGTAAACGGAAACAAAATCAAATGAACATGAACAGACATATCATAATGAACGAGATATAGGAAAAGGAAATAAAGAATAAGGTTTAGGACAGTCATCCACCACGAGCCCATATCATAACATATCACATATCATATCATATCATATCTTCATAATCATATAGAGGGGAGACCTCTCAGATAATCAGATAATATGAGGGGTGTCCTCATTCTTCAGGTGGAGTAGCTAGCTCCCATATTTTGTGAAAGGAGTGGATTGCACCCAGCCCCAGTCACCATATCATATCATATCAAAACATATCATATCAGAACATATCTAGGATGCATCCATACGCCCCCCGAACATATCATATTGGCCATATCAAATCATATCATAGTGAGCTCATATCAAATCAAAATGGGGACGGTGTGGTTAATCACTCTGACCACACAAGAGTCATGCCATTGGTGCATCAATGACACGGCCATGTTACCTTCATGGCTAGGAAACATATTTGGCTCGTAGTATCAAACTGGGGTCAAAGGTTAAGGGGTCAAAGGTTCATATCATAGCAAAGGTTCATATGTCATAATCATAGTCCAAATCTCAAGGTTCATATCAAAGGGTTCATATAAGAGGTTCAGAAGTCAAAGGTTCATATCAAAGGTTCAAATGCCAAAGGTTCATATCATAAGTTCAAATCAGAAATCAAGAGGTCGAAGGCACCTTATTAAAAGGGCAGAATATCTGTACCTGATTCCAAAGCAAAGCACAAACCAAAAGAATAAGATGCAAAGGATCATGTCCTCTCCTTCTTCACACCTAGAGGGTAGAAAAGAATTACAACCCTTTCCCTTTTAAGTAACTTTCCATTTTTAGCAGGTTTCCAAGTTTAGTAAGTTTCCATAATTAGAAAGATTTCCATATTCTCATTTAGGTTAAGTCGTTATTGAATCATATTATGGTTTTAGGGTGTATTTTAACAAGTCACAAAAGTTTAGGGTTAATCATGACAACTTTACATAAATTAGGGTTTTAAGTGTAATTGTATCAAAGTTAAGATTCAAATATGAAAATATCCCAAGTAATCTGTTTTGAATCCATATTTATCAAGTTAACAAATTCAGCCCCACAAGTTTCCCAATTTTACACTTTACACCCTTAAGTTACATAATTTACATTTTAAACCTTATAATATCCATAATTAGACATTAGACCCTTAGTTTATCAAAATTACACAATGATCACTTATTTTATCATATTATACGAATCTACCCTTAAGTATTCATAATTTACACATCAAGTCCCTCAAGTTATCAAAGTTACATATTTAACCCTTAATTTACATTTTCAATCTTTAATTATCAATAATTACATATTAAGCCATTAAATTACCAAAATAGCACATAACCCCCTGAATATAATTAATTACTCAAATCAATCTTAAGTTTCCAGAAATTACATATTTAGTCCCTCTATTTTAATTATTTTCAAAATCGATTTATACTTTATCAAATAAACATTTTAACCCTTTTAAATATAAAAATTACACATGGGGCCCTCAACTTATATTTTATTCGAAATGTTCACAGCCCAAAATAAGTTCTAAAATTAACCCTTGAGTTTTAAAAGTTACAAAACACCCCCTAACATTTTAAATCAAATCGTATAACACTTTATATAATCAAACCTTAACCCTAAAAATACAAATAATTACCCAATCATTATTTCATCATTACAACATCATTTATTAACCAAGAACAAACCCTAAAACCCAAACCCTAACCGAATTACATGTTATTTCTTTTTCTTCTTTATTTTCTTTAAATCCGGTAAATACATAATTCCAAAAATAATTGTTCTTGGCCTCAAAATTTCGAAGTATCATTTTTCCAGGTCTAATATGATTGTATAGAGTCCAAATAAAATAAATATGAAGCCTCACAAATTCGGATTGAATTATTTAGGGTTTAAGCATGTTTTTAAGATTTAATTTACAAATATTGTATAAAGCATGCATGGATCGACTTATACATTTTATTTGGTGTTCATATGACATATAGGATCTGAGAAAATTACCAAACCAAAGATCGAACGTGTAGAATGGGCTGTACCAATTCGATGATACGCGTATGAACAAAACGAACCAATATTCCAAAACGACTCCAAAAGCTTCTCCACAACCTTTCCAACATTTTTCCCAGAGTATATTCGACATAAGGATTGTGATAAAAATCATGAACGAATTTTATATGGCTTGATTGAATTTATTTAGAAAATACCTTAAAATTGGCTCGATAATGACAATAATTCACAAAACGCGATCCCAGCCAAGAACAGCTCCAAAACTATTTTTCATGGATCACATATGATACAAGGAACATGAGAAAAATAGCAAAGGAATTTTATGAGAGCCGAATGAATTATTTTGAATATTACCTCACAATTACACTCGACAAGGGAGAATTTTTCCCACGATCGAACCAGGCAAAAAGAGACTTCAAACTTATTTTTCTGGGACTCCTTGGATGATGATCTAACTCAGAAAATTGCTCTAGGGATTTTAGATGATCGGATGGAGGCTATAGGGATTTATTTGTGTGTGTTATTTCACTCGGCAAATTAGGGTTACCAAGAAAAGGTGTGATTGATTTTTTTTAAAATAGGAAAACCGAGTCAATGGGGTGGGCTTGGACCAGAAATCTCGGCAAAATGGGTTGGCCAAATTAATGTGATTTATTTCTACATTTAAATGCATTTATTTTACTTTATACAATTTAAATGTTAATAAAAATGTTATTCGGCTCTATGGGGGCATTTTGGTAATTTTATCTCTTGTATAAATGTTAAATAAAGTTGTTAAAATTATTTGGAATCATAACTTGTGCATTGTCAGAAGTTTGGAATTTATTTGATACTTTATAAGCTTTTAAATAATTTTTAAACTTGTAGGGGCAATTTGGTCTTTTAGCACATTTTAGATTTTTAGGGTTTTACAAGACTACTCGGGATCAGGCAGCTAAATCATCAGGTACCATTACTGGCATTCTGCATATTGGTGATCATACTGTATTCATATTATTTGATACCGGCGCAACACACTCTTTTATATCTGTAAAACTAGCTCAGAAACTTAAAACAACTCCAACACCATTAATAAACCAACTATCTATTTCCACCCCAATGAAACACAGTGTCCTCCTCGATCATGTATATGTTAACTGTCCTCTCCGCTTTGATGACCGGATTCGTTCGGCTAACTTACTTCCCCTGGATATGATTGATTTCGATGTCATCCTGGGCATGGATTGGTTGGCTTCCCATAGAGCTACCATTGACTGTCATGCTAGGAATGTGATTTTTGGAGATCTGAACCATCCTGAATTCATTTATCATGGTTTTCGCCCTCTGAAATCTGTTAAAATCATCTCTGCTATGAAGGCACGGACCTTGATATCTCATGGTTGCCAAGGCTATTTGGCTTCTGTTAAGGATTCATCTGTTGAGACTTCTGATATTTCTGATGTTCCCATTGTTCGGGATTTTGCCGATGTTTTTCCTGAGAAACTTCCTGGTCTTCCTCCGGCTAGAGAAGTTGAATTTGTTATTGATCTGATTCCCGGTGCCGAACCTATCTCTAAGGCTCCGTACCGGATGGCACCTATCGAACTGAAGGAATTAAAGGAGCAACTGGAAGAGTTGTTGGATTGTGGTTTCATTCGCCCTAGTGTCTCGCCATGGGGTGCTCCGGTGCTTTTTGTGAATAAGAAGGACGGTAGTATGTGGTTGTGCATTGATTATCGTGAGTTAAATCGTATTACTATCCGAAACCGTTATCCGCTTCCTCGCATTGATGACTTGTTTGATCAACTGCAAGGAGCCAAAGTATTCTCCAAAATTGACTTGCGATCTGGTTATCACCAATTGCGAGTTAAAGAGCAGGATGTATCTAAGACTGCTTTCCGTACCCGTTATGGGCACTATGAGTTTCTGGTTATGCCTTTTGGCTTAACAAATGCTCCTGCTGTGTTTATGGATTTAATGAATCGGGTATATGCTTATTCACATACCTTTTTCTTGACCAAAACCGGACCCAAATAGACCAAAAACTAACAAATTATGCCAAATATCTCGTGTTTTTGTGTTTATGATTGTGCAGGGATGGATATTGTAAATTTGGACAAAAATCAAAGAAAAACCGGAAAAACGAGCACGAGATACGGAATAGGCTTAGGACCGGAACCGGGAAAGAAATTATGGTCAAAAAGTCAACCGAGGTCCTCCATCTATCAGAAGTTGTCAAATTCACCCTTAGATCATACTTTGAGAAAATGGCAGCATTGGTCCTTTGATATCCAGAATTTACAAGAATGGTCCTTTAAATTTTACAACCTTTAATCCTTTTTGAGTATAAAACCCGGATCCAACACTTACCTAGCCCAACTTAAATCCTAAAGCCCAACCCACACACCCTTATACCTTACCCAGCCCACCAATTATCTCATACCCGACCCAAACTCTAAACCCGGTCAAACCCTTTTAGACAAATACCTCAAACCAGTCAAATAAATATAAAATAACTACACACACCTCACACACGCGCCCCTTTTCACCAACAAACCCAGAAAAATTACTGTTGTAAGAACCCTAGAATGACTGCACGCCCAATTACCTCGTACCAAATTAATTACCCAATGATTAAAGATTCTAGAAGCAACTGACAACTGCCAGGGACACGTGGGGGATGCGTATTGGAGGAGCCACCTCACATCTATGATCTACGGCTGAGATTAAAGAGTGGTGAGCAAGAAAAAGATCTAAGGGTTTGATTGAGAGCAGGAAGCCACGGATTGCCAGCATGGATTCCCAGAAGGTTCTGAGAATGGCTATAAATAGCCCCCTCCTCCTTCCAGTGTAGACGTCTAATTTTCACGTCTTTAGGAAATTGTAACCATTTTAATTTCTCTGTCATTTAAGTGTTTTCGTAGTGAAATTTTCTTAAATTCGAGTTGTAATTTACATTTTCTGACAAATTTGTACTCAGTTCTTCATTTTAATGAAAGTCAATTTTGGTCAACAAAACTGTTCATCAGCTTAATTTTCATGTTAGTGCTTATATTTTTTGAATGTTTCTGCTTCTTAGGTATAGTTTTGATATCATGTGTTGGTAAAGAGTTTCTGCTGCTGAGTTTTCATTTATTGCTTTTGGTCAAAGTAAAAAGTCAAAACTGCTTAATTCTGATTTTCAGCTTATTTTGTTTTTTTGAAAAGTTCTTTTCTAGATTAAAAGTAGTTTTGTGATTCCTGGAAATTTGGTTTTCAGTTTTAAAAAGTCCATTTTACTTGAGAATTTGCTAAAACAAATTGTATAGGGTGTGTTTGGTTTAAAACAGTCTATGGGTCAAAATGGGTAATATCTGAGGAATACTGTTCATATGCTAAAAATTCTGAGTAAGATTGTGCTGATTCATAGGTGTGTTAGTTGTTTGATTGCTGTTTAAAGTTTTCATTTGAAATTCTAGTTTTTAGCGCTTATCTGCCCCAATAAGCTTAGCAAATAGCCGAGCTTAAATTTGAGATCATTTCTGGCTTTGCTAGTTAGTTTGTAGGGGTTAAAGTAGGATTTCTAGATCTGGTTTGAATTAGAGTAGGTTTGCACTTGTTTGCGCCAAAAAAACTCTAGGCTGCTGTTTCAGTTTGTTTTGTGCAGAATCATGATTTTGGTCTGTTGATCTAGGCAAAATTCTGGCTTAACCAGATTAACTCAGTCCTTGGTTTTTGGTATTTACATAGCTTAGGTAGTAGGCATTAAGCTCAGTATCTGGTATTGTGATTTTAAGCTTATTTAGTAGCTTATTTTGGACCTGCAATCTTCCCCAAAATCTGATCTTGCTGCTCAGCATATGCTGAGCAGCCTTGGTATGTTTTTGGCTGCTGATCTAGGGCCCATTTAAGCTAGGAATAGAGCTTATATTTTGGGGCTTTTGCATTTTCTAGGTAGCTAGTAGTATAAGATAAGTTTTGCCCCCTTTAGTTTTAGATTTAGAGCTTATTAGACTGCTTATTTGATGGCTGCAAGTTGAGTAGAAAACCATGTTAAATCTGCTTTTGTCATTAATCTGTTCAACTTATAATCTGCTTATTGTGTGTACTTATTTCATCCTTTTCAGTTCCTTTAAGCTTCCAGTAGTGTAATGCATTAGATTAGAGCTTTTGAGAATTTTTGGCTTATGATTGCTTATTTTTAGCTTTTTACCAAGTGCTTATTTCACTGTTTTAGCTTATTTAGACATAATCAATTTCTAAAATTATTTTTATTAAATTTCTCATTAAAAATTAAAATTCCTAAAAAATTTTCAGATTTTTCCAATTAGTTTTAATATTTTTAAAGCATTTAATTAGTTTAAATTAGTTTTAATTCATAAAAAATTATTAAAAAGTCAAAAAAATATTTTTCTTTTTCCAAAAAATTTTATTTTATCATTATTAATATAGGAAAAATTATTTTGCATTTTTAGAGTTTAAAATTTAGTAAATCACTTTTATTCGCGTTTTTAAATTACGTCGCGTTCCGTTTTTAAATTAAATTTTCGTTTTTAGGATAAATGCTTAGTTTAATTGTTCCATTAGCTTAATTAGTTGTTTACTTTTATTATTTTATTGTTCGTAGTATAAAATCACAAATCAATCACTCTTATTCACATTCACTACACGAATCACGTCCCGGGAACACAAATTTCATTCGATCTTCGTCGGGACAAACGACTCGGGTTTTGCATATTTCCTTTGCAATTCCTTGGACTATAATTGACTAAAATCAATTTTTGGCGCCGCTGCCGGGGAAGGTTGAAGTGAGTTCGTGATTCCGTTTTTCGATTCGTGTTTTGAAGACCCTTCCTCGGAAGTTATCGTTTTTATAAAAAATAAAAATACAAAAAGAAAATAATTAAAAAACACTTTTCCTAAAGTGTTTTCACCATTAATAATAAATCCTCGCTCTCGAGAGGGCGTTGTAAACCATTCCGAATAAACAACAAAAGAGATCGTGAAATTAAACGTTTCTTGGATTATTTCTTACTACAACCTATACACGGGGTTTAAGGAGGTCTTGACATTAAATTGCAGACCGAAGAGAGATCCATTCTTCTCTCCCGCCACGCTGCGCGTAGTTTTGAAAGAAACGAGTACGGTTGATCGAACGATCACCAAAAAGATAATAATTCTAATTTTTCCTTAATTAAAATCCCAAAAAGATTTTCTCTTCAAAATTTATTTTCCTTTTTCCTTTGTGATTTTCCATGTTTCTAAACTTAAAAACCCAAAAATATTCTTCTTTAATCCTCTTAAATGTTTAATTCTTCTTCTCTAATCCTCTAAACCGATAATTCTTTCTCTTCACCCTCTTATGTTTAATTCTTATGGATCCGACTTGTGTTAAGTGTGGCGAACCTTTCTTCGGAGGGTTGTGTGTTTGGTGTACGTGTGAGCAATGTGGTAGTAATATTCGTGACGGAGTTTGTTGGTTTTGTAATTCTCACACATATGATCAAAGATCGTTCAACAATCCTTCAAGCATTTCCGATTACCCTTCAACACCACCGCCGCCTCCGTTCACTTGTTTTAATTGTGGAAATCTCTCCGAAGAAGAAGTACCTTGTGGACAATGTTTTTGTAATCAATGTGGATACACAAATTGTATGTGCTACTCCCCGAGTGTTGAAACGTCTTACGCTTACGATACGAGCTTTGATAATTATCCTCAAGATGATTTCAATCTTCCTTCTCAAAACTCTTATGAGCAAGAACCGTATACGCCTAGTTTTGAGCCTTGTGGGGAGTCATTTGAAAATTCTCAGTATGAGCCAAATTTGTGTGATAATGACAAACCCACCATTTCGGAGTCACTCCAAGCACCCAACGAGGGTTACGAGGATGATTTCTTTGAACTTAAGGCTTTTAAGATCCACATTGAACAACTTCAAGCTTTGTCAAAAATGTCGAAATGTCGTATTGATAATGGACCATCGATTCCTATTCCCTCTCCGGTGAGGGAAATGGAACAAGAAACCGAGGTGACAAAGGACCCGGTACTTTCCACTAACAATGGAAGTGCTAAATACGTCCAACCTACGGTTGTCCAAGAATCTAAGCCTACAATTGCTCCTCCTAAACCGTCAAAAATTGATCCTAACCTTTCTCGATTTACGGTTAAGAGTTTGTCAAGCAAACGAGCTGAGCTTAAAACAATGTCTAAAAAGAACAACTTGCCTTATCTTCACGTTTATCAAGAACAAGAACCAGAGACCATAACGGAAGTGGTGGAAATTCCTAGCTCTCAGAGCACATCACTTGTCCCACCTCCGGATTCTTCAAGATGTTCTTCGAGACTTGTTATTGATGATTCCACTTCGTCCATAATTATTGAGTCCTTTGATGATCATGATGAGATATTTACCGATTCTGATGACGATTATACTACTTTATCTTGTGGAGAAATCGATTATGCTGAAGAAGAAACTCCTCCTATCATTTCCGACTCTTCCCCTTCCCTCACTCCGTTTGAGGGAAATGATCCTCTCTTGGAAGAGATCGATGCTTATCTTAAAGATGAATCAATTTCACCGGAAATTGATGATTCTTGTCTTGATCCGGAGGGAGATATTCTTTTTCTTGAAAAACTATTGAACGATGATCCATTACCTTCTCTCCCTCCGAAGGAAGTTGAAATCAATCCTTCAAAAGAATTTGATGAGCTTGTTTCCGAAACATTCAACACGACTTTCACCAATCCTCTATTTGATTTCGGGTCTGACTTTACTTTCATTTCAGATAACCCTATCTTTGATAGTCAGATGGAGGAGAGTGATGAGTCTGTGACGGAACCTGAGCTCACAGATCATCATATGATTGATTCTCTTCATGAGGAGTTCTCCGGTGAACTCACTCATATCATACCTCCTCCGGAGTATGATTACTTTGCTTTTGATGAAGATCCTGACCCGGGGGGAGATGTACTCTATCATAAGAGTTTACTTGTCGATGATATCCTCCCGACCCTCCCGCCCGAGGTTTTTATTGATTATAACCATAAGAGCTTCAATGTTGATATTCAAGATCAGAAAAATGGTAATCTTGAGGAATGGATCTTCATTGTGATTAAGATCCTTCTCCCTTTCTTCACCTACCCGGTGACTTCTCCTATCTTTCACTCCTTCGGGAGTGAAGATACCATCTTTGACCCCGGCATCTCTCCTTCTTTTAAGCCGCGGGTATCTCATCGGAGTGGAACTTTCGTATGCTTCAATGTTTATCCAAACATCTGGAACGAAAGTCCGATTGAGATTATTTCTTCCACATGCTCCCCCAAGGACAATTAAATTCGGGGTCGAGTCAAGCTCATGTGACTCGGTTACCAAAAACAAGCGCTTCGTGGGAGGCACCCCATGCTTATCCTTCTATCCTCTTATCTTATTTCTAATAAAACATGAGGAGGGATCCCTCTTCCGTATCTTGTGTTTCGTGTTTTTCTGTGATGTGTCCAGGAATGCCCGATGATGAAGACTCTCGTGCTTGTGGTTTGCTTCTCTCCACTCGAGTTTCATCATCCGTTGCTCATCCGATATCCTAAATCTTATCGTTTAACGTTTATCTTTGGCATAATTCATAAACGGCCTTAGGTTTTTGTAGGAGAACCCTTACCTTTAAGACATTGAGGACAATGTCTCGTTTTAGTCTGGGGGGGTAATCTTTCGATTTGATTTTTGCCTTGCATTTTTGCCGTTTTCTCATGCAACCCCGTTTTTCCTCCAAAATTGAAAAAAAATCAAAAAAAAAAAAAAAATGAGAAAATTTTAAAAATTTTTGCAAAAATATAATAAATTTTGACAATTTTTGTTGACTTTCCGCTGGTGAGAGTAGGAATAAAATTCTGACTTGACCGGGCGTGTTGAGCCCTAGCTTGTTCCCTTAACCTTTTATAATCTACAAGCTCGTGCTAGTCTTTTACACAAGGAGCTAGAAAATGCGAATTCTTTGTAAGAATTTGCAAGTTCCCGTATTTGACTTTATATATGCATGGCTTGATTATAAGGCTAAGCATTCGCGGATCTTATTATTTAAGATTTTAAATTTGCGAAGAACGAGAAATGATAGAGTTGTTTATAAGTTAGATTGCTAAACGTGGAGTAGTTGGATCTCTTTAAAGCTCATCGAAGTTAATTGTGGCTTTTTGTTCCCATCATCTTGTTTCACTCAATAATAGTAATCTAGGAATAATTAAAGGTATTTTGGTTTTGGCGATAATTAGTTTTTATTTCTTCCTTAGAGAATTCTTGCTTATGAAAGTTGGGTACACATCAAGGTACTGTCAGTGTTACGGTGTAATAGACTATTCCATCTTGCCGGCTCGCAACCGATGTTGGAATTGTTATAAAAGCCGTAGGACTTGGGGTTTGGCAACACAAATAATTAATGAATAATGAATAATAATAATAATCCAAAGCCATAAAAAATTTTCTACATCTTGCCGGTTCGCAGCCGATGTTGTAGACTTCTAATAAAGGCAGAGGAAAAATTCCAAGGTCATAATAGACTATCACATCTTGCCGGTTCGCAGCCGATGTTGTGATTGTTATAAAGGGCTAAGGATTAAATACGTTAATGTGCTTAAATAATGTTAAAAATGCCAAACTTCGACTCCGGGGATATCCTAATAAAAGCTTCTGTCTCTGGATTCGTAGATGAGTTGTTTCGGTCATATATAAAAGGGATATCCTCAAAATCGTGTTAAATCAGAGACCTTGATGTGGACCTCATTTTTGTATGCAACGGTTTTCGAGGGAAGGTTTGGAAACTACTTAGCGTCTAAACTAGGTATTTTTATCGGCTAAAAAATTATCGAAACGAGATTATGAAGCAATTCATTTCTCACCAAAAATAAAATAAATAGAGGCAACATAGGAATTTGGGAGCAAGAGGTAATCCACAATTAGCTTTTATGGGTAGTGTTGGCAATCTAACTTGTAAATAACAATGATTTCGTTTTTAAGCTTAGTTTGGGGACTCGTGAAAAATCAGGGACGACGAATTTTATCCGTATGGTCACTTCTTTATGAGTCGTGTTTCCTACTCGAAGACCCTAAAAGTTATCGTCAGATAATGATTGTCGACAAAGCCGTCACATGAATAATAAGAAAATTACAAAAATAGAATAAAAGGAAAATCGGGGAGTTTTTAGAACTTAAGATTTCTTAATTTCTTTTGAAAATTTTGCTACTTTTCAAAGTTAGTAAAAAGAGATTGGAAATTTTCGGTTTTAAAAACGTGTTTTTATAACATTGCATGAGGAGATTGCAATAGCTTAGTCTGGGGGATTTTGGTATGTGCTTATTCACATACCTTTTTCTTGACCAAAACCGGACCCAAATAGACCAAAAACTAACAAATTATGCCAAATATCTCGTGTTTTTGTGTTTATGATTGTGCAGGGATGGATATTGTAAATTTGGACAAAAATCAAAGAAAAACCGGAAAAACGAGCACGAGATACGGAATAGGCTTAGGACCGGAACCGGGAAAGAAATTATGGTCAAAAAGTCAACCGAGGTCCTCCATCTATCAGAAGTTGTCAAATTCACCCTTAGATCATACTTTGAGAAAATGGCAGCATTGGTCCCTTGATATCCAGAATTTACAAGAATGGTCCTTTAAATTTTACAACCTTTAATCCTTTTTGAGTATAAAACCCGGATCCAACACTTACCTAGCCCAACTTAAATCCTAAAGCCCAACCCACACACCCTTATACCTTACCCAGCCCACCAATTATCCCATACCCGACCCAAACTCTAAACCCGGTCAAACCCTTTTAGACAAATACCTCAAACCAGTCAAATAAATATAAAATAACTACACACACCTCACACACGCGCCCCTTTTCACCAACAAACCCAGAAAAATTACTGTTGTAAGAACCCTAAAATGACTGCACGCCCAATTACCTCGTACCAAATTAATTACCCAATGATTAAAGATTCTAGAAGCAACTGACAACTGCCAGGGACACGTGGGGGATGCGTATTGGAGGAGCCACCTCACATCTATGATCTACGGCTGAGATTAAAGAGTGGTGAGCAAGAAAAAGATCTAAGGGTTTGATTGAGAGCAGGAAGCCACGGATTGCCAGCATGGATTCCCAGAAGGTTCTGAGAATGGCTATAAATAGCCCCCTCCTCCTTCCAGTGTAGACGTCCAATTTTCACGTCTTTAGGAAATTGTAACCATTTTAATTTCTCTGTCATTTAAGTGTTTTCGTAGTGAAATTTTCTTAAATTCGAGTTGTAATTTACATTTTCAGAACAATTTGTACTCAGTTCTTCATTTTAATGAAAGTCAATTTTGGTCAACAAAACTGTTCATCAGCTTAATTTTCATGTTAGTGCTTATATTTTTTGAATGTTTCTGCTTCTTAGGTATAGTTTTGATATCATGTGTTGGTAATGAGTTTCTGCTGCAGAGTTTTCATTTATTGCTTTTGGTCAAAGTAAAAAGTCAAAACTGCTTAATTCTGATTTTCAGCTTATTTTGTTTTTTTGAAAAGTTCTTTTCTAGATTAAAAGTAGTTTTGTGGTTCCTGGAAATTTGGTTTTCAGTTTTAAAAAGTCCATTTTACTTGAGAATTTGCTAAAACAGATTGTATAGGGTGTGTTTGGTTTAAAACAGTCTATGGGTCAAAATGGGTAATATCTGAGGAATACTGTTCATATGCTAAAAATTCTGAGTAAGATTGTGCTGATTCATAGGTGTGTTAGTTGTTTGATTGTTGTTTAAAGTTTTCATTTGAAATTCTAGTTTTTAGCGCTTATCTGCCCCAATAAGCTTAGCAAATAGCCGAGCTTAAATTTGAGATCATTTCTGGCTTTGCTAGTTAGTTTGTAGGGGTTAAAGTAGGATTTCTAGATCTGGTTTGAATTAGAGTAGGTTTGCACTTGTTTGCGCCAAAAAAACTCTAGGCTGCTGTTTCAGTTTGTTTTGTGCAGAATCATGATTTTGGTCTGTTTATCTAGGCAAAATTCTGGCTTAACCAGATTAACTCAGTCCTTGGTTTTTGGTATTTACATAGCTTAAGTAGTAGGCATTAAGCTCAGTATCTGGTATTGTATTTTTAAGCTTATTTAGTAGCTTATTTTGGACCTGCAATCTTCCCCAAAATCTGATCTTGCTGCTCAGCATATGCTGAGCAGCCTTGGTATGTTTTTGGCTGCTGATCTAGGGCCCATTTACTAGATAGCTAGGAGTATAAGATAAGTTTTGCCCCCTTTAGTTTTAGATTTAGAGCTTATTAGACTGCTTATTTGATGGCTGCAAGTTGAGTAGAAAACCATGTTAAATCTGCTTTTGTCATTAATCTGTTCAGCTTATAATCTGCTTATTGTGTGTACTTATTTCATCCTTTTCAGTTCCTTTAAGCTTCCAGTAGTGTAATGCATTAAATTAGAGCTTTTGTGAATTTTTGGCTTATGATTGCTTATTTTTAGCTTTTTACCAAGTGCTTATTTCACTGTTTTAGCTTATTTAGACATAATCAGTTTCTAAAATTATTTTTATTAAATTTCTCATTAAAAATTAAAATTCCTCAAAAATTTTCAAATTTTAACAATTAGTTTTAATATTTTTAAAGCATTTAATTAGTTTAAATTAGTTTTAATTCATAAAAAAATATTAAAAAGTCAAAAAAATATTTTTCTTTTTCCAAAAAATTTTCTTTTTTCATTATTAATATAGGAAAAATTATTTTGCATTTTTAGAGTTTAAAATTTAGTAAATCACTTTTATTCGCGTTTTTAAATTACGTCGCGTTCCGTTTTTTAAATTAAATTTTCGTTTTTAGGATAAATGCTTACTTTAATTGTTCCATTAGCTTAATTAGTTGTTTACTTTTATTATTTTATTGTTCGTAGTATAAAATCACAAATCAATCACTCTTATTCACATTCACTACACGAATCACGTCCCGGGAACACAAATTCCATTCGATCTTCGTCGGGACAAACGACTCGGGTTTTACATATTTCCTTTGCAATTCCTTGGACTATAATTGACTCAAACCAATGCTCCTGCTGTGTTTATGGATTTAATGAATCGGGTCTTTCATGAATTTCTGGATAAGTTCGTCATCGTCTTCATTGATGATATTCTGGTGTATTCTAAATCGTCTGAGGAGCACGAGCAGCATTTGCGTATTGTTCTGGGTATTCTGAGGCAGCAGAAATTATTCGTGAAATTTTCTAAATGTGAATTCTGGCTGAACCAAGTAGCTTTCCTTGGTCACGTTGTGTCTGCAGATGGTATCACCATGGATCCATCTAAGGTCGAGGCTATCACCAAGTGGCCGAGACCTACCACTGTGACTGAAGTCAGGAGTTTTCTGGGATTAGCTGGCTACTACCGGCGTTTTGTTGAAGGATTTTCTAAGTTAGCTTTGCCTTTGACTCAGTTGATGCGGAAGGGTGAAAAGTTTGTATGGACTGATGAGCGTGAGC
Source organism: Artemisia tridentata subsp. tridentata (assembly GCA_021014915.2). Classification (NCBI taxonomy): domain Eukaryota; kingdom Viridiplantae; phylum Streptophyta; class Magnoliopsida; order Asterales; family Asteraceae; genus Artemisia; species Artemisia tridentata. The sequence continues at coordinate 44,177,275 of CP139506.1, read as the reverse complement.
AGAGTTTTGAGGAGTTGAAACGGCGTTTGGTGTCTGCACCTATTCTGACCTTACCATCGGGATCTGGAGGTTTCCAAATCTATAGTGATGCTTCTAAGAAGGGTTTGGGTTGTGTGCTTATGCAACACGGCAAGGTGATTTCCTATGCTTCGAGGCAATTGAAACCCTATGAAGAAAATTATCCGACTCATGATCTGGAGTTAGCGGCTGTTGTTTTTGCATTGAAAATTTGGAGACACTACTTGTATGGCGAATCGTGTGATATCTTCACCGATCACAGGAGTCTCAAATACATCTTTACTCAGAAGGAGCTTAATATGAGACAGAGGAGATGGTTATAACTCCTCAAGGATTATGACACGAACATCCAGTATCATCCAGGTAAGGCTAATGTTGTTGCTGATGCACTTAGTCGGAAATCTGGAATGATTGCTAGTTTGGAGATTGATCCGCGTGTTCTCAGGGATTTGGAGCGTCTGGATGTTGAGTTGTGTGTTCGTCGTGATGTTGGTTACTGGGCTAGCTTAAAGATTGAGTCAAATCTGATGTTGCATATTAAAGAGGCTCAGAAAGATGATGGTGAGCTCTGGGCTATTGTTCAAAATATTGAAGAGGGTAAGCAAACTGAATTCAGAGTTGACAATGATGGAGTTGTCTGGTATGAGGATCGGTTATGTGTGCCTAATGATTCTGATCTGCGTGAGGCTGTGTTGACTGAGGCTCACAGCTCTCATTTCTCTATTCATCCTGGTTCTACCAAGATGTATCGGGACCTTAAGCAGCATTTCTGGTGGAACGGTATGAAGCAAGATGTAGCGTTATTTGTTGCTAGATGTATGACTTGTCAGCAAGTTAAGATTGAACATCAGCGGGCTAGTGGTTTGTTACAGCATTTGGAGATTCCGGCATGGAAGTGGGATGAGATTTCCATAGACTTTGTTTCTGGTCTGCCTGTTACTCGTAAAAGACATGATGCGATTTGGGTGGTCGTTGATCGGCTAACTAAATCCGCTCATTTCTTACCTATCCGTATGACCTATAGTGTCAATCAGTTGGCAGAGATTTTTCAGCAGGAAATCGTTAGATTGCATGGTATGCCTTCGTCTATTGTTTCTGATCGTGATCCTCGTTTCACTTCGCGTTTCTGGAAAGGACTTCATAAAGTTTGGGGCGCTCGTCTTAAGTTCAGTACTGCATTTCATCTCCAAACTGATGGTCAGTCTGAGAGGACCATTCAGACTTTGGAAGACATGTTACGGGCTTGTGCTTTGGAATGGACCGGTAGTTGGGATGAGTATTTGTGTTTAGTGGAGTTTGCTTATAATAACAGTTGGCATGCGAGTATCCGTATGGCTCCCTTCGAGATGTTGTATGGTAGGAAATGTAGGGCTCCTGTTTGTTGGAATGAAGTAGGTGAACGTCTGATTGAGGGACCTGAAATGGTCGAGATCACTAATGAAAAGGTAGCTGTGGCTAGGGAGAAATTGAAGGAGGCGCGTGCTCGTCAGAAGAGTTATGCTGATAAGCACCGTCGGGATCTGCAATTCAATGTAGGTGATCGGGTATTTCTGAAAGTATCTCCTTTCCGTGGTGTTAAGCGTTTTGGAATCAAGGGCAAGTTGAGTCCTCGATTTATTGGACCGTTTGAAATTCTGGATCGTATTGGGGAGGTTTCTTATCGTCTGGCTTTACCTCCTCAGCTATCTCATGTGCATAACGTTTTTCATGTATCTCTTCTGAGGGGATACAACTATCATCCGTTGCATGTAGTATCTTATCCGCTTGATCAGATCCAACCTGATATGTCCTTGTCTGAAGAGCCGGAAGCGGTTCTGGATCGTCAGGAACGATTCATGAGGAATAAAGTTATTCCGTTCGTAAAGATTCTTTGGAAGAACCACCCGGAGCGTGAGGCTACCTGGGAAACCGAGGAATCAATACGAGCTAGTTATCCGCACTTCTCGTTTTAATCTGGTATGTCTTGTTTTGTTTTCTGCTTTCTCTTTTCCTTCTTCTTTCTGCAAATTTCGAGGACGAAATTTTTTTGTTAGTGGGGAAGAAGTTGTAATACCTGAAATTCAGATAACCCGTAAAATGACCAAATTACCCCTGATAACATAAAACCTAATTAAACAACTTATAAAATTCCGAAATAATTCCAAAACTTCTAAAATCGAACTATATCTGAAACAAACAAATTTCTGAGACAATGTTACATCATTCTAAATGTTCAAAAAAATATCATAGTCATTTAGTTATTAAATTTCCGAATTCCTTCTGCTTTCTACTATCAGAGTTTAAACAAAGGTTCAGAAATGGAAAATCATAGCAGAAGGTTCAAACAAAGATAACAGATTACAATAGAGATACACAAACAGAGGGGAACATAGCATATGGTTAAAAAGGGAATCTAGTAAAAAGGAAAAGAAAATTACTGAAATGGAGAAATCGGAAAGACAATAAACCTAAAAACTGAAAAGTCAAGATTTTTCCTTATTACACAGCAGATAAACCAAAATACACTGACAGATTATCTTTTAGTTATCTTCTTCACATCTATTATGAAGACATATTTTTTAGTAAAGCTTTCTATTTAGATATTCCTATTAAGTTTTTCTCTTTATGACTTTCTATTTAGTAACTTTCAATATAGTATCCATAATCAGTTCAACTTAACAGATTTATCATCAGATTAGGTTTAACCCTTATTCAGAGATTATTATGGAATACAGTACATTTTATCAAGTTACAGAAGTTTAGGGTTTTAAATGACAATTATACAAAGTTTAGGGTTTTAAATGTAACTTCATTAATCTCCAAGGTCATTTATGAAAATACTTCAAGTTACAGAATTATACACTCATTTTATTCAGAATTACATTTTATTCCCTTAAGTTTCACAATTTACAGATTACACCCCTTTAGTTATATAATTTACAAAACCAACCTTATAATTACATATTTTGCAAATTAAACCCTACAATATCCATCTTTACCAACCAAGCATATTGTATTTCATAATTACAGAATATACCATCAGAAGTTAGTACATTACATATTTGACCCCTCAGAATTCAGAATTTACATATTTAGTCCTTTAAGTTTACAAAACATATATATTAAGTCATAATTCATAACAATTACATAATTAGCCCATAAATCCTCAAAATTACACAACAACCTTTTTATATAAGTATTAACTCAAAATAACTTCAAGATTTTAGATTTACACTTTTGGTCCCTCACTTTTAATTAATTTCAAATCGAAACCCTAATATGCCATTAATTCATTATATTGCAATATTTACACTTAGGACCCCAAAGTTATATTTTTTCCACATTCCTACAGATGTATATGATTTTACAAAAATATCCCAGAAGTTTCAAAGTTGGCAAAACAGGTCCTTATACTTTTATTTCAAATCGGATAACACTTTTTCGTGGGTTCCTTATAAGTCATATGATCTGGGAAAAATATGATTTTGATTTTTGGAAGCCTAGATTTAACGTGGTGAATTTTAGGTAAAACCGGATTTTGTGAAAACAAAGAAATAAAATAAAATGGAAATCGGGGTTACTAGGGTTAGGGTTCTTGGATGAATTTCTGATCATTAAATGTGTTTTAAGGATGAATTAATGATGGTTCAATGATTGGTGAATAGTAGGGTTTGTAATTGTTTGTAAAAAGTGTTGTCCGATTTGAAATAAAAGTATAAGGACCTGTTTTGCCAACTTTGAAACTTCTGGGATATTTTTGTAAGATCATATACATCTGTAGGAATGTGGGAAAAATATAACTTTGGGGTCCTAAGTGTAAATATTGCAATATAATGAATTAATGGCATATTAGGGTTTCGATTTGAAATTAATTAAAAGTGAGGGACCAAAAGTGTAAATCTGAAATCTTGAAGTTATTTTGAGTTAATACTGATATAAAAAGGTTGTTGTGTAATTTTGAGGATTTATGGGCTAATTATGTAATTGTTATGAATTATGACTTAATATATATGTTTTGTAAACTTAAAGGACTAAATATGTAAATTCTGAATTCTGAGGGGTCAAATATGTAATGTACTAACTTCTGATGGTATATTCTGTAATTATGAAATACAATATGCTTGGTTGGTAAAGATGGATATTGTAGGGTTTAATTTGTAAAATATGTAATTATAAGGTTGGTTTTGGAAATTATATAACTAAAGGGGTGTAATCTGTAAATTGTGAAACTTAAGGGAATAAAATGTAATTCTGAATAAAATGAGTGTATAATTCTGTAACTTGAAGTATTTTCATAAATGACCTTGGAGATTAATGAAGTTACATTTAAAACCCTAAACTTTGTATAATTGTCATTTAAAACCCTAAACTTCTGTAACTTGATAAAATGTACTGTATTCCATAATAATCTCTGAATAAGGGTTAAACCTAATCTGAAATGATAATATCTGTTAAGTCTGGAAACCTGCTAATTATGAGAACTTACTAAATCTGGAAAGTTACTAAAAATAGAAAGTACATAAAATGAAGAGATAAACTAAAAGGAATAATCTGAATAAGAAACTTTAGTAATTCTGTCTTCCTCTTCCTTAGGTGTGAAGAAGGAGAAGTCTTGATCTTCTTTCTGTGTTTGTTGGTTTATCTGCTGTGCTAATAAGGTACAGATATTCTGCCCTATTTCAGTAAGGGTGTTTCTTTCCCTTTTCTCTCAGTATTTCATTTTCCTTATTAGGATTCCCTATACCATTGCTATGTTCCCCTCTGTTTGTGTATCTCTGTTGTAATCTGTTATCTTTGTTTGAACCTTCTGCTATGATTTTCCATTTCTGAACCTTTGTTTAAACTCTGATTTGAACCTATGATATTTCTGGACTTTAACATGAACCTTTTTGCCATGTACCCTTAAGACATGACTTTCTGATTTTGATAGTTCATTTGACCTCTGACCTCTGACCTACAGTTTGATATCCGAGCCAATCACTAGGCATGAGGGTTTCATGTCCATGTCATTGATGCACCTTTGACATGACTCTAGGGCAGGAGAGTGATGACCTGTTCCGTCCCTGATTTATTTTATCTGGTGTGTTAAGGAGTTTCTGGCCACCGGGGGCGCATGGATGCATCCTTGTTCTGATTCTGTTATCTGTTATCTGTTATCTGTTTATGTTATATGTTTATTATTATATCTGGTGACTGATGGTGTGTGCGATATACGTCACTCACATTATCTGGGAGTTGGCCACTCTACACAGGTTTGTTGCATTATATGGTATTATCTGTTATCTGGGCTCGTGATGGATTTCTGTTTTCCTTAAACCTGATTTGTTTCATTATCTCTTTTTCATTCTTTTCTTGTTCCTTATTTCTTTTCCTATTCTTTCACTTTGATTCTGTATCTGTATGATCTGTATCCCTGATTTGTTCTGTACTGCTATCTGTTATCGTTTCTATTTATCTACATATCTGTTCACTGAGCTCTCGTAGCTCAGCCGCATTTCTTTTCCTGCGGCAGGTACTTAAGCTAGGAAGCTGGGTTTTAGCTTGGGGATGAGAGCAATCTGATTTGGAGTTTTGACCTTAGTGATTTTAGCTTTACCATCTGGATTTCTATTTATTTTGATATGCCATTGTTTAGGCATTTGAATATTTGATTTTGTACTTCAGTTATTTTTGTCTTGCATTTGATATAAGTCATGTTGACTTATTTTGGATTTAATGTTAAGACTTCCGCTGTTTAAATATTGAATGTTATGTTTGTTCTGATATGAAGCCATATATTTGTGACATCTTTGCCCTTGTCGGGTTGGGGTGTTACAATAGTTGTCAATATTTTGAATGTTCCATCAACCAATACTTTAGCAGAATAAAATCATGGTTAACTATCCAAAGAAAGACGGACCAACAAAACAAATCTTATCATTCAAAATGAGAGGGAAACATTTTTATGCTCGTGGTTAAACACCACCAGACTTCTCATGGGAACAGAGACGAAATCAATTTGTGTCAGAAAATTCATAGATGATTATCAAAAGCAAGAGAGAAATAACAAAATGTATCAAGTATATCATCATCGTGGAGATTCTCAGAATGCCCGAAGAGGCATCAAAATGATTAACAAGAGGATTAGAGGTCAGAGTCGAAATTTGAAGATAAGGATCAAATAGTGTCAGACAATTACTATGCAATTCTCAACGCTTTCAAGATTTAATTAGGTTTCAAATCTTAGGTGGTGCAAGGCATAAGCTTTCAATCTCCAAAAGTGATTTCAACAGGCTTTAACCAAAAGCAAGGCACGAATCAGAGTGATGCGGAAGCAAAGATACTTAAGCAAATGCCTTATAGTCTACCCATTCCTCACTGGTAAGAATTTAATTTCCTATAGGGAAAATCCTAAAGCAAATTCTCAAAGGTTGTCCTACGAGCGCCTACAGTGGAAACTTAGTGGTCCAAACTTCACAGGTCAAGGGTAAATGTATTACGAGTCGCAGCCTGTCGCTCTGATACCATAAATTGTAACACCCCAACCCGATAAGGGTAAAGATATCACAATAATGGTTTCATATCAGATTAAACAAAGCATACATCTGTAGTAATACAAGAATTCTCAAAGGTTACAATGAAATACAGAAAAACTACAAGGTTACAAATGAAACTTCCGATAATGCTAATTTTAAAATATAACAACTTCTAATTATCTCTAATCCAGAATAGCTATCAACTCTTCTAAGTCCAAGGTACTCTCCACTCATTCCCAGCTTCCTACTAAAAACCTGCCGCAGGAAAAGAAATGCGGCTGAGCTACGAGAGCTCAGTGAACAGATATATATATATATATATATATATATATATATATATATATATATATATATATATATATATATATATATATATATATATATATATATATATATATATAACAAAAGGAAACGAAAGCAAATGGAAATGAACAGATATAGCATAATGAATAAGATATAAGAAAAGGTATAAAGAGTAAAGGTTTAGGACAGTAATCCACCATGAGCCCGAACACAAATCAAATATAGTAACCATGTCTTCATAATCATATAGAGGGGAGACCTCTTATATAACCAGATAATATGAGGGGTGTCCTCATTCTTCAAATTGGAGTAGCTAGCTCCTACATTTTGTGAAAGACGTGGATTGCACCCATCATCAGTCACCACACATATATCACATATCACATCACAAATACGTACCTACGATGCATCCATACGCCCCCCACACATATCACATTGGCCATAATAATCATAAAGCGCGCATATCACAATCACAATGGGGACGGTGTGGAAAATCACTCGACCACACGGGAGTCATGCCATTGGTACATCAATGACATGGCCATGTTACCTTCATGGCTAGGAAACACATTTGGCTCGGGTATCAAACTGAGGGTCAAGGTCAAAGGTTCAAATATCAAAGGTTCATAGCAAAGGGTTCATATCAAAGGTTCAAAGTCAAAGGTTCATAGCAAAGGTTCAAATGCCAAAGGTTCATATCAAAGTCAAATCATAATAAGAAAACGAAGGCTCCTTATTAAAAAGGGCAGAATATCTGTACCTTATACCGCAAATGAAAACACAACAGAACAACAAAGGTCGGGAACACTCCATCTTCAACGGATCTACACGAAATCATGATTGTCTCATTAATAGCTTGTCTAATTCAAATTACTTATTTTAGTCGGCTTTCTATTTTTAGTAACTTTCCAGATTTAGTAACTTTCTATCTTTAGCAGGTTTCCAGAATTAGCAAGAGATTAATATTACAGATTAGGTTAAGTCCCTATTTAAAGATTATTATGGAATTTAAGTATATTTTATCAAGTTACAAAAGTCTAGGGTTAATTATGACAAGTTCATATAGTTTAGGGTTTTAATTTTAATTTCATCAATTTCAAAGGTATAAATTGAAAATACTTCAAGTTACTGTTTTAAATACACATTTTATTCAGAATGACATCTTAATTCTTTTAGTTTCATAATTTACAGTTTATACCCCTCTAGTTACAATATTTACAAAACAAACCCTATATTTACATAATTCATGATTTAATCCCTCTAATATCCATATTTACCAAACAAGCATCTTATTATACAAAATTACCGAATTTCACATCAGAATTTACGTATAGTACAAATCAGCCCCTCATATTTTAGAATTTACACAATTGGTCCTTTAAGTTTACAAAACTTATAAATTAAATCATAATTCCATAATAATTACACATTAAGCCCATAAATACTCAAAATTACACAAAACACTCTTAATATCATTATTTACTTAAAATGACTTCAAGTTTCCAGAATTTACATTTTTAGTCCCTCTAGTTTAATTAATTCCAATTCGACACATAATTATTAATTAAATCCTTTTCTTGCAAATTTTACACATAAGACCCTCATTTTATATTTTTTTACACATTCTCCCAGATTTATATAACTTGACAAAAATATCCCATAAGTTTCATAGTTTACAAAACAACCCCTACATATTTTATTTTCAAATCGGCACACTTTTAATTAACACAAACCAAAACCTATTTTTTCCCATCATTAAATAATCATTCCAACAACCTTAAACAAGCATTAAATGTCCAAATATTGTACCAAAAACCCTAACCCTAGTTAGGTCGATTAGGTTTTTATTTCTTTTCTTTTATTTCCTTAATATCAGAAACACAAATAATTAACCACGATTTGTTTAAGCTTCCAAAATTTGAATCCATATTTTTCCCAGGTTATATGATGCATAAGGAACTCATAAAAATTATAGAACAAGCCCATAAAAATCGCATAGCCTATTTTAGATTTTATATATGTTTTTGATATCAATAATTACCACGACTCATTTAGGCCTCTATAAATCGTTCTATCATTTTACCCAGATCATATACATTATATGAGGTCCAAATAAAATAAATATATCACCCAGAAAATTCGTATGAAGTATTTTAGATTTTATTTGTGTTTTTGTTACTTTTAATTATTTCGATTAACCAAGCTTGCATGGAATGAATCCAATCGTGAAAACATGATTAATATGATCAAGAGGGATGGCGAAAATTACCTTTAGCACAAATCGAACCAAGAATGACAAGGAAAGAATTTCTTGTTGTCGGCTAGAATAAAACGACCCAAAATTTTCTTTTGCTCACACGATCGACCCAAAAATCTTAAACCTATTTTTCTCTCCTTCTTTGGACGTGATAGAACTCAGAAAAAATATGGTGGAAGCCTCTAAAAATCGGATGGTGTGTGTGATAATTTTTGGAGTGTTGAATGGGGTTTTTGGAAAGAAAATAAAAGGAATAACACACAAACCGTGTGTTTTGGGGAGGGGAGGCCTAAATTTCGGTCCAAGAAAAGTCCAAAGGATCAAAATACTGATTTGCAAAGATTTCCTATTTAATTTGAATTTATCTTGTATTTTATTTAGTTATAAAGAATTAATACTAATAATAATAATACAAACTAATGAAAATCGGCCCATAATGTATTTTGTGTGTGTTCATATAATTTTTGTACTTTATAAAATGTCAAAATGTAGTAATATAAATTACTTGATTCATATCTTGTTCATTTCCAAAGGTTTGGGATTAATTTGGTGCTTTATAAACTTATTAATCAAATTTTAAAGTTTCAATGGCAATTTGATCATTTTGCACGTTTTGAAATTTTGGGTATTACATTGCTTCAACATGATTGGATTCGATATTCCATTCTTGTAATGTGGGAACTAAATATATCTCCATGTGCTTATCTTACAATGAAAGCGGTGTGTATTTCACAATTTTGTTGGAATATGGTTGTCGTCTTTCACAAAATGTCATTGCCATCATGTGATGAAACCCATTGAACAAAATGTTTCTAAAAAAATATTGTATAAATATCTTAAACCAATCAAACATTTAAAAAGCAATAATTAAAAAAAAAATGAACGAAAAATACATTATATATTTGTTTTTTGTTATGGTTCTTTCCTTTCCCTCACATTAGTCACTTTTTACTGGTTTGGAACTTTCATGATCCGGGGTCAAATTTTGGAACATTGGTCAATTGTTGTAACACCCGTTTCCTAGGTGTTGGGACCCCACCCTAGACGAAGTGGATAAAGACCTAATGTGATTGGTTGGTCAACAAGTTGCATGGAAATTCAAACCCGATAGTCAAGTGTTAGTCAAAATAGGCATTATAAAGTTATGAAAAGAGTTAAGTGCCACAAATAGATAGGGAATGGACTTCAAGGGCTTAAGTTGTCATATGCCAATTGTGTTATAAATTAGTTGTGGCTAAAATAGGCTGAAAGAGACTTGAGAGACCATTCTTGCCATTAGCCCAAAGATGCAATCTAGCTAGAAAATCCAAGAAAATCTAGAGTTTTCCATCATTATTGAGAAAGAGAGAGTGAGGCCGGTTTTTAAGAGAGAAAAAGAGAGGGAAAGTGATGAAGATGAAGGTGCTATGAAGAAGGGTTGAAGATGGCTACCCCTTAGCATGACTATGGCAAGTAAGTAACCATTAATTAGTGTTAATTGATGATTTATGAATTAGGGTTTATGTAGCTAATTTAGGGGAAATGGGTAAATGATGGTTTCAATGTGTAAATGATGGTTTCAAGATAATTAATGGGTTGTAATGATTATGAAATAAGTTTGTATGGGTTTAGTTAGTAAATAAAAGGGTGTTCATCATATGATCAAAGTATGATCATATGATGATCTAACATGTTAAAAAGGTGTACGTGTATTTTGGAAGGGATAACTTTGTAGTTGTATTTGGTTTTATCATTTTTCTCTTCTTGTATATTTAATAATCTATTCCTTATAGATTTAGTATATTAGGGATTCGAGTTGTATAAAAAATCATATAAATTTTGGTCTCTTTGATTGTGGTTATTTTGTATATACTTTGTATTTGTTTCATTTTTATTGATTATAATAATTTGATGTATTTTAGGAAATAGAAGAAGAAAAAGAGAAGCATGATTGGTCAATAAAAGTTAATTGATCAAAATTGATGGTGTTGCATTGATGAAAAAAATAATTAAAAATTTGCTAGATGGGGAGAGCCGGAGAGATATATATATGAATTCCTTTGTTTATATGTTAGACTCAAAAGTAATGTTATATTCGGGAATTGCATTGTAATTAAATACAGGGACTAGTTTAGCAATTAGTGGATAGTTAAGCTAGATCTTTTGTATAAATACCCTCCTAGTTGAGACTAGGAGGTTTAGGGAATTCATTGTAACATTGAGGGTGCGTGTGGTTTCTCTCCTCTCTCTCTCTAGAAAACACACACACCTTCCCCATTCTTATCTAATAATACCATGTCTAATCTTCATTTTGAATTCCCCCGACCTCCCGAACATGAATCTTGATCTTTACAATTGGCATCAGAGCTAACCAGGGGCGAATCGTAGGGTTTTGAGGTGAAAAATACGTGATTTGAGGTGTATTTGTGTCGGTACTGTTCATCAGCAAACTTGATAGAACGAGCAGCAATCTGTCGAACGAGCAACCTATCGAACGACTCAGTCATCGAACGAACAAAAAGGGTTGTCGAGTTAGACACTCTTCCAATTGATCGAACGAGTTCGTTGATCGAACGAGGTTATTTGATCGAACGAACCTTGATCGAACCAGCCTTTCGAACGAGCCTATCGAACGAACTTTCAGTCGAACGAGGGTTTGTTTCGTCGAACGAAGGTTTGTTGATCGAACGAAGGTTCAGTCGAACGAGGATCATTCGAACGAGGATCAGTCGAACGAGGATCAGTCGAACGAAGGATCAGTCGAACGAGTGGTTAGTCGATCGAAGGACCATGTTGATCGAAGGGACAACATGATCGAACCAACATGTAGTCGAAGGTTTGTTGTCGAAGGAACATGGTAGTTGATCGAACATGGTAGTTGTCGAAGGAACGAGTTGTTGATCGAACTAGCAAGTTTGCTAGTCGAGCCATACATATAGTGCAAGGTTCTCTTCGCAGCAACTCTTTAGTCGAACCAAGGTCTTGATCGAGCAACATCTTGTCTTTGTGGAAGTAATCGGTTTATTTAATGTCTTCTCGAATTGCACTTGAAGAATACGGTTTGTATATGAAGTGAATGATGAGCATGTGCACTTGAAGGTATTTTGAATGAAGCAGCAGGATTGATTTCAAGTGTATGTGTAGTTTGCAAGACTTTTGCATGGAACTATATATAAGTTGCATGTGAAAAGAAACACGTATGTGTGGTTTTTGTACGTGTGTGGCATTCACTATAAAAGATACACCACGTCAAAAGTATCATGTGAATTCACTATAAAAGTTACACGTGAATTTGTTTTTGATGTGCTGTCAACATAAACAAAGGCTCCAAAATACTATCAACTTTTCACGTGTAACAAGAATGTTTGTTAAAAGGTGGCATGAATGGGTTTCATTTTTTAAGGTGACAAGAATTGACGTGTGATTGCATGTGAGTGTGTTCCCACAAAGTTATATAAGTTTTTACACATGAAAAGTTGAATCTACTTTTCACAATCTTATGGAAACAACTTCACATTCAGTTGAAGCGTGTGTTTACTTCACACGTGCAATCTTTGAAGAATGAGCTTATCAACTTTTCATGTGTTCACTTATGAGTGTGCATGTGACATAACCTTTGACATGTGACTTTGTGACTAATACTATCATCATCAACTTTTGACTTCTTCACAATAGTTATCACAAAATTGCATGTGACGTAAGTTGAACCATGTTCTAAAGAGTTTGTATCCCACACCAAAATCATAAATGAAATTATTAGACTACATCCTCAAAACACCACGTATCGCTTAAACGATTCTGATCAAGATTCACTATCAAAAGGCAATGGCTAAAGTTTACAATGAAATGTGACTACGGGGATGATTCGTTCTTATTTATTTGGGTTTGAAGTAAGGTTTTATGGATGCGTGTACTTATTTCATCTTCTTCTTTCTACCATCCCGCGAAGATGACTTGTTTGGGCTTATATTAATGGTGACGAAGACTTGGATATCTAATTACTTTTGTGATTCTTTCTCTCTATACTCACAAAGTAGTTAGGATACGTCAAGAGGTTTTGTACTAATACTTTTGTTAAGGGTATAGGGTACACCGTTCTTAGTCACAAGGATCGTACAAGATTAAGTCACAAATCTGGGTGATTTTACTTCATTCTCAAGATCGTCATGTTGGGTTATCTTCTCATGTGGTTACTACAAAAAGCCGTTGTTTTTGATACAGGAGGTTGATAAAGAGTTAGACATCTAAAATGGTATTGTTAGTAGATTGGGTTTATCGACATCTTCTCATAGGCTGATTGGGTTAAATGATAAAGTGCTTCCAGTTAATACTTCACGTACACATCATTATGCTGATTCCGATAAATCGTAACCAGCAGGGGAGAGAAATGTGTACATCGAGGACGCACAACAAGTTCACGTGATCGGGCTTAATGATTTATGAAATGATTTGTGTCGGAGATTGGTTGATTCTATGTCTTATCTTCTACTCATCTTATTCTACGCACTTCTACCTTATCCACCTTCACCAATTTCGGGCAACAAAATCAAGATGATCAGTGGTTCAACTTGTTACTTTGGTGTTATCATTTCATGTGTACGTTATGGGCTGAAGATAACTGGGATGCATTTTGTGAGAAGAAGATGTTGATACTCTATTCCCCCGAATGGATAATCTTGAAGAAGGTCGAGTCTACAGTCTGTTCTACATGATCCGCTGCGTGTTAGAAGACTAAAGACGGAATGCATTTAACTATCAAAAGACTTCTTCAGATTCACGGCAGTAATCAGAAAGGTTGTCAGTTTGGGGGAGAGCACTAATTAGGGGAGAGCACTCAGGGCACCCAGAATTAAACCCTAATTAGATTTGCTCACGTTCTTTTGCAAGTAAAGAAATGAAAGCTGAGAAGATTCTGCAAGCTGAACGAAGTGATGAAGTTTGAAGACCATTCTCTGCGCTTAATGGTTTATATTTTACTTGTAGGGTGTTAGTTTTTGTGTATAATGAAATTAATATTTGTATGTCCGGTTTCGAACCCGAGACTCGGGATTGCACACAATACGTGAGAGTTCCATTGGTTTGAATAATTAAATATACATTTTATATTTATATTTATTTATTCATTTCACTAATAACACTTAACGACGGTTAGTACTTAACGGTGTTAAAGATAACGACCGTTAAAGGACTAAAAGTGAAAAGAAGGATCTAGAAACCCACAAGGGATTGTTTGGGCTGGCCGATTGACCCATTGTATGGGTGGGTCGGTTTTGGAAGTAGCTTAGGGAACAAGTTTGTGTTTTTAGGTTTTGCCTATAAATACAAATTCACTTGTTTTGATTTTCACCTAATCAAGTATCCCTAACTCTAGCCAAACTTCTCTTCTTTTCTTCTTCTTGCTATACCTTGATCGACCCTATTTTTAAGTTCACTAGAACTTGGCGATTCAAGTGTTGCAACAAAGTGTTTGGTTTGTTAGTGATCTTGAACCTAGCTTTCCCATTGGAACGCTACTATCGCGTGTGTACAAGAACGAGTGACTAGCTTATTTTAGCTTGTGATTCTTGGTGTTTTTCCCTTGTTTGGTTCGATTCATATCATACCCAAATTAGGGTTCTTGTTGTTCTTGGTGATTACGCGATTAAGGTACGTATTTATTTAAGTTAATTAATTACATGTTCATTAGATCTTTCCGCTGCGTGCTTTGTGATGTTTTATGTGTTTATGATTTTAATAGTTCACATATTCCAACAGTGGCATCATGAGTCTCGTTTAGAACTTGTAATTAATTACTAAAACCTAAAAATTGGATCTTGTTATAGATACATGCATTTAATTTTCTAGGGTTTTAATTTGAAACCCTAATTTTATTTATGTGGATCGATCCACTTTTAATGAGTTAGGGTTTATGTTGTTTTTCATTAAAACTTGTTAGAAACCCTAGATTATGCATGGAAAAAAAATTTTTAGGGATTAATTTGTGAATACTATGTGATGTCACCAATTAATTAAATACGTACTAGATATTAACATATAAATATGGATTGCATGATTATGTGTTAATATGGTATCCATGACAAAATCTTGCATATTTTGTCATGGTTTGATGTATGGGACGAATTGTATGTATTGTTTGCTACATGTTTTAAATAAATCTAAAATTGGGGAAGACCTCAATATATTAAAAGGTTATGTGCAATGTGGTATCTAACTAACTAAAACTTACGCGGCCAAATTTATTTGGTGCTGTGGTCCATTGGGTACAATGAGCTCGAAAACCAATGGGAGTTTTGTTAGTTACATACATTTAAAATTACACATAGAATTAATAATAGGATTTATTGAAAAAGGTTTGCATGTGGCTATATGATATCGTGGATGATCATATATTTGTTATTATGTGTTTATTTATTTTGTGAATTACTTGATCTTTTGTGTTTTATATTATGATGGATTGTAAACTACAAAAGAGGGTAATTTTTCATAATAAAAATAAATAAGACTAATAACTATGAAACCTTTGTAGTAATTTTATTTATTGCCAAGTCTTATGTGCCGACAGTGGTTCGCTTCGCACGGTAATTTGCTCCCAGGCGAGACTAGCAATAATAAATTTACTACATTAATTGTTTTAGCAAGAAAATTATATTCTTTTAGTTGATTGATTGCGACTGTATTAAGTGGTCGAAGCGGCGGACCTAAAATTGACAAACTATAAAGTGGGTTCTAGTTGGTTCGCATTAAATTGTGACCTTAGAGGGGCACGGTTTTAACCAGCTTCGGCGGCTGTCGTCCCTACGCCCGCCTGTGCGTCAATTTTAGACTTACCAAGTACACCACAACTAATACGAAGCATCTTAAGGCAATGTTGTAATTTATTCAACGCCTCAATTAAAAGATTTGATAATTTGAGCTACAAATGAGTAAATGGTTTAGTTTTTGAAAACATATATGCTACAAAGATGAATGCATGACATCTTTGTACATATTTTTTTGATTTAACACATCAAAATTTTATTACCCTATAAATTTAAGTTAAATGTCACCCAACTACAAAAAGAAACACCTAAGGTTTCATCCTACATCACTAGCAGCCAAAGCTGAATGTTGATGTTCAAAGGGTGGTCATCTAAGGGTAAAATTGAGTACTTTATTGCTAGCAGCCAAAGCTGAATGCAATAAACCGACGTCAATTTATAGTTTCTTAAGTTGGTTAACTTAATTGGGCAATTTCATTACTAGCAGCCAAAGCTGATGAAATGGAACGGCGCCAAGGCATAAAGAATTGGGGATGAAACATGCTTACATTTTGCAACTGATGCTGGCAATATAAATGAAAGTCCCAAGATTTCTAGGAATTGCAATTTGACATTGGCAATTGGGTGATCCCGTACCTTATTGAGCACTTTTATTACTAGCAGCCAAAGCTGATGTAATGAAACGGCGTCAATTAGGATCCTAGTTTTCATAGAAAATTAAATGGTTTTTAAACCAATGGGTGTTTAATTTTCTTGAAATGTTTAATTATCGAAAGTACTAACTTTTGAACTTTTTCTGTAGAAATGGCCCAACCCGGAAACTCGTCAAACATGACTTCCTGTTTCAAGATGATGCTTGAAAAGGAAAAACTGACTGGGACTAAGAATTTTAACGCTTGGTATCGAAATCTAAGGCTTGTTCTTAGGATTGCCAAACGTTATAATTGTCTTACTGAGGTTCTTGAAGAAGCTCCTCCTGCAAACTCTTCTAATGAAATACTTAGAAAGTACAATGAAACCTATGACAGGCACAATGATGCGGCCTGTCTCATGCTATCGGGGATGGATGATCAACTGGTCAAACAGTTTGAGAATTATAGCCCGAAAAACATGATTGATGAACTGACACGTATGTTTCAGAAATCACCAATGGCTAAATTGTATGATATACTTGACAACTTGGGCAAGTGTAAGCAGGATGCCACAACACCCGTAAGTGATCATGCACTTAAAGTGAAAAGTTATCTTGACCAACTAGATGAACTTAATTGTGGGTTTGTGGAAGATGTTAAAGTTGGCCTCATCAACAAATCCCTCAATGAGGAATTATATGGTGATTTTGTGCGCAACTTTAACATGCATTGCAAGGGGAAGACATTTTCTGAATTGCATGCAATGCTTATTGAGCATGAGAAGTCCCTCACAAAGAAAGCTCCTACACCTGCTGTTATGGCAATAAGAGGTGGTAGAGTAGCTAAGCCCGGTAAACCGAAACATGTGAACAAGAAAGGAAAAGGCAAAGCTGACAAGGGCAAGCAGATTGTGACCTATCAGCAAAAGCCGAAGAAGCAGAATCCTCCTCCCAAGAAGGATTATCCCAAGAAGGATGCGGCTGCTTGTCACCACTGTAACACTCCTGGACACTGGAAGCGTGACTGTCCATTGTTGCTTGAGGAGTGTCGCAAAAATAAGAATGCCAAGGCTGGGCAGGGCGCCAGCACTTCAGGGGCTTAGAGGAGCAAAGAAGCTGAACTATGGGGAATGCTACTTGTACGTGGGAAATGGAATACGTGCAGCAGTAGAAGCCATAGGGACTTTTGAGCTAGTTTTACCTTCTGGTTTAATTTTAGTTTTGAACAATTGTCATTACGCACCTTCTATTGTTAGAGGTGTCGTTTCAGTTTCTTTGTTATTGGATTTGGGTTTTAAGCATACTTTTAATGATAATGGAATTTCTGTTTCTCTAAATTCTGTTTTTTACTTTAATGCTATTTCATTAAATGGTGTGTTTGAAATTGACATGGATAACCATGTATCCAATAAAAATAATTCTATGTATAGCATCGGGAATAAGAGAGTCAAGTCTAACTTGGACTCGTCTTATTTATGGCACTGCCGTCTTGCCCACATAGGCAAGAATCGCATGGAAAAGCTGCAACACGATGGGCTTTTACCTGATATCAATGATGATTCAGTTGATAAATGCGAATCTTGCATATCTGGAAAGATGACAAAGAAACCTTTCCATAGCAATATGGAGAAGGCTTCGGATCTACTTGGATTGATACACACGGATGTGTGTGGTCCACTTAGACATGTGTCTAAACGTGGTGCTGTCTACTTCTTGACCTTCACGGATGACTATAGTCGTTATGGTTATGTTTATTTACTTAAACATAAACATGAAGTCTTTGAGACATTCAAGGTCTTTAAAAATGAAGTAGAATTACAACTCGGAAAGAAGATTAAGGCACTTCGATCCGATCGTGGTGGTGAGTACTTAAGCCAAGAGTTTAAGGATTATCTGGGTGAGTGTGGCATTGTGCAACAACTCACTTCTCCTTATACGCCACAAACAAATGGTGTATCTGAAAGGAGAAATCGTACTTTGTTAGATATGGTACGATCCATGTTTAATCTTACAACTCTTCCCTTATCCTTTTGGGATTATGCTCTTGAAACGGCTGTTCACGTGTTGAATAGGATTCCAACTAAGAAGGTTGATAAGACTCCATATGAAGTATGGACTGGAAAAGCTCCCAACTTTTCTTACTTAAAGGTCTGGGGTTGTGAGGCGTTTGTTAAACGTGACTCACCTGACAAACTCCAACAAAGATCTATTAAGTGTATCTTCGTAGGATACCCTAAGGAAACGAAGGGTTACTACTTTTACTTCCCACCTGAAAATAAGGTCATCGTGGCTAGGTACGGTGATTTTCTTGAAGATAATCTAATATCTCAAGAAATCCGTGGGAGGGCATATGATCTTGAAAATGATCATGAAGATACTTCACCTTCTGAAAGCACTAACACACTTCCTGTGGAACCAGAAAGTTTAGGTCCTCCACCTGAAGTAGAAGTGGTACCCGTCCGTAGATCTTCAAGATCTGCAAAGGCTCCTGAGCGTTTATGTTTGAACATAGATGATGAGGAAACTATACTATTGGATCAAACTGATGAGCCAACTAGCTATAGAGCTGCCATTATTAGTCCTGAAAAGGAAAAATGGCAGACAGCCATGGATGGGGAAATGCAATCCATGAAAGATAATCAAGTCTGGACTGAAGTAGACCTTCCACCCAATGCTAAGGTAGTTGGGTGTAAGTGGCTATTTAAGAAAAAGACTGACATGGATGGCAATGTACACACCTATAAGGCTCGTTTGGTAGCTAAAGGCTTTACCCAAACATACGATGTTGACTATGAGGAGACCTTTTCTCCTGTGGCCGACATTAGAGCTATTAGGATTCTTATAGCCATAGCTGCCTACTATGACTATGAGATTTGGCAAATGGATGTCAAAACCGCCTTTCTGAATGGTCGCCTAGATGAAGATATCTATATGGCGCAACCTGAGGGGTTTGTGAATCCAGAATTTCCTGAGCGTGTATGCAAACTTCAAAGATCCATTTATGGATTGAAGCAAGAATCCAGGCAATGGAATAAGAAATTTGATGAGGAAATCAAGAAGTTTGGATTTACTCAGAATTTCGATGAGCCATGTGTATACCACAAAGTTAGTGGGAGTAATACTGTTTTCCTTGTTCTATATGTCGATGACATATTAATCATGGGAAGTGACATACCAAGCCTTAATGAAGTTAAGGAATATCTTGGTAGTTGTTTTTCCATGAAGGATTTAGGGGAAGCAGCGTATATCCTTGGAATCAAGATCTATAGAGACAGATCTAAACGGTTAATCGGTTTAAGTCAAAGTGCTTACATGGATAAAATATTGAAGAGATTCAATATGCAGAATTCCAAGAAAGGATATCTGCCCATGCAAGTGAAACATGAATTGAGCAGTGAAATGTGTGCTTCTACACCTGAAGAGGAAGCATACATGAAGAAAGTTCCATATGCTTCTGCAGTTGGTTCTATCATGTATGCTGTTAGATGCACAAGGCCAGATGTGGCATTTGCTCAAAACATGACCAGTCGATATCAGCAGAATCCAGGGGTAAAACACTGAAAAGCTGTAAAGGACATTCTTAAGTATCTACGGAATACTAAAGATATGTTTCTTGTTTTCGGGGGAAATCCAGACGCAGAACTGAATGTTACAGGTTTCTGCGATGCATCCTTTCAGACTGATAAAGATGATACGAAGTCTCAGACGGGTTATGTTTTTGTCATAAATGGAGGAGCTGTGGACTGGAAGAGTAAGAAGCAGAGCATAACGGCCATGTCTGCTACATAAGTTGAGTACATTGCTGCATCGGAAGCGGCACAAGAAGCTGTTTGGATAAGGAAATTCATTAAGGATCTTGGAGTGATGCCTTCAATAGAATTACCTGTAAATGTATATTGCGATAACTCTGCTGCAATTACATTCGCCAATGAACCTGGAGTTATGAAAGGCGCCAGACACTTTAAAAGGAAACTTCACTATGTTCTCGAACAAGTCGATGATGGTGAAATAAAAGTACTCAAAGTTCACACAGATAACAATCTGGCTGATCCTTTCACGAAGGCATTACCTAAGGAGACATTTAATCGTCATGCTCAGGGTATTGGTCTTCGTTTAGCAGATAGTTTCATGTAAATCTGTTGGATTAGTATTTCGATAGGGACGTGTAAACAATTATTGTTTTAATGAAATAAAGTGCGGATAACGTTTATTATCATTATTAATATTTGTGTCCTATATTTGCATGTTTAAATCCGTGAATAATTTATTTATTCTAAATAGTCCGTTGTCAATTAATAATATGGGAATATTATTGAACTAAGACAAATGTGAGGATTGGTAGAATGTACTGTAAGGTTAAGACACCAATGTCACATGATATTCAATATTGGATAAATTGAATATAGGACTTATCCCAACTACATGATTATACTTTATGGATCATAGTCATTAAGTATATCATGAATATTTATCCTCTGACTTGAGATGACAGATAATTGCCGAGGATGTAGCTCATTTTCTGTAAGATAGTCTAACGCTATCCGTAAAAGGTAGTTATAAGGGCTATTTTCAGAAATGATGCGAAGTTCAAGGGTTATGCTCGCAGTCAATAAGGGATTTGTTCCTTCAACTTTGTGTTGAAGTTTAATACTGCTTGGCCACTCGTATGATTAACAAGATGTTTGCGTGCGCACGCCCAAAGTCTATCTGGAAGACGTTCAGATGTTTTGGTAATCATGTTCAATTATGTATAAACGAGAAACTACTGTTAATTGTGGAATGACAAGATCCATATCCAAATTAACGCGGTATTAGTAACAAAAGGATAAGTATGATGATTATATCATCAAGTGGTTTTTTCCAGGAAAACCACGACTCGGATTGAGCTGGGGGCATTGGGATCTGTTAAAGCTAGACTAGCCCATGTCATTACAATATTAATCATTATCCAAGTGGGAGCTGTTAGTTTTTGTGTATAATGAAATTAATATTTGTATGTCCGGTTTCGAACCCGAGACTCGGGATTGCACACAATACGTGAGAGTTCCATTGGTTTGAATAATTAAATATACATTTTATATTTATATTTATTTATTCATTTCACTAATAACACTTAACGACAGTTAGTACTTAACGGTGTTAAAGATAACGACCGTTAAAGGACTAAAAGTGAAAAGAAGGATCTAGAAACCCACAAGGGATTGTTTGGGCTGGCCGATTGACCCATTGTATGGGTGGGTCGGTTTTGGAAGTAGCTTAGGGAACAAGTTTGTGTTTTTAGGTTTTGCCTATAAATACAAATTCACTTGTTTTGATTTTCACCTAATCAAGTATCCCTAACTCTAGCCAAACTTCTCTTCTTTTCTTCTTCTTGCTATACCTTGATCGACCCTATTTTTAAGTTCACTAGAACTTGGCGATTCAAGTGTTGCAACAAAGTGTTTGGTTTGTTAGTGATCTTGAACCTAGCTTTCCCATTGGAACGCTACTATCGCGTGTGTACAAGAACGAGTGACTAGCTTATTTTAGCTTGTGATTCTTGGTGTTTTTCCCTTGTTTGGTTCGATTCATATCATACCCAAATTAGGGTTCTTGTTGTTCTTGGTGATTACGCGATTAAGGTACGTATTTATTTAAGTTAATTAATTACATGTTCATTAGATCTTTCCGCTGCGTGCTTTGTGATGTTTTATGTGTTTATGATTTTAATAGTTCACATATTCCAACATAGGGAACTTTGTAAGCAATTCCCATATAACATCACTTTGGGGAGAGATTGTTAGACTCAAAAGTAATGTTATATTCGGGAATTGCATTGTAATTAAGTACAAGGACTAGTTTAGCAATTAGTGGATAGTTAAGCTAGATCTTTTGTATAAATACCCTCCTAGTTGAGACTAGGAGGTTTAGGGAATTCATTGTAACATTGAGGGTGTGTGTGGTTTCTCTCCTCTCTCTCTCTAGAAAACACACACACCTTCCCCATTCTTATCTAATAATACCATGTCTAATCTTTATTTTGAATTCCCCCGACCTCCCGAACATGAATCTTGATCTTTACATTATACCTTTCTTAAATTCGTATTTGCTTCCAACAATCATTAGATTCCATATACCATTCTTGTAATGTTAGATTCGGTATCTCTCTATACTTGTCCAATAATGAAAGCAAGGTTTATGTCACAATTTCATTGGAATAATGGTTCTTTTCATTCACAAAATGCCACAGCCACCATATGATAAAACCCATTGAACATTAAACAAAAGATATTGTATAACATATCTTAAACAATTTAAACATTAATAAAATGAAAAATATAGTAAGAATTAAGATGCCCGTATTTAAACACCACCAAATGGTCTAATGCTAAGGTTATTAGTTTCGAGTTATAAAAGGTACCTTGCTAGGTATGTATATCTGGAGGTGGTCATAGAAAAGCTGGAAACAATCCTAAGATTAACCCGGTGTAGCCGCGTACATCCGAGTGAAAAAATACATGCTTTTATATGGGAATAAACAAACACACGTCACAAACTAATGACTCTTTTTTACACGCTTTCAAGTGTCAACCTATTTCTTTTGATGATTTTACAATTCTTACCCTACCCTGTATGGCTGTATTCTGAATGTACATACAAATATATTATAAAAGAATACAGACATTGAATCTGCAAGTTACCATACACAAATTGAATATAAAAGATACCAATTTGTAAGTATAACATACTTAAATCTGCAGCTAATCATTCACAAACTAATATACTTAAATCTAACATACAAAATGTTGGTATTTTAGTGTAAAATAGATTGAGTTTAATATGCAAATAAGGGTCGACACTTATTTGGATATTAACTGGACTAACGGGGGTTCCAAGGGGGCGTAGCCCCCTTGGTGGGGGTTCGGGGGCAACGCCCCTGAGAGAAGCAGGGTCCAAGGGGCGGCAGCCCCTGGCTGGGGTCGAGCTGATGCTATGTTAGAAATTCATTAGAATTTGTTTTTTCACCAAATAAAACATATAAAGTTGATGCTCGTTTCTGCTGATATGGTTCCTGCTGATAGCAGATGGTTTCTGCTGATAGCGTGGTTCCTGCTGATAGTGCATGGTTTCTGCTGATGTGGTTTCTGCCGATAGTGTATGGTTCCTGCCGATAGTGCAGCGTTCCTGCTGATTGTGTAGATTCTGCTGATAGTTGGTTACAGTTAATATAACCGTTTTGCAGTTATCAGAACCCAATAACCGACCCTTTAAAGGGTCTAATATATTCTCTATTTTGAGATATAGAAAAACAGAGGCTGATCAAAACGATTTTGATCATAACGAATTACTGCAAACATACAATCATTCACAAACTTGAATCAATTAGATTTTATCCGGTCGTTAATTGGTATACACTCCAATTTAATCGATCTGAAAGCGTACAATTCGTGACTTCTAATTGCTATCAGGATACCAATCTCACCCCAATTACCACACATAAACAACAAAGATCGATTAAATTCACAAGATGGCAGGCGAATCTGTACGTGATATGACATCTAAGTTTGTGAAGTTAGCCAAATTCGACGGGCAGGATTTTCGAAGATGGCAGAAAAAGATGCAATTCTTGTTAACAACTATGAAAGTTGTGTACGTTTTAACAACACCAGCACCGGAGGAAGTGGAGGGTGAAACCATTGATCAAATCAGAAAACGCAACAAGTTCTGGAATGATGACTTCATATGTCGTGGAACAATCTTAAACGGTATGTGTGATACTCTTTTTGATATTTATCAAAACATTGAATCTGCAAAAGAATTATGGGACATGCTTCAGGCCAAGTACATGGCAGAAGATTCATCCAGTAAGAAATTCCTAGTTAGTGATTTCATGAATTACAAAATGATAGATGGACATTCTGTTATGGAACATTATAATGAGTGTCTTAGTATACTTGGTCGCTTTACCCAACATGGTTTAAAAATGGATGAATCCATTGCGACAGCATCTATCATTGACAAACTTCCACCTTCTTGGAAGGATTTCAAAAATAATTTGAAACATAAGAAGGAAGAATACAATTTGGTTGAGTTGGGAAGTGCCATAAGTATTGAGGAAGTGTGTCGTAGGATGGAGAAAACATGGGTGAATGAAAAAGACAAGGATATTGGCGGATCAAATGTCAATATGGTTGAAGAAACTAATTCTAGTTTCAAAAAGGGTTCGAATTCTAAGAACAAGAAACGAAAGTTTCAAGGTAACGATTACAAAAAGGGAAGTGTAAAGAAGGCAAAACAGTCCAATGATGGGGGCTGTTGGAAATGTGGGAAACCTGGACATTTCAAGCGTGATTGCCGTAGTGGAAAAGGCAAAAACGAGGCTGGTACTAGTGGTGGATCCAAAGGAGATCCAAAACAAGCAGGTACAATATTAACGATTAATAATAATTCGGATTTGAATTATGTGTCATTAATTTGTGAATCATTCTATGTACAGGATGATGAGATCGCTTGGTGGTATGATTCTGGTGCGACATGTCATGTTTGCAAGGACCGAAGATGGTTCAAGAAATTTGCAACAATTGATGATGGACGTGTTCTTACTATGGGAAATGTCGCAACAGAACCAATACTTGGAATTGGACTAGTAGATATAACTTTTACTTCTGGAAAAACAATTTCGTTATGTAATGTATTGTATGTGCCCGGAATCCGGAAAAACTTGTTGTCCGGTGTGTTATTAAATAATTGTGGGTACAAACAAGTGTTAGAATCCGATAAGTATATCTTGTCGAAACATGGTTCTTTTGTTGGATTTGGTTATTTGTGTAATGGGATGATTATGCTTAATTTAGATATGCCTTCTACTTTTAATTCGATTTGTATGGTTGATTCTATTTCTAGTGTTAAACTTAGTAACATGGAACTATGGCATGCTAGACTAGGACATGTTCATTATAAAAGAATGAAAGAAATGTCTAAAATGAGTATGATTCCATCTATTGAGTTAGACCATAATAAGTGTAAAACTTGTATGCTTACTAAGATCACTAGAAAACCATTTAAAACAGCAAATCGTGAATCCAAACTGTTAGACCTTATTCATAGTGATCTATGTGATTTGCATGCTACTCCATCTCTAGGAAACAAGAAATATGTCATAACTTTTATTGATGATGCATCACGTTATTGCTATATTTATTTATTGCATTCAAAGGATGAAGCTCTTGATAAATTTCGTATTTATAAACAAGAGGTAGAGCTTCATCAAAAGGATTTGGTAAAAATCTTACGTACCGATCGTGGAGGGGAGTATTATGATCCGGTATATTTCCAATCTACCGGAATAATACACCAAACTACGGCTCCATATACACCACAACAAAATGGTGTGGCTGAAAGAAAGAATAGAACATTGAAGGAAATGGTGAATTCAATGTTATCTTATTCTGGGTTAAGTGAAGGATTTTGGGGAGAAGCCATGTTAACGGCTTGTTACTTGCTAAACCGTATTCCCGGTAAAAGCAACAAGAAAACCCCATATGAACTTTGGCACAAGAAATCACCAAACTTGAATTTTCTCAAGGTTTGGGGATGTAGGGCTGTGGTTAGGCTCACGGAACCTAAAAGGAAAACTTTAGGTGAAAGAGGTATAGATTGCATATTTATTGGGTATGCTGAAAATTCATATGCTTATAGATTCTATGTATTAGAACCTAATGAGTATGTTTCTGTGAACTCGGTGATAGAGTCACGAGATGCAATCTTTGATGAAGAAAGATTCACATCTATACCTAGGCCAAGGGACATGAATCATAGTTCGAAGGTACTAGTTACTAACGAGGATATTCCTTCGACTAGCACTGAACCAAGAAAAGGTACAAGAGTTAGAAAAGCCAAAGCTTTTGGTGATGATTTTCAACTATATTTAGTTGAAGGATCTAGAAGTGAAATTAATTTTCAATATCAATATTGTTTCAATGTTGATAAAGATCCAATGACATATGGTGAAGCAATGGCTTCAAGGGACGTTGCTTTTTGGAAAGAAGCAGTCCAAGATGAGATGGATTCTATCTTGCAAAATAAAGTTTGGAAATTGGCTGATTTACCTCCTGGGTGTAAACCATTAGGATGTAAATGGATCTTCAAAAGGAAGATGAAAGTAGATGGTACTATTGATAAATATAAAGCCAGGTTGGTAATCCAAGGCTTTAGACAAAAAGAGGGTATTGATTATTTCGATACTTATGCTCCGGTTGCAAGGATATCTACTATTAGATTGTTATTAGCATTAGCTGCTATACACAATCTTGTAATTCACCAAATGGATGTGAAAACTGCATTCTTGAATGGTGAATTAGATGAAGAGATTTACATGAAACAACCCGAAGGGTTTGTTATGCCTGGACATGAAAACAAAGTGTGTAAATTGGTTAAATCTCTTTATGGGTTAAAACAAGCTCCTAAACAATGGCATCAAAAATTTGATGAAATTGTGTTGTCAGGTGGTTTTGTTTTAAATCAAGCTGACAAGTGTGTTTATAGTAAATTTGATGACTCTAGAAATGGAGTCATTATATGCTTGTATGTAGATGACATGTTGATCTTTGGTACAAACCAAGATCAAGTTGATGAGACAAAGGAATTCTTGTCATCTAAATTTGCTATGAAAGATATGGGGGAGGCGGAAGTGATCTTAGGTATTAAGATCATACGTGAGAACAAGGGTATTTCAATCTCTCAATCACACTATATTGAGAAGATCTTGGATAAGTTCAATTTCCAGGAAAGTTCTCCCACAAGTACTCCCATGGATTCACAAGTAAAGCTATTACCTAATAAAGGTAAAGCGGTGTCACAACTAGAATACTCGAAAAGGATTGGATCCTTAATGTATGCTATGATAAGTACTAGGCCGGATATTGCTTATGCAGTTGGAAAGCTTAGTAGGTTTACTAGTAATCCTAGTACATTTCATTGGCGAGCTTTGGATCGAGTATTTCAATACTTGAAAGGAACAATCGATTATAAGTTAACTTACATCGGATTTCCTTCTGTTATTGAAGGTTTTAGTGATGCAAGTTGGATATCCAATAAAGAAGATCATTCTTCTACATCTGGATGGGTGTTCCTTCTTGGGGGAGGTGCCATTAGTTGGGCATCTAAGAAACAGACTTGCATTACAAACTCAACTATGGAGTCTGAGTTTGTTGCTTTGGCAGCAGCTGGTAATGAAGCTGAATGGTTAAGGAATTTGCTTTATGAAATTCCATTGTGGCCAAAGCCTATTTCTTCTATTTCTATCAGGTGTGATAGTCAAGCTACATTGGCTAAGGCATATAGTCAAGTGTATAATGGCAAGTCAAGACACTTAGGTGTGAGACACAGCATGGTTCGTGAGCTCATAATGCATGGTGTCATATCCGTTGAGTGGATTGCAACTCATCGGAATTTAGCTGATCATTTAACCAAAGGGTTATGTAGAGATCTCGTGAAAGGGTCAGCTGTGGGATTGGGTTTAAAGTCCATATGAAAGCTCTCATGTTGAGATACCCAATTCACCACCTAATATGACGTTAGGTGCTGAATTTTGAATGTGGAAAGCTTAACATCTAGAGTTTGGAACACAACATTAAATTATCCCAAAGGTATGTGTTCAGTACTGCAAAATAAGGAAGGTTGAAGTGTTCTTCTTAATAATTCTTTTGAAAAATTGCATTTGCAGGTGCAAGACTAAAAGAATTACCTATTTGAGTACGAAGTTTAGCTGCTTCAAGAAGTTGGGACTTGGCTTCGATGTACTTAAAGAAAGGATAGGGACATAGGCTAGTAAAATAATGTGTCAAGTAAGATATTGTGTATGAAAAACTAATGTGTATATTATCTTCATGTATTCAATAGTGATATTACAAGGTTCAATCTTTCGGGAAACCTTGATATCCGAATATTTGGAATGTGTAATATACTAATGTGAAATTCAATCGTCTCGACATTTCATTTATGCATTAGTTTGATTGTTTGCTGTGAACTAGTTAGTTAATTTATGATTACACTAAAATGGGGGAGGTTTGTTGGTATTTTAGTGTAAAATAGATTGAGTTTAATATGCAAATAAGGGTCGACACTTATTTGGATATTAACTGGACTAACGGGGGTTCCAAGGGGGCGTAGCCCCCTTGGTGGGGGTTCGGGGGCAACGCCCCTGAGAGAAGCAGGGTCCAAGGGGCGGCAGCCCCTGGCAGGGTCCAAGGGGCAGAGCCCCTGGCTGGGGTCGAGCTGATGCTATGTTAGAAATTCATTAGAATTTGTTTTTTCACCAAATAAAACATATAAAGTTGATGCTCGTTTCTGCTGATATGGTTCCTGCTGATAGCAGATGGTTTCTGCTGATAGCGTGGTTCCTGCTGATAGTGCATGGTTTCTGCTGATGTGGTTTCTGCCGATAGTGTATGGTTCCTGCCGATAGTGCAGCGTTCCTGCTGATTGTGTAGATTCTGCTGATAGTTGGTTACAGTTAATATAACCGTTTTGCAGTTATCAGAACCCAATAACCGACCCTTTAAAGGGTCTAATATATTCTCTATTTTGAGATATAGAAAAACAGAGGCTGATCAATACGATTTTGATCATAACGTATTACTGCAAACATACAATCATTCACAAACTTGAATCAATTAGATTTTATCCGGTCGTTAATTGGTATACACTCCAATTTAATCGATCTGAAAGCGTACAATTCGTGACTTCTAATTGCTATCAGGATACCAATCTCACCCCAATTACCACACATAAACAACACAAAACATTATTCTTCACACTTAATCTTCCACTATTCTTGAACAATTGGACCAGACTATCTTCTTGTAATTTTTGTCTTCAACAAGCTCGTATCTTTTGTCTTCAACAGGCTCCTAAACAACGAGAAAGAAAACCAAAAATTATCTTGCATCTAGAGAAATATCAAGCAAAGTATCCCACAAATCAAATTATACGTCCTTAAACATCACAGTCAAGACAACTAACTGAATCGCACAACAAAATGACAGTAGCCTGTCTTGCAACAGTTACCATATTAAATCACAAGCTCGTAGTAGCTATGGTATTATCTAAGAGAAATTGCATGTGCTGTTACGGTAATTTACAATAACACATAAATTGATTTTCTTGTGATGATTCCATTGTTCTATATTAAATTCTTCATCTAAATTAGTTTTCATGTGAATTGCAATTACAACAGCGAATTTATTGTCATCTAAACGAGACCCAAACTCTCTTTCTCTCCACATTGGTTCTAAGACCTGACAATTTGTATAGTTATTATATTATCTAATTGAATTTTACTCATCTCAACATGATATATCATTTTCATTTCCGAAAAAACTAGAAACATCACAAACTAAGCAATCGGTTCATGCAAATCACTGTAGTACAACTACCACTGCAAAATTAAAAATTGAAAGAGAAAACCTTGTTTCCAGATTATTACGAACATGTTTAAGAAGAGAAGGTTATAAATGTAATATAACATTTTATTAATATATAGACAAGAGTTTAAGATATAAAAAACAATTCAGTTATTGTTAAATTATATACTCTTTGGGTATATACGAGTAATCTTAAGTTTTGAAAGGATACTGACGTAATTATAAATCTTAGTTGTAGTGATAAATAAAAAGTTTATGTGTTATAAACGAAAGATAATAAAAGTTTAAGAATTTAAAAAATTAAACACGATTTAAACTGAATAAAAATAATATGGGTTATGAGTTATAAACGAAAGTAATAATAAAATTTTATGGTTTTCATATATAGTTTTCTTAATTATTCACTTTCAATAATATGGGTTTTTTCCTTTATATATAGTATACATATAGATAAAAAGGAAATACTAAGACCATTTCGGAGAGAAAAAAATCGTTTTAAAGAAAATCAAATTGGACAAATAGAAAATCTTATTTTGTCATGTGAGAAAACCAAATCACGTAATTGGTCGTTAAAAGTCAAAATTGGGTATTAGATTGATTAAAATTGGTAGATGGTGTTAGCTCGTGAGGTACATGGGCTAATTCCTTTATGTATACATTTCTTAATTTCATCGCTTCCAACATTATTGGATTCCATATTCTGTTCTTGTAATCTTGGAACTAAAGATATCTCCCTATATTTATTTTACAATGAAAGCAATGTGTATGTCACAATTCATTTGAAATATGGTTGTCATTCAAAAAATGTCATTTCCATCATGTGATGAATCCCATTAAACACTAAGAAAAAATTGTATAAATATCTTAACAATATAAACATTAATAAATGAAAATACATTAAAACTTTTGATAAGAGAAGATGCTCGTATTTAAACATCATAAAAGTGGCCTAAAAGTAAGGTCTTAATTTCTTTTGAAGAGGTAAAGGGTAGCTTGCTAAGTGTGTACATTTGGAGTGATCAGAGAAGAGTCTGAAATGATCCTGAGATTAACTCGGTGAAGCCACGTACGTCAGATTGAAAAAGACTCATCATCAGGGACGGAACCAAGAATATATATAACCGGGCGCACAATTTTTTTTTTTTATGTTTACTAACCAAATAAAACTAAAAACACATTTCGATGGACATTGTGCATTTACGATGCATTTATGAAAAACTGATATTTTTTTTCATAAATTAACACTGTATCAAAAAAATTCATATGGGTCCCGGGAACCCCCTGATTTCGTCCCTGTACATCATCGTCGGGTAACCTCAAGAGAAACCTGTTTAGAAGATGCTCGTATTTACATCATGTCATCTCCGATCATTTTGTTCAAATGACATTTCTCTGGATTTGAACGTTGTAGCATATAAAACCATCTAAGTGTAAACTGTAAACTTGAGCAATTAACATTATTGTCGTTGTAATAATAATGAACGTTAGGAACTTTAGTACAAGACCAATCGTTTCGTCAATTTCAATTCAAATATTTTGTGTACCACTTCTCGTTTCAATACCCTGATATCTGTGTGGGGTTTTGTTTTATCCAAGGTTCTAAAAGGCGCGTCATGGTGGCGCTAAGGCGCAAGGCGTGACCTATATGTTACGCAATAGACCAATACATTGGCTCTAAGCGTGGCGTGGGATGAGACGTGAAAAGGCGCGCTAAGACGTGAGGCGTGGCGTGTTTTTTGAATTGAATGAAATATAAAAGATTACATGCAAAAATAGTTTCTTGACTTAATTCCGTATGTATAACACTTTTATAAAGTGAATATACATGATATAATATAAAAATCTATAAATATTTTCATATTTTGTGTCGCTTTATGTTATGCCTTAAAAAATGTTATGGCTTAGCCATAGCTTTTAAGAGGTGAGGCTTGACCATGCCGCCAAACCGCAAATACTCGTTTATAAATAAAAGGAAGTACCATGACCATTTCGGAGAGAAAAAAAAAGTTTTTGAAGAAAATCAAATTGGACCAATAGAAAATCTTATTTTTTCTTATGAGAAATCCGAACCCCGTAATTGGTCGATAAAAGTCAAAATTGGGTACTAGCTTGATCAAAATTGGTAGATGGGAGTGCATGAGAAGTATATGTGTCAATTCTTTTATTCATCTTTGCTTCCCAACATGATTAAAATTCCATATTCCATTCTTGTAATGTTGAAACTCATCTTTTGCTTCCAACATGATAGATTCGATATTCCAATTTTGTAATGTTGAAACTAAAGATATTCTGTATGCTTATCTTCCAATGAAAGCAATGTGTATTTCACAATTCTATTGGAATATGGTTGTCGTTATTCACAGAATGTCATTGCATCATGTGATATTGTATGGAACCATAAAGATTTTCTTTTTCCAAATACATTATTGTATAAATATCTTAACAAACAACATTAATAATATGTTCAAAAATAAAATTAAATGAAAAATCTAACATCAATGAACGAAGAATACATTATATATGCATTTCTAGTCATGGTTCTTCACTTTCCATCATATTGGTCAGTTTTTATTGGTTTGGAGCTTCCATGACCTATTGGTCAAATTTTGGAACTTTGGTCATTTTTAGATTGTGGTATTTAATGTATCGATACTTTGTAAAGGATAATTTTATATTTGTATTTTGTTTTATCATTTCACTATATTCGTATATTTAATACTATATTTCTTATAAGTTACTGTAGTATATTAGTGGTTTGAGTGGTATAAAAACCATGTAAAATTTGGTCCCTTCCTAATGTCGTTGCTTTATATATACATTGTATTTGTTTCGTTTAAAAAAGAAGCATGTTTCGGATATTGCAAATACTCGTTTATAAATAAAAAAAGGAACCATGACCATTTCGGAGATAAAAAAAGTTTTGAAGAAAATCAAATTGGACCAACAGAAAATCTTATTTTGTCATGTGAGAAATCCAAATCACGTAACTGGTCGATAAAAGTCAAAGTTGGGTACTAGATTGATCAAAATTGGTGGATGGGGAGCGCGTGAGAAGTATATGTGCTAATTCCTTTATTTATATCTTTCTTAACTTCATTCTTGCTTCAACATGATTGGATTCGATATTCCATTCTTGTAATGTGGGAACTAAATATATCTCCCTGTGCTTATCTTACAATGAAAGCGATGTGTATTTCACAATTTTGTTGGAATATGGTTGTCGTCTTTCACAAAATGTCATTGCCATCATGTGATGAAACCCATTGAACACAATTTTTCAAAAAAAATATTGTATAAATATCTTAAACCAATCAAACATTTAAAAAGCAATAATTAAAATAATAAAAATAAAATAAACATTAATGAACGAAAAATACATTATATATTTATTTTTAATTATGGTTCTTTCCTTTCCCTCACATTAGTCACTTTTTACTGGTTTGGAACTTTCATGACTCGGAGGTCAAATTTTGGAACATTGGTCAATTGTTGTAACACCCGTTTCCCAGGTGTTGGGACCCCACCCTAGAAGAAATGGATAAAGACCTAATGTGATTGGTTGGTCAACAAGTTGCATGGAAATTCAAACCCAATAGTCAAGTGTTAGTCAAAATATGCATTATAAAGTTATGAAAAGAGTTAAGTGCCACAAATAGATAGGGAATGGACTTCAAGGGCTTAAGTTGTCATATGCCAATTGTGTTATAAATTTGTTGTGGCTAAAATAGGATGAATGAGACTTGAGGGACCATTCTTGCCATTAGCTCAAAGATGCAATCTAGCTAGAAAATCCAGGAAAATCTAGAGTTTTCCATCATTATTGAGAAAGAGAGAGTGAGGCCGGTTTTTAGGATAGAAAAAGAGAGGGAAAGTGATGAAGATGAAGGTGTTATGAAGAAGGGTTGAAGATGGCTACCCCTTAGCATGACTATGGCAAGTAAGTAACCATTAATTAGTGTTAATTAATGATTTATGAATTAGGGTTTATGTACCTAATTTAGGGGAAATGGGTAAATGATTGTTTCAAGATAATTAATGGGTTGTAATGATTATGAGATAAGTTTGTATGGGTTTAGTTAGTAAATAAAAGCGTGTTCATCATATGATCAAAGTATGATCATATGATGATCTAACATGTTAAAAAGGTATGTTAGTTGTTATAGTTAATGGTTTTGAGTTAATAACTGTTTATGGATGATGGCTGTGAAACTAGGAAGATAATGATGATGATATGTTGATGAGGATGATGATGATGATGGTGGTGAAATCTATACTATATATAATACACAAAGCACTTTTGCGCGTCATCTGACCCCTTTATGACGCGCATTGCGTGTCAAGAATAGCTGTTTTTCTAGTATTGCAAAGTCTTAAAATTCAGACTTACAAAAAATAAAGCATGATTTACAACAGTTTAAAGCACCCAATTTTCAGACTTACAAGAAACAAAGCATAGTGTACAACATAAAAATGCATGCTGTCATTTTCAGACTTGCAACATTAATGTTATCAATTAATACACCCCATCACTAATTAATACAAAATGTAAAGAACAATATACAATTATCTATACTATATATAATGCACAAAGCACTCTCTCTCCTATAAATTCTTAAAATTCAGACTTACAAAAAATAAGGCATGATTTACAACAATTTAAAGCACCCAATTTTCAGACTTACAAGAAATAAAGCATAGTGTACAACATAAAAATGCATGCTGTCATTTTCGGAATTGCAACATTAATGTTATCAATTAATACACCCCATCACTAATTAATACAAAATGTAAAGCACAATGTACAAATACATATCCACACAATTAAGAGTAATCGACCTCAGACCCTTTATTCGTCTTCCTTGGACAAACAAAAAGAAAAGAAACGAAGATGAAAAGAAAACAGTCAAGAACTAAAACAAATATCTACCATACCCCAACTATTATTAATCGACACAACCATAACCCTTACTATCACTCCACAACATCATATACACCTAAACAAAGACTCGAACCAAACCGAAATAAACCAAAAGGATCTCAGAACTTTATAGATCTTGAGTGTGTGAAAATAACCCACCATCGATCTATCAGAAGCTTAGCTCCTTTTTTTTATATCCGGAAATGATTAAGAACAAACAAAAACAAACTTGTCTATTTCCTTCTTTCTTACGGTTTAAACAAAAAGCAAAATAGCAAACCTTACCCGAGACCCCAATAAGAGATCTTGAAGCATAATACACAAGTCCGTTGTAGGTTGGAAGAATATAGCAGAAAGTTTTGAAGTATTTTTTGTGGTTCGGTCTGTTAACAGAAAAAGAAGCGTTATCTGTGTTTGAGATTCGAGTGTGGTTTAGGATGAAGAAGAGAACTTTTGTTTTGAGAGTAATTGTTTGGGTGGCTGCGTTTGGAGATAGAGAAAGGCGGATGGATGATGTTAGTGATTTTAGCGTTTAATGTTAGGATATTAGGTTTAGTAGTGATGGACTGAATTGGTGTTGGGTTATCCGGATATTATGGACTATTAACAAATGCTAAAGGAAAATATGGATTGCTAATGGGCCTAGCCTATTTTTGTTAGTTAATGTTAATTTTGGTATATTATTGGATTATAGTTATATTTGAGCTTTGAAATGAGAAAATGACTAACCATTTGGGTTATATTTAAATGACGAGATCAGGATAAATCCTTATCAAGATTCATTACGAATGTCAAAAGCCAATAGTTGTTGTTGTTCTTCGCATAACAAGATAACAATTAGATAAAGAGGTTTTGTTATTGGTTATCAAGGGTAAGAAAGGGACCAATTAGGAAAAGAAAACAAGATTTTATTGTTTGAGTGCTGCGTTTGGATTTAGGAAAAGAAAATAGGAGATTTATTTTAACTACTTGCAATTATACTACTGTCTTAATTAAATTTATTGTTATTTGTAAATTAATTGTTAAAAAAAAGCATGGCCGCATAACATCACATTGACAAGAAATATAATCACAGGGTACCCGCCGCCGCATCGCGCGGGTACCCTGCTAGTAATGATATGATAGACTAGCTTGGATTGAAGGTAAGTAACTCTCCTTAAAACATGTATTATGTATGTATTATCATATATATATTTTGAAGGTGTAAGGATATGAGACTTGGATTTGGAATGGTTATGAGTTGGGAATAGGTGGCTAGTGACTTTGGCTAAGAGTAAGTTAGCCTATTAGCTTGGACTAATTAAGGTATGTAGTTGGTTATGATTATGGTGAATTGGTATTGGTTTATGTTATGAAGTTGTGTATGATATGAGTGGTATAATGAAGCTAGAGGCTTTTATGTGATTGTGATGCTTATGTGGAAATATGTGTATGAGATATGTTTTATGTCGGGTTACTTACTAAGCGTAAGGTTATCCTTTTAGTTGTCAATGTTTTGTAGGTTATGTGCGGCGAAATGAAAGTACTTGGACTATAGCCTAAGGACTTGGAAGCGGAATGATAAGTTGATGGCAATTAGGAGCTTAGTATAGAATACCGATCTCAAGTATAAATCTTGTACCCCCGTTGGTCTTTCATTGATTTGTAAAGTGTTGTCGTGTGTCACAATGTAAGTTAAAGAGGTCGTGGCGATTTGGGAGTCTAACGATGAGTCAAAGTGTGTTTCAAGTGTTTATGTATAAAGTTAAAGGGGCGTTTGGTTTAGTTGTAAATATACCCATTTTGGGTAGTAAATGGGTCAAGTGTCGTTGGAACACGTTTGATATGTTAAGTTATTGATGTTGGTCAAGTTTGGTGTAAATTGGAAGTCGTATGGGTTTATTGTAGGGAATATGGGTCAAAACGGGTTATTTGCATAACCCGTCTCATTTGTAAAGTACCCTTTCGGGAAGTCGTTCGGTAAATATTTTTATATGAAAATGAGCTTATTGATGTATTAAGTAAATCTGGAAGGTTTAGTGAAATATCGAGTTCGGGAGGTCGGGTTTTCAAGTACGGAACTTGAAAGTGGTTCCGGGTGATCAGTAGCCTCCATCCGATCAGATGGAGGGTGAAACCGATCGGTTGCACTCCATCCGATCGGATGGAGGATGCTACCTGATTAGTGTCTAAATACTCATCATTTTTACCTAATCTGAGCTGCCAAAACTCTCAAAAACACTCAGAAATGCGTCATAATACTGAAATTATCCCAGAATTGTGTTTTATATGTTTCAGATGCAAAATGTTTAAAAACAGTTGAAAAACGAACAAAGTTTGCATAATTGGCAGTTTCAGTCCCTCAACTTTTAAAAGTTGTCAAATCTAGTCCCTGATCACTAAAAACTTGTACAAATATCATTTTAGGTCCTTGGGGATTCATAAGTTGTTAAAAAAGTCCTTTGAAGTTAAAAATTGCATATTTACAACTTTGGTCCCTCAACTTTGAAAAGTGTCAAAAATGGTCCCTGGGTTATTTAAAATGGAAAATTAATAATTATAACCCTTGTACTAATCATATATGGCATTATTGGTCCTTGTGATTTGAATTGTGAATTTACAGGTTCAATCCCCCAAAAATCCAAATATTACACCTTTGGTCCTTGTGATTTTAACTAAAATAAACAACCGGATCCAAAATAAAATAAACAAACCAACCCACCCTTATTAAACCCAATCCAATACACAAACCCCTTTACCCCAGCCCAATCAAACAACCTAAGCCCAAACCACCCTTTTATTAAATAAAACCCAACCCAAAACTGGTTTGACTAAAGTCAAACCAGTCAACTCCTCCTTCCCCATTACCACCCCGCCAATACCACCACACACCTCACTGGTTTCACCACCACTTGCCTCCACCTCACCCCCCACCTATCACTACGCTCCTACCCACTCTCTTCCACCTCTGTCAGACATAGCCACCCACAATAAATGCAATTCCCACCATTTTCACCTCAAAACCATACCTTATCTTTGTTTTCTTCCATATACCACAACTTGGCTAAATAATATCCAAATTGTCTCCCTTTCACCTCCACAACACCCCAAAGTTCTTTAATTGATCTCAAACTACCCCTAGACACGTGCAAGCATTTTGGCGCCAAAAGTAGTTTTGAAGGTCAGGATCAATTCAGAGCAATTCAATGGTCAAGATGAGTTGGGATATGTTCAGAAGACTCTCCCAAACCCTAATCCTCAGCTATAAGAAGAAAGAGATGCAAGGAGAAAGAGTAGTAGTTTAATTTTAAAATTTCCTTGTCGTTTAAATTATTATAAGCAATCTTAGTTTAAATTTTATCTTTCAAGCAGTGTTTTAAGTTTTCTAAGTGTATTGTAACTCTTTTCAATCAAGAAATTTCAAGTTTCCATATCTGATTCAGTTTATGCAAGTTTACTCTTAATTCAAAATTCTCATAATCACTAGTATGTTGTTATAGATGATGACATGAACTGAAATAGAACATATAAGCTCCCAGAAGCTCATTGAAGCTTTTAGAAACCTTAAAACTTGTATTAGCAATAAAAAATCAAAAATATAAAAATCAGTCAACAAAAGTCAACTGTGGTGAAGATATTGATGCAGTGGGTGGATTTGGTAGATCAAGGGAGAAATGGAAGCTCTTGGCCTATCTAAAGATAGGCTAGCTTAGTGAGACTCCTCTGTTCATGCTGAGGAGGAATACAGTTGTAAGCATTTCTAAGTAATTTGGCATTTCACTATGTTAGTTGTTCATATGCTTTGATCATTGTGTTTGTGTGTTTCTAAGTTATTATTAAGTAGATTCATAACATAAAACTTGTTGCTTGTTATTTAGAATCCATAGTTACTTTGTATCTCTTCATAGCAGTCACTATAGCATATAGTTCATTTCTGTGTTTCAGGCTTAGATCATTGCAGATTTCTCCTTAATTGATCTTGTTACATGTTAATATGAAGCATTGATTCAGTATTGTGGTTTGAAATCATGTGTTGCTTTGAAAATCAGTTATTAAAGGGTGTTTGGATCTGCTGATCTCTGTGGTATATAGGTTGTTTTGTTGTTGTTTGTTGTTTAAGACATATCACATTAGCATCATATAACTCAGAGTCAAAATAAAATCCAGGCCTTATTTACTAAAAAGTCAATATGATCTTTGATCTTGCTTAAGTGTTCACTGTGAAGGTTTTGGATTTGCAGAATCATCAAATCAGTTCCATTGTAACACACCCAACCCGGCAAGGGTAGAAGTATCACACTAATGGTTTCATATCAGATAAACATAGCATACAATCAATAGTAATACAATGGTTCTCAAAGGTTACAAATGAAATCTTGCAATACAAGGGTTACAAAGGAAAATAAAAGCTGCCTATTAAATCCATAAGTACATCTCTTCTAATGGCTTCTACTCAAAGTCTTCTAAATCCAAAAGTCTCTTCACTCATACCTAAACCCGTCGTCCTGCTTATAACCTGCCGCACACGAAAAGAAAACGTGCGGCTGAGCTTAAAAAGCCCAGTGAACAGATATAACGGAAACAAAGCAGTAGCATAATGAATAATACATGAGTAAATGAGAATGGAAGCATGAGTACATGATGAGAATACAAGGTAAGAATACATGGTAAGAATACATGGTAAGAATACATGGTAAGAATACATGGTAAGAATACATGGTATCATAAGGGAAAGGACAAAGGTGCATGGTAAGGGAAGGTCAGTAATCCACTACGAGCCCATAACATGAAATCATAATCATAATCATAGCCATAAACATGTAGAGGGGAGACCTCTTAGTATCCTGTAAATATGAGGGGTGTCCTCATCATGGGTATCTTGTAAATATGAGGGGTGTCCTCAATCATGGGTTGGAGTAGCTAGCTCCCAGAGTGTGAAAGACGTGTATCGCACACACCATCAGTCACCATGAATAACATAACATAACATAACATGTACATGAACAAATCTAGGATGCATCCATACGCCCCAGGTGGCCATAAACTGCCTCTACGTAAACATAACATGCAGGGACGGGACAGGTCATCACTCTCCTGCCCTAGAGTCATGCCATCGGTGCATCGACTGACATGGACATGAAACCCTCATGCCTAGTGAGTGGCTCGTAGTATCAAACTGAGGGTCAAGGTCAAGTATCATGAATCATGTTTTAAGTTTACTTGCATAGGTCATTATCTTGTTTCATAAGTTCATAATCATGGTTCATAATCATGGTTCATAAGCAAGGTTCATAAGCAAGGTTCATAAGCAAAGGTTCATAATTAAAGGTTCATGCATGAAAGGCTCATAATCATAAAAGGTTCAATATCATGATGATTCAAAAGGTCGGAGTTCATGAATGAAGGGAACATAGCAATGGTATAGGGAACCCTAACATGAATCATAATGAGAGAATGAAGGCCTCTTATTAAAGAAGCAGAATATCTGTACCTTAAACCGCCAACGAAATCATATCATAACATAAGAATAGGAAGTCACATCCTTCTTCAGCGAATCTACACGAATTAATGATCGGTTTATTATTAATAACTTATTATGAACCAGATTACCCGTTTTAGTCGGCTTCCCATTTTTAGTAACTTTTCATTTATAGCAGCTTTCCAAATTTAGTAAGTTTTCCGATTTAGTAAGTTTCCTCGATTTAGCAGAATTAGCCATTAATGATACCAATTAATACTTAATTTGGTTAAAATACTCAAAAAGAGACATTATTAGTAGATTAGAGTTAATTGTGACAATATTGCAAAGTTTAAGGTTTAAAATGTCAAAATAGCAAAGTGTAGGGTCTAAAGTGTCATTTATCAAAATAAATCATATTTTAGTTTAACTAGTATGCAAATTTTTTTCTCTTTCGTATGAACTTGTTTCAGAAGCATGCCGAAAACGATTCGCACTTCATATTACTTGTTCCAGTTTCTTGTTTTAACATAAGTCGAATACCAATATCTTTTAATCCATTTCGAAAATATTACAAGTCGAACATGTGACCTCTTTCACGTCCATAACCACAAATCATTCAATCTCCTTTTCCCCCTTCGTATAAAAATTAGGTCGTGGTGTCTTGTTAGTTTTAAAAACCATTCGACCTAAATAAAACCAACATGTTTCGTTTTTTAATTTCAATTCGCATAGGTGTTAAGTTGAACCAGTTTTATGTCGACAAAACTCACTCGAATCAACAATTAAACATACGAATGTAAGCTTGTTCTTAGTCGATTATATAGCTTATCCAAGTTGTTATTTCATGTAATTTACTATATGATTTCATGCGAGGTCGATTCGAAAAGCATGCATGCATCACTTCTTTTTTAGTTAGAACAGGTAGATCATAACCATGCTTAGCTTTCATTATTAATTGTGATAGTTTGTATATTTTATGTACGTATGTTTCATGCGACATATATACGATGTAAAGACTTGCATGCTAGCTGATTTAATAACACAAGGCACGACTGCAAAAGAAAGTATTCGAAGAGGGATTTAATAAGGTCGAAAAGGGTACATATGAATAAATCAGACTCACGAAGCAAAACAGGAACCAAAGTTGTCATGCAAAAATTCTGATAATCACGGGTTTTATGTAGCGTTTATATATAAGTCTTATCAGTTCATGCGACGTATTTTAAATGAATCAAATATTAGGTTTAGTGTCATGTTTCATACGTTTCATATGTGCGTATATATCGCTCACAAGTCGAATGGAAAAACAGAAAACGATTTAGGAATACCTCAAGTCGGATTGAACGAATGAAACAGGAGACAA
Organism: Artemisia tridentata subsp. tridentata; assembly: GCA_021014915.2. Classification (NCBI taxonomy): domain Eukaryota; kingdom Viridiplantae; phylum Streptophyta; class Magnoliopsida; order Asterales; family Asteraceae; genus Artemisia; species Artemisia tridentata. Next base: position 44,135,711 of record CP139506.1, on the reverse strand, counting down.
GGACCAACAAGAACGCAACCTCACAAGACTCGAGATCCTTTCGAACCCAATCCAAAACCTTCGAATAAAACCACACGAACAACCAACGAATAACTCCGCGATCACACCAAGCTACCGCGATCACCATCGCGATCACACCAATGTTACTACCATCTTTTCCCTTTCATACTTGATCTCCTTGGAAGCAAAACAAGCTGCCGTTTGAATATATTTGTAGGGTTTTGTTTAAGAGTTTTGTAAATATTATATCGTATATGTGTGTGTTAATAGAATGAGATAGGTTCGGTTATAGAGAGAAAAACGAGTGAAGATTGGGAGCTAAACAAGGAAAGAATAGAAAATCATGGGATTTGATTGGGAGGGTTTACAAATGATATCATAATCATGCACTTAGACCATATTCATGACTTGATATGTATGTGCACAAAACACAAGTTCAGCTAGGTAGGAAAATAGAAAACGTGTACAACCTTTTAAATGTATACAATGTGTTTAACATAAGTTTTTATTATTTTCGTATAACGTATATAGTTCAAATATTAACGATTTGGTACTTAGGTTAAGTTCACACGAGATTACTTATATAATTTCATAAATTCTTAAAAGTTCAAATTCGGAGGGTATTTTAGTCTTTTCGGATCATATAAATTTTGGGGTTTTACAACTCTTCCCCTCTTAAAAGGGAATTTTCGTCCTCGAAAATTGAAATGCGTAATCGAAATGAAAATGCGAAATCGAAAGTAATATCAAAATGAATACGTTCCAAGTCAAAAAGAAAAGTGCGGATAACTGGATCGTATTGATTCTTCGGTCTCCCAAGTAGCTTCGCTCTCAGGATGGTTCTTCCAAAGAATCTTTACGAAAGGAATTGTTTTAGTTCTCATGACTCTTTCCTGATGCTCCAAAACAGCCTCAGGTTCTTCACAATACGAAAGATTTTCTCGAATCTGATCGAATGGGCAAAACACAACATGAAGCGGATGATAATCATACTAACGAAGAAGTGGTACATGGAATACATCGTATACATGATATAACTGGGAAGGTAACGCCAAGCGATGAGATACTTCGCCAACCTGATCAAAATCATAGAAAAGCCCTAGGCTTCCATAATTTACAACGAATTCGTTCCAAGGAATACGAAACAACAATGTAGCGGATAACGATTAAATCTCACACAGAGATGCATGAGACATTCATGCTTGGAAGCAAATACGAAGGTAGTACTAAAGAGTGAACCTCATCAGTTCAGTCCAGATTCTTAACGAAAAGGGAACTAGTGCACCACTATAGAAGAACTCATCAATTCCAAGCAGATACCGATCGAACTAAGGAACGTACCATCGGTCAACGAAGCGCGTGACGAATCATCAAATGTATCAAATCGTATATCAAAGACAGCGGATCAATCATAAAGGTAGAATGAATCTAAAGTCTCACTAAACGCGGATGATCTCAAACAGATATCAGAAATTCTAAGGCTTCTAAGGCACTTCTCGAAATATCCTATGCCCACAAAGAGTGCACGTTATATGATGTAAGTATTATCACGCTGGCCAGACGTCATAATACTTGCATCATATAAATATGCCCTTACGATGGTCATACTTTATCTCAAGTCGTGATTAACATAACTTATCTAAATCCACCTAGTCCACCTACCGTCTCAGAGGTCACTAAAATCAAACATCATAACTAAGAGAACGAAATTACTCGAAGAGTAACGGAAATCCGAAAATGTCCATCAGAATTCAAGTACGTCGTTAATAGCGTCAATACTTCATAACTTACCGAAATCAACTCAGCCAATATCAATGGTTACTTCAACATCCGTCCTTTCTGAAACATAAATCACAAAGTCCCTTCCATAATTCGTCAAAATTCCACATAACTCGTTACTCAACAAATGCAGAGTGACATAGGACGAAATTACTAACAGAGAAACCCAAATTATTCCAAGGACTTCATTATCAGGTAACGGAATTTAAGTAGGTTGAGGGAAAAACGAATTACGTCATCGATAGCTTCATCATTCACAGAATCACCTCGTCTAAACGCAATTGTCCACTTCAGAATTCGTCAATTCAAATACTAAATTTCAAAATTTCTTCCAAGTTGGAGTGGTTCATCTATGTTTGTCCATCTTATCTCATGGTGAAAAGGAATTACAAACTTGAGTCTGATTCCTCAAGCCTTCAGCAACTCTTCTTGATATGGTGATGTCGTAGCGGCAGTCTCTGACACGATCATCGTGCAACCCTCCATCTGCAAGTCTGCTCCTGCTCTCAATTCATCTTAGTACAACTAAAATGAATAGAGAAGCAAGACTGCGCATCTTCGACAGGTCTTCCAGCATAGCTCCAGGTATGTGTTGAACGATTCGCCTCATACGATCTGGTTGTCTTGATGCCCGAGTTGCAATCTTCACGTGTTGCATGATGTGTAGTCGAGTACTATCCAGTTCCTCTCTTCTTCTTAGGTGCTTCTTCTAAGGTACACTTGTCGCAACCATCTTCTACTATTCTCCCACCAGGTTTCTAACGCTGATAATTGTCTTCGATCTTGATCCTTTTTGTGTGAAACTCTGTCTTCACATTATATAGGGTAGTGTTGCCTACTAAGAGCTCTGAACGTCAACCGAATTTCTCTTCTAGAACAAAGGCTCATCCTGCCAATAATCTCTATGTTCCTCTTTCGTTCTCTGAACATAACACAATGTCATACTATGACAATTTGTCCAAAACACACGAAGACATGATCATTTTTGCCAATACTATTGGCATCACTCAAACTCATAAGATTATAACGAGCGCGAGGACCGTCTCTGAAATCGTTTAGGGAAAAAAAAAAAAAAAAAAAAAAAAACTTTCACATACACCTCATGTCGCCTTCCTTCTTCTTCAAAGTAAGACTGAACTACTTCACAAAGGTTACTCTCGGTTAGTTAACCCCCTTCTTAGAAGTTCTTGTGGTTGCTGCTTCAGCCCTTCAAATTTAACACGATGCAACGAGATACGAAGTTTCAAAAGAAAGACCAAATCAATCATTGATGTGCGAAAACGGGTAACGATTACTGATAGTGGTACGGTTAGGTGCACAATAGTCGATACGTCGTCACATACTTCATCTTCATAGACCAACAAGAGTACTTCAAGAGAATCACTGAGGTGAGCAAAATTCATATTACACCTGAAATACCGGAAAATCTTCGTACAACGGAATATTTCTAATGGCGGAACTTTCCAAGGGTGAATAGTAATGGTTGTCAGGAAAGTTGATAATCATATGAGTTCAGAGTTGGTGCTTCCATAGTGGCAAAACTTTAGCAGATTCAGGTGTAGAGATTCATCATAACGAAATAGGGTAAGATAAATTGTTAAGATCACATTTCAGATACGGTAGTCTATGGTAGCTTTACAAATAGTCATCCAGTCCATACATAAGAGACCACACAATAAGACATGTCAAGATCAAAAGATTCATAGAACGAATACAGTCATCGAATCAGACGGATAGTTCATACATCAAAATCCAGCACATGTTTCAATAAAAGTGTTGAGATGGATAAACGAATGATTCAAGTGTGGGGATTTGTTCAGCTTCTTAGCATAAGCAGTAAGTAGGATGTGTATTATCAGCAATACGAACATCGTATATTTGTCAAAAGTGAGATGTACAGAATATCCGTTATTAGCATCATCATGCTCAGTTAACAAATCCATACAGAGGTAACATAGCATCATATCCTTCCAAAGGAAATGGTTGGCAGAACAAGATTCGTCATTCAAAGGAAAGGAACATAACTTCCTATATCCATGGTTAATAATTACCAGAATTCTCATAGGAGTAGTAACGGATTTATGCAAAGTTAAGTAGTATCGGACGATACATTCACATTCAGCATAAGCAATGAATTCACAAAATGTGTCGAACACATTATGGTTGAATGGCTTACGACATGGTCGGAAAGGTGTTAAACAGCTTATCAAACAAATCGGAGGTGGATGTCAAAATCTGAAAATGAAACTTACATGGTGTAAGGTATCCAGGTGGGTTTTTCGAGGTATTCCAAACTTACTTGGTTACTAAGCTTAAGTTGTAAAACTTCTAACTCCTGAAAAGTTTCTGATGAGGTTTAACTAAGGGCAGAGGCACGAATCAGAGTGATGCGGAAGCAAATGATACTCACATATATGTCTTACTCTACCCATTCCTCACTGGTCAAATTTAGGTTCCTATAGGGAGATCCTAAAGCAAATCTTACAGGTTATCTTATGAGCGCTTACAGGGAAACTTAGTGGTCCTACTTACACAGGCCAAGGGTAAATGTATTACGAATCGCAGCCTGTCTCTGATACCATAATTGTAACACCCCAACCCGGCAAGGGTAGAAGTATCACACTAATGGTTTCATATCAGATAAACATAGCATACAATCAATAGTAATACAATGGTTCTCAAAGGTTACAAATGAAATCTTGCAATACAAGGGTTACAAAGGAAAATAAAAGCTGCCTATTAAATCCATAAGTACATCTCTTCTAATGGCTTCTACTCAAAGTCTTCTAAATCCAAAAGTCTCTTCACTCATACCCAAACCCGTCGTCCTGCTTATAACCTGCCGCACACGAAAAGAAAACGTGCGGCTGAGCTTAAAAAGCCCAGTGAACAGATATAACGGAAACAAAGCAGTAGCATAATGAATAATACATGAGTAAATGAGAATGGAAGCATGAGTACATGATGAGAATACAAGGTAAGAATACATGGTAAGAATACATGGTAAGAATACATGGTAAGAATACATGGCATCATAAGGGAAAGGACAAAGGTGCATGGTAAGGGAAGGTCAGTAATCCACTACGAGCCCATAACATGAAATCATAATCATAATCATAGCCATAAACATGTAGAGGGGAGACCTCTTAGTATCCTGTAAATATGAGGGGTGTCCTCATCATGGGTATCTTGTAAATATGAGGGGTGTCCTCAATCATGGGTTGGAGTAGCTAGCTCCCAGAGTGTGAAAGACGTGTATCGCACACACCATCAGTCACCATGAATAACATAACATAACATAACATGAACATGAACAAATCTAGGATGCATCCATACGCCCCAGGTGGCCATAATCTGCCTCTACGTAAACATAACATGCAGGGACGGGACAGGTCATCACTCTCCTGCCCTAGAGTCATGCCATCGGTGCATCGACTGACATGGACATGAAACCCTCATGCCTAGTGAGTGGCTCGTAGTATCAAACTGAGGGTCAAGGTCAAGTATCGTGAATCATGTTTTAAGTTTACTTGCATAGGTCATTATCTTGTTTCATAAGTTCATAATCATGGTTCATAATCATGGTTCATAAGCAAGGTTCATAAGCAAGGTTCATAAGCAAAGGTTCATAATTAAAGGTTCATGCATGAAAGGCTCATAATCATAAAAGGTTCAATATCATGATGATTCAAAAGATCGGAGTTCATGAATGAAGGGAACATAGCAATGGTATAGGGAACCCTAATATGAATCATAATGAGAGAATGAAGGCCTCTTATTAAAGAAGCAGAATATCTGTACCTTAAACCGCCAACGAAATCATATCATAACATAAGAATAGGAAGTCACATCCTTCTTCAGCGAATCTACACGAATTAATGATCGGTTTATTATTAATAACTTATTATGAACCAGATTACCCGTTTTAGTCGGCTTCCCATTTTTAGTAACTTTTCATTTATAGCAGCTTTCCAAATTTAGTAAGTTTTCCGATTTAGTAAGTTTCCTCGATTTAGCAGAATTAGCCATTAATGATACCAATTAATACTTAATTTGGTTAAAATACTCAAAAAGAGACATTATTAGTAGATTAGAGTTAATTGTGACAATATTGCAAAGTTTAAGGTTTAAAATGTCAAAATAGCAAAGTGTAGGGTCTAAAGTGTCATTTATCAAAATGAATCATATTTTAGTTTAACTAGTATGCAAATTTTTTTCTCTTTCGTATGAACTTGTTACAGAAGCATGCCGAAAACGATTCGCACTTCATATTACTTGTTCCAGTTTCTTGTTTTAACATAAGTCGAATACCAATATCTTTTAATCCATTTCGAAAATATTACAAGTCGAACATGTGACCTCTTTCACGTCCATAACCACAAATCATTCAATCTCCTTTTCCCCATTCGTATAAAAATTAGGTCGTGGTGTCTTGTTAGTTTTAAAAACCATTCGACCTAAATAAAACCAACATGTTTCGTTTTTTAATTTCAATTCGCATAGGTGTTAAGTTGAACCAGTTTTATGTCGACAAAACTCACTCGAATCAACAATTAAACATACGAATGTAAGCTTGTTCTTAGTCGATTATATAGCTTATCCAAGTTGTTATTTCATGTAATTTACTATATGATTTCATGCGAGGTCGATTCGAAAAGCATGCATGCATCACTTCTTTTTTAGTTAGAACAGGTAGATCATAACCATGCTTAGCTTTCATTATTAATTGTGATAGTTTGTATATTTTATGTACGTATGTTTCATGCGACATATATACGATGTAAAGACTTGCATGCTAGCTGATTTAATAACACAAGGCACGACTGCAAAAGAAAGTATTCGAAGAGGGATTTAATAAGGTCGAAAAGGGTACATATGAATAAATCAGACTCACGAAGCAAAACAGGAACCAAAGTTGTCATGCAAAAATTCTGATAATCACGGGTTTTATGTAGCGTTTATATATAAGTCTTATCAGTTCATGCGACGTATTTTAAACGAATCAAATATTAGGTTTAGTGTCATGTTTCATACGTTTCATATGTGCGTATATATCGCTCACAAGTCGAATGGAAAAACAGAAAACGATTTAGGAATACCTCAAGTCGGATTGAACGAATGAAACAGGAGACAAGGACCAACAAGAACGCAACCTCACACGACTCGAGATCCTTTCGAACCCAATCCAAAACCTTCGAATAAAACCACACGAACAACCAACGAATAACTCCTCGATCACACCAAGCTACCGCGATCACCATCGCGATCACACCAATGTTACTACCATCTTTTCCCTTTCATACTTGATCTCCTTGGAAGCAAAACAAGCTGCCATTTGAATATATTTGTAGGGTTTTGTTTAAGAGTTTTGTAAATATTATATCGTATATGTGTGTGTTAATAGAATGAGATAGGTTCGGTTATAGAGAGAAAAACGAGTGAAGATTGGGAGCTAAACAAGGAAAGAATAGAAAATCATGGGATTTGATTGGGAGGGTTTACAAAGATATCATAATCATGCACTTAGACCATATTCATGACTTGATATGTATGTGCACAAAACACAAGTTCAGCTAGGTAGGAAAATAGAAAACGTGTACAACCTTTTAAATGTATACAATGTGTTTAACATAAGTTTTTATTATTTTCGTATAACGTATATAGTTCAAATATTAACGATTTGGTACTTAGGTTAAGTTCACACGAGATTACTTATATAATTTCATAAATTCTTAAAAGTTCAAATTCGGAGGGTATTTTAGTCTTTTCGGATCATATAAATTTTGGGGTTTTACATCCATAATTGTTAAGTTAGCTTATTTTAGTCTCCTTATAGCTTATTATTACCATTTCAGTCAACAAATTAGGATCTAATCTCATTAAAGTCAAAGTAGGAGTTTAAATCCAAAAGTCAAAAAAAAAAAAATTCAGGTTTCACCTTTGTCTGATCTACTGATCTGAGGTCAAATTGGACTTCAATTGGACATATTGTGATAGGGCTTTTGTGTTTTTAAGATAGTTCATAAGCTAATCTAAGTTTTGCCCCCTTAATATTGCATCTCAGTAGCTTATTTCATAGCTTAATTTACCTTGGAAGTTTGCCTGTTTCTGCATGTTTCTGTCTTGATTTTAAAACAGTCAAGGTGTTGATTGTGCTTATTTGTTGGATTGGTTGTCTAAAATAAGTTGTTTTAAGCTCATATAAGTCTATCAAACTTGTCCTGATCATTTGGTCAACTTTAGTGCTTTTTAGCTTATTTTTGGCTTATTAGCTTATTGCTTATTAGCCCAAATCTGCTTATTGGGCTTTTTGAACTTCTGCTTTTATTTTTCTTAGCTTTCTAATTATATTTTAGAATTATCTGTAAATTTTCATAATTTTGAGAATAGTTTTAATATTTTTAATCATTTTAATTAGTTTTTAATAGTAATTAAATCATAATAAATAGAATAATAATCAGAAAAATATAATTCCAATTTTCATAATTTTCTTTTGTCATTTTTAATCTAGGAAAAATATAAAAATATTTTTAGACCTTAAGAAAATAAAAAATAGAAATAAAGTGATAGCTTCTATTTAATAGAATTTATCTTTTTAAATTTTAATTAAGTAATTTTCATTTTTATAATTTTCTTAGCTTTTATTTACCTAGTAATATTTTTAGAAAAAGTTTTAGATTTTTCTTTGTCCATTTAGTATTTTTTATAATTTAAATTAGTTTAATTAATAATTAAATAATAAATAATTAATAATAAATAAATAAAAAGTGTTAAAAAAATATAATTTAAGTTTTTAAATAAGTTTAAAGTTATTTTACATTTTTAGGTTTTAATTTTCTAAAATTTTAATTTTAGTCCCATTTTAGCTTTTTCGTTACGCGTTTTAAGTTTAATTTATTCGCGTTTAAATTTCCTGTGTATATCTGTTTTTAATTTGTTATTTAGGATTGTTAAATAAAGCAAAATCAAAAATATCTGAATCATCAATCACTTTAATCCTAGCTTTGCACAGTTTTCCATTCATACCTCGTTGGGAAACGACCCAGGTGATCACTTGCCTGGTTTCACACACTACACACGAGCATCCTGTTCTGAGTCTGCATTTGTTTAAATATAAGTGTGTGTTTTGGGACGGACCAAATTTTGGCGCCGTTGCCGGGGATGTATTTGTGAAGATAGGAAAGTTCCATTTTCCAGCTGACTTTGTGGTTGTTGATTTCGATGCTGATCAAAAGGTTCCTCTAATTCTTGGAAGAGGATTCCTAAAAACGGGCCATGCTCTCATTGATGTATTTAAGCATGAAATCACCTTGCGTGTGGATAAGGAAGCTGTTACCTTTAATCATGATCAAACTTCAAAGTACTCCTCTAATTATAATTCTGCATCGGTTAACCGAATAGATGTCATTGACATTACTTCAGAGGAGTACTCTCAAGAGAGTGTTGATTATTTTCATAATTCTGTGAGTGGTGATCCCACTCCATCTTCTCAACATATCATAGCCGACTTTTCCCCTTCTCTCACTTCGGTTGAGGGAAGTGATCCCTTTTGGGATGAAGTCGATGCTTTTCTTGTTGTAGATAGTTCACCTCCGTATGAGGTTGATGAAAACTATCTTGATCCAGAGGGGGATATTCTTTTTCTAGAAAATTTGTTAAACGAAGATTCATTTTCCCCTCTTCCACCAAAACAACTTCATAATGAGGAAACCAAGTCAGTTGAAAAAACTGATAAATTTCCAGAGATCAAGTTTAAGAACTTGCCTCCTCCACTTGCAATTCTTGAGGAGGAAGTTCTTATCTTAATTGCTGTTCAGATCTCTCTTCTTCCCTTCACTTACCCGGTGATTTCCCCTGTCCTTCACTCATTCGGGAGTGAGGATGTTACTTTTGACCCCGGCATTGTCCATCTAACATTGGTTTAAATGCCGGATTTCCTGGTCTCTTACTTCCCCATAAACTTTTAAAATTGCTTTTTCTCCCGGGCTGTTCAGGAGCCCTTTGTTACAGTTGACCGTTCACAAGCGGTTAGCTTGCGTGATAAACCTGTCTGTTCGGGAGGAATCAACTCAATTCGGGGTCGAGTCAAGCTAGCGACTCGGTTAATAAAAACAGTAGCAAAATATGGGTTTTCACCCATGTCTCACCTTAGTGTGGGGGAGATGCCCCACATGTTGTAATTATGTACAGTATAAAAAAAAAAAAAAATAAAAAAAAAAAAAAAAAAGAGCATTCCCAAAGAGGGAATTTGCATGCCTTAACGGCTTAAATGCAATTTAAATAAAAATAAAATAAATACCTATATGAAATAAAAGGCTATTAGTATTTCCCTTTCACGTTCTAAGTGTTGGTTTAACAGCCGGTTCTTTGAATATTGAGGGCAATATTCAGTTCTAAGTGTGGGGGGGAATTCTTGCGAATTTGACCAAATGTATCATCTAGTACCCCCATTTTAGCCAAAATTTTAAATTTTTTTTCTCACTTAGAACGCAATAAATGGTTATCAGTCCGCCATGTCTAACCCACATAAGGATTGGCTAATCCGAGAGCAAACGGCTCTTGGTAAAGATATATCAAATCTGTTTATGGCTTGCAATTTGCCCAAAATTGTATGGTATTCGACTCACCATATCTTCATAAGTGAAGAGTTGGCTAGCCCGCAAGGTTATGGCTTGTGGTTAAGGCAGTGAAAATCCATGATTGGTAATCAGCTCACCAAAGATAATATTGATAATTTATCTAAGAGTTGGCTAGTCCAGAAGCAAACGGCTTTTGGTAAAGACAAATCAAAACCGTTGACAGCTTGTGGTTTGCTCAAAATCACTTGGTTATCATTGTACCAAAGTTCTTACTTGAACTGAAACAATTGGCTACTCCAGAAGTAATGGCTTTTGGTAAAGAGATGAAATCCATTAAATCTTCATAAAAGATTGCTAGGGACTAGCAATAGTTTAGTGTGGGGGATTGATGAGTGTCTAAATACTCATCATTTTTACCTAATCTGAGCTGCCAAAACTCTCAAAAACACTCAGAAATGCATCATAATACTGAAATTATCCCAGAATTGTGTTTTATATGTTTCAGATGCAAAATGTTTAAAAACAGTTGAAAAACGAACAAAGTTTGCATAATTGGCAGTTTCAGTCCCTCAACTTTTAAAAGTTGTCAAATCTAGTCCCTGATCACTAAAAACTTGTACAAATATCATTTTAGGTCCTTGGGGATTCATAAGTTGTTAAAAAAGTCCTTTGAAGTTAAAAATTGCATATTTACAACTTTGGTCCCTCAACTTTGAAAAGTGTCAAAAATGGTCCCTGGGTTATTTAAAATGGAAAATTAATAATTATAACCCTTGTACTAATCATATATGGCATTATTGGTCCTTGTGATTTGAATTGTGAATTTACAGGTTCAATCCCCCAAAAATCCAAATATTACACCTTTGGTCCTTGTGATTTTAACTAAAATAAACAACCGGATCCAAAATAAAATAAACAAACCAACCCACCCTTATTAAACCCAATCCAATACACAAACCCCTTTACCCCAGCCCAATCAAACAACCTAAGCCCAAACCACCCTTTTTATAAATAAAACCCAACCCAAAACTGGTTTGACTAAAGTCAAACCAGTCAACTCCTCCTTCCCCATTACCACCCCGCCAATACCACCACACACCTCACTGGTTTCACCACCACTTGCCTCCACCTCACCCCCCACCTATCACTACTCTCCTACCCACTCTCTTCCACCTCTGTCAGACATAGCCACCCACAATAAATGCAATTCCCACCATTTTCACCTCAAAACCATACCTTATCTCTGTTTTCTTCCATATACCACAACTTGGCTAAATAATATCCAAATTGTCTCCCTTCCACCTCCACAACACCCCAAAGTTCTTTAATTGATCTCAAACTACCCCTAGACACGTGCAAGCATTTTGGCGCCAAAAGTAGTTTTGAAGGTCAGGATCAATTCAGAGCAATTCAATGGTCAAGATGAGTTGGGATATGTTCAGAAGACTCTCCCAAACCCTAATCCTCAGCTATAAGAAGAAAGAGATGCAAGGAGAAAGAGTAGTAGTTTAATTTTAAAATTTCCTTGTCGTTTAAATTATTATAAGCAATCTTAGTTTAAATTTTATCTTTCAAGCAGTGTTTTAAGTTTTCTAAGTGTATTGTAACTCTTTTCAATCAAGAAATTTCAAGTTTCCATATCTGATTCAGTTTATGCAAGTTTACTCTTAATTCAAAATTCTCATAATCACTAGTATGTTGTTATAGTTGATGACATGAACTGAAATAGAACATATAAGCTCCCAGAAGCTCATTGAAGCTTTTAGAAACCTTAAAACCTGTATTAGCAATAAAAAATCAAAAATATAAAAATCAGTCAACAAAAGTCAACTGTGGTGAAGATATTGATGCAGTGGGTGGATTTGGTAGATCAAGGGAGAAATGGAAGCTCTTGGCCTATCTAAAGATAGGCTAGCTTAGTGAGACTCCTCTGTTCATGCTGAGGAGGAATACAGTTGTAAGCATTTCTAAGTAATTTGGCATTTCACTATGTTAGTTGTTCATATGCTTTGATCATTGTGTTTCTGTGTTTCTAAGTTATTATTAAGTAGATTTATAACATAAAACTTGTTGCTTGTTATTTAGAATCCATAGTTACTTTGTATCTTTTCATAGCAGTCACTATAGCATATAGTTCATTTCTGTGTTTTAGGCTTAGATCATTGTTGATTTCTCCTTAATTGATCTTGTTACATGTTAATATGAAGCATTGATTCAGTATTGTGGTTTGAAATCATGTGTTGCTTTGAAAATCAGTTATTAAAGGGTGTTTGGATCTGCTGATCTCTGTGGTATACAGGTTGTTCTGTTGTTGTTTAATACATGTCACATTAGTATCATATAACTCAGAGTCAAAACAAAATCCAGGCCTTATTTACTAAAAAGTCAAAATGATCTTTGATCTTGCTTAAGTGTTCACTGTGAAGGTTTTGGATTTGCATAATCATCAAATCAGTTCCATAATTGTTAAGTTAGCTTATTTTAGTCTCCTTATAGCTTATTATTACCATTTCAGTCAACAAATTAGGATCTAATCTCATTAAAGTCAAAGTAGGAGTTTAAATCCAAAAGTCAAAAAAAAAAAAATTCAGGCTTCACCTTTGTCTGATCTGCTGAACTGAGGTCAAATTGGACTTCAATTGGACATATTGTGATAGGGCTTTTGTGTTTTTATGATAGTTCATAAGCTAATCTAAGTTTTGCCCCCTTAATATTGCATCTCAGTAGCTTATTTCATAGCTTAATTTACCTTGGAAGTTTGCCTGTTTCTGCATGTTTCTGTCTTGATTTTAAAACAGTCAAGGTGTTGATTGTGCTTATTTGTTGGATTGGTTGTCTAAAATAAGTTGTTTTAAGCTCATATAAGTCTATCAAACTTGTCCTGATCATTTGGTCAACTTTAGTGCTTTTTAGCTTATTTTTGGCTTATTAGCTTATTGCTTATTAGCCCAAATCTGCTTATTGGGCTTTTTGAACTTCTGCTTTTATTTTTCTTAGCTTTCTAATTATATTTTAGAATTATCTGTAAATTTTCATAATTTTCTGAATAGTTTTAATATTTTTATTCATTTTAATTAGTTTTTAATAGTAATTAAATCATAATAAATAGAATAATAATCAGAAAAATATAATTCAAATTTTCATAATTTTCTTTTGTCATTTTTAATCTAGGAAAAATATAAAAATATTTTTAGACCTTAAGAAAATAAAAAATAGAAATAAAGTGATAGCTTCTATTTAATAGAATTTATCTTTTTAAATTTTAATTAAGTAATTTTCATTTTTATAATTTTCTTAGCTTTTATTTACCTAGTAATATTTTTAGAAAAAGTTTTAGATTTTTCTTTGTCCATTTAGTATTTTTTATAATTTAAATTAGTTTAATTAATAATTAAATAATAGATAATTAATAATAAATAAATAAAAAGTGTTAAAAAAATATAATTTAAGTTTTTAAATAAGTTTAAAGTTATTTTACATTTTTAGGTTTTAATTTTCTAAAATTTTAATTTTAGTCCCATTTTAGCTTTTTCGTTACGCGTTTTAAGTTTAATTTATTCGCGTTTAAATTTCCTGTGTATATCTGTTTTTAATTTGTTATTTAGGATTGTTAAATAAAGAAAAATCAAAAATATCTGAATCATCAATCACTTTAATCCTAGCTTTGCACAGTTTTCCATTCATACCTCGTTGGGAAACGACCCAGGTGATCACTTGCCTGGTTTCACACACTACACACGAGCATCCTGTTCTGAGTCTGCATTTGTTTAAATATAAGTGTGTGTTTTGGGACGGACCACTACCGATCAGATGGGCAGCTCGGTAAAGTTTTTGGCAAACTTTGAAAAATCATATCTTTTAATCCGTAAGTCGTAACGGGTCGTGCCAACCGTCGTTTCGAAGGTAATCGAGTCTAGTTTCATTTAAAGTCATTGTTCTTTACATCATTATTGCTTCAACCTACCTTCTCTTCACAACTTGACATAGCTCTTTTTAACTCATTGTTCTTTACATCATTTATTACACTATGAATCAGCAAATCATGTCAATTATAAAGTCTACAATGAATATATTTCTTTCATAACTTAATCCGGATCAACCTGTTTAGGTCAAACCATATGTATCAAACCATGTACAATGCACCACCATTGAAACTATCTTCTCATGAATAGGTTGAAATGGTAATTGACCATTGATATCAGACACGCTATCTTGCAAAGTCGATAACAAATGTATACAGTAACCTCTAAGATTTGGTACAATACATGTTAAATTTGGTACTGGTTAATTTGAGTAATGTTTTATCTCTAACACCTCAAACGGGTAAAATATATATTTAAATTTCATTACTATCGCAAGCGTAACCTGAGACCACAATCTTTGCAACATAACGATTGGGAACATTGACCATAGGCATATGCTCTCGCTTTAGAGTGCCTCTAAAATTTTATATGATCAATGAGTACCTTTTTCACCACTTTGAAGAACATTTCATTCAATTCAGTAACAAAGAGATAATAATAATGGAAATGAGGCTGCACCATTCATGCCCATGATTCTATAGTCTGTATATACAACACACCCTGCATTATTTACAAAAATTTGTATATGTGTTTAAGAATATGAATCCTGAAAAACATAGAGGCGTATGGATGCAGATCCTTAGTCTACGGTATGGAGCTAAGTTTTATGGCGTAAAAGCAGTTTAAAGAAACGAAAACACGCTCTTGAACCCGCGAAATGGATCCGTTACCTCACTTTCCAACGAACATCATTACCAGTTTGCAAAAACTTGGAGACTTGTGTTGCTTCTCTCGTGTAGCTGCTTTGAGTTGCAGACTTGCGGATCTATAATGAGTACATTTTCTTTCTGAACTATATTTGTCTTTGCATCTGCGAATAAGACAAAGTCAAAGTTGATATTCTATTATTTGGTACTTAGGATCTTGATTTCGTCAACTCGAGGGAAGCTCTTGGCTTTCTTTCTTATATGGCTCAAATATTGTATCTCCGTTTAGTATGATAGATGAAGTGGTTCCGTCTGGCTCAATTGATTCTTCACATGGATTAGAATCGTCGGTCAGGTTTAGAGATTATGTAGTGTCATTGAGTGCAAGCTGCCTCTCGCGTGTACATTTTCTAATTAGACTTAATGTCTCCTCAGATGATTTTACTGAGCAATATAATAATAAATGAAGCAATTTGGCACTACAGACAAGAGATTAGTAACATTGCAATATAACTAACAAAAGGTAAAGTGAAATTTTCACGTCTTGTGGTTTACGCTTCCCTGTCCGATATATTTTAGTAGTTGTGGCATTTAGCACATATTAACATCATTAGTATAATCTCACATATTGCAGAGTACTACTATAATATTCTTAATATGCCTTATAAATCAATAATAATACATATTGTAGGAAACGGTGAACACTTTTATTAATAAAATCATATTACAATACGTAAATAACAGAAAATAAAACAGTCAGAATGGAGTAGAAGCAGAAGACAGACGCTATGAATAAAATTAAACGAAAACAGTAAAGGTTGTGCACAAGGCTCGTGTAAACACGATTCTCTTAAAACAGATTCGCCGTCTGTTTCCCAGGGTACAACGTACAAAGCTGTTGTACAGCCGGACCTGACAAAACTTGCCTGAAAGATCGAAAAGCCTGCGTGTGTTTCTGATCGAGTTGCTGGAAGAGTTTTCGTTTTTTTTTCTGTCTAAAAACCGAATGAGACATGGTATATTTATACTGAAAACCTATCTTGTTCACCAAGACAAGATATTCTGTTTCGTATATACCGATTCGATATCTTCTATTTATTTAAATTGATTTTGTAAAACTTATTCTCTAAGTTTAAATCAATTATAAAAATAGATACAACAAAATTTGCTAGCAATAGCTGCATTCGTGTCCGCAGGTCGCGCGGGCTCGCATGAGTTCAGAAGCTTCGAACCCATTTTGGCCCAGAAATCCTGAAATTTGCACCCCCTGCGCGCGCGCACGTAGGAGTGGGAGCATAGCTCACCTAAAGGATTTTGATAGCAAATATCAAGATTTCTATATAAACCACTCTCCACTTCCTTCACTAGGCGATGTGGGATAGATTTGTGTTCCATATTTTTGTGTTCCAAGTGCCTCACTTTGAGACACGATATCTCATTCATATCAACTCCAATTTTGACACATTTTAGCTCGTTGCGAAGCTCTCATCATGGAGAACGTAAAGCTACCAAAAATATAAGTATATATAACATATACATATATTAAAATAGTGTCCAAAATTTGTAAAAATCATTTTTGCAAACTAATTTTCCAACACATATACCATCGTAATTATTAAAATAATACTCAATTTGCCATAGTTCAACTTTTGATTTGAAAAAACAACCATGCCTCTTGAAGCAGAGATTTTACTGAGCAATATACATCCAGGTTTGATCAACTCCATTGAAAACGAGATAGTGCCAGATGTGTCTATCCATTAAAGACTAATCTAAAACCATGGAACTACAATGTAAATATAGTAGTGACTATGCCCTTGAAGAATGAACAACTAAATAATCAAACTCCAGTGCACTCCTGGAAACTAAGCATTTCTGCTACCAAAAGGCCCATACTTTTTTTTTTTTTTTTTTTTAATCGTAAAGCAATTTTAACCAGGCATATATTGGGGAACAATCTTCTTCACAATCGGTCCATAAAGTGTATGCGACATTCGCTACCTACTTATCAAATAAACACCCCTTTTAACGCATACTTCAAATCCTATTCGCTGCAGCAGCCCAAATAACAGGAACATGACTTCGAAAAGCCTACACCATATCCACCTATATCACCAATGTCTCTAAAAATAACCGAATCAGATATTTGGTTCTATTCTTTTATAATTCATTAGTTCATCAAGAGTCCCATTTCAAACACTTAAAACTTTCAAGAGAAGTATGCAAAGTGTGTATGTGTTAGCTTTAAAGTTTTGTCATATGTCGGGAATTGCATAGTTTGTAAATACGAGGACTAGTCTTGCCAATAAGGCATAGATATCTTTGTATAAATACCCTCCTAGTTGTGTAGGAGGGTTTGAGGATTCATTTGTAACACACGAGGTGTGTGTGTTGTCTTTACTTCTCTCTTTAGACAACATACACACCTCGGCAATCAATAAACCGAAAATTCAAAGTTTAATCTTTAGTTCAAGTTTATGGTGTTTCCTCCACCTCCAAACGTGTTTCTTGGTCGTATCAGTATGATTCAAGTAAATCCTACACAAACTGTCAAACAGCTTTGCATGCAGATACTTCAGACAATACAATGGTAACACTGGCACCCCTCTTCATCATCGACGATTTATCCTGAGAAGCAATATAAGAACACTCAATCTAGCCTTGATGCACATCCTACTCTTTTAGGACGTTCAAATGCCGCCAATATGAATTTATATATATTACTAGCCCTATTTTATCAGGTTTTCGTTCTCTGTTTTACCTTTAAATCATTCTATCAATAACTATCATGTCTCAAAGTGTCTTTGTAAAAGTACCATTATTAATCTTCCATTGCAAAATGCAACATGCTACCGCAAAGATGTATAATATTTGTTGCAACAAAAAAAATCTAATACTTACACAAGTGTATTAGAGCTCTACTATTCATATACTGATTCTAGACCCTTACCGTAACATGAGAAGGACTGGAAGCATAATTAAAACAAGTTTTAAACAAGTTGGCCTCTTCCGTTAACTGAGAAGTAGCATTGGATAAGAACTTGGCACCTACTTCACAAACACACACCACTTTTAATGCATTTTTCCAATCCTATTCACTGCAGCAGCCTCAATAACATGCACAGGACAGGACTTCGAAAAGCCTACTCTGAACACACCTATTTCACTAATACCTCCAAAACAACTTAATCAGATTCCATTCTTGAATCTTGAACATCCTTTTTGTTCGTCATTTATCTCATTTCAGACACTAAAAAATTACAATCTAAGTAAACAAACTAGCATAATTTACGTAAATCCTAGTACACATCTTAAACAACTTCATATGCACATTCTTGCGGCAACAAAATTGTAACTTAGGACACACCTCTTCCTCATAGACCATTCACCCTAAGAGGCATGTAAGAACACTCTGTCTAGTCTAAATTCACATCCGACTCGTCTAGGACATTCAAATGCCGCAATATACTAATCTGTATACATCTTGCCCTGTCATATCAGATTCTTGTACTCCATTTCACTTTAAATCATTCTACATGGTAATATCACTACACACTATATATTCAAACTTAGCACAACGACATCTCTACGGATACTTCTAGTATTACAAATTTACAATAGGTCATAAATAAATAGTCCATCAATAGTGCTGCTATTATACAAATACCTGCCATATTCCATCAAGGTTCTCATTCTCTACTTTACTTAATATCCATTATCTAACGTTAACACAATCAACACAGTTGATTCCTATGTCTTCGTTACAGTTCTAATAACAACAGCTCGTATACTAATCTTCCATAAGATAATGCAATAACCATACGTATTACATAAACCTAGTACAAATCTCAAACAACTTTGTATGTACATTCCCGTGTCAACACAACCGTAACATCGGACAAACCTCTTCATCAAAGACCATTCACCATGCGAAGCTGGTAAGAGCACTCTATCTAGTCTAAACCACATCCTACTAATCTAAGGGGGTGTTTGTTTAAGCTTATATGTGGGCTTATGAGCTTATTTGATTTCGGCTTATATTTCATAAGCCCCAATTTTCCGGCTTATTTTGAGACTTATGGGCTTATATAAGTTTATCATGACACAAGTCTCAAAATAAACAGGAAAATTGGGGCTTATGGAATATAAGCCGAAATCAAATAAGCTCATAAGCCCACATATAAGCTTAAACAAACACCCTCTTAACTAATGTTTAAGAAGATACCCTATAATTAATGTCCACAAACAACAAATACTTAAACACAATTCTTAGGTAGCAGAACTCAAATTATACCAAATAATTATTTATCTAAATAGTTCAAAGATTATAAGAATTAATTTAGGACAAAATGAACCGACCTATTCAGCTAGCTCATCAACAGCCTATGTTGATACATAATCTGGCGCGGACTGATTCAACGACTCTCCTTGGGCCGTTAGTCGTCTTCTCGAGCCCTAAGTAGACCTGTTCAACAAAGAGAACCCGTTAGGAGTGGACCCGAGGCCGTAGCCCCGGGATCCACCTCCGACGGTCAAGTTAGTATAGGTGATATAGCGTATCGTATAGCGTATAGCGTATAGCGTATGCAAGAGTTATTAGGTTTAGGGTAACCTGTTATAATCTGATGAAGAAGGGGATCCATGCCATGTATTTATAGGCATGGATTAGGGTTTAGGTGTAGGATGGGCCGTTGTCTGCGCGGGCCTGGCCCATTCCTGGCCCAGTCCGGACCATACGTCCACAAGCCCCCCAAGTTTAGTATGACATAGTGCGTGGCTATGTTATACTAGACTTAAGTTCTGTTCCTGGCCGCGTAGGCCCAATCAACCAAATGCGATAGTGCGCACTGAACTCATGGCTCATGTGTGCACAACTAAGGTGTGCGCGCGACCCCACTACGACAGTGCGCACTGGGTGTGGCGCAGTGCATGGTGACCACGTAACACCCGTTCATGACGGGGAGGGATGCGCATATGTTAGGTTTCCCGCCACAGTGTGACAGTAAAGACCCCGTAAGAAGAACACGTAGTTCTATAGTTGGGGTAACACTGACATTGCGATTGTGAGAGTCTCACAATGGTGAAGGTGGATACCGTATGCCGCATCCTGGGTAAGGGCGTACCTTTTGTACCAGTAGCGATGCAGCATGGTGCGACAGAAGACGTGCTTCTGTGGCAGAAGTGCGCGTTGTGCGCGACAAAGGTGCGCGCCGTGCGCGATAAAGATGTGCGCCGTGCGCGCTGTGTGCGAACTTTACATTCGTCTTTACAAACGACAGAGGACGTCTCCCCTGCGGCGAGATGGTGCGAATTTTCAAATTCGTCTTTGTACTGGGCTCGCGATACCTCTTACGTACGATCTGCTTCCAAATATGCCTGCGTGACTTGTACGGAAACAATGGTATTATATACCCTGGTAGCCCCCCAAGTTTGATGGTGCTACTCGTGTAGGAGCATTAAACTTAGTTATGCAAATCCTATCGTGAGGTTTTACAAACTACATAAAAGAAGTAGCACGTAGCTAATCTACGAACGCAGTACGCTCATGATCGTTTTCTTTTTTATTATAAAAACAATGGCGCGGATGGACGTACCGTGACCGCGACTAATAGTTTCAATTGCACGCACAGACGCAGATGGATGTATCGTGACCGCATAGACTCTAGCGTTTGTGGATGATCGCAGATGACCACGGCTTTTGTCCAGTGCGCTCATGGCGATTGACTAGCATCGTGGTGCCTGTACGCAGCATGTAGCTAATCTGCGAAGATTCATCGTACGCGCGGCCTAATGCGGGTAGATTTATCGTGACTGCGCTGTTCGCGGCTAAAAGATAAGTTAGGTCCGATCGTGCGGACTTAGTGTGGTTATAGGTAAAATCGTGTTTACCAATTTAAAAGATTTATGTAAAATCTTCATGATATTTAAAATATATTGCCAGATTTACTTGTTGTAAATCTGTACAGTAGTATACAGCGTACTGTAAATACCGTTTTTTAAGGAGACAAGAGTCTTGAATCCTAAATTGTTAAACGCGCACTTGTGCATTGGTGTGCACCCATCGTGGGATGCACATCATACTTACTCCAACGTCTTGAGAGTAAGGTGTTTAACAAGGATACGTGATCCGATGTTGATGGGTTTGCAACCCTCTTACTCAACGAGTTGTTTATTAGGTTTACTCATCCTTTCTGCCATCGTGGGTCTTAATAAGTGCATGCATGCCATGTAGGCACGCTCCGTAAGCGAAAGATAATAATATTGATGCATAAATATTATGCCAATAATAAAGCAAAACGTGTCGCGGAGTTAGCTAGAAACCGCGACGTTTTATTAATACTTGCAAGTTTTTGAATATTTATAATATTTTGCAAGATTTTTGAGGATTATTGTAAATCTTAATGGATATCTACCGTAGTGATATACGTTAATAAAAGAGATAAAGATAAATAGGCAGACGTACCAATCATTGTTATATACGTCTACTGCTTGCTGCTTCCCGTAATCAACAAAAACACGTTGCTTGTTATTGAGCACGTGGATCATCAGTCGATGCATGTATAGGAAGTAAAAGAACCAATGGATGCAATTAATATTGCATGCATAAAGATCATTAGTATGCATATTATATAATAATCATTACCATGTAGGGAAAATAGGAGACCAATTCATTAATATGCATATAAAATATCGTAAACCGTAGTTTAGAAAAATCGTAAATTTCCCTTATTTGCGTGAAACAAGAAGATAAGATCAACATGCAATCTCATCATGCGATCAGCCGATGAAGTTTAAAAGATTTATGTAAAATCTTTTCAATATTTAAAAAAGATTACATATCTTAAAAGATATGCATAAAAAATATGGAGATATATTTTCCGTATATATCAAAATCAAATCCCAAAGAATTAATGAATTCGTATCTTTGTTATATGTGTATACGTATGTACGACAAAACAACAACCAAGAAATCTTGATTTTAGCTTGATATGTTTGACCAAGAACATATGTTTATGTTTATGATATTAGCTTGACACGTTATGACATTCTTGATATTAGTACGACAAGAATTACGCATAGTGTACACATGCAGCATGTACTGTACGATTCTAGCATGCATGGAATAATAAAGTCGATTGACTTTTTTGGGTATATAAAATACAAAGTTTTAAAGTTACCGGCTTTTGAACTCGATGGTTGCTTTCCGGCGATGTGAGAACACGAAACTTGTCGTGGTCCCACGGATGGCGCCAACTTGTTGATACATAATCTGGCGCGGACTGATTCAACGACTCTCCTTGGGCCGTTAGTCGTCTTCTCGAGCCCTAAGTAGACCTGTTCAACAAAGAGAACCCGTTAGGAGTGGACCCGAGGCCGTAGCCCCGGGATCCACCTCCGACGGTCAAGTTAGTATAGGTGATATAGCGTATCGTATAGCGTATAGCGTATAGCGTATGCAATAGTTATTAGGTTTAGGGTAACCTGTTATAATCTGATGAAGAAGGGGATCCATGCCATGTATTTATAGGCATGGATTAGGGTTTAGGTGTAGGATGGGCCGCTGTCTGCGCGGGCCTGGCCCATTCCTGGCCCAGTCCGGACCATACGTCCACAGCCTACTAACAAGAAAGTGAGTAGATCGTACATTTTATAAGTGTGAAGATGTCGTGAGGGATGAAATAGATGGTCTGCTTGAGTAAAAATTGGAACAGGGCAAGGAAAAGAAAGTTAAATTAGACTGAAAAATAACTTCTTTAAATTACTACTACATGAGGAGGATATGTGTTAAGATGGGATGGAGAAGAAGAACAGTTGGATTGCTGCATGCATGTGTGTGTTCTTTTAATCGTGAGTGTGCTAAGTTATGTGTTTGTAAAATCAGAGGAAAAGAAGGGGCATTTTAGTAACTTCACAAAGCACTTAACGAGACATTTAACTGGTGTTATCTATAACGGGCCCCAGGGACCAAATGCGCACCGTTGGTGAACTTCAGGTACCCCATTTGCCAGTAAACCGAAACGGGGGACTAAACGTGAAAACAGGGTCAACTTCAGGGACGAACGATGTAATTTACCCACTCCTTAATTAGAAAAACATGCGGCTAACATTTCATTGAAAAACATTCTACTTTTTATAATTGAAAGAATTGTAATCATGCACCACCTGTAAAGTTTAAACCCTATACAATCTAGCAATCAATTTATTTAAACCAAATTAATGGAGCGGATTTGTATTTTCAATACATGTTAAACAGTTTGACTATTAGGCAGAGATGGCCATTTACCGGTTCTTTCGAAAACCGGTTCCGGTTCCTGGTCAAAGCAGCGTCGTCAACATGCGACTTCATAAAGATATGTCGATAACAACGCCGCTAAATATTGTGATGATGACGTATAGTCTACACCCGGGTCACGGACCCGATTAGTAAACAATACTAATACTTAAGCCCACTACGTATGGGCCGCCATGGCAATAACTGGACTACCAGTTATGCGGCTTGGGCCGACAAGGCCCACGCCCAAAGTTATTTCCGGATAGGATATGGAGTATCTCCTAAATAAAGGGGATATATACCAAATATCCGATATCGGCGAATAGGCCGAGGAGTAGGGAACACGAAACCCACTAGGGTTTCATGTATATATAAAGGGCACCCAAGCCCTCGGTAAAGGTACGACTCACTAAAAACCCTAACTCTTCACTAAACCCTAAATTCGATTACTTACTCTCACGCCGGAGGATAATCGGGGGAGACAATCCCTCGATAAGCCTAACGGTGTCTGCTCTTTTTCTTAGTGCGCAGGTTCCATCAAGCATTAAGATCTAATTGGTACGAGAATAGAAGCCCTCACAAGGAACGCCCAACTTTTGTATCAACAAGTGGCGCCATCCGTGGGACCCTACACTAAGAATTTTACCAAGAACTAGAATGACGAAACACGGAAGTCACAAGAGTCCGCATGGGAAGAAAGCGCACGATGACCCACTAGGGAAGAAGCATCAAACGGATGCGCCCCCTAAGCAGGCCCCTGGGACAACCAGCACGCCTAGAAGCTTAGGAGCGTATTCAGATCTGGTCTTTCCTACAGTGGAATCACTTACCAAGACTACCCCCGCTGTTACAACAAGTACTAGCGCGGTAGAACTGGAGCGCACTCCTCTTACCATGCCAGAGGTGAACTTCACTGAACCTCCCAATGCGCCTATCCGAAACAAGGATCTTGTCTTGGAAACAGACTCCATCGCACTAGAAGGAGTCACTTCCGAATTGGCGCCAAGCGATTTTGTATCTCAAAACTACGAAGCCTTGGCAGCGCTCATGCGAGAGGAGGCAAAGAAGAGGTCAAGCCAAAGTCTGCACGGCAGACTCAAGTTTGACCCTGAGCATGAGGCATCCCCACCACGCTACCGAAAGGAAAGACGTGAGAAGGATAGCCGCAAACAACCAGTGTTTACCAGGATTGGAAGGAGAGTCATGGATGATGAAGCAGCCGATCTTCAACATCTGGACGAGCCTGAAGAGGGGGAACGGCGCGCCAATGTCCACGCTAGGCTTGGCAGTCGCAGGATTCAGGATAGGCTTGGGCGACGGTGTTCCCCAAGTGAAAGCCCTTCAAGCTCTGATTCTGATGATAGTCGGCGCAAGCGCCGCAGAGGGACAAGTTCAGATTCTGATAATAGTCGGCGCAAGCATCGCAAAAGAGTGCGCTCACCCTCAAGTGATTCCTCGGACAACGAGGACAAAGAAACTGGACACTGGAAATCAAGAGGGAAATATCGCGACCAGGAAGATGAAGACATGTCCCTTCCCTGGCGTCGCCAAAAGGTTGATGCGTTTACTAGGCGCATCAGTGATTTTTCGGAGAATAAGAAAAGGCGCATGCCTGCTAATGTCAAAACATACGATGGGACAGGTGATCCTGATGATCACCTAAAAATTTTCGAATCAGCAGCCACTATCGAAAATTGGCCACAACCTGTGTGGTGCCATATGTTCAACTCTACATTAGTAGGGAATGCGCGCAACTGGTTTAGCAAGCTTCCACGTAGAAGCATCGGTGGGTTTGAAGAGTTGCGCAGAGCGTTTCGCTTAAACTTTACTCAAAGGAAGAAATGCGCCAAAAACCCTGTTGAACTTGCTAGGGTTAAACAGCGACAAGGGGAATCTACAAGCGCTTTCATGGAACGCTTTAAGGACGAATGCATGCAAGTCAAGGCGTGTCCAGAGATACTAAAAATTTCGGGTTTTATGAATGCAATCAATAACCCAGATTTGATAAAAAAGTTAAACGACAAGGTTCCCCTAACCTTTGATGAACTCATGAAGCGCACGAGGTCCTTCGTCCAAGGGGAAGCAGCCGCTGCAGATAGCAAGAAAGGCTACTCGAACCATAGGCCACAAGAAGAGTCAAGGAGACAATCCAATGACCAGAGTGGCAATCGTAACAGGAATTATCGCACCCAAGGGGGCGGAAGGGGAAACGACAAGTACACCCCATTAACAAAAACTCCAAAGGAGATATTCGCGACGGAAGGTGCGAACTTTCCGAAACCACCACCAATCCGCACCCCAGAGGATCGGCGCACAGGGAATGGTTATTGCGAGTACCATGGACAGAAAGGCCACACAACCAACGAATGCGTCCAACTGCGCCAATTGATTGACAAATTGGTAAAGGAAGGAAAAATGGACCATCTCGTAAAGAACATCAGAGAAGGGAAAGACAAACCAAAACCAAGGGCCAAGAAAGAAACATCAAAAGAAAAGGCAGATATCATCTACATGATACAGCCATGGCAGCGCGCGACCAGACAGAAAGTCAGTCAAAGGTTCTCTAAGGGAAACGAAATTTATTTCCCCCCCCTGACTGCGAACAACGCAGTAGTGGATCCACTTACCATTGAAATACATACGGGGGGTCACGACATCCGTCGCATGTATATAGATGGAGGTGCATCCGCTGATATTATATATGAACACTGTTTCAAGAAGCTACGACCTGAGATACAGAGTCAGTTGATTCCAGCTACAACGCCGCTTACTGGCTTCACAGGGGAGAAGATATGGCCCATGGGGCAATTATGCCTACTTGTAGAAGTTGGCGACAAACCACACTCTACAGTCACCTGGATGAACTTCATGGTAATCAGATCCCCCTCTCCGTACAACAGTATCATCGGGAGACCTGGAATATCATCCATCCGCGCCGTTCCATCCACAGCGCACGGGATGCTCAAGTTCCCAGTAGAAGGAGGTATTGTCACTCTCTACAATACCACCATACCACCCAAAGAATGCAACGCAGTAACAAATGACGTAGGCGATGTTCCAGAACAGCGCGCAATCAAAGTCCCAAACCTAAAGGTCGCCATCCACCCTGACTACCCGGATCAACAGATATCTATTGGCGGGTCTCTGTCTGACAAAGGCAAATCAGCTATATGCGCACTCCTGCAAAATAACTTAGATATTTTTGCATGGGAACCAAAGCATATGACAGGAGTACCACGCTCCATCACGGAGCACAAGCTGCAAATCCGACAAGGATATCCTCCAATACGACAGAAAAAGCGCGGACAAGCTCCAGACCGCGCAAAGGCCATCCTGGAAGAAGTACATAAACTAGTAGACGCAGGCATCATGCGCGAAGTCTACTACCATGACTGGCTCTCTAACCCAGTAATGGTAAAGAAGAGCGATGGCAGTTGGAGAATGTGCGTAGACTTTACAGACCTCAACAAAGCATGTCCACAGGACTGCTACCCGCTACCGGAGATAGACTGGAAGATCGAATCTCTGTGTGGATATCCCTTCAAATGCTTCCTGGACGCATACAAGGGATACCACCAAATTCAAATGGCGGAGGAAGACGAAGAAAAAATGGCCTTCCACACAAGTCAAGGGGTCTACTGCTATACAAAGATGCCCTTTGGCCTAAAGAATGCAGGAGCAACATACCAACGATTGGTAGACACTGCGTTCGAGAAACAAGTAGGCCGCAACTTGGAAGTATATGTCGATGATCTCGTCATCAAAAGCTATACAGAGGAAGAGCTAGTGCGCGACATGGAGGAAACGTTCAAAACACTGAGCAGAATCAACATGAAATTGAACCCCAAAAAGTGTACATTTGGCGCTACAGAAGGCATGTTTCTCGGGTATTTGATAGAACCCGATGGGATCAAGCCTTGCCCAGAAAAAACCTAAGCAGTCATTGACCTCCCCTCACCGCGCACACTGAAGGAGGTTCAGTCACTAAACGGCAAGCTAGCCGGACTGAACCGATTCTTATCCAAATCAGCGGACAAGTCACTTCCCCTATTCAAGACACTCAAGAAGTGCACAAAAAAGGGAGACTTCAGGTGGACCGCGGAAGCAGAAGAAGCCTTCTAACAGCTCAAACAACACATAGCAGCACTCCCAAAGCTTGTTGCACCCCGACCAGGGGAAGAGCTGATCATGTACCTATCTGCGACTCAGGGAGCAGTCAGCGCAGTCCTACTGACAGACAGGAACTCCGTCCAAACACCCATCTATTTTGTTAGTAAGGCGCTCAAGAAGACAGAGATTAACTACACCGCAATGGAAAAGTTGGTCCTAGCCTTAGTGTTTGCAGCGAAAAGACTGCGCAGGTATTTCCAGGCGCACCCAATCGCTGTTATCACAGACCAACCCATCAAACAAGTTATCTCGAGACCCGACGCATCGGGACGCCTACAAAAATGGAGTGTGTTACTGGGTGAGCATAACATATCATACAGACCGCGCACTGCAATCAAAGGGCAGATATTGGCCGACTTCATCATTGAGAAGCCGGATACTGACACTACACCTGCGACAAGCAAGGGGGAACCTCAAGAACCATGGATCCTATTCACTGATGGATCCTCATGCGTAGATGGATCAGGAGGTGGCCTTATTCTCACTAACCCAGAAGGAGATGAATTCACCTACGCACTGCGTTTTGAATTCACAGCCACGAACAACGAGGCAGAATATGAAGCACTCCTAGCTGGGTTACGCATCGCAACTCAAATGGGTGCACGCAACCTAGAATTAAATGTCAATTCACGGCTAGTGGCTAACCACGTGTTAGGAGAATATGTAGCAAAGGAGGAACACATGATCCAATACCTCGAAAAGACCAAATCTCTGATCCAGAACTTCGATAGATTTGCCATCAAGCAGGTTCCCAGGAGTGAAAACAGGAAAGCAGATGCGCTGAGCAAGATCGCATCCACCAGTTTTGCGCATTTATCAAAACAAGTATTGGTGGAAACCTTGAAAAACAAGTCAATCACAGAGATGGAAATATCCACGGTGATAGAAGAGGAAAATCCTACGTGGATGACACCAATCATTGACTTCATTAGCAAAGGCATACTCCCCCAAGAACAGAAGGAAGCTCGAAGAATCCGGCGCACAGCGCAGCGATTCGAGCTTAGAGATGACGTCTTATATAGACGCTCATTCCTGCAACCATGGCTTAGGTGCGTTGGACCTCTCCAGGCAGACTATGTACTTCGAGAAATCCACGCAGGCTCATGCAACATGCACTCAGGACCACGGTCCATTGTAGCGCGCGCCCTAAGGTCTGGATACTATTGGCCAACTATGCATCGTGACGCGCGAGATTTGGTACGGAAGTGCAGTGATTGCCAAGTTCACAGACCCATTCCGCGCCGACCACAACATGAACTAACGCCTATTACATCGCCATGGCCATTCTACAAATGGGGTATCGACATCGCTGGACCTTTTCCTATTGCCGCAGGTGGATTAAAATTCCTTATTGTGGCAATAGACTACTTTACTAAGTGGATCGAAGCAAAGGCAGTAGCGACCATAACAGGTAACCAGATAAAACGATTCGTGTGGGACAACATAGTATGTCGCTTTGGATTACCTGGTGAAATTATCTCAGATAACGGAAAACAATTCCGTGATAACCCGTTCAAAGATTGGTGTGAACAGCTGAACATCACGCAACACTTTGCATCAGTAACTCATCCACAAACCAATGGTCTGGTTGAACGCGCAAATAGAAGCCTAGGTGAAGGAATCAAAGCGCGTCTGGACAGACACAAAGGAAGATGGGTAGAAGAACTATCACATGTTCTCTGGGCGCACCGAACAACCATCAAGGTTAGCAATGGGGACACTCCCTTCTCTTTGGTCTACGGGACAGAAGCTGTAATACCAGCTGAAATTGGAATGCCAACCATCCGTACTGCGGAAGTTAACGCGGCAACCAATGATGATGAGCGGCGCATAGACTTAGATCTATTGGAAGAGCGACGTGAACGCGCAGCAATACGCGAAGAGAAAGCCAAGTCAAGAATGAAAAGATACTACGATGCCAAAGTACGCAGCACTTCATTCAGACCAGGTGACTTCGTATACCGCAAAAACGACTCAAGCCGCGCAGAAGACACTGGTAAGCTAGGACCAAAGTGGGAAGGACCTTACGAGGTCATAGAAGCACTTGGCAATGGAGCGTACAAGCTACGCGACAAGGACGGACATGAGCTACAGCGAACGTGGAACGTCCGTAACCTTAAGCGGTGCTATCTTTAAAGTAGGCTACGGCCCAACATGGACACTCACGCACTTTAGAAAGTGCCCCCAATAAAGATCCATGTAATTTTATCTTTTAAGTATTATCTAGATAAGTATTCTCTTTTAAAAACTTGCAAGTATTAATAAAACGTTATGGTTTCTAGCTAACTCCATAACACATTTAGCTCTATTGTTTGCATCTTTCATTATCATGTTTCAATATTGTTATAATCCCGCCTACATGGCGTGCATGCACACACTAAGACCCACGATGGCAGAAAGGATGAGTAAACCTACTAAACAACTCGTTGAGTAAGAGGGTTGCAAACCCATCAACATTGGATCACGAATCCTTGTTAAACACCTTGCGCTCAAGACGTTGGCGCAAGTTCCTTACGCACCCCACGACGGATGCGCAATAAAGCACACTGTGCGCGTTTAACAACTCAGGAAATCAAGACTCTTGATTCCATAAAGTAAAATACGACAAGTAAACTTATAAAAATACATAGACGACTATGATTCCCTTCTTTACATTAAGTTGGAAAAATTCAATACACGACTACGGTCCTTATTCAAGGAAATTCATACATAATGATTCTTCTTTTCTAAGTACGCTTAGACACTTAAAGATATCTTCACGCAAGGATACATAAGAACTACGAGTTCAAAAGCATAAGTATTTGGAAGTTGTAAAAACACTAAGTACAAAAGCAACCTTTTATTTATAGAATACGTTTCTACAAAAAGACTTGTACAAAAAAGCTAAATGCTATATGTACGCCTTAGCTGGCTGGAGCCCCCACTCAAAGACGTTTCCTTTGCATCCTCGAGTCTCTTCAATAACTCTGCATCATCAAGGGAAACAGTGGCCACGGAGACAGGCACACCGTCGGATCTAGGCTGATGCGCAGCGCCTATGCCGCACAGAATGGCTTTCCCTTTCACGCCTTTCTTTCTTGCGACTCTGGAAACATGAGCATTTAGAGACCTTTGCAAAGAAATCTCTTTCTCAATACGGAAAGGATTCAGAATGTCACGAGGCTGAGCAAAAATGGGTACCTTCAACTGCGCTACGTCAGGCTTCAAGTAGAAGTCCAATTGCTGATCTGCATCATCCTGCAGATGCCTGGGAAGAGTGAGCCCTGCCATGATCACGCTGATAGGCTGATCCTGATCACGCTCCAAACGAGCGATATGCGGAAGCTCAAGCTTTTTTAGCTCTTCCATGGCAGCAACAAGCTCAGCACGGGCATTCGCCTTGTACCCAGGGACCTCAGCAAGTGGCACAGTCAACAACTTGGCCTCATCAAGCTTGTTTGCAGCCAAAGTCCCACCATGCGCAATAGCGCACTCCACAACCTTTCCGAAGGACGTGGTGACCTCGGGATGCTCCAAAGTACACATGGCAGCCAAGCGAAGACCATGACTGATCAACCACCTACGAAATAACACAAGTGTTAATAAGAAAGAGGGTCTAAATATATACAAGTTATAAAGAAATAAAGCAGCATGTACCTGCGCTCAGCCACGGACTGAACCATATGGGGGTATAGCTCCTCATCATATTCGATGCTGAGCCTGCGGAGCTTCTCCTCTTGCATCTTCAGCGCAAGCTCCACACGGCTACGGAACTCCTCAATGTTGGCAAAGTGCTTGCTCCTATTCTGTTCCAAGTACTTCAGCGCCCATGAAGAGTTACGCCTCTGACGGTCCGCAGCAGCACGCTCCCGCTCCAACTCAGCCATCACCAAGAGCTTCCCCTCACCCAATTTTTGCGCAGACGCCTCTGCGCGCTCCAGTTTAGCCTTGGAGCTCAGCTGCTCAGCTTTAGAGCTTGCTAACTCAGCCTGCACAGACGCTAACTGCGCCTGCAGTCTGGAGACTTCCTCAGACTGGTGCACCCTGGCTTGCGCCACCAGCTCAGACTGGCGCACAGCGATGGAGGCCAGCTCCTCCATCGCAGAGTCAAACGGACTTAACTCCTCTCCAATATCCCTTGGCGAAGGCACCTCAAAGGGACTCACCTTGGGGGGCGCACTCCCATCTACGACGCCAGCGTCCTCCACAGGCTGTTCACTGCACGAAAGAGCAAGAAGCAAGGTCAGCGCACGAAAAACAGTCAAGCATACACAAAATCTTAAAGGATTGCCAAAAAATACTTACATGGGGGGAGGGGTCGAGGACACGTCCTTCTCAATCTCAGTCATGGACGCACCTCCACCAGACTTCTCAGCATCCACACTGAGGACACGAAGAAACAAAGTTAGAATAAAGTATAACTTGACAAAAGTTCATAACTAAGATACTTACTTCATCTGCACTCCAGTAAAAGATGCGCTTTCCTCAGCCTCAGTTCGCGGCCTCTTGGAAGGCCCTTCACCATCACCACCAAGCGCTCTCTTGCGCGTCAGTGGGGAACCCTCCTCCATATCACTGTCAGTCTCTTCTAAATGGATCAGCGGAGGCTGCGCAGTGTCAGGACCCTGCTGCACAGGAGGAGCCACCTCCTGCAACGGCTCAGCTACCACCACATCAGGGGAGCCTTCAGACTCTGGAATAACCAAGTCCACGACGCGCCCGGCTGTCGCCTGCAGTATGGTCATCTCACCATCCCTCAGAGGACGCACCCCTACTGACACGGAACGCGGTGTCTCCAGGTTTACAACAGCAAAAAGATCCATCTCTGCGCATAAAATAGACAAAGAGAAGCAAGTTACATAAAGTATGGAAAACGAAGAAACGCTTACACTAATAACGACAGTAAGACGACAGAAGGAGCACCCACCCGTGCCATCCGCATTCAAGAATGTGGGAACCTCCGTCTCATGCTCGAAGTAGTTGCGACTGATGCCCATATGCACCAGGAACTCTTCCGGATATGGTTTGATCGGAAGGCGGTTCTCATCTATGATCGCCGCATGATCCACGTTATACCACGTCTCAGGGGGGCGCTCATCCTTGGGCAGAGTGGCACGGGTGTAAAATTGAAAATTGGATGGGAAGACGGCGGCGTCAACCCAAAAGAATTTTTCCCTCCAATCCTTGAGTTTATCTACCTTCTACACATAGCACTGTAACTTTCCTACGCGCTTAGAGAAGGTAACCCACCCATTTGACCACGTTGCGTGATAAAACGCGCGAAATAATTGGAGGGTCGGGTGAATCGCTAACAAGCGACAGTTCACCTCAAAATTGGCAATCTTCCCAGCACCAATACAATGCAACTGTGAGATATGGAGCTCGTAATAATTAAGTATATCACTCAACAGCACGGATATGGGTACGCGATGATTCGCCCACTCGAAAAAGCGCGTATATAACCCTACCTTCCCTACGGGGAAATTCGCGATGGTGTCATTTGGACCTGGCACCTCTGGGCGCAGATCCAAAGGGATAAAGTAGTCCGAGGTGAACTGATTCAGTTCACCTTCGGTTATGTTAGAATGGAAATCATGAAGTTGCAACACCATTTTGTGTGCGCACGCGCTATTACCTTCGAATTATCGTTTTTTGATAGCAGAGTTGAAGATGTAAAAATGGTGGAAATATGCTTTTTTAACTGTGGATATCACAGTAAAGGGAGGCGGTAGTTTATATAGTTTTCCCACCCACCACAGATGACTGACACGTGTATCCCACTAACTCAAATCGTGTGGCTGGGAGCTGAAACAGTACAGGACAAGTGGATAGCATCTCCACTTCCCAAGGTACCCGAATTGCACTTTTTTGGACTAGATACATCATAGGTGCGTTTTTGGCGGTATATTTTCGAAATCCTCCCGCGTACGCATGGGGAATATTTTTGACACAACTTTAGTCTAGCATCCGCAGGTTTTACCCTGCGCATACTAGACTGGGGGGACATGATGACGTATAGTCTACACCCGGGTCACGGACCCGATTAGTAAACAATACTAATACTTAAGCCCACTACGTATGGGCCGCCATGGCAATAACTGGACTACCAGTTATGCGGCTTGGGCCGACAAGGCCCACGCCCAAAGTTATTTCCGGATAGGATATGGAGTATCTCCTAAATAAAGGGGATATATACCAAATATCCGATATCGGCGAATAGGCCGAGGAATAGGGAACACGAAACCCACTAGGGTTTCATGTATATATAAAGGGCACCCAAGCCCTCGGTAAAGGTACGACTCACTAAAAACCCTAACTCTTCACTAAACCCTAAATTCGATTACTTACTCTCACGCCGGAGGATAATCGGGGGAGACAATCCCTCGATAAGCCTAACGGTGTCTGCTCTTTTTCTTAGTGCGCAGGTTCCATCAAGCATTAAGATCTAATTGGTACGAGAATAGAAGCCCTCACAAGGAACGCCCAACTTTTGTATCAACATGTGACATCCACAAAAAGACGCTAGTTAAGTCGCTAAATTTAAAACGTTTGCTAACAACGTCCTTGATCATTTTAGTCTTGTGGTGCAAATTATAAACAAGACTTAAAATACAAATATATATATTTTTAAAAGGGAAATGATGTCTACATTACAATCTAGTCAATTGCCTATATTTTTTTTGTAAATAAGGGAAAGGACATGAGGAAAACATTTATCAAAGACTTACTATAGGGACTGAAGTATAAATTTTTTTAAATTTTTACAAAGCAAATTTAGGAAAGTAGTCATCATTTTCCCATTTTAAAATAAGAAAAAGTTAATTTGATACAAGTAACATATTACTTCCTCCGTCTAAAAATTATTGTCCATATTTTCTTTTTACGAATATTCTATTTTAGTGGTTTTAAATTAAAGTGCCCCACGTTTATTAAACTTTGTAATTACTCTCTCGTGACAATAATTTTGAGACGGAGAGAGTAATATTTTATAATAAGATGCACATATTAATTTATTCATTATTTATCATTTTGTAAAGCAATGTTTTAAATACCGGTACATACCGGCCGGTATTTCCGGTATTACCGGTACCAGTCGGTCGTCCGGTATGATGTATCACCGATATTTTCCGGTTTTTTCACTATTCATTATCGCCGGTATTTTCCGGTTTTGCCCGGTATTTCCGGTAATACCGGTCCGGTATAACCGGTATATTTTTTTAAATTTTTTTAAAATTATTTTTATGTTACCTTAATGTTATTTTTTGTTGTTTGTAAACTTTAAAACTTATATTTTGTTATGAAATACCTATTTGGTATTATTTTTGAGTGGATTGTAACAAGTTTAGTAGTATTTTTGAAAAAAAAAAAAAACATACCAGTATATACCGGCCGGTATACCGGTAATACTGGTACCGGAGGAAAATCCGGTATGACTAAAATACCGGTTTTTAAAACATTGTTGTAAAGTAAAAAAAATGTTAGTGAGCTTCTGATGCATTAATTAATCTAATTTCTTTTGAATTAGGCTTTCCCTCGGTGCCCTAATTTCGTTCATCTTCCCCAAATGATGCCATCGCCACACAAACACCGTACCACCACCGCACCAACACCATACCATCACCGCAACACACTACAAGAAAATGTAGCTCGGGCGACGGACACCATGCCGACGACCGACTGTAGAGGTATTATTTTGTGTTGTTTTGTCTTTGGAACTATATTTTGACGACCCCAATCTTATTATCTTTGAACACTTAGGATATTAACAACATTTGTAGATATAGTAGCTAGGTTTAGCGCTTATAACACCCGTTTTGTAAAGTTTATGATGTATTTTGAGGGTGTTATAAAGTTTATGGCCGTTTTGTAAAGTTTATGGCCGTTTTGTAAAGTTTATTAAGTGTTTAGTGGTTATATATAACCGTTTTAGCCGTTATAAACTTTATAGTTGTTTTAGCCGTTGTTTGTATTGGAATGTGTGGTTTATAAGAGCAGGTATGAAACTGAAATTGGTAGATTTTTGCTGCACATTTTTGCAGCAAAAATCTGGGCAGGGCAGCTGCAATATAACTTCCATACCGAAAACCATGTCATCGGTATCATATACGCATTCATATGATACCGACATAATGTAGTCGGTAACATAATGAAAATATTGCCTATTTCAAACGGTACCGATGATGAAGCGAAAAGTGTACCGCTTTTAGGGGGTCATTTAAGCCCTAAATCGTATTTATTTGATCAAATATTGCCCTAAATCGTTCCTTTTGTCATTTTAGGTACTTTGTAGAAGAAATCTGGAAAAGGAAGCATTTTGGACGTTTTTGGAGCATAAAAGTGAAGAAAACGACAAAGTCTCAAAATCGGCTGGAAAAGTACCTTTGACGGCGTCAAGGATTGCTCCTGACGGCGTCACGGCTTGGCAAAAGAGGTGGATATGACAAATACACGTGACGCGCCAGAGAGATTTACAAAAGAAGTCTGACGGCGTCACCCTTTAAGGTGATCAAGGCCGTCACGGTTTAAGTTAAAGAGAGACGGCGTCAAGCACAATTATGACGGCGTCAACCCCTGACGCGCCAGAGTGGATTTTGGAGGATTAAAGAGGGACGGCGTCAAGAAGGCCATCCGAGAACCCTAGCCACGGCGAGGTGACGGCGTCACACTCCATAACGTGACGCCGTCAGACCCTAAGTTCTATATATAGTTTTGCAATTTTCATTCATTGTGTGCAACTTTGTGAGGAGAAACCCTAATACGATTTTTCTGCCATTTTTAAGGGTTTTATACCCTTGGATCTCCCATGTTCAATTGAAGATAAGTAATCAATTAATCATTCAATATGTCTATGTGTTGTTTGATTATATCTTGTTCTTGTCTTTTATTTAACATGCTAGGCTAGATTTATCTTGTGTTTGCTTAGATCTAATGAAACCTAACTATTGATTATTGGTTGTTGGTGTGTTATTAATTGTATTGGATGATTGTTTATCGATGTTAGGCTTAAGAAAACTGGCTAACCTCATATACGGTAACTTGCTTGAACGTCTTAAGAAACATGAACCAATGTGTACTAAGGTTTTTATGGTTGTATTTAATGCATGAGCGAATTCTAGTGATCCCATGTTAGGAGCTTCTTAGCCGGCTCGACATAGGAGTGAAGTAGGAGCTTGTAGAGTTGGGGAAGTACGTACGCCACCCCACAATTGGTATTAAGGAATACACCCGTCATCCACGCAATTAATACACACTAATAAACCGGTAAAAGATAGTTAGGGAGTAAGGAAATCTAAGTAAACACATTTCTCCCCATATAAGTTTCCCAACCTTTTTATTTTCCGTTATTTTATTTTATTTGCAATTGTAGTTATTTGGGTTAGTTGACTAGCAACTAATTCCGCCCACTCCTTCAAACCCGAGATTTTACTTGCTTTTATAAAAAAATATAAAAATACAAAAAGAATCTTCCCTCACCCTTAGACCTATTAGAGTAGTTTTTCAATCCTAACGACACTATTCCCCTAGAGAACGATCAATCCCCCGGTACTTGCCACTTCACTATACTACATCGGTCAGGTACACTGCCTGGTGGGGATTGCAAGCTTCTCGAGATCCCTCGAGAGGTAAAACCTGTTGTAAGGTCGCAAAACCACGCATCAAGTTTTTGGCGCCGCTGCCGGGGAATAGTTATTGTTTAGGTTGAATTTTTATTTTATTAGGTCTACTCACTAGATTCCTTTCTAGTGAGATTTTTATTTTATTTTTCTAGGTTTTCTTTAGTCTATCTTTTTTCTTCGTTTCTTTGTTCGTAACCATTACCATCCGACATCATGGAAGGTGGTAATATCCTTGATCCCAACAACCCACCACCACAACAACACCCACCTCCTAGAGCCCGTACCTTAGGAGACTACTCCCGTCCTAGCCACCATGGCTATCGAAACACCATTGAGCTCACTCAAGGAGCCAATGTCACTCCCTTGCGATCCGACACCATCCGGTTGGTGCAAAGCGGATGCGCATTCCATGGACTTCGTTCCGAAGATCCTAATCAACATCTCAAGGACTTTCTCAAAATCGTTGATTCCATAGACCTTGATGTTGCCACTCGAGAGACGACCCGACTGCGTCTCTTTCAATTCTCTCTGCGGGACCAAGCTAGTCAATGGCTAGATCGTCTACCCGCAGGATCCATCACCTCTTGGGATGATCTCACCACTCGTTTCCTTGCTCAGTTTTTCCCACCAGGAAGAACTACCAAGCTAAGGAATGATATCTTGATGTTCCAACAACGTCAAGGCGAAACCCTCTACGAGGCATGGACTCGATTCAAGGACTTACTCCAAAAAGTCCCTCACCATGGCATAGAACTTTGGCTCTAAGTCCAAATCTTCTATGACCACATCAATCTCTCCATGAGGCAAACCATTGACCAATCGGCCGGTGGTAAGCTACGTGATCTAAGTGCGGAACAATCATGGGCTCTCCTGGAAGATCTTGCTCTTTATGACAAAGAAAGTTGGAATGATCCCCGTGATTTGAATAAAACGGTCAAGGCAATATCTTTGCCTTCGAACAATTCAAGCACTTCCGACCGTAGGATCATAGAACTTGAATACCAAGTCAAGTTTCTTATGAAATCTTACGAGGCTCCTAAACCTTCAAGCCAAGTGAACAAAATCACTTCTTCGTGTGAATTATGTAGTGGTCCCCACGACACTCGTGATTGCGTGGAACTCCCCGAACAAGCTTTTGTGGACTACGCATCCTCACGTACCGACGGAGCGGGAGACAAGTGGTACACTTTCAAACCCGAGCCAAACCCCTACGGTGATTCATACAACCCCTCATGGAAAAATCACCCAAACCTTAGGTGGAAACAAAACCAAAACGTACAACATACCAATTCTTCCAACCCACCTAATCGTTTCCAATCAAGCGGTTCCAACTCGAACCGTACTTTCAACGACAATCCTTCCAGCAATGGTAGTACCAATAACTTTGAGGGATTGATGTCCCAATTTATGGCATCTCAAGAAGCTCGTTTAGCCAAGTTTGAAGCCGATTTCAAACAAAAACAAAGCGAGATGACCAATAAGATTGACACTTTGTTGAAAGCCCTCAATGACCGAGAAATGGGAGCACTCCCTAGCAACACAGTCAAGAACCCAAAGCTAAACGTCAATGCCATTTCATCGGTTTCGTCTCCTAGTTCTTGTCCACAATATTATTCGGTCAATTCCATGAGCACGTGTTTCAAACAAACCCAAGTCGTTCAAAATGACCAAGAAGTTATGATATCTAACACTAAATTGGTCAACAACATAGTTGAAACACCTCCCACTCAAAACCTTGACAATGAATTCAAGGAGCTCCACCTTGAAAGTCCGGTTATTGATGTGTTGGATGAGAAGAAGCTCAAGTTAGGCGAAAAAGGGACCGCCTTTGTTCAAAACAAGCTACCTAAGAAGTTAGATGATCCGGGATTATTTGTTCTACCTTGCAAGATCGGTAATTCGGAGGCTTATGACACATTAGCCGATCATGGATCAAGCCTTAACCTACTTCCGTTACCTCTCTACACCTCTCTAAAACTAGGAAAACTTGAAGAAACCGAGGTGATAATAGGCTTAGGCGGATGGAAGTGTTGCTTACCCGGTTGGAGTAGTCAAGGACGTGTTAGTACACATAGGAAAACTAACCATTTTAGCCGATTTCCACATCCTTGATATGGTTAGCGACCCTACATGCCCCTTGTTGATAGGTAGAGGATTTTTGGCGACCGCTAGTGCTATGATTGATTGTAAGGAATCTAAAATAGCGGTAGGAGAAGGCGATACTTGGTCAGTCTATGATGTGAAGAAACATGCCTATGATACTAGTGAGGAACCAACACCCCATTGGTTAGAATTGAATAGGAGACCATCTAGACATGGACCTTGGATCGATAGAAACTTCATAGGACCCCAATGCCCATTTTACCTAGAAGAGGACTTTGTGAGCCGAACACATACGGTAGAACAACTCTTGGCTAGGGACACCGAATTGGATCCATTTGAAGACCCTCTAGTTTTTAGGAAGATGATTGATTTCCTAGGAGTTTTGCCAATTAACCTAGGGATGAATAGGTGGACATGTGAAGACAATGATCATAAGTGGGATTGGGACAAACCACCCAAAGATGGAGATGGGTCATGGCATATTAAGATGACATTGTATGACCCGGATTGAGAAAAGTTTGAAAAGATATATCGTACTATGCGGACCAATAGAAAACTTCAATCCAAGCTTTACCCTAAAGATGTCCTCG
Organism: Artemisia tridentata subsp. tridentata; assembly: GCA_021014915.2. Classification (NCBI taxonomy): domain Eukaryota; kingdom Viridiplantae; phylum Streptophyta; class Magnoliopsida; order Asterales; family Asteraceae; genus Artemisia; species Artemisia tridentata. The sequence continues at coordinate 44,095,893 of CP139506.1, read as the reverse complement.
ATGACGATCTCACTTACATAGGGTAAAAGGACTTTGAGTCTAGCTACAAGACTCGTTAATAAAGAAAAGCGCTTCTTGGGAGGCAACCTAAGCTTTATTTGCTTTGTGTGTTTATTTATTTGTTTGTTTGATTTTATTTGCTTCCATATGTATGTTTAATTTTTATTTTTATTGATTCATGTTCGAAACTAAATTGTGAAAATGCTTTATCTTGTTTTTAACTTCGTCTTAACTACATATAAAGGTATTTTGCAAAAGATAAGTGTAAGGGAAATCCAAACCGGTTTATTAGAACAAATGAACATGAATCATAACAATATTAAATTAACATACATATTAGTAATTGTTTGAGTCAAATGCTTGTATCGAGTCATAATGATATTTTGCAAGATTTCCAGGAATTAAGGATTGAGTTTTTCCAGAAATTTTCCGGAAAACTTAACATGAAAATCTGTCAGATCACATCTGACGGCGTCAAGCCCCAGGCTGACGACGTCAGACCCAGTTTTCTGGAATTTTTGAAAGTTTTGTCTTTTCTTCCGGAACCAAAAAGTTTTTATAAAATCTCTAACTTATAAACTCCAGGAATCTGCAAAATAATCATTCCACAAGTATTATATCCTTATACAGATTTATCCCGCCGATGTTATGCAGGTTTTCGTGTTTGTTTTCTCAGGTTTAACAGGTTATTTTGGACAAAGAGATGTATGTAGAATCTAGCTTTTGGCGATGCCTTAGTCTTGAAGCTTCAACATTACTTTGGAAGAAGATCTAACCATGTTACCTCTTTATCCACCGAGCGAATCAGGGGAGTATTTGATTTCATTCTTTTACCTTATTTACTTTTACATCTTGTTAATTTGAACATTGGGGACAATGTTCATCTTAAATGTAAGGGGGGGTAAAGTACGATACTTTAGAGAATGCTATTACGCTTGATTTTTGTTTGTTTGATGGTAGATGTGTAATAAAACTGAGATAAATACTTGTTAGGGCAATTTTAGTGCCAAATTTAAAATTTTTTACAACATATAGGAGTGAAACTTTGATCTTAATGAGCGTCTCACGGATAGGAGTTATATGACTAGCACAAAACCGTACCACTAAAAAATTTTCCACCCCCAAATATGTGAGGTTCGCCCCTAGAATTGGTAGGAAAAGCATTTATGCTATGATGTGTGTACCGGTAGCACTTAGATTCTAGAACTTGCGTTAGGACCATTCCGAGGCCACAAGTGAGACTACATTCGTGTAGTTAGATTTACTACATGATAAGAGGCATTAGGATTAACCCATTGTTTTACACCTGTGTTTTTGTTATAATTACATTGGCTACATTGGTCAAGTAATTCTCCCACACCCTTTGCGTTGTACTCATTTTTATTACACGATACCCCTAGTACACCCCTCAGAGCCTATCTTTTCGTTTCTAAATTTAAGCATTTTACTTAAAGGAAGAATTTGTTTACACCCCACTTAAATGTACACCCAAATCGCCTTAGCCTACCTTGTATGCACTCATTTTTAGTGCATTATTGTGACAACATTTGTTTAAACCCCAAGTTAATTATCTAATTAATTACATGGTTGCTAAGTCGAGTCATATCCTTGTACATATTGTTTTGGGACGATTGGGACTCATGGGTAAAGTACTAGTGTAATGGAGTAATGGGGAAGAACAACATTATTACCCCCATATGTGCTAAATATTTTAAAAGTACTCCAAGTGTTTCGATTATCTTAATTCGAGTCATTAGAATAGTTATTTGTAAAGTTATGTAAAAGTTCAAGTGTAAGGGGAATGCAATGCCCCTATGGTGTACCGCTTTTAGGGGGTCATTTAAGCCCTAAATCGTATTTATTTGATCAAATATTGCCCTAAATCGTTCCTTTTGTCATTTTAGGTACTTTGGAGAAGAAATCTGGAAAAGGAAGCATTTTGGACGTTTTTGGAGCATAAAAGTGAAGAAAACGACAAAGTCTCAAAATCTGCTGGAAAAGTACCTTTGACGGCGTCAAGGATTGCTCCTGACGGCGTCACGGCTTGGCAAAAGAGGTGGATATGACAAATACACGTGACGCGCCAGAGAGATTTACAAAAGAAGTCTGACGGCGTCACCCTTTAAGGTGATCAAGGCCGTCACGGTTTAAGTTAAAGAGAGACGGCGTCAAGCACAATTATGACGGCGTCAACCCCTGACGCGCCAGAGTGGATTTTGGAGGATTAAAGAGGGACGGCGTCAAGAAGGCCATCCGAGAACCCTAGCCACGGCGAGGTGACGGCGTCACACTCCATAACGTGACGCCGTCAGACCCTAAGTTCTATATATAGTTTTGCAATTTTCATTCATTGTGTGCAACTTTGTGAGGAGAAACCCTAATACGATTTTTCTGCCATTTTTAAGGGTTTTATACCCTTGGATCTCCCATGTTCAATTGAAGATAACTAATCAATTAATCATTCAATATGTCTATATGTTGTTTGATTATATCTTGTTCTTGTCTTTTATTTAACATGCTAGGCTAGATTTATCTTGTGTTTGCTTAGATCTAGTGAAACCTAACTATTGATTATTGGTTGTTGGTGTGTTATTAATTGTATTGGATGATTGTTTATCGATGTTAGGCTTAAAAAAACTGGCTAACCTCCTATACGGTAACTTGCTTGAACGTCTTAAGAAACATGAACCAATGCGTACTAAGGTTTTTATGGTTGTATTTAATGCATGAGCGAATTTTAGTGATCCCATGTTAGGAGCTTCTTAGCCGGCTCGACATAGGAGTGAAGTAGGAGCTTGTAGAGTTGGGGAAGTACGTACGCCACCCCACAATTGGTATTAAGGAATACACCCGTCATCCACGCAATTAATACACACTAATAAACCGGTAAAAGATAGTTAGGGAGTAAGGAAATCTAAGTAAACACATTTCTCCCCATATAAGTTTCCCAACCTTTTTATTTTCCGTTATTTTATTTTATTTGCAATTGTAGTTATTTGGGTTAGTTGACTAGCAACTAATTCCGCCTACTCCTTCAAACCCGAGATTTTACTTGCTTTTATAAAAAAATATAAAAATACAAAAAGAATCTTCCCTCACCCTTAGACCTATTAGAGTAGTTTTTCAATCCTAACGACACTATTCCCCTAGAGAACGATCAATCCCCCGGTACTTGCCACTTCACTATACTACATCGGTCAGGTACACTGCCTGGTGGGGATTGCAAGCTTCTCGAGATCCCTCGAGAGGTAAAACCTATTGTAAGGTCGCAAAACCACGCATCAACCGACCATATGACGTCGGCAACATTATACACTTTTGTTGACTTTTCGTTGACTATTTCAAACGGTATCGACAAACTGTCGTCGGCAATATTACACAGGTTTGTTGACCTTTCGTTGACCATTGTAAATGATACCGACAAACAGTCGTCGGCGTCATTTACAATCATATTTGACTTTCGCTGACTTTAATTAGCTAATCTAATTAAAGCGTTAAATATTTATTATTATACCGACGACGACTCGTCGGTACGATATTGTCAAAAAAAAAACGTTTGACCTGAAAATCGTGTAGGTCCCACATTGTCGTCGGCGTTATTCGTCGGTATGGTCGTTGCCGACGCGGCTCTGTCGCCAAGTTAGTGCCGACGACATGACGTCGAGAGGTATGTTGCCGACGTCATGACGTCGGCATGGTTGAAAAAAAGTCGACGCCGGTGGTCTCGATTGTACTAGTGACAACACTCTACCTACACTGTACTGCCACCGTACTTGTCAATCCGGTTAGCTTTCTTCACGAATATATCTTCGCGTTCATGTGTTTAAGCTCGTATTTTTGTTTTTTGTTTTGCCTATTAAGTGTTTGTTTAAATTCCTCTGCGTTTTAATCTCAATTTGAGAGTTTCCTCTGTGTTTATGGAGAGGACGCCATGTGTTTGATGAATTGCTAGGTGTTTTGTGGTGAAGATGTTGAGTATTCAAAGAATATTAGTTTATGTTTTAGTTGATATAGTGGTGCTCGAGAGCCATGTTGTAGATTTAACTGGTTGAATTTTTGGGACGAGTGTTTGTATTGGAGACAAGCTTTATAAGTGTGGATATCAATTAGTTGCGATGCTCCATTTAGTTGGCGTCAATAGTTTTGGAATCGGTTAGCATGCATTGTATATGATCTATATCATAAAGTACTAAAGTATGTCCTAAAATTGAGATTAGACCCCCTTGCATGCATGTCTCTCCCTCGCTAACCTCTTCTTAATGTTGAAATGGAACTGTAAATTAGTGGTACACTAGACTAAAAAGATTGAAATGATAGAATGTAGCGATAAGAATAGTTTAAGAAAGAGTTACTGAAGAGATGGCTAGCACTTCTTACGAGTATGTCATATTCGTTTGATTACAAGCTCAATATCAGTATTTATTATACTAGGATCTCAGAAACTATTGAATGCCGTAATCGAGCTGAGGAGTTGAAGTCAATTGTAAAACACGGAAGACAGTAGATTGACAAGTTAACCAGAAAACATTCATATCAATTAATAAGGTAGTATTGTTCAATTTCTAAATTTCGCTTTATTTTTTGGTTTCTTATCACTTATTGTTAGAAATGAAGTTGGGCGATATTTACGTGAATTGGAAATAGAAAACTAGAATGCATAAAGTGCAAGGACTTATTATGTAATACTCTAATTGTTGTCATGTTTGGCATTTAAATACCCCACAAGTCTTCACTTGTGGGGTGTGGCTGTGATAACCTTATCCATATCAATAAAATCCGGTTTTCACTTTCTCCACCTTCTCTCTGCTCTCTCACTAAAACTAAACATGAATCTCTTCTATTTTGATCAACCTCATCCACCGGAAGGTGATAAAAGTCGATTCTTGGTTATAATAATTGGTATCAAGAGCTAACCGAGGGCGAATCGTGGTGTGTTTGAGGTAAAAATGTGATTTTTTTTGGTGTTTCTTCTCGGTTTTTGTTAACAGCCGAGTTTTTGGGTTATTTTTTTTGTGTTCGATTGGTGTTCATATGTGCCAAACTGTTGCGTTTTTTTTATCTTAAAAAACGTGGCTGTTTTGTGTTTATCTTGGAATCGTACACACAAATAAAGGTTCAAGGATGTGGTTGTTTGTGATCTAACGAGGTAGTTTATGAAGGGTTGCTATTCTTTCAATCGTATCTAGTGTTTCTGTGTTGAATTTTTGGTTGTTCTAAGTTTTTTTTTAGATCGAAAATAATTCACATGGAAAGATTTTGATCTTTGTGATGGGAATAGTACTTGTTTGTGAATTATTGATGTTAGTTGACAAGTTGGTAAGTTGACAGAAAGTTAGCAGTGAAATTGCATGGGCTACTAGCAAAAAGTCAAAAAGTTAGTAGAAAACTGCAGGTTATCGCAATTGAACTTCTTCAGCGTTTTATCTGAGTTCAGAGTTTTATCGCAATTGACTTATCGCAGTTCAGGCACTATCGCAGTTCAGACATTTTATCGCAGTTGCAACTCAGATAAGCTTATCGCATTTGCTACTCAGATAATCTTATCGCATTTGCAACTCAGACAGACTTATCGCAGTTCAGACTTCAGCCTTATCCGAGAACCTTATCGGACAATTTTTACGTGAGATTCATATTCTAGTACAAGTGTGAAAATTTTGGCCCGAAATTCAAATTTTTTGGCCAAAATTCGAATTTTTCGGGGAATTCTTGGCGTAAAAATTTCATAAACTCAAATTTTTCTAGCATTATTAGAATGTCATTTTATGGCATTTTTCACACCAAAATCACAAATAATATTTTTGGCCTACACCTTCAACATCACCACGTATAGCCGAAAAGATGCTGATCAAGAATCACAATCAAATGACAATGGCTAAATCATCAACTGTGACTACAAGGATGATTCATTATTACCTACTTGAAGTTGAAGTGGAATATCACGGGTACGTGTACTTAGTATCTTGAAGATATCGGGGTTTGTTCGATGCATGATTCTTCGAGATCCTTGTTTGAGCATTTATAGAATAGTGATTAAGTCTTGGGTTATCTAGTTTTCATAGGTTAAGGGGAGGATGGACGAAGACCTAGTTACCTATCACTTAAAGGAGATACGTTGTAGTACTCAGTGTCACACAAAGATGTGGATAATTCAAGAGATGTTCTTATACAGTTAAGGGAGGATGGATGGGTATATGAAACGACCTATGCTTTAAGGAGTAACGTTGTAGTGCTCAGTATAGGTTCTTAGTCACACGTTCGTGCAAGTTTAAGTCACAAGTCTGGGTTATTTTACTTCAGTCTCAAGTTCGTCATAGTGGGTTTCTCCATCAACGGTCGCTACAAAAAGCCGTTGTTTTGATACAAAAGGTTTGAGAAGAGATTGATCCTAAGAGAATCGTAGAGAGAATAGTTATCGACATCAACTCATTGGGTATTGATTTGTTTGTTGCTTCTAGTTGATATGTCTATGTACACATATGTAGGATGAGTCTGAAAGATCGTCATCATCCTGGAGGGAGAAATGTATGAAATGTGTACATCGGGGCTGTTTATTGAAGAACTGGAAGCATTCTATGTGAGCTGAAGATGTCGATATGATGCTCCCCAAACAAACCTGTGAAGAAGTTACAAGTTATCAGTGTATAATCCATTTTCCGCTGTGCAAGAGACTGAAGACAATTTGGCAAGATTTCAGAGAAACTTCTTCTACAAGCATCAATGTTATATCAAACGGGTTGTCAATTTGGGAGGGAGCATGTAAAAGAAAATGCCTCACTAATTGGGAGGGAGTAATAACCCAATTAGAGAATTACAGTGATCCTGCAAGTAAAGCAAGCTGAGAAAGATTCGAGAAGATCAAGAGCTGTGAAGTCATCCTCAAAAGAAAGGAAACTGCTCTACTTCAGCATTGTATTTATCGATTTATGTACTTGTTAAGAATCATTGTAACCAATTCACGTATATCTCCAACTGGAGGGAGATTATTAGAAATGAAGTTGGGCGATATTTACGTGAATTGGAAATAGACAACTAGAATGCATAAAGTGCAAGGACTTATTATGTAATACTCTAATAGTTGTCATGTTTGGCATTTAAATACCCCACAAGTCTTCACTTGTTGGGTGTGGCTGTAATAACCTTATCCATATCAATAAAATCTGGTTTTCACTTTCTCCACCTTCTCTCTACTCTCTCACTAAAACTAAACATGAATCTCTTCTATTTTGATCAACCTCATCCACCGGAAGGTGATAAAAGTCGATTCTTGGTTATAATAATTGGTATCAAGAGCTAACCGGGGGCGAATCGTGGTGTGTTTGAGGTAAAAATGTGATTTTTTTTACTTGTTCACACATAATCATTACTTGTATATATATTGTGTAAATATCTTTGTAAATATATACTTTTTCAAAAACAAAAATATAAAACAATATATATATATATATATATATATATATATATATATATATATATATATATAAATTCAAAAAGACATAAAAAATATAAAACATCAAAAAACCAAAAAGATTCTTCTCACGACATGTCTCTCGTCTAATAAATATTCTGTATGTATCTAGAAATGTCATTCAACAATGATACGGGCATGTACAGATGCTTGAGCGAGAGTTCATTTAAATGTTTTCAAAACATGTCGTTTCTCGAAATTTCTTTTAATGGCTTCTAATCATATCGGATTAGGACCCGCGCTTAATTTATGGCTTTCGTGCATTTCAGTACGAAACCCGAGCTTCATTTGATGGCTTTCGTGCATTTCAGTACGAAACCCGAGCTTCATTTGATGGCTTTCGTGCACTTCAGTACGAAACCCGCGCTTAACCCAATGGCTTCGGAACAACTCAGTTTCGGACCCGAGCTTCAAAGAAAGGAAAGTGCTTATTCAAAAAAAATTTCGAGCACTTATCCTAAAAATTTCAATGGCTTGTAAGTATTTCAGCTTACAACCCGAGCTTCAACGTTTTGGCTTATGTACACATAACAGTGCATAACCCGTTTTTCAAAGAAAGGACCCTGTTGTACACTTTATTGCAACAATCCTAAAAGATAAGAAGTTTTCATGCAAAGTTTTTCAATCCAAACTTCTTGATCTTAAGCAAAGTTACTCCCCACTTTCTTCAAAATTTTCAAAAATGTCACAGCCAATGCAAGTTTTGAGGGGGAGTATTTCAAAAACAACTTTGTTCCAAAAAGTTCATGCAAAACCGTTTCTCCCTAATAAGCTTTCTAAAAACAATGATTTTAATCAAACGGTATCAAAAATACCATTGAAATGCTATTTTTGAGGGGGAGAAATGTGATTAAAATGTGATCGTGAGTCGAGCTCTACAAAAAGACTCAGAAAATACCATCGAATTGACGAAGCTTAAATGTCAGTAATCGAAAAGACATGTCCAGGACGGGTAATAATTTCAAGATGGTTACCCATTGATGTAAACGTGTCTCGCAAAGGACTTGTCTGAGTAGAATGTACCAATTCGAGAGATGATCATTGAATATGACCGGGACGGGTAATAATTTCAAGCTAGTCTAACTAGTGATGTAAGCGTGTCTCGCGAAGGTCATGTTCATCAAAAATCGATCATTTCAAAATGTGCGAACTCTACCCAACATGTGCAATTTTATCTTAAAATGCATGAGCACATGTGAAGGGGGAGTGTTTCAAAAATGGAAAACTCTCAATGTGTTAACTAAAAGTGTTTTCTCATAAACACTTTGAGAGATTTTCATAAATGGCTTTATGGCATGCGATCATCAAATCTAGGATAATCATGGAGTAATAAGGTGATTATGGTTAGGTAATGTCTAATGATCCGCCAGAACCGGAGGGATCTACCCAAGGACAATTCCAATAGATTAGAATTAGAAGTCCTTAGGTAAGATTGAAAAAGGAGTAAAAGAGAAAGGAGAAAGAAGGGGTTGAAGAATGAAAAAGAAAAGTTTAATGAAAGGGTGAAAAGAAATAGCCCTCCATGAAAACTTAGGGCAGAAACCGGATCAACACATCTGCTATCGGTTATCACAAAGATGATACTGATATTGAAGACAAGACGTCATGGACCCAGTGACGCGCCGCACAACCCCTCCTAGCCACTCAGATATCTCGTAAAAGATTTTTGTTTAATTTCTCACGGAGATCAATGCATAATCTATTGACCTCTCACTCCGAGATGTGTTGATATTGAAAAGGTGGCACTCTACTCCATGCCTCCGACGACTAAAACCAAAACGCACACAATTGAGTCTAGATACATGAGATTCATCAAAGATCTCTTAGGAACACTTCCAATGAAATACACTTGTGTTTATCAAAAGGATACGAGTTGTATGAGTCTTAATGAGATCTATAAGATCTTGCCTTGTGACATGATGGTTACTCGCTTCAAACGGTCTACCGTCTTGAAGTGATACTTCGGTATACTTCAGAGGCTCTCAACGGCCTTGGTTAAGATTAGAGAAAGTTGTCACACTATGTTGATAACGATCTCAAAATCTAAACCTATAAGCGCTGGACGATTTATTACTAACTGTCTTATGCAGGTACTGACGAAAGTCCATCCACCATCATTATCTACAACGTAGACGCATCTGATCAGAAGAAGTAGATCAAGGCAAGAACATTCAAAGTCAATACTTTGAAGATCACAGAGCATGAAGGAACAATGAATCAAGTCTATTATACATTGACACACAAAGTTCAAGACATCAAATGCAAAAGACCAATCACGGGAGCATCATTCAAATGACCATCCCTTAGGGGGAGATTGTTAGCATTGATTTTATGCTAATTTGGAAGTGATGGTCATTTGTAGTTTTAGAACTTATTGTCATGTATAATATGTATTATGTTAAGTGGGCTAGTAGCATTAGTGTTGTTAGTTTAATTATATGCGTAGTGCATATATTAGCCCACTTTGTTGTCCAAGTCAAAAGCCCATCCAAAGCCTTTTGGATGGCAGCCAACTCATATAAGCCACAACTCTCTCATTTAGCAAGGTGTGCTTTAGAGAGAGTGTGTGTTTCTTTGTATCTTTCTCTCTAATCTAATATACACAACATTCCCAGGTTTATCTTTATCTCTACTGCCACCATATTCTCCTCCCTATCTCATCTCTACTTCTCATATTCTTATCTATCTTATTCTATTCTTGTTCTATCTTGCTACCATTCGTATCAACTAAAGAAGTGGTATGATAAAGTAGGAGTTCAAGTCATTACACTTATTGTTAGAACTAGTATAGAGGAAAAGTTTTAGCTTTACATTTTTCCGGCACGTTATATGCCCCATATTAATTCTAATCATGGTTGTGCAAAAAATACCACAGACGTTGTTAAAGACTGTTCCTATTCAAGTGTCACAAAATCATAGTGACTCAAAACCACCAAAACAGCAGATAGTTGAACCAGTGGCGCCTAACAAACTAGATGCACCTGTCGAAAAGGAAGGCGATAGCATCTGTAAAATGTGGAAAAGAAAGGTGCTTTTTCTGTACTTTTATATATCTTAGTATTTTTTACTGGAGCATAGAGCTGTATTGTGTATCTTCGTTAAGTAACGGTATCGTTTGTTTTCTTTCATAAGTCATCACTTTTTTATCTGTTTCATGTGCTTTCTATTCCAGCCTGCAACTATGGTAAAGGGAGGTGGGTCAAATATGTCAGTCGCCCTCTGTATTCGGGATTTGGTTGTAAACAGTGGTTGTCGGGAATATGGGCGTGCCGTTTGAAAATCAGTTACTTAACTGAGCGAACAAATTTAGTTGCTCGACTGTCCTGATTCTTATTTCTTTTTACCCTGAATAGTTTGAAAATCAGATACATAACCACTTTACCCAAACACTCAGTAATGGATTACTTCAGCTTCAGTTTGAACTAGTCACTTTAATTGACATCCAGTCACCCCCTAGAAACATCTGAGGGAATTAGAAATTGGGAGGTACAGGATGTAGCTATTATTTTTTATTTTATTCTGATAAGGATTTCTTAGCATTGGGATATACATTGCGTAGTTGATCTCTTATTACTCTTTCTATTGTAGGTGGCATTAGATTACATCGGAAAGAGAGGTACCACTGTTGCTGTCACAAAGGAGAAGAGAATTAAGTATGATCTTCTCTCATAGTGTCTTAGGCATAGGGTCCTTTCAGCTAATATCATCTTTTGGCTCACAGTTCTTGTTGTATTACAGGTATGCACTTAATATTCTTCAAAAAGAAATGCTTCCTCATGCGGGAGGTGGGGAGTACTGTGACAAAGAAATCATACTACTTTGGGTAAGTCTTTTTTGCTTAATGTTTTCTGACTTTAGGCATGCCTATGTTGTACGGGTCTGAGTGTTGGCCCATCTCCAAGGCACATGCTAACAGGGTTGAGCTAGCGGAGCTGAGGATGCTAAGATGGACCTATGGTAAAACCTTACTTGACATGATCCCGAATGGAGTTTTCAGAGCAAAACTCGAAGTCGAGAATATTATCTTGAAGATGAGAGAAGGAAGGTTGAGGTGGTTCGGTCATGTCAGGAGGAGGGCTCAATGTGAGAAGAAGGGGCAGACCCAAACGCAGGTGGGAGGATAGACTTAAGCTCGTCATGAAGGAGTTGGTCTTGTCCGAGGACATGACCTCAGATAGGAAGGCGTGGAGAGATAGAATTAAGATCTGCGGGTAGTCTAGGCTAGGTGCTTGTTGGTTTTAGGTTGTTCTCTGGGTGTTAGGCTTTTAGGTGCCCGTTTGTTGCCTTGTCGTATGTACTTTGTTTTTGGTGCCTTGTTTCTGCGCCTTAGTTTTAGTCCCTTAGTTTTAGTCCCCGTGTGTCGCTTTTTCCTTGATCTGTGGTGCTCCCGTAGGTTTGCCTGCTTTTCTTGCCCTGCGTTTGGTGTATATAATAGTGATGCACAATTACAGTTCTGTATCAGAGAAACAAAAGGGTAGGCATTAGATTGCTCCTACATTGGGTGTAAATAATAGTGATGCACAATTACAGTTCTGTATCAAAATTGTATATACATCTAGTCTATGATTATCTTTAAATAATTAATCTCTCCAACAGGTGCATGGGGTAACCGTTGCAAATTCATGAGTTGTTGGGCATCTAAATCTATTGATACAAAAGGAACCTATCATTATAATTTAGATGCTCATAATCAATCTCTCCAAGCCAGTAAATCGTAAATCTATCATTATAATAAATGGTCATACTAAAAGGAACCTAAATTTTTTAACTGAAGCCATTCATCTAAACTTATGAGTTAACTACTCATTACATTCTCTATTAAAAACGATGCACTTAATCCAATTCAATAAATGTCTTACAAACACTGTTTTAGATTTTCTTAATGGTATTGATACAACCCATTTTCTTAATGTGTTACCCTGTATATGTGTATAATTGTATAACTGAGTGGCTTATTATATATTGATCACATGCATCTTTAAAATTAGAACTTTTACAAAAAATAGACCAACCATTCAGGTGCGATGTGGGTGTGGCTCTTCGTCACTATCATTCTTTTATAGACATGAAAAGTACCTTCATATCACGTCTGATTAATTATCCAATAGTCTAATATGAAAACAAATCAAAGAGGTAAACATAACTTTATTGACATTTCATCAAACACTTAGGTCACTCACATCAGTTATTTTTACACAAACTACCCTTAAAAGGGGGGCAAAGTGATTTTTTTTATTTTTTATTTATTTATTTTTTTATTTTATGAACAGTGCCTTAACGCATCGTTAAGGGCTGCGTTACGTGGAAGGCTCACAAAGGATAACGCATCTTAACGTGCGTTAAAAGTGGGAAAATGCCTCCTTAACGTGATCTTAACGTATCTGATGAGAGTGGTAGTTAAGGCTGTGACTGCAATAAATTCTAAATAGACATTATAATTCTATAAACTTAGCCTTTATATATACATATATATATATATATATATATATATATATATATATATATATATATATTTCAGAATATAATATCATTCAAAGATTTCTATTCATCAATCAATGTGAAAGATGTTGCAGTAGGACATTTGACAGTGGAATTATATTAGAGTTATGCTACATCCACAAAAGATATAAAAAAAAAAACATCTACAAAAGTGACGTGGTTATTTGTGATTGGTGGAATCATAAAGAAGAAAGAGAAATTGGAGTAAAAGCCACCAATCACACATAGGCATCTCAATTTTGTGGATGTTTTTTTTGTATATCTTTTGTGCATGTAACAAACCTCATTATATTATGGTCACGATTGTCTGAGAGCTGCTCTTATCGAATGCCAAAAGTCGAAGAAAGATTGACTTAGAATAGGGAAATGTTATGCGGCATAACATGGAGTTGGCTAAACGGGCTAAACTTGTCATTTTAGTATGGGTTAGTCAACCTAAGCACTTTTTCATCGAACCTTCCAACTCTGTTAAAAACAATAGTGTGGCAAATAATAAAGTTTTTGTTAGTAAATTGATACAAGAGGTTTTACTCACTAATAATTTTCACTTCGGACGACCTTCAACCCGTTTGACCCATTTGGCTTTTTCTATTTTTATTTTTACCCATTTGACTCGCTCGTAGAGTCATATGTACTTTGGTAAAAATTATCAATTTCATAGGTTAAAGGATTGAATACCGCCACAGATATTTCTAGCTCGACTTTCGATCTCTCTGTTGTACGTATTCACATCCACTACAGTAAATCCAGCGCTTACAAACAACTGTGACAAAAAATCATCCGAGAAATACTAAACTTTTGAATTTCTGATTTTTCGGCAATCTTCAGTAGGTAAAAAAACAGTCGAAATGGTTAGTGTCTACAGGGATTGATGGTTTTTACAGGCAAAATAAGATGATTACCATAAAGATAAATTACACCATAGTCGGTTACCGTTTATCCAACTTGTGTGTTCAGATACATAAGTTCATCGGAAGAAACCTTTAATACATGTCCTAAGTTCAGGTGAAACTGAAGATAATGTAAAAACCTGCACCATTTTATTCGCACTTCATCTACAATTTCTGTATGTTCACAGCCCCTAATCAGAACCATTAAGTTGTGCTGTCAATGCTTACCAATGTAACAATGTCGACATGTAGCTCTTTGCATTTGAGACCCATTGGAACAGGAGTTTTGATCTCTTCTCTTGATGATGCCCTGAACAAGAGCCTCTAATTTCATCTGTATGGGCTACAGGAGAGCTTAGGCAGGGTGTTTGTTCAGTGGAAATGTAGTCAAGGAAGGATATTTCTCCATGGTTGCCTAGATGATAGCATTTTGTTGCTATGTCTAGAAGAATGGTGAATTGAGAATCAGCTTATTCGTGAATTGTATCTGTTGTATTTCTCTTTTGGAAAGTTGTATAAGCCATCTGAGTTTGTTCATGATGAGCTATTTGAATTCCTTGTAAATTGTTGATTCGGCTAATTAATAAATTCACCATTTCAGGAAAAAAAAAATGTAACAATGTCGACAGAAGTAGGCATAATATGGTCACAAAGATTATCTTCAGCAATATTGCAAACAAAGACATTCATTTAATCTTCACTGAAATTTGCGTGTGACTGCATGCATACAAAATTCAAAATCAGTAATAGATTCCAATGACTTGCATAGTGATTTTGACCCACATACTTATAAATGGGCCGATGTGCTCGTATAGTCTCAAACGGGCCAAACAGGCTGGAAGTCGCATAAACTCAATTCTTAATTCATAGAAACCACCTAAATTGCTTTTAGGGGGTGTTTGGGATTGTCTATTGAAAGTGCTTATGTGCTTATAATGCACTAAAATAAGCAGTTATAGACAAGGGCCTGGCCCAGAGTCGAGCATCGTGGCTGGAGGAACAACAGCAGCCAGGTAGACCTACGAGAAGCTGGATCCACCTGCAGATCATCAAATTTGAGACCTGTTTCAAACTTTAAACAAACATCTTCAACATATGTTCTCACAACAGTGCTACCTGCACACACAAAACGAACAATCAAAAACTTAAAGTCAATACACAAACACAAGTCGACAGAAACAAATGCGAAGAAGAATACCTTCAGCATATGACTTGTCCTTACGCGAGTGTCTATCACTCCTTTTCAACCATCCGGCCTTGCGAGAACGTTCATCACCTCCTCTATGGCTAACATCATCATCATCTGAAAGAATAATAATAGGATAGATGACTTTTAAAGGGGTATAGTAAACTTCCATGTTAGAAGAGCTATAATCATCATCATCCCTAGCAGGGCAGAGGTCTTACCAGCTTCAGAATTACCACCAGAGGTATCAACATCAAATTTCCTCTTCCTAGCAATTAAAGGGATCATATCCTCATCTTTTTCGTCCTCCTACTCATCATGAGCCATGGATGACTTCTCACCTAATACCCTCTTAGAAATAACAATGTTAGACCTCAAGGGCATGGTCTTCAAACGACCACCATCAATAGTTCCAGCCTGATTCTTAGTCTGGGCCACAGGATGAACGCCAGCCTGAGTAACAACCTGGTTCACAGGCTGAGCGTTAACACCCGAAACACCGTCATTCGGGTGCATCATATATTCATCAACGCCAATCGCTGTAAACTAACGAGGGGTTAGTACTTCATAAAATAACATATTTCGTAAAGATACATAAAAAACTTGTATCAACACCATCCCAGTATGGTACTGACAACATGCTCACTTCCCTATGAGTACTTATATGAGCCTGAAACAAGGCTCCCTCTTGAAAGAACCTATGACAAACAACTTTATTGCTAAGAACAATGATGTAACCTCCTTAGCTCTCCAACTGGGAAGGACAGAGGCTCCTACAAAATCCCCATTTAACTTGGCTACTTAAGCCAATCAACTAGACAGATACATTATGGCCCACAACTGTGATGCAAATCCAATTGTTGTGACACATATAAAAAACCATCTAGGGAAGTCTACATTCTTGACCCTATCTTAATATTCTTTTTTTCTATATTCCATCAAAAGGTGGAACAACTAAAATAGAAAAAGGAATGAAACACAAAAACACTTACTTGGAGATACAGAACGTTTCTTTTTGCACCCTGGTGCAATAAGGAAAAACAAATACCACAAAAATCGAGCAAACAATCGATAGAGGGGCTCAAAAGAAATCTCAGGTCACAAAGTTGACACCTCTCATACATATCTCATACAAATGGCCTACTAAACTTTGCACCAAGTGAAACAATGAAATTAAGCACAAGGTTGACACCTCTCATACATATCTCGTAAGTGTCATCTCGTATTTAAAATGAAATAACACTTACCTAATCATCACATCCAATGTTGATCATTAAGAAACATGCCTCCATCATCATCTTCATCATGAACATGTAATAACCTGTATATGTGTATAATTGTATAAATGAGTGGCTTATTATATAGTGATCACATGTAGCTTTAAAATTAGAACTTTTACAAAAAAATAGACCAACCATTCAGGTGCGATGTGGCTCTTCGTCACTACAGTATTATTCTTTTATAAACATGAAAAGTACCTTCATATCATGCCTAATATGAAAAGAAATAAATGAGGTAAACATAACTTTATTGACATTCCATCAAACCCTTAGTGTGCATAACTTTAATTAACAATTAACAATTTGATACATTGGTAGTTAAGGCTGCTTGTACAATTATTATGCCACAACAAGCAAAATGAAGAGGCCATTTATATAAGCCACAGCCTGCATTCTCTCTTTTCGCTTGTGCTATGAAAGATGAGGCTACTTTGCTCTAACCAATGATTTACCATGTTGAGTTTTTTTTAGCAATATGTATGAAGAGACAACAATAAATAATGTAGTTCATTTAGTTTTGAATCACAACTTCGAACTCATATGAGGTTACACATTGTCCTCTGATTCTTACATGCAACAAGAACTATTTAGGAAACACTAATGAAACCTGTGACTGCAATAAATTCTAAATACACATTGTAATTCTATACACTTAGCCTTTATATCTATGTTTCATAATATAATAACATTCAAATATATCTATTCATCCATCACTTACCTGACGGGAATCAGATGGATCAAGTCACGTGCCACATAATTCAATGTGAAAGATGTTGCAGTAGGACATTCGACCCACAAGCCAGAATTGGCGATTTGTGGTTTTTGACAGTGGATTTTTATATTATGGTCACGATCGTATGAAAAATGCTCGTATCCAATGCCTAAAATAGAAGAAAGATTGACTCAGAATAGGGAAATGTCATGCGGCATACCATAGAGTTGGCTAAACTGGCCAAACGTGTCATTTTTGAATGGGTTAGTCAACCTGAGCACTTTTTCACCCAACCTTCCAACTCTGTTAAAAACAATAGTGTGGCAAATACAGTAATAAAATTTTTTTAGTAAAATGATACACGAGGTTTTACGCACTAATAAACTTCACTTTGGACGACCTTCAACCCGTTTGACCCATTTGACTTTTTCAATTTTTATTTTTACCCTTTTGACTTTTTCTATTTCTATTTTTACCCATTTGACTCGCTCATAGAGTCATATGTACTTTGCTAAAAATTATCAATTTCATAGGTTGAAGGATTGAATTATACCGCCGCATGGTAACATTTCTAGCTCGATTTTTGATAACTCTGTTGTACATATTCACATCCACTACAGTAAATCCAGCGTTTACAAACAACTCTGACAACAAATCTTCTTGGAAATAGAATGAACACTGCAGAAATTTTTTGATAATAACATAAACATAACATGAAACATGTAAGCGTATACAATGAAGATCAAAAGTCTGCAGAATCATTACACTGCCATCTCCACAGAAATAGAAGTTCTCACTGATAACCTGATTCTTGCTAATTAGCATTGCCTACAAAATGGCCACAAAATTATGGTAAAATCTTTTGGTTTATTACCACAATTTACATTATAATAATGTTACCATAAGAAGTTTGGAGACTCACTTGAGCATAGTCCCCAATAGCTTAATAGCGTAAGAGAACGTAACCATTAGGCTGCAAATTCTGTATGGTATGCAAACATAAGAAACGTGAAGAAAGAAAGATCCAAAATTGAATTTCAAAGAAGGGAAAATTGTACAAGGAAACTAACTTTGGTCAAACCTTTATATTCGGTAACCAACTTTGCTTTAACGCATAATTCTCAAACGGGCCAAACAGGCTGGAAGTCGCGTAAACTCAATTCTTAATTCATAGAAACCACCTAAATTGCTTTTAGGGGGTGTTTGGGATTGTTTATTGAAAGTGCTTATCTGCTTTTAAAGCAAGTGTGTTTTAAATGCTTATTTACACTAAAATAAGCAGGTACATACTTTCATCAAAACTGCTGATGTTCTTAAAAGATAAGACAAGCACTTGAGTAAACAGTCCAAACACCTTCGAATCCAAAAACTAAAATTATAGGTACAGCAATATATGTTTTTCAAACATTGACAAAAAGTGATCAACCCCATTACAGTTTAACAAAAACCTCAATTTTTTAAAAATCGGAAGCAGTTCAAAAGTAGCATCCACCCATTGTTCAGCGATTTACCTTAACAAATCTTCTGCCAAATGAATGATAGAACTACAGAAACGATATCTCGATTCACACAGAAGAAAAAATTACTGATTGTTGAGCATTAACATGAACTCATGAACGAAACAATATCTAAATATAACTGGGTTCTGGCTGACGATGACCAAATATAATGGGTTATGACTCTTCAATCCACAATACAGACTGAAAAAGAATCAACAAATAATTTTATTTTTCACCACGACAATAATAGATAACACAAAATCTTTTCTTTACAATGCATGAACAAAATCATTCATCTTTATGCTTAGTGATTATGGTGTGACTAAGTTTTTGAAATGAATTTCCTGAAGGTACATATGTTGAAAACAAGCTGGTCTTACACATAAGAAACCATTGATAGATGGAAATGATGCAAAACAATATAAATTTAACAGCATTTCACAATATCTATGGGCGACCCGCACGGTTACAATTGATTCAGTAGAAGTAGTCAAACTTTTCCCTAACAAAAAAACCACCACAATATGTAGCACTTATCAGGTCCACGATAAGAGGAAATTGAAGGGTCACAAAAGACGTAATTGGAAGGCATGTCAATGCACCTATTGGAATAAGCATCGGCGAGTTACCTTGTCCAAACACAAGGAACAATGTTGCTCCAAAAGCTATAACCATTGCTGTCGTCGAGAGGAACAACATAGTGAGGCCAATAATTAGCTTCGTTGGTAACTTGAGCAGAAAGTCTTGTTCCGCAAAACGTGCGGTTAGGATCGATAAAAACATTAACAACGACGTAACAACTGTGAATAATGATATCGCATTTGATATAGCAAATACTGTGAACGCAATCTTGTTAGTAAAAATTGGTATCCCTGAGTCCTGATTATTTCCACCGGGCACAGTTATAGCAGCTGCAAATACAATGGTGATAATGAGTGCAGCTGTAATCGTGTATGATTCGGCAGTTTTCTTTATCCAGATCTCTCCTTCGATCACCAAGTCTTTATGCTCTCTTGTAAATACCTCTTGAGGTGTTTCATCATCTAAGTTCTTTTGCATCCGGTTAAGAGGACATACAAATCGTTCAACTTCCTAATAAATATTAGGATATATTAACCTTGGAAGATATATAATAATACGTCTTAAGAACTTTATGTAGCTTAATGAAATTCAAACTTCGAGTCATTGGTTAAAGTACTCACCTTGAACCATTGTAGTTCACGTTGGATTCGCAAAGTTGCCCCCCTTATCAGATTCAATTTGTTAGTAGGTGCTAATCTTGCAGCCAAATGCAAAAGATTATTCCCAGAAGAATCTTTGATTGTTTTATAAATATTCTTGTGTTCGCTCATTTCATATAGTAGGTTGTAAATCTTCTCTGAACGATTGATCACCGAATATTGAATAAAATTGTGACCATCTTCATTGGTACTCCAAATTGCATCTGGAAACTCTCTCATAATACATCTAATAAAAGTGGATGTATTTCTTCTAGTGTCTTCAAAAGTGGAAGTGGTGTAATACTTGTGGTAGGTGCTCGAGTTACCTTTATGATGTATCTTGTAACATACAGCAGATAAGAGATTTGTTGCATCTTTATGAATCTGAAATGTATCTTCAATGAAAGGACGTACTGCAACATAAAGACAAATTAGAATCTCAAACAAACAAGTAACTTTCTTTCTCTTAGATTTTTTGTCATATAATATTGTAACTTTTGATTTTTCTTACCAAACACCTTAAGGAATCCGTGGAACATAACTGCGACAACATGTAAATAGGCTGCAAGATGAGATGATTGTTAGAGTTGTGGAGTTCTGATGTTACGGTCCAACCAGTGAGTTACTATAACAGTAATTAGTGTCTCCCATGAACTATTTACTCTCACCATTTCAAGGGGTTGAATTGTAATAAGAATTTTGTTTTACGTGAGAATCATGTATGAATGGTTTAAAAGTTCATCTTTCCCATTGTCTTCTATATAGGTGTTTGATTTAAATAATCATATTATAACATATTAATGAAAAAAAAAATCCATGCAGCTATTCTTTGATAAAATGTGATTTATTTGGAAGAATTATTTTTTCACAATTAAGTCATAAATTGTTATAATTCAATTGTACCGTAATTAGTGTACTCGTACAATCATTAAATGGCTTATGTCCCACCACCGAGGCATTGGTCCGGTGGGTGGTGCTTTCATTCTTGAGTCAATAGACTCGGGTTAGAATCCCATCCCTGGCACTTTGCTTCCAGATAGGTACCCACCTCCGTAAAACCTATGGCCTCACTGTAGAGACTTTGTGGATAAGAGCTCAAGAGTCCGAGAGTCTTGGCTCACTCCAGTTGGTGCCCCACTAGGCCAGAAGAGTTGCCCGGAACTATTCCTTTTGTTAAAAAAAACTTTCCCAGCCTCTCTTTGGCATGCACTTTTTAAAGATTCTCAAAAAAATATTTCTTTCCAAATATTCTTTTAACTTCAAACTTTTAAAGAAAATGAAAACTCGCCTTCTTTTATTTCGGGAATTTTAAATAAGAAGTTGAAAAAGTTATCAAATTCTTCTTCTCTTTTAATCTTTTATCATATTTAATGTTTATCATCTCATGACGTACCTATTAAAAGTATCATAAAAAGAATAATTAATATATTTTTAGGTTGGCGACAACGTGACGAATCCCAAAAATTTCCAAGTCTTTCAAGAGTAGGCCTGTAGGGAGCAGCCATCCTACGTTTCTCTTGCTTCCAATCTGAAACGTAGATAACAAAATTGGCGTACATGAACTTTAATTAATTGAAATATTAAAGAAACAAGCTCATTACCTCTTTCCCAAAAATTGAGTTCAGGTGGAAAGTTTTGAGCTAAAGCCGTCAATACAGCATCACTATCGGAAAGTATGGCATCGAGGTAATCATCGATTATCATTTTTGCTAAGCCTACAAATTTCAGATAATTAGGGGTATATAAAATGACAAGCTCATCACCACTTTTGAAGCAATGAATGATACTTACTCAAATCTTGACAAGAGATAGCAAGAACGACAAGATCCTCGCCGCTTTGACCCGAAAAGTAAGAACCATACCCTTTTTCTTTCATGTGTTCAAACAGACACTCAGATGTCTTGATATGCATATTGGAAACAGATAAGGCAAGTGGGATGTGACCCTCCTTGTCCTTGGCTAATAACAATTCTGGGTTTCTTTGCACCAATATGTCGACAACTTCAGTGTTGCCACCAATAGCAGCAACATGAAGAAGAGTACTTCCATCTGAATTTACCACATTGAGTAGTGTTATCTCTGTCGGAGTCATTTCCAACAAATTCTTTAATAATTTTTTATTCCTTTTAGAAGAACCCACTGCTACATGGAGTACTGTGTTTCCATTATTCGTGAGTTTGTCCCAGGGTCTGAGACCAACTTTTAATTGGTCTATTACCATATCTATGTCGTCTTCTCCTGTATTATCTATAATCGAATCATAAAGCCTTCTCTTATCCTTTTCTTTCTCGGTGTTTTCTTCTGTTGGCTCGTCTTTTGATTTTGCATCTTCAGATACTGTTATCACTTCTATTTCTGATTCTGCTTGTCTTGTCGTTAATTTTGTTTCTACATGATCAAAATTTTTAATTTGGTTATCAAGGTTAAGAAAAACTAAACGTAGAAGATATGCGTTCTAATTTAAATCACCGGGATTTCAAACAGCAAACTAAAGCAAAGACGTACTTATATATAGCTTCAGATTTAACGCTCAATTGCTAAGGGCATCTCAAGAGTATGTACTTGAATTTACACTAAGTTGGTTCCCCTAAAATATAACTCATCACTTAAACTAAATTGGAATCATTAGAAAACTAAAAAGCCCACCTTATTAAAATTGATATATTAAACTAATATAAATAAGTTACTTTTAAGAGTTTACTGCAAGGGGTGTAAAAATGCACATACGAGATATATATGCGGCCAAGCGGTGTAAAGTGACAATTATGATGAGAGTGTAAAAATAAAAAGCACATCTCTAAAAACGGTCAGAATGAAATTAAAAGAAACTTGGTTTGTAGAAAGATTTTTGCATAAAAAAAATAAATACTAAATAAACTAACGATGTTTCAGTATTTGCTTCAAAGTTTCATGAAAAATTTTGCGCTCGAATTACAAAAAACAAAAAATTTGAAAATTATTTGCTCAATAAAAATCATTATTCCTCAAAGCCAAACAAATAAAACTTTGATTAGGAAGGGAAATATTGAACCTGCGACAACCCAAGGATCATAATTGCGTTGCAGTTCATCCCATAAATCTTTTGCACTGAAATCTGTTTTCTTGTCTTTGGTTCTGAGATGATTCACAACCTTCTTGGCTACCTCGTCACAAAGTGTACCAAGAATCCAACATTTGACAAGTGAATTTGATGCATCCCATGCCTCCATGTCTCCCTCTTTCTCCTTCCCATTCCCCGCAGGACTTGGGAACTGACCGTCGATGAAACCATACATATGATGACTCTTTAAGAGACATAAAATTTGTGTTTCCCACATATTATACGTATCCTTACCACTCAGCTTCATGGTAACGAAATTTGGGGCAAGAAAATGTGAAGGGTATGGATATGGTTTACCAACATCCACTATGAAGCTTGGATTCGAAGTTGAAGCTGCATTCGTCATCTTGCTCTTGATTAAAAAGTTGTATAGTTTTTTACTTTCTTTGTGTCAATCCTCCTTCCATCTTCTTACATATTTAAACTAAAAGATGAAGTAACTTAATGTTGACAAAAGCCACGTTAGGATTCCTTCCTTCATGAAGCATGATTGGGATTCCTTTCTTGGTTGTGTTCAAACCCGTCAAGGCATGCAAATTTTAGATACACTACGGTGGGCTCGTATAATCTATATGGTGTTTGATGGCAGATTCATAATAATAACAATTTTAGTTATGGTTCTTCCCTTTCCATCATATTGGTCACTTTTTATAGGTTCGAAGCTCCTATGACCCACCGGTCAAATTTTGGAACATTGGTCTTTTGTAGAGTTAGAATTGGTAATTTTGTGTATGTATATTTTGGAAGGGATAACTTTGTAGTTGTATTGGTTTTATCATTTCGCTCTTCTCATATATTTAATAATCTATTTCTTATAGATTTAGTATATTAGGGATTCGAGTGGTATAAAAATCTTATAAATTTTGGTCTCTTCGATTGTGGTTGTTTTATATATACTTTGTATTTGTTTCATTTTTATTGATTATAATAATTTGATGTATTT
Source organism: Artemisia tridentata subsp. tridentata (assembly GCA_021014915.2). Classification (NCBI taxonomy): domain Eukaryota; kingdom Viridiplantae; phylum Streptophyta; class Magnoliopsida; order Asterales; family Asteraceae; genus Artemisia; species Artemisia tridentata. Next base: position 44,072,099 of record CP139506.1, on the reverse strand, counting down.
TAGGAAGAAGAAGAAAGAAAAAAAAGAAGCATGATTGGTCAATAAAAGTTAAAATTGAATACCAGATTGATCAAAATTGGTGGTGTTGCATTGATGAAAAAAAATAAAAATAAAAAGATTGCTAGATGGGGAGAGCCGGAGAGATATATATGTTAATTCCTTTGTTTATACATTTCTTAAATTCATATTTGCTTCCAACATCATTAGATTCCATATACCATTCTTGTAATGTTGGATTTGGTATCTCTCTAAACAGTGAAAGCAATGTTAATGTCACAATTTCATTGGAATATGGTTCTTTTCATTCACAAAATGTTCCAACATCATTAGATTCCATATACCATTCTTGTAATGTTGGATTTGGTATCTCTCTATACTTGTCCAACAATGAAAGCAATGTTTATGTCACAATTTCATTGGAATATGGTTCTTTTCATTCACAAAATGCCACAGCCACCATATGATAAAACCCATTCAACATTAAACAAAAGATATAGTACAACATATCTTAAACAATTTAAACATTAATAAAATGAGAAATATAGTAAGAATTAAGATGCCCATATTTATAAAAGGTACCTTGCTAGGTATGTATATTTGGAGGTGGTCATAGAAGAGCCGGAAACAATCCTAAGATTAACCCGTTGTGGCCGCATACATCCGAGTGAAAAAGTACATGCTTTTATATGCGAATAAACAAACACATGTCACAAACTAATGACTCTTTTTTACACGCTTTCAAGTGTCAACCTATTTCTTTTGATGATTTTACAATTCTTACCCTACCCTGTATTCTGAATGTACATACAAATATATTATAAAAGAATACAGACATTGAATCTGCAACTTACCATACACAAATTCAATATAAAAGATACTTAAATCTGCAGCTAATCATTCACAAACTAATATACTTAAATCTAACATACAAAACATTATTCTTCACACTTAATCTTCCACTATTCTTGAACAATTGGACCAGACTATCTTCTTGTAACTTTTGTCTTCAACAAGCTTATCTTTTGTCTTCAACAAGCTCCTAAACAACGAGAAAGAAAAGCAAAAATTATTTTGCATCTAAAAAAATATCAAGCAAAGTATCCCACAAATCAAATTATACATCCTTAAACATCACAGTCAAGACAACTAACTGAATAGCACAACAAAATGACACTAGCCTTTCTTGCAACAGTTACCATATTAAATCACAAGCTCGTAGTAGCTATGGTATTATCTAAGAGAAATTGCATGAGCTGTTTTTTGCAAGGCAGGGGAAAACAAATGAACAAGTATCACTAGATTATTATTATCGCTGTTCCAAAGACCCGATGGTATTTATTTATAACCTGTTTGCTAGTAATTGTGCAATCACAGCTACATCTGAATAAATCAACCTAGGAGGGTATGCAAGCCTCACTGTCACAGATCATGCATTTTTTATGAGAACCCAACAGTACAAAGTCACCTTTGGCTAGTAAATAAATATGAAATATATGTAATCCCAATATACATTTTCAGTTATGCAGTACAGACTTTACAATGTCACATGAATTCTTGAATCAAACAGATTGCCAAGCCACATATTAAACACGATAATCACAATTAATTAAAACATACAAATCCATGTTTCTAATACATATAGTTCACATCATTGTGACAGACTTGATCTGTGTATCAGAACCTTATCATGGGTATATGTCCATCTTATTCTTATCCTATATGTAATCCTAAGATCAGCCAACACATACATTCAAACAAAACACATGCAACATGACATCAAATTATATAATATCAACCATGCACACATTTGTCATTAATCTAGCTTGTTGCAGACTGTTGGCATATACACAAAAAAAAAATGCAGCAGACAGAAAACAAGCCAATATTAGGCGTTTCTACAAAACATAAGCAATCGAAATAATTTGGAGTGCATTATTAATTATAAAGAATGAAAGCTTCTTTTATACTTTTACAGGGTGTTTGGGAGCTTATTCTCAACTTAATACAGCTAAGGGGGGATTTGGAATTGTTTAAGCTTTCCCTTACGAACATAACATATCAGCAGACAACCAGCTTGATAGCAAGCTTTTATTCCTCCTCTAAACATACACAGTACAGGTTGTTTGGATAAGCCTAGCTTCTGCGCGCATTGGATTTAGTAGATAAGGTGGGTGTTTGGGTTTACTCATTACTTAAGACTGCTTAATTAACAAGTTTAGTAGCTTGGCATTTATTTATCCTACATTTACCTTAAACATTGCAATTCAAAATAAACCTTTTCAAAAAAATTACTATAGCCTTCAGAATTTCACACAGCAACATATTATGCAGTTAAAACTTATAGTTAACGAAATGATGTTAACACCCTTTCAGGTATTTAATGATGTTAAAGGGTGTTTGGGTAAGCAACTTAAAAACATGCAGTACATGAAATGGCATTTGAATTCATTTAGGAATAGAACAATTTTGGGAAAAGCACTTTGAGATAAGCTATATGTAGCATGCTACTAACACTATTCTTACATTTAAGGCGTGCAATGCTGCAAGTGCAGAAGGCTGATCCACAAGAAACGATTACCTTTTAATAAAGGTTCCAACTTAAAAATAAAAAGTGTACAAAACATTACATTATAAACACATTTTTTACTTCTTTAAGCCCTTTATTGGCAAATTCACAGATTATGCATGCACATACGAGTACATATCATTTTACGTAATAACTATAAGAGTAAACTATAAAGACACAAATGCACATACAGTAAACCATAAAAATAACGAAATGAATAATACCTGAAAACTTTAAGCGGAACTCGAAGGTACTTAAGAGCTTGTCACCTTGTTATATATCTAACCGCATTACCTTCCTTCTTCTTCCCCTACAAAAACGATCAAATCAAATCAAATTAACAGCTTTGACAACTTCATAAAAACTCCATAAACCCATATACTTCAATCTCATCCTTACACAGTATTATTAAAAAAAAAAAAAAAAAAAAAAAAAAAAAAAAAAAGCCCATCATTTTAACAACATATACTTCGACTAGTCATAAAAAAATCAGGTTGGCAACAAATATATCAAACTACAATAAAAAAGCATCAAATATACAGCATATTAACCAATAAAACAAAAACAATTACACAGACCTATAAAACACAAGAAAAAAAATGAAAATGAACTCACAATTCCAATAGGTGAATAGGTAGTGAGCGTTATTGAGCGTCTTGGAGTTCAGTGTCCATCTCTAAAAGTTTTGCTTGTAATCGGAGCAGTAATCCAACTTTTATCCATCGCTTATACTTACCAAGTTTCCGATACAATGCCTAAAATCATTGAATACAAACATATATAATATATGAAAAAAAAAAATACTAGTAGATTCTAGTATGGCATAAAAAAAGCTGCATGCTTATAGTATTTTCAAAATCCATGTAATCACGAATCATAACTACTCGCCACATGATCCTTGCACGGTCAAGTACACTTAGGCCCATTAACAACCATAGAAAGCTCAAATCCGTTAATTCGATTCAGCTGTTTAGATTTCATAGTTTCATAAACCGTTCGGTAAAAAGTTCGTTTATGTTCGTTGATTTATTAAATGAACGAACATGAACAATATTTTACGTTCGTTTAGTTAAATGAACGAACATGAACAATAGTCTCGTCCGTTCATTTATGTTCTTGAACATCCGATTATGCGTACATTTATGTTCATTTATTTATTTATGTTCGTATATCTTATCTTTTAATTGTATAATTTTAAAATTTGTTTGTTTAAACAAAACAACACTTGTAAAACAATATATTATCCATAATTTAATAAAGTTTATATTTGTTTGTCTATGTTCATTCATGTTCGATCGTTTATGTTCGTTTAGCGTTCGTTTAGTATCTTAATGAACGAACATAAACGAACATGAACAACTCATTTTCTTAATAAAAGAACGTGAACAAGAAAATCCGTCCGTTTAAGCGTTCGTGTCCGTTTATTTGTCCGGTTAAAATTAAACGAACGAACATGAACAAAGCTCCGTTCGTGTTCATCCGGTTCGTTTACAACCCTAAGGATAAGTCTGTTTTGCCTACTGTGAATGTGAATTGTAATAGTGATAGTAATATTGTTGAGAAAGTGAATAATAATTCTAGTTACGAGGATAATGATGTTAATAAGAATGTTAATGTTGATAGTCCTGTTGTTGATAATACTGAGGTGAATAAGAGTGGGGACGTTATGGTGACTAATACTGATAAGGTAGAAAGTAGGGAAGAACCTAAAAGGAGTTATGGCAGTGCTACCAAACAATCAGACATGTATGATGACAATAAATTGGAGTTTATACCAACTGTTTTGGACAATTTAGGGAATGAAGTTGTTGTGTTTGATGAGGAGCTTGTTAAGATAGGAAGTAAGAAATGGAACTTGACCTTATGTGGACAATTTGTGGGACATAATATGTCTGTAGCTGCACTTAACTATCACTTAAGAAGAATGTGGGCTAAGTATGGCTTTAAGGAGATAGTGGATAATGGGAATGGGAAATGGATGTTTAAGTTCAATAAAGAGGAAGGTATGTTAAGTGTGGCTGAAAAAAGTCCATGGATGGTTAATGGTAAGCCTTTAATGGTGTATAAGTGGGATCCCTGGATTAGAGAAAATTGAACCAACTAAGCTACCTGTATGGGTTAGGATGTCTGCTGTTCCTTTGGAAGCTTGGAGTGTCAAAGGTATTAGTGCTTTAGCTAGTAGTCTAGGCAAACCAATGATTATGGATAGTATGACAGCCTATGTTTGTAAGAATGGTGTAGGAAGAACTGAGTATGCTAGGGTCCTTGTGGAATTTGATGCTGAAAAAGGATTTAAGAATCAGGTTGATATGCAGTATAGAGATGGTGACAATAGTGTGAAAGGTACTAAAAGTGTTAAGGTTGAATATGATTGGAAACCACTTGTGTGTACTCACTGTAAAGTGTTTGGTCATGACTTTGAATGTTGTAAGAAAGAGTTAGGACTGAGACAGAGCTAGCTAGGGAAAATGACATAAGTAAGAAAGATGGGGGCAGTGGGGTGATGATGTACCCTCTGAACGGGTTGAAGGACTCCCCTTCGAACCTGTACGAAGCCTTCTCTTCGAAGGCCCAGGTCAATCTTCACCCAAAGCACTCATAGTGTCTAACCTCTGTCGAGGTTCAGAACCTGGCCTCTGTCACGGTTCGGAGCCTGGCCTCTGTTACTGTTTGGAGCCTGGTCTCCGTCAATGTTCGGAGCCTGGCCTCCGTCAACGTTCGGAGCCTGGCCTCCGTCACCGTTTGGAGCCTGGCCTCCGTCACCGTTCGGAGCCCGGCCTCCATCACCGTTCGGATTCCGGCCTCCGTCAAAGTTCGGGGCCTGGCCTCTGTCAACGTTCGGAGCCTAAAGGTCAAACATAACTTGTAACACATAACTAGTCAAAGAAGAGCTGGTCAATAGCCATGATTCCAGCCATGATCTCGGTAACTGCCATGACCTCCGTAACTGCCTCAGTCAACGTTCGGAGCCTGGCCTCCATCACCGTTTGGAGCCTTAATCCCTTTGGGCTAACTCCTGCGAAGGAACCATAACGAAGAACCATCTTGACCTGGTTACACCCACGTCTCCTCTTCCTTTAGGCTTTCCCGCCAAAATAGAGATCGTGGGCTACAAAGCCCTAGCGGTTACCACAAATCACGGGACGCCCCCATGATCTCCGAATCAAGTGAAACCGCCCTCTAAGGCTAATTTCTCCCCTATAAATAGCTTAGATGGGCCATAACCATGGTATGTTATCTCAAAGTTAACTTCACTCTCTTCATTTACAACCTACTTAAACAATTACACATACTTACTCGCACGCCGGAGGTGGTTCGCAGGGTCCAACCCCTGCAATCACTTAACGTAGTCTCTTGGTATTTCTTATTTTCAAGTTAAGAACAAGCTTGGCGCAACCTCAACACCCCATATATCCTTTGATCACCATCGAAGGCCTGGTAGTGCAATTTATTGTACAATCAGTGGCGCCATCCGTGGGACCGCTACAATTGGTCTCGTTATTTCCAAGCTTATAAACCAACAATACTTTCACTATATATCCGGCATGGACCAAGGAAGAGAGGATACTCCCCCACCGGGTTTCTCTACCTTAGCACCAATACCAACTAACGAATCTAACAACCTTCCCCCAATAACCGATTCCACATTCACAACTCGTTCTCACCCAGGGATAACACCATCACCGTTCGGAGCCTGGCCTCCGTCACCGTTCGGAGCCCGGCCTCCGTCACCGTTCGGATTACGGCCTCCATCAACGTTCGGGGCCTGGCCTCCATCAACGTTTGGAGCCTGGCCTCCGTCAACGTTCGGAGCCTAAAGGTCAAACATAACTGGTAAAACAGAACTGGTCAAAGAAGATCTGGTCAATAACCATGATTCCGGCGTGCGAGTAACCATGATCTCTGTAACTGCCATGACCTCCGTAACTGCCTCAGTCAACGTTCGGAGCCTGGCCTCCATCACCGTTTGGAGCCTTAATCCATTTGGGGTAACTCCTGCGAAGGAACCATAACGAAGAACCATCTTGACCTGGTCACACCCACGTCTCCTCTTCCTTTAGGCTTTCCCGCCAAAATAGAGATCGTGGGCTACAAAGCCCTAGCGGTTACCACAAATCACGGGACGCCCCCATGATCTCCGAATCAAGTGAAACCGCCCTCTAAGGCCTATTTCTCCCCTATAAATAGCTTAGACGGGCCATAACCATGGTATGTTATCTCAAAGTTAACTTCACTCTCTTCAATTACAACCTACTTAAACAATTACACATACTTACTCGCACGCCGGAAGTGGTTGGCAGGGTCCAACCCCTGCAATCACTTAACGTAGTGTCTTGGTATTTCTTATTTTCAGGTTAAGAACAAGCTTGGCGCAACCTCAACACCCCATATATCCTTTGATCACCATCGAAGGCCTGGTAGTGCAATTTATTGTACAATCAGTGGCGCCATCCATGGGACCGCTACAATTGGTCTCGTTATTTCCAAGCTTATAACCAACCAACTACTTTCACTATATATCCGGCATGGACCAAGGAAGAGAGGATACTCCCCCACCGGGTTTCTCTACCTTAGCACCAATACCAACTAACGAATCTAACAACCTTCCCCCAATAACCGATTCCACATTCACAACTCGTTCTCACCCAGGGATAACACCGTCACCGTTTAGAGCCTGGCCTCCGTCACCGTTCGGAGCCCGGCCTCCGTCACCTTTCGGATTACGGCCTCCGTCAACGTTCGGGGCCTGGCCTCCATCAACGTTTGGAGCCTGGCCTCCGTCAACGTTCGGAGCCTAAAGGTCAAACATAACTGGTAAAACAGAACTGATCAAAGAAGATCTGGTCAATAACCATGATTCCGGCGTGCGAGTAACCATGATCTCTATAACTGCCATGACCTCCGTAACTGCCTCAGTCAACGTTCGGAGCCTGGCCTCCATCACCGTTTGGAGCCTTAATCCCTTTGGGGTAACTCCTGCGAAGGAACCATAACGAATAACCATCTTGACCTGGTCACACCCACGTCTCCTCTTCCTTTAGGCTTTCCCGCCAAAATAGAGATCGTGGGCTACAAAACCCTAGCGGTTACCACAAATCACGGGACGCCCCCATGATCTCCGAATCAAGTGAAACCGCCCTCTAAGGCCTATTTCTCCCCTATAAATAGCTTAGACGGGCCATAACCATGGTATGTTATCTCAAAGTTAACTTCACTCTCTTCATTTACAACCTACTTAAACAATTACACATACTTACTCGCACGCCGGAGGTGGTTCGCAGGGTCCAACCCCTGCAATCACTTAACGTAGTGTCTTGGTATTTCTTATTATCAGGTTAAGAACAAGATTGGCGAAACCTCAACACCCCATATATCCTTTGATCACCATCGAAGGCCTGGTAGTGAAATTTATTGTACAATCAGTGGCGCCATCCATGGGACCGATACAATTGGTCTCGTTATTTCCAAGCTGACAACCAACCAACTACTTTCACTATATATCCGGCATGGACCAAGGAAGAGAGGATACTCCCCCACCGGGTTTCTCTACCTTAGCACCAATACCAACTAATGAATCTAACAACCTTCCCCCAATAACCGATTCCACATTCACAACTCGTTCTCACCCAGGGATAACACCGTCACCGTTCGGAGCCTGGCCTCCGTCACCGTTCGAAGCCCGGCCTCCGTCACCTTTCGGATTACGGCCTCCGTCAACGTTCGGGGCCTGGCCTCCATCAACGTTCGGAGCCTGGCCTCCGTCAACGTTCGGAGCCTAAAGGTCAAACATAACTGGTAAAACAGAACTGGTCAAAGTCAATAACCATGATTCCAGCCATGATCTCTGTAACTGCCATGACCTCCGTAACTGCCACCGTCAACGTTCGGAGCATGGCCTCCGTCACCGTTTGGAGCCTTAATCCCTTTGGGGTACCTCCTGCGAATGAACCATAACGAAGAACCATCTTGACCTGGTCACACCCACGTCTCCTCTTCCTTTAGGCTTTCCCGCCAAAATAGAGATCGTGGGCTACAAAGCCCTAGCGGTTACCACAAATCATGAGACGCCCCCATGATCTCCGAATCAAGTGCAACCTCCCTCTAAGGCCTATTTCTCCCCTATAAATAGCTTAGACGAGCCATAACCATGGTATGTTATCTCAAAGTTAACTTCACTCTCTTCATTTACAACCTACTTAAACAATTACACATACTTACTCACACACCGGAGGTGGTTCGCTGGGTCCAACCCCTGCAATCACTTAACGTAGTCTCTTGGTATTTCTTATTTTCAGGTTAAGAACAAGCTTGGCGCAACATCAAAATCCCATATATCCTTTTATCACCATCGAAGGCCTGGTAGTGTAATTTATTATACAATCATGGGGATACTCATAACACATATAGGAAACCTCCACAGCCTGCCAAAACAGCAACTCAAAAAGAAAATAATAATGCTCCTAAAACCACATGGCAATTTAGAAAACAAAAGCAACAATGGAATAAGAAAACAAACACTGATAAGAGGGATGTTAACAATGTGCCTAAGAATGATAAGGGAAAAACTTTTGAGGTGGAATTCCCAGCCTTAAATGTACAGAATAAACAAACTCAACAAAAGAATAAGTCAAAATCTCAGGATAGGAATAAAAACCAGTATGCTGTGTTAGTTGATGAGAATGATGATAGTATTCAGGGAACTAATATGTTAATAGATAAGATGAAAGTTGATAAGTTCTTGAACCTGAAACTACAACCTAGCCTTGATGACATTAAGAAGTGGACTCAAGAAATGCATGAGTACTTTAAGAGATCTTGGGAGGCTGATAGGGAAAAGGAGAAACATGACAAAGTGAATGGTATGGAAGATTGTGTTTAAGATGTATGTGAAGATGGATCTTTAGTTGTTAGGAACATAAGAAGCTAATGAGGTGAATGGTGGTAGTAGTTCAATATTGAACTAGGTTTTTTTTCCTAGTTTTTATATGGATTACAAAATAGGAATTTGGAATATTAGGAGTATTAATAATAGTAAAAAACATAATGAAGTAAACAATCTTATTTATGAGGAAAGGGTCCAAGATTTTGCCATTATTGAGACTCATGTTAAAGCTCCTAAGCTTCAGAAGACTTGTAATAAGGTGTTTGGTAAGTGGGATTGGGTATCTAATATAGGGCAATGCATTGGTGGGTATAGAATTGTGGTTGGTTGGGATAGTGCTAGAGTTCATCTTATCGTTCTTCAGTCTACTAAACAAAGCATGCTTTGCGTCATTGAAAACATTCACAATTATAAGAAAATGTACTGTAGCTTTATGTATGCCTCTAATTCTGGAACTGAAAGGAGAATTCTGTCAAAGGAGTTATATATGGCCAAATGTTCTTCTATTCGATACCCATGGGTGATTATGGGAGACTTTAATGTGACTTTGAAATTGGATGAACACTCTGCTGGGAGGTCTACTATTAGTGGTGATATGCAAGAGTTCATTGATTATGTGAACAATGTTGAAGTGGAAGATGTTTATCAGACTAGAATGCATTATACACGGATCAAATCCCCTTCCAACCCTACTACCAGTATTTTGAAAAAGTTGGATAGAGTAATGGTCAATGCTGAGTTTTTTACCGAATATAACCAAGCTTTTACTGTATTTCATCCTTTCATTATATCTGATCATAGTCCTGTTATTCTCCATATCCCCCATGCTATGCAGAATAAGAAAAGATCCTTTAAATTCACAAACTATATTGCTGATAAAGAGGATTTTGTTCCTAGTGTGGAAAAGATTTGGAAAGAAGATGTCTATGGTTTTCACATGTTCAGAATAGTTAAAAAGCTCAATAATCTTAAATCTGTCTTGAATAAGATCAGCTGGAAGAATGGTAATATTTTTGTGAGAGTCAATAACCTTAGGGATCAACTAAAAGTTGTTCAGTTGATGGTTAATCAAGATCCTTATGATGCTGAAAAGAAAAGAATGGCTTATTGATGAGTGTCTAAATACTCATCATTTCTGTCACATTTGAACTGCCAAAACGTTTAAAAACATGCAGATATGCTTCAAAATACAGAAAATATCATTTGATTGTGTTTTTATGTGTTCCATGTGCAAAAGGATTGAAAACAGGTGAAATCGAGCAAAGTTTGCATAATTGGCAGTTTTAGTCCCTGAACTTTCAAAAGTTGTCAAATGTAGTCCTTGGTTTTAAATAATGGAAAATAATCTTTTGTGGTCCTTGTACTATTGACACTTGACACTAACAGTCCCTGGAAATAGTTTTGATTTTTGGCAGCAATGGTCCCTGGATTTTCAGATTGTGCATAATTGGTCCCTATTATTACACTTAGCTAACCAATCCAAATCCAATCTAAAACTAAACCCAGCTGCCTAAGTTAAATACCCAACCCAATCAATACCTAAACTAACCCAAGCCCAGTCCAATAAACTATAAACCCAGATCCAACCCAAACCCACCACCTGGTATTTAATTACCAGGTTTGACCCTCGGTCAACCTCTCCTTCCTCACACACCAGCCCGCCAAAACCATACCACCACCAAAACCACCCCTGTCACCACTCTTTCACAGCCCCCCATCACCTTTCCCACTTCCCCCCACCTCCACTCAACCTTCCCTTCATCCCACATCCATGCCTGCTGTTCCACTAGCTAATTCCCACTACCAAGTTTTTCCCGCCAAAAGTCATTTCAACGACTGAGATGCCTTCAAGCAATCCAAGGGTGGGAAAGAGCTCAGAGGAAGGTGCCTGGAATATCCCACTTTAGTCTAGTATAAATAGATTAGTCTTGTAAGCCAATTTGGAAGTAGTTAAGTTAGTAGTTAATCGTATTTCATTATTCAGTCTCTTTTGTATTGTAATTTCAAATTCAGTTATCAATCCAAGTTCAGTTTAGTTATATTGATCAAGTTTCAAGTTACTTTGCATTAAAAAGTTAATTACAATCAAGCTTCAAGTTAACTGTTAAGTTTAATACATTCTAAATCCTGTTAAGTAACCATAAAAAGCTCTAAAATACCTTGAAATAAGCTTATATAAGCTCTATATAGCTTCCTGTAAGCTTATTTAGTATACATCAGTTCTAAATTTCAAAACATGAAGATGGTCAACAAAAGTCAACCTGGGGTCTCATAAGCTATTCAGGGGGTTATAAGCTATTCTGGAGGGCTTTTTGGTTTTCTAGCTTGTGTTAACAAGCTAGGGGTTGTGTTCTGTTCCTTGTTCCTTGTTCTTTAAGCTCTAATCAGTTGTAAGCAAGTTTCAAGTTTTAATCAATTTTCTAATTCTACTATATAACTGCTTATTCCTGTGCTTATTAGAGTTCTCAGTACTTATTTATGTTACTTAAGTTAAAATAAGTCAGTTTGATAATCTGTGTTAGTTTAAAATCTCATTTCCACACTTTAAGTTAAGATCAGTAAAAAATAGCTATAACTTGTTCAGCTTAATTCAGGCTTATTTACACATTAAAAGTTGCTCATTATAGTTTAAGGAAGTTAGTGAATCAGCAATATACAAGAATCATAGTCAGAATCAGCTTGTTCCTTTGAAAAATCACAAACAGTCCCCAGTTAAGGAGTGTTTGGTTTAGGCAGTCACATAGGCAAAAGCTTGTGTTACTGTAGATTGACCTTAAGCCCAACTTTGTTCCAGCTTTTCTCAGTCCATATAAGCTATCACCTAGTTCTAATCAGCCTCATAGGTAGAAAACCAAGTTTCATATACCCTGTGTTCAATTCAGACATCAGTAAGCTCATTCAAGCCAATATAAGCTCAAGCTCATTCAGACCTTATACCTTGGCATTTTTGAGTTCATTACAGTCCATTTAGTTAGTACCATAAGTCCTGGAACCCCTGCACCTTTGTACACTAGATTACACACCACAACAGTTCAGCAGTCAACATTTTTCAGTTTTTGTGGTTTTTGAAGATCTTGTGTGAATTTTAGTAGACTCACCATAAGCCCTTATAAGCTAATTTTATGGATTATTAAAGTCACCCAGCTCACATATACTCTAGTATTTTTAGATTAATTTTTATAATTTTTTTAAGCCCCTAGATTAGCTTGTGAAAACTGCTAAATTTCCCCTGCACCAGGGGAAATCAGCAGACTCTTGTCATCCTCACTTTTCATTAGCTTATTTATAAGCTCATATTAAGTCATTAAGCTTTGATTTTTGTTTTATAGATAGTCCATAGTACTAGCTTCATATACTGTAACTCTCAGACATTAGCTTGAAGCTTTTCATAGCTTTTTCTCAGCTCAAAAATCACTCAAACACCTCAGTGTATACTGAGTCAGTAAAGCATTGAGCTTAATTGAGCTTTTCTGGCTTAAAAGCCAGCTTTTCTTAGTTCCTTCAGCTTATCTATAAGTATCTCAGTCCAATTGAGCTTTTTCCATAAGCTCATAGCATATTGTCTAGCTTTTAGCTTCTTTTGAAAAAATCAAAGTTCTAAAACCTTAAAAAGTGGACTGTCAAGCTTCTAGAGCTTACTCCAGCTTATTTAGTGAATAAAAAATATAAGTGTCTTTTTTAAAGTTGGTTAGTAATAGCTGACAGATAAGTCTGTAAAAGAAAAAGTTCAAAAAAATAATTTTAGCAAAAAGGCAAAACTGGGATTCGAACCAGTGACCTCTCGCTCACAACACACACACCTTACCATTGTGCCCGTAGGTCTTTTCCAGTTATACTCTACACTCTTTATTATTTAAGTATCAACAGCAGTTTTAGCTTATTTAGCTTTTTAGCTTATTACAGCTTATCAGTATAAGTGTCTCTCACCATTTTATTTTTCTTAGCTTTGTCATCACTTAATATATTTTAGAAAAAAGTTTCAGAATTTATTAAATAGTTTTGGTAATTTTAATCAATTAATTTAGTTTAAATAGTAATTAAATCATAATAAATAGAAAAATAATCAGAAAAAATATAAATCTTTTTTACATAATTTTCTTTTGTCATTTTTAACTTAGAAAAAATAATATTACACCTGTAGGATTAGTTTTCCACATATCTCAGTAGTAAACCCGTTTTAGTTAATCCCGATTCGCGTTTTAGTGTAATTTAGAATAAACAAGCAATATCCTTATCCCGATCATCAGTCACTCTAATCTCAAACCTTACACGATATCGCCCATTCACACCTCGTTGGGACACAACCCGGGTGATCACTTTCCCGGTACTACACGACACGTGTGCACGATATTATATTTAATTATATATATACTTTGCACGCATCACTTATCAGACCCTTAATGAATATAATGAAGCTCTGAATGATGAAGAAAAGTTGTTGTTCCAAAAAACCAAAGATTGAGTGGCTTCATGAGGGGGATATAAACACTGCATTTTTCCACAAAGTTGTTAAGAATAGAGAAAACAGGAGCAGAATTGTGAATCTTACTAATTCTAATGGTGACATTATTGAAGGTGAGGGCATTGCAATTGCTTTTGTTAATCATTTTGAAACTTTTCTGGGTCAATCTACTTAAGTGAAACCTTTGGAGTCTTTAGGGGATATTTTCACAAATACTTTAACTAGAGATGAAGCTCAAGCTATGGTATGTGAAGTTACAAAGGATGAGATCAAGAATGCTATGTTTGATATAGGGGATTGTAAAGCACCGGGACCTGATGGGTATACTGCATGCTTCTTCAAAAAAGCCTGGCATGTGGTTGGAGAGGATGTTTGCCTTGCTGTCAGTGAGTTGGTTTTTCTCATCAGGTAAACTCTGTTAAAAGAAGTTAACTCAACTCTAATTTCCTTGATTCCTAAAAGTCAACAGGCAAGGTCGGTAAATGGTTACAGACCAATTTCGTGTTGTAATGTCCTCTATAAGTGTATTAGTAAAATTTTAACAAATAGGATCAAGGGCGGCCTTGATAAACTTGTTAATATGAATCAGAGTGCATTCATCCAAGGGAGGCATATTCAGGATAATATTTTGCTTACACAAGAAATTCTTAAAGGGTATGATAGGAAGGGTGGTTCAAAGAAATGTTCTCTAAAGATAGATATTGCCAAAGCCTATGACACAGTAAGTTGGGAGTTTCTTAGAGCCATTTTGGTGAAATTTGGGTTCCATTTGAAAATGATAGAATGGATCTATACCTGCATTTCAACTTCAGCTTTCTCAATCTGTGTAAATGGTGAGGTTCATGGATATTTTAAAGGTAGTAGAGGTCTTAGGCAGGGTGATCCCATATCTCCTTACCTATTTACCTTGGTCATGGAAGTTTTTTCTCTCATCATGGCAAGGAACACACAAACTTCCACTGAATTTAAGTTTCATGCTGGGTGTAGAGAGCTCAAACTTACTCATTTGTGTTTTGCTGATGACCTGTTGGTTATGTGCTATGGGGATGTTGCATCAGTTAAAGTTATCAAGCAATCTTTGGAGGAATTTAGTAAAGTCTCTGGCCTTAATCCTAATATGAGCAAAAGTACCATTTTTTTAGTAATCTTAATGAGGGAGAGAAGAGAAACATCTGAATGTCCTTCCATTCCAAGTTGGTACACTTCCAATCAAATATTTGGGGGTTCCTTTGATCACCAAAAGACTCGGTAAAGAGGAATGTAAACAACTTGTGGACAAAGTCAAAGTTAGAATTGGAGATTGGAAGAATAAATTTCTCTTATGCTAGAAGAATGCAATTGATTGCTTATGTTCTTAGGTCAATGCAGGTCTATTGGGCTGCAGTCTTTTTACTCCCTAAGTCAACTGTAAAAGACATTGAGAAACTTCTTAAAGGTTTTTTGTGGTGTCAGGGGGATCTTGCTAGGGGCAAAGCTAAGATTGCATGGAAAACTATATGTAAGCCTAAAATTCAAGGTGGTTTGGGTTTTAAAGATTTGTGCAGATGGAATGAAGTGTTACTTACTAAGCATGTTTGGAACATAGCCTCTGACAAGGAAAGCCTATGGGTCAAATGGGTTCATATGGTGAAATTAAGAGGTACAAGTTTATGGGAAGTGGAGGTTGAACATAATGATAGTTGGATGTGGAAGGTGTTTCTAGATCTTAGAGAAGATGCTAAAAAGCATACTGAACACAAAATTGGCAATGGTAAAAAAAAAACTACTGTCTGGTATGATAAATGGAATGAGCTTGGCCCTTTATGTTAAAGAATTAGTAGAAGAGACGTTTATGAGGCAAGACTTTCCAATAATGCTACTGTTGCAGATGTTATTTTGAATGGTCAATGGGCTTGGAAGGATGTGTGGGCTGATAAATTCCCTGATATAGTCAATCTTAATGTGCCAAATATCACTGACAAAGAAGATGAAGCTGTTTGGAGAAGCAAGAGTGGTGACATCAAACAGTTTTCCATCAAACAAGTGTGGGAAGACTTTAGAGAACAAGTTCTTGATGTGAGTTGGAGTAATCTTGTATGGTTCTCTCAAGGTATTCCTAGTCACATGTTTGTGTTATGGATGGCTATCCATGGAAGATTGCAGACCCAAGACATATTACACAAATGGAATAAAGATGACAATATGAGATGTGCTTTATGAAACTCTTGTATGGACTCTCATGCTCATCTTTTTTTCCAATGTACATATGCCGAAAGAATATGGAGTGCTCTTAAAAGAAAGATATTTGCAACTGATCTTCCTTTGGATTGGGGGGATCTAGTAAATGTCATGGCCATAAGATTGAAGAACAGAAACATAAGAAGTATTGTGAGCAAAATTGTTCTAGGAGTTGGGGTGTACTACATATGGCAAGAGAGAAACAAGAGGCAGTTCACATATGATAAATGGCCTGCTGAAACTTTACTTGGAACCATATTGGAATCTATGAAACTAAGACTCATGAGCATCAGGGTTTTAAATTCTATATAGGTCCACAATGTGGCAAAAGAATGGGATATCAAATTTAAAATGTTCATCTCAGCAAATAATTGTTGAAGTTTGTGTGCAGTGAATGGGTGTTTGGTATAACTGGTTTTCAGCATATGGCTAATACCTTGGTGTTTGAGATTCATATTTTGAGTTTCATAGCATCATAAAGTAGTATCCTGCTAATGGGGGTCAAATTCCTATTAATGATTGAGAAAATCTGTTCTAAATGTGTTTTGAATCAGATAGTTCTAAAAGTGCAGAGGTGAATTGTTAAACTCTCCTGATATTCAGGTTTTTAACCTTCTCTGTAATTTCTTGCCTTTAGAAATTGACTGAGATTGAGCTCACTTTAGATGAAGGCTCTGTATCTTGGTTTCTAAATAGCCCATGGCTGTTTTGGCCTATTCCCCCCCCATGGCAAGTCTTTGTTAGATAAATATTGGGAGTGTTTGGGTTAAGACAGTTTATGCTCTATTTATTAAACCATAAAGTGAGTTACCATCTATGAAGGGTATTAGTGAGCTGGTGTGTAGTGCATGTTACTTGGAATTGTGAGGAGTGAAAGATGAACCTACATGGTCCTAGTTATGTACTGCAAAGGAGGTAATGGTTGGTCCTCACTATAAGGTATGTGTTCCCATATAGGTGAAGTCATTCTCGAGATAGAAATGTAACTCATCTGGTATAGCCCTTACAGTGGAGGGGTAAAGGGTTCCTAATGAAGCCATTAACCTGTACTACCTTGGTCATTATAGTGGCAGGTTAAATGATCAAGGTAGGAAAGGTAAGATGGAAATGTAGTTAGATGGTTATTGGTGCATGGAAAGGTGAATTGAGAACTTCAAAGTAGTCTGCAAATGTGTGAATTTGCCTGCAGTGTCTGGAATGATATGTTGTCTGATATAGTATGGAATGTTGTCTGAGAAAGTACTTTAGCTAGCCTGAAATAGAGAAATGGTATTTTAATGGTGAATTGTAACACCCCCAGGTTCGGGTCCAGCGGAAACATACATGTCGCTGGGGTGCTACTCAATTGGCATCACAACACAAGTACTAAAAGCGGTTTTTATTTCATTTGTTAGAATAAATTTGTTTACAAAAATGTTAAGATTTACATTGATAAAAGTAGTGCGGAATTAGGCTTTAAAATAAGTTGGCTGGTCCCGTATGTTTATCAGAGTCTTCTATGACCATGCCATGCCTCTCCAAATGCCTCCAGCTATTGCTTAATACCTGAAAATACATGCTAAAATGGGTCAACACGAGGTTGGTGAGTTCATAGAGTTTAGTGAATTGTAAAGCATTTGTAAAAAGGTTTCCCAACAAGGGCGTTATAAATCCACACAGTTCCAAGCCCGTCCCATTCCAGGCTTGCAACCTGTGTGCTTATGACCCGTTGCCAATAAGTTTTGTTCCTGTTAAGTAATATGTATATATGGACTATAAGAGTTCAATAGCAGACAGTACAACAAATATAGTGTCACAGCCAAAATAGTAAATACTATGCCTAAGCTCATGACCCCGAAGCTCGACGTTTTCGCATGCAATTAAGCACAATTATTTAGCCCCGAAGCAAGTGTTTTCCAGGCACTCGGAAATAGTCCGAATGATATGCGTCCATTTACCCAGTTGGCGTGACCAACCCGGACGGGGTGTCAACCCAAATAGATCTATTCATAACATCCGCGCTTATTACTAATTAACGGTTCATGATTCGTAGGGGACCTTAGTGGCAATGTGGTAACTTCGGCAAAGCAACGTAGGTTTAGAGCACTTATGTCCATATGTAAAGCATTAAGTTGTATCATGTGAAAATACATCCTATTTGTATAAACAGCAAGTTCATAAGTAAAACTAGTAATGTTTTGCGTAAACAAGTATTGTAGTAATGAGCATGTATTATCCCCCAAAAGAGAAAACAAGTAAAATAGGGGCTATGAACTCACTCGGCGATCTTGAATTGTTCGTTGAATAGAGAGCTTGGAAATAGATTCACACGCAACCTGAATAATAGTAACGTTGAGAATTCGTTATAACACTAGTAACGAATGTGATGAGAAAATCGTATAACGATTTGATTCGTGATGTGAGTGTGAATGGTTTAGAAGTCTTGGTGTTCATGAATAATATTCTAACAATATTATCCAGAAGTCAAAGGAGTTGTTGTCTCGAAATGAGTGAAACGAAATGTTGGTTCAAGGTTGTTACGATCGTTATAAAATGTTAACTTAGTTTTCGTACTCGGGTTTGGAATATCACAAAATGTGAGGGTAAATAATGAAAATTCATTTCTTTGATTTAGAAATATGTTATTGTCTTAATCAGCCCTTGATGTTTTATGGAAACTATATTTTATACACTAACGGTGTAGGCTTTGCACCGTTAGTCCTTTGTTAACCAAAAGTTACATTTTTGACCTTGTACTTATCAAATGACATTTAGACACCTTGGGTTCTTAAATATTCCATTTCTATCCTTAAGTTATAGTTTTGACAGTTTTGATACTTATTTATAAGTATTTACACTCTTAGTCCCTTAACTTTGCAAAATGACACTTTTAACCCTTATGAAATATAAGCTTGACACTATTGTACTCACAATATTAAAATAATCACTTATATTATCAGTTACTACCTTAAACTTTCAGTTTTGACCTTTTCAGACCCTTATTTCTACTAGTTGTCAAAAACAGTCCCTTAACTTGAAAAGAGTTTGCAGAACTAGTCCAAAACGCCTAAAAACTTGTGGAAAAATTCCACAAAAATTCCAGTAGCTTATTTTAGCTTATTCTAGCTTAAGTCAACTTCTACTTTGACCAGGAAAATTAATCTAGACCAAATGGGCCTTTAACGAGACTAAAATAAGGTCCATTAAGAAAAATGGAGGCGAACGCATGGAAAAACCATTGGGCCTGGATTCTACATATTTTTGTGAGTCCAAAAATATTGGGCTTGGGTCCAGAAAATTTATGGATCGTTAAAGCTTAATGGGCTTTAAAACTAGCCCAAACTAAAAACTAGTTAACATTTATAAGTTTTATTTAGTTTCTTGTATATTCAAATGACAAATCAAATGGTCAAAAATTAAGTGACGGGTTGAGGTTGTTTTCAAAAACTCAAAACATGAAACATGTAGTTTTTCAGGTAGTGAAATAGAGGGTACAAAAATATAAGGTGGTCACGTTACTAGATTCGAAAATAACAAGCCATGAGTTGGCTATGTTACACATTTTTGGGAAAAGTTGAGAAAACAAATAGTTTCTAAGTTATTTTCAGTTTAATGTTCATTCACTTGGGTCGATTTTTATTGTCCTAGAGGGTTTTTCACGTAATGTTGTGGAAGACAAAAATAACATTTGTTATGTGGACATTCGATACAAGTAAAAATATATATACGTTAATCTTGGAAATTTGATATTAATGGATCATGAAAGTAAGGGTTGAGGCTGTTTTGTTTATTCCAAAGACTTAGATTTTTTCTAAGTTATTTTGTACATGTGTAGCGTAGGGTTGTGCAAATCAAAATGGACTTCGTATTTGTTAACGTGTGCATGAAAGGTATTTGTGGGATCAATGATGATTTTTGGTGGCTTGAGGATCGTGTGAAGTGGGTTTCGAACTTAGCGAACCAAAAGTGCACGTGAAATTACACATGTGAATATATACGTTCGAACTAGATTCCATAAAATGAAATATAGGGAATAACGTTTCGGATGGAATGGAAACCGGGTCTAGAATACTTACAATGCTCTAGAAATGAGTGATACCGAGTAGGAGAAGGCTTGAAATACTTGGAAACCTTTGGTTCGCACGAATGAGATATACACGATCGCTAAATATCTTCCAACCTTGCTTTAACTTCGAGTGGAACTGAGTGAGGTTTTTCTAGGAATGTTGAGATCTTAGTGAGAGTGCATGAGGCAGAAAATGAGTGTCATAACTCATATGGATGAGGGGGAATCGATATAGGGACCTAGGGTGAATTTTCTATTCGAAAATAGAGTAATAATGTGGTGTTTCGGTTTTGCAACTGTTTGCTGGATTCCCGGACATTTTATGGCAGCTTATTTATGTTCTTTAACATTTAGGAGAGGGCTAGAATGTAGGTGGAATCAAGGTTTGATTATTTGTATATATGGTGACACGTTCGAACATCAAACGTGCCCTATAGGACTTTTTAACATGCGATATGGCTCTAAGCCTTCGTGGATACTCTTGGTAACTCGTTTGTAACGTTTAAAGATCATAGGATATGGCTAGAATCGTTCATGGGTAGAAATGAGAAATTTGACAATAAAAGTGAAACACGTATGGGTGAGTTATAGCCAACACTTTGGCTTGATTTAGAGTATCAAATGTTGGTCTCAAGGGATAATTTTTGGTATGCAAATACTTAGCTAGGTCAACAATCGAAAGGTAAAAAGAAACGCACGAGTTGCTTATCAATTTTGCGAGATATCAAGGCCAGAAGTGAGAGAGTTGGGATCGGGTTTTGGCAAAAACCAAAGAAAAGAAAACTGAAAATGGTTTTGAGCTTAGTACTTGGGCTGATGAACAGTAAATATGGTCATGGGTTGGGTTATAAATTTGGCCCGGTTTGTGTTTAAGGTTTTATAGTTTTTAGAATTTTCGCGTTTGTTTCGTGCGTGAGTTCGTAACGTGAAAAGTAAATTTTCGTGTCGAGTTAAAATTATATTAACATCGTAAATGAAAATCTTACATTTACCCGGAAAAATGGTTTCGTGAACGTTAATTAAATATTATTTAATAATTAAACGTTAATAAATATTTAAGGATTTTCGCGAGTTGTGACAGTCTCCTCCCGTTAAAGGAGCGACGTCCCGGCGCACAATTTGTTTTTGTGTTGTTATGGTTTATTTCAATCTTCCAGGTATGTCTAGTTCGTCCTATATTCCTTGAGTTTCTCGGGTACCATGAAAGTACGGAATGTATTATTTTATTATTTAAAATCTATACACATCATTACATACCTCTATTATTACTTACACCTCTTCACATCACCTTTTCCACTTTACCTTTTCATCTCTCTTCTCTCCCATTTTTAAATTTTTCACCGGCCACAAGAAAATAAAAAATTTTCGGCCAACTACGGCGCGCATTGTTTATTGTTTCAAGGTTACTTCGCGTTATCTCGTCTCCAATCCTTGTCACTTGCTAGTCACCACCACTTTTGGAGTTTCACTTTTCATCTTCATTACCACGCGTGTCGCCAACATCGAAAATGGCACATTTCATCACCATCCTTGTGATTATTTTCATCGTGGTTGTTGTCATTCTCTTGACTTTCATTCCGATTGAAGGTTATGAACTTTTGATTGGGCTCTTGGCATTCATCATACCACTCACGGCCTTGTCATATGCGGTGGATAAGTTTTGGGGTCCTTAGTTTTACGTTAGAATTGTTGGAATAAGTCGTGGTTAGGTTTCCATGTTATCTTTGTAATATTAGCACGTTCGATGCTAATTATGTTGTTATGTACTAATTTCCTTTGTTTCTAATAAAATTCTCGTTGTTTATGTTTTTCTTAGTTCTTTGTGAATTTTAATGCTTACACTTTTGTAGATTTCCTTATTGTAGAGGTATACATGGTTTAGTAATAACCCATTTTTGTTTTTGTTATAAGAACGTGTTTTTGTATGATAATTGTTATTAGAAATTTCACAAAGATGACGGTTTCATTCATGACATTATTCCTCCTAAATTATACGTAGGTAGCTAGGCTATTAATGACCAATGATGTGACGCTTGATTCAGTCATATTTGGTATTATGTTCCTCAAAAGCTTAGATGGTTCAATCATAACTTTGAATACTATCTAATCATTAGAAAATCTTTGTTCTTATTATGGCGGGGAGTTATGAATATGGAATGGTATTAGAATATTCTCGAGATGAATCTTTGAGTTTAGGGTAGTATTTTATCGTTTTGGCCAAAGATGACGTTGACCAGGTTTCGGAATGGATAATAATAATGGATTGTTTCGTCACGATTACGAATAGGGAAAATGGAATGAAGTTGAAATGGACGTAGGTTATGATTGTCATGGGTTATTGCGAGAAAACCCATATCAATGCATGAAACACATGTAGTTACGGATTTAGAAAGCACGCAAATTGATTAAAGTCTTTGGGAAAATGAGTGTAGGGTCCACCTAAGGAGGGATTCAATATAAGTCTAGAAGATTTAAGTATTCCTGAGAATGTTGACCTTGAACTAGAAGTTCTATCATCCTTGTTGTGTTGTTTAAGAGGGTTCTTCAATAGGTGGATAGCGTTACAAGTTGATAAACGTCTCCGGCTTGTGAAAAATCCAATTTCGGATTTCTTCTTGAGGTATTCCATCTTAGGAAATCTTATTGATGTCAAAAGTATTCCGAATTTTTAGGATTGCAAATTTTGGAGAAGGAAAGATTGTACTTAAAGACTTTGGCTGAAGATTTGTCTATACGTTATGCGTTTGCATAGAAAACCACTTGGTAAGTCATTAGAAGAGTGTAATGATTATTGGTTTTGGTCAGAAATGATCACGGGTCGATTTGGTTGATTTGACACAAAATGGTCAAAGCTGAAGTAGATGCTCGATAGTCAATTGTTTCATGTATCAAACGTTGATGCCATGAGATGATATTTAACATGCCAAAACTTGGACAGGTTGTGAATCGAGTAGCAAAAGAATCGTATGAATTGCTTGTAAGAATCGAAAGATATCGAAGTCTTGAGGTTATGGGGTCAGGTTTTAGAAGAAATCCAATACCTAAGATTGGATTTGAGCTGATTTGTTAGGTCGGATGGATAGTACTCACTTAAATAGAGTTAGGCTGAAATATGTTAAGGCTTAGGTTGTAGATTTATACTTATGTCGTATCGGATATAAACAAGCCCCTCATTTATAATTCGTTATTTACATAGAGAAGCGTCCCAAATGATGTAAATAAAGAAGTATAAACTGGTGATCCACGATTTCTTTATTTAAATAAAAAGGCGTCCCAATTCATTTAAATAAAGACATGGTAAATCATCCTACTTGAAATTTTCGACCAAACACTCGTATGTGTGGAAAAGAAAGAATAATCCACACTGAGTTAGAATCATAGGATTTTAGCAATGAAAGTTTAGGAAGAGAACTTGATGAATGTAGAGAAAGTTGCTGAACCTCAGCTTTTGTAGATGATGAATAAGTTTGTTACTCAGGGATTCTATATCGTTGATTTCTACCAAGGAAATCAATAGTTTGTGACAGGTTCTATGTCAAATAGTATAAAGTCTTGAGGAGTTGGGAGATCACCGTAATCATTTACAGTGTCTGAGAAATAATTGAGACCATTGTACAAATTACAATGTCGGAGTAGTAGGAAAGACCATTGAACTCAATTACATGTCCTAGGGGAAGTTTTCACAGGGGAAAGTATGTCGTCAGCAGGTAGAATTTGTAGGCATCATTGATGCGTGGTACACGGACAAGAGCATAAGAGTTTATTCGTTCTAATATAGTTGGATTAGCAGTTTGTGCAGTTTGCACATATGGATCCCCAGTTGGTGGAGGGTCAGGTAGAACTACAGGAGTTAGAGGAGGAGTTGGGGTAGTTTCACCATCCTCGAAAGGTTTAGTTTCATCGGTAGAGGTACTTGGTATCGGGATGTTCAAGTTATTTGGAACATAGGATGAGGTAACCGAAACAAGGGAACTTTCAGATTCAGGATCTGATGAAACACTATCATAGTATATGGTGGCCAAGGTATGGTAACAATCCGTACACAGTAATCGTAAGAACTTAATAATAATATCAAGTTGGGAATCGTAAGGAATGAAATACTTAGTTGCTAGAGATTAATATAACTAATCTAGATAGGTAATGCATTAAGCATAGAAGCAGGCATAATCTTGTCAAATGTATCAGCAATTTACCCTAAATGAGGCATCAGCTTGGCAGGCAGGCACGTGACGGTCATAGGGTTAAGTTTTCATGAAAATAGCTATAGTCTCGGTTTTAAAATTAACCATTCTCTATAGCCAAGGCTCTGATACCAATCTGTAACACCGCCAGGTTCGGGTCCAGCGGAAGCATATATGTCGCTGGGGTGCTACTCAATTGGCATCACAACACAAGTACTAAAAGCGGTTTTTATTTCATTTGTTAGAATAAATTTGTTTACAAAAATGTTAAGATTTACATTGATAAAAGTAGTGCGGATGTAGGCTTTAAAATAAGTTGGTTGGTCCCGTATGTTTATCAGAGTCTTCTATGACCATGCCATGCCTCTCCAAATGCCTCCAGTTATTGCTTAATACTTGAAAATACATGCTAAAACGGGTCAACATGAGGTTGGTGAGTTCATAGAGTTTAGTGAATTGCAAAGCATTTATAAAAAGGTTTCCCAGCAAGGGCGTTATAAATCCACTCAGTTCCAAGCCCGTCCCATTCCAGGCTTGCAACCTGTGTGTTTATAACCCGTTGCCAATAAGTTTTGTTCATGTTAAGTAATATATATATATATATATATATAATATATATATTATATATATATATATATATATATATATATATATATATATATATATATATATATATATATATATATATATATATATATATATGGACTATAAGAGTTCAATAGCAGACAGTACAACAAATATAGTGTCACAACCAAAATAGTAAAGACTATGCTTAAGCTCAAGACCCCGAAGCTCGACGTTTTCGCATGCAATCAAGTACAATTATTTTACCCCCAAGAAAGTGTTTGCCAGGCACTCGGAAATAGTCCGAATGATATGCGTCCGTTTACCCAGTTGGCGCGACCAACCCGGACGGGGTGTCAACCCAAATAGGTCTATTCATAACATCCACGCTTATTATTAATTAACGGTTCATGATTCGTAGGGGACCTTAGTGGCAATGTGGTAACTTAGTCAAAGCAACGTATGTTTAGAGCACTTATGTCCATATATAAAGCATTAAGTTGTATCATGTGAAAATACATCGTAGTTGAATAAACAACAAGTTCATAAGTAAAGCTAGTAATGGTTTGCGTAAACAAGTATTGTAGTAATGAGCATGTATTCTCCCCCAAAAGAGAAAACAAGTAAAATAGGGGCTATGAACTCATGTGGCAATCTTGAATTGTTCGTTGAATAGAGAGCTTGGAAATAGATTCACACGCAACCTGAATAATAGTAACGTTGAGAATTCGTTATAACACTAATAACGAATGTGATGAGAAAATCGTTATAACGATTTGATTCGTGATGTGAGTGTGAATGGTTTAGAAGTCTTGGTGTTCATGAATAATATTCTAACAATATTATCCAGAAGTCATAGGAGTTGTTGTCTCGAAATGAGTGAAACGAAATGTTGGTTCAAGGTTGTTACGATCATTATAAAATGTAAACTTAGTTTTCGTACTCGGGTTTGGAATATCACAAAATGTGAGGGTAAATAATGAAAATTCATTTCTTTGATTTAGAAATATGTTATAGTCTTAATCAACCCTTGATGTCTTATGGAAACTATATTTTATACACTAACGGTGTAGGTTTTGCACCGTTAGTCCTTTGTTAACCAAAAGTTACATTTTTAACCTTGTACTTATCAAATGACATTTAGACACCTTGGGTTCATAAATATTCCATTTCTATCCTTAAGTTATAGTTTTGACAGTTTTGATACTTATTTATAAGTATTTACACTTTTAGTCCCTTAACTTTGCGAAATGACACTTTCAACCCTTATGAAATATAAGCTTGACACTATTGTACTCACAATATTAAAATAATCACTTATATTATCAGTTAGTACCTTAAACTTTCAGTTTTGACCTTTTTAGACCCTTATTTCTGCTAGTTGTCAAAAACAGTCCCTTAACTTGAAAATAGTTTGCAGAACTAGTCCAAAACGCCTAAAAACTTGTGGAAAAATTCCACAAAAATTCCAGTAGCTTATTTTAGCTTATTCTAGCTTAAGTCAACTTCTACTTTGACCAAGAAATTAATCTAGAGAAAATGGGCCTTTAACGAGACTAAAATAAGGTCCATTAAGAAAAATAGAGGCGAGGGCATGGAAAAACCTTTGGGCCTGGATTCTACATATTTTTGTGAGTCCAAAAATATTGGGCTTGGGTCCAGAAAGTTTATGGATCGTTAAAGCTTAATGGGCTTTAAAACTAGCCCATACCAGAAACTAGTTAACATTTATAAGTTTTATTTAGTTTCTTGTATATTCGAATGACAAATCAAATGGTCAAAAATTAAGTGACGGGTTGAGGTTGTTTTCGAAAACTCAAAACATGAAACATGTAGTTTTTCAGGTAGTGAAATAGAGGGTACAAAAATATAAGGTTGTCACGTTACTATATTCGAAAATAACAAGCCATGAGTTGGCTATGTCACACATTTTTGGGAAAAGCTGAGAAAACAAATAGTTTCTAAGTTATTTTCAGTTTAATGTTCATTCACTTGGGTCGATTTTTATTGTCCAAGAGGTTTTTTCACGTAATGTTGTGGAAGACAAAAATAACATTTGTTATGTGGACATTCGATACAAGTAAAAATATATATACGTTAATCTTGGAAATTCGATATTAATGGATCATGAAAGTAAGGGTTGAGGCTGTTTTGTTTATTCCAAAGACTTAGATTTTTTCTAAGTTATTTTGTACATGTGTAGCGTAGGGTTGTGCAAATCAAAATGGACTTCGTATTTGTTAACGTGTGCATGAAAGGTATTTGTGGGATCAATGATGATTTTTGGTGGCTTGAGGATCGTGTGAAGTGGGTTTCGAACTTAGTGAACCAAAAGTGCACGTGAAATTACACATGTCAATATATACGTTCGAACTAGATTCCATAAAATGAAATATAGGGAATAACGTTTCGGATGGAGTGGAAACCGGGTCAAGAATACTTACAATGCTCTAGAAATGAGTGAGACCGAGTAGGAGAAGGCTTGAAATACTTGGAAACCTTTGGTTCGCACGAATGAGATATACACGATCGCTAAATGTCTTCCAACCTTGCTTTAACTTCGAGTGGAATTGAGTGAGGTTTTTCTGGGAATGTTGTGAGCTTAGTGAGAGTGTATGAGGCAGAAAATGAGTGTCACAACTCATATGGATGAGGGGGAATCGATATAGGGACCTAGGGTGAATTTTCTATTCGAAAATAGAGTAATAATGTGGTGTTTCGGTTTTGCAACTGTTTGCTAGATTCCCGGACATTTTATGGCAGCTTATTTAAGTTCTTTAACATTTAGGAGAGGGCTAGAATGTAGGTGGAATCAAGGTTTGATTATTTGTATATATGGTGACACGTTTGAACATCAAACGTGCCCTATAGGACTTTTTAACGTGCGATATGGCTCTAAGCCTTCGTGGATACTCTTCGTAACTCGTTTGGAACGTTTAAGGATCATAGGATATGGCTAGAATCGTTCGTGGGTAGAAATGAGAAATTTGACAATAAAAGTCAAACACGTATGGGTGAGTTATAGCCAACACTTTGGCTTGATTTAGAGTATCAAATGTTGGTCTCAGGGGATAATTTTTGGTATGCAAATACTTAGCTAGGTCAACAATCGAGAGGTAAAAAGAAACGCATGAGTTGCTTATCAATTTTGCGAGATATCGAGGCCAGAAGTGAGAGAGTTGGGATCGGGTTTTGGCAAAAACCAAAGAAAAGAAAACTGAAAATGGTTTTGGGCTTAGTACTTGGGCTGATGAACAGTAAATATGGTCGTGGGTTGGGTTATAGTTTTGGCCCGGTTTGTGTTTAAGGTTTTATAGTTTTTAGAATTTTCGCGTTTGTTTCGTTCGTGAGTTCGTAACGTGAAAAGTAAATTTTCGTGTCAAGTTAAAATTATATTAACATCGTAAATGAAAATCTTACATTTACCCGGAAAAATGGTTTCGTGAATGTTAATTAAATATTATTTAATAATTAAACGTTATTAAATATTTAAGGATTTTCGCGAGTTGTGACATGAATACAATTTGATCTTTATGTAAAAAAGAAGAGTATAGGCATGTCTATCACTCTTTCTTCACTGATGTAAACAGTTTTGTGATGATTAATATAATTCACCTTTTGCACAAAAAAACCATAGAAAGCTCATACGAAATATTTTTAGCCGCTTTAAACCAAACAGAAGTAAACCATATATATCACTCCTGATTATTGTATATTCTAATCACATTGACATAATAATTCATTTAATAAACGTACAAGTGGCTCTAAGCATGGCAAGGGTAATGGTAATCCGAAGACGGGAAGAAACGTAGGTTAAGTCTACTTTTAAATATGCTCCAAAGGATGATAATAATACTAAAAAGAAGGCTAGCACTACATCTGGTGGTAATAAAGATGGTCCTACGTCGTCTTTTGTTAAGAACATGGCTCAACCCATTGGTAAGAATGTTGCATCGACCTCAGGAGTTAGTTTCATTTCTAAAAATTCTTACGACCTCCTCTCTAATTCACTTGAGGATGGAGGGGCTGGAAATGGTGATGGTGAGGACGAGGTGGAAGATGTCTATGATGAAACATCGACTTTCTTAGGAGGGTCAAATGTTAGATAGTCTGTTGCTAGAGTTGTAATTGTTTATGGCATGTCATAAACATTTTGTTTTAGTTGTCTATCAAGCTTTTGCTTGAGGTTAATGTGGTACTTCAGACACATTCCATTTGTACTTAATGTTTGGTTTTTAATATACTTTCCCTTTACCCCCAAAAAAATGACGAAATGAATAATACCTGAAAACTTTAAGCGGAACTCGAAGGTACTTAACAGCTTGTTATATATCTAACCGCATTACCTTCCTTCTTCTTCCCCTACAAAAACGATCAAATTAAATCAAATTAACAGCTTTTGACAACTTCATAAAAACTCCATAAACCCATATACTTCAATCTCATCCTTACACAGTAAACAAAAAAAAAAAAATCATTTTAACAATATATACTTCAACTAGTCATAAAAACATCAACTTTGCAACAAATATATCAAACTACAATAAAAAAGCATCAAATATACAACATATTAACTAATAAAACAAAAACTATTACACAGACCTATAAAACACAAGAAAAAATTGAAAATGAACTTGTGTAAAACTAGAAGGGGGGTTGAATAGTTTTACCATTTTTAAAATTAATTCGCTTTTTTACTTAATGTGATTTCAAAGAAAATATGCACAAACAAATAATCAAGCAATATATATGTAAAGTAAAGAAAGGAATGATCAAACCACACAACACAGATGTTTATAGTGATTCGGCTACAAGGACTCTCTTGCTTGCCCTACTCCACTCCTAGATCCTCTAACTCGAGAGTTATTCATCACTAAGAAACAAACTCCCTTCTTGGCGGAGAAAACCTTAATACACGTCGCTTACACCCTTTTTCCGGTACAAAGCTAAAAACCGAGTTCTACTTCAAGGGAGAACCAACCTAACGTCGCCTATACAATTACCGACACTAAGCTAGATGTCGAGTTCTTTACAAGGGTACAACTACTCCCTTTTACACTAAGTGTTTTGAGGACTAAAACACAAACCGGATTCTACTGAATGAAAGATGTAACAATGATGTCTAAGTTCTAATGAGTTACACAGTAGGTAACTTGCAAGTCTTGCAACACAATGTTGAATCTTGTTAATGCTTGATCTCTTTTTGCTACAAAAAAAAAGATCACTGGGAATGAAATGAATGATATGGGTTAGTCATATGAAGGAATGTATAGTTTATGCTATGTAAGTGATTATATGCTCAAATGATCAGCTTGCTATTTATAGGCAAACTGAGTGAACAGTTGGCGGATCCGGCGGATCCCAAAAATTGGATCCGTCCTTGTATGCATTTGGATCCGCCAATGCAGGACAGCTAAGAGATCTCCAAATCTTTCCAAATCTTGCACAATCTTTCCATATCTTCAAATGTTAACTATTTGGCTTGAAGATCTAAGAAAAATATCACAAAATCTTTCCAAGATTGTGTTCATGATGTATGCCATGATGTCATTCTAACTTTTGAAAAATAAAGTTTCCATTTTAGGAAATAAATATATAAATGTATAAAATGTAACTTCTAGTGATCTTGTGAAATGTAAATGTGTTCTAAAAAGACTTTAGCTTGTATTTATGATTTGCTAAAAGATATACTTTGTATTTTTCATTAACAAAACTAAGTAAAGATCGTAAAATATAAATAACGTTTTTAGGACGATATTTGTATAAACAATCTCCCTCTTTTTGTTGATGACAAAACATAAAGTGTATTTTTAAGCAAAAGAATAAATATAGTATGAGTCCTTTTAAAAATATAGATTAAGTTTGTTTTATGCAAGTTTTGAAAACAATTTAACAATTTTAAGCAGAAATGTATGTACTGTGATGTTTCACAGTTGATGAAACTTAATCCTTTCTCCCCTTTTTTGTCGAAACAAAAAGAAGATATGCGTAGCGGAATGCGATTTTGAGAACTTTAAAGCTCCCCCTTGGTTTATACTCCCCCTAAACGGAGTGCCAAGGTATGATGTATGATCCTACAAAACAAACGGTTAGAATATAATGTGCTCCCCCTCGATGTATACTCCCCATTGCTAGAGTACCAACGTATACATTTCAAGGATTGGAGATGCTACAAACGAAAAGTTAGTTAGTTCAAGGAAGTAAAATGCATATGTAAACAATATGTTTCAACCGATTTAACTTTAAAAAGTCAACATTTAGTGTTTGATTAACAATTTGTACTTAAGTGCATATGATCTAATAATAATGTGAAGTTAAAAACAAATATAGAAAGATGTTAGTTGAGAATGATTCTACCAATTTGTAGCAATATGCATATGTATAAGTCAAACAATCATTAAGGTTCAACTCGTATGACTTTTAAAAAAGTCAAAAGTTATTGTTTGATAGAAATATCCCTAAGTCAAATGTGAGGAACTAAACTAACCATGTAACAAATTAAGATGATATTTCAAATAATTGATCACCTACAAACATTAAAACATAACATTCATTCATTGAAAATTTGTTTGTGACAAAACGTCTCAAACATGATGTTACACAAGAGAGTTCCTAAAATAGAAGAAATCCTAGAACAATTCTACGAAGTACAATAAGAGGATACTAGGAAAGACTAAAAGCTCCTATGGAGTGGAATTGGTTGGTTTTGATGGAGATATGATGGAGGCAAGCCACATAGCTTCTAATTCCTTAGTATCACGTAAGTTAGAGTCCTTAGAATCAAGTTCCTCATTTACTTGAGTGTTTGGTTGATTTAGCCACATTGATTCATCAATGTGTTGAAGTGTGGTGAGTAGATCATGTGATTGAAGGTTGGGTAAATATGGTGGTGATGATGATTTTCTTTCTTGAGATGGTGTGGATGGTGGTGAGGTAGCTACTGGTGTAGTTGGAGGTAATGGTGGGTACTTAGTGGAATTATGATAGGTGATGGTGATCTTGAAAGTGAAGATATGTTAATCACAGGAGTTATGATGGAAGTTGTAGTAGTAGTGGATATGGTAGGAAAGTTTACATTAGTAATAGGATTTACGAACCAGTAAGGTCTGACACTAATCCTCGCAGTCTTTTTGTGTGGTCTGGACATGTAGGAATTGTTTGATTTGTGCATTATGGGAAAGTTGTTTATGAGTGCAGGATTAATGTTTAAGGATGATGATGAAGGTGTGTGTTATGATTATTCAAAGTTTCTAATATATAGCCCCTAAGGTGTATAGAAATTGGTGTTTGGATTTGATGTTTAAAGAGATGTTGGTTTCCAAAAACTTGGAGCAAGATAAAGTGGTTTGTCCTATTATGAAATCAATCCATAGAAATAGAGCTAACATGAAGATATGCAGAAGATGACTCAAATGCATGAAATGTGACACAGATTCCAAGGAACCATTTAAAAGGATCCTTATGTGTTATAGAAAGGTAACTTGGACAAAAATTTGAATATTCAAATTTTGGTGGTAAATTGATTTTCTTAAGGTTCTAAGAGTTCCTAAATCATTTTAAAGAGCCTAATGATCAGTAAAAAATCTCTAAGAAGACTTATAATCTAAAATCTAAGTATCGGGATAAATCGGGAATTTTGAAAAATTTACTGATGAACCTGCGGATCCAAATTTTTGGGTCTGTGGAATCCGCAGGTGTATGGCTGGCGGAGCCAGAGAATACATCAGGCGGATCCAAATTCTGGGATCTGCCATATCCGTCATTTGCAGATTCTAAAACAAACAGAATGAATGTCAAATTTTGCGTTTTTCGTTCAAAACCCAAAAATGCTCCTAAAATGTATGTAGTAGCATATATATAATACAAAACTACTAAATATATAGGTTCTAGCACGCTTTATCATATAAATAAAAGCAATAATCAGATCTTACCATAAAAGAAGTTAAGCCAAACGGTGGCTTAAATTCGAAAAATTGATAACAATATATGTTATCGTCTAGCAAAGTTAAGCTAATTCACATAAAAGTTAAGTATTAACATAAAATCTTAACAAGCACACAAATTCAACAATACATAGTCTAATAAAGTCTTGTACCAAACACTCCTTAGATGTCACTATTTGTTCAACATCTTGATTATTTTCTTCTGACCCTTGAGAAGTTTCATGATCCATCGTCCTAGATTCTTCATCATTCCCTTTCTTTGTCGATTCTCCATAGATTCATTATCAATGGAAGGAAGTTGACGCAAGTATTCGGGTGGAGGAATCCTAGAGTTAGGTAAACCATCTTCATCACTAGCCGATGATGATGAAGATGAGGTTAGAGGATGAGCATGTTTTTCGTTTCGCTACTGCTACTCTATGATCACTAAGAGGAACAAAGGTGTGTGGAATTTTGGTGTAGTCTGGAAGAAAACCATATGTGTTTCGAGGAATAGAAATGGAAGCTCTAAACAAACAAGTAAGAAGCATTCCATATGGCATTGCGGTGGTACCCAAGACAGGTATATCAACCATTCTTTTGGCAATATAGTAGGCTAAATTAAATTGTTCATGGGTAGACACACAGTAGAACATGTAGCATAGGCTAGCATTCACATGATCCCTATTTCCAATAGTGCTAATAACATTGGCTCTAAGAATCTCCTTTATTTTCTTAAATTGAGGTTTGAGTTCATTAAGTTCCATAGCAAATGGATCTCGATTAACTTGTTTGTCTCGGATTTTCCTAGTTGGGTTGTTTCCAGGATTGAAGAGATGATAACGGATAATTTCTTTGAAAGTGAGAGGAGTGTCGTATGGGTGGTCACAACCAAGGTTCGACTTTAGGATGGATAATGGCCATTTGTCTGAATAAAAAAAAGTTCCTTGACTTGGAATACCTAAAACTTCTCCGAATTGATCCAAAGGTAAATTGTAGTGATTTTGGTTTACTTTGAAATGGATGCTCAAAGATACAAATTCGTCAGAGCTAAGTTTTATGGAAGCATAAAATTCAAGTATAAACCTAGGAATGATAGGCTCATTTATGTCGAGGAGTAGATCAAATTGGATAGCGGCTAATTGTTCACGGATATTAGTTTCTTCTAAAAATGATGAGTCTACCATTCTACCTTCGTGAACATAATGGTTTTCTAATGCCTTAAAGATTTTGATTTGAGCTTCTGTGAGTCCTTTGGTTTGATGGTGTTTGGGTAGGTACTTGATAGTTTCTTTGTGATCATAATTTGTAACACCCCAACCCGACAAGGGCAAAGGTGTCACATATACGGATTCTTATCAGAGCAAACACAGACATTTGACATAAATAATACAATGAAAATCCAAGGTTTACAACTGAAATCAGAACTACAAGCTTTACATTACCAAATTTCTATGTCTAATATAAGGTTCTTCTAGTCATCTTCCAAAAGCTAATTGAAGTCTTCTAAAGTCAACACTTTTCACCCAACTCCCAGCATCCAACTAAACCTGCCGCGGGAAAAGAAACGCGGCTGAGCTACACGAGCTCAGTGAACAGATATAACGGTAACAAACAATAATAATGAAATAGGGAAGATGGAAGGAATCGTACATGATGTAATAATAGATGAGAAGAAATATGAGGGTTATACAGAGATATCAGAAAGTATGGATAGTATCATGAGTAATGGTGAAGTAATCAAAAGATCCCATCAAGCCCAAACATACCAAGCCCAGTGCAGAGATAAGTCCAGTATCATGTCATAGGGTGTCAGTAATGAAAGGTAAAGGTCATAAGTCTATAAAGTGCATGGAAAACAGTAATCCTCTACGAGCCCAGAAACATGAACATGAAATCATAATCATACCGCCATGCAGAGAGATGTTCCTCTCACTAATCCCAGAAATCAGAAATATGGAGTGATCAGCTCCCAGAGTTGTGAAAGACGTGTATCGCACACACCATCAGTCACCATGCATATCATAACATATCATAACATGAACATAATACAGAAACAAATCTAGGATGCATCCATACGCCCCTGGTGGCCATAACTCCCAACACACCAAATAAAATACAGAAAAGGGACGGGACAGGTCATCACTCTCCTGCCCTAGAGTCATGCCATCGGTGCATCGACTGACATGGACATGAAACCCTCATGCCTAGTGAGTGGCTCGTAGTATCAAACTGTGGGTCAAGGTCAAGTATCATGTATCCAGTATTTAATTTAGTTTCATAAGTCAATTTCCATTTCAGAATATCAGAGTTCATAATCAGAGGTTCATATCAGAGGTTCATACCATAAAGGTTCCATGTCAGAAAGATCATATATCAGAAATGTTTAATATCAGAAGGTTCATAACAGAAAGGTCATGTATCAGAAAGGTTTAATATCAGAAAGATTCATAACAGAAGGTCATGTCAAAGGTTCATAATATCATGAAAGAAACCAGAAAGGTTCACAGAATCAAAGAACATGGCAGTGAATCAGAAATCAGAAATGAGACGAAGGAACCTTACTAAAGAAGGGCAGAATATCTGTACCTTATTACGGATGCAAATACGAATCACAGAAATAGAAGCACAGAACAGATCAAGGTCTCCCTTCCTCACACCTAAAGAATAGAAGACGGATTACAAAGGGTTCTAACTCAGATTACTATTTAGTTTACTTCTCCATTTTAAGTACTTTCCATTTTTAGTAACTTTCCATATTTCTATTTTTAGCAGGTTTCCAGAATTAGCAAGTTTTCACTTTTAGAAAGTTCCCTTATTTAGCAGTATTTGATAGTATAACTTAGTTCAATCATTATTAAATGGAAATAAGGTCTCTTTGATCAGATTTACACATTTGGTCCTTAGGGTTTCATAATTTACATTTTACACCCTTTCATTACATAAGTTACACTTTAAACCTTCAAATATTCATAGTTACACATTAAACCCTTTATTTATCAATTTTACACAATGAGTACTTATTTTAATAAGTTATATGAATGAACCTTTAAATATTCATAATTTACACATTAAGTCCCTCAAGTTATCAAAGTTACATATTAAGTCCTTTAATTTACAATTTCAACCTTTAATTATCAATAATTACATATTAAGCCATTAATTTACCAAAATAGCACTTAACCCCCTGAATATAATTAATTACTCAAATCAACCTTAAGTTTCCGGAAATTACATATTTAGTCCCTCTATTTTAATTATTTTCAAAAATCGATTTATACTTTATCAAATAAACATTTCAACCCTTTTAAATGTAAAAATTACACATGGCACCCTCAACTTATATTTTATTCGAAATGTTCACAGCCCATAATAAGTTATAAAAATAACCCTTGAGTTTTAAAAGTTACAAAACACCCCCTTATACTTTAAATACAAAACGTTTAACACTTTAAATCCACAAATCCAAACCCTAACATATCCAACACATTTTTAATCATTAAACCATCATTAAACACCATTAATTATCACCAAAACAAACCCTAATTCCCCAAACCCTAATCGAATCCATTTCTTTCCTTTTTTTCTTTCTTTTTAGCCGATTAAACATAATTCCAAAATAATTGTTCTAGGCCTCAAAAATTCGAAGTATCATTTTTCTAGGTCTATTATGATTGTATAGAGCCCAAATAAAATAAATATGAAGCCTCAAAATTTCGGATTGAATTATTTAGGGTTTATGCATGTTTTTAAGATTTAATTCACAAATATTATGTAGAGCATGCATGGATCGATTTAGACATTTTA
Organism: Artemisia tridentata subsp. tridentata; assembly: GCA_021014915.2. Taxonomy (NCBI): domain Eukaryota; kingdom Viridiplantae; phylum Streptophyta; class Magnoliopsida; order Asterales; family Asteraceae; genus Artemisia; species Artemisia tridentata. The sequence continues at coordinate 44,035,452 of CP139506.1, read as the reverse complement.
TTTGGTGTTCATATGATGTAAGGGACCTGAGAAAATTACCAAACCAAGGATCAAGCGTGTGAAAAGGGCTGTACCAATTTAGTGATATGCGCATGATCAAATCGAACCAATTTTCCAAAACGACTCCAAAAGCTTCTTCACAACCTTTCCAACATTTTTCCCAGAGTATACACGATATAAGGATTATGAGAAAAATCATGAACGAATTTTATATAGCTTGATCGAATTTATTTAGAAGATACCTTAAAAATAGGCGCGATAAGAACAATAATCCACAAAACTTGAATTCAGCCAAGAACAGCCTCAAATCTATTTTTCATGGATCACATATGATACAAGGAACATGAGAAAAATAAGAAACGAATTTTTAGAAGGTCGCATGAATTATTTCGAATCATACCCTTTTTACACCTAGCGACAAAGAAAGAATTCACCAAGATCGAATCGAGCTTCAAACAATTCAAAGGTTATTTTTCCTAGCTCCTTTAGATGATGATCTAACCCAGAAAAATGATCCTTGAATTTCTTGGTGGCCGGATTTTGATATACGAATTATTTGTGTGGTTTGGTTTTGATCGGATTGTATTTTAGGGAAGGAATAAATGGGATAATTATGAATAATGGAAGATACCGGTTTTAGGGGAGGGAATGGGCTATAATTACGGATTTTCAGTTTCGGAATAATTATTAGGCTTTAATTTGCCATTTAATGTATTTTAATTATCATTAAAACTATAATAATATTGATATAAATTCTATTCGGCACATGAAGGGAAATTTGGTAATTTTATAGCTTGCAAAAATATTAAATGGAGTTGTCAAAATTATTTGGTATCATATCTTGTTCATTACCAGAAGTTTGGGATTGATTCGGTACTTTATAAGCTTTTAAACAAAATTTTAAACTTGCAGGGGTATTTTGGTCATTTAAGATCGTATAAATTTTGGGGTTTTACAACTCTTCCCCTCTTAAAAGAAATTTTCGTCCTCGAAAATTGAAGTCGCAAGGTTCAACGAAGTCGTAGCAAGTCGCAAAAGATCATCACAAACATTCTCACGCCCGGGGAGATTCTCCCAGAAGGACCTTCAAAACAATAGGTTTCTCATGACTCAGATCAAAACGAGGTGGGTTTATATTTCTCAGGAGAAGACAAATTAGGTCGATTCAGAACAAAAGGTCCATGCAACACAAATTGGACAATAGGTGCATCTTCAGAAAGCTCATATGGAATACGAATAAGATTCCAAATCGAATTAATTGTACCAACAGTAGGAAGTTCTAACAGGAGTTCAAGACTTATAACTGAGGTCAACAGAATTCAAATCGAGAGTTCAAACTCAATCAGATATCTAATGAACGAAAGTAGAGTATACGGATAGATAGGATGAACCTAAAGTCTCACTATTCGCGGATAATCCAGCAGAGATTCACATTCTAAACTTCTTAGGTACTTCCCAAGATATCCTATGGCCACAACAAGTGCACGTTATATGATGTAAGTATTATCACGTTGGCCAGACGTTATAATACTGGCATCATATAGTTATGCCCTCATGATGGTCATACTTTATCTCAAGTCGTAATCAAAAACAACCTATCTTAATCCACCTAGTACTTCTACAGTCTGAGAGGTCAACAAAAACAAAAGTCATAATCAAGAGGGAAAGCCAAACTACTCGCCATGGAGATTCTCAAAATGCCCAAGAGGCATCGAAATGATTAACAAAGATCAGAGGTCAGAGTCGGAATCTGAAGGTAAGGATCAAATAGTGTCAGGAAATTACTATGCAATTCTTAATGCTTTCAAGATTTATTTAGGTTTCAAAACTTAGGTGGTGCAAGACATAAGCTTTCAATTTCCAAGAGGGATCTCAAGAGGCTTAAACCAAGAGTAAGGTACGAATCAGAGTGATGCGGAAGCAATGATACCTAAACAAATGCCTTATAGTCTACCCATTCCTCACCGGTCAGAACTTAAGCTCCTATAGGGAAATCCTAAAGCAAATTTTCAAAGGTTCTCTTACGAGCGCCTACAGGGAAAGCTTAGTGGTCCTAACTTGCACAGGTCAAGGGTAAATGTATTACGAGTCGCAGCCTGTCTCTCTGATACCATAATTGTAACACCCCAACCCGACAAGGGCAAAGGTGTCACATATACGGATTCTTATCAGAACAAACACAGACATTTGACATAAATAATACAATGAAAATCCAAGGTTTACAACTGAAATCAGAACTACAAGCTTTACATTACAAAATTTCTATGTCTAATATAAGGTTCTTCTAGTCATCTTCCAAAAGCTAATTGAAGTCTTCTAAATTCAACACTTTTCACCCAACTCCCAGCTTCCAACTAAACCTGCCGCGGGAAAAGAAACGCGGCTGAGCTACACGAGCTCAGTGAACAGATATAACGGTAACAAACAATAATAATGAAATAGGGAAGATGGAAGAAATCGTACATGATGTAATAATAGATGAGAAGAAATATGAGGGTTATACAGAGATATCAGAAAGTATGGATAGTATCATGAGTAATGGTGAAGTAATCAAAAGATCCCATCAAGCCCAAACATACCAAGCCCAGTGCAGAGATAAGTCCAGTATCATGTCATAGGATGTCAGTAATGAAACGTAAAGGTCATAAGTCTATAAAGTGCATGGAAAACAGTAATCCTCTATGAGCCCAGAAACATGAACATGAAATCATAATCATACCGCCATGCAGAGAGATGTTCCTCTCGCTAATCCCAGAAATCAGAAATATGGAGTGATCAGCTCCCAGAGTTGTGAAAGACGTGTATCGCACACACCATCAGTCACCATGCATATCATAACATATCATAACATGAACATAATACAGAAACAAATCTAGGATGCATCCATACGCCCCTGGTGGCCATAACTCCCAACACACCAAATAAAAATACAGAAAGGGACGGGACAGGTCATCACTCTCCTGCCCTAGAGTCATGCCATCGGTGCATCGACTGACATGGACATGAAACCCTCATGCCTAGTGAGTGGCTCGTAGTATCAAACTGTGGGTCAAGGTCAAGTATCATGTATTCAGTATTTAATTTAGTTTCATAAGTCAATTTCCATTTCAGAATATCAGAGTTCATAATCAGAGGTTCATGTCAGAGGTTCATACCATAAAGGTTCCATGTCAGAAAGATCATATATCAGAAATGTTTAATATCAGAAGGTTCATAACAGAAAGGTCATGTATCAGAAAGGTTTAATATCAGAAAGGTTCATAACAGAAGGTCATGTCAAAGGTTCATAATATCATGAAAGAAACAGAAAGGTTCACAGAATCAAAGAACATGGCAGTGAATCAGAAATCAGAAATGAGACGAAGGCACCTTACTAAAGAAGGGCAGAATATCTGTACCTTATTACGGATGCAAATACGAATCATAGAAATAGAAGCACAGAACAGATCAAGGTCTCCCTTCCTCACACCTAAAGAATAGAAGACGGATTACAAAGGGTTCTAACTCAGATTACTATTTAGTTTACTTCTCCATTTTAAGTACTTTCCATTTTTAGTAACTTTCCAGATTTAGTAACTTTTCATATTTCTATTTTTAGCAGGTTTCCAGAATTAGCAAGTTTTCACTTTTAGAAAGTTCCCTTATTTAGCAGTATTTGATAGTATAACTTAGTTCAATCATTATTAAATGGAAATAAGGTCTCTTTGATCAGATTTACACATTTGGTCCTTAGGGTTTCATAATTTACATTTTACACCCTTTCATTACATAAGTTACACTTTAAACCTTCAAATATTCATAGTTACACATTAAACCCTTTATTTATCAATTTTACACAATGAGTACTTATTTTAATAAGTTATATGAATGAACCTTTAAATATTCATAATTTACACATTAAGTCCCTCAAGTTATCAAAGTTACATATTAAGTCCTTTAATTTACAATTTCAACCTTTAATTATCAATAATTACATATTAAGCCATTAATGTACCAAAATAGCACTTAACCCCCTGAATATAATTAATTACTCAAATCAACCTTAAGTTTCCGGAAATTACATATTTAGTCCCTCTATTTTAATTATTTTCAAAAATCGATTTATACTTTATCAAATAAACATTTCAACCCTTTTAAATGTAAAAATTACACATGGCACCCTCAACTTATATTTTATTCGAAATGTTCACAGCCCATAATAAGTTATAAAAATAACCCTTGAGTTTTAAAAGTTACAAAACACCCCCTTATACTTTAAATACAAAACGTTTAACACTTTAAATCCACAAATCCAAACCCTAACATATCCAACACATTTTTAATCATTAAACCATCATTAAACACCATTAATTATCACCAAAACAAACCCTAATTCCCCAAACCCTAATCGAATCCATTTCTTTCCTTTTTTTCTATCTTTTTAGCCGATTAAACATAATTCCAAAATAATTGTTCTAGGCCTCAAAAATTCGAAGTATCATTTTTCCAGGTCTATTATGATTGTATAGAGCCCAAATAAAATAAATATGAAGCCTCAAAATTTCGGATTGAATTATTTAGGGTTTATGCATGTTTTTAAGATTTAATTCACAAATATTATGTAGAGCATGCATGGATCGATTTAGACATTTTATTTGGTGTTCATATGATGTAAGGGACCTGAGAAAATTACCAAACCAAGGATCGAGCATGTGAAAAGGGCTGTACCAATTTAGTGATATGCGCATGATCAAATCGAACCAATTTTCCAAAACGACTCCAAAAGCTTCTTCACAACCTTTCCAACATTTTTCCCAGAGTATACACGATATAAGGATTATGAGAAAAATCATGAACGAATTTTATATAGCTTGATCGAATTTATTTAGAAGATACCTTAAAAATAGGCGCGATAAGAACAATAATCCACAAAACTCGAATTCAGCCAAGAACAGCCTCAAATCTATTTTTCATGGATCACATATGATACAAGGAACATGAGAAAAATAAGAAACGAATTTTTAGAAGGTCGCATGAATTATTTCGAATCATACCCTTTTTACACCTAGCGACAAAGAAAGAATTCACCAAGATCGAATCGAGCTTCAAACAATTCGAAGGTTATTTTTCCTAGCTCCTTTAGATGATGATCTAACCCAAAAAAATGATCCTTGAATTTCTTGGTGGCCGGATTTTGATATACGAATTATTTGTGTGGTTTGGTTTTGATCGGATTGTATTTTAGGGAAGGAATAAATGGGATAATTATGAATAATGGAAGATACCGGTTTTAGGGGAGGGAATGGGCTATAATTACGGATTTTCAGTTTGGGAATAATTATTAGGCTTTAATTTGCCATTTAATGTATTTTAATTATCATTAAAACTATAATAATATTGATATAAATTCTATTCGGCACATGAAGGGCAATTTGGTAATTTTATAGCTTGCAAAAATATTAAATGGAGTTGTCAAAATTATTTGGTATCATATCTTGTTCATTACCAGAAGTTTGGGATTGATTCGGTACTTATAAGCTTTTAAACAAATTTTTAAACTTGCAGGGGTATTTTGGTCATTTAAGATCGTATAAATTTTGGGGTTTTACATAATTAGTAGCGGGAGGCATGATTAACCTAGACAGGAAAATTATATCGTTTTAGTTGGAATCATCTAAACATATATATATTTCTAGTGTGTACCTATATGAGGAAAATGTGGAAGTGTGGTTATCTTGACTTCTTTGATGCATGGATGTTTATTGTTTCAACTTTTTTTAATTAAAAAAAATGCGAGATATCCCAAACGCTCCTACTTCAATGTAGCTACATTTGAATGTACCCGAAAATACATATTAGTTATGTATTCCCTTTAGCATTCAAGAGATATTATGATATAAAACACAACCTTTTTGATTTTGTATGAATAATGATTGAAAGTTGTTTTTCCTAGTTGTGAGGGGATTTTTATTGAAAATTTCTCCTGGGGTGTTTTAATGATTATGCATTATGGTTTCTAATTAAGAAAAACATGATTTGTTAATGCTTCATGATTTTTACAACAAATGCATAAACCCCAAGTTTTGATTTTGTGCAACAAATAGGAATCCTAGACATAGATTAGAAATTAGATAAGATTAGGATACTTACAGTGATGAATTAAGCACAAATTAGTTGTGGAGAATGACCTAATTTTTGAGTTTGGTGTGATAAGGGTCGAATATCAGTGGGTTTTGTGTTTTTAGGGAATGTGATGTACAGTTAATAGTGTTTGTTTTAACATATTAAGAAACTGTCTCAGCCATCCACGGATCCGGCGGATCCAAAACAAGGGATCCGCCCTTGTTATCATTTGGATCCATAGGATCAGAACATAATGTTTGGTTATTGCTGTGTTTTGGTTAGATTAGGATTCGAGCTAAGGTTTTATCTACCCACTAGGTTTCATTAATCCTGAAATAAGTCTAAATGGTTGAAAGGTTTTCTCTTGAGACGTTTTGTGAGAATGTCGGCAATGTTATCCTCTGAGGAAACTTTCTCACTCGAGATGTTTCCCTTTTAAACATTGTCACGTAGGACATGGTAACGTATTTTTATGAGTTTGGTTCTAGAGAGTTAGACAAGATTTTTGCTGAGATCAATAGTTCTTATGTTTTCGCAAAGAATGAGAATGATATTGAGTTTAATATCATAATCGATGAGAGCTTGCTTAATCCACAGTGCTTGTTGACATATTCAGCCTTGATTGTTGAAGTTGTGAAGGTCGTTTGTTTCTTAGTAAATCATGAGGTGCGGCAATGTCCTACAAAAGCACAAATACTATGGAAAACTAGAGGGGGGTTGAATAGTTTTACGTCTTTTTAATTTTATTGTGAAAACTTTTGTTTACTTTTAAAACTTCGATTCAATCTTATGTGACTTCAACTCTTAAACAACATGAGCAAATATAAACAAATGTAAATAAGTAATGCAAGTAAAGTAAATGAAATGAAATGAAAGATAGGGATGGAAATATCAAACCACAACACAAGGATTTATAGTGGTTCGACTACAAGGACACCTTCCTTGCCCTACTCCACTCCCCGAGTCACCTACTCGAGAGTTCTTTTCACTATGTCAACAAACTCGCTTATGGCGGAGAAAATCTTACACAACTTTCGCTTACACTGGCTTAATGACACAAAGCTAGATGTCAGGTTCTAATCGTAGCTAGAACCAATCTCACACCTTATACACGACTTCTTCATGACTTATTCACAACTTCTTCACAATGGCTTCACGACTTCTTCACGACGGCTACACAACTTCTTCACAACGGCTACACGAATTCTTCACAACGGCTACACTACTACTTCACAACTTCTACACTTCTTCTTTACAACACAAATATTTACTTACACTTGATCTACCTATCACAACTGCACAACACTTAACACAACAACAAGATAATATGAATTAAACTACAATACAACTTCTCTAATAATTGAAGGAGTATTCGTCTTTTGCACTTGGATGGTGGAAGCTTGGATCACTTAGAAACCAATGCTTAAGAGAATATGATCAAAGGATTTAAGAAAGAATTTACAAGGATTAGAGAAGATTTAGAACAGAAAGTTTAAGGTGCAAAAGGTGAGAAAAAGTCCAGGGAAAGTCTAGTATTTATAGGCAAAACTGGATAGCTGGAGGAGCGGGAGTGGTCCCCTTAAATAGGGGGCCGGTCCCCTTAATAATTAAGGGGGCCGCCTTTATAATTAAGGGGGGAGCCCCTTATATCCGTTGCCCAGTTTTGTGTTTTTGTGTGGAAGGTTTTTCTGGAATAATTTTGCCATTTTTGGTTGAAAATTTGAATTCTTAAACTTATAATGGATTAAACATATTTATTTAATACCAAAAATGTTTTTCTAAAAGATATAAAATGTTTGTGACATTTTATAAAAAATCTAGTGATTAAGAAAATGTTCCTTTGATCATATAATGCATTAAACATTTGGTTGTTTATACCTTAAGTGATTGAGATGTTAAAATAGATATTTACAACCAAATACTTGTTTACGTCATAATTTTTCGTTTAATGATTTTACATTTTGAGATTATCAAAATGTAGGGATATCGAAAAATATTAATAACGTGTTTAGGCATTATTTATATCAACAATCTCCCCCTTTTTGATGATTACAAAATCTAAACTCATTAAATTGAAAAATTAATTTTTAGACAAGTATTTAGTGAGTTTATATCTATTTCTCCCCTTTTTTGTAGAATCAAAAAGGTTATGCCGACAATTTTTAGGAATGAAATTTGTCGGGACGATAACTCCCCCTAGATGTGTACTCCCCCTTGTTTGAGGGCATAATGGAAATGAGATATGGAATACTTGCAAGAAAAATGTTAGAAGCACAAGTATATGTAATAACAATAAGCAAGCATATAGAATAAGAACTTTCATAAATTAAAAGTGTTGTGTATAAATACACAACCAAAGACATTACATCATAAGGCATACAACATTCAAACAAGGCAACTAATGATACTACATAATCATACCAAGAGTACATGATCCCTTAGAGCTTGCAACAAAAAAGGGTGAAAAACATTATTGTTGTTGAAACATTTCATCTAGTTTGGAGAGAATGGAGGAGGTGGTGGTGAAATGGGTGAAGATGGTGGAGGTGGTGGTGGAGGTGGATGGTTTAACATGTGCTCAATGCATGAGAACATATATTGCATTTCATCCTGAAGACCAAAGATGATGGTTCGGTTATGAATGCAACAAAGGCAAGTGTCTCCATGAACTTCAAGAAGACTCCAAGGAATGGGATTAACAAAGAGAGGTGGTGGAATTGGTGAGGGTGAAAAGTGATCATCAAGAGGTGTGATTGGTGAGATGGAGATGGAAAGCTCGGTGGATGGAGGTTCTTGAGTGAGATGTGGTGGTGATGTTGTTGGTAGTGGTGTTATTTATGGTGAGGAGAGGTGTTTGTTGATGTAGTCATTGATGGATGAGGTTGAAGGTATGGAAGAAGATGAGGTACCATGGGTAGAGGGTGTTTTTGATGGTGCATTAGGTGCATTTGGAGATGAGCATTTAGGTGGTGGTGATGGAGTGGTGTTGTCATCTTTAGTGAGATCAATGAGAAGTTGTTTGGGTGGTATGATGACCATTTTGTGTTTCTTAGAGGGCTTGGAGATGGAGGATTTTGGTGATAGCATGGTGTTTCGGGTTGGTGTTTGAAGGAGATGAGGATTGATGAAATGAGGGTTATCACTTGGAGGGAATTTATAATATGAATTTATGGTTAGTTTGGGTAAGGTTTTGGAGGTTTAGTAGTAATATTCCAAGACCAGTTCGTTCATTAAGAGAAATGATAGCTGGGGCTAGATAAAAGGGGTCACAAGATGCAAAAGAAAACAGTGAAAATCACTGTCCAGATGGCCGGTCCCCTTAAAATTAAGGGGACCGCCTAGCAAAATTGTAGTATGTTCACAACTAATAAAGCACATGTTTGGGACTAGAATATGGATCGAATAGATGAAGTTAGTGAGAGAAGTAGAAGAGAAAGTGGAACCTTGAGAGAGAAAGTAACTTGTAATCTATTAGCTTAGAATGAAGGTCCAACCCTCTCCATGTGTGGAGAGGGGTTTATATAGTGCTACATATTATACCCCTAGTGGGTTGTGAAGCAAGTTGACAGTGGGTAAAGACCCGACCCACTCCACAATATTAATAATAACTAATCTACTACTAATATTACTAATAATACTATGAGCTATTTAATACAAATGAGTACTCGGGTGACCGAGTCTTCAACTGAATATTTATATTCCTAACAATCTCCCCCTAAGGGAGGTCACCCCGGAAACAATGTTCAGAATTCAAGTACTCTATCCTTGGATCTTGAATTCGTAGCTCGTAGACATTGACTCTTCGGCTTCATTAGTCATTGTGCCTTTAGCAGTGTTCTTTTGATGACCGTTCTTTGTCTTGGATGATTTTGAGTATTCTTCGAAAATATCTTCCAACTTGAGTCTCCTAGTCATCTTTTAGTAGTATGTCTCCATGTGATGAGATATTCTTTGAGTCGACATGCTCACACTATTATGGGTCATGATTTTCAGCATCAGAGTTAGCAGAAGCAATGTTGAAGGTCTTTTGGTTGATCATGACTCTGTTGAATTACAATGATGATGTAGTGTGAACATGTGGTAGAGGATTGACATCTTTTCTGCAATCAGCTACAACCATAACCAGCTGCAGCATCCAACAGCTACAACCGCCGGATGTTCCTGCATATGATAGTTAGCAACAAATCGACCGGTACTTACAGGTTCGGACTTCGAGATTGTTAACAACATAGTGTGAAAACTTTCTCTAATCCTTACCAAGACCATTCCTAAATCAAAAACCCACAGAGGGTTTTTAAAGATCTTACCATAGTAAATCAACGATTAGGTGAGTCGCAGGAGATCACTCCACGACTGTAGACCATTTGAAACCGCCGCGATCACTAAGCGTAATTCACAGGGAATTACCGAAGTGACCTGCTTTCAGGGCTGTTTGATGTTGACCCTGGCAGGAATTTCCATTCAATCATTGAGAATTACATTTGTAAATTCTCTCATAAATGTTTTGGCAGATTGCTAAGATCTGCGTAGGACTCATGAGTTTACAACTGGTGTCCTTAATGTTGAACAAACTGTGTAGAAATAATTCGTGTCCCTATGAGATCTTATTATGCATCTCGTGGCTCTATACTCTATTGTGTGTTTTGATTTGGTGATCGGATGCTGGAGAGGACTGCCACCTTTTCAATATCATCTAACTCGGAGTAAGAGAGACGATAGAGATGTATTAAGCTTCGTGACAATTGAAACAAGAGTCCTTTGAGGGACCTTGAGTGGCAAGGGAGGGTTGTGCAGCATATCACTGGTTCCATGATACTTTGTCTTCAATGTCAGCAATCAACTAAGTGATTCTGACAGCATACGTATTGACCCGGTTTCTGCCTAAAGTGTAAGGAGGGCTTCTTTCTTTTCACCCTTTATCTTTACAATTCTTTTTCATTCTTCAACCCCTTCAGTGCTTACCGAGACTTCATTACTAGAACCTTGTTGGGTTTGTTCCAGTACTAGCTCCATCCCAGTCAGCACTTTTCCCTTATCCACTTTTCTCCTTTTTTAATCATACCTAAGGACTTCTACACTAACTAGTGAATTGTCCCTGGGTAGATCCCTCCTGCTCTGGCGGGATTGTGGGAACTTGTACCTAACCTTACCATCTTTATAACTCCATACATTAATTAAAATGGTCGGTCTTTGGTGTTCTTCCACAATTGCCATAAACCAAATCCTTGAAAATCTCTCAAAGTGTTCATGATTAAGAAACAAATTTTACTAACACCTTGAGACTTTGGAATTTTTCAAATGCTCCCCCTCAACACGTGCTCATATGTTTTAATTATAAATTTGCACATGTTGGGTGGAGCTCGCACTTTTTGAATTGATCCACTTTCAGTGAACATGACCAATTCGAGACACGTTTACATCACTAGTTAGACTAGCTTGAAATTATTACCCGGCCTGGTCAAATCCACAAAAAGTTTCTCGAAATGGTACACTCTACTCAGATACGTCTTTTTCGAGACACGCTTACATCACTGGTTAGACCAGCTTGAAATTATTACCCGGCCAAGACGCATCCTTTCAATTGATGACAGTTCAAGTTTCGTCAATTCATTTGTTAAGTCTGAGTCACGATCTCATGCGATGCCAAATCCTTTTTGTACATTCGCTCCCCCTCAATATGTGCATTGATATACGAAAGAGATTAGCACATACGGGAGAGCCTAACATTTGAGTTCAAAACATCACATTTTCATCAGATTTCATATTTAAATCACATTCTCTCCCCCGATCAAAAATTTCAAACCTTTTGAGATTTGTGATCCCAATTGATTTAAATTAGTTAGAAAATATGGGAGAAAATGTGGCCAGTTTTAACATGTGTTCTGATGATGGAGTATACAATACTCCCCCTCAAACTAAAAGAGAGTATCACTGCTGATGTTGCACAATGTTTAAAAAGGTGTCATAAATTTGAACAAAGACTCTCCCCTTCAATTAATGACCCGTTTTCTATTTAAAGAGATGTAGTCATTCAATTGAGTGAGAAGTATTTGTGAAAATTGAAGTCCAGTTACCACCTTGTGAAACATCAAAACTCTCCTGAAAAATCATAGAAATAGAAGAGTTTATGATGTAAAGAAGACTTCTCTTCTTTTACACGAAATGATGCACTGAAGCGTACATTAGATTGGGAAAAACATGGATATAAAGTAATCCATGCCCGGGTGAACATCACCCAGTTGGAGGACCAACTTTCACTTTGGCGACGTGCTTTCCCCATTTTGAGGTACGGGTTGCAGTATGATGTAACTGCAAGCCGTTTAGACATGTTTTAACCGATTAGTATAACTTCTGCTCGAGCTTCATTTAAAGACCCGTGTCATTGTTGAATGACATTTCTAGGTCCGTAAATGTTATCGATAAACAGAAGACATGCCTAGTGAGACTATTTTTTGGTATTTTCTGATTTTCTGATTTTTTGGGTTTTTGTAGGTTTTATATTTTTCTATTTTCTTTTTGTTTTAAAATTATATACAAGTATATACAAGGATATGAGAAGACAATCCTTCACTCTTCATTTTCTTCCTGAAGACACTTGAGAGTTTCAGGAGTTAAGCTCTTCATGCTAAGGCGTGGGAGAATAAACTGAAATCGCTCTCTAGGAAGCGCCTTGGTGAAGATGTCAGCCAACTGAAATTCCATCCTCACGAAGTATAGTTCCACTATCCCTTTCTCAACCTGTTCCCTTATGAAGTGATGCCTGATGTCGATGTGTTTTGCCCGGGAGTGTTGGACATTGTTACAACAAAGAGCGATAGCGCTTTTGTTGTCACAATATAGAGGAATCTTGGTGTATGAGAAACCATAGTCTGAAAGTTGCGATCTTATCCAAAGAATTTGTTCACAACAAGCAGACATAGCAATGTACTCGGCATCTATAGAAGATATAGAAGTACTCATTTGCTTCTTTGAAGACCAGCTAACCAACTTATCCCCTAAAAACTGAGCTCCCCCTGAAGTACTTCGATGAGTGTCTTGACACCCCGCATGATTAGCATCAGCATAAGCCGTCAACTCCATTGCTGTGTCCTTAGGATACCAGAGACCCATATGAACCATGCCTTAAAGATATCAGAAGACCCTTTTTACTGCTTCTAGATGCTTTTTGGTGGGCTTGGATTGATACCGAGCACACATACACACGACAAATAGAAGATCTCGTCTACTAGCAGTGATGTACATTAAGGATCCAATCATGCTTCTATACTTTGTTTGATCAACTGGAATCCCTGAAGGATCTTCATCCAGTTTTGATCTATCAATCATGGGAGTGTCAACTGGCTTACTTGAATCGAATCCAGACTTTTTCAAGATCTCATTTGCATATTTGGACTGATTGATGAAAATGCCTCTGGGATTTTGAAAGATTTGTAATCCTAAGAAGAATGACATTTGTCCCATCATCGACATTTGAAACTTGGAACTCATCTCCTTTGAAAATCTATCACATTCACTAGGATTAGATGAGGCAAAAATGATATCATCTACATAGATCTGTACATGAAGTAGATGTTTGCCCGACTTCTTGGTGAATAGCGTGGGATCAACAACACCCTTGGAGAACTTGTTTGCTAGAAGGAACTTGGACAGTGTATCATACCAAGCCCTTGGGGCCTGCTTCAAGCCATAAAGAGCCTTTTTCAAGCGGTAGACATGATTAGGATGTTTAGCATCTACAAATCCTTCAGGTTGGCTCACATAGACTTCTTCCTTTAAATCACCATTCAAGAATGTTGTTTTGACATCCATCTGGTAGACTATCATATTTCGACTAGCAGCATTGGCAAGGAAGATTCTAATGGCTTCAATTCTAGCAACTGGGGCAAATGATTCTTCAAAGTCTATGCCCTCTTCTTGTCTGTACCCTTTTGCAACTAACCGTGCCTTGTTCTTTAACACATCACCATGCTCATCTAGCTTCACCTTGAAGATCCACTTTAGAGCAATAATTATTCCACACTCTGGAGGAGGCACCAATTCTCATACTGCAAGTCGATCAAATTCATGGATTTCGTTCTGCATAGCCTCGAACCAGCAATCTTTAGACATTACTTCATTGGCATCTTTTGGTTCGACTTTGGATAGTACGGAATTGAAGAAGCACCACAGTGCATCTGTGGCCAGTTGTTTACGTGCGGATACTAGACGAGAGAGATTGCCAATTACGTTGTCAATTGGATGATCGTTGGTCCATTTTCGGAGATGATCATGAGGTTGAGGGTTTTGAACTGATGTTGTCGTGCTGTGTTCTTCGTAAGAGGACGGGCCTGTTGAAGATTCAGGAGCAAATATGTTTTCAAAAGGAACATCATCAACTGGAGCAAACGGATTGACTTCCAAAGAATGGTTATCTGCAGATTCTTGTTGCACCAGAGAGGATTGAGAATTTGAAGATGAAGGCGATTGACTAGCAGCTGGAGCGTTGAGACTGACAGAGACTGACACTGATGGTCCTTCTGAGTTCTGCGGAACTTAACCATTAGCACCAGGAAGTACAGTTGGAGCATTTGAGATGGTGTCATTAGTAGGCTCAAAGTATTCGTCAAGCATAGGATTAAACAACTTCTTCAACTCCTCACAGGTAGGTGGCACATAAGTATATGCAGGCGTAGGATTCTGTACAAGCCCTGAACTAATTGGTCCAGGTGTCAAAAGTTTAAGATCTGGTCCAGAACTGGTTTGTCCTGAAACAGGTTGCTCACTTAGCTCGTCGAATGTAACATGAATGGTTTCCATGATTTGTCGGGTTCGTTTGTTGTAGATTTTGTACCCCTTGCGATCTGGTGCGTATCCAACAAAAATACCTACGTCTGCTTTGGCTCTTAACTTTCCTAAGTCTTGACTGTCATTAGTCGGATAGCAGAGGGCACCAAACACACGAAGAAAGGAAAGATCTGGCTTTTTGTTATGAATTAAATCATAGGGAGTCTTGTCATGAATGGGATGAATTAGTGATCGGTTTTGGGTGTAACATGCTGTTTGATGTGCGTGTCGTTGTGTTCAAGTTTTAAAATTTATAAACACGATTTATCCTATTCTCTAATCACACATACGAGCAAGTATACTCGTCCGCGGTAGTAAAGGTGGGTAAGTCGGATCGTCCCAAGGGAATTGAGGATTTGGTTTAGTAAAATAAGTTTTAACAAAATGGGTGTCAATCCAAATTGAGATAATTAAAGAACAAATAAGTTTCAATCAATCAAGAACAAATATACTTGTATGTAATTCCATGACCAATTGTATAGAGTAACCAACCAAGTTGGTTGTGACTTGTAGTGATACACAACTTAATATGCATGATTCATAATCAATGGTTTTTATCATGAGAAATCATATCTAGAATTCAATCTTCTAGTTAATTCCTTTCGGCCTTGATTAACTATTACGATAATTCTATTAAGCTCTTTTGTTGTTTGAAAAGCATTTCTTATCTTAAGAATTCCTACGAATCCTTTCAGCCTATTTCGTGATGAAATCGTTTCCAAATCCATTTTAATGAGTTACTATGGTGTTTGTCACACACCATAATCCATACTAATTCGTTCACTAATTTTTTGAAATAAAAACATAAAGAAAACCCCTTTCGGCCTTTGTTAATCTTTAAAACTGTTTTTATCAACCAATTAAGCAAGATTAGATTGTATTTCAACAAACTCATAAAACAAGACATGTTTCCATGCATCACTTTTGAAATAAGATTATTCCAACAATTGTCACATCATCCACACAAGTATACACAAAATCACTCCATAACAATCATAATCAAACACAAGTAATTAACCAAACTTTCATTCATCTCATAGTAAAAGTAAAAGTATAAGTAGTTCATAATAACTCAACAAGAAATACCTAATCGAGAAATTACAAGAACTAGAATCGTGGAACTATACCAACCACACTCCTCCAATCGCCTATGATCACCCGTAAACAACTCCATACGTGGACACAACTCTTGAGACTCGAACTCAAGATTCCCAGGACGTTCTTACAGCAACTACAAGCTTTCGGGCAATAATAATAATTTGGTGTAAGCTTTTTAGGTTATGTCACTTACCCAAGACTTCACACTTTGTAATCTAACCAAGGGTTCTTTAAATAGGTGAAGAAACCCTTTCTCAACAAGCAAAAATGTCCCCTAATCAGTTAATATCCAAAATATGATGAGCCACAATGATTATGGGGCTTAAATTCTCTATTTAATGCACTTTTGCAACTCTAGTATCGGCCAACCGATCAGTATTTGGCCCCAACCGATCGGTTGGACCATTCGGTATTATGACTTAATCCCATCCGATTCGGATGCGGGTGCCATCCGATCGGATGGGCTTCCCTGCCATGCACTTTTTATTGTTTTCTTTCTTTTCTCGATACGTGCTTGATCCATTGCTGTACCACTAATTCCTTCCATAGAACTTGATCTTTTCTTGATATATAAATGTAGAATTCTTGTCCTTAATCAAATCCTTTAATCAACGTGTGGTTTCTTTCTCATAATTCTCCAAACATGCATAATCTCTTCATTTCTACGTCTTTTCATCCACTTTTCCTGTACTTGGTTATATTCACTTGCATATACACTTTTCCATGATTTAGTAACAAATACACACAAATATAACCAATTATGATGCATAAAACCAACAATAACGCACCTAAAAACATGTTAGAATGAAGCGTTATCAAATCCCCCACACTTGAGTTTTGCTCACCCTCGAGCAAGTCTAATCTTTAGAAAAATTGAACTCAATGGCAATCTTCGTTGTGTTTATAAAATCCAACAATCATCCCAATGGAAAAATTGTCATTTTACTTTAATTACGAAATATCCTTGAAAAAGTACACAAGTTAGATCGATCTTGATAACATAACTAAGCACCTCACAAGGGATTTTTTTAAATTCACACAACACTCAAGGGTAAATTTAATTGTAAATCACTGAATCGTACAGTCATGATTCATGTTTCTTACCATAAGCTTGTACTTGTATCAAAACAACAAAATAAAACATCAAAGAGGTCTAAGGGTTTTAATTACCTAGCTATGAATAAATACTTCATACAAGAATATTATAGCTCGCTACCAACGAATTCTTGTCTAGCTAAGCAACGGATGATCACTAGATTGTATCTTGGTTCGCTAATGACGTTACTTTCATAACGGATGGTCACCAAATTACTCACTAGATCGCTAACAACGTCTTTCAACTATTCAAAAACTCGGATGATTACTAGAACATCCATGCACTACATATCTATACAAAGCCATCACTAAATCCGAATGAAGAATAAAGTAATTGGTAAGGGTAAGGATAAGACATGGAAATTATTTGTGATTTGGCTCTAAAAATAAAAATCAAACAAGAATCAAGTCCAAATTCCGTTCCCAACTCTTTATACCACAGATGACCACTTCACCAATACTCTTTCAATTATCATTCCGAATTTCATACTAACTCCTTCCTTCCATAATAACTCATTGATTATTTTATTTCCCTTCATACATAGCTCATTGCTTCTTCTTCTTTTTCTCTCTTTTTTTTTCTCTTTTTTTTCAACACCCCCACACTTTGGATGAGCACACGCTACAAAAATATAAATGAGAGTAGCGACCTCCTTCTTCATTGGAATAACATATACACATAACAAAGTGTGGTCAACATGCAATCATCAATAAATAAATAAATAGTTTTGAACTTCACTTGAACTTGATTCGGGAAAGGCTAAGGCGTATGGTGTAAATATTTTCTGGGTTAAATCAAAAGAAAAGATAGGCTCAAAAGTTATAACTAAGGGTATCAAGTGCATAAGATAACACTAAAAAATGGGTTCCAAATACATAGGATAACTAACCGATGTGGTCAGCGAAAATATTTTGTAAACGGATGGCCATTTGGTGTAAATCCTAATTTGCCTCT
This sequence comes from Artemisia tridentata subsp. tridentata, assembly GCA_021014915.2. NCBI lineage: Eukaryota > Viridiplantae > Streptophyta > Magnoliopsida > Asterales > Asteraceae > Artemisia > Artemisia tridentata. Next base: position 44,017,379 of record CP139506.1, on the reverse strand, counting down.
TATCATTTGAATATATTTTATTACTTGAAAGTAATTTTAATAGTAATGCATAACAAGTACAAGTTCTAGAATCAACATAATCACCGGCACACTCATAAGGAAATATAAAGCATAAGAATTGCTTTATACAAAAAAAAAAAAAAAAAAAAAAAAAAAAAAAAAAAAAAAAACTTAAATCCTCACAATTGTGGTGATAAAATGTACTAGCAATAGTTATCAATATCTCTCATAACTTGATTATATTCCAAAAATTTTCAAATAGCCTCATTTTTCTCATCAAATCAATTCATCTAACAATTAGAAAAATCAAGGGTGAACACATTCTAGTTACTTGAATCCAAAATCTACTAAATCAAAATTAAAAATTTAAAAATCATAAAAATCAAACCAATTTTTCCTATTTTCTTCCCTCCCCCACACTTAAGTTTTGCATTGTCCTCAATGTAATAAAATGAACTTCAAAGTAAAGGAAATGGGAAAAATTAAAGAAAAAGATGCTACCAGGGAATAATAACGCATAAGCCTATTTGATCACAAGTAAACACATGAGTTCTTCCAACTCCAAATATTGATCAACAATAAGCTTCCGATAATTTCTTCCCCTGCACAAAACTGCAAAATATACTCCAAACAAACCAAAACCAAACAAAAATGAAACAAAATAAAATCCTAAACATAAAAATAAAAATAAAAATCCCAAAACAAACCAAAATCATAACAAATAAATCCTATTAAAGTTAAGTTAAAGAAAAATATAAAAATAAAATTGTTCAACCATCATTCAACCAACCCATGTGGTTATTGGTTTAATATCCAAAACCTCAGGAAGCCCTCTGAGCTTTCCATTCCTGCTTTCTCGAAGATGTGCAAACCTCTTGATGACAATGCTCAATGGAATAACTGGCTCGCTAAAAAGATTCATCTCCTCCTTCGTAAATAGTCCAAGATTTCTAGCTATTCGTGAAATAAAATGACCCGCACATAAATAATTCTTTTTCCCATCTGCTGCACATTGGTGCAAATGTTTAACAATTACCCAAGCTACATTCAAATGTTTCCAAGGGCGCTTTTTTTCTAATGCTTGAAGAACCCATAGATCGTCTTCAAAAACCAAATCAACACTCGACGTCCTATGTAACAATGATTGTACTACAATCCTATGTAGAACACGTAACAATGGCATTTTAATTGTTGAAACATTACTTACCCCAAACACTAGCTTGTCTTCCGTACTAATTTCTTTCCAAAACTTACGTGCATCAAAATTACTCTTACTTCTATCTCCACTCATTACGAAATACTTGAAATCTTTGTTATTTAACTCCGCATTGGAATACAATCGTAACAAATTCCCAAATTCAAACAACGTGACTTCATATTTCTTATCTCCTAGTTGAAAATCGAGAAACTTATCGGTTGTAACTCCAATATCCGTAACCTCCTTTTTCATTCGCATAGAACATAAAAATTCAAGACACCATTCCTTGTAAATTAGCTCTCTTATGTTGAATGCCTTCATCCACATATTAGAAGTAATAACCTGTTCATTCCATAGGTTCCTAACAAGAAACATATCTTCCAAAAATTCATCACACCCTAGCTCTTTCATATCATTCCAATTCATAACCCTAGGTGAATGAATCTCCCATCCTCCAATTTTGAGAAGGGTAACATTAAAAGCTTTTCTAACTACTGGATCTTCTCCTCGCCATAGAAGATTAGGGTGGCATTCAGGAATCGGCATTTGCTCTCTCTTCTTAATTCCTTCTCTAGTTCTCTTCGCAATCCCGGATCCACCTGCAACATGACTCTGTAGAAAACATGATTAATTATTAGTTGTAAGGGAGTAAGAAACAAAGTTACATGATTTAGAAATCCCGAAAATGCGTTTTGAAAATCTTCAAAAAGTTTTACCAGGCATCCATCCGTTCGGTATCTCCTCCAACCGATCGGATGGATTGAATACCTCTTTCCAAGCGATCGGTAATGCAGCGCATCCGAATCGGTTGGACTTACTGTCTCAAAAAAAATTCTAATCCGACTTCAAATCAATTCTAACCTATGCTATTCTTCCCTATCCTGCATTTGATCAATCACCATGGACTCTACATATCCTACTTATCTCCTAATCATATTCATAACATTCTCGCATGATCAATCTTAGAACATATGAACAATCTCAAAAATCAAAACCTTATAATGTTCTAATACACAATGCATCATCTATAAACACTAAGAAACATCTAAACATCATCTGGAAATCGTCAATTGCAAACTAGATCGACTTTTAAGTTTTTACCCATTTTAACCCGAAAATCAATTCAATCAATTCTTCTTCAAAACTTAATCAATCTTTCTAATTCTTTTTACATTGAATTCCTTTATCATTTACCCATCTACTCGAGAAAAATTACATCTTAATTCGAACTATATCAAAAACGCCCAAAATTTTTACCTAATTCAATCAATTCGAATTAACACGAATTAATGATGTTACTTACTTGTTTAGGTGCCATTGATGATCTTTCTAATCTCCTGCAATTCTTAATAAACTATGAATCCCAAGTTTCGTGGAATGAGTGTGTATGTTTTTATGAATTTTGAAATTTTGGGTATATATATTTCAATCCAACCGTTCAGTTTGTCATCCAACCGATTCGGTATGAATTTTTGTAAAACTTCACTTTTTCTCTTCTAAACACTTTTGAAACACTTGTAAGAACAAATAAAAGTGATTTTACTATTCCAAAATACTCCTTTTAAGTATGAAAAATACTCCACCACACTTAATCTCCCAACTTGTTTTCCAAGTCTATCTGTACATCTTCTAAAACAAAACTTAACTCTTAAAACTTAAACCTAACTTCATAACTTAAAACTCAATAAAACCAAGATAACCAAAAGTTTTAACTTAACTTCAACCTAAATGCAAACATAAACTAATAAAAATGCATTAAAAGTAAAAATAAAAACAAACAAACACTAGCACAAGCTTTGTGCTTTCAATCTTCCAATTCCATCTTCATCCTTCAAAATACTCATGCTTCAAAATGTCTTCACTTTGAAACTTCCCGGACAACTTTCGATTAGTCATTTGTGTTTTAAACTTCCTTGCGAAGTTTCTTCCATCCGGACAAAGTATATCAAACTTTACATGCCATTCTCCATCTCCTTCTTCCTTCTTGTAAACACTTGCTCCTTCGGGTCCCCATTCCAAATTCTTCAATTTATGAAACACAAAAACATTCTTGAATGGGTTATAGAAAACCTCCATAGCTAAAGCTCTCTCCATTTCATCTTCAATATCAAAGTAACTCGGGACAACCGGCCCATGTTTTGGCCTTCCTTCTTCATCCCTACCAACTTCAAAACATCCCAAATGATCTTCTTCTTCCTCATCTTCATGCACTTCCTTAACAATCTTGCCTCTTGGTCTAGGATAGTAAGTATGCTTCAAGATTCAATCACTAATAGTCAAAGTTCCTCTACCCATATCTATTATAGCTCCGCAAGTTCTCAAAAACGTTCTTCCTAACAACAATGGTAACTCTTTATCCACCGGAATGTTAAGCACAAGAAAATCTGCCACAAAAGCTTGATATCCTACTTGAACTCTAACATTCTTCACTTCTCCCATTGCTTTTGCTCGTGAATTATCAGCCATAGTAAGATTGTATTGATTTGGTTGAGGATTACCAATTCCTAACCTTTTGTACAACGGATACGGCATCACATTCACACTTGCTCCCGTGTCCGCCAATGCATACATTGCATCGGTTCCATTCACCTTAATCGGTAACACAAAATTCCTCGGATCACTTTCCTTCTTAGGCAATCCGTTCTCAACTATCCTTTCCCTTGCAATCTCATCAAAATTCTTATCCTCTAGCCTCGCTCTCGCCATCATAACCGCATCTAACTTCTTCCTATAAGTCATATAATTATTCAACACTTCAATAACCGGCTTTTCCTCCATAAGCTCCTTAAACTTCATTTCCAAATTTTCCAAAAACGCATCCTTTTGCTTTTGATTCAATCGTTTAACTATCTGAGGTGATTTGGGTGGTGAACTAGATGAAGAACTCTCATTCTTAGGGGTGGTGGGTTGGGTAAGTTTGTTAAGTGGTGTTTTCTTTCTATTCGCTTTGCCCATTTTAACAACTTCTCCTCGTCCTACCTTCTTCTCTACCTTATCATCATCTACATCAATCCTCATCTCTCCCAATACAAAATCAATCATACATTTAGTCTTAACCATAAAATTTCTACCAAACATAACTTCTGGTTCATCAACATTACCATACTCCAAAACAACAAAGTCAATCTTGAAAACATGACCATGAATATTAACATTCACATCTCGCACTATCTTTCTCCCATAATATTCATAATCAAGTCTAACAAATCCAAGCTTGCCAAGCATCTCCTCCGTGATATAGATGTCACCATACTCCATATTCAACTGAGCATCCCAAGCTTTTATACCTTCCACACCACATGGTGTAGCATACCTCATAAATGGTACCAAACTCTTTAGGTGGTGCTTGTGTAAACACAACTACCCTTTTCTCCTTAGGTAAGCTAACAATGCTTTCGCCAACTTCTTCTTTTCCTTCTAAACCAATCTTAGCTTCATCCAAAATATTCTCCAATTGCTCCAACGAATCACCCGAATCTTTCAACATCTCTTCCAAATTCCTCAAGAACTCCGGAACATTGCTTAAACTTTCCATTCTAGTTAAGCACTAACTATAACATAACCACAAAAACAAAAATCCAAACTATTAGTGTGAGGGTTAGTTATAATCGAAACTCATTAAAATATGAAACCAAAACAAGCAAACAAACAACTCCAAACTATCAAAACATCCAAACAACTAGAAATGAAAAATCATAAAAAAATTTACCGTAACATCTAACCGTTCGGTATTTCATCCAGCCGATCGGTTGGACAAAATACCAAAACCGAATTTCATCCAACCGAATCGGATGCGGGCAACATCCGATCGGTTAGATCGAATTTTTATAAAGAAAAATATATTTTATTTTTTTATTTTATTTTAAAAATAACTTCTAACTTTTCATATTTTTATCTGTTTTTTCTTTATATCATTAACAAAACAAAACTAATAATTTAAAATTAAACTAAATAACATAAATAACAATTAATCATAATCAATTACTACTCATTAACTAAACAATTAACTCTAAACTCTAAACTTAATTCATCATTAAAAACTACTTAACTACCATTCATTAATGAAAAACTAATAAACTACCATCATTAAACTAAAATTAACTATATTAATTAAAACATATTAAAAACTCTACTAATTACTCTAAATTAATTAACCTACTTAAACTAATAAAACCTAACATTAATTAAACATTAAAACTGAAAAACGAAACAAAAATTACAAAAAAAAAAAAAAAAAAAAAAAAAAAAAAAAAAAAAACTTTTCCGAATCAACCAACCGATCGCATAGATATCCATCCGATTCGGTTGGGCCGAACCAAACCTTTTTTTTATTCTACTCTTTTAAAAAAAACTTATACACTACTAAACCAACTACCAAGAAAATTTAACAATTCCCCGGCAGCGGCGCCAAAAACTTGATGTGCGTGTCGTTGTGTTCATGTTTTAAAATTTATAAACACGATTTATCCTATTCTCTAATCACACATACGAGCAAGTATACTCGTCCGCAGTAGTAAAGGTGGGTAAGTCGGATTGTCCCAAGGGAATTGAGGATTTGGTTTAGTAAAATAAGTTTTAACAAAATGGGTGTCAATCCAAATTGAGATAATTCAAGAACAAATAAGTTTCAATCAATCAAGAACAAATATACTTGTGTGTAATTCCATGACCAATTGTATAGAGTAACCAACCAAGTTGGGTGTGACTTGTAGTGATACACAACTTAATATACATGATTCACAATCAATGGTTTTTATCATGAGAAATCATATCTAGAATTCAATCTTGTAGTATATTCACAAGCCAAGAAACACAAGTTTGGGATAAGTTTATGGATCAAATGAAGGAAAAGTTTAGAGAGAAGTAGGAGAAGTTGGAACCTAGAGAGAGAAAGAAAATATGAATGTATTAGATTGAAATGAGGTCCAACCCTCTCCTTGTGAGGAGAGGGATATTTATAGTACAGGAGTAGTAACCTTAATATGCCCCTAGTGGGCTGTGAAGCAAGCTGACAGTGGGTAAAGACCCGACCCACTCCACAATAATAATAATAACTATTCTACTACTAATATTACTAGTAATACTACGAGCTATTTAATACAAATGAGTGCTCGGGGTGATCGAGTCTTCAACTGAATATTTATATTCCTAACAATCTCCCCCTAAGGGAGATCACCCCGGAAACAATGATCAGTCTTCAAGCACTCTATCCTTGGATCTTGACTTCGTAGCTCGTAGATATTGATTCTTTAGCATCATATTTCATTGTGCCTTCAGCAGTGTTCTTTTGATGACCATTCTTTGTCTTGGATGATCTTGAGTATTCTTTGAGATTATCATCCAACTTGAGTCACCAAGTCATCTTTCATCAGTATATCTCCATGTGATGTGTAAATCTTTGAGCCGACATGCTCACACTATTCTGGGTCATGATCTTCAGCATCAGAGTTAGCAGAAGCCGTGTTGAGGGTCTTCAGGTTGATCATGACTTTGTTGAATTACAATGTTCATGTAGTGTGAACATGTGGTAGTGGATTGGCATCTTTTCTGCAACCAGCTACAACAGCAACCAGCTACAGCATCCAACAGCTACAATCTCCAGAAGTTCCTGCATACGACAGTTAGCAACAAATCGACCGGTACTTACAGGTTTGGACTTCGAGATTGTTAACAGCATAGTGTGAAAACTCTCTATAATCCTCAGCAAGACCGTTCCTAAATCGAAAACCCGTAGAGGGCCTTTTAAGATTTTACCGTAGTAAATCAACGATTAGGTGAGTCGCTGGAGATCACTCCACGACTGTAGACCATTTGAAACTGCCGTGATCACTAAGCGTATTCCACAGGGAATTACCGAAGTGACCTGCTTTCAGGGCTGTTTGATGTTGACCCTGGCAGGAATTTCCATTCAATCATTGAGAATTACATTCGTAAATTCTCTCATAAATGTTCTGGCAGATTGCTAAGATCTGCGTAGGACTCATGAGTTTACAACTGGAGTCCTTAATGTTGAACAACCAGTGTAGAAATAATTCGTGTCCCTAAGAGATCTTTTTATGCATCTCATGGTTCTAGACTCTATTGTGCGTTTTGATTTGGTGATCGGAGGCTGGAGAGGACTGCCACCTTTTTAATATCATCTAACTCAGAGTGAGAGAGACGATAGAAATGTATTGATCTCCGTGACAATTGAAACAAGAGTCCTTTAAGGGACCTTGAGTGGTTAGGGAGGGTTGTGCAGCTTATCACTGGGTCCATGATACTTTGTCTTCAATGCCAGCAATCAACTAAGTGATTCTCACAGCATATGTATTGACCCGGTTTCTGCCTAAAGTGTAAGGAGGGCTTCTTTCTTTTCACCCTTCATCTTTACATTTCTTTTTCATTATTCAACCCCTTCTGTGCTAACCGAGACTTCATAACTAGCACTTTGTTGGGTTTGTTCTAGTACTAGCTCCATCTCAGTCGGCACTTTTCCCTTATCCACTTTTCTCCTTTTTAATCATACCTAAGGACTTCTACACTAACTAGTGGATTGTCCCTGGGTAGATCCCTCCGGCTCTGGCGGGATCATGGGAACTTGAGCCTAACCTAACCATCCTTATAGCTCCATACGTTAATTAAAATGGTCAGTCTTTGGTGTTCTTCCATGATTGCCAAAACAAATCTTTGAAAAATCTCGCAAAGTGTTCACGATTCTGAAACACATTTTTGTAAACACTTGAGAGTTTTATATTTTTCAAATTCTCCCCCTCAACATGTGCTCGAGTGATTGTTTTATAAATTTGCACATGATAGGTAGAGCTTGCACTTTTTGAATTGATCCACTTTCCGTGAACATGACCGATTCGAGACACGTTTACATCACTAGTTAGACTAGCTTGAAATTATTACCCGGCCTGGTCAAATCCACAGAAAGTTTCTTAAAATGGTACAGTCTACTCAGATACGTCCTTTTCGAGACACGCTTACATCACTGGTTAGACCAGCTTGAAATTATTACCCGGCTAAGACGTATCCTTTCGATTGATGACAGTTCAAGTTTCGTCAATTCATTTGTCAAGACTGAGTCACGATCTCTTGCGATGCCAAATCCTTTTTGTTTCCATAAACCATTTGCTCCCCCTCAATATGTGAATTGATATACAAAAGAGTTTAGCACATATGGGAGAGCGTACATTTAACGTTCCAAAACATCACATTTTATCAGATTTCATATTTAAATCACATTCTCTCCCCCGATCAAAAATTTCAAACCAATTGAGATTTGTGATCCCAAGTGATTTAAATAAGTTAGAGAAATGTGGGAGAAAATGTGTCTGATTTAATGTTTTTCTGATAATGGAGTATACAATACTCCCCCTCAAACCAAGAGAGAGTGTCACTGCTGATGTTGCACAATGTTTAGAAAAAGGTGTCAAAATTTTGAACAAAGACTCCCCCCCTCAATTAATGGCCCGTTTTCTATTTAAAGAGCTGTAGTCATTCAATTGAGCGAGAAGTATTTGTGAAAATTTAAGTCCAATTTCCAACCTTGTGAAACATCAAAAAACTCTCCTAAAGAATCATAGAACTAGAAAGTTTATGATATAAAGAAGACTTCTCTTCTTTTACACGAAATGATGCACTGAAGTGTACATCAGATCGAAGAAACATGGATATAAAGTAATCCATTCCCAGGTGAACATCACCCAGTTGGAGGAACATCCGTCTTTTTGGCGACTTGCTTTCCTCATTTTGAAGCGCGGGTTGCTATCTAAAGTAATAGCAAGCCATGAGACATGTTTTACCAATTCATTTTAACTTCTGTGTTGATACAAATAATGCCTAAACATGTTATTAATATTTTTCGATATCTCTACGTTTTGATAATCACAAAATGTAAAATCATTAAACGGAAAATTATGATGTAAACAAGAGTTTAGTTGCAAATATCTATTTCTACAACTCAAATCACTTAAGGTATGAATGAACTAATGCTTAATGTATTATATGATCAAAGGAACATTTTCTTAAATACCAGATTTTTTATAAAATGTCAAAAATATTTTATATTTTTTAGAAAAACATTTTTGGTAATAAATAAAAATGTTTAATTCATTATAAATCTATGAATTCAAATTTTTAACCAAAATCAGTAAAAATGTTCTAGAAAAACCTTCCTCACAAAATGACAAAACTGGGCAATGGATACCCTGGGCGGCCCCCTTAATTTTGCTAGGCGGCCCCCTTAAAATTAAGGGGACCGCCCCCCCCCCCCCTATTTAAAGGGACCGCCCCGCTCCAGTAGACTCCCAGCTGTCCAGATTTTTCCCTATAAATACCAGCCTTCCCCAGATTTTTTACTCACCTTTTGCACATCAGATTTTCTGTTCTAAATCTTTTCTAATCTTTCAAAACACTTTCTAAAATCCTTTGATCATATTCTCTAGAGCTTTGGTTTCCAAGTGATCTAAGCTTCCACCACCAAAAGTGCAAAAGAAGAACACTACTTCAACTAGAGAAGAAGTGTTATTGTTTACCTCATTCAATTGTGTAGTTGTGTAAATTGTTGTATAGTTGTGATAAGTAGATCTAGGTGTGATTAAGTAGTTGTGTTGTAAAATTTGTTGTGAAGTAGTTGTGAAGTACTTGTGAAGTAGTTGTGAAGTAGTCGTGAAGAAGTTGTGAAGAAGGCCTGAAGAAGTCGTGAAGCTGGTGTGACGAAGTCATGAAGAAGTTGTGTATAAGTCGTGTAGAAGTTGTGAGATTGGTTCTAGCTACGATTAGAACCCGACATCTAGCTTTGTGTCGTTAAGCCGGTGTAAGCTAAAGTCGTGTAAGGTTTCTCCGCCAAAAGGGAGTTTGTTGACATAGTGAAGAGAACTCTCGAGTAGGTGACTCGAGGAGTGGAGTAGGGCAAGGAAGGTGTCCTTGTAGCCGAACCACTATAAATCTCCATGTTGTGGTTTGATCTTTCCATCCTTATCTTTCATCTCATTTAAATTGCTTTGCTTGCATTGTTTATATATATTTGCTTATATTTATTCATATTGATCAAGAGTTAAACTCACATAATATTGAATCAAAATTTTTTAAAAGGTAAACAAAAGTTTTCATAAATTAAAAAGACGTAAAACTATTCAACCCCCCCCCCTTCTATTTTACCACAATTGGTATCAAGAGCCAGGTCAGACAAGATTTTTAAAATAAACTGTATTTTAAAACTTGAAACAATCTATGGAATCTGAAAAATATTTAGAAGGGCAATCTATGCAAAGACCACCACTATTTGAAAGTGATGGATTTTTATATTGGAAAAATCGATTCGAAACTTATGTGAAGTCAAAAGATCTAGATCTTTGGCATGTTATTACTAATGGTGATTTTTTACCTATTCAACATAATTTTGAAACTAAAAAGGATGAAGTAGTACCTTTTGAAAAACAAAGTGATGATTTAAAAAGAAAGCTTTCTAAAAATAATGAGGCGAAAATGGTTATTTATAATGCGTTACCACGTAAAGAATACGAAATAATTTTTATGTATGAAACCGCAAAAGAAATTTGGAACTCTTTACTAATAACTCACCAAGGTAATAGTCAAGTCAAAGACAATAAAATAGATCTTCTTGTTCAACAATATGAACAATTTGCGATTCCGGAAGAGGAATCAATTGATAATGCGTTTGCAAGGTTTAACACAATCATCACAAGTTTAAAGGCACTTGATGAGAGTTTTTCTAGTAAGAATTTTGTTAGGAAATTTCTTAGGGCTCTTCATCCAAAATGGCGAGCTAAAGTTACGGCAATTGAAGAATCGAAGAACTTGTTAACTCTTCAACTTGACGAGTTGATTGGCAACTTGAAGGTCTACGAAGCAATAATCAAGAAAGACTCCGAGATGGTCAAAGGAAAGAAAGAGCAAAGTAAGTCAATCGCGTTGAAAGCTACGAAAGCATCAAGTGACGAGGATAGCTCAACCTCCGAAAGTGATAATGAAGAATATGCAATGGTCGTAAGAGACTTCAAGAAATTCTTCAAAAGACGAGGAAGCTTTGTTAGACAACCATATGATGAAAGAAAGATACTCCAAAGAAATAAAGACGACAAGGCTAGCAAGAACGAGAGGAAATGCTTCAAATGCGGTGATCCAAATCATCTCATTGGAAGATGTCCTATGATGTCAAAGGAGCAAAACCAAAAGGCGTTCGTTGGAGGAGCATGGAGTGATAGTGATGAAGACGAGAAAGAAACCACAATGGAGGAGAAGTGTCATATGGCTAAGACATCAAGTGAGGTACATTCCGAAACCGACTACTTTAGTGATGAATATTTATCATTAAATGAAAAAGACTTAGATAGTGAATACAATAGACTGTGCAAACTAGGTCAAAAAGTAATGAGTAAAAATAAGTCACTAAAACACATAAACAACCAATTAGAAAAGGAAATATTAGAATTAAAAATTAAACTACATAACTTAGAAAAAGGTAAAGAAGCTTTTGAGGAATGTAAAATATGTCAAGTAACTAAAAATGAAAACGAAAAACTTAAGGAAGAAATTTGTAAACTAGACAAATTTGAAAATAGTAGTAACTCACTTAAGAAAATAATAAGTGTTCAAAGAATAGTAGGAGATAAAACCGGCTTAGGATTTAACTCAACTGAGGCCTCAACTAGTGAAACTAAAAATGTGAAGTTTAAATGTGAGTCTAGCAAAGAAAAACCCGTAGAGTCAACACCTAAATACATACTTATGAAAAATAGAAAAGTACCCGTAGCTAGTAATGATGAAGTAAACATTTTCTACAAACCATCTCTAAAAACCGAAGTAGAATACTCCAAACCAAAGCTAAGGTCAAAAATACCTCCACCTAGAAGACCAAGTAGTCCTCACCCTCGACCTAAAACTTCACAATCTAGAAGCCCAATTAGTCCTCACCCTCGACCTAAAACCCCTCAACCTAGAAGACACAACCTCCATAATAATAGTCACCCAATGTGGAATTATTCAAGTCCACCAAGTTTCAATCCTTGGGGAATACTTCCACCATATATGCATCCTAGTCAATTGCAAACCATGTTCGGTCCGAACAACTTTGGACAAATTGGACCATGGGGACCAAGTGGCTAGAATTTCTACTCATCGGGAATATCAGAATCTCACTTGTCATTGGCTTATATAAGTCAATACTCTCTGAAGTTTCTGAAGACCACATGTTGAAGACTAAAAGGTACACATCTCTTTCATGCTCACCATTATATGCGTAGAATAATGAACTAGCCCGTTGCATGCCCCCATTAGTTTTAAATACTTAGTCTAGTATATACTTATGTGTTTAATTTGTAAGTTTCTCTCTTTATTTATATATATATACACATATTTACATATATACATACCTATATTACTATAACATGCCCCCATTAGTTTTAAATACTTAGTCTAGTATATACTTATGTGTTTAATTTGTGAGTTTCTCTCTTTATTTATATATATATACACACATATTTACATATATACATACCTATATTACTATATATATATATATATAATATATATATATATATATATATATATATATATTATATATATATATATACGTACATAACCTAGATACGTCATTTATTGACTATCTAGAACTACAAGAAATTGTTCATCCCCGAACATTTTCTTCCCCCTTTGTCTCTTTTGAACTTTAACGTTCAACACGAAAATCTTCCGTATCCACTATTACATAACTCATGGTGATGAAGAGAAGTGAGTTAAGTGGATTAACGTACAAGTAGCACTTGGACTGTCGCGCCAAGAAAACTATGGATGAAACAAACTCCCGTCACCGTCAGCAACTATCTCCGTCATTACCTCATCATTTCTCGACACCATTCAAAATCCCGCGTTTACACACACACAATATATATATATATATATATATATATATATATATATATATTATATATAATATATATATATATATATATATATATATATATATATATAATATATATATGCACATTTACTCTCACTCCCCAAAACCGTTGTCGACTTGACATCTTGAGTATTTTATCCAAAATTCTCAAGAAATATTTTGTTAACGAAATGTTAATAAAATGTCAAGTATTCCTTCCTCGTGCCAATAAAACCCAACGTATTTTTGATATATAATAAATCTATCTATATACATAAAAATATTTTGCTATCAGAAACTAAAACCGACAAAAATCCAAATTTAGTAAGCGGCCCCCTTAATGTTTAAGGGGACCGGCTAGTAAACGGGGGCGGTCCCCTTAATAATTAAGGGGACCGGCCTACTGTAGCCACCAAAAACGTTTTTCTTCCCAAATTCTTTACCAAACACCCCACTTTTCAAACACACCCTTCACTCCACCTACTGTGAACGAACTGAAACCCAAAACCCACTCACCAAATCACCATTTCCGACCAATTTCACAAGGGGCAAACACTTGTATCTTGACTAGCAACACATTTTGTAAGTTTTCCAATTCACATTTCATCTAATTTCATTCAATTTTGAGTCTAATCATAATTAGGTCTTTTACTCAATTTTTTTTAAATCCGAATTTTGTTGAAATTTAGTCTAGAAATCTTATAACCAAATGCTCCCCATAGGATTAGAATGCTTAATCAACCTAGAAACTAAGTAATTAAAAAACCATCATGTCAAAATTTTGATAAACTAATCATTGTCTTTCTAAACCAATCACATTGTTGAATTATGCCTAAGACACTTGTCAAAACTAATCACATTATTTTATTACAACTCACTAATCCTAAAAATATATTTTTCGAGTTATAATAATGTTTTTGTCAAATATAAGAGAATGTTTGGATTAGGAGTTAGAGTCATCAAAATTAAATCGAAATAAAGTTCACAAGTACTTACCAAGTTTATATAAACGTAACTAGTTGTTTTAAGTCATTAAGATACATAATTAATATGTATGTTGAAATATTATAAGATAATTTTGTAGATTAAGGGAGCGTTTGGCATAACCTTTTGAAAAAAAAATTTGAGTCAAAATCTACATTTTCATATTTCTAAATGAGTTTCTTAACATTTATACTCGTGAGAAATAGCTAGATATACAATCCAATGTTTATCTAGCCACGTTTCAAAGTAGCCTATGACGTATAAAGGAGCGTTTAGATGGTTTTGATTTCTTATCATACTATCCTTATAACTACTCCTTAACATCATAAAATACATTTTAAGTGAGTTAAAAATTAAAACTAAGGGACATTGCAAACTACTTCCTAGGATTTAAGTTTTTGAGTCGAAGTATGTTTGCGTTCCACATGAGTAGCATATACAATATATGCATGTCATTTTCTTATTTTTTCTTTGTTGCTTTCTTGTATAGGTGATAATGCCTAAAGTTACGGTCGGTGATGTCTCAAAAACAAAAGATTACATTCCAAAAGTTTCAGTCATTCCCGGCATAGCTCCCTCCATTGCATGTCTCTATCGACCCATCGAAACTAGAAATATTCATGAAGGGAGAATTGTCGATCCATCGTTCTATGAATCCGACTATATAGAACGTATGTTCTCCAATGTCAGTCTTGATTGTCTCTACAAGATCAATGAGTCAATCATTCCCCGCTTTGTTCTTGACTTTTATAGCCAAGTGACGGTGCAAGCCGATCACCATGGTTGTATCCTCATATCCTTTATGATTCAAAACGAATTCATTACCCTTACTCTGGCTCAATTCATCCAAATTCTAAGAATCCCCTTCTCCGGTCAAGCCGTCTTCTCTAATGAGTGGGATCTCTCATCTCTTGAGCAACATCGACCTCAAGAGGGTCCTTACTACTCTAAGATTCCATCTCGTGAAGAGATTCGTCAATATCTTGGGCTAACTCGTGGTACGACTAGTCGAAAGATCATGTCAAAAGATGTTGACATCCATGAAAACCAAATCCTCCTCAAGGAGTTACGCCCCAAAATGAAGTGTTGGGAAGAACTCATTCGTGAGAAAGCATTCGGTACTGGTGGTCACCGTGATCATGTCACGGCGAGCATAACTCACATGTTGTATTGTATTGTTGTTGAACAACCGTACAATTTGGCATATCTCTTTGTCTTCCGTATCATGTCCGCCAAAAACACTCATAATGCAAATCTTCTATATGGCATGTTTCTCACTCGTCTCTATAATCATGTCATGGTACACTATCCACATCTTCAGAGTCCAATTTATAAGTTTGTTCAACCGACCTTTAATCCACTTGTTCGTGTCCGTGCTCGTCGCTCCCGAAGCGACAAGGGTAAATCTCATAAATCTGTATCACTCCCACCTCGTGGTTCCACGTCTCATCAAGGAGACGATGATGATGATGATGCGGAGGAGGGCACATCACGTGCTAGTACCCCATCACCTAGGACCTTCGTTGATAACCTCCCGGATCTTGATTACACCGAGTATCAAGTTCCTTCTCATTCCGAAAGAACAGAAGAACTACTCTTCAAAAGACAAACCGAACTCCTCAACACCACACAGCAGATGCATCAAGAAGTCCGAGGCGGTTTCAAGTCTATTGGAAAGACACTTGGAAAGATGTTTGGAAAGAAGAAGAAGTAGACATGTTTGATGAGTGTTTAGTTGATATTGTTGATGTTATGTAGTATTATTATCTTATCATTTGGTTGCTATGTGTTTTATTATGTTAGATGTTAAACTTATTAGAACTAAGCTACTAGTTTTATTGATATAATATGCCTATGAAACTTGCTATTATTTTTCTAGTCTTAGATATTTATATTATTTGTCTAACATGTTCTTGTTATTATTTAATCATTCTTAATGTACATGATCCAAATAGAACTTGCTGCAAACACACCCTAACAATGACCCTTTTTCTGGAAAAAATTTCAAATTTGGTCGCCTGGGAAAACACCAGATGGGCGGCCCCTTTAATTCCCTAGGCGTTCCCCTTAATTTTAAGGGGGCCGCCCAACAATAAAGGGGACCAGCCATCTGGACAGTAAAATTTACTGTTTTCTTTTCATCTTGTGACCACTTTTACCTAGCCTCAGCTATCATTTCTCTTAATAGACGAACTGGTATTGGAATCTTAATGCAAAACCTCCACAATTTACCTAAACCAACCACATTTTCATACTATAAATCCCCTTCAAATAATCACTTCCCGTTCCATCATACTTTACCATTCATAATCACCATGTTATCACCAAAATCCTCCATCTCTAAGACTCCAGGGAAGCAAAGACTTGTCATGATACCACCACCTCAAAATTCATCCCCAAGTGCACCAAATGCACCATCAAAAACACCCTCTACCCATGGCACATCATCTTCTTCCATACCATCCACTTCATCCATCAATGATTATATCAACTCTCACTTAACATCCTCACCACCAAGAACATCATCACCACCACTCATTCAAGAACCTCCACTCACTCAACTAGCCATCTCCTTATCACCCATTACACCTCTTGATTCTCATTTCTCACCATCACCAATCCCACAACCATCCTTTCCCATACCTTGGGCACTTCTTGAAACCCATGGCGACAATTGTCTTTGTTGCATCCACAAACGGACCATAATCTTTAGTCTTAGAGATGAGATATTTTCAATGTTTTCGTCACTTGAAAACATGATTACCAATCCACCACCACCTCCACCTCCACCATCCACACCAATTTCACCACCACCACCTCCACCATGCTCACCCATTTCACCATCACCACCTCCTTTCTCACCAAAGTAAGCACATGCAATGCTTACCAAAAATAATTTTTTTCCACCATTTTGCAAGCTCTACAAAGGACCATGTACTCTTCGAATGATTAAGTAGTGTCATTAGTTGTTTTATTTGATGCATGATGTATGTTTCTACTTTGATGTACTACATTTGGTTGTGTTTTATACACAACTTTTATTAATGAATGCTTCTCCTTTATATGCTTGTTTATTTTTGCTATATATATGCTTGTGCTTCTAACATTTTTTGCAAGATCTCCATATATCGTTTCCTTGCATTCCTCAAACGAGGGGGAGTACACACCTAGGGGGAGTCATCGTCCCGACAAATCTCACGTCTAATATTTGTCGGCTTAACCTTTTTGATTCTACAAAAAGGGGGAGAAATAGATATAAACTCATTAAACACTTGTCTAAAAACCAATTTTTAGATTTAATGAGTTTAGATTTTGTAATCATCAAAAAGGGGGAGATTGTTGATATAAATAATTCCTAAACATGTTATTAATATTTTTCGATATCTCTACGTTTTGATAATCACAAAATGTAAAATCATTAAACGGAAAATTATGACGTAAACAAGAGTTTAGTTGTAAATATCTATTTCTACAGCTCAAATCACTTAAGGTATGAATGAACTAATGCTTAATGTATTATATGATCAAAGGAACATTTTCTTAAATACTAGATTTTATATAAAATGTCAAAAACATTTTATATTTTTTAGAAAAACATTTTTGGTAATAAATAAAAATGTTTAATTCATTATAAATCTATGAATTCAAATTTTTAACCAAAATCAGTAAAAATGTTCTAGAAAAACCTTCCTCACAAAATGACAAAACTGAGCAATGGATACCCTGGGCGGCCCCCTTAATTTTGCTAGGCGGCCCCCTTAAAATTAAGGGGACCGCCCCCCCCCCCTATTTAAAGGGACAGCCCCGCTCCAGTAGACTCCCAGCTGTCCAGATTTTTCCCTATAAATACCAGCCTTCCCCAGATTTTTTACTCACCTTTTGCACATCAGATTTTCTGTTCTAAATCTTTTCTAATCTTTCAAAACACTTTCTAAAATCCTTTGATCATATTCTCTAGAGCTTTGGTTTCCAAGTGATCTAAGCTTCCACCACCAAAAGTGCAAAAGAAGAACACTACTTCAACTAGAGAAGAAGTGTTATTGTTTACCTCATTCAATTGTGTAGTTGTGTAAATTGTTGTATAGTTGTGATAAGTAGATCTAGGTGTGATTAAGTAGTTGTGTTGTAAATTTGTTGTGAATTAGTTGTGAAGTAGTTGTGAAGTAGTCGTTAAGAAGTTATGAAGAAGGCGTGAAGAAGTCGTGAAGCCGGTGTGAAGAAGTCGTGAAGAAGTTGTGTATAAGTCGTGTAAAAGTCGTGAGATTGGTTCTAGCTACGATTAGAACCCGACATCTAGCTTTGTGTCATTAAGCCGGTGTAAGCTAAAGTCGTGTAAGGTTTCTCCGCCAAAAGGGAGTTTGTTGACATAGTGAAGAGAACTCTCGAGTAGGTGACTCGAGGAGTGGAGTAGGGCAAGGAAGGTGTCCTTGTAGCTGAACCACTATAAATCTCCGTATTGTGGTTTGATCTTTCCATCCTTATATTTCATTTCATTTAAATTACTTTACTTGCATTTTTATATATATTCGCTTATATTTATTCATATTGATCAAGAGTTGAACTCACATAATATCGAATCGAAATTTTTTAAAAGGTAAACAAAAGTTTTCATAAATTAAAAAGACTTAAAACTATTCAACCCCCCCCCCCCCTCTAGTTTTCCACAATCTGCTCGAGCTTCATTTAAAGACTCGTGCCATTATTGAATGACATTTCTAAGTCCGTAAATGTTATCGATAAACAGAAGACATGCCTAGGTGAAACTATTTTTGGTATTTTCTAATTTTTTGATTTTTATGGTTTTTCTGGGTTTAAGTTTCTCTATTTACAATTTGTTGGTTTTCTATTTTTCTATTTACAATTTTCTGGATCAATAATTTTCTATTTTACAGTTTGGTATAAGATATGTACAAAATATGTTGCTTAGTTTAAGACGATGATGACATGAATACCGATATGAGGATACGTTCAGCATGTGGTAGAAATCTGAAGTCAACATCTCTTAAACTTTCACCGCCAAAGCTTTCAAGGCTCCAAATTAATCGTCTGAGCTTGAGCCTTTTCAATGTGAAGCTTTGATAGCTTCCCCCCAAACCAACAATCTTCCTTTTGAGCAGTTTCAAACCTCTCTTTTAGGCTTATGAAAGGTAAGTGTACAACGAAAACTGTAGAAAACCCCATTAAATATTGCTACTCCATTTAAGAATAACCGTCAAGATTCTTCGATCGGGGGACCATCACATAAATCAGCAACGAATCATCTCACACTTAAATTAACCTTCTCACATTTCTTCCCGCTGAAGTCTGAAGAAACGCATACCAACAGTATCCAGAGACCACTTCCCCCAAGTAGTTGAAGTGATGCAGTCAGTCTCGTTGTATGAAGCTCAAGAACCCTAAGTACACACTCAATCCCATAAATGAAGTCGAAGACGCATCATCACGATCAATTAAGACCCGAAAATCCCTTTTTCTCCCTTATGAAAATTGCAGGTGAGAGTTGTTACACCAAGTTCAACTAAGTCCCGAGTGTAAGCAATTTATCCCGTATGTAGTCGACATGATAACACCCAGACAGTACCATAAAAGCTACTGAGTACCAAATGTACACATTTCCTTCCATAGGATACCGACTAACCATAGAAACCATCATCCAATTGTGTACCTCTTTTATCATCAGAGACTGACTTTCTCTTCCCCCACGTAGTTGGAATGATACACCAAATGAACGAGTTAAAACACTAATATTCTCTGTGGTTATGAAATATGTCTTCCCAGAATAACTTCAATTAAGAAGAAGTATAAAGTTCATCACGTGTACTCATTGTGCGTTCAGATGTATGTCTCCTTCCTTCTTGCTGGTTTTGATACCTCGGAATCAGCAACTCATGTAACGCACATATACTTGAAATCATGTGAGAAGAACAGAATTGGCTTAAGTGAATCAAGTGAGAATCAACCGCTGCCAAAACTGTCTCTGACTATCTTTACCAACCCTTAAGTTGGCTATTCGAAGTGATAACTGATGAAGCAAACCCGATATACCAAACTTGAACCTGAAGATAGAATTCCCTATTCTTGTAACTTACGCTTGCACTAATGATGGAAGAACGGTGTAGAGAATTAGTGCTTCTAAGAAAATCTCTAAGTACTCAATACCCAACCAAAGTATGAGACATTAACACCTCTTGCGATTATCCACAACGTCATCAGCGTGTGACACTGAGTACTACAACGTAACTCCTTTAAGTGATAGTTACCCCGACTTCTGGTAACTAGATAACCTAAGTCTTCAACTTGAATCTTAAGCACGAGCAAGTTATCGTTGAAAGTCATGCATCCAACCAACCCCGACTTCAAAACAGAATAAGATCACGCCTCTGAAAAATTCAACTTCAACCTCAACTAGGTGATACCTGATTAATTCCATAGTCACAATTAGATGCCTAACGCACAAGTAAGTGAACCAACAACCAAATGTACATCGAATCACTTGTTCACACTTCTCCCCCTCAAAGATTGCATACGAGGATGCCATTTTTGATTGAACAAGAGCATATGAGGTTGATCCACTGTTCACACTTCTCCCCCTCAAAGATTGCATACGAGGATGCCATTTTTGATTGAATAAGTGCATATGAGGTTGATCCACTGTTCACACTTCTCCCCCTCAAAAATTACATTTGAAGTTGCCATTTTAGATTGGGTGAAAAAACGTCCAATCTGATAGAAGTAGATCCACTTGATGTTTGAACTAACATTGAGTAAGTATGAACCTCTTTCATGAGAGTAGTCAGAAACAAGAATATTCGTATGACCATTTCTCAACTCTCAATCACCATATAGTTTATTCACCCTTCTCCCCCTCAAAAATTGTATATGACGACCAACTGCCATTTTTGATGGACCAGGTGAATAAGAATATATTCCAATGTACGTTTATCCCCTTGATGACTGAATGAGCATGAGAAGAACATGAAGCTTGATGAGAATGGTCATAAATAAGAAGATTCCTCTTCTTCCGAAGATAAAGTGCACTCAAGCGTACACTTTTCTTTTCTTTGATGAACGGGGCCTGAAGAGATGTCAGCAGACGTCATAACGTTGACATTGAATCCCGAGGCTTGAACTGTAGTGTTCAAACATCATAATGATGAAGACCGAGGCCTGAACTGATGTGAACAGACATCATAATGATGAAGCCCACATATGTTGTGAACAGCCTGTGTCCAAATGTCAAAGGACGATCCATACGATCTGCATTTGAAAACAGACAAAAGAAGAGAGTTTGGAGTGCCGGATCCCTAAGTTAAGTTGGGTTCCAGATGGTTAGTGCAAACAATCTTTAGAGCTGCTGGAACCATAGGTGCCTTGGTTTTAACAGTAGGGGCAACACTAGTAGATGCAATGGACCTAGTTAAAGGGCATTGTGTATCTAAAAGGATAACTCTACCAGTTGGCTTCCATTCCTTAACAGGCACTACTCTAGGCATTTTAATCCTCGTTAAAGGGCAATGTTCGCCTAGTGTGAATTTTCGTCTCGTGGGCTGATGCGTGGTTTTGCAACCTTACAACAGGTTTTACCTCTCGAGGGATCTCAAGAGGCTTACAACCCCACCAGGCAGTGTACCTGACCGATGTAGTATAGTGTAGTGGTAAGTACGGGGGATTGATCGTTCTCCACAGGGAATAGTGTTCGTTAGGTATGAAAAACTATTCTAATAGGTCTAAGGGTGAGGGAAGATTCTTTTTTGTATTTTTTATATTTTTATGAAAGCAAGTAAAATCTCGGGTTTGAAAGAGTGGGCGGAATTAGTTGCTAGTCAACTAACCCAAGTTACTACGAATGCAAATAAAATAAAATAACAGAAAATGAAAATGTGGTGAAACTTATATGGGAGAAAATGTGTTTACTTAGATTTCCTTACTCCCTAACTATCTTTTACCGGTTGATTAGTGTGTATTAATTGCGTGGATGACGGGTGTATTCCTTAATACCAATCGTGGGGTGGCGTACGTACTTCCCCAACTCTATGAACTCCTACTTCACTCCTATGTCGAGCCGGCTAAGAAGCTCCTAACATAGGATCACTAGAATTCGCTCATGCATTAAATACAACCATAAAAACCTTAGTACGCATTGGTTCATGTTTCTTAAGACGTTCAAGCAAGTTACCGAATAGGAAGTTAGCCAATTTTCTTAAGCCTAACATAGATGAACAATCATCCAATACAACTAATAACACACTAATAACCAATAATCAATAGCTAGGTTTCATTAGATCTAAGCAAACACAAAGAAAACCTAGCCTAGCATGTTAAACAAAAGACAAGAACAAGATAGAATCAAACAATACATAGACATATTGAATGATTAATTGATAAATTATCTTCAATGTAACATGGAAGATCTCAAGGCAAAAAGCCTTGAAAAAGCTGCTAAAATCGTCTTAGGGTTTCCTCCCAAAATTACACACAAAGTTCCACACTAATGACAAAAAATTGCAAAACTATATATAGAGATTAAGGGCTGACGGCGTCACGTTGTAGATTCTGACGCCGTCACCTCGCCGCTTTTAGGGTTCCCGGATGGCCTTCCTGACGCCGTCCCTCTTTAGACCTCCAAAATCCGTTCTGGCTTATCAAAGCTCGACGCCGTCAGAAATAAGCTTGACGCCATCCCTCTTTAAATTAAGTCGTGACGACCTTGATCAGATTAAAGGGTGACGCCGTCAGATTTTTCATGCAAAATTCTCTGGCTTATCATGAGTAATTTTCATATCCACCTTTTTCTTGCCAAGCCATGACGCCGTCTGGGGAAATTCCTGACGCCGTCAGAGGTACTTTTTAGCCGATTTTGAGACTTTGTCGTTTTCTTCACTTTTATGCTCCAAAAACGTCCAAAATGCTTCCTTTTCCAGATTTCTTCTCAAAAGTACCTAAAATGACAAAAGGAACGATTTAGAGCAATATTTGATCAAATAAATACGATTTAGGGCTTAAATGACCCCCTAAAAGCGGTACACTTTTCGCTTCATCAAATACCCTTACACTTGAGATTTGCTTGTCCTCAAGCAAATGCGCTTTTATTCTAATCAAAATACAAGTTAGGGGTCATTTAATGCTAATATAAAAGTAATTGCAACAAATAGTCGTTCCACTTTAATCATAATAAGCACGGAGATTACAAACTAGCACCTCACAAGTAGTGTTTAGATACTCACATCTCTCAAGTGTCATCAAAATAAATCTCATAAATGAAAACGGGTAATATCTCTCACTACCTGTCATAGCAAATAGATTACCATAGG
Source organism: Artemisia tridentata subsp. tridentata (assembly GCA_021014915.2). Taxonomy (NCBI): domain Eukaryota; kingdom Viridiplantae; phylum Streptophyta; class Magnoliopsida; order Asterales; family Asteraceae; genus Artemisia; species Artemisia tridentata. The sequence goes on along the minus strand of CP139506.1, from coordinate 43,993,999 downwards.
CTTGGGAAAGGATCGAAAACCTCCTCCACTAGGCGTAAGCACCTAAGATAAACTATCAAAGAGGGCTTTTACATGGGTTATAACGTTAGGTGTAGGGAAAAGGAAAACACGGTTTTGTTGGATAAAGGATATTTTACTGGTGGTGAGTTAAAGATCTTGATCAATTACATGTACTATACAATGTTGCTAAGCCAAGACTCGACTCAATCTTAAGCTAAAAATAAAATAACAAAAACATAAAACAAACATAAAATGAAACGGGATGGTAGTCCGTATGTTTTTTTCTACTTTTCTTTTTCTCAATTTTTTTGTATTTTTCTTGATTTTTTTTTTTTTTTTTTTCATACACTCTTACCCTACCATCCAAAATAATACATCATAGGGGCGTTGCATTCCCCTTACACTTGAACTTTTACATAACTTTACAAATAACTATTCTAATGACTCGAATTAAGATAATCGAAAAACTTGGAGTACTTTTAAAATATTTAGCACATATGGGGGTAATAAATGATGTTCTTCCCCATTACTCCATTACACTAGTACTTTGCCCATGAGTCCCAATCGTCCCAAAATAATATGTACAAGGATATGACTCGACTTAGCAACCATGTAATCAACTAGATAATTAACTTGGGTTTAAACAAATGTTGTAACAATAATGCACTAAAAATGAGTGCATACAAGGTAGGCTAAGGCGATTTGGGTGTACATTTTAGTGGGGTGTAACAAATTCTTCCTTTAAGTAAAATGCTTAAAGGTCGAAACGAAAAGATAGGCTCTGAGGGGTGTACTAGGGGTATCGTGTACCAAAAATGGGTACAACGCAAAGGGTGTGGGAGAATTACTTGACCAATGTAGCCAACGTAATTATAACAAAATCACAGGTGTAAAACAATGGGTTAATCCTAATGCCTCTTATCATGTAGTAAATCTAACTAAACGAATGTAGTCTCACTTGTGGCCTCGCAATGGTCCTAACGCAAGTTCTAGAATCTAAGTGCTACCGGTACACACATCATAGCATAAATGCTTTTCCTACCAATTCTAGGGGCGAACCTCACATATTTGGGGGTGGAAAATTTTTTAGTGGTACGGTTTTTGTGCTAGTCATATAACTCCTATCCGTGAGACGCTCATTAAAATCAAAGTTTCACTCCTAAATGTTGTAAAAATTTTTAAATTTGGCACTAAAATTGCCCTAACAAGTATTTATCTCAGTTTTATTACACATCTACTATTAAACAAACAAAAATCAAGCGTAATAGCATTCTCTAATCGTACTTTTACCCCCCCTTACACTTAAGATGAACATTGTCCCCAATGTTCAAATAACAAGATGTAAAAGCATAAAGTAAAAGAATGAAATCAAATACTCCCCTGATTCGCTCGGTGGATAAAGAAGTAACATGGTTAGATCTTCTTCCAAGGTAATGTTGAAGCTCCATGACTAATGCATCGCCATAAGATTGATCCAACAAACATTTCCTTGTCCAAAATAACCTGTTAAACCTGAGAAAACAAACACGAAAACCTGCATAACATCGGCGGGATAAACTCTATATAAAAGGATATAATGCTTGTGGACTGATAATTTTGCAGATTCCTGGAGATTATAAGTTATAGATTTAATAAAAACTTTTTATGAAAACAAAACTTTCAAAAATTTTCAGAAAATTAAACCTAACTCCGTCAGGTTGTAAATCCTGACGCCGTCAGAAATGATCTGACAGAATTCTCATGTTAAATTTCCAGAAAATTTCTGGAAAAACCTATACCTTACTTCCTGGAAATCCTGCAAAACATCATTATGACTCGATACAAGCATTTGACTCAAACAAATACTAATATGTATGTTAATTTATTATTATTACGATTCATGTTCATTTGTGTTCTAATAAACCGATTTAGATTTCCCTTACACTTAACTTTTGCAAAATACCTTTATATGTAGTTAAGACGAAGTTAAAAACAAGATAAAGCATTTTCACAATTTAGTTTTGAACATGAATCAATAATAATAAAAATTAAACACACATACGGAAACAAATAAAATCAAACAAACAAATAAACACACAAAGCAAATAAAACTTGGGTTGCCTCCCAAGAAGCGCTTTTCTTTATTAACGAGTCTTGTAGCTAGACTCAAAGTCACGTACATTACGTGATTCCGTTTTGCTTCTCAATTGCCCCTCTAATCATCCTAACAACCTCCATATCAATTTTGTATTTAGGTCCTAGGTTCAAGCAATCTTTATAATAAAGGCTTCTCTTATTCCAAACATAGTCCATGCCTTTTTCTTTATCCTCATCATTGATGTCCTCAATCGCACCAATGTTGTCCTTGTCAAATCGAGGCACAAAACGAAATTCATTTACCCGATAAGGCATCCTATATGTGATCCTATCTATGTGATTAGAAAACTGAACCGTGCCTCTCAAACGATCATACTTTAAATTGGATGCTTCAATAAACGGCTTACCTAACACCACGTGAGATAGGCGGCAGTCAACAACACTTGCCAAATCTTCTAAGATCATGAAGTTGGTGACAAAGGTAAAATTCCCAACAAGGATATGCATGTCCTTAATCCTTCCAACGAAGTTGCAAACTCCGCCTGGGCACTTGGGGTCTATCCTAGGCTCAAGTGGTGTGTTTATGATCTGGCTATAAAGGCCTGAGGACATCACGTTGATTGGGGATTCACAGTCAATGTAAGCATGCTCAACGTATTGGGGTATTCATTGAAATAATCATCCAACCTAGGATCTACCTTCACTTCATCAAGTTTCTCAATCAACTCCTCAACCGTAAGATTATTACGTTCTAAGTAATTATCTGAGTATATGGCGGTCTCTAAGTTGTTCAAGGCATAATCAAGCTCTATATCAATCATTCTACTGAGCTCTCTGAGCTCACTAATCTCATTCTCAAGTTGGCTACGCAACAAAGCTACTTCGCCAGGTGTAAGGGGTGGATTCGCGTTTTCCATAATGGCAAACTGAATAGTCAATGAAAATCTTATACGAACAAAAGCACGAAGAAAATAGATAGACTAAAGAAAACCTAGAAAAATAAAATAAAAATCTCACTATAAAGGAATCTAGTGAGTAGACCTATAAAAATAAAAATTCAACCTAAACAATAACTATTCCCTGGCAGCGGCGCCAAAAACTTGATGCGTGGTTTTGCAACCTTACAACAGGTTTTACCTCTCGAGGGATCTCAAGAGGCTTACAACCCCACCAGGCAGTGTACCTGACCGATGTAGTATAGTGTAGTGGTAAGTACGGGGGATTGATCGTTCTCCACAGGGAATAGTGTTCGTTAGGTATGAAAAACTATTCTAATAGGTCTAAGGGTGAGGGAAGATTCTTTTTTGTATTTTTTATATTTTTATGAAAGCAAGTAAAATCTCGGGTTTGAAAGAGTGGGCGGAATTAGTTGCTAGTCAACTAACCCAAGTTACTACGAATGCAAATAAAATAAAATAACAGAAAATGAAAATGTGGTGAAACGTATATGGGGAGAAATGTGTTTACTTAGATTTCCTTACTCCCTAACTATCTTTTACCGGTTGATTAGTGTGTATTAATTGCGTGGATGACGGGTGTATTCCTTAATACCAATCGTGGGGTGGCGTACATACTTCCCCAACTCTATGAACTCCTACTTCACTCCTATGTCGAGCTGGCTAAGAAGCTCCTAACATGGGATCACTAGAATTCGCTCATGCATTAAATACAACCATAAAAACCTTAGTACGCATTGGTTCATGTTTCTTAAGACGTTCAAGCAAGTTACCGAATAGGAAGTTAGCCAGTTTTCTTAAGCCTAACATAGATGAACAATCATCCAATATAACTAATAACACACTAATAACCAATAATCAATAGCTAGGTTTCATTAGATCTAAGCAAACACAAAGAAAACCTAGCCTAGCATGTTAAACAAAAGACAAGAACAAGATAGAATCAAACAATACATAGACATATTGAATGATTAATTGATAACTTATCTTCAATGTAACATGGAAGATCTCAAGGCAAAAAGCCTTGAAAAAGCTGCTAAAATCGTCTTAGGGTTTCCTCCCAAAATTACACACAAAGTTCCACACTAATGACAAAAAATTGCAAAACTATATATAGAGATTAAGAGCTGACGGCGTCACGTTGTAGATTCTGACGCCGTCACCTCGCCGCTTTTAGGGTTCCCGGATGGCCTTCCTGACGCCGTCCCTCTTTAGACCTCCAAAATCCGTTCTGGCTTATCAAAGCTCGACGCCGTCAGAAATAAGCTTGACGCCATCCCTCTTTAAATTAAGTCGTGACGACCTTGATCAGATTAAAGGGTGACGCCGTCAGATTTTTCATGCAAAATTCTCTGGCTTATCATGAGTAATTTTCATATCCACCTTTTTCTTGCCAAGCCATGACGCCGTCTGGGGAAATTCCTGACGCCGTCAGAGGTACTTTTTAGCCGATTTTGAGACTTTGTCGTTTTCTTCACTTTTATGCTCCAAAAACGTCCAAAATGCTTCCTTTTCCAGATTTCTTCTCAAAAGTACCTAAAATGACAAAAGGAACGATTTAGGGCAATATTTGATCAAATAAATACGATTTAGGGCTTAAATGACCCCCTAAAAGCGGTACACTTTTCGCTTCATCATGGGCTTCCACTGAAAGCCCACATTGGAAAACATTTTCTCTGTAGGTTTCCAAGATTGCTTAATTTGTTTAGCTATCCAAACTTTCTTAACTGGGGGTTTGTTGGACGACTTCAGAAATTTTTCAACACATTTATTGTGATTACTCAAAATTAAGCATTCATCACATGTTTTGCAAAGTGAATTTGGATTCGAATTATGATTCTTTTTGTTCAAATCTGACTTGTTGTTTCTCATGTGGTCTTCTACTTTCTTTTTAGGAACACTTTTAGCTGGTGAAGTCCTAGAATTCTTTATGTTTCTCCTAGGTTTTAACTTGCTAGTTTTGGTGTCACTATTAACTCCTGTAGAACGACTGATGGGAATCTTAATCTCTTTCACTTTTGGTTGCTGAACATGTTTTGATGTGTTGGGATCTGAAGTTTCCAAGGGTACCTTAAAGGTTACATGCTTTTTCTTGGGTGTAGATGATGATGCAACAAATCTATCACTTTGGCTGTTAGATTTAGGACCTGTGCCAATGGCATATTCTAAGGTTTCCTGAATCCTTTTTGTGAGGATGCAGGCATACGCAACTGCACTATCAAGTGGTTTTTCTATTTTGTCCTCTTCTACAACCTCACAAAGTGTGTCAAGTCCATCCTAAGATGATAGAGATATATTTGATGGGCAGGTGTATTGTTTCTAAGGGAAAACGGAATAACATGTGGTACATCAACATCATACTTTTTACTAGCATAAACCTTTGGTGCAGCACAATGACAAATGGTACTTGGTATTTTTCCTTTCACCTGCGCCTTAAGATTCTCAATTTCATTTGACAAAGAGGTTATTTGATCGTTATGATTGTTTCTTGTAACCTTGATCGAGTCATATAACTCTTTGTAATGCTGTTTATTCTTAGAATTTTCTGCTCGAAAACACACATTTTCATAATGTAACTTATTTATGGTGTCTTGATATTGAAAATTCTGAGAATCTAAAGACGAAGGTTTATTGGTGCCATACACATTACACTTGTTTGATTTCAATTGGGCAATTTGGGCCCTCAACAGTCGAATCGTGTTAGTGTGAGCTTGAATTTTTTTCATCTCGTTTGTTTAATTCAAAATATGTATCAAACTCAGGAGCATCCGAAGATGTCTTTACATTTGATATTTTACATTTTTCTTCTAAATGTTGATGTTTCAATTGCAAATTTAGATACTCAACCTCTAGTTTTGAAAAACGTTTAACCATGTTATCATAGTCATCATTTTGAATTTTTTCAAGCAGTTTCAAATTCTCCCCCTCAAGCTCAACAACATGATTCTGGGTAACATTTAAAGCAATAGCATACTCATGAAAATGAAAAGCAGATAATGCAAAATCAGTAGCAGTATAAAATACATCCTGTTCAATACATCTAGCAATCAAGTTTTCATTTGCAGTGAGTATGTTTTTCTTTTCAATCTCACGGCTCTTAAGTTCTATTGCATATTCAGTTACCTCATTTTCCATATCTTTAAACACTGCTTTCATTTCATTTATTTTGGTGCTAAGGGCCGTTTGCATCCCTTAAAAATGTTCTTTCAGTTGTTTAAAGAATGGCATGACCTCAGTTAAGTAACACCTTTTTGCATGTTCAAAACACCTTTCCCCCTCAGTAATTTCAGATGGTGTGATTCTCTTTTTACATGTTTTATCAAAATCAGCAAATAATTGCCAAAGCACATATAAGCTAATTAACGTTTTGCATTCTGTGGGAAGAGACAAAGGAACCAAATGCCTAGGTGTATTGGGAGGATACACAGTAATGGACGCAACTTTCCTAATGAGTGGGGTGTTTGCTTTAAGTTTTTCTTCCTTTAGTTTTTCAATATCTTGTTTCCAAAATATCTGTTCAGGTGTTAACTTCTTTTGAGGAGCAAACACAGTCAAACGATTTTCCTCACTATAATCATACTGGAATGTTATTCGTTTGGCTATGCATTTGGGATTACTCATTTTCTCATTCATTCTTTTCCTAGTTCTCTCATCTATTTCCTCACTTTCTTTCGAAGAAAAATGCTCAGGGGGTTCGTGGTTTGGCATTATCATCACATTGGCATCATACAATGCGGGTTGGGCCATTTTAGCACTTCTAAGGTAAGCAGACTTTGGTTCACCTATGGCTTTCTCACTATGTTCATCACACAACTTTTTATGTTTTCTAATCATTTGAGCAGTTTGTCTGGTCTGGTCTTGTGTGTACAACTTGTTTTCAAGTTTGTTCTTTAACGTTTTAAGTCTGGAAAAATCATTTAAGAGTTTAGATTCTTTTTCTTTGAAATCTTGCTTTAGTGTATTTACACTTTCTTGAATCTCCTGTTTTTGTTTAACAGTCTGATTCAGTTGTTTTTGTAAAGAATATAACTCATTTTTTAATTTTTCTTCCCTTAGATTACGTTCAGAAATAAGTGTACGCATCTGACCATCCATTTCTTGCTCACGTTTAGTTAACTCAAACTTAGCACGTTGTTCATATATGGCCACTTGATCTTTATATATGTTAAGTTGGGTGGTTAATGAGTCTTGAGGGACAAATTCAGTGTTCTCATGCAGCACATAATCATCATTTAGAACAGAAGATGCACAACTAGGTACAACAGATGCTTTGTTGTGCTTCACATATTGTTCATATGGGATAACATCGCTATTTCCCATATTAGCAGTATCTGACTTCACAACGTTTGTCTGTTGTACTTTGTCGGGAATCTTTTGTTCATGCAACACATTATCATTATAAATAACAGAAGATACCCCATTAGGTTCCTCATACGCTTCATTGTGCTTCACGTGTTGCAAGTTGTTCATTGCTGAATCTGACTCACCAACATTTGTCAGTGGCTGATGAAGCTTGTTCTCTTGAGAATTCGGGCACACAAAGTCTCTATTGGCACCAGCATAATCAAACACGTTTATCTGTTGCACCTCTTTGGGAATCTTTTGTTTGTCAATCATTTTGTACAATCTGAGTATCTCAGATATAGCAGAATCTGAGTTATTAGACATAACGTAAACGTGCACGGGATTTTACAATTCTATTATTTAAACCGAGAATTTTTTGCGGGATTTTACAAAAATCAAGAAGAGACCGTGAAATGATGCTTGATATGTGTTATGATGAAGGTTTGGTAGACTTGTTGATCTGATGTTTGGTTGTGTTGAATGAATTGGTTTGGTTGATACAAGTTTTTACGGTGAAATTTTGGTCTAAAACTTCACAGCTCGATAACTTCTTTCTGGAGCGATTTCAGGCTTCGAAAGTTGGGTCGTGCGCTGAAAATGGAGTTACGGTTCAAAAGTTATAGTCGTTTGAAGTTTTGACATAAAAAGTCAACTTTGCTCAAACCGCAACTTTGTCAAAACGCAACTTTGACAAAACACAAGTTCGTCAAAACGCAACTTTGACAAAACGCAACTTTGACAAATCGCAACTTAGACAAATCGCAACTTAGACAAATCGCAACAACACAAGTCGCAACCCACAAAACGCAAGTCACTAGAAGACAAGTCGCTTTCGTAGCGATTTGTAGTCTTTTGCCAAATCCGGTAAAGGGCCAAAACGCTACTTCGAGGAACCACAAAACGCTACTTTTTCTTACCCACCAATACACAAAACGCTACTAAGAATCTGTCAAAGAGAGACAAAACGCTACGACGAACACCTTTTTCCAACCCTTCGAATCTTCCAAAAACAACCACACAAAGCCTCAAACAATGATTGCAAGCACTAAACACTACTTCTACACTATCCCTAAGCTAGAAAGTACAAGATCTAACACCTTTTATCAACTAAATCGAGCCTAAGAAAGATTTTTAGCACACAACCTTTTCGAACCAAAAGTGACCCAAACCTACACAAATCCGTGAATATAACCAAGCATGAACCTAACTATGGCTCTTGATACCAATTGTAGTATATTCACAAGCCAAGAAACACAAGTTTGGGATACGTTTATGGATTGAATGAAGGAAAAGTTTAGAGAGAAGTAGGAGAAGTTGGAACCTAGAAAGAGAAAGGAAATATGAATGTATTAGATTGAAATGAGGTCCAACCCTCTCCTTGTGAGGAGAGGGGTATTTATAGTACACAAGTAGTAACCTTAATATGCCCCTAGTGGGCTGTGGAGCAAGCTGACAGTGGGTAAAGACCTAAACCACTCCACAATAATAATAATAACTATTCTACTACTAATAGTATTAGTAATACTACGAGCTATTTAATACAAATGAGTGCTCGGGGTGATCGAGTCTTCAACTGAATATTTATATTCCTAACAAATCTCCTAGTTAATTCCTTTCGGCCTTGATTAACTATTACGATAATTCTATTAAGCTCTTTTGTCGTTTGAAAGGCATTTCTTATCTTAAGAATTCCTACGAATCCTTTCGGCCTATTTCGTGATGAAATCATTTCCAAATCCATTTTAATGAGTTACTATGGTGCTTGTCACACACCATAATCCATACTAATTCGTGCACTAACTTTTTGAAATAAAAACATAAAGAAAACTCCTTTCGGCCTTTGTTAATCTTTAAAACTGTTTTTATCAACCAATTAAGCAAGATTAGATTGTATTTCAATAAACTCATAAAACAAGACATGTTTCCATGAATCACTTTTGAAATAAGATTACTCCAACAATTGTCACATCATACACACAAGTATAAACAAAATCACTCCATAACAATCATAATCAAACACAAGTAATTAACCAAACTTTCATTCATCTCGTAGTAAAAGTAAAAGTATAAGTAGTTCATAATAACTCAACAAGAAATACCTAATCGAGAAATTACAAGAACTAGAATCGTGGAACTATAGCAACCACGCTCCTCCAATCGCCTTTGATCACCCGTAAACAACTCCACACGTGGGCACAACTCTTGAGACTCGAACTCAAGATTCCCAGGACGTTCTTACAGCAACTACAAGCTTTCGAGCAATAATAATAATTTGGTGTAAGCTTTTTAGGTTATGTCACTTCCCCAAGACTTCACACTTTGTAATCTAACCAAGGGTTCTTTAAATAGGTGAAGAAACCCTTTCTCAACAAGCAAAAACGTCCCCTAATCAGTTAATATCCGAAATATGATGAGCCACAATGATTATGGGGCTTAAATTCTCCATTTAATGCACTTTTGTAACTCCAGTATCGGCCAACCGATCGGTATTTGGCCCCAACCGATCGGTTGGACCGTTCGGTATTATGACTTCATCCCATCCAATTTAGATGCGGGTGCCATCCGATCGGATGGGCTTCCCTGCCATGCACTTCTTATTTTTTTTCTTTCTTTTCTCGATACGTGCTTGATCCATCGTTGTACCACTAATTCCTTCCATAGAACTTGATCTTTTCTTAATATATAAACGTAGAATTCTTGTCCTTAATCAAATCCTTGAATCAACGTGTGGTTTTTTTCTCATAATTCTCCAAACATGCATAATCTTTTCATTTATTCGTCTTTTCATCCACTTTTCCTGTACTTGGTTATATTCACTTGCATATACACTTTTCCATGATTTAGTAACAAATACACACAAATATAACCAATTATGATGCATAAAACCAACAATAACGCACCTAAAAACATGTTAGAATTAAGCGTTATCACTGTTGCAATAGCCTCTGCCCAGAGAAACATTGGAGCCCTTGAAAATATAAGCATGGTTCTTGCAGCTTCCACCTGAGTAAGGTTCCTTTGTTCAACTACTCCATTTTGCTGAGGAGTGCGTGGGATGCTTTTCTGATGTGTGATGCCAATGCTTTCATAGAAATTACTGAGTTTATGGTTAACAAACTCAGTTCCATTGTCAGTGAGGATGATTCTGACAGTTTTGTAGAGCCTTACTTGCAACTGTTTTATTAGTTTGATGATAACCCCAGGAGTTTCATCCTTAAACCTCAAAAATTTCACCCATGTAAACCGAGAATGATCATCTACTATCACCAGAACATATTTCTTTCCATTAATGGTTTATACTCTCATTGGACCGTACAGATCCATGTGAAGAGTGTGAAGAACTTCCAAGTTGGTGTTGACAGTTTTGGGTTTGTGGGTTTGTTTCTTGCTTTTACCCAGTTGACATGCGGAGCAGAGTTGATCTTTCTCAAATTTTAATCTGGGCATGCCTCTAACAAGATCTCTGCGGGAAAGATTGTTTATGGTACCGAAGTTTAGATGGTTCAAACGACGATGCCACAGCCATGATTTTGTCTTAGAGGCTTTCGAAAGCAAGCAAATGGGAGAGGATTTCAACATTTCTTCAATTGATATGGTGTAAAGGTTGGAGCCTCTACTCCCTTTAAGAAGATCCAAACCATCCAATTCTCTGACGAAACATGTGTGTTTTCTGAAAGCCACTTCCAGACCTGAATCACAAAATTGACCCACAGAGAATAAATTGTGCCCTAATCCTTCCACATAGTATACCCGTGAGATTACGCTATCACCAACCACATAATATCCATAACCTATAATCACACCAAAGTGGTCGTTCCAAAATCTAACTGTCCCGATGAACTTTTCATGAAGTTCTTGAGCCGTGAGCGATCCCCATATGTTTTGAGCAGCCTGAGTCCAAATACCAAAGGCGATTTGTACGACCTGCATTTGAAAACAGACAACGATGGATAACTGAAATAAGTGGATCCCCACGTGCAGCTGGGGTCCGTTTGGTTAGCACACACAAATTCAGGAGCAACATGATTTTCAACTACTGGTGTCTCAACTAGGAAATCTACCCTAGAGTCAGCACATGACCTATTTGGAAGGTGTTGTATTCCTAAAGGCAAAATTCGACCTGTTGGTCTCCATTCTTTAACCTTCACAATCCTATGATCATTCAACTTAGGTGATGCACTCTTACATCCTGAAGAGAATTTCCTTCCAGTGGGTCTCCATTGATACCCAACACTAGTAAATGTTTTTCCTGTTGCTTTCCATACTTTCTTACTTCTTTCAGTTTTCCTAACATGTTAAACATGGGGTGGTGCATGAGACATCAGATATGACACAACACAATCATCATGATTAGCAAAAATTAAGCATTTGTCACATGTTTTACAGACCGTATTAGAATTCGAATTAATTGTAGTACTTTTGATACTAGAATCAACACGATTCAATCTAGTCATTACAAACTTATTGTTCCTAAGTTGGGCTCCTACACTCTTCTTGTGATCACTCATAGCCGGCGCAATCCTATCTTTCCTTACATTGCCTTTAGGCGTTGAACCGCTAGCTTGGGTGTCACTTTTCACTCTTGTAGAAGTAATGATGGGAACATTAGTTTGCTTTTCTATCACATGCTTTCCTAAGTTTGATGTGCTGGGTTCTGATGTTTTTGAAGGTAGATCAAAGGTTACATGCTTGTTTTTAACAGTGAATCATGATGCAACAAATCTATCTCTTTGGCGGTTAGATTTAGGACCTGTGCCAATGGCATATTCTAAGGTTTCCTGAATCCTTTTTGTGAGTATGCAGGCATATGCAACTGCGCTATCAAGTGGTTTTTCTATTCTGTCCTCTTCTACCACCTCACGAAGTGTGTCAAGGCCATCCCTAGGATGAGAGAGATATATTTGATGGGTAGGTCTATTGTTTCTAAGGGGAAACAGAGTAGGCCCAACATCAACATCATACTTTTTACTACCAGAAACCTTTGGTGCAACACAATTACAAGTGGTACTTGGCATTTTTCCTTTCACCTGAGTCTTGAGATTCTCAATTTCATTTAACAAAGAGGTTATCTTGTCATTATGACTGTTTCTTGTAGCTTTAATCGAGTCATATAACTCTTTGTAGTGCTGTTTAATCTTAGAATTTTCTGCTCGAAAACACTCATTTTCATAATGTAACTTATTACTGGTGTCTTGATATTGAAAATTCTGAGAATCTGAAGATGAAGTTTTATTGGTGCCATACACCTCACACTTGTTGGATTTCAATTGGGCAATTTGGGCCCTCAACAGTCGAATCGTGTTAGTGTGAGCTTGAATTTTTTCATCTCGTTTGTTCAATTCAAAATATGTATCAAACTCAGGAGCATCCGAAGATGTCTTGACATTTGATATTTTGCATTTTTCTTCTAAATGTTGATGTTTCAATTGTAAATTTAGATAATCAACCTCTAGTTTTGAAAAACTTTTAACCATGTTATCATGGTCATCATTTTGAATTTTTTCAAGCAGTTTCAAATTCTCCCCCTCAAGCTCGAGAACACGATTCTGGGTAACATTTAAAGCAATAGCATACTCATGAAATTGACAAGCATATAATGCAGAATCAGTAGCAGTATAGAATACATCTTGTGCAACACATCTAGCAATCAAATTTTCATTGGTAATGAGTATGTTTTTCTTTTCAATCTCACGACTCTTAATTCTATTGCATACTGAGTTACCTCATTCTCCATATCTTTAAACACTACTTTCATTTCATTTACTTCGGTTTTAAGGGTAGTTTGCAGTCCCTCAAAATGTTCTTTAAGTAGTTTAAAGAATGGCATGACCTTAGTCAAGTAACACCTTTTTGTTTGTTCAAAACACCTTTCCCCTTCAGTAATTCTGGTTGGTGTAATTCTCTTCTTACATGTTATCTCAAAATCAGCAAATAGTTGACTGAGCACGTATATGCTAATTAAGGTTTTGCATTTAGTGGGAAGAGTCAAAGGAACCAGATGCCTAGGTGTATTGGGAGGATACACAGTTAAGGATGGAATTTTCCTAAGGGATGGGGTGTTAGCTTTAAGTTCATCTTCCTTGAGCTTTTCTATATCTTGTGACCAAAATATTTGTTCAGGTGTTAATTTCTTTTGAGGTGCAAACACAGTCAAACGATTCTGCTCATGGTAGTCATACTGGACTATTATTCGTTTGGCTATGCATTTGGGATCCCTCATTTTTTCATCTATTCTTTCCCTATTTCTTTCATCTATTTCCTCACTTTCTTTCAAAGAAAAATGCTTAGGGGGTGCATGGTTCGGCATGATCATCACATTGGCATCATATAAGGCAGGTTGAGCTATTTTAGCAGTCCTAAGGATGGCTAACTTAGGTTCACCTATCTTACTTTCAATATGTTTGTCACACAGTTTTTTGTGCTTATGAAGCATTTGAGCAGTCTGTCTGGTTTGATCTTGTGTGTACAACTTATCTTCAAGCTTATTTTTCAAAGTTTTGAGTCTAGAAAAATCATTTAAGAGTTTTGTTTCCTTTTCTCTGAATTCTAGTTTAAGTGTACTTATACATTCTTGAACTTCCTGTTTTTGTTTGACAGATAAATTCAGCTAATCTTTCAAAGAATTTAACTCTTGTTTTAATGTTTCTTCTCTTACTCTAGATTCTTTTATAAGTGTACACAGTTGATCTTCCATTTTCTTCTCACGTGTAGTTAGCTCAAACTTAGCACGTTGTTCATACATGGCCACTTGTTCCTTATAGATGTGTAGTCTAGTGATCAAGTTATCATTAGGGACAGGCACAGTGTCTTCATGCCACTCACAAGCATTATCTACGTCACATGTATTATCTAAGGCACACGCATTATTAACCATACAAGTATTAGTTTCAACAGAAGATTCTCCATCTTGTACATCAGGCATGTTCTTGTGAATCACATACTATTCATATGGAATAATATTGCTATTTTCCATGTCAACATTATCTGAATCAGTAACATCTGCCTGTTGTACTTTGTTGGGAATCTTTTTTCCATCAACTACTTCATATGTGTCATAGATTTTTAGTACCTAAAAAATCAAAGATGCACTTGAAGAACCAGCTTGTTGGGGTGATGAAGCCAAAGACGAAAAGTTAGCCATAAAGATTGTCTGAGCCGTTGGTTCATCATCTACATCAGAGTCGAATGCATCACAATCATCATCTTTGAAGATGTTGGGATAGTTGAGTGCTAAATCCTGAACTGGTCGCTCATCCACATCCTCATCAAAAGTATTTCCCCCATCACCAGCCAAAAATAACAACTCTTCCTCATCCAATACAGCTCAATTCTCTTGAGCCTGCATCAACAGCATCTTGTCCTTGAAGTAGTCTGAGTTCTGAGGACGCTTTGGTTGATTGCAGTTTCTGGCAATGTGTCCTAGTCCTACACAATTATAGCACTTGAGCTATTTTCCCTGCCCCTGATTGGCATTCCCTGCTCTGTTTTGCACATTACCTCGACCCATGTTTCTTCCTGCTCTCCCTTGCACATTCTGGACCACAATTTTCCCATCCTCCACCATTGCAAGACTGCGTGGGTTCGATGAATTTCTTAGTTGATTGTTAGTCTGAGGGAGAGATGCTCTGAATTGTTGAACCAGTAATGATACTTGGTTGGTGAGGTTATCGATCATTTTGTCGGTCTGAGAATAACCTGAATCAAGTTGAGAACTCATAGCAGATGATGGTGAATGAAGTTGATGATAACCTTGGTTAGATGATAGCTGGGTGTTTGGTAGAACATTTGACATAAATGCCAGTGGGTCATTGGAAGTTGAAGGATTTAGCTTTTCTCTCAGCACTCTATCGTAAGCAGCATGCTTCTCATGTTGTTGCAGGTAGGCATACAACTGTTCATAGTTAGTATCTCTCAGACCTTTGTTGAGTTTGACATCAGTCACGAATCTATCCCATTCTGGAGTCATGTTGTTCACAAACTTTGTGTTAAGTTGGATTTTGGGCATAGTCATTCTTATCATTCTCATGTCATTCACCAACTTATGGAACCTCACATAGTAGTCTGTGATATTCTCTCCCTGGTTCATTTGGAAATGCTCAAACTCATCATACAATTGTAATTCACGGTCTTCCTTTGTGAGTTCTGACCCAGCCAACAACATTTTTACATTGTCCCATACTGCTTTAGCCTCAGTATTGAAATTGATGAGTTTGCAGACATCCTTTGGCAGACCTTGAATGATGATATTTGAGGCTCTAATGTCAGCATCATACCTCTTCTTTTCAACTTCATTAAGATCATCGTAAGTGCGAGGTCTGTTAATTCCAAAGGTGACTGTACCATCTTCACTAGTAGCAATAGCATCTCTTGTGGTACCCATCTGAAACGGTCCTTCATCAATGGACTTAAGGATGTTTGCTCCATTCTCTTTTCCCAAGTAGTAAAGCCATATTTGTTGTGCCCACGACTCATAGTCCGTCCTATCTAGCATAGGAGGATGGGTATCGGACCCTGCTGCTTGAATGTCATCAGATGCGGTGCTTGATGTGCTGGCCATAATGTATACGGGATTTTACAGTTCTTGTGATTTAACGAAGAAATTGAATCTTTCGCGGGACTTTCTAAAATCACCAAGAAACAAACCGTAAACTAAGAGTAACTTGCAAAATAGAATTCTAAGTCTTAACTCAAGGAAACACAAATCTCAATTGATCAAATCGCAAAAATTCAAGACACAGCTTGACAAATCGCAACAAGACAAATCGCAAGCTTATCAAATCACAATAAGTCAAATCGCAAGTGTTAGCTTGCAATGTCAAATCGCAATAGATCAACTCGCAAACTATCAAATCGCAGTAAGTCAAGTAGCAGCTTGTCAAATCGCAGACAATCAAATCGCAATTTGTCAACTATGAGTCAAAACGCAAAGTTCAACTCGCAAGTGCTCAAGTCGCAACACACTATCAAATCGCAATAGACAAATCACTAACTGAAACCACAAATCGCAACAGGCAAGTCGCAACCAAGGAAACTGATCAATTCGCAACAGTCAACTCGCAACTTTCAACAAATCGCAACCTTGACAGACACAACTTGCAACCCTCAAATCACAAGTCACTACAAGACAGAACCGTCACTTTCTTAGCGATTTGTCATTTTATCCAAAACCGGTAATAAGTCAAGTCGCAATTTCGAGAAACCCCAAATCGCAACAACTACTTTCCAAGCAATACACAAATCGCTACTTTGCACCTTCACCGAGAGTCAAATCGCTACTATGAACTTCACAACTTCACCACACGAATCGACCACAAACACCCACACAAGACCAAAAACTATAATTCCAAACACCAAACAACACTTCTACACCAATCTTGAGCAAGAAAGTACACTATTATCACACAATAAGCTACGAACCAAGGCACAAGAGAAAGATTAAAGTTCTTACGCTATTCGAACCAAAAACACTCCTAAACTAACCGGATTTGTGAACATAAACACACATGAACCTAACCATGGCTCTTGATACCAATTGTAGTATGTTCACAACTTATAAAGCACACGTTTGGGACTAGAATATGGATCGAATATATGAAGTTAGTGAGAGAAGTAGAAGAGAAAGTGGAACCTTGAGAGAGAAAGTAACTTGTAATCTATTAGCTTAGAATGAAGGTCCAACCCTCTCCATGTATGGAGAGGGGTTTATATAGTGCTACATATTGTGCCCCTAGTGGGATATGGAGCAAGCTGACAGTGGGTAAAGACCCGACCCACTCCACAATATTAATAATAACTAATCTACTACTAATATTACTAATAATACTATGAGCTATTTAATACAAATGAGTACTCGGGGTGACCGAGTCTTCAACTGAATATTTATATTCCTAACAAAAATTAAGGGGGGCGCCCATCTGGTGTTTTTCCACGCAACCAGAATTGAAAATTTTCCAGAAAAGGGTCAATTTTTGGGGTGTGTTTGCAGCAAGCTCTACTTGAAACATGTTCATTAGGAATAATTTAATAGTAACAATAACATATTAATAAGTAATGTACATATGTAAAGTAAGCAAAAACATATTACAAGCATATCATAGGCATATTATATTAAAGAAAATAACAACAAAGTTCTTAAAATGATAGTAGTTAACCAACTAGCACAATACAAGATATAACAAAGTAAATGTCAAAATACTAACACTACACATAAATGTCTAATAACATATCATCAATGTTCAACTAAACCCACATCAAATAAATCTATTTCTTCTTTCCAAAAATCTTCTTGAACACCTTTCCTATTGACTTGAATCCACCTTGAACCTCTTGATGCATTTGTTGAGTGGTGTTTAGCAATGAGGTTTGTCTCTCGAAGAGGAGTTGATCATTTTGTTGGGAAGAGAGGGAACTTGATAATCGGTGTAATCAAGTTCTGAAAGATTATCAACAAATGTCGTGGGTGATGGGGTACTAACACGTGATGTGTCCTCCTCCTCATCATCATCATCTACTCGATGAGATGTAGAACCACGAGGTGGGAGTGAGAAAGAGATGCAAGATTTGCCCTTGTCACTACGGGATCGACGAGGTTGGACACGAACAAGAGGGTGTAAGACTGATTGAACGAACTCATAAATATCACTCTCAAGATGAGGGTAATGTTCCATGACATGATAGTAAAGTCGAGTAAGGAACATACCATAAGGAAGATTGGCATTGGGAGTGTTTTTAGCGAATATGATACGATGAACAAAGAGGTAAGCCAAATTGTATTGTTCTTCCGCAACAACACAATGAACAAAGGGTAATGTTCCATGACATGAGATGATCACGGTGACCACCGGTACCGAACGCATTCTCATGAATGAGTTCTTCCCAACGCTTCATGTCGGGGCTTAACTCAGGACTTGGTTTTCATGGATGGCGACATTTTTTGACTTAATATTTCTGCTAGTCGTACCACGTTCTAGCTCAAGAAGTCGACGAATGTCGTCGGGAGTTGGGATCTCAGAATAGTATGGACCCTCTTGAGGTCGATGTTGCTCAAGAGAAGAAAGATCCCACTCATTTGAGAAAACGGCTTGACCGTTGTGGGGAATTTTGAGAATTTGACCGAATTGAGCAAGAGTAAGAGTGATGAATTCGTTTTGTATCATAAAGGAGATGAGGATATAACCATAGTCATCGGTTTGCACCATAACTTGGCTATAGAAGTCAAGAACAAAGCGAGGAACGATACGCTCATTGATTTTGTATAGACAATCGAGATGAACATTTGAGAACATTTGTTCGATATGGTCGGATTGATAGAAGGATGGATCGACAATTCTCCCCTCATGAATGTTTCTCTTTTTGATGGAGCGATAGAAACATGCAATAGCGGGAGATATGCCGGGAGTGGCAGAAACTTGTGGAATGTACTGTTTTGTTTGGAGACATCACCAACCGTGACTTTAGGCATTTTCACCTAAACAAGATAGCAACAAGAAAAATAAGATTAAGAAAAAATATATGCATATGTTATATACACTACTTATGTGGGACACAAACATGCTTCGACTCTAAAAGTTTA
Organism: Artemisia tridentata subsp. tridentata; assembly: GCA_021014915.2. Taxonomy (NCBI): domain Eukaryota; kingdom Viridiplantae; phylum Streptophyta; class Magnoliopsida; order Asterales; family Asteraceae; genus Artemisia; species Artemisia tridentata. The sequence continues at coordinate 43,975,051 of CP139506.1, read as the reverse complement.
ATCCTAAGAAGTAGTTTGTAATGTTCCTTAGTTTTAATTTTTAACTCGCTTAAAATGTATTTTATGATGTTAAGAAGTGGTTATCGTGATATTTTGATAAAGAACCAAGAATATCCAAACGCTCCTTTATACATCATAAGCCATTTTGAAATGTGGCTAGATAAACATTAGATTGTATGTCTAGCTATTTCTTACGAGTATTCATGTAAAGAAACTTATTAAAAACGTAGATTTTAATTCAAAAGTATCTTTTAGTTTGTTATTCCAAACGCTCCCTTTACAAAAAAATAACAACTAGTATCTCAATATACATATGAATTATGTATCTTGATGACTCAAAACAACTGGTTGCGTGTTTATAAACTTGGCAAGTAGTTGTGAACTTTATTTTGATTAAACTCTAAGCCCTAATCCAAACACTCTCTTATGTTTAATAAAAACATTTTTTATTATTCAAAAAATATATTTTTAGGATTAGGGAGTTGTGATAGAACAATGTGATTAGTTTTAACAAGTGTTTATGGCATAATTCAACAATGTATAACAAATTTTGAGAGTGTTTGGTTTTTCAAAATTTTGACATGAGGGTTTTCAGTTACTTAGATTCTAGGTTGATTAAGCACTCTAATCCTATGGGGAGCATTTGGTTATAAGATTTCTAGACTTAGTTTTAATAAAAATTCGGATTTGAAAAATTTAACTAAAAGACCTAATTATGATTAGACTCAAAATTGGATGAAATTAGATGAAATTTGTATTGGAAAACTTACGATATATGTTGCTAATTGAGATATAAGTGTTTGCCCCTTGTGAATTTAGCCCGATTTGGTGATTTGGTGGGTGATTTTGATGTTTTTGGTGGGGTTTAGTTCGTTCACAACAGGGTAGGAGAGAAAGGTTTATGAGAAATGGAGTGTTTGGCTAAAATTTCAAGAAGGAAAGTGAGTTTGACAGCAGCTAATGGCCGGTCCCCTTAAACATTAAGGGGGCCGCCCTCGATAACAAGTCGATCCCCTTAATTTTAAGGGGGGCGCCCATCAAAAATGGAATTTTTCGAGTTTTGTTTCTGACGGTAAAATATTTATATGTATATAGATAGATTTATCATATATCAAAAATACGTAGGGTTGTATTGGCACGAGGAGGGAATACTTGACACATTTTATTAACATTTCGTTAACTAAATATATCTTGAGAATTTTGGATAAAATGATCAAGGCGTCAAGTCGACAATGGTTTTGATGAATGAAAGGGAATGTGCATATATATATATATATATATATATATATATATATATATATATATATATATATATATATATATATATATATATATATATATATAGTGTGTAAAAGTGAGATGTTGAATGGTGTCGAGAAATGATCAGATAAAGACGGAGATGAGTGTTGACGGCGATGGGAGTTTGTTTCATCCATAGTTCTCTTGGCGCGACGGTTTAAGTACTACTTCTACGTTAATTCACTTAACTCACTTCTCTTCATCACCATGAGTTATGTGATAGTGGACATAGAAGATTTTCGTGTTGAACGTTAAAGTCCAAAAGAGCCAAGGGGGAACAAAAGGTTCGAGAACGAACAATTTCTCTTAGTTCTAGATAGTCAACTAATGACGTATCTAGGTTATGTGAGAGTATATATATATATATATATATATATATATATATATATATATATATATATATATAGATAGACTAGTTCTTATGTATATCTATAATAGTATAAGTATATGTATAAAGGGATTACGTACTAACAAGCACATAAGTATTAACTAAACTAGCATTTAAGACTAACAGGGGCATGCAATGAGCTAGTTCATTAATCTAAGCATATAGTGATGAGCATGAAAGAGATGCGTACCTTTTAGTCTTCAATATATAGTCTTCAAGCACTTCAAAGCGTAGACATTGACTTATAGAAGTCAATCATGAATGAGATACCGACTTTCCCAATGAGTTGACAATGTAGCCACTTGGTCCCCATGGTCTAATTGTTCCATAGTTGTTTGAACCAAACATCGTTTGCAATTGACTAGGATGCATATATGGTGGAAGTATTCCCCAAGGATTGAAACTTGGTGGACTCGAATAATTTCACATTGGATGATTATTATTTTGGCGGTTTGGTCTACTTTGGTTTCTTCTAGGTCGAGGAGTTTTAGGCCGAGGGTAAGGACTAAGTGGTCTTCTAGGAGGAGGTGTTTTTTACCTTAATTTTGGTTTAGAATATTCTACTTCGGTTTTTAACGATGGTTTGTAGAAAATTTTTACTTCCTCATTACTAGTTATGGGTATTTTTCTATCTTTCATAAGTATATACTTAGGTTTTGACTCTAAGTATTTTTGCTTATTAGTTTCACATTCAAACTTTACATTTTTAGTTTCACTAGTTGAAGCCTCAGTTGAATTAAATCCTAAACCGGTTTTATCTCCTGATATTCTTTGAACACTTATTATTTTCTTAAGTGAGATACTATTATTTTCAAATTTGTTTAGTTTGCAAATTTCTTCCTTAAGTTTTTCGTTTTCATTTTTAATCTCTTGACATGTTTTACATTCTTCAAAAACTTCTTTGCCTTTTTCTAAGTTGTGTAGTTTAGTTTTTAGTTCGAGTATTTCTATTTCTAATTGATTATTTATCCGTTTTAGTGATTTATTTTTAATCATAACTTTTTGACCTAGTTTGCATAATCTACTATATTCACTATCTAAGTCTTTTTCGTCTAATGATAAATATTCATCACTAAAGTATTCGGTTTCGGAATGTACCTCACTTGATGTCTTAGCCATAAGACATTTTTCCTCCTTAGTGATTTCTTCATCTTCATCACTATCACTCCATGCTCCTCCAACGAATGCCTTTTGATTTTGCTCCTTTGACATCATTGGACATCTTCCGATGAGATGATTTGGATCACCGCATTTAAAACACTTCCTCTCGCTCTTGCTAGTTTTGTCATCTTTATTTCTTTGGAATGCCTTTCTTTCATCATGTGGTTGTCTAACGAATCTTCCTCGTCTTTTGAAGAATTTCTTGAAGTCTCTTACGGCCATGGCATTTTCTTCGTCATCACTTTCGGAGGTTGAGCTATCCTCGTCACTAGACTCCTTTCTAGCTTTCAATGCAATTGACTTGCTTTGCTCTCTTTTTCCTTTGACCATCTCGGAGTCTTTCTTTATTATTGCTTCATAGACTTTCAAGTTACCGATCAACTCATCAAGTTGAAGAGTTGATAAGTTCTTTGATTCTTCAATCCCCGTAACTTTAGCTCTCCATTTTGGATGAAGTGCCCAAAGAAACTTCCTAACAAAATTCTTAGTAGAAAAACTCTCATCAAGTGCTTTTAAACTTGTGATGATTGTGTTAAACCTAGCAAAATCATTATCAATTGATTCCTCTTCCGGAATCATAAATTGTTCATATTGTTGAACAAGAAAATCTATTTTATTATCTTTGACTTGACTATTACCTTGGTGAGTTATTAGTAGAGAGTTCCAAAATTCTTTTGCGGTTTCACACATAAAGATTCTTTCGTATTCTTTACGTGGTAACGCATTATAAATAAGCATTTTAGCTTCATTATTTTTAGCAAGTTTTCTTTTTAAATCATCATTTTGTTTTTCAAAATGTACAATTTCTTCCTTTTCAGTTTCTGGATTAATTTGAATAGGTAAAAAATCACCATTCGTAATAACATGCCAAAGATCTAGATCTTTTGATTTCACATAAGTTTCGAATCGATTTTTTCAATAAAGAAATCCATCACTTTCAAATAGTAGTGGTCTTTGCATAGATTGCCCTTCTAAATATTTTTCAGATTCCATAGATCGTTTCAAGTTTTAAAATACAGTTTATTTTAAAAATCTTTTTTGACGTGGCTCTTGATACCAATTGTGTAAAACTAGAAGGGGGGGGGGGGTTGAATAGTTTTACGTCTTTTTAATTTTATTGTGAAAAATTTTGTTTAATTTTAAAACTTCGATTCAATCTTATGTGACTTCAACTCTTAAACAATATGAGCAAATATAAACAAATGTAAATAAGTAATGCAAGTAAAGTAAATGAAATGAAATGAAAGATAGGGATGGAAAGATCAAACCACAACACAAGGATTTATAGTGGTTCGGCTACAAGGACACCTTCCTTACCCTACTCCACTCCCCGAGTCACCTACTCGAGAGTTCTCTTCACTATGTCAACAAACTCCGTTATGGCGGAGAAAACCTTACACAACTTTCGCTTACACTGGCTTAACGACACAAAGCTAGATGTCGGGTTCTAATCGTAGCTAGAACCAATCTCACACCTCATACACGACTTATTCACAACTTCTTCACAACGGCTTCACGACTTTTTCACGACGGCTACACAACTTCTTCACAACGGCTACACGACTTCTTCACAACGGCTACACTACTACTTCACAACTTCTACACTACTTCTTTACAACACAACTATTTACTTACACTTGATCTACTTATCACAACTACACAACACTTTACACAACAACAAGATAATATGAATTAAACTACAATACTACTTATCTAATAGTTGAAGGAGTATTCTTCTTTTGCACTTGGATGGTGGAAGCTTGGATCACTTAGAAACCAATGCTTAAGAGAATATGATCAAAGGATTTTAGAAAGAATTTACAAGGATTATAGAAGATTTAGAACAGAAAGTTTAAGGTGAAAAAGGTAAGAAAAAGTCCAGGGAAAGTCCAGTATTTATAGGTAAAACTGGACAGCTGGAGGAGTGGGGGCGGTCCCCTTAATAATTAAGGGGAACGCCTTTATAATTAAGGGGGTCGCCCCTTATATCCGTTGCCCAGTTTTGTCTTTTTGTGGGGAAGGTTTTTCTGGAATAATTTTGCCATTTTTGGTTGAAAATTTGAATTCTTAAATTTATAATGGATTAAACATATTTATTTAATACCCGAAATGTTTTTCTAAAAGATATAAAATGTTTGTGACATTTTATAAAAAATCTGGTGATTAAGAAAATGTTCTTTTGATCATATAATGCATTAAGTATTTGTTTGTTCATACCTTAAGTGATTGAGATGTTAAAATAGATATTTACAACCAAATACTTGTTTACGTCATAATTTTTCGTTTAATGATTTTACATTTTGTGATTATCAAAACGTAGGGATATCGAATAATATTAATAACGTGTTTAGGCATTATTTATATCAACAAATACCGTTTGCACTTTTCTCATAATTACCGACATGGTCTGAGTTGGCATACACTATGGTTTATATACTCGTTTCTTTGGGATACCATAGTCCTAAATGTGTAGTTCCTTTAATGTATCTAAATATCCGTTTAACGGCTTCAAGATGGGATGTTTTGGGATCTTCTTGAAAGCGTGCACATAGACTAACACTAAACATAATGTTCGGTCTACTAGCCGTCAGATAGATTAAACTACCAAACATTTCTCTATATTCAGTGCTATTTACGGATTCACTTTCTTCATTCTTTCGGAGGACATGGGTGTTTTCATAGGCTTTGAATCTTCAAGACCAAACTTCTTAAGCATATCCTTGATATACTTAGATTGGTTGAAGAATATCCCATCTTTTAATTTGGACACCTAAGAAAAAGTTTAGTTCCCCCATCATACTCATTTCAAACTCATCATGCATGCTTTTTGAGAAATCATCGCATAACTCTTGACAAACTGAACCGAATGTAATGTCATCCACATATATCTGGACTATGATAATATGAGATCCTTTTTCTTGGTGAAGAAAATTTTGTCTACTAGGCTCATGGTATACCTATGGTCTACTAAGAAAGTCCTAAATCGATCATACCAATCTTTTGGTGCTTGCTTAAGTTCGTATAATTCCTTCTTAAATTTTGTAAACGTGGTTTTCAAAATTGACAAAGCCAGGAGGATGTGCTACATACACTTCCTTGTTTATAAAACCATTTAGAAATATGCTTTTGATATCCATTTGAAATAGTTTAAAGTTATGTGCATATCCATATGCAGGTAATATTTCAAATGACTCTAGTGACTGGTGTAAACAATTCATTGTAATTTATGTCTTCTTGTTAATTATAGCCTTGTGCTATTTAGCCTAGCTTTTTACCTGTTTATTTTCTTTGTTACTTTCTACATTTTCATGACTTTCAACTAAGTCATTATCTACCAAAGATGATGTCTTAGAGAGAGGTGGACTTTAGTCGAATGTTACGTTCAATGATTCCTTGACTCTTGAGGTTAGTTTGTTCAAAATAATGTAAGCTTTATTATTTAGAAAAAAAAACACACCTTCATACGACTTTGGGTTGAACTTGGTGAGATAATTCTTTGTGTTTTAGAATGAAGAAATTGCTTGTTTTTTTTGTATGCTTGGATTAGATGATGATATATTAGATGAATTTGGAGAAGAAAATGAAGAAGAAGATGGGAAGCTTTTAGATAGAGAGGGAGTTGAGAGAAAAACAAAGAAATATTAGATTAGAAAATGTGAGAAGCTCCACCCCTTCCCATGTGTGGGAAGGGTTTATATAGTTCCTAATATTGGTGCCCCTAGTGGGTTGTGGAGTGAGCTGACAGTGGGGAAAGCCCCGACCCACTCCACAAATATATTTAACTACACTAATAATACTAATAATACTAATAGTACTAAACTAATATAAATAAGCCTACGAGTTATGTAAATGCTAAATAGATGCTCGGGGTGACCGAGCCTTCATCTGAATATTTATATTCCTAACAATCTCCCCCTAAGGGAGGTCACCCCGGAAATAATAATTTGAATTCTAGCATTTGGTCTTCAGAACTTGTCTTCATAGCTCGTAGTCTTTGATTCTTCAATGTATTGAAACTTTGTGCATTCAGCAGTGTTCGTTTGATGACCGTTTGATCATCTTGGATGATCTTTGAGTATTCTTCGACTTTGTCATCCAACATTTGTTTCCAAGTCATCTTTCAGCAGTATGTTTCCATGTGATGTGTAAATCTTTGAGCCGACATGCTCACACTATTTGGTGTCATGATCTTTAGCATCAGAGTTTGCAGAAGCCGTGTTGAAGGTCTTTTTGGTTGATCATGACTTTGTTGAGTTACAATGATGATGTAGTGTGAGCATGTGGTGAAGGATTGGCATCTTTCCTGCAACCAGCTACTACTGCAACCAGCTACAACATCCAACAGCTACAACCGCCAGAAGTTCCTGCATACGACAGTTATCAATAAAATGTCCGGTACTTACAGGTTCGGACTTCGAGATTGTTAACAGCATAGTGTGAAAACTCTCTCTAATCCATACCAAGACCATTCCTAATCGAAAACCCACAGAGGGCTTTTTAAGATCGTACCGTAGTATATCAACGATTAAGTGAGTCGCTGGAGATCACTCCACGACTGTAGACCGTTTGAAACCGCTGCGATCACTAAGCGTAATTCACAAGGAATTACCGAAGTGACCTGCTTTCAGGGCTGCTTGATGTTGACCCTGGCAGGAATTTCCATTCAATCATTGAGAATTACATTTGTAAATTCCCTCATAAATGTTCTGGCAGATTGCTAAGATCTGCGTAGGACTCATAAGTTTATAACTGATGTCCTTAATGTTCAACAACCAGTGTAGAAATAATTCGTGTTCCTATGAGATCTTTTTATGCATCTCATGGCTCTAGACTCAATAGTGCATTTTGATTTAGTGAGCGGAGGCTGGAGAGGACTGCCACCTTTTCAATATCATCTAACTCGGAGTGAGAGAGACGATAGGAATGTATTGAACTCTGTGACAATTGAAACAAGAATCCTTTGAGGGACCTTGAGTGGCTAGGGAGGGTTGTGCAGCGTATCACTGGGTCCATGATACTTTGTCTTCAATGCCAGCAATCAACTAAGTGATTCTGACAGCATATGTATTGACCCGGTTTCTGCCTAAGTTGTAAGGAGGGCTTCTTTCTTTTCACCCTTTATCTTTACAATTCTTTTTCATTCTTCAACCCCTTCAGTGCTTACCGAGACTTCATTACTAGAACCTTGTTGGGTTTGTTCCAGTACTAGATCCATCTCAGTCGGCACTCTTCCCTAATTCACTTTTCTCCTTTTTAATCATACCTAAGGACTTCTACACTATCTAGTGGATTGTCCCTGGGTAGATCCCTCCGGCTCTGGCGGGATTGTGGGAACTTGAACCTAACCTTACCATCCTTATAACTCCATGCATTAAATTAAATGGTTGGTCTTTGGTGTTCTTCCACAATCGCCAAACCAAATCTTTGAAAAAATCTCTCAGAGTGTTCATGATTAAGAAACACATTTTGTTAACACTTTGAGAGTTTTGATATTTTTCAAATGCTCCCCCTCAACCTGTGCTCGATTGATTATTTTATAAATTTGCACATGTTAGGTGGAGCTCGCACTTTTGAATTGATTGGTTTTCCAAGAACATGATCATCGCGAGACACGCTTACATCACTAGTAAACTAGCTTGAAGTTATTACTCGTCCAGATCACATTCAAGGAAAGTCGCTCGAAATCGGTACATTCTACTCAGACACATCCTTTGCGAGACACGCTTACATCACCAGATAAATTGGCTTGAAATTATTACCCGTCCAGGACATGTCCTTTCGACTACTGACTTTAGCTATCGCCAATTCATTGGTGAAGTCTGAGTCACGATCTCATGCTATGCCAAATCCTTTTTGTTCATTTGCTCCCCCTCAATATGTGCATCAATATACGAAAGAGTTTAGCACATATGGGAGAGCCTAACGTTTAAGTCCAAAACATCACATTTTCACCAGGTTTCATATTTAAATCACATTCTCTCCCCCGATCAAAAATTTCAAACCTTTTGAGATTTGTGATCCCAATTGATTTAAATAAGTTAGAAAATGTGGGAGAAATGTGTCCAATTTAATGTAGTCTGATGATGAAACATAATATGCTCCCCCTTAATCTAAGAGGGAGATTCACTGCTTATTTTGCACAAATTGATTATTACGACACAAATGATATTGACCTTTTTGTGCAGACGATGTAATCATCCGCTTTTCTGAGTGAATCAGTGGTCAACATCGATTATCCATCCACCAACAAAAATGTCCAAGTATTGTAGATCCCCGCTTGGCGAGATCGGAACAAATATTGCTTCGTTTCACTGAAGGTGGTGGTGGTGATGACAGTGTTGTTGTTGTAATTGTTGTCGATGTTGTTGTTGTGGTGAATTCTGAGCTAATCAATAGAGTTTGAGCGTCTGATCAACTGGTTAGATCGAGAACTGGCACATTCATTTTGGATATGGAATCTGCATAAGAATATCAACACAGATATACATACATACAGATACACTATTCCTTAATAGCTACCCTTCAGCAGCTTGACACATTATAATACCAAGTTCATCTTATAATCAAACCACAATCAGGAACTACGTCAAACCACTATCTAGCATAAGGAGAAAATAGCAATCATGCACATGGCAATTCACACAGATATCAATATTCAACTCAAGATCTTAGGAACATGATTCTAACATGATAGCAATATACCTAAGCGAATCCTGAGAACATATGCACAATATCAACAACAATTAAGCAGCAGAGACAAGCAACATTTGAGACTCATTCACTTAGATCATACAAATGTCAGTGGAGCATTCAAGAACATCAAACACATCGGATTTTCTAACTTCTTTCAGATTTTGAGTTTTAATGTATCTAGGGGATTAAACGAGGATTCCAAAGAGATACAAATGAACCTTCTAGTTATATGAAGCTAGGATACTATAAGCAAATTGCACATAATGTCCTAAACTTTCTAGCAACTAACACATTTGGTCATTTGATATATTTAAGCAATTTCCTCTTCAACTAATACCCCATTAAGTGCAAAACCTTTTTCTAAGAATCATGAATTAATCAAGAAACCCGTTTGATGATATAAAATTTGAATTCACTATCCCCCTCAATCAATGACCCGTATTCAAGTTAAAGATTTGTGATCGTTGATTGAGTGACAAATTTTATGCATAATCCAAGTATAAAAGAATTTCAGGCAACACATAATCACCAAGTGTCTCACAAATAATTTTCAGAAGAATCATAAAATGAAAACTATTTGTATACAAAGAAGACTTCTCTTCTTTTTCAAGAAATGATGCACTGAAATGTACATCAGATCGAAGAAACATGGATATAAAGTAATCCATGCCCAGGTGAACATCACCCAGTTGGAGGAACAGCCGTCTTTTTGGCGACGTGCTTTCCCCAATTTGAAGCGCGGGTTGCTATCTAAAGTAATAGCAAGCCATTTTAGACATGTTTTAACCATCCATTTTAACTTCTGCTCGAGCTTCATTTAAAGACCCGTGCCATTATTGAATGACATTTCTAAGTCCGTAAATGTTATCGATAAACAGAAGACATGCCTAGGTGAAACTATTTTTGGTATTTTCAATTTTTTAATTTTTATGGTTTTTCTGGTTTTACGTTTCTCTATTTACAATTAGCAGGTTTTCTATTTTTCTATTTACAAAATTCTGGTTCTATAATTTTCTATTTACAGTTTGGTATAAGATATGTACAAAATATGTTACTCAGTTTAAAATGATGATGACATGAATACCAAAATGAGGATACGTTCAGCAAGTGGTAGAAATCTGAAGTCAACATCTCTTAAACTTTCACCACCAAAGCTTTTAAGGCTCCAAAATAATCGTTTGAGCTTGAGCCTTCTCAATGTGAAGCTTTGATTGCTTCCCCCCAAACTGACAATCTTTCTTTTGAGTAGTTTCAAAGCTCTCTCTCAAGCTTACGAAAGGTAAGTGTACAGCGAAAACCGTAGCAAACCACATGAAAAATTGCTGCTCCTTTTAAGAATAACCATCGAGATTCTTCGATCGGGGGACCATCACATAAATCAGCAACAAATCATCTCACACTTAAATTAACCTTCTCACATTTCAACCCGCTGAAGTCTGAAGCAACGCATACCAACAGTATCCAGAGACCACTTCCCCCGAGTAATTGAAGAGATGCAGCCAGTCTCGATATATGAAGCCCACAAACCCGAAGTACACACTCAATCCCATTAATGAAGTCGACAAAGCATCATCAAGATCAATTAAGACCCGAAAATCCCCTTATCTCCTTTCAGGACATTGCAGATGAGAACTGTTACACCAAATTCAGCTAAGTCCCGAGTGTAATCAATTTATCCCGTATGTAGTCGACATGATAACACCAAGACAGTACCATAACAGCTACTGAGTACTGGATGTACACATTTCCTTCATTAGGATACCGACTAACCATAGGAACCATCACACAACAGTGTACCTCTTTTATCATCAGAAACTGACATTCTCTTCCCCCACGTAGTTGGAATGATACACCAGAAGGAACAAGTTAGAAAACTGATTTTCTCTGTGGTTATGACATTTGTCTTCCCGGAATAGTCTTCAATTGAGAAGAAGTATAAAGCTCATCACGTGTACTCGTTATGCATTCCGATGTATATCTCCTTCCCCCTTGCTGGTTTTGATACCTCAGAATCAGCAACACATTTTACGAACATATTCTTGAAATCTTGTGAGAAGAACAATTAGGCTCAAGTAGATCAAGTGAGAATTAACCGCTGCCGAAACCGTCTCTGACTATCTTTATCAACCCTTAAGTAGGCTATTCGAAGTGATAACTGATGGAGCAAACCCGATATACCAAACTTGAACCTGAAGATAGAATTCCTCATTCTTGTGACTTACGCTTGCACTAATGTTGGAAGAACGGTGTAGAGAATTAATGCTCCAAGCAACTCTCTAAGTACTCACTACCCAACCAAGATATGAGACATTAACACCTCTTACCCACAACGTCATCGGCGTGTGACACTGAGTACTACAACGTAACTCCTTTAAGTAATAGTTACCCCGACTGCTGGTAACTAGATAACCTAAGCCTTCAACTTGAATCTTAAGCACGAGCAAGATATCATTGAAAGTCATGCATCCAACCAACCCCGACTTCAAGATAGAATAAGATCACGCCTTTGAGAAAGTCAACTTCAACCCCAAATAAGTGATACCTGATCAACTCCGTAGTCACCATTAGATGCCCAACAAGTGATTGTTTGTTCGCTCACTTGTTCACACTTCTCCCCCTCAAAAATTGCATATGAGAATGCCATTTTTGATTGAAAAAGTGCATATGAGGTTGATCCACTGTTCACACTTCTCCCCCTTAAAAATTGCATTCGAAATTGCCATTCTTGATGTCGTCCAGGCTTGGAGCAAGTATGAAGCTTTTTGAGTAGAATAGTCAGAAACAAGGAGAGTCATATGACCATTTCTCAAGTCTCAATCACCATGTAGTTTATTCACCTTTCTCCCCCTCAAAAAATTGCATGTGACGACCAACTGCCATTTTTTATAGACCAGGTGAATAAGAATATACTCCAATGTACGTTTATCCCCTTTGGTGACTGAATGAGCATTTGAAGACCATGAAGCTTGACGAGAATGGTCATAAATAAGAAGATTCCTCTTCTTCCGAAGATAAAGCGCACTCAAGCGTACGCCTTTCTTTTCTTTGATGAACGAGGCCTGAAGAGATGTCAGCAGACGCCATAATGATGACATTGAGACACGAGGCTTGAACTACGGTGTTCAAACGTCATGGACATTGAAGAATGAGGCCTGAACTGATTTGAACAGACGTCATAGTAGGTGATGTTCATCAAGCTTGAGTTGCATGAACCCCTACATCATGAGATATCAATCTTTTCGGCACCCAAACCCTGAGTCTTTCCTTAATACGAGTGAATGATGTACCTGCACTTAAGTAAAGACTTCCTGCATTGACATTAAGAGTTTGTTTGCATTTATATGGGTTAGTGATATCAGCATTTAAACCATTTGGGGTTTCACTGCCAACCTTGGTTTTGCTCTCAGTGAACATCTTTCTAATAGGTAACCATCTAAGACCAACAATCTTAAAAATTCTACCCGTTGGTATCCACCTAAGGCAAGATCTAGGAGTGTCTGGTTTCTCATGTATAGTGGAAGTCTTGTTTAGAGAAGACCTTTGTCCTAGAGCAATCTGCCTACCAGGTTTCTGAGTATACCTCTTTGGTTCTACGGGCTTGTTGTAGTTTCTAGTCTTAGAGGTCTGAACCTTAGCACGAGCTTTCACTTCCTTCAGAAGTTTTGTTATACACTCATCATGGGTTGCATTAAAAACACATTTCTGACAAGTTGAGCAAACAAAGTGTTTGGAGTCAGAGAAAGATCTAGGTTTCTTAGAGTGGTCAGCTATGGGAATCACATTAGTCGTCACACAACTACTCTTAAGAACAGGCAAATTCCTAGTCTTTTCATGTGTGTTTTTCTTAGCATCCTCTAGGTTATGATTTCGAACCCTGTTTTTACTTCTAACATGTTCCTTTGGTGTCACAAGTGACACATGTTTTGAAATAATCCTAGAAGACCTAGAGGCACTCATATGATGAGGTTTTGCAAGCGTATATTCCTTTTCACTAGGTCTAGACTGTGAAGTGACTGGTTTTGACAACACTTGTTTCACATCAACTTGGGAGGCAAACCGTGTATTTGAAGATTTTGGCCGTTCAGATCTAAACGCAGTCAGTTGTCTAACAACTGATTGGTTTCTAATTGGTGGTTTCCCCAAGATTGATGGTTTTGCAAACTTAGTATTCACACCATTTTCTGTTGATTTTCTTAACTCGTTTTTCAATGCTGCAATTGCAAAACCCTTTTCCTAAAGTTGAGCCTTGAATTCATCATTTTTGGCAATCAAAGAGGTAGTTTGCTCTACATTCTTAGTTTTCATTTCTTTGATTGTATCACACAGTTCTTTGCAATGAATTTTCAAAGACTCATTTTCATTAAACAATTCAGTCACTTTATATTCCAATTGAGCATTATTTGTTGCAATAACATCATTGTCATGTTTAGCCTTAACTTCATTCACCATATCACACATCTCAGTAATACGTTTTTTCAGGTTTTTGATCGTTAAGTTTTTAGCTTCTAGCTGAGCTTTCAAATCATTTATTATAAAGAATTCACGGAATTCAGGGAGTTCCGGATTTTTACATGGTAGTTTAGTTTGAAAACTTTCTTCCTTTTGTTGCATTGCAATTTCAAGAGAAATACAATGCTTTTCAAGTTGTAAGAATCTTTTTGAAAGTTCATTATAAACATCCATTTCAACCATATCATTTGATTTTAAAAACTCAGCCGTAGGCAAAGAACTTGACGCATCATCATGTTCAGCATCCTGATCAATCTCTCCCCCCTTATGACTCATATTTGATGAATCAGAGGTGATATTGCTATCAGTCTTTTCCATCAGATATGTGTCATAAGTAGGTTTAAGTTGATCAGTATGTTGTTGTTTATTAGAAAGATCATTATCTTGATCAGACAGGTGTACCTCAGCAGACTGTTCTTGGTAATATTCAGGTTTGTAGGCTGCATTCTCACACATTGTGAAGTCACCTCCTACGCTGTCACCATCATCAAACTTGTCTGATCTTGCTCTATCCCCCATTTGTTTGACCCTTTCATTAATGAACCCCTCAACATTACTCATCAATCGTAGCAATGTTGTTCTGAACATGTCAACCTCAGTTCCAGTGTGTTTAGCAAAACACTCTTTTGTTATTTGACTGTCATAATCATAGTCCTCAGTGTATTGCGAATCAATGAACACCTGGAGTTGTTTGTTTATTACACTGAAAGCTGCTCTGGATCTTGCTTCAGAGAATTCCTCTTTGTCAAGCTGTTGTTCAAGCTGGTCCAAGTATATGGTCATTTTGACTGTGAAATCTTGAACATCTTGACCAAAGAGTGATGTGAAAGCCCGTGTGTAACCCATCACGTATTCGGATTTATTAAACAGAAGCATGAGATGTGAATGAAGTGATTGACAACACTCAATGTGACTTTTTTTTGCATTAATTAACATTAGTGACTGAAGCAATTCTCTCTCTTGCGAATTCGGGCTCGAAGATTCCACATTATTAACATCAGAATCACACACGTTTATTTGTTGTACAGAACTGGAAATCTTTTGTTTATCATATGTGTCGTACAACTTGAGTACCTCAGATATGAAAGAATCTGAAGTAGTAGACATGATGTAAACGTGCACGGGATTTACAATTCTAAGATTCAAACCGAGAAATGGATTCTTTCGCGGGATTTTACAAAAATCAAGAATAAACCGTGAAATGATAATGGTTACTTGAGTATGTTATTATGATGGTTTGGTGGACTTGGTGATCTTTTGTATGGGTATGGTTGTGATTAGGTTTGGTTGATGCAAGTTTTTACGGTGGAATTTTGGTCTGAAAACTTAAAACCTCAATAACTTCTTTTCGGAAGGGTTTTGGGCCTCGAAAAATTCGTTTCACGACTTTGTGGTGAAATCTCACAATATTCAGGCTGTTTCGGTCGTTTCGACAGGTATTTCGCTGAAAACGGAGTTACGGTTCAAAAGTTATGGCCGTTTGAAGTTTTGACGTAAAAAGTCAACTTTGGTCAAACCGCTAAATTTCAAACCGCTAGAAGTCAAACCGCTAGACTCAAACCTCTGAAATTCAAAACCGCTAGAAGTCAAACCACTGAATTTCAAACCGCTAGAAGTCAAACCGCTAGACTCAAACCGCTAGACTCAAACCGCTAAGTTTCAAACCGCTAGAAGTCAAACCGCTGAGACAAAAAGTCAAACCGCTAAAAGTCAAGCCGCTAATAGTCAAGCCGCTAATTGTTAAACCGCTAAAGTCAAACCGCCAACTTGGTCAAATCGCTAACTTGGTCAAACCACTGAAGCACAATGACAAACCGCTAAAGGACAAAAATGTCACTTTCACCAGATTTTGTCCTCTTTCCGATTTCAACTATAATCCAAACCGAGACCAGCTAAACCACAACAGATGTTTCACCTTTTAATTACAAACCGCTATCAAGAAATTAAGCCAAACCTCTACCAAGTACACTAAGAACAGTTTCACTTTACAAACCGCTAGCAAGAAAATAATCCCGAAAGCTAAACCGCTAGCAAGAAACACCACTAAACTTCAACCAAGAACACAAATATTTTCGAGACCAAACACAAGCAAGCAGTTCTGAAACATTTGTACCCCAACTAAATATTCGAACCAGGGGCTAACCAACACTTGAAAATAATGTTCGAATAAACAAAAAAATCAAGACTTTAACCTGTTGAAGCCTAAGACCATACGCAAAATAAAAAGAAAAGGTAGCAGCACGAGGTAGAACCCACCAAATATGTTCGAACCACAAATTTACTTTCAACAAAGTTAAACTAGGCGAACTTTAGTGATATATCTTACTGTTAAAGCCCAACAAATGAAGAAAAAAAACTATAGCAGATCTAGGAAGATATACGAACCAAAAGTAGCAAACTTTCTTGAGATGTTCGATCCAAAAAAGATAAAAAGAAAGAAAATAGAAACCACGAATCTAAGCATACACAATCAATCGAACCTAACCATGGCTCTTGATACCAATTGTTGTTTTTGTATGCTTGGATTAGATGATGTTATATTAGATGAATTTGGAGAAGAAAATGAAGAAGAAGATGGGAAGCTTTTAGAGAAAGAGAGAGTTGAGAGAAAAACAAAGAAATATTAGATAAAAAAATGTGAGAAGCTCCACCCCTTCCCATGTGTGGGAAGGGTTTATAGTTCCTAATATTGGTGCCCCTAGTGGGCTGTGGAGTGAGCTGACAGTGGGGAAAGCCCCGACCAACTCCACAAATATATTTAACTACACTAATAATACTAATAATACTAATAGTACTTAACTAATATAAATAAGCCTACGAGTTATGTAAATGCTAAATAGATGCTCGGGGTGACCGAGCCTTCATCTAAATATTTATATTCCTAACATTGCTTCCTGAATACTTTAAGATATACTAAAGTAGGCTTTTTGCCTTTATATAATTCATATGGAGTCCTTTTCAAAAACAATCAAATTAGAGCTCGATTTAGGATATATGTGGATGTATTTACGGTGTGACACCATGTTTTTAGCATTATGGCTATTATGAATTTGTTTCCCAATTTTGCAAGCATCACAAAACTGTTGGTCATATTTCAACTTAGGTGGGTTCCTAAAGAGTTCCTTAAATGATAAGGATTGAATATTGGCGTGACATAAGCGTCGATGCCATAGAGTTGAGTTTTAGTCCAAGAAGGTAAGAAAAAGTTTGTCTTTAGGTGTTTTATCTAATTTCATAACATAGACGTTACTCTTTAAAATACTTTTTTCCTACTGTTATGCCGTCTTTAAGTATTTTTCTTTCATTTTTACTGAAAATGACATTATACGTTTTGTGCCACAAGTGACTTATATAAGCAAGTTAAAGCCTAAAAAATCTACATGAGCAACAATATTAATTGAGAGAGAGTCATGAGAGATAGTACCTTTTGATGATTTTGCATTTAAGCTTATTACCGAATGAGACATTACCTCTATCATACATTTGGTAGGTTGAGAGAAAACTTTTGTTTCTCTTCACGTGTCTTAAACTCCCACTATCTTTAATCCACTCATCTGGATCTAACTTAACCTTCAAGCACACCTAAGAAAAACTCAAGTATTCAGTCCCCAATATCTTATGGGTCCATTTGGGTTAACCATAACATTACCATGGTTCACTAATATCTAGAAGATAATCGAAGGGAATTGCGGCCAGTTGTTCTCCAAGCAAGGTTCCTTCATAGAATAAGGAATCTACAATTGTTTTAACTTTATATTTATTCTTAACTTGATCTTTTCCTATAGTTGTACTAATGCTAGGTTTTCTAGAAACCTTAACAAATTCAATGCAATCCAAATTATGACCTTTCTGTTCAACATCTGTACCTGCGGATCCCTTGGGTATACCTGGCGGATCCAAAGTTTTGGATCCGCTGGATCCGTGGGTGTATAACTTAGTTGGAACAGTTTCATTTGCTTTTATCGTTTGATTCTGAAAATCACTTAAACATCCATTTTTCATAAAATCTGGTTTGAAACTACCATGAGGTATTCTTTGTAACCTCATTATGTCATCTGTACATTTTATGTGTTTATCAAATCTTTTGAATGAGATTTTCCTGTGTAAACTTTAGTGTTTCTATTTCATGTTTTACTTCCTGACATAAGACACATGTTTTAACACTTTTACCTTTTTCTAATCCTATAACTTTCTCTTTTAACTGATGAATTTTGTTTTCTAAAAATTTCTTTTTGGTTTTTAAGAACTTATTTTTGCTTATGATTTTTAGAGTGATTTCACGTAGTTTGTTATATTCTATGTCTAGTGTGTCATTAATAAAAGAATATGACGAGTCAGAATGTACCTCTTCTGTATCGTTAGCCATGAGAGCAACTTCGTTGTTCTTTGGCTTGTCGTCATCATTTTCACTGTCACTCCAAATTCTACTAACAAGTGTTTTTTGAGATTTGTTCTTTGGAGGCATTGAACATTCTCCTATCAAGTGACTAGAATCCCCGCATCTAAAACATTTTCTATCTACCTTTTCTTTCTTATCACCACGATCTTTCCTGAAGGATTTCTTTTCTTCACGAGGTGGTCTTACGAACTTTCCTCGTCTTCTAAAGAATTTCTTGAAATCTCTTGCAGCCATGGCATACTCTTCATCTTCACTATTGGAGCAAGACTCTTCATCATCACTTGACTCTGTTTTAGCTTTCAAGGCAATGGACTTTATTTTCTCCTTTTTGCCTTTAACTATTTTCGAGTCTTTTTCCATCACCATTTCATGAACTTTGAGATTTCCTATGAGTTCGTTCAGTGTTAAGCTTGAAAGATCCTTGGATTCTTCAATAGCTGTCACATTTGCTCTCCACTTCGGGTGGAGTGCTCTTAGAAATTTCTTGACAAAATTCTTACTAGGAAAAGATTCGTCAAGTGCTTTAAGTGATGTAATAATAGTATTAAACCTAGCAAATGCACTATCAATGGTCTCATCTTCAGAGATAACAAATTGTTCATATTGTTGAACAAGAAGATCAATTTTGTTATCTTTGACTTGTGAGTTCCCTTGATGAGTGATAATTAGTGATTGCCAAATATCTTTAGCCGTTTTACACATAAAAACTCTTTCATATTCTTTCTTAGGTAAGGCATTGTAAAGCATCATTTTGGCTTCATTGTTTTTGGCAATCAACTTCTTTTGCTCATCATTGTGACGAGCAAGAGAAGTTCCTACATCCCGACCACCTGAAATATCATTACTTATGGGCTTGTAATCACCCTCTACAATTATATACCACAGATCTATGTCCTTTGACTTCACATATGTCTCAAAGCGATTTTTCCAATATATGAAACAATTTGGTTCAAATAGTGGTGGTCTTTGCATAGATTGCCCTTCTTTAAAGTTTTCAAAATCCATTGATCGTTTCAAGTTTTTAAAATACAATATATTTTGAAAATCTTGAGTAACACTGCTCTGGTACCAATTGTGGAAAACTAGAAGGGGGGTTGAATAGTTTTACCGTTTTTAAAATTAATTCGCTTTGTTACTTAATGTGATTTCAAAGAAAATATGCACAAACAAATAATCAAGCAATATATATGTAAAGTAAAGAAAGGAATGATCAAACCACACAACACAGATGTTTATAATGGTTCGGCTACAAGGACTCTCTTCCTTGCCCTACTCCACTCCTCGAGCCTCTAACTCGAGAGTTATTCTTCACTAAGAAACAAACTCCCTTCTCGGCGGATAAAACCTTAATACACGTCGCTTACACCCTTTATACGGTACAAAGCTAAATACCGAGTTCTACTTCAAGGAAGAACCAACCTAACGTCGCCTATACAATTACGAACACTAAGCTAGATGTCGAGTTCTTTACAAGGGTACAACTACTCCCTTTTACACTAAGTGTTTTGATGACTAAAATACAAACCAGATTCTACTGAATGAAAGATGTAACAATGATGTCTAAGTTCTAATGAGTTACACAATAGGTAACTTGCAAGTCTTGCAACACAATGTTGAAGCTTGTTAATGTTTGATCTCTTTTTGCTACAAAAGAAAGATCACTAGGAATGAAATGAATGATATGGGTTAGTAATATGAAGGAATGTATAGTTTATGCTATGTAAGTGATTATATGCTCAAATGATCAGCTTGCTACTAATAATTTATTAATTATTTACAGTATCATTTTGTAAAGTAAAAAAATTTGTTGTGAGCTTCTGATACATTAGTTAATCAAATTTCTTTTCAATTAGGCTTTCATTCATCTTCCCCAAATGATGCCATCGCCACACAAACACCGTACCACCACCGCATCAACACCGTACCACCACCGCACCAACACCATACCTACACTGTACTGCCACCGCACTCCGCCGTACTTGTCAATCCGGTTAGTTTTCTTCACGAATATATCTTCGCGTTCTCATGTGTTTAAGCTCGTATTTTCGTTTTTTGTTTTGCCTATTAAGTGTTTGTTTAAATTCCTCTGCGTTTTAATCTCAATTTGAGAGTTTCGTCTGTGTTTATGGGGAGCACGCCATGTGTTTGATGAATTTCTAGTACTAAAGTATGTCCTAAAATTGAGATTAGACCCCCTTGCATGCATGTCTCTCCCTCGCTATCCTCTTCTTAATGTTGAAATGGAACTGTAAATTAGTGGTACACTAGACTAAAAAGATTGAAATGATAGAATGTAGTGATAAGAATAGTTTAAGAAAGAGTTACTGAAGAGATGGCTAGCACTTCTTGCGAGTATGTCATATTCGTTTGATTACAAGCTCAATATCAGTATTTATTATACTAGGATCTCAGAAATTATTGAATGCCGTAATCGAGCTGAGGAGTTGAAGTCAGCTGTAAAACACGTAAGACAGTAGATTGACAAGTTAACCGGAAAACATTCATGTCAATTAATAAGGTAGTATTGCTCAATTTCTAAATTTCGCTTTATTTTTTGGTTTCTTATCACTTATTGTTAGAACTACTATAGAGGAAAAGTTTTAGCTTTACATTTTTCCGGCACGTTATATGCCCCATATTAATTCTAATCATGGTTGTGCAGAAAATACCACAGACGTTGTTAAAGACTCTGTTCCTATTCAAGTGTCGAAAAGAAAGGTGCTTTTTCTGTACTTTTATATATCTTAGTATTTTTAACTGGAGCATAGAGCTGTATTGTGTATCTTCTTTAAGTAACAGTATAGTTTGTTTTCTTTCATAAGTCATCATTTTTTTATCTGTTTCATGTGCTTTCTATTCCAGCCTGCAGCTATGGTAAAGGGAGGTGGGTCAAAGATGTCAGTCGCCCTCTGTATTCGGGATTTGGTTGTGAACAGTGGTTGTCGGGAATGTGGGCGTGCCGTTTAACCGAGCAAACAAATTTAGTTGCTCGACTGTCCTGATTCTTATTTCTTTTTACCCTGAATAGTTTGAAAATCAGATACATAACCACTTTACCCAAACACTCAGTAATGGATTACTTCAGCTTCAGTTTGAACTAGTCACTTTAATTGACATCCAATCACCCCCTAGAAACATCTGAGGGAATTAGAAATTGGGAGCTACAGGATGTAGCTATTATTTTTTTATTTTATTCTGATAAGGATTTCATAGCATTGGGATATACATTGCATAGTTGATCTCTAATTATTCTTTCTATTGCAGGTGGCATTAGATTACATCGGAAAGAGAGGTACCACTGTTGCTGTCACAAAGGAGAAGAGAATTAAGTATGATCTTCTCTCATAGTGTCTTAGGCATAGGGTCCTTTCAGCTAATATCATCTTTTGGCTCACAGTTCTTGTTGTATTACAGGTATGCACTTAATATTCTTCAAAAAGAAATGCTTCCTCATGTGGGAGGTGGGGAGTACTGTTACAAAGAAAGCATACTACTTTGGGTAAGTCTTTTTTGCTTAATGTGTTCTGACTTCTGACTTTAGGCATGTCTATGTTTTATGTCGAAATGACTTACCTTTACTTTCATCAGATATTATCCACCGTCTGTTGTGTGCTCTTGGCCGGAGGGCAGAGGATGATAGACCTAAGAGGATATGCAAAGAAGGTATTTACAATTTTCAGTTACTTGAATTCATATCGTTCCATTGCTTTTAGCTGGTCAATAATTAAACTTGTTCCCTGAATATGCAGTGTGTAGAAAATGGAAAAGACGTTAATCTGAGATTTGCAATTAATGCCAAAACCATAACCAGTGGGCTTAAATATTCCCTTGCTATTGGGAATTGGGGGCAAGCAAATGCAGCTGGAACAAGGGCTGGTGTGTCACAGGTCTGGTTGTTTTGCGGTGTTAATCTTTATCATTACATTGGTATATTTAAGGAGATTGTGGAATTTTTTGTAACTTACTTTTTTTCTTACCCGCATGGTTTTTGACATCTGCAGGTGTTGAATAGATTGACATATGCTTCTACGTTGTCACATTTTCTGTATTCTTTTTATTTTCTGTTTATGATATTGAATTATTGATTTTCAGGGGAGCCAAAGATTCTGAATTGGGCATGAAATCTTAGGATATTAGCTTGGGCACGTTTGGTCTGTATTCAAAATCTCGTGATAACTTCAGGTCCATCTCCAGCAGGACCTTTATCTTTAGCTTTACCTGATGATGTTCCACAGTCTACCTTCACCATGAAGATTAATGCATCTTTCTTCTCAGTTGAAACTCTAGCAAGAACTAATAAAAAATCATCAATTCATGGTAGATATATAGATTCACTATATTACCCTGTTGAAACAAGCCTCTGTTGAGTGTCCCTCACAATGCTCTACAAATTTTGTCAAATAAACAAACAATTAGACAACACGACAATATTCTTGATGATCACGATTATAAACAAATGATTTATTTATTTATTTATTTGCATATCTATAAGTAAATAACTCGAAAAAACGCATCACACCATAGTATCAAGGATATAAAACAAAAATGTAGATTTTTGTCATTTCACTTAGTAACATAAGAAAACGAAGAGTTAACTAAAACCTAAGAAAATGAGCAACTCATTAAACTAAAACTGTAGAAATTTGCATACTTGTATATGAGAATGTCCTATGAATGCGAAACAGTAAGTGTTTCTACATGAGTTACACCATTAGTACTTTATGATATAGATCATATACAATGCAATATATGAGGCTTACAATAAAACTGTACTATATCTTGTTCTATTTCTAGTAATAAAGGTTCCTAGTTATTATGTAATACGTAGTATATGTAAACTTGATGGTGCTTTTTTCTACATTAAGTTCGACTTTGTGTTCTGTAGAAAATAAATTTAGATAAGACCCAGAATCTGATGTGTTTGCTCAAGGGTGTTAGACATTCATTTGCAAAAAATCAAGAAGGTATGGATTAGTTCCAATTAGTCTTAATTTGACATTTGATATATTGTTTATGTCGATACATGCTTCAACGCCCAGCTGACTTTTTCTATTTTTACGCACTAATAATAACCATTTGACATTTTTTATTTTTATTTTTACCTATTTGACTCGCTCATAGAGTTATATGTACTTTGGTAAAAATTATCAATTTCATAGGTTAGAGGATTGAATTATACAGCCGCATTGTAATATTCTCAAACAGGCCAAACAGGCTGGAAGTCGCATAAACTCAATTCTTAAACCACCTAAATTGCTTTTAGCGGGTGTTTGGGATTGTCTATTGAAAGTGCTTATCTGCTTATAAAGCAAGGGTATTTTATCTGCTTATTTACGCTAAAATAAGCAGTTACATACATTCATCAAAACTGTTGATGTTCTTAAAAGACAAGACAAGCACTTGTGTAAGCAATCCAATCACCCTCGAATCCACAAACTAAGATTATAAGTACAGCAATATGTGTTTTTCAAACATTGACAAAAAGTGATCAACCCCATTACAGATTAACAAAAAGCTCTATTTCTTATAAATCGGAAGCAGTTCAAAATAAGCGTCCACCCATTGTTCGGCAATTTACCTTAACGAATCTTCTGCCAAATGAATCATATAACTACAGAAACAATATCTCTATTCACACAGAAGAAAAGATTACCAAAATTTAAATCATTACATTGATTGAAAGAGATACCACATTGATGCAGGTACCATATGTTCAAAACAAGCTGGTTGTTACACTTAAGAAATCATTGATAGATGGAAATGATGCAAAAACAGTATAAATTTAACAACATTACGCAATATACTAAGGGAATGACACCTACGGTTACAATTGATTCAGTAGAAATATTCAAACTTTTCCCTAACAAAAACGCCACCACAATATGTGGCACTTATCAGGTCCACGATAAGAGGAAATTGAAGGGTCACAAAAGATGTAATAGGAAGGCACGTCAATGCACCGACTGGAATAAGTATCGACGAGTTACTTTGTCCAAACACAAGGTACAATGTTGCTCCAAAAGTTATGATCATTGCTGTCGTCGAGAGGAACAACATAGTGAGGCCAATAATCAGCTTCGTAGGTAACTTAAATAGAAAGTCTTGTTCCGCATAACGTGCCGTAAGGATCGATAAAAACATTAACAACGACGTAACAGCTGTGAATAATGATA
Organism: Artemisia tridentata subsp. tridentata; assembly: GCA_021014915.2. Lineage (NCBI taxonomy): Eukaryota > Viridiplantae > Streptophyta > Magnoliopsida > Asterales > Asteraceae > Artemisia > Artemisia tridentata. The sequence goes on along the minus strand of CP139506.1, from coordinate 43,950,429 downwards.
TCGCATTTGATATAGCAAATACTTTGAACGCACTCTTGTTAGTAAAAATTGGTATCCCTGGTATCCCTGAATCCTGTTGATTTCCACCGGGCACGGTTATAGCTGCTGCAAATACAATGGTGATAATGAGTGCAGCTGTAATCGTGAATGATTCGGCAGTTTTCTTTATCCAGTTCTCTCCTTCGATCACCAAGTCTTTATGCTCTCTTGTAAATACCTCTTGAGGTGTTTCGTCATCGAAGTTCTTTTGCATCCGGTTAAGAGGACAAACAAATCGTTCAACTTCCTAATAAATACTAGGATATATTAACCTTGGAAGATATATAATAATACGTCTTAACAACTTTATGTAGCTTAATGAAATTCAAACTTTGAGTCATTGGTTAAAGTACTCACCTTGAACCATTGTAGTTCACGTTGGATTCGCAAAGCTGCCCCCCTTATCAGATTCAATTTGTTAGTAGGTGCTAATCTTGCAGCCAAATGCAAAAGATTATTCCCAGAAGAATCTTTGATTGTTTTATAAATATTCTTGTGTTCGCTCATTTCATATAGTAGGTTGTAAATCTTCTCTGAACGATTGATCACCGAATATTGAATAAAATTGTGACCATCTTCATTGGTACTCCAAATTGCATCCTCATACCTCTTCATAATAAGTCTAATAAAAGTGGATGCATTTTGTCTTGTGGCTTCAAAAATCGATTTAGTGTAATACTCGTGGTTGCTGCTGGAATTTTTAAACTTGGATATTATGAAACATACAGCCCTTAATAGACTTTTTGTATCTTTATGAATCTGCATCGTATCTTTAAAGAAAGGTCGTACTGCAACATAAAGACAAATCAAAATCTCAAAAAAATAAGTAACTTTCTTTCTCTTACATTTTTTGTCATATAAGTATTTTAACTTTTGATTGGTCTTACCAAGTAGCTTAAGGAATCCGTAGAACATAGTTGCAACCAAGCAAAAGACTGCAAGATGAGTTGATTGTTAGAATTGTGGAGGTACGAAGTTACAGTTCAACCAGTGAATTACAAAAACATTAATTAGTGTCTCAAATGAAGTATTTACTTTCAACTTTTCAAGGGGGTTGAATTATAATAAGAATGTTGTTTTCCGTGAGAATCATGTACGAATGGTTTAAAAGTCATTTTCACACTATCTTCTTTGTGGGTGTCTGATTTAAATAACTTATTAAGAATGTCTATATACGGAGTAACATGATAACTTAAATAATAATAATAATAATAAATCCATTGATAAATTGTGATTAATTGGAAGAATAGTTTTTTTTTACAATTATAAATTGTTATAATTCATTTGTACCATAATTATTGTACTCTATTGTACTCGTATAATCATTAAATGTATGTGACAATCTAAATATATAAAAAGATAATCACATAAAGAAATATGTGATTATTTGGTTATATTATATGATTATATCATATGAATTATTTAGTTGTCAAAAAGCTGTCACGAAAAATAAAGTCTTAGGAAGTTATTTAAAAAATTATCTTAATAAGACACAAAAAAATTTGAAAAAAAAAAAAAATAAAAAATAAATAAAAAGTTTAATAGTTTTACCTTCTCACAGAAATATACATTCTTATATAAACATTCATCGTGAGAAGGAAGAAAAATTAACTCAATTTTTTCCAAAAGAATCCACATTAATTTGGAGGTTTGGGATTAAAAATCCTTGAATTTCTTTCTAAAAGTTGATTAAAACAAATGTAAATAAATTGTCACGAACTATGATTTTATGTAGCCTACTAATTATTTGGCCTTTATATAACTCACATTTTCAATTTTGACTTTTGTGTGTATATTGCGACAATTTTACCATTTTGTTTATCAATAACGGAAGGGTAAAATTGTCAAAAATAATAATAATAAATAATACATACAAAGTTCGAAATTTAAAAGTGTGAGTTATATAAAAGTCAAAAAATTATTAGACTACATAAAAACATAAAATGTGACAAGTTGGTTACATTTTTATTTTTTTATTTAATATTGCTTATTTAAAGATAGTATAAAAAACTAAATGATCAATTTACTTTCCCAGCCTCTACAAATTTAAAGATTTTCAGGAAACTTTTTCTTTTCAAATATTCTTTAACTTCAAACAATTAAAAAGGGTTTATGTTTGTGATGATACAAAGAATTCGTAATAAGAAAAAAGTTTGAAAAATAGGAGTTTAATACGAGTAGTAGTTTGGGAAATGAAAAATCGCCTTCTTTTGTTTAGGGAATTTTAAATAAGAAGTTGAAAAAGATATTAAATTCTTCTCTTTTAATCTTTTATCATGTTATTTTTATGTAATGTTTATCATCTCATTACGTACCTATTAAAAGTATCATAAAAAGATTAATTAATATCCTTAAAGGTTGGACACCACGTGACGAATCCCGATAGTTCTGAAGTCTTTCAAGAGTAGGGCTGTAGAGAGCAGCCACCCTAATAAACTCTTCCTTCCAACCTGAAACGTAGATAAAAAAATTGGCGTACATGATGGAGCTTTGATTAATTGAAATAATAAAGAAACAAATTCATTACCTCTTTCCCAAAAATTGAGTTCACGTGGAAAGTTTTGAGCTAAAGCCATCAACACAGCATCACTATCCGAAAGTATGGCATCCGGGTAATCATTGATTATCATTTTTGCTAACCCTGCGTGTTTCAAAAAATTAGTCGTATAAAAAATGAAAAGCTCATCACCACTTTTGAAGACAATGAATGATAGTACTTACTAAAATCTTGACAAGAGATAGCAAGAACGACAAGATCCTCGCCGCTTTGACCCGAAAAGTAAGAACCATACCCTTTTTCTTTCATGTGTTCAAACAGACGCTTAGATGTATCTTTATGCATATTGGAAATAGATAAGGCAAGTGGAGTGTGATCCTTGTTGTCTTTGACTAATAACAATTCTGGGCTTCTTTGCACCAAGATGTTGACAGCTTCAATGTTGCCACCAATAGCAGCAACATGAAGAAGAGTGCTTCCATCTGAATTTACCACATCAAGTAGTGTGTACTCCTCTGCCGGTGTCATTTCCAACAATTCCTTTAATAATAACTGATTCTTGGTAGAAGAACCCACTGCTACATGTAGGACGGTGTTTCCATTATGCGTGAGTTTGTCCAATGGATTAAGACTAACTTTTTTTAATAGGTATATTCCAAGATGTGAGTGTCCTTGTATAATATGATCATAAATCAGTCTCCTATTTTCTTCTTTCTCGGTCTTTTCTTCTGTTGGCTCGTCTTTTGATTTTGCATCTTCAGATACTGTTATCACTTCTATTTCTGATTCTGCTTGTCTTGGCGTTAATTCTTTTTCTAAATGATCAAAATTGTCAATTTGGTTATCAAGGTTAAGAAAAACTAGAACATAGAAGATATGTGTTCTAATTTAAATCACCAGGTATTTCAGACAACAAACTAAAGCAAAGACGTCCATATATCTAGCTTCAGACTTGCGCTCAATTGGTAACAACATCTTAAGAGTATGTACTTGAATTTACTCTAAGTTGGTTCCCCTAAAATATAACTCATCACTTAAACTAAATTGGAATTATTAGAAAACTAAAAAGCCCACCTTATTAAACTAATATAAATAAGTTACTTTTAAGAGTTTACGGCAACGGGTGTAGAAATGCACATACGAGATATATATGCGGCCAAGCGGTGTAAAGTGACAAATTATGATGAAAGTGTAAAAATAAAAAGCACATCTCTAAAAACGGTCAGAATGAAATTAAAAGAAACTTGGTTTGTAGAAGATTTTTGCATAAAATAAATAAATAAATTAATACTAAATAAACTAACGATGTTTCAGTATTTGCTTCAAAGTTTCATGAAAAATTTTGCGCTCGAATTACAATAAACAAAATTTTTTGAAAATTATTTGCTCAATAAAAATCATTCCTCGAAGCCAAACAAATAAAACTTTGATTAGCAAAGGAAGTATTATACCTGCGACAACCCAAGGACCATAATTGCGTTGCAGTTCATCCCATAAATTTTTTGCACTGAAATCTGTTTTCTTGTCTTTGGTTCTGAGACGATTGACAACCTTCTTGGCTACCTCGTCAGAAAGTGTACCAAGAATCCAACATTTGACAAGGGAATCTGATGCATCCCATGCCTCCATGTCTCCCTCTTTCTCCTTCCCATTCCCCGCAGGACGTGGGAACTGACCGTCGATGAAACCATACATATGATGACTCTTTAAGAGACATAGAATTTGTGTTTCCCACACATTATACGTATCCTTACTGCTCAGCTTCATGGTAACGAAATTTGGGGCAACAAAATGTGAGGGGTATGGGTACTTTTGACCAAATTCCACTATGGAAGTTGAACCTTCACCAGCTTCAGATATACTTCTTGGAACTGAAGCTGAAGGTTCACCAACTTCAACTATCATCTTGTTCTTAATTTAAATTTGTATCTTGTTTACTCTTTGTGTCAAACTAAAATATGAAGCTGACTATAAATACTAACGTACAAAAAAGTAAGTCTTGGTCTCGTTCCAAAAAAGTAAATGTGGTGGGTATATAAATGTGGTAGGTATGGATATTTACTTCTCAAGATAAAATGTTAGCTTTAATTTTATAGTTTAAAATGATAGGTCATTTATATTGTATAAAAGGGTTAGTTAGTCAAGTAAAGTGGGCTTTTGGCTCATCAATCATGTAAGGCTTAATGTAAAATAAGTCCATGAGCCAAAGCCCACACAAAGTCCACTAGGGTAATATTCCTTGTGATATTTAATCCACACAACACCTCATTTGTGTGGTGGTTCAAGTGTGTGTAATGTGTGCTTAATAGAAAAACCTTAAACATCTCTTTATCTTTCATATTATACGATCCAACATACACATTGTCCCATCATTCTCTTGTGTTTAACGTGCCATACATTTGTGTGATAAAGAGTGATCTCAAGCTACAACAAGTGGTATCAACATCCATACTTCAAGGTAGGAGTTCTTGTATTCGGTTCTTGTTCAAAAATACATATTGGTGAGTTTTTGATTTTCTGTGAAACGAGCCATTTGTGTTTTTAGTGGCTATTGTACGCAAGTTTGAAGATCAAAGGGAGTATTTTTGTTTGATCCTAAAGAATAAAACACCCATTGTTATTTTTCTTTTACTAGAAAAGTTACAATTTGTGTTTTACATCTATTCGATCCATACAAAAATCTCGAAAAAGTTGTGTTTGTCTCGTGTTCTATCGACTTGGTTCATCCTCTTACAAGTATTATTTCACTCGAAAATAGTATTTGTGGATTGGATCTTGGTTTGTTCTTACTAACTGTGATCGACTTTCATTAAAAATCTTGTACAAGATTTGTTTTTGAATAAGATAGTGTTAGATGCGATTGATTAGAGTTGGTAAGAGATTAGTCAATGTTGGTACAAGTGGGTAGAAGAAAGTCCTACAAGTTACAAGGAAGTGGCAGTGGAAAGTGTGGGCTTGTAAGGCAAAAGGACAAAAAGTTGGTAAAAAACTGCAGGTTATCGGAATTGGGTCTCAGTCGAATTATCGCAATTCAGAAACTCTATCGGAATTGAAGCTGTAAGCTTTTATCGCAAATTAGACGAAGTTATCGCAATTCGATTTCCGACGATTTTATCGCAATTAAATTCTGATATTATTATCGCAATTGGACTTCTGTCAGACCTCATCGCAAATCAGCTTCATCAGACTTCGCATTTCAGTGTTGTCCGAGATCATGTCTCAATTGCGATATCGGACAACAAAGCATTTGCGATATCAGACATGCCTAGTTTTCAGAATTGGCATTTTCAGTCCTTGTCTTTTCAGCAGCCTTAGAGAACTTTTAGAATTGGCAGTTTTGGCCCTCGTACTTCTGTGAAACGATTTCAAAGCTAAATAACTTTTAAGGATGTGATTCGAACGTAATTTCGTCAACCCAAAAGTGAACTCGGTATTTTCACCCTTGTATAAGAGTGTAAAATACTTCGACAAACGGATATCTACCCTCTTGTATAAGAGTGTTAGATCTTTATATAAATTACCAATTTATATAAATTAGATATATTTCTATCTAAATTGATATCTTGCCATAATTTGTATAAATATTGGTCAAATTTAAATTTCTATAGAAATTATCATTTTATCTAAATTGTAATTTACATAACCTTTGTCGAACGTGTAAACTTTTGACTTTGTCTTAATTATACTTTAATCAAATTTTGTAACTTTATTTAAATTTGTTTCCTTTATATAAACTGCAACTTCAACGATCACCAACAACAAAACGAGACAATCACAACACAAACTAAACTTAATTTTCAACAACCTCAACTCCTATTTCGTTGCAACGATCCTGAATAACCTTTGTCACACACCACAAGAAAATGGAATCGAGTTCTCAAGAGGGCCAAATGTCTCCAGTTATGCAAATCTTTATTCATTCGAAGGAACGATGTCTCATACACCTTAAGGGGTTCAAAAGTCTATGCGAGAGAGACTCACAAAGGCAAAGGTACCAATGGTGGATCCATATGCATTTCATCGAATGTTTGCTAGATTCCTCGAACCTGAAATGGATTATCGGACATACAGAGAGACACTACTGAATAACATATTTTGAATAGAGAACCAAATTGAATGAGGATTTGACCGCACTCAAACATATCAAACACTCAAGATGCACTTTAAATGGTTTTTCGACTTAGATTTCAGAATAGTCAAAAGATATACAGGTTATGATTCAAATAGCCAAATATGGAGTGAATGTGTCACAAGAGACCTGAAAGCTGAACCGTTTAGAGATCTGTTTCTTTTTAGAATAAGCGCACTGGAATTGCAGCTTACTCAAAGATCACTTCATCTGAGAGAAGTGTGGGAAGAGAAGCAAGTAATGGAACATGAAAGAATTGAAATGGAGAAGCAGAAATGGGAAAGAGAGCAAATTGAAAGAGAAAGTCTATTAAAGGAAGCAAAGGGAAATGCAAAAAATGCAAACAAAGAGGAACACACTGTCAATGCGGGAACAACATCTGATGCTAGCTTGGTTTTCAAGGAAACAGACACATCTTCATAACAACATGTTGAAAGCAGCACTCCAAGGAATGATTCGGATGCTGATGGTACACACAGGAATGAAGCTGTTTGGGATACTGAGGATGATCATATCAGACCTGCACCTGACAAAGGGATACTCCCTACGGTACAACATTCAAACGATAATGATAATGTTGTTGTGTTCGATAATGTGTTTGCTCATGACAAGACACATCCTGCACATCCGGAGTCCATCAGTGACACATATGTGGTGAAACGGTTTGATAGTAATATCACTCCTACAAACCCAGATATGGATCCTAATGGAGGTGAGCCTGTCCAGAATGGATCTTCCCATGATCAAGATCATGCCTTATTTGCTTCTTTAATCGATAATTTCAAACGAGAACTTGAAAAGTGCAAAGAGGACAATCATAAAGCTAAGCAAACGAATGCCTTATTGTCTAAAGAGCTTGAGGGATTTAAAGAAATGAAAAAAGATTTTGAGAAAATAACACACAACAAAGACATTCAAATCTCAAACCTTAAATCTCAAGCTCGGAAGTTTGAAAAAAACGGAGATGTTCTCACACCAATTTTAAAACAAAACGAAGAACTTCAAGCTGCAAATAGAAATGCTGAAAAACGTTCCTTTCAAATACTGGACGAACAAATGGCTCTCCACAACAAAAAGGTTCAAGCACCTTTAAAAGAAGTTTCTGAATTAAAAGTGAAAACTACATGCTTAAGCACTCCAATTCAAACTTTAAGATTGTTAATACCAAACTTAAGAATGAAAATCAACAGTTTTTGAAACAAGAAAACAATCTTGAAACAAAACTTCGAAAAGCAGAACAAAGTGCTCAAACACTTCAAATAATGCTTCCTAAAGATGAGAACACTCATAAAGGAAAATCCGGACTTGGTTTTGAAAATACTGATCATTTGGAAAATGTTTTGAAAAATGCAAAACCGTGTTATCTAAACAAAGTGCAGCAGTTGACACCTGTAGAACACTAAAGTAATCAAACCTTAACTAACAAACTACTCTATTCTAAACCGTGACACTCAAACAATAAAGTAAAGAATAAGAATGATGCGTGTGATAAAAAAACCTTATGTCGAATGATTCATAAAACCATGAAAGAACAATACAAAAGTAAAACATACACACACACTCTCACATCTTTACAAGACTAAGAGGCACACCCAAATAGGTGGAGAGTATGTGTATTTATAGGTGTGAGGTGGCCTTGGTTGCCCTACAAGGCCTTGGAATGGGCTTTGTGTTGGACTTGGGCTTTTGATCTTTTAACTTAACATTTATATAACTAAGTCCAACACAAGCCCTTACAATGTAATTTATACTACACGACATACTTAATAAAACAACTACAAATGACCATTACTTCTATAAAAATCTAAATGCTAACAATCTCCCCCTAAGGGATGGTCATTTCCATGATGCACAGGTGATTGGTCTTTTGTCTTTAATGTCTTGATCTTTGTATGTCGTTGTAGCATAATCTTCTTTCAATGTTCCTTCATGCACTTGTGATCTTCAAAGTAATCGTCTTTAAGTCGTTCTTGCTTTGATCAAAACTCTTCTTGTGATGATGCGTCGTGTCCTCCAACATACTCATACATCTTGGACTGTATACATATGGTAAAAATCTCCCCTTTGCTAACAATCTCCTCACAATCTTTCATCATATGACATTGTTCTTGACATATTGACTTTGTCTCTAACACATGGTCTTTAACTTGATCTCCTTGTCTTGAACTTTTATATCTGGTTTGAAACTACCATGAGGTATTCTTTGTAACCTCATGTTTTGGATCCTGACATAAGACACATGTTTTAACACTTTTACCTTTTTCTAATCCTATAACTTTCTCTTTTAACTGATGAATTTTGTTTTCTAAAAATTTCTTTTTGGTTTTTAAGAACTAATTTTTGCTTATGATTTTTTGAGTGATTTCACGTAGTTTGTTATATTCTATGTCTAGTGTGTCATTGTTAATAAAAGAATATGACGAGTCAGAATGTACCTCTTCTGTATCATTAGCCATGAGAGCAACTTCGTTGTTCTTTGGCTTGTCGTCATCATTTTCACTGTCACTCCAAGTTCTACTAACAAGTGTTTTTTGAGATTTGTTCATTGGAGGCATTGAACATTCTCCTATCAAGTGACTAGAATCCCCGCATCTAAAACATTTTCTATCTACCTTTTCTTTCTTATCACCACGATCTTTCCTGAAGGATTTCTTTTCTTCACGAGGTGGTCTTACGAACTTTCCTCGTCTTCTAAAGAATTTCTTGAAATCTCTTGCAGCCATGGCATACTCTTCATCTTCACTATTGGAGCAAGACTCTTCATCATCACTTGACTCTGTTTTAGCTTTCAAGGCAATGGACTTTATTTTCTCCTTTTTGCCTTTAACTATTTTCGAGTCTTTTTCCATCACCATTTCATGAACTTTGAGTTTCCTATGAGTTCGTTCAGTGTTAAGCTTGAAAGATCCTTGGATTCTTCAATAGCTGTCACATTTGCTCTCCACTTCGGGTGGAGTGCTCTTAGAAATTTCTTGACAAAATTCTTACTAGGAAAAGATTCGTCAAGTGCTTTAAGTGATGTAATAATAGTATTAAACCTAGCAAATGCACTATCAATGGTCTCATCTTCAGAGATAACAAATTGTTCATATTGTTGAACAAGAAGATCAATTTTGTTATCTTTGACTTGTGAGTTCCTTTGATGAGTGATAATTAGTGATTGCCAAATATCTTTAGCCGTTTTACACATAAAAACTCTTTCATATTCTTTCTTAGGTAAGGCATTGTAAAGCATCATTTTGGCTTCATTGTTTTTGGCAATCAACTTCTTTTGCTCATCATTGTGACGAGCAAGAGAAGTTCCTACATCCCGACCACCTGAAATATCATTACTTATGGGCTTGTAATCACCCTCTACAATTATATACCATAGATCTATGTCCTTTGACTTCACATATGTCTCAAAGCGATTTTTTTGGTTCAAATAGTGGTGGTCTTTGCATAGATTGCCCTTCTTTAAAGTTTTCAAAATCCATTGATCGTTTCAAGTTTTTAAAATACAATATATTTTGAAAATCTTGAGTAACACTGCTCTGGTACCAATTGTGGAAAACTAGAATGGGGGGTTGAATAGTTTTTACCGTTTTTAAAATTAATTCGCTTTGTTACTTAATGTGATTTCAAATAAAATATGCACAAACAAGTAATCAAGCAATATATATGTAAAGTAAAGAAATGAATGATCAAACCACACAACACAAATGTTTATAGTGGTTCGGCTACAAGGACTCTCTTCCTTGCCCTACTCCACTCCTCGAGCCTCTAACTCGAGAGTTATTCTTCACTAAGAAACAAACTCCCTTCTCGGCGGATAAAACCTTAATACACGTCGCTTACACCCTTTATACGGTACAAAGCTAAATACCGAGTTCTACTTCAAGGAAGAACCAACCTAACGTCGCCTATACAATTACGAACACTAAGCTAGATGTCGAGTTTTTTACAAGGGTACAACTACTCCCTTTTACACTAAGTGTTTTGATGACTAAAATACAAACCGGATTCTACTGAATGAAAGATGTAACAATGATGTCTAAGTTCTAATGAGTTACACAATAGGTAACTTGCAAGTCTTGCAACACAATGTTGAAGCTTGTTAATGTTTGATCTCTTTTTGCTACAAAAGAAAGATCACTAGGAATGAAATGAATGATATGGGTTACTAATATGAAGGAATGTATAGTTTATGCTATGTAAGTGATCAGCTTTTTATTAATTATTTACAGTATCATTTTGTAAAGTAAAAAAATTTGTTGTGAGCTTCTGATACATTTTAGTTAATCAAATTTCTTTTGAATTAGGCTTTCACTCGGTGCCCTAATTTCATTCATCTTCCCCAAATGATGCCATCACCGCACCAACACCCTACCACCACCGCACCAACACCATACCTACACTGTACTGCCACCGCACTCCGCCGTACTTGTCAATCCGGTTAGTTTTCTTCACGAATATATCTTCGCGTTCTCATGTGTTTAAGCTCGTATTTTCGTTTTTTGTTTTGCCTATTAAGTGTTTGTTTAAATTCCTCTGCGTTTTAATCTCAATTTGAGAGTTTCGTCTGTGTTTATGGAGAGCACGCCATGTGTTTGATGAATTTCTAGTACTAAAGTATGTCCTAAAATTGAGATTAGACCCCCTTGCATGCATGTCTCTCCCTCGCTATACTCTTCTTAATGTTGAAATGGAACTGTAAATTAGTGGTACACTAGACTAAAAAGATTGAAATGATAGAATGTAGTGATAAGAATAGTTTAAGAAAGAGTTACTGAAGAGATGGCTAGCACTTCTTGCGAGTATGTCATATACGTTTGATTACAAGCTCAATATCAGTATTTATTATACTAGGATCTCAGAAATTATTGAATGCCGTAATCGAGCTGAGGAGTTGAAGTCAACTGTAAAACACGTAAGACAGTAGATTGACAAGTTAACCGGAAAACATTCATATCAATTAATAAGGTAGTATTGCTCAATTTCTAAACTTCGCTTTATTTTTTGGTTTCTTATCATTTATTGTTAGAACTAGTATAGAGGAAAAGTTTTAGCTTTACATTTTTCCGGCACGTTATATGCCCCATATTAATTCTAATCATGATTGTGCAGAAAATACCACAGACGTTGTTAAAGACTCTGTTCCTATTCAAGTGTCAGAAAATCATAGTGACTCAAAACCACCAAAACAACAGATAGTTGAACCAGTGGCGCCTAACAAACTAGATACACCTGTCGAAAAGGAAGGCGATAGTGTCTGTCAAATGTGGAAAAGAAATGTGCTTTTTCTGTACTTATATATATCTTAGTATTTTTAACTGGTGCATAGAGCTGTATTGTGTATCTTCGTTAAGTAACAGTATAGTTTGTCTTCTTTCATAAGTCATCACTTTTTTATCTGTTTCATGTGCTTTCTATTCCAGCCTGCAACTATGGTAAAGGGAGGTGGGTCAAAGATGTTAGTCGCCCTCTGTATTCGGGATTTGGTTGTAAACAGTGGTTGTCCGGAATGTGGGCGTGCCGTTTAACCGAGCGAACAAATTTAGTTGCTCGACTGTCCTGATTCTTATTTCTTTTTACCCTGAATAGTTTGAAAATCAGATACATAACCACTTTACCCAAACACTCAGTAATGGATTACTTCAGCTTCAGTTTGAACTAGTCACTTTAATTGACATCCAATCACCCCCTAGAAACATTTGAGGGAATTAGAAATTGGGAGCTACAGCATGTAGCTATTATTTTTTTTATTTTATTCTGATAAGGATTTCATAGCATTGGGATATACATTGCATAGTTGATCTCTAATTATTCTTTCTATTGCAGGTGGCATTAGATTACATCGGAAAGAGAGGTACCACTGTTGCTGTCACAAAGGAGAAGAGAATTAAGTATGATCTTCTCTCATAGTGTCTTAGGCATAGGGTCCTTTCAGCTAATATCATCTTTTGGCTCACAGTTCTTGTTGTATTACAGGTATGCACTTAATATTCTTCAAAAAGAAATGCTTCCTCATGTGGGAGGTGGGGAGTACTGTGACAAAGAAAGCATACTACTTTGGGTAAGTCTTTTTTGCTTAATGTGTTCTGACTTCTGACTTTAGGCATGTCTATGTTTTATGTCGAAGTGACTTACCTTTACTTTCATCAGATATTATCCACCGTCTGTTGTGTGCTCTTGGCCGGAGGGCAGAGGATGATAGACCTAAGAGGATATGCAAAGAAGGTATTTACAATTTTCAGTTACTTGAATTCATATCGTTCCATTGCTTTTAGCTGGTCAATAATTAAACTTGTTCCCTGAATATGCAGTGTGTAGACAATGGAAAAGACGTTAATCTGAGATTTGCAATTAATGCCAAAACCATAACCAGTGGGCTTAAATATTCCCTTGCTATTGGGAATTGGGGGCAAGCAAATGCAGCTGGAACAAGGGCTGGTGTGTCACAGGTCTGGTTGTTTTGCGGTGTTAATCTTTATCATTACATTGGTATATTTAAGGAGATTGTGGAATTTTTTGTAACTTACTTTTTTTCTTACCCGCATGGTTTTTGACATCTGCAGGTGTTGAATAGATTGACATATGCTTCTACGTTGTCACATTTTCTGTATTCTTTTTATTTTCTGTTTATGATATTGAATTATTGATTTTCAGGGGAGCCAAAGATTCTGAATTGGGCATGAAATCTTAGGATATTAGCTTGGGCACGTTTGGTCTGTATTCAAAATCTCGTGATAACTTCAGGTCTGTCTCCAGCAGGACCTTTATCTTTAGCTTTACCTGATGATGTTCCACAGTCTACCTTCACCATGAAGATTAATGCATCTTTCTTCTCAGTTGAAACTCTAGCAAGAACTAATAAAAAATCATCAATTCATGGTAGATATATAGATTCACTATATTACCCTGTTGAAACAAGCCTCTGTTGAGTGTCCCTCACAATGCTCTATAAATTTTGTCAAATAAACAAACAATTAGACAACGACAATATTCTTGATGATCACGATTATAAACAAATGAATTATTTATTTATTTATTTATTTGCATATCTATAAGTAAATAACTCGAAAAAACGCATCACACCATAGTATCAAGGATATAAAACAAAAATGTAGATTTTTGTCATTTCACATAGTAACATAAGAAAACGAAGAGTTAACTAAAACCTAAGAAAATGAGCAACTCATTAAACTAAAACTGTAGAAATTTGTATACTTGTATATGAGAATGTCCTATGAATGCGTAACAGTAAGTGTTTCTACATGAGTTACACCATTAGTGGCTTCCTCTCATTCCACATAGTAACATAAGAGCATCTAAATCATAAGCCTTTTTTTCCAAGCCAGTAAATAATAATTCTATCATTATAATAAATGGTCATACTAAAAGGAACCTAAAATTTTTAACTGAAGCCATTCATCTAAACTTATGAGTTAACTACTCATTACATTCTCTATTAAACGATGCACCTAATCCAACTCAATAAATGTGTTACCAACACTGTTTTAGATTTTCTTAATGGTATTGATACAACCTATTTTCTTAATGTGTTACCCTCTATATTGATCACATGTAGCTTTAAAATTAGAACTTTTACAAAAAATAGACCAACCATTCAGGTGCGATGTGGCTCTTCGTCACTGCAGTATCATTCTTTTATAAACATGAAAAGTACCTTCATATCACGTCTGATTAATTATCCAATAGCCTAATATTAAAAGAAATAGAAATGGTAAACATAACTTTATTGACAGTTCATCGAACACTCATGTGTCATTTGTTTTTTCAGAGCTTTTACCTCTTCATCTGCAAACCATGTCTGCAAAACGAGATGCACATCAAAGTCTTCATCTGCACGGTAGAAGACGGTTTGTTTTTTGTGCTATTGAAGTTTTTTTTTTTTTTTTTTTTTTTTTTTTTTTTTTTTTTTTTTTTTTTTTTTTGTAAACTATTGTTTTGTGATTCGAGAATATAAACCCTTTTGTCAAATGATACTAAAATGTTGAGTGTGAAACAAGCAATCGCTTAAAATACAGAGTGTCAAAAATAAGTTTTCGACCGTTTTATACGTTATCATCCGTTTTATAAGTTTTTGTTCGTTTTTTTTTTAATGTTTTCCACGCTTTCGACCATTTTTTTACGCTTTCGTCTGTTTTTTTACGTTTTCGTCTCTTTTTTCTACGTTGTCATCCATTATTTACGTTTTCCACGTTTTTTTACGTTTTCACCCTTTTTTTAAACGTTTTCATCTTTTTTTTTATATATATATATATATATATATATATTTTTTTTTTTTTTTTTTTTATGTTTTCGTCTGTTTTGTTACGCTTTCGTCTGTTTTTCTAAGTTCTCATCCATTTTTACGTTTTCGTCTGTTTAATTACTTTTTCGTCTGTTTTTTTACGTTTTCGTCTCTTTTTTATGTTTTCGTATGTTTTTTATGTTTTCGTCCGTTTTTTTTACGTTTTTGACCGTTTTTAACGTTTTTGTCTGTTTTTTTACGTTTTAGGCTGTTTTTTATGTTTCATGCGTTTTTACGTTTTTTACATTTTTTTAGTTTTTCATCTGCTTTTTTACGTCTTCGTCCATTTTTTTACGTTTTTGTATGTCTTTTTACGTTTTTGTCTATTTTTTACGTTTTGATTTTTTTATGTTTTCGTCTGTCTTTTAAGTTTCATCTATTTTTTTACGTTTTCGTTTGTTTTTGTACGTTTTCGTCTGTTTTTCTATGTTTTCATCCGTTTTTTACGTTTACGTCTGTCTTTTCACGTTTTCGTCTGTTTTTTTACGTTTTCGTCCGCAGTGTTTTTACATTTTCATCTGTTTTATTACGTTTTCATTTAATTTTTTACGTTTTTGTACATTTTCATATGATATCGTAAGTATTTTTACGTTTTCGTAGGTTATTGGACATTTCTTACTTAAGAAAATGAACAAAACAGATGAAAACGTAATAAAATGGACGGAAACGTGTAAAAAACCGGTCGCAAACCTAAAAAATGGACAAAAATGTAAGAAAGCGATCAAAAACGTAAAAAAAGGACGAAAACGTAAAAAACGCGAACAAAAACGTGAAAAGGATGAAAACAGACTAAAAGGTAAAAAAAATAAAAAAATAGACGAAAACGTTAAAAAAAAGACGAAAACGTAAAACAAGGTTGAAAACATAAAAAACTGACGAAAACTTAAAAAAATATAAAAAAAATGTATAAAAACTGACAAAAACGTTAAAAAACGGTCGAAAACGTAAAAAAGGGACGAAAACGGACTGAATGTAAAAAAAAAGGCGAAAACGTAAATAACAGACGAAAACATAAAAAACGGGCGAAAACGTAAAAAACGTTCGAAAACATAAAAAAGGCGAAAACATAAGAAAACGGACGAAAATGTAAGAAAATGGAAAAAAACAGACAAAAAAATACAAAAGAAAAAGTCGAAAACGTAAAGAAACGGTCGAAAACGTAAAAAACAGACAAAAACGTAAAAAAACGGACGAAAACGTACGAAAAAGTAAAAATCGGACGAAAACGTAAAAATCCGACGAAAACATAAAAAACGGAAGAAAACGTAAAAAAAGATATAAAACTGACGAAAACGTACAAAAACGGATATTGAGAAGGAGATGTAGGGTTTGTGAAAGAAGAGGTAAAAAGTGAATGATAATGTCTGAAATTTAGAAGAGGAAAGAAGTGAAAAGAAGCACTTACATCTGCAAAAAAAAAAAAACATAAACCTCTGCCCTCCCGCTGACAAAAGAAGTGAAAAGAGGGAAAAAGTGTTTATTGGGAAAAAAACAAACGACACCTTAGTGTGCATAACTTTAGTTAACAATTTGATACGCTAGTAGTTAAGGCTGCTTGTAAAATTATTATGCCACAACAAGCAAAAAGAAGAGGCCATTTATATAAGCCACAACCTGCATTCTCTCTTTTTGCTTTTGTTATCGCTTTGGTTACTGCTGCCCACAAGGCTAAGTTTGTCCATGAATGTAGTTTAGATAAAATACTGTTCCATTCGAGTTCAAACTCATATGAGGTTACACATCGTTCTCTGATTCTTACATGCAACAAGAACTATTTAGGAAACACTAATGAAACCTGTGACTGCAATAAATTCTAAATACACATTGTAATTCTATAAACTTAGCCTTTATATCTATGTTTCAGAATATAATATCATTCAAAGATATCTATTCATCCATCTGTTACATGACGCGAATCAGATAGATCAAGTCACGTGCCACATAATTCAATGTGAAATATGTTGCGGTAGTACATTCAACCCACAAGCCAGAATTGGCGATTTATGGTTTTTGACAGTGGAATTATATTATGGCCACGATCGTCTGAAGACTGCTCGTATCCAATGCCTAAAATAGAAGGAAAATTAACTTAATGTCATGCGGCATACCATAGAGTTGGCTAAACGGGCTAAACGTGTCATTTTAGTATGGGTTAGTCGACCTGAGCACTTTTTGACCGAACCTTCCAACTCTGTTAAAAACAATAGTGTGACAAATAATAAAGAAAGATTTTCACTTTGGACGACCTTAAACCCGTTTGACCCATTTGACTTTGGACGACCTTCAACCTGTTTGACCCATTTGACTTTTTCTGTTTTTATTTTTGCTCATTTGACTCGCTCATAGATAGAGTCATATGTACTTTGCTAAAAATTATCAATTTCATAGGTTGAAGGATTGAATTATACCGCCGCATGGTAATATTTCTAGCTCAATTTTCGATCTCTCTGTTGTACGTATTCACATCCACTACAGTAAATCCAGCGCTTACAAACAACTCTGACAACAAATCTTCTGAGAATAGAATATGAACACTGCTGAAATTTTTTGATTATAACATAAACATAACGTGAAACATGTAAGCGTATACATTGAAGACCAAAATTCTGCATAATCATTACAGTGCCATCTCCATGGAAATAGAAGTTCTCACTGATAACCCAATTCTTGCTCATTAGCATTGCCTGCAAAATGGCCACAAAATTATGGAAAAATCTTTTGGTTTATTGTCGCTATTTACATTATAATAACATTGCCATAAGAAGTTTGGAGACTCACTTGAGCATAGTCCCCAATAGCTTAATCGTGTAAGAGAACGTAACCTTTAGGCTGCAAATTCTGTACGGTGTGCAGACTTAAGAAACGTGAAGAAAGAAAGATCCAAAATTGGAATTTCAAAGAAGGGCAAATTGTACAAGGTAACTGACTTTGGTTAAACCTTTATATTCGGTAACCAACTTTGCTTTTTCGGCAATCTTTGGTAGGTAAAAAAAATAGTCAAAATGTTTAGCGTCTACAGGGATTGATGGTTTTTACAGACAAAATCCTGCAGCATTTTATTCGCACTTCATCTACAATTTCTGTATGTTCACAGCCCCTATTCAGAACCATTAAGTTGTGTTGTCAATGCTTACCAATGTAACAATGTCAACAGAAGGAAGCATAATATGATCACAAATATTATCTTCAGCAATATTGCAATAAAAAACATTCATTTGATCTTCACGGAAATTTGCGTGTGACTGCATGCATACAAAATTCCAAATTAGTAATAGATTCCAATGGCTTACATAGTGATTTCGACTCACAAACTTATAAATGGGCCGATGTGCTCGTATAGTCTCAAACGGGCCAAACAGGCTGGAAGTCGCATATAAACTCAATTCTTAATTCATAGAAACCACCTAAATTGCTTTTAGGGGGGTGTTTGGGATTGTCTATTGAAAGTGCTTACCTGCTTAGTGATTATGGTGTGAATAAGTTTTTGAAATGAAATTCCTGAAGGTACCATATGTTGAAAACAAGCTGGTGTTACACATAAGAAACCATTGATAGATGGAAATGATGCAAAAACAGTAAAAATTTAACAACATTACACAATATACTAAGGGAATGACACCTACGGTTACAATTGATTCAGTAGAAATATTCAAAATTTTCCCTAACAAAAAAACCACCACAATATGTAGCACTTATCATGTCCACGATAAGAGGAAATTGAAGGGTCACAAAAGATGTAATAGGAAGGCATGTCAATGCACCGATTGGAATAAGCATCGACGAGTTACTTTGTCCAAACACAAGGAACAATGTTGCTCCAAAAGCTATGATCATTGATGTCGTCGAGAGGAACAACATAGTGAGGCCAATAATCAGCTTCGTAGGTAACTTAAATAGAAAGTCTTGTTCCGCATAACGTGCCGTAAGGATCGATAAAAACATTAACAACGACGTAACAGCTGTGAATAATGATATCGCATTGGATATAGCAAATATTGTGAACGCAATCCTGTTAGTAAAAATTGGTATCCCTGAATCCTGATTATTTCCACCGGGCACGGTTATAGCTGCTGCAAATATAATGGTTATAATGAGTGCAGCTGTAATCGTGTATGATTTGGCAGTTTTCTTTATCCAGTTCTCTCCTTCGACCACCAAGTCTTTATGTTCTCTTGTAAATACCTCTTGAGGTGTTTCGTCATCTAAGTTCTTTTGCATCCGGTTAAGAGGACATACAAATCGTTCAACTTCCTAATAAATACTAGGATATATTAACCTTGGAAGATATATAATAATATGTCTTAAGAACTTTATGTATGCTAAATAAAATTTAAACTTCGAGTCATTGGTTACAGTATATTACCTTGAACCATTGTAGTTCGCGTTAAACTTGCAAAGCTGCCCCCGATATTAGATTCAATTTGTTAGTAGGTGCTAATCTTGCAGCCAAATGCAAAAGATTATTCCCAAAGGAATCTTTGATTGTTTTATAAATATTATGTGCTCGCTCATTTCATATAGTAGGCTGTAAATCTTCTCTGATGCCTACATCTTCTCTGAACGAGTACACACTGAATATTGAATAAAATTGTGACCATCTTCATTGGTACTCCAAATTGCATCTGGAAACCACCTCATAATGCGTCTAATAAAAGTGGATGCATTTCTTCTAGTGGCTTCAAAAGTCGAAGTGGTGTAATACTTGTGGTAGGTGCTCGAGTTAGCTTTATCAAGTATCTTGATACATACAGTAGATAAGAGATTTGATGCATCTTGATGAATCTGAATCGTATCTTTAAAGAAAGGACGTACTGCAACATAAAGACAAATATGAATCTCACACAAAATAAGTACCAACTTACATTTTTTGTCATATAAGTATTGCAACTTTTGATATTTCTTACCAAACACCTTAAGGAATCCGTAGAACATAGTTGCCACCAAGCAAATGAGGAATCCGTAGAAACATAGTTGCCACCAAGCAAATGACTGCAAGATGAGATAATTGTTAGGCTGGGCACAGTGGTGACCCGGGTCATCCCCTTTCTCTCTTCGATGACCAGACACGACCAAGTTGCCACAGTCGAAGACCGAGGTGTTTTTTTTTTTTTTTCCTTAACCTGATAATTTACTTTAGAAAATTATTTACTTATTATTAATTTTGATAACAAATTAACGTATCTGAAAAGTTTAATATCTAAGATTGGCTTAAATTTATGATCTATAAGTGTCACAGGGGCTAAAATGAATTTCTGTATATCTATATGATCATAAACAAAACAATATTGGTGGTCATCTTCTCAGCCAATATTGGTAAAAAAAAAAAAAAAAAAAAAAAAAGTGTGTAACAATCGGTCGAAATTTAGACCGATAGATGCAAAACATACCAATTCGACCGATTTTTTTCCCCCACACTCGATGTGACCGACTTCAAAGTCGGTCGACCTATGTTTGTGACCGAGTTTTTACAGCCCACTGCTACTAGCCTTAGAATTGTAGAGTTAAGATGTTATTGTCCAACCAGTGAGTTATAATAACATTAATTGTGTTTCAAATGAAGTATTTACTTTCAACTTTACAAGAAGGGTTGAATTATACTAGTAATAAGAATGTTGTTTTCCGTGAGAATCATGTACAAATGGTTTAAAAGTTCATTTTCACATTATCTTCTTTGTGGGTGTCCGATTTAAATAACTTATTAAGAATGTATAGTAAAATAATCATATAATATAACATGATAATATATATATATATATATATATATATATATATATATATATATATATATATATATATAATATATATATATATATATATATATATATATAGTGTAACTTTCAAACGAGAACCATTTTATCCCCAAGAACTGAGAGAACCACAAAAAACATACATGCACGTCTTCAATAATTGTATTTTTGCACATATGTTTTCAAAACAACACATATGTTTTAAAAAAAACATAGTTGTTCTAAAGAATTTGATAAGAAATTGGAAATACAACATTTTTCTTTGAAGGTGTGCATGTATGTTCTTATAAAACGTGCAACGACAATATTGCGGCCGTGTGTAAGGTTTTTGTGAAAAAAGAGGATGAGTTCATGATGATATTGAAGAACATAGGTGGATACTTACGATTATTGATGATTTGTATGTATTTTTATTTTATTTTAAAAGGCGTGCATGTATGTTTTTTGTGGTTCTCTCAGTTCTCGCAGATAAAATGGTTCTCGTAAGAAAGTCCCCCTATATATATATATATATATATATATATATATATATATATATATATATATATATATATATATATATATATATATATATATATAGTGTAACTTTATTTTCAGAACCCTCTTAAGTGCGGGAACTGCGAGAACCCACTTTGAACCGTTAGATTCTTTGATCAATGGCTATGATTGATTGTGCCATTAATGTAATTAACTGAAAGATTAGACCACTCTTTGTAAAATTGAAAGGGCAATAAAGGAATTTCATGTTATTCATTTTAAAAACCGTCCACTTTTTTAGGGTATGATTAAATACTAATTAGGGCAAACAAAACAAACTCATATTCAATTTGTTTATCTCCTGCAGCCTCCAAAAAACCACCTCCTTCAACTTTGATTTCAATTGATGATTAAATCATCTATTGATCCCTGAAAGATGGGTTGCCTTCACTTGATAATTAAATCATCTAGGATCTACAAGGTTGTTACTGATGAAGATGGAGCAGATTCGAAGGAAAAAGAGCAGATCTGGTGAATATGAGGTAATCGTTTTTTTTTTCTTTTCTTTTTTTATTTTTTATTTTTTTTTAATTGTACCGATTGGCTATTTGAATTAAAATGGGTCGATTGATTTGAATATTAAATTGGTCGGTGTGGAATTAATTCAAGTTGTCATGATGTGCAAGTGATATATTCATGGTACGATGAATTGATAAATTGATGAATTAATTTTGTCGTTAACTGGTATTCAAAGATGTGAATTGGGAGATCCATATAAGAACACGTGGTCACGTTCCTAAAGATGCGATAAATTGGTTGTTGCTTTGTGTTAATAAGAACAGACTTATCTCATGGTTCTTTCTTTGTATAACTCTACTTAAAAGCAGTGATCTTTATTGATTTGTAGTCTTCAGTTCTTCATTAAAATGATATTGCTTTTATCATCACCTTTTAAGTCTATCAGGTTCCTTGCTAGCTATGTTATTGAAAAATTTATTTGTCGTTAAAAAAAGTTATTTCGGTGAACATACTTGTTTTTTCGGTGAACACACATGTCTAGATTAAACGTGGAATTCGTGTTTGAACATACTTGTATTTTCGGTGAACAACTTGTTTTTTCGGTGAACATACTTGTTTTTCAGTACACATTTTGGTTTTCATAGAACATACATGTTATTCATTGAACATAATTGTTTTTACACTGCCCGGTAAAACTGGACCTATGCCAGGAACATGACCCCTCTGCTTGCCGTCGATCACCTGGCGCAAAATATCCACGTCAGACATACGCCTCCCATCAGAGGTGCTCTCATCCCGCAGCCGTATCATCTCATTCTGTTTAGTTACCAAAAAAATAAGAAAAGTAATATATAAGTCGTGATTTATTATATTGCATTAATGTTGGTGAGTTTTTGGAAATAAATTATACTTACGTATCTGGCTTCGGACAGCTCAGACTCCCAGACGTCGCCTCTGGTATGGGTGTGTCTGTACATGTCGATAAAGTCTCTAGTATCCTCGGAGTCAGTGGGGGAGCTCAACTGTTTATAAATAAAATCAAGACTCACCCAACACTATATATATAAATAAAATGATTAAAAAGTGTCTTACGAAGTTATCAGCTATGACAGCTAAGGAATGCGATCCGTGAAGGGTAGCAGTCTTCATTTTTCTCCTGTTTTGCTTGTTGACCTCCCCGATCCTCAACTTCTTCGGGTCGGTCCAGTGCTCAATCTGCTTATTATAAATAATAAAAACTATTATATAAATGAATTAGTATTATTATTATTATTATTATTATTATTATTATTATTATTATTATTATTATTATTATTATTATTATTATTATTATTATTATTATTATTATTATTATTATTATTATTATTATTATTATTATTATAATAATAATAATAATAATAATAATAATAATAATAATAATAATAATAATAATAATAATAATAATAATAATAATAATAATAATAATAACAAAGTACGTGTCGATCCAGAAATTTACCTGCTTCTCCCATTCTTCAGCCGTCATGTTCTCGGGACGGTTTGCCTTGATCTCGTCCACTTTCTCGATCCCACCTTGCTGTGTAAAATGTTTCTTTTTGTGCTTGTACTTGTTGTCATCGTATCGCTTTTTTAGGTAAGCTTCGATACTAATGACAATCTCGTCTCCATGTGGACCGGCAAGGTGGGGGCCGAGATATAAAAAATGTTGCAATAAAATATAATTAAAATAAATATACAAATTTAAATAAAGAGACAAATTTAAATAAATAAACGCAATTAAAATAAATAAACACAATAATTAAAAAAAATAAAAGATAAAAAAAAACTTACGTGGAGCTGGTTATCCACGTGTGCCTTCGAGGTCTCTGGAACATCATCCCACGAATCGTGATACAATGGAATCGTTTCCCGTATCAATGTCCCGACATAGTTCGAGAACCACGAAGCGTGAGGGCCAACATGCTGCTACATGCCTTCGACATTCTTAGTGAATCTGATCGAGACCGGGCGCCGAGTTTCATTCCTCATCGCGTGTAAGGCTTCGTTCTTGGTGGTACCGCGAACCACCTTCCCGCCTTTGCCTATTTTCGAACCAGGCTTCGTAGGCTTAGGCCTGGGAGCTCTCGAATTAGAGCCTGCAAGTAATCAAATTAAAGTGATGGTGACATAAAATAACAAGTTATCAATTTCAAATAATGATCAAGTTTAATTAAAATAATCGAGAAATTCTTACGCTCGCAGTTGGTGCCTAGCCTCCTCCCGGGACGGTGGGGTGGCTCGTGACCTCCATCACCACCATGGCTCGTAGCTACGACATCTGCCATCTGTAAACGTACTAGTACAAGAACATAGAAATTAGTTAAGAAAACATATACGCATATATCTACACACATTCAAATAAATAATAATATATACCAAAAAAGATAATAATAAATAATTAAATAATAAATAAATAAACACATTTAACAACTCGATAACAATTTCATTTAAATAAGTTTCGTTTAACAAATTACAATTTCAGA
Organism: Artemisia tridentata subsp. tridentata; assembly: GCA_021014915.2. Lineage (NCBI taxonomy): Eukaryota > Viridiplantae > Streptophyta > Magnoliopsida > Asterales > Asteraceae > Artemisia > Artemisia tridentata. The sequence continues at coordinate 43,926,206 of CP139506.1, read as the reverse complement.
TCAATCTCCTACATCACTAAGATAAAAATCATCATTATTAGTGTTAGTTTCATCTTCACCATCGACGTGGTCTTCATCATCAGATGCTAAATCATGAGGAACGTGGTCATCATAATCAATATCATCGTCGTCGTCGACATCAGTGATAATTGGTTCTGGTGGTGCCTCAACTTCCGCTGGCTGGACATCATTATTTATGGTTCTATAATCCAACTTATCCAACTCAGCAGAGAGTGTGACATGTGATGAGTTGTTGTCATGTACAACATCTTGATTGTCTTCTACCACGATGATATCCGGGTTCCAAATCTTTCGATGATAAGAATCTTGGACGGCCTTCCAACTACCACGTTTACCCGGGAAATCAAGGTAAAAGACTTGTGTTGTTTGTGTTGCAAGAATGTATGGTTCATTTTGAAACGATACACGGTCTGTCATAATTTGTGTAATGTTATTTCTATAGGTACAACGTTTTATGCGACCCTCGTTATTAGTGTCGAACCATTTGACTTTGAACAGCACAACCTTGAACGGAATATACAAAAACTCGAGAATTTCTTCAAGCTGGCCATAATACATTCCTCCGCTAGGATTAGGACAAGCTGGCCAAACAAATCTTCGTACTTTATCCAACCAACGTTATGACAATGATTACATGGACATTTTACATTCCCATCATTATTCACAAAGGACTTGCACTACTCGCAAAAAGCTCTAAGACCTTTTAGAAATTCGAGGCTAACACGAGATTTAGAGACCCAACTCTTATCAATTGGCATAACTGCATTTTAATGATGCAATAAATAATTATTTAGAATTAAACATGTTCAAAAAAATACATAACTGCGTAAATACATAAAGCTGGAATCACGAGTTGTACGTTTTGTTCACCTAATCCAACTATGGAAGGCAATCCTAACCCACTCTTTGAATGTTTCGTCTCATATATGAATGCGTATAACTGAATTTACTATTTGAGAAAATTTCGGCAGCATTTCCCCTCAACTCCCCAAATATGTGCATTAAAGACATATTCGTAGGAGTAAAGGGGAAACACTGTCGAAATTTTCACAAATAGTAAATCAATTATACGCATTCATATCCTAAATGAGACAAAACATTCAAAAAGCAGTCCCAAACAGGGGACTTTCCGAAATTAATTTCTAATAAATTAATTTCTGACGGGTTTTCTATGGGATGATTAACTTCGGACGGGGACTTTCCGAAATTAATCACTAAATTCCTAAAATCATTGACAATAGTCTAACACAATCAAATTCATAATTATAAACAAACGACTAACATCTTAAAATCAAATTCAAAAACAAAATATTATAATTCTAAGCAAGTAATTAACCAAACATAAAAAAAAAACGTACTGATTGTGGTCTTGGCTCTCGGCTAGCTGGTCTTGACAGAAGGCTGGTCTCGGCTCTCGACTCTCGGCTCTCAGCTGGTCTCGGCTCTGTCTTGGCTCTCAGCTTTGGTCTCGACAGCAGACTGTACCAAACAAAATTAACATAAAAATTATGAAAAAAAATAACAAAAATCATAAAACACATTGCAAAAGTTAACACATTGCAAAAATTAACAAAAAATTAACAAAGTAAAACAATAACAAAAATAAAAAATTAACAAATTAATCACCCTTGTGGGCTGCTGTTAACCAAACGCACCCTTTTGGCACAAAGTAAGGTTAAAAACTTCAAATATTCTAACTTAGTCAAAACTTCAAATAATAAGGAAGTGAGCTGCAAAGTTATATAGTCTTTCATGATTAACAATCTATGCCTAAGTAGTAACCAGCATCACAACATAGTTTATTGGCCAGCAATATTTACAATCATATGGACATTTCAAAGGCTGCAGGCTCTAGGAAGCAAAATGCACCCTATGGTGAGGCTGCTTTGGACAGAAACCAAAAAACCAACAGCACACTTGCGGGTTGCTATGGTACGACACCCACAAACGAACCAAAGAAACCACAGCACCCTATGGTGAGGGCTGCCTTCGGGGCTGTCGTGTAGCAAGCCAAACAAACACAAAAACAGCTCATACGCTATCTGAGCTTATTATTTATAAGCCATAAGCTGCTTATGAAATATAAGAACAAGTCCAAAACATAAGCACAAAAACAGCTCATACGCTATCTGCCTAATGCCTAATTCAATACCAGGCTGCCTAATTCCTATTTAACAAACACAGCACAAAAAAAAAACTTTTGGCAGCGACATGTCCCCGGTACAAACATAAACACAAAAAAAATTTAAACACAAATTAAACATAAACCTGTGGTCTCCGCTTTGGTTCTCGGCTTCGGATCTCGGGATCGGGTCTCCTCTTCGGTTCTCAGCAGCAACTATACCCAAAAAAATTAAGAAATTTTTTTTTAAAAAATAACAAAAAAATAATAATACACATATATCAAAAATTAACACATATAAAAAAATTAACAAAAAATAACATATAAAAAAATAAGAAAAATCAAGAAATTAACAAAAATTAATACTTGGGTTTTGTAAACGAGATGGATAAAGGAAGAAATGAGAGGAGAAAAAGAAAGAATTAATCGATGAGAGGTTTTGAGGAAAGAATTAAACGACTAGAGGGGAGAATTAAACGTGCACAGTGGTGCGAGTGTGGTGTTGTGGTGGAGATGATGGTGTTGTGGTAGTGGTGGTGTTGTGGTGGTGGTGGAGATGGTCCTATTGTGGTGGTGGCGGAGAAAAGAAGAAGCAGAAGAAAGATGAGTTCTTTTTTATTTTTATTTATTTATTTTTTTTCCGCTAAGTGTTAGATCTGATAATATGAGGGGTAGGTTTTAGCTATTACTTTCAGTGGGGACATGTCCCCGGCGAATGTAAATTTTTATTTTAATCAGACTTTTTGGAGGGGACAAGTCCCCGCTAAAAGTAGTGATTTTTCGCCAAATCCTTTGGCGGGATAAAGTAAATGCTACGAGGGAAGATTATTTTTTTTGTGAAATCTTTCGGCGGGGACATGTCCCCGCTGAAAGTAATTATTAAAAAAAAAAAAAAAAAAAAAAGCGCCTTTTAAATATTTTGTAAATTATCCTTAATTAATTTAAAACTTTTAAAATGAATATCAATTCTTTTAAATTTAACTAAAATTTTTCTAAATCATATTTTATTAATTTAAAACTTTTAAAAATTATTTACATCACTTGTACCTAATAAAATTAAATCATTTATACTTAATTTAAATCATTTAAAATTATTTTTAAATATTTTGTAAATTATCTTTAATTAATTTAAAACTGTTAATTTTTTTTTACATAATGAGATGTTTAACGAATGAGCCGAGATAATATGGTTGTATACGAGATGTTTAACGAATGAGCCGAGATGATATGGTTATACACGAGATGTTTAACAAATGAGCCAAGATGATATGGTTATACAGGAGATGTTTAACGAATGAGCCGAGATGATATGGTTATACACGAGATGTTTAACGAATAAGCCAAGATGTTATGGTTATACACGAGATGTTTAACGAATGAGCCGAGATGATATGGTTATACACGAGATGTTTAACGAATGAGTCGTGATGTTATGGTTGTACACGAGATGTTTAACGAATGAGCCGAGATGATATGGTTGTACATGAGATGTTTAACGAATGAGCTGAGATGATATGGTTATACACGAGATGTTTAACGAATGAGCCGAGATGTTATGGTTGTACACGAGATGTTTAACGAAGGAGACGAGATGATATGGTTATACACGAGATGTTTAACGAATGAGTCGAGATGATATGTTTGTACACGAGATGTTTAACGAATGAGCCAAGATGTTATGGTTGTACACGAGATGTTTAACGAATGAGCCGAGATAATATGGTTGTACACGATATGTTAAACGAATGAGCCGAGATGATATGGTTATACACGAGATGTTTAACGAATGAGCCGAGATGTTATGGTTATACACGAGATGTTTAACAAATGAGCCGAGATGATATGGTTATACACGAGATGTTTAACGAGTGAGCCGAGAAGTTATGTTTGTACACGAGATGTTTAACGAATGAGCCGAGATGATATGGTTGTACATGAGATGTTTAACGAATAAGCCGAGATGATATGGTTATACACGAGATGTTTAACGAATGAGCCGAGATGATATGGTTGTACATGAGATGTTTAACGAATGAGCCGAGATGATATGGTTATACACGAGATGTTTAACGAATGAGCCGAGATGATATGGTTGTACACGAGGTGTTTAACGAATGAGCCGAGATGATATGGTTATACACGAGATGTTTAACGAATGAGCCGAGATGTTATGGTTGTACACGAGATGTTTAACGAATGAGCCGAGATGATATGGTTATACACGAGATGTTTAACGAATGAGCCGAGATGTTATGGTTGTACACGAGATGTTTAACGAATTAGCCGAGATGATATGGTTGTACATGAGATGTTTAACGAATGAGCCGAGATGAAATGGTTATACACGAGATGTTTAATGAATGAGCCGAGATGTTATGGTTGTACACGAGATGTTTAACGAATGAGCCGAGATGATATGGTTGTACACGTGATGTTTAACGAATGAGCCGAGATGATATGGTTATACACGAGATGTTTAACGAATGAGCCGAGATGTTATGGTTGTACACGAGATGTTTAACGAATGAGCCGAGATGATATGGTTATACACGAGATGTTTAACGAATGAGTCGGGATGATATGTTTGTACACGATATGTTTAACGAATGAGTAGAGATGTTATGGTTGTACACGAGATGTTTAACGAATGAGCCGAGATGATATGGTTGTACACGAGATGTTTAACGAATGAGCCGTTATGAGTAACCTCGTTTACTTCAACATCTCACGGTTCTGGATCTGCACCAACAGGGTGCTCAAACTGTAATGAAAAAGATCTTAGGATAAACATGCTGGAGGCACAAAAGCAGGTGCTAGAGACAAGAGTAAGGATGCTGGAGGCAAGACTTGAAATGGCAACGAATCACGACGACCCCGACCACGCATGTCAGTCGGCTGCAATACTCCGTGAGCTGTTAGGTGACATGGACAATCTTCATATGTAATGTTGTTGTCCAAACAGGGACGTTTGGTTTATGTTGTTGTTGTTGTTGTTGTTGTTGTTGTTGGTTGTTTAATAAAATGTTGTTGTCCAAACAGGGCCGTTTGGTTTATGTTGTTTGGTTAACAGCAGCCCACAAGGGCCGTTTGGTTTCAACGCTCCTTTTGACATGTAGTAAATTACTTCCAATGATGTTGTTGTTGCTGTGAAAACTTAAGTATCCATCAAGATTCAACCATAAGGGGCCGTTTGGTTTATGCTGTCCAAACAGGGCCGTTTGGTTTATGCTGTTTGGTTAACAGCAGCCCACAAGGGCCGTTTGGTTTATGCTGTCCAAACAAGGGTGTTTTGGATTGTTTATTTCTGAACCAAAAGGGTGTTTGGGTTTATAACCTTATTTGAAGAAACAATATCACAATTAACAAACACGAAGGCAAACATTTTATTTAAAACACGCAAGAGTTCTCAACCACATACATTTCATACAGACTCAAACGAAACAACTTGACAAGCAAACGAAACAGATCAAACAAAACAACTCGACAAGCAAACGAAACAACACACAACATATACCATAACAAACATCGCCCATTCATTTTTTTGCTGCTACTTCCCGCTTTGCTAGAACTTGCACCATCTTTTCCCTTCCTTGCTTTCCTTTGCTTGATATATTCAAACGTATCTTCGAGATTTGTTACCCTCTTTCCCAGATCATCAAGTTTGGTGTCCAACGTGCTTTCAGCTTCATCATCAGCAACAGCCTCCAAATACTCTCTGTAGTACGGCTTTTGCCTCAGCCATTCCAGAATCCGGTCTCTCATCCACGGTGCACAGTTCTTATAAGAACCATATTCATCATAAATTTCGTAGCCATATTCATTAAGAACTTCATTAAAGAGGAGCATCGACGATAAAACCTTTGACCACTCCTCTTCCGGCATGTAACCATCCATTGTTATGTGTGTTTTGTGGGAATTATTGATTTGGTTATTTCTATTTTCCTGGTTATACACGAGATATGGTTATATATAACTAAAACCTTGGCGGTAAAAATTGGCGCCAGTACTTTTGGCGGGGACATGTCCCCGCCAAAAGCCAGTAAATATTGGCGGGATGAACTTACCTTTTTGGAGCCAAAATGCTTAATAGTCCCCGCCAAAAAGTAGAACTGTGCATCTTCACTTACGGCGGGGACATGTCCCCGCTGAAAAGAAAGCCGGAAAAAGCGCGGGAACAATTAAGCGTTCCAAGTTTGGTCAAACTATAACAAATATGTAACATACTTTCGGCGGGGACACGTCCCCGCCAAAAAGTGGCGTTGAAAATTTTATAAATGGTCAGCGAGACTTTGTGCCAGCTCAGCGAAAATTTTGTCGTTTAGCGACTTTCAGCGAGGACAGATGCGTCCCCGCCAAAACACTCCTCGCCTGTCCACTCTTTTGTTCTAGTGTAAATTGACAAAACCATTCTTTTAGTTGCAATCCAAAACACCCCATATATTTTTTTGAACTTAAAACACCCCATATATACGATTGTACTTGATTTATAAATTGACAAAAAAAATGCTTTTCAGTTGTCGTGAAAGACAAAAAGTCAAGTTGACATTATATTTCTCACCTTCTCATATGTACAGAAAACTTTTACTGTAAGTTTTTAGTTATTGTTCGTAAATTTTTAGTGGTACCTGTGACATAACTAAAACTTGCATATCAATATCTGCATGAGTTATGTGATTTACTGTAATATTTTATGATGATAGCTTCTAAAACCTTTGTTAAATTGAATGCATGTGTGCATTGTGTTGAACGGGAACGAGTAGGTAATACCCAGGTTTCTATTCTAGAGTTATTACTGAGCACAGATTAGGGATTTCCTGAATGACTTGGTAAAATTGAGGAGCTCAAGATTTTTAAAAATGACTATGCATATGAAGGTGTTTTTAGAGATGCCATTAAACAACACTTGGTTCCTCGATCGTAAAGTCGGCGTGGATCGGGCAAAGTACGATTTTAAGAAAATCAAAAACTACTATGTCACAGAAATCAGCAGAATCTGATGACCTATCTGATCACAATAAATAAATTTCCCAAAATGACCCATTTTCAAAGTTTTGGACCTTTTGGCCAGTTTTTCGAGCTCGATCCATACCCAGCGCATAACGGGGTTAATTTTTTGTACCGAAATGCATAGTGTACTAATTTTATTACTGATATACGTAACCAACTTTCAGTTTATGTTTCAAAATACATAATATAACCAGCTCATTCAGGTTACCGATGACGTGACGTCTATGTGGGTTCCGGTGTGTTTTCCTTGCTGACTTGGTCGTCTTCTTCAGCAAATTTTAGCTAACATCATTTTCTCCAGCGGTCTAGAAACAACAAAAGTTTCCTCTTTTAAATCAATAGCCACCATTAGTGGAAAATTTCAATTTAATGTGACTCGCATATCGCATATCGCATATGTGGAGTTAAATAGTGGTTTGATTTAAGATATTTTTTGTGAATTTATTAATAGCTTTCTAGTCGACTTTGTTTCCCCAGCAACTTTTGCTTTTTGGAAACCTTGTCTTTTGGGTCTGGTAGTAACGTAGATAAGTGAATAATCGGTGGGTTTTGTTGTGAGAGAAGACAGGTGGGCAAAGAAAATAACAAATTATGCTACATAAGCATGTAAAAAGACAAAAAACTAAAAAGAATTATTAAAATACAACATGAGCATCAAAAAACAAAGAAAATTCCAAAAAAAAAAAAAAAAAAAAAAAAAAAAAACCGTTTTTGCCGGCTAAGAAAGTAACAAGTCAACAAATTAGTGATATTCAGACGAATTTGAGAGTTATCAAATTATCTATTTGTGGCCTTTTCCTTATTTAATATGCATATGTGAACACTAACAGCCAATTAAAAGAACATGACAACATACATAGTATTATTTTACGTAGAGATTAGTTGCAATCTCCCAATCAAGCTCCATGATGCAAGCAATTCTAACGTGGTTGTTGTCTATATGCAAGAAAGTGACTTAAACTTTAAAGTTTGTTTCGATAAATTTGGTTTTCGATATATATTATTAGGGTTGTAAACAAACTGAACGTTCAATGAACATTTCATGAACCGTTCAGTAAAAGTTCGTTTATATCCGTTTATTTATTAAATGAACGAACATGAACAATATTTTATGTTCGTTTAGTTAAATGAATGAACATTAACAAAATTCGCGTCTGTTCATTTATGTACATGAACATCCGATTATTTATTCGTTAACGTTCGTTTCTGTTCATTTATTTATTTATGTTCGTATATCATATCTTTTAATTGTATAATTATAAAATTGGTTTGTTTAAACAATACAACACTTATAAAATAATGTATTTTGTATAATTCAATAAAGTTTATGTTTGTTTGTCTATTTTTATTTATGTTCGATCGTTTATGTTCGTTTAGCGTTCGTTTATTGTCCTAATAAATGAACATAAACGAACATGAACAACTCATTTTCTTATTAAACGAACATGTACAAGAAAATTCGTCCGTTTAAACGTTCATGAATAAGGCTAACTCCTTTGATATTTACGGCGTAACCTCAATAACTAAGCTACGCCGTAGCTATTCTTCAGAACATTTTATTGCACTTGTTGGCCTTTTCTCGCATCATTTTCGCTCCAACGCCTCATTTATCTTGAAATGTAAATAAGAACAAATATGAACGAATTAAGTATCATATTATTACAAATGAGGCCATAAACATGGGAATTTGATATATAAAATATGAGGCTAATTTGATGTTATCAGGTTAGCCTGTGAATTGTTTGTCATCCGATATGGCCTTTGAGAGGATCCGGAATGGGACCTTAGGTTCCAGGTGGAATAATCATTCTTAGATCTGAATTGGGAACGACCCGGTTGCCTTTGTGAAGCATTAGTAGTACCAATTTGAGGATCGACATATTCGACCTCTTTAAGGGACCATTCAAAATCAACGAGTTTATCGAAGAGTTCCGGGTAAGAAATCGGTTGTTCTGGTACCTTAAGGGCAACATTGATGGAGTCGTATTCCTCACCAAGTTGGGTAAGGATATGAACAAGAAGATCTTCTTCATGAATTGGACTCTGAACCAACGCCAATTCATCCGCAATAGATCGCATTTCATTCAAGAAAACCGCAACTGAACGATTTCCCTTTGGGTTCTTTGCAAGTTTTGATTTAAGGGAGATAATTCTGGATCGAGATTTGCTTGCAAAGCTGGATGTGAGACGATCCCATGCCTCTTTAGCAGTCAATGCTGATGCAATGACTGGTTGAATCTCATCGGAGCAGCACTGAACAAGATTTGGTTTAGTGGTCTCCTTGTCGCCGATAGTCTTCGATGGAGCGTTTCTTTCGGTGATGAAGTTATCAAGCCCTAGTCCGATTAAAGTGGACTGAACTTGACGCCGCCATACGGGAAAATTTTGCGAGGTAAGTTTTGTGGGAAAGTGGGTTGCAGTGGTGATGGGAATTATGGTTTGTGAGGTTGTCATAGGAATGAGTTAGAAGAAGAGGAGGAAACAAATGAAGGATCGTTGTACTCTTCCGAGTTAGAAGGCTCTTGATACCATGTAAGAGTTTGAATGTAAAAGGCTTAGATGATTGCCTTCAATCTTATTCATCAATATATAGGAGAGGTATACAGACTATACAAGGAAGGTATACAAAATTGCAGGAGCAATTGTAGGACTATACAAGGCAACCTATTAACAACCATTGACTACAACAATATTTCAATTTAATCTAATTTAACTATGAGCTGTAATTCAGTGCATATTATTATTCGTAATAGTTAGCGGTTATTTTCGCGCAATTGCCTAGTATCAACGTCTAGAAAACATAAACAATAGTTTTAAACGTTGAAAGGAGAGGATAATTTTATCCATGAAAATGAGTACATGCTGTTGGCGGTGGATCATCATGTGCATTAGCCTTTTTAATAATAGTAAAGAAATCAAGTGACTTGTTTTGCGTTTCACGCTATTGTGAATGATACTAGTTTTCAAGGTTTGGGTATCTATGATTAATTCAATATAGTATATTAAAAATATATAATATAAACTAAATTCATCATCTATTAAATTTCCCTCCAAAAGTCTCCTAAAAGACTTTCAAACATTTGAGTGGAATGACACTTTATAAACCCCGTTTCACTACATTCACCATTATGTGAGATAGATACAATATACAACATTGTTGATAAAACCCACAAGTTCTAACAAATATAACCGGCTCATTTAGGTTACCGATGACGTGATGTCTATGTGGGTTTCGGTGTGTTTTTCTTGCTGACTTGGTCGTCTTCTTCAGCAAATTTCAGCTAACACCATTTTCTCCAGCGATCTAGAAACAAAAAAAGTTTCCTCTTTTAAATCAATAACCACCATTAGTGGAAAATTTCAAGGGTTAATTCTACAAATAGCCCGGTCTATTGAAGTGTTGGGCTTTTATGTCCCCAAATTAGTCGCTTTCCCAAAATAGCCCATGAAAAAAAGTGACTGAATGTGGGAGTGACATGTGGCGGTGTACTTTTCAAGCGACTTTCCTTAAGTGACTTGATGTAAATTAAACGACTTTCTATTTTGTCCTTTTCCAGCCTAAAAGTCAAACATCGAAAAATATTATTTTACTCTTTTTGCTCCTTCCACACCTTGAGCGACTTATTTTCCAATCAAGCGACTGACACTTGCTCTTTGAGCGACTTTGCACCTGACAATTTTTTTCTTCTTTTGCCACTCCATTTACTACTTTCCCGGTTTTATAATTTAAATGTTTTTTATACCTTATACATTTATACTTTTAATTCAAAAAATAATACAAACAATAATACAAAGAATGTATCAAACACACTTCGTTTAAAACTTCTTTCTCTTACTCTCACTTTACTCTTATGTTTTAGTGTTACTCTAGCAATTAGAGACACACAAAATACACTCAGCCGACTGCGATGAACAACAGATCGAACGCCCAAGTCTAGCAATTAGACTGACACAGACCTAAAGCACCCGATAACAACCTTGGTTTTCGATTTAGGTTTACGGTAAGGTAATTTGATTCGATCTAACGAAATAAAAAATGGTTTCGGGTAGGGTAAGTAATTATCTTTTCGATTTAGGGTGATTGAATTACTGAAATACGGGTTTAGGTTTTCTTGTATTGGTTTTTGTTTGTTTGTTTAATTGTTCGAGGATTATTTAATTGTTTTTTGGTTTATATTATTATTTAATTGTTTGTGTTTCTCTAATTAGGGTTTTTTTATTGTTAGGGTTTATGTATCTGTATGTCATGTTTTTTATTGTTAGTTTTTTGTTAATTATAACCTGAAGATTGTATTTAAAGTTAGATGGCTGTTTTGGGAGTTGTATATTATGGTAGTTACATACTTAAATGGCTTCTATACTGTGCCTAAGTGTGACATATGATGTCGGTGTTGGGATTTGTTTATTGTGGTTGTTGTTGTTAATCTGTCTAACTGTCCCAAATGTGTTATTGGAAAATGAAACTTCAGACAATATTACAAAACAATTTTCAAGTGCGAGCGTTGGAAACCTTTGTTTTTGTCTTTGCGATCGATCTAAGTGTTGTATCACCATGGTGGTAACCAGCTATTATATGGGAAACAACTAGGGTAAACAGATCAATTGTTGATTCCGGGCGACCTTGAACCATAGATGGTCGGTTTACTCAACCCCGTAGTGTTGGGCTCAGATATCGGGCCTCAGATTATTCATCCTACTTGTGATTAAGACACGGCGGAGGTAGTCTGTACTCCCGATCATGTTCAAAGTACACGGCCAACTGTTCTGACAGCTTGTGATCTCGCGAAGACTTAGTGCATCTGCGGTACACAAAAACTTGTAAATTATTTTGAAATTTATTTTTGAACTTTAATTTTCCACTAACAGTTAGTTTACGGATATGATAAAGTATTTGGAAAGTTTAGTTTACCTTGAATTTAGTTTATAGTTGCTATTTCCGGTCTTAAGGCTCACGCTGTCATAGATTATGCTGTATGTGGTCCTTTAGGTACCTAGCTCGAAAACCTTGTGGGAGCCTTTTGATTCTCCAATTGGGGAAGAGTCCTTCCTTGTAATGAAAATATACGTTGAAATTTCAATAAACCTATAATAGGTTGCTATCCTGTATGGAATGAGGTGAAATTTAGTTTTATTGCTGTTTATGGCGTTTTGTTTCTTGTTCTTGAACTTCCATCTGCTTTTTTACAGTGGCAACCAAAGACCTTTCTTTTTTGTTCTTCTCTTTTATGTATTTCTAGTTCACGGCGTTTTGCCTCTAGTGCTTTTTCTTCCATATGCTTTTGTACAATGGCAACCAAAGATAAAATTCTATGGTTGCCATTGTACAAAAGTAGATGGAATAAAAAGCACTAGAGGTAAAACGCCGTGAACTAGAAATACAGAAAAGAGAAGAACATAAAGGATTTGCCAGAAGATGTTCCATTGTTGCTGGGTTTCTTTGGTGACATTTTTTGTGATGAAGGTGAATCAAGTGATGTGGATGCGGACCAAGAGACTAAGAGGCTGACGAAGAAACAACTTTTAAAGATGATGGTTGGTATGGATTATGTAAGGTCGTTTAGGTGTTATAGAGCGGTTAGTCCAACCATGTTAGGTTCCGACTGCTGTTGCGGGGAGTGATGTTTCCGGTGTTTTCAAGATTCACATGTATGTATCTACTATTAAGGAGCGTATGTTGTGAAGTTTAATTTTCCATTAACACTTTGTGTACGGATATGATAAAGTATTTGGAAATTTTAGTTTACCTCTAAATTTAAAGGAATATGAAGCGAAAGTCATCGTTAAGAGTAAATTGAAATACTTTACCTTATTTATGGAACAAGGGAATGAGAAGTGAAGCATTTTATTTAGGACTACCTGTTTTGGAGGATGCTTGGATATTTAATTTTTTTACCATGAACCACGTATGTTAGATGATCATTAACTCCCTGCTTTCTAATATTTTCACAGACATACGAATGGTTATATTACCCGAGGTGAATTGGGACACACCTCCAAAGAGAGATTGACACTAAAGTGAAGATGACTGATGGTGTGAAATGCAACAAATAGAGATTCTGCTGTATTATCAGTTTTGTTTTCAAAATTCTCACCTTTGTTGCATTTATGAAAATGCTGTAAATATATATCATAAGAGTTGATTAAGGCTGGTGATTATTTACAACCCTGTTAGTCTGATTTAGTAAACTCTTTGTAATATCTAATCTGCATGAAATTTTAACAAATTGGCAAATGGTAATAGAATACTGATTAACGAGTTTCATGTTTACAAACACAATGTTTGCCAAACAATATATATTGTATACAACGTGAGTGCAAGCCAGCTATATATTGTATACAACGTGAGTGCAAGCCAGCTTTTTGTCATTAATGGATAATAAGCGTACTAAGGTTATGTTGTGTTTAGAGATGCTGCTGCTCAGAGTAGATACAACTGCTTATGGTGTATAAATGAAAATAGTACTACTGCTAGTGTATTTTATACTACTGCTCGTGTTGGAGATAATGCTGTAATAGTAATTCATACAACTGCTTTTCAAAGAAACATATATACATCCAATTATCGAACCTAAATAGTATAGATACTAAAAACATAAAAACACCATCATCCTAATTTCTAAACTGCTTCCCTCCATTTCACTCCAACTTGTTATAACCAGAGCGCTCTTCCCTGCTTCCCATGAATTTATTCCTTTCCTTGAGTCCTTTAAACAAAATTTCAACAAATTATCAACTTGTTATAACGAGTTTCATATTTACAAACACAATTTTTGCCAAACAATTTATATTGTATACAACGTTAGTGCACGTCAGCTCTTTGTCATTAAAAGAGAAAGGATAATAAGCATACTAAGGATATGTCGTGTTTAGAGATGCTGCTGCTGATCCGAATAGATACAACTGCTCATGGTGTATAAAGGAAGATAAAACTACTGCCAGTGTATTGTATACTACTGCTCGTGTTGGAGATTATGCTGATACAAGAATACTACTGCTCGATTAAAAGATACTGATGTTAGAGTAATTGATACTACTGCTTATCAGATAACCATATATACATCTAATTATCCAACCTAAATACTAAACTGCTTCACCAGCATAAAAATATAAAAACATAAAAACATAATTATCCAACCTAAAGATACTAAAATCATAAAAACACCATCATCCTAAACTGCTTCACTCCATTTCACCCCAATTTGTTAGAACCAGAGCTCTCTTCCTTGCCTCCCATAGATTCTTTCTCTTCCTTGCATCCCATAGATTCTTTCTTTTCCTTGAGTAGTTTAAACAAAATTTCAAGATCGCTAATCCTCTTTTCTAGATTATAAGAGTCCACAAACCCATCTTGTTGCAGTTGCTCCCCCTGGTTTTGAAGCACCACCACATTTTGCTGCTTATCCTCTTCACTTTGCCGCACCAGTCCCTGACATTGAGCCACCTTCCCTTCACCTTCCTCATCCTCTTTATCTTCATCTTCCTCTTCATCTTCTTCCTCCTCCCCATAGTCATTCACTCCCCAAACCTCATCCCAGTAAAAGTATTGCGCATGCAGCCAGTTCAATATTTGACCCCTCATCCACGTATCTACCTGCCTATACGACCCATATTCTGCAATGGGTTCATACCCGAAAGCATCCAACACTGCGTCAAACAGCAAATTGTTGTTTAACACCCACTCGTACTCTTCAGCATCATTTTGAAAGTTACCATTATTTGCTGCCATTGTTGAGGTTTTCTTTGAATTGAAAGGGATATATGTGTTTGTGTGTGTTATTTGGTATACAATCGATAGGTATAAATAGGCTGGAGAGGTAGATGAATCGTTCCCAAGACTTTAGGCGGGAAAAGGGAGCAAAGGCGCGCGCCAAAAAGTCTCCAATTTCCTTTTACCAATTGAATTTGTACAACGAGTTTATGCAACAACAAGTTGTATCTGATGCTTTGTTGATAATAAACTTCTAAACTCAATATTTCCAACTAGTTGTTTGTGATGTTTGGGATGCTTTTGGAGCGGGTTCATTGTTATTTACCCGAGTGAATAAATGTTTGAGCGTTACTCGAATGGAAATAGTAACTCATTTTTTTCGGCTTGATATTGACTCGACTTGGACAAATATAAAAGAACTAAATAAAAACAATTGTTGAACTAAAAGTTGAAAGGATCTCCTAACTCTTTCATAAAGGGTTAAGTTGGGGTTGACAATCCTTCCTTCGTGGAAGTATCGTGATTGAACATTTTGGAAGCTAGAAACGACTTCTAGGGGTGTGTAAGATTCAGTTGAAACGTTCGGAATATAGAGATTAGTTAGATGATGATCAAAGTCATATGTATGTATGTCGCATTATTGAAACCTATACAAGATTAAACAAAATGATTTTTTTAGAAGAATAGTGTTGGTTGTTTGGTTAACTTTATCAAACGGGTTATTATGAGGAAGGTTTTATTTTAGGTCCCCTTTATTTTATTAACAATTATGTTAAAACAATCGTTTAATTAGCTTAGACTAATGAACACCTTTTTTTAATTAGTTTTTGATAATCTAATTACTTACATTTATGATTAGAAGACTGTTTTTGATGAAAATGAATCCTAATTATGAGATGTTTTTGTTTTAGATCTTTCCTGATGTACTGGCAGGGAAAGAATGTTGTTTGTTTTTTTATTTCAACCATTTTAGCGACTTAATAAACAATATAAGCGACTATATTTTATTTAAGCGCCAATTTTTTAAAAAGACCCTCCCATTAAACCACACACACTCAAATTCCACCAAAACCCATATACTCAGTGACACAACCTCTTCATTTACCTTTACACACTGTAAATTAGAACTATACTTAAATTCAAAGTTATATTATCGCAAACATTACACGCATCTTCTATACTCGAGCTCCTAACTTTAATAATGTTTCGTATTAGGGTATGTATACTCTTATTTTTTAAATCTTATAGTTTTATTTTTATTCCAATCATCATGCCTTTTGCAATCGAGTTACTTGATGTATGTGTTTTTCTTGTTCTTGATTACTGTATTTTACATCAACTATATTTGGTTATTTGATGTCTCTTTGTCTGGCCCAAAAAATATTAGCATTTATGTCTATTGGAGTAGTATGCAATATAGAACCTTAAATTGTCAAAAAAAAATTTAAAAATATGAGCATATATAACACAACCTGTTTGAATAGATGGTTGTTATTCATTTACAGCACACCTTGTTTCCATAGTAGCATTTATGTCTATTGGATCTGCTTTTTGACCAGAATATGAGCATTTATAGCACAACCTGTTTCACTATAATAGCTTTTAGAGTAGCTTTTATTTTTGTTCTTGTAGGAATATGAAGCCAAAGCCATCATCAGAAGTAAACCAAATTACTTTTCTTTAATGAAATCCAAATTGGATCAGAAACGAAGGAAGTTGTTTCGGGCCACTTGTTTTGGTAAATGGTTGGACCTTTCTTATTTTGACCACGAACCACATATGATAGATTATATCTTACATAAACAATGTTGTCCGAGTAATGCTCATTATGATATGCCCATTATATATTATGTTGAAGAACGTCCTCTACATTTCGGCCGACCAGAATTTTGTCTTATCACAGGTTTTCGTTTTGGAGATGTAAGTTTTAGCTCATATAAGTCGGGACACCTGAATTTTAGGAACAGGGTTTTTCCACTCCATGTAGGTAAGAAAGTAACCAATCTAGATATTCTTGGTCTAATTGAAGATGAGCAAGCATTTGGTATTATATTCGACGAAGATGCAGTACGTCTTTGTCTATTGTTAGCATTGGAGGTTATCTTTATGGGCAGATTATTAATTGAAGAAGTTAGTGATACACTCTTTCGATTGATTGAAAACCTTAATGACTGGGATGTTTTTCCCTGGGGGGAGCATATTTGGAGACATTTGTATGATCAAATTTTGGATGTGGCAGATAAACACAAGTATAAATTCCTTGAAGGTATTAACAAAGACCGCAAGTTTGTTCCAACATATACGCTTTCAGGATTTGTCTGGGCTTTCAAGGTTAGTATATGTTTATTTTAATTTTTTTTAATTATAGACAGTGTATGCTACATATGTTATGTTTGTTTCAGTTAATTCGAAGAATACGTTCATATTTTATAGATATGGATAATTGAATCTTTTGAAAGAAGCATTCTTTGGTGGGATAAAGTGCCAGAAATGATACCAAGAGGAGTATCGTGGTCAAAGAAAGCAACATTTAAAAGATCAGATTATAAGTATATTTTTGGAAAGGTTAAACTCTTCATCAAGGTTTTCGTATTAATGGTTGCTGTTATTATAAATTTCATGTTTTTACTCGTGCTCAAAGAAGGGAAAATTTAAAAGATCAGATTATAATTTTTATTTTTTTCTTTTCTTTTATTTTTTCTTTTGTTAGGAGGCGAATCTTGTTCAAGATCTTAGACCGACATTAGCTGAGACAAAATCTGATTGGTATAAACAGTTTATGGATTTTTTCCATCATTACATACCTAGAACTCCCCCAGTGAAAACCACACATCTCGCTGATGAGTACTTCAAAAAGTTGGTTGCGGCACGCAAACGTGGAAAAATAGAACGTAAACATTTACCTATTATACGCAAAAGTGAGAGCAGTATAATAGAGACCTGCATAATTCAGGATGCTGTTATTACAGAGTTGAGTGCCCGTGTGTTCAAACTCGAGGGAATCATTCATGTTCTTGCTCGAGAACGAAATGGGGTAATATATCCGGTTGGCTTGTTCACTTACCTTGACATGCCTTTTTTCTTCTTGATTTTTTGTTTATCCACTACTGTTGATTTGCAGGAGAAATTGGTGTTTGATAATGATATTCGGAATCTCAGTGCAGAGTATTGTGACGAGCTTAATCATGAATTTCTTGAGTTGTTCCATTCAAGTACGGATACCAGTGGGTCACAACGTGGAAATGTGGATGATGATGACGATGACGAGGTTGTAAAGGTAAGTTACAGATTTAATGTGCATGTGTACTGTTACCGTACTGTAAAATGATATATCAACTTTGAAGTAACTTAATTTTGTCAGGAATTGATTATTCAAGAAGAATTACGAATGCGACATGAAGAATTAGAAAAGGTGCGGATAAAAGAGCAGAAGTTGAGCCAAGAGGAGAAGAGGTTGTGGATAGAAGAGGATAAGATGATAAGGAAGGAAGAGAAAAAGAAATTAAGCGATGAAAGGGATGCGAAGAAAAGGAAAGAGGCGCTTAAGAACACTAATCACTGGAAAAATGCTATGGCGCACATAGCCCATACAAAGAGGAGTGAAAGTTCTGGTGAAGATAATGCGTATTATTGGAGTAACGCATATGCAGAAAAGAAAGCACAATGCTTTGGCTTACGGGATCCAGATATGACGGAACAGCTTCAGAATGTTAAGTCATGGGTTGAGGTATGAAAACTACTTATTTGATTGTTTATAATATATCATATTTTTCATTTATGCTCGTAAGCTTAAGTGTGTCGTATACTAGGATCTGAAACGCTGGAACAACGCGGTGAACAAGGTTCATTTGACGGATGAATTTGACCGATATCTTGGTCAAATTGGTCCGCTTAATTGTAAATTCCCATGGTGTGAAGATGTGAATATGGATAGAAGGTTTTGGGAAACTTTAGTTTCCTTAGACCCGACTAGGCAAGGTTGGCTAATGGATGAGGCAAGTACTTATGTCACTGTAATTCAGCCTATACTATTGAATTAATTTATTTTAAATTTGTGAGGTCGTTTATGATTCACAATTTACAGCACATTGAGTTGTGGGTTGACTACATGTGGCATGTGAGACCCGATACGGCGGATTGGGCGATGGTTAGTGGCTACTTTGTTCAGCTTCTACTTCAAAACTCGCTGCCTTTGTGGTATGCTAATGGGGAAAGGTACTCTGTTCCATGGTCCGATGTTAAGCAGGTAAGTCCTTTGATTTACCTCTTACTGGCATAATCCGTTTACTTGCTTCATTGGCTCCACTATGTGGTTCATGTAACCCAATACTTACTTTTCCCTCACACCTGCTTTGTAGGTTTTTATGCCTATTAATCAAATGGAATCGCATAGGTTTCTTGCACGTTTAGAGGTAGAGACAGGAGTGGTTACATTTTTCAATAGCGGTGAAATTTATGTGGAGGAATTGCCAGAATTTTATATCGCAGTGATGGATTGTTTACGGGTTAGGCTAGCCGCTATATCCATATAATTAAGCTTGTAACATTATATTGTTTTAACACTTATAACATTTTCCCGCAGTCTCAACTACCGAGGTCCTAAGTCAAGCGCTAGTTTTTGAGAAGAAAGGCATAAATGCTTCAACGTACATCATTACGTTTTCTCACGCTGACAAAGTACCTAAGCAGGCCGGCATATTTGGTGATTGTGGTATTTGGGTTTGTATTTTTTTATACCGCTTGGCTTACGGTAAGTCGTTGGTCGTTAAGGATCCTATTCAGGCTGCACTTGCATATCGTGAACAAATGGCTAAGTTTTTTTTTTACACATCGGGTTTGTATTTAGTCATGTATCAAGTATGTTGTAGTATATCAAAACAATTGCTGAGCATATGATGCCTTTAATTGGTTCAACCTTTTGTATGTCAACTCTTGTTCGATGTCTTCTGTGATATACTCAGACAAATTAACTTTTCTGTTTTTCTTGTAAATTGCAAATCATTATGAGCAAATTTTTTATTGCTGTGCTAATTAGCATATACAAAAGAAATAAGAGCCACTCAACATAAATAAAATGCATAAAGTATGTAAACTTTTATGGGTTAATAACCTCCTAAACACATAGGTAAAAAGATAAGCAATTAGGTCCACACCAACTAGATCTTTTGATTTTTTCTACGACGTAACAGCTTCCTATGCATTTTATGTTTGGAACTATCAAATGGTATCATAAAAATATAGAGTTTTGGAGATTCTGCTGTTGGTGACACAGGGAAAGTATCCAAGGATGCTTCTGCTGCTAGTTCAGAACATTCTGCTGCTGGAGCTAAAGAAGCTGCTGATGTGCCTGATGAAGCGAAAAGTGTACCGCTTTTAGGGGGTCATTTAAGCCCTAAATCGTATTTATTTGATCAAATATTGCCCTAAATCATTCCTTTTGTCATTTTAGGTACTTTGGAGAAGAAATCTGGAAAAGGAAGCATTTTGGACGTTTTTGGAGCATAAAAGTGAAGAAAACGACAAAGTCTCAAAATTGGCTGGAAAAGTACCTTTGACGGTGTCAAGGATTGCTCCTGACGGCGTCACGGCTTGGCAAAAGAGGTGGATATAAAAAATACATGTGACGCGCCAGAGAGATTTACAAAGGAAGTCTGACGGCGTCACCCTTTAAGGTGATCAAGGCCATCACGGTTTAAGTTAAAGAGAGACGGCGTCAAGCACAATTATGACGGCGTCAACCCCTGACGCGCCAGAGTGGATTTTGGAGGATTAAAGAGGGACGGCGTCAAGAAGGCCATCCGAGAAACCTAGCCACGGCGAGGTGACGGCGTCACACTCCATAACGTGACGCCGTCAGACCTTAAGTTCTATATATAGTTTTGCAATTTTCATTCATTGTGTGCAACTTTGTGAGGAGAAACCCTAATACGATTTTTCTGCCATTTTTAAGGGTTTTATACCCTTGGATCTCCCATGTTCAATTGAAGATAAGTAATCAATTAATCATTCAATATGTCTATGTGTTGTTTGATTATATCTTGTTCTTGTCTTTTATTTAACATGCTAGGCTAGATTTATCTTGTGTTTGCTTAGATCTAATGAAACCTAACTATTGATTATTGGTTGTTGGTGTGTTATTAATTGTATTGGATGATTGTTTATCGATGTTAGGCTTAAGAAAACTGGCTAACCTCCTATACGGTAACTTGCTTGAACGTCTTAAGAAACATGAACCAATGCGTACTAAGGTTTTTATGGTTGTATTTAATGCATGAGCGAATTCTAGTGATCCCATGTTAGGAGCTTCTTAGCCGGCTCGACATAGGAGTGAAGTAGGAGCTTGTAGAGTTGGGGAAGTACGTACGCCAACCCACAATTGGTATTAAGGAATACACCCGTCATCCACGCAATTAATACACACTAATAAATCGGTAAAAGATAGTTAGGGAGTAAGGAAATCTAAGTAAACACATTTCTCCCCATATAAGTTTCACAACCTTTTTATTTTCAGTTATTTTATTTTATTTGCAATTGTAGTTATTTGGGTTAGTTGACTAGCAACTAATTCCGGCCACTCCTTCAAACCCGAGATTTTACTTGCTTTTATAAAAAAATATAAAAATACAAAAAGAATCTTCCCTCACCCTTAGACCTATTAGAGTAGTTTTTTAATCCTAACGACACTATTCCCCTAGAGAACGATCAATCCCCCGGTACTTGCCACTTCACTATACTACATCGGTCAGGTACACTGCCTGGTGGGGATTGCAAGCCTCTCGAGATCCCTCGAGAGGTAAAACCTGTTGTAAGGTCGCAAAACCACGCATCAAGTTTTTGGCGCCGCTGCCGGGGAATAGTTATTGTTTAGGTTGAATTTTTATTTTATTAGGTCTACTCACTAGATTCCTTTCTAGTGAGATTTTTATTTTATTTTTCTAGGTTTTCTGTAGTCTATCTTTTTTCTTCGTTTCTTTGTTCGTGACCATTACCATCCGACCTCATGGAAAGTGGTAATATCCTCGATCCCAACAACCCACCATCACGACAAAACCAAACTCATAGAGCACACACTTTTGGAGGATATTCACTAATTTTGGATGATAACCCCCCTAATACTAGAATCACTAGGAGCCGTAGCTCGATCAAAACTCTTGCCACACCCTATGCTGAACCCGAAAGGGAAATGCATAAATTAAGGCAACACCACCAAGCGGCCGAACCATCCACGATCAATTTTGATGATGCCCTCTCCGAGGAAAAATCCAATCCTCACTCTACACCTCCTAGCCCTCAAACCAATCACGATATGGAGGTTTCCGAAAACCCAATCCCTAAATCCCTCAAGGACTACTCTTCTCCCACCCCTCGCGGTTTTTTCCATTGCTATTGTTTTTCCAAATGAACACACGAATGGGGACTTGCGTGCAACCGACGTTTGGCTTGTCCAAAGTGTATGCAAGTTTCACGGATTGAAGGGTGATGATCCAATCCAACATATCAAAGACTTCCTGAAAATAGTGGATACCCTCCATACGGACGGAGCCACTAGAGATACCTCCCGGCTACGATTCTTTCCCTTCACCCTTTATGAGAAAGCCAAAGATTGGTATAACAAACTCCCCTCCGAGTCCATCTTCACATGGGAACAGCTTATCTCAAATTTCTATGAGAAGTTCTTCCCCATAGGAAGAACTTCAACGTTAAGAGACGAAATCTTCCGCTTCCATGTTGGACCAGCTGAACCCATTCATGAATCCTGGATCAGATTCAAAGATCTAATTAGACAAGTCCCTCATCATGGCATTGAACTCTGGCTTCTTGTCCAAATCTTTTATGACAGTGTCCCTAAAAGCGACCAATTTGGCATTAATAATTAGGTGAAAGGAAAAATAGCCAGACTAAGCGCTGAGGAAGGATGGAATAGAATTGAGGAATACGCAAATGATCAAGACGATACCTGGGATGAACCCGATTCAATCATGAGCGTTTCCAAGATCATAAAAAAGCCTCCTTTTGTTAGCCGTTTGAGTAGACTGAATGATTAAGTATCTTATCTAGACAAGTCACAACCAACTAAATGGTTATCAAACCCATACTTGATCTGTGACCAATGTGGTGGCCCGCATGAAGTGGAGGAATGCGGGGATGATACCACCACCGAAGAAGTATGCTTGTCAAGCCACGACATCTTCGATGATCCTTCGCTCTTAAGTTTCTACCAAAACAATGATTTTACCCCTTGGGAAATCTTGTGAGAGAAGAAGGAGGAGGAGAATATCCTGACTACAAGGTTAGGAGCACTTTTGAGGATGATCTTGGGTATTTCACGCGTGAAAAGGATCTTCAACTAAAAGGTCTTGACAACCTCCTCAATAGCCTGCAAAGCGACCTGAGGGCCAAATTCGCAGAACTCAACGCCACTCTCGACGGCCTTGGCGAACCTCAAACAAATCAAAGAGATCCCTTACTCGCCATCACCACTCGTGCTGGAACAACTACTAAGGATCCACCCTACCCAGCTCAACAATCTAACGTCATGGAACCCGATACCCCTCATGAGGAGGAAGGTAATGTGAACGATGAAAATCCCGAGCAAACCCCTCCGGTAACTCCCTCTCCACCTACTCCAACCAAACAGCCCATTAAAGTCCCATACCCGTCCCGCCTCAAGAATCAAAAGGTCGAAAATGATAATAAAAGATTCTTGTCATATTTGAAGGATTCGGTCGTCACCATACCCCTTCTTGATGCATGTTACCATATGCCCAAATATAGTACATACTTCAAGAAGCTACTAACCAACAGAAAAGGGCTCGAGGGTCTTGTAACCTTAGGAGAAGAATGTTCTGTGGTGACTCAACGAGGGCTGCCAAAGAAGGTGGACGATCCAGGTAGTTTCACCTTGCCCTGCTCAATAGATCTCTTTCTGTCAAGAATGCTTTAGCCGACTTAGGAGCAAGCATCAATCTTATGCCGCATTCCATGTTCCTCAAATTAGGGTATTCTTGGATGAAACCAACCCGTATGAACATCCAACTAGCCGATAGATCAGTCAAATACCCCTTAGGAATTTGTGAGAATGTGCTGGTTAAGGTAGGGAAGTTCAAATTTCCAGTTGACTTCGTCATCTTAGAGATGGAAGAAGATGACCTAGTGCCCATCATTCTGGGGAGGCAATTCCTTGCAACTGCTCGCGCTGTTATTGATGTTCATGACGGCAAACTAACCTTACGAGTGGGGACCGATAGCTTAACCTTCGACATCAAGGACACAATGAATCTTTCTCTCGAAGCAGCTAATCGGCTGTATTTCATCGGAGAAATCAATGAACTATCCGACGAGATTGACAATTGCATAGATGAACAGGTGGAAGCTGGTTGGTTGCGAGATGAAGCTTTCTTACCCATCTTAGAGGAAGAGAAGATTATGGATGTGAACGCAGTCTCCTTCTATCCCAGACAAGAAATCAAACAACTTGAGCTTCGTAAACCCGAGAACAAACTTAAACCTTCCATCATCGAGCCACCCACGTTAGAACTCAAGGAACTCCCAAACAACCTGGAATATGCTTTCCTCCAAGGAAAAGATCAACTTCCGATAATCATAAACTCTTCTTTGAAAAGTGAACAAAAGGATAAACTCTTAGGAGTTTTAAAAAAATATAAAGGAGTTATAGCATGGAGTGTAGCCGACATCAAGGGGATTGACTCAACCTTTTGTACGCATAAAATCCTCATGGAGGAGGATTATAAACCCACCGTGCAACCTCAAAGACGAGTAAACCCCAACATAAAGGAAGTCGTAAAAAAGGAAGTCGTTAAGCTCCTAGATGCGGGGCTAATTTACCCAATCTTAGACAGTCCATGGGTAAGTCCTGTACAGGTTGTGCCAAAAAAGGGAGGAATGACGGTGGTTAAGAACGATAAGGATGAATTAGTGCCTCAACGAACAGTAACTGGATGGCGTGTGTGCATCGATTATAGGAAGTTGAATGATGCAACCCGAAAGGATCATTTCCCTCTCCCGTTTATCGACCAAATGTTGGAAAGGTTAGCGGGGCATGAGTACTACTGCTTCCTAGATGGATTCTCAGGGTATTTTCAAATCCCTATCGCTCCTGAGGACCAAGAAAAGACTACGTTTACATGCCCTTATGGCACCTTTGCCTACAAACGAATGCCCTTTGGACTATGTAACGCCCCCGCCACTTTCCAGCGCTGCATGACAGCAATCTTCCATGAGTTAATGGAAGACAGCATGGAGGTCTTCATGGATGATTTTTCGGTCTTTGGAAACTCTTTTGATCGCTGTCTTGCCAACCTTGAGAAAATGCTCAAACGTTGTGAGGAGACTAACTTGGTACTAAATTGGGAAAAGTGCCACTTTATGGTAAAAGAAGGGATTGTGCTAGGGCACAAAATTTCAGGAAGTGGAATTGAAGTAGACCGGGCAAAAATTGAAGCTATATCCAAACTTCCCTATCCAACAACTGTCAAGGCAATCCGTAGCTTCTTGGGTCATGCTGGCTTCTATAGGAGATTCATTAAATATTTCTCAAAGATAGCTAGACCAATGACTCAGTTGCTCGTGAAGGATGCCCCGTTCGACTTCTCTCAAGAATGCAAGGATGCATTTGATCGATTGAAGCAGGAACTCACCCAAGCTCCAATTATGGTCACTCCTAACTGGGAGTTACCCTTTGAAATCATGTGCGATGCTAGCGATTATGCTGTTGGAGCAGTATTAGGCCAAAGGTTTAACAAACACTTTCAGCCAATATACTACGCTAGCAAAGCCATGAATCTTGCTCAAGAAAACTACACTACCACTGAAAAGGAATTACTAGCCGTGGTATTTGCTTTTGATAAGTTTCGCCAGTATCTTGTCCTTTCTAAAACGGTTGTTTTTACGGACCATTCAGCTCTTTGATATCTTTTCACTAAACAGGACGCTAAACCGCGGTTAATTCGTTGGATCTTACTATTGCAAGAGTTCGATGTAGAGATTCGTGATAAGAAAGGAGCAGAGAATCTTGCGGCTGATCATCTCTCTCGTCTCAAAAACCCCAGCCTCACTGAATCTGACAAGAGTGAGATTCAGGAGTCATTTCCTGATGAGCAGCTCATGTCAATAAATGATTCTGAACCATGGTATGCGGATTATGCTAACTACCTAGCAAGTAGAGTCATTCCTGAGCACATGAGCAGGCATGAAAAAAAGAGGTTCTTCAATCAATTAAAATACTACTTTTGGGATGAACCTTTCTTATTCCGAAGATGTCCGGA
The DNA here is from genome assembly GCA_021014915.2 of Artemisia tridentata subsp. tridentata. Taxonomy (NCBI): domain Eukaryota; kingdom Viridiplantae; phylum Streptophyta; class Magnoliopsida; order Asterales; family Asteraceae; genus Artemisia; species Artemisia tridentata. The sequence continues at coordinate 43,900,063 of CP139506.1, read as the reverse complement.
TCATGTAATCAGGCGTTGTGTTTCGGAAAAGGAGGCTAACAGAATTATGAAGGAGTGTCATGCAGGTCCATCTGGAGGGCATCACGGAATGAACACTACTGCACGAAAGGTCTTCGACGCGGGATTCTATTGGCCTACAATATTTCGTGACGTGAAGGGAATGATACAGACTTGTGATGCGTGTCAAAGAGCTGGGAATATCTCTAGGAGGGATGAAGCCCCGCAAAATTATATACAAGTTTGCGAGGTTTTCGATGTTTGGGGAATTGATTTCATGGGACCCTTCCCATCTTCAGGAGGGAATGAATACAACTTAGTGGCCATTGATTATGTTTCAAAATGGGTGGAAGCACAAGCCCTTAGGACTAACGACGCTAGGGTAGTCATTCATTTCTTAAAAAAATTGTTCGCTAGGTTCGGAATTCCGAAAGCTCTTATTAGTGACAGGGGAACCCATTTTTGCAATTCGCAAATGGAGAAAGTTATGAAAAGATATGGAGTCTCTCACCGATTCTCCACCGCTTACCATCCTCAAACCAACGGTCAAGTCGAAAACACTAATAGAGCCATAAAGAGAATATTAGAGAAAACGGTCAATCAAAACAGAAAAGATTGGTCTTTTAAGCTCGATGAAGCATTGTGGGCATTTTGAACCGCTTATAAGACACCAATCGGGACAACCCCATTCCGTATGGTATATGGCAAGGCATGCCACCTTCCAGTAGAACTGGAACACAAGGCATATTGGGCACTTAAGGCTTGTAATTTGGATTATACGGTTGCGGGAACAAATAGATTCTTACAGCTCCAAGAGCTCGATGAATTGAGATTAGAGGCTTATGAATCTTCCATTACATACAAAGAAAGGGCAAAAAGATGGCATAACCAACGGATTAAGAGACCCAAGGAGTTTTCAGAAGGAGACAAGGTCTTATTATATAATTCTCGCTTAAGGCTATTTCCTGGGAAACTTAAATCTAGATGGTATGGACCTTTTACCGTAAGGAGCTCCTCTAAAACCGGAGCCGTTGTGTTGATTGACGATGAGGATAGAGAATTCACTGTGAATATACAACGAGTCAAGCATTATCAAGAGAATGGTAATGAAATGATCAATGAGGAAGACATAACTTTTAATGATGGAGTTACGTAATGTACGGTGACTTTGAGTCTAGCTACAAGACTCGTTAATAAAGAAAAGCGCTTCTTGGGAGGCAACCCAAGCTTTATTTGCTTTGTGTGTTTATTTATTTGTTTCCGTATGTATGTTTAATTTTTATTATTATTGATTCATGTTCAAAACTAAATTGTGAAAATGCTTTATCTTGTTTTTAACTTCGTCTTAACTACATATAAAGGTATTTTGCAAAAGTTAAGTGTAAGGGAAATCCAAATCGGTTTATTAGAACAAATGAACATGAATCGTAACAATAATAAATTAACATACATATTAGTAATTGTTTGAGTCAAATGCTTGTATCGAGTCATAATGATATTTTGCAGGATTTCCAGGAAATAAGGATTGAGTTTTTCCAGAAATTTTCCGGAAAACTTAACATGAAAATCTGTCAGATCACATCTGACGGCGTCAGACCCAGTTTTCTGGAATTTTTGAAAGTTTTGTCTTTTCTTCCGGAACCAAAAAGTTTTTATAAAATCTCTAACTTATAAACTCCAGGAATCTGCAAAATAATCATTCCACAAGCATTATATCCTTATATAGATTTATCCCGCCGATGTTATGCAGGTTTTCGTGTTTGTTTTCTCAGGTTTAACAGGTTATTTTGGACAAAGAGATGTATGTGGAATCTAGCTTTTGGCGATGCCTTAATCTTGAAGCTTCAACATTACTTTGGAAGAAGATCTAACCATGTTACCTCTTTATCCACCGAGCGAATCAGGGGAATATTTGATTTCATTCTTTTACCTTATTTACTTTTACATCTTGTTAATTTGAACATTGGGGACAATGTTCATCTTAAGTGTAAGGGGGGGGGGTAAAGTACGATACTTTAGAGAATGCTATTACGCTTGATTTTTGTTTGTTTGATGGTAGATGTGTAATAAAACTGAGAGAAATACCTGTTAAGGCAATTTTAGTGCCAAATTTAAATTTTTTTTACAACATTTAGGAGTGAAACTTTGGTCTTAATGAGCGTCTCACGGATAGGAGTTATATGACTAGCACAAAACCGTACCACTAAATTTTTTTTTCCACCCCCAAATATGTGAGGTTCGCCCCTAGAATTGGTAGGAAAAGCATTTATGCTATGATGTGTGTACCGGTAGCACTTAGATTCTAGAACTTGCGTTAGGACCTTTCCGAGGCCACAAGTGAGACTACATTCGTGTAGTTAGATTTACTACATGATAAGAGGCACTAGGATTAACCCATTGTTTTACACCTGCGTTTTTGTTATAATTACGTTGGCTACATTGGTCAAGTAATTCTCCCACACCCTTTACGTTGTACTCATTTTTAGTACACGATACCCCTAGTACACCCCTCAGAGCCTATCTTTTCATTTCTAACTTTAAGCATTTTACTTAAAGGAAGAATTTGTTTACACCCCACTTAAATGTACACCCAAATCGCCTTAGCCCACCTTGTATGCACTCATCTTTAGTGCATTATTGTGAGAACATTTGTTTAAACCCCAAGTTAATTATCTAATTGATTACATGGTTGCTAAGTCGAGTCATATCCTTGTACATATTATTTTGGGACGATTGGGACTCATGGGTAAAGTACTAGTGTAATGGAGTAATGGGAAGAACAACATTATTACCCCCATATGTGCTAAATATTTTAAAAGTACTCCAAGTTTTTCGATTATCTTAATTCGAGTCATTAGAATAGTTATTTGGAAAAAGTTATGTAAAAGTTCGAGTGTAAGGGGAATGCAACGCCCCTATGATGTATTATTTTGGATGGTAGGGCAAGAGTGTATGCAAAAAAAAAAAAAAAAAAAAAAAAAAAAAAAAAAAAAAAAAAAATCGAAAAAAATCAAGAAAAATACAAAAAAATGAGAAAAAGAAAAGTAGAAAAAAACATACGGACTACCATCCCGTTTCATTTTATGTCTATTTTATGTTTTTGTTATTTTGTTTTTAGCTTAAGATTGAGTCGAGTCTTGGCTTAGCAACATTGTATAGTACATGTAATTAATCAAGATCTTTAACTCGCCACCAGTAAAATATCCCTTATCCAACATATCCGAGTTTATCATATCCCTACACCTAACGTTATAACCCATGTAAAAGCCCTCTTTGATAGTTTATCTTAGGTGCTTACGCCTAGTGGAGAAGGTTTTCGATCCTTTCCCAAGCCTATCGTAATCTATTTACTATGACAGGTAGTGAGAGATATTATTCATTTTCATTTATGAGATATACTTTTATGACACCTGAGAGATGTGAGTATCTAAACACTACTTGTGAGGTGCTAGTTTGTAATCTCCGTGCTTATTATGATTAAAGTGGAACGACTATTTGTTGTAATTACTTTTATATTAGCGTTAAATGACCCCTAACTTGTATTTTGATTAGAATAAAAGCGCATTTGCTTGAGGACAAGCAAATCTCAAGTGTAAGGGTATTTGATGAAGCGAAAAGTGTACCGCTTTTAGGGGGTCATTTAAGCCCTAAATCGTATTTATTTGATCAAATATTGCTCTAAATCGTTCCTTTTGTCATTTTAGGTACTTTGGAGAAGAAATCTGGAAAAGGAAGCATTTTGGACGTTTTTGGAGCATAAAAGTGAAGAAAACGACAAAGTCTCAAAATCGGCTGGAAAAGTACCTTTGACGGCGTCAAGGATTGCTCCTGACGGCGTCACGGCTTGGCAAAAGAGGTGGATATGACAAATACACGTGACGCGCCAGAGAGATTTACAAAAGAAATCTGACGGTGTCACCCTTTAAGGTGATCAAGGCCGTCACGGTTTAAGTTAAAGAGAGACGGCGTCAAGCACAATTATGACGGCGTCAACCCCTGACACGCCAGAGTGGATTTTGGAGGATTAAAGAGGGACGGCGTCAAGAAGGCCTTCCGAGAACCCTAGCCACGGCGAGGTGACGACGTCACACTCCATAACGTGACGCCGTCAGACCCTAAGTTCTATATATAGTTTTGCAATTTTCATTCATTGTGTGGAACTTTGTGAGGAGAAACCCTAATACGATTTTTCTGCCATTTTTAAGGGTTTTATACCCTTGGATCTCCCATGTTCAATTGAAGATAAATAATCAATTAATCATTCAATATGTCTATGTGTTGTTTGATTATATCTTGTTCTTGTCTTTTATTTAACATGCTAGGCTAGATTTATCTTGTGTTTGCTTAGATCTAATGAAACCTAACTATTGATTATTGGTTGTTGGTGTGTTATTAATTGTATTGGATGATTGTTTATCGATGTTAGGCTTAAGAAAACTGGCTAACCTCCTATACGGTAACTTGCTTGAACGTCTTAAGAAACATTAACCAATGCGTACTAAGGTTTTTATGGTTGTATTTAATGCATGAGCGAATTCTAGTGATCCCATGTTAGGAGCTTCTTAGCCGGCTCGACATAGGAGTGAAGTAGGAGCTTGTAGAGTTGGGGAAGTACGTACGCCACCCCAAAATTTGTATTAAGGAATACACCCGTCATCCACGCAATTAATACACACTAATAAACCGGTAAAAGATAGTTAGGGAGTAAGGAAATCTAAGTAAACACATTTCTCCCCATATAAGTTTCACAACCTTTTTATTTTCAGTTATTTTATTTTATTTGCAATTGTAGTTATTTGGGTTAGTTGACTAGCAACTAATTCCGCCCACTCCTTCAAACCCGAGATTTTACTTGCTTTTATAAAAAAATATAAAAATACAAAAAGAATCTTCCCTCACCCTTAGACCTATTAGAGTAGTTTTTCAATCCTAACGACACTATTCCCCTAGAGAACGATCAATCCCCCGGTACTTGCCACTTCACTATACTACATCGGTCAGGTACACTGCCTGGTGGGGATTGCAAGCCTCTCGAGATCCCTCGAGAGGTAAAACCTGTTGTAAGGTCGTAAAACCACGCATCAGTGCCAGATCAAGTTCCTACTGCTTGTGATACAATTCCTACTGCTGATACTGAGGGAGCTTATAATGTCGAGAGAATTGTCGTTGATGATTTGAGTCTAGCTGAGGCAATAATCAAACAGAAAACAACACCATCACCTAAACCACAACCACCTATTCCTCAATCGTAACCAGAACCCCAACCAAAACAAAAACAAAGTTTAAATTAACAAGCTGCAAGGAAATTTGTGTTACCACGAACATAAACCAATTTGACTTAATTTTTTATGTCTTTATCGCGTATGTTGTAGTATCTTTTATGTCTTTTGTCATATTCCCGGACAACTTTAGTTTATTTATTTACTTTTAAATTGCAAATCAATCTTAGCCATCTTTTTTATTGCTGTTTCAATTAACATACACTCAAACAATTTAATAGGCTTAAATAATTATTTAAAGTTTTATCTGCCAGGATCCTCCTAAACACCTAGTCGAAAATATAAGGAATAAGGCCCACACCAACTACATCTATTAGGTATATCGGATACAAACAGTATGTCTATTGTACAACATGTAAGTATTTGTAGTATATAACATCTTCACATGCATTTTATTCTTGGACCTATCAATTCGTATCATAAAACAAAAACCAAAAAACAAAAAATAACGACTTTGTTTTCTCTATATTTTCATTTTTCATCAAAGGGATGTCATCCACTGGATCAGGACCAACAAACTGTTATGATATTGGGTTTGAGCAATGCGTGTATGTTTCTCTATTATTTTTCCTTTCCTTTTTATAGATTTATATTTTGTCTAATGATATATGCTTCTTTTAATTCTTTCCATTGTTACACAGGAACTCTAATAACCCTGACGAGCTCGTGTTTGAGGTATTTTATGGAAGTGTTTTTATGTATCTTCCCTTAAGGTACGCCGGTGGAGAAGTTATAGACTTGAAGTTGTCTAGGTCAAGTAGGTTATGTTATTCTGAGATGTGTGACCTTTTATAGAAAAACATAAAAGAGGATATATGGGCGTGGTTTTATTGTAAACCTAGGTGTAGCGTGGAAGAAGGTTTGACCATTGTCGAAACTGATAATGATGTCAAGAGAATGTTTGAATTTGCTGAGATTAATGGGTTCTTTCAGGTATTTGTTAGTGCAATTCCACAAGCTCATTTAGTTGCCCACTATCATAAGAACTTGCCCTTTGATGACTCTGACGTTGAGGTTACATCTAAATTCAGAATGCATGAAAAAAGAAAGAAAGCTTATGAAAACATGTCATTGGAAGAAATAATTGCCTGGGAACAAGCATAACAAAATTCCCCAGGTATCCTTAAGACACCCTATGTTAAGCCTTTTGTCGCGGCCAGTCTTTTTAGAGGGAGGGGAGACATGGAATACAATGATGACACCTTATATTCTCCGGAAGGGTTTAGGTCTGTTAATAGCCCGTACATCCCAAAGGATTGTGAGTGCGGCTGTAGGTCTCCAACTTTTGTAAACTCCCTTGTTAGTGACTTTGACGATGATACTATAATTGTATGTTCTACTCCTTTGAAGGGTAAGAGGGTTTTAAACGACATTGATGATGATGGCACAGTTGCACGATCTATGGTTATATAAAAAGCGCCAAAGGAAAGTCGTTTTCAAGATATTAGTTCAAAAGACAGGAAACTTTTGAATGATTTTGAATCCGCTGGTGATGATGTTCAGATCTTTTTGAATGATTTTGAATCCGCCGGTGATGATGTTCACATCTTTTTGAATGATTTCGAATCCCCTGGTGATGATGTTCACATCTTTTTGAATGATTTTGAATCGGTTGTTGGTGGTACAAATGATAGCACCTGTATTTGAACTTTGTTTCTTTAACTTTATCGTATTTTAGGGTTAATTGTTGTCATAGGTTCATTTTCAAAAGCTACAAAGAATGCATTTTCAGAGCTCTTTGCTTATTGATGTACGCTTATTCAAGTTCCGTAATGTAAGCAACTTTTGTATGTCTATATAAATAAGCTATAAAATTTCCCTTAATCGACTTTTAGGTGTGTAGATAAGCGACTTTCTAAAATCCAATTCTAGGGCGCAAGTGGCATGTAATGATGACTGCATTGTTTTGCAGGGTATACAATGTCAGCCAGTCTAGTGGTTAGATTCAACCGATGAAAGTTTTTAAATGAGATTTTATGAATTATTTTTGCCCTTATTTTTTATAGCGCCTTGTAACCCAACCACAAAAAGTTGGTGTGCTTTACGTTTTGTTTCGTTATTAGGGTCTTGTACTGAATTAAACATTGCTGCACATGTAGTGCGTTTGTCATTTGTTCGTGCGCATCTAGTATGCATGTAGTGTATCAAAATCCACTAAAAGAAAGGATTTATCAAGTTTGAAATTGAAATTGTTATCTAAATAAGTTTAACACTTACAAGTCGCTTTATTTAGGCAACCTATAACGTGGATGGTTGTTTTTGGCTTTAACACAAGACCACAGTCAAGTTAACTTGGGTTTTAAACAACTCATAAACATATGAAATAAGAAAGTTAAGCTCAAATATGCACAAGAAAGCCTGTAAATAAAAAAATTAGCCCTATATGTTTAAATTCGATTGCTAAAAGTGGTAAATAATTTTTTGTAAAAAAATAAATTTTTTTATGCTTTTATAATTTAATTTTAATTAATAAAAAACACTTTTATACTAAAAAAATACATTAAAAGTAGTTAGTTATTACGAAAAATTGTGAAAATTTATAGAATACTACTTTAAGGTATAAGTAAGTTATGAAAACTAAAAAAGGAATCCACATCTTATCTAGTTAAACAAGCTAGAAAATAGCTGAAATACCCAACAGCTTAGCTATGGAACGAAAGAAGTCTATTATGCTACTTTTATCTTGGTAGATAAGCGACATTCTAATTTCCAACTGTAGAGTGCAAGTGCCATGTAATACTGACTCTCATTGTTTGTCAGGGAAAAAAAGCCGGTTTAATAAATAATTAGGCGGGAACAATGTCTCTTAAACGACTTTTAAGCGGTGGATAAGCGACTTTCTAAAATCCACCCCAAGGGTACAAGTGGCATGTAATGATGACTAGGTAACATAAATGTACTTAAATTCAATTCCAAATAAGGACACTATAACTAGAACGTGTCTAGGTGAAAAATTATTCCGATCGAATTCGTATGGCTCCTAAGTTTCCAAAGTGTTTGAAGATAGCGAATCAAATTGGTGATCGGCGAGTTCATAGCGTTGTTCATGCTATCTTTTTCCGAGAGAAGGAGGCTTATAGGGGTGATGAAAACAATTACGTGTTGGTGAGAAATCTAGAATTATCAAGAAACTTAATAAATTGAAATAACTATGGAAGTTTAAATAATATTGTTAATCTTTGTTTTCTCTTTAATTGTTTTTGAATTTAAAGATTCTAAATATAGTTGGATGAATATTATGATTGATGTATGTTTTGATAGTATCAAGTTAGACGAACAGGGAGACATATTTTGTAGTATGATCCTGAGTTATAGACAAAAAAAAATGAATGAAAGCGAAAGAAAGAGGAAGTAAAGTAAGAGAGAGGAAATTAAGTGACTTTCACCCCAAAAGTGGAGTGAAAGTTTTATAACTAAAATATAACCACTTTACTTCTGTTTAGCTCACTTTACTTTCAATAAAAAACTGGAGAACACAAACTTTCTCACTTTCACTTTACTTCCTCCCTTTTAATAAACTCGAGAACACAGTTAGCTCAGCTGTCAATCTGTCATTGTTTTGACTTTTTTTTTTAATTATATACGGAGTACTTTTTTTAAGATACGTATTGGTTGCAACTGGAGATGGCTAATGATTTTGTAAGATTATGATGTTGGTTATTAATGTATTGTGTTATTTTAAACGTTGAGAGTATAACATTAATGTATGTTATTTATAAGAGGTAGCACTACATGTGTCAACTCCATTGCTAAAAAGTCTATTATCAAAGCAACTTTTTTATATCTAATTAAATATGCAACAAAATAGCTGAAACACCCCACAGTTTAGGTAAGGAACGGAAATAATTTTTTATGCGACCTTGAACATGGTAGATAAGCGACATTCAATAGCCCTTGTGTAGGGTGCAAGTGGCATGTAATGATGCCTTTCATTGTTTGTCAGGGAAAAAAGGCGGGTTAATACAGGAATTTGGCGGGAGCAACGTCTATTAAACGACTTTTATGCGGTAGATAAGCCACTTTCTATAATCCACCCCTAAGGTACAAGTGGCATGTAAATATGTAATGACGACTACGTAACATAATTGTGCTAACTTCAATTCCAAATATTATAATTAGAACGTGTGTAGTTGAAAAAATATACTGACGGAATTGTTATGGACCCTAAGTTTTCAGACTGTTTGAGGATAGCGAATGAAATAGTTGATCGGCGAGTTCATAGTGTTCTCCATGCTATCTTATTTCGAGCGAAGGAGGCATATAGGGGTGATGAAAACAATTACAACGAAAGGATTGAAGACATAGAGTCTAGTTTAAAAGCATACTAGACGTGTAAATTCGATTGCTAAAATTGCTAAATAATTTTATGAAGACGTAGAGTCTAGTTTTAAAATGATATTAAAAATAATAAGTTAATACCAAATAATAGTATAATTTATTGAAAACTACTTTTCTAGATAAGTTGTGAATAAACTAAAAGGGGAAATTCAGCGTGCGCTACTACTGGTAAAAATGATACTCCTGTTAGTGTATTTCATAGTACTACTGGAGATGCTGAAGATGTGAAATACAAGTGGATACTAATGGTAGACGTATACGATACTACTGCTAGAGATACTTTCTACTACTTTTGTGATAGTAACTATGTATAGCATGGTTAGATAAGTTTAGAATAGATACAAAAAAAGTCTATTATGCGAGTTTTAACTGGGTAGATAACTGAGTACTCATTTAATGGTCTTATCCATCCAACCTATCATATCAATATGTAAGAAATAAGCAATTTACACCACGGGTCGTTAAAAGTTTCACAAATGTCTTTTATGGAATTAAAACTTGCAAAACACAAAAAAAGAGTAAGTATCTGGAAACAAAGGCTAGCATATTTATAAATTACAAAACACATACGTTTCCTCGATAGTTGGTTTAACACTGCAAAACACAATTTCTTCATTTTTCCTTGTTCGTTATAGAATTTCCATATGACCTCTCTTACTATCTTGTTTGACCATTCCATATCATCGACATTATGCTCGAACCTAATTCTTTTACCAGTTGACATATTTTGATCGAATTGATGCTTATATGGCGAACAAAGTGATGAATATGGGGAGTAAAATGGGATGAGGAAAAATGATTTTGTCAACAATTTGTTACTTTGTTACACCACTTGAGAGTTGACATACAATTTTGTGGTTGGGGTTGTATGGTTTTTTCAACACTATATTCCTCCTTTTCATTGGTAACTTAGGTTGAATAATTTGTGCTTGGGGTTGTATGTTTTTTTCAACACTTTCGTGTAAAAGTGTGCATATAGATTCCATTGGATAAAGGTTTATACGAACATTATGGTTGGATAAGAAAAGCTTCACGAAATAAAATAGAATGATAAACATAAAACTATTTATACAAACAAAACCTTGACAAACAAAATGCTGAACATAAACCTAATAAACGATACATTCGTTCAAGCTGTTAATTTTGCATCTTGTCAATTGTTAACCAGGTATGGTCAGCCAGTTCCATCATAATTAAAGAGTAAGAAACCAGTAATTTTAAACATCTAATACACAAACATGAGAGTTTTGATTTAATACCACCATACATACTTCAAACCCTGACGCTTATACAAAATATATCATAACATAACATCGGTTGCCTAGAAGTTAACCATTAAATTACATAACAAGCCCATTGAAATATGCAGCAACCTAAACAAACCCTAACATAAACTAAAACGCCAAATTAACATCTGCAAATCATAAACGATTGCCCATCAAAAGAAACCCCAAAAACCAGCATGCAACACCTCAAAGACTGTCAATGAAGTGAACCAAATCACGAATTCGCACACGCATTTGTGAAGCAACAACAAGTAGCCTGTCAGCGTCACGAAGATCTTCAGTATTCATACGCAGCATGTCATCAATAATTTTGATTGACGAGTCTGACCCACCGAGTTGTAGAAGTTCCTCAACAGTTTTGATCCTTCAATCAAGACGAGCACTTATTTCTGAAGGTTTGGACCTAACGTCTGATTCATCCCGAATAGTTTCTTTAACTTCCTCCCAGTAATGTACAAGAATGAGGTCTTTAACTAGCCTGGTTTTCGCACTTTTAGCTAACTTATCTATAATTGGTACGGAGGTATCCATTTTTTAGTAGAGATATTGGGATTTTAGTTAAAGACACTGTGGTGGATGTCGAATGTAATGGGTAGATGTTTGTATATATAAGGGTGAATGATTAAAAAAAGTATCATGCTTGCCTTGGTTTCCTCTTCAGGGTTAGCTGAACAAAATTTTATGCTTTCGTGGGTAATTTTCTTTCAAATTAATCCTCTTTAGGTTACTATGTGACATTTTTTCCCTTCGGGATAAAAAAAATCTATTAGCTAAGAGGGTCAAAAATGTCCAAAAATTCCGCAAAATAACCCTAAAGAGGATGAATTTGAAAGAAAATTACGCACAAAAGCAATAAAATTTGTTCGCTACCCTGAAGAGAAACTGGTGGCAAGTATGATACTTTTTTTAATCATTTTTCCTATATATAACTATGATAACATCGAGACAAACAAACCACTAACAAGCACTTCTTCCTTTTTCCCATGCAAATTATTTTGTTTTAATTTTGATTTTTTTATTTTGCTTAATTTTTGTTTTTTTTTGTTTTTTTTTTATTTTTTTTATTTTTTACGTTTGCATAGACATAAAACTTGGACTAATTTTCAATTATTGGTATTATAACGTTTTTTAAATGTAAAAAAATTGTATTTTTTAAAATAAATACACAACAATCTTTTAGAGAATAATTACACTACAAAATATTGTGGTGTTTGGGTGAGAAGTCGCGTATTTGAAAGGTGACGATCTTAACAAATTTATGAACACCTAATTTGTTTGTGTGAAATGCGACTGAAGTCAGCATTACATGCCCACGAGCACCCTACAATTTTTTTAGAAAGTTGGTCATTTTCCGCGTAATAAGTAGCGTAAGCGACATTTTTCCCGCGTTTTTTTCCCTTACCCTCATAACAGAAGTCATCATGGCAGTTGCTTACTAAAAGTCATCATTACAGGCCTCTTGAACAACAGTAGGATTTTATTAAATCTCTTAAATACCCCTAAAAATTATGCTACCTCTTGTTTAAAGTCACCGTTACATGCCACTTGTACCTTTGAATATGATTTTACAACAGTCGCTTATCTACCCCTTGATAGTCGCTTAAATGAAATTATTGCCACGTGTACATTTGAATTGGATTTTAATAAAGCTGAAATTTGTTAACATTATCAAAATAAGTTTTGTCTATCAACTCATCATGATCATACCGATTAACCCAAGCTTAACTACGATTATTGATTTATATTTGTTCATCACAAAAACAACATGATTAAGCAAATTACTAATATCAAATCTCTAACCCCCCATAGCAATATTTCCAACAAAATAATCAGATGGAGGAACAACAACAACTACTCAATCAAAGAAATCAATCACATACTAAAAAAAACTACATAATAAAACACAACATTCGGACCATTAAACTGTTCATCATTACAGCCCAGTTACATGCACAAAAAACTAATAATTTAGTAATTAAAACCTATTTTACATCTGGAAGTCAAAACAAATTTTGCTATAAATAACACACAATCTTGTCTCACTAAACTGCTTTGTTGCTTGACGTTGTAGGGAGTCTTTTGATAATCGAGAGAAACTTTATGCAATTAATCATCCTCAATTATACACAGTAGTGGCAGCCCTTACCAACAGGTCACGCTCCCCACCAGGGACAGCCTCAACCGCAACATTGGGTGTACAACCACTAGCCTGAGGTGGCCCGTATGGGATAAACTCTTATATGACTTTTGAGCTGATCCGTAGATTGTCCAAAAAGAGTTGTAAACCCATGTACGGTTTGTACCTATCCCTAGCCATAACTGCTCTTCTCATTCTATATCTCCCTTCCATGCCCCTATAGTTGTCCTCTCGATCAACCATCAAACATTCCTGCTTTTTACCACTTTGCATGTTAGTGGTATTGGGAATGATTGTAATGGAAGGCTGGAGGACGGGTAGATGAGACGCCTTTTGGTACAAGAACGGCTTGAAAGGCGTTCGAGGATGTTATGGAAGGGTGTTTAGATGAATGGGAATTCTAGAGCATTATGTTTTAGGGTTATTAGTCGTCATTTAAGAACGACTAACTGCTATTAGTAGTCATTTAAGAATATGTCCGGGCCGAGAGATGACCCTCTTGACGCCCCTTGCTAACCCACGTACTGTGTAAGTACATACTTGAATTAACTCTGAGTATGTAAATGATTGTCATCAGCAAATGACGTTTTGTCATTGATTGAAGACCTTGGTAAACAACTTTATATTGATATTGAGGAACGAGTTGAAAAAAATCGATAACATATTCAAGTTTGTGTTAGATGTCTTTATTGTTTTTGTGGGATTCGTTACGCCTTCTTTCGTTGTATTAACCTTTTATAGACGAGGATCCAGTCTTGTTTCTAGTGTGAACAGTGACTATGCCTATATCTTTAGGGTGTATGCATGTGCCAACACGTGTAACTATAGTGCCTTCCTGGCTTGTTGGATTTTCATGATGAATGTGTTTACCGGGAAAATAGTCGCTTAATCTTCTTTTAGTGTTAGATAAGCGACTTGGCATTTAACCCATTTAGCATTGTGGGTCCCTTTTAGATTATTCACAGCTTATCACGCAAGATATCAACCCAATTTTATTTTTCCTATATTCTTCAATGTTTAAGATATTTTCCATTGGATTTTCATATTCTTGTTAAATATATATATATATATGTATATATATATATATATATATATATATATATATATATATATATATATATATATATATATATATATATTTTCTAGTTAAAAATGGAGTATTTCTTAGAAAAAAAAATAAGAAGCAATAGATTTCAAAGTTGTAATGATGTACTTGAAAACAGAACAGCCAAATCTCGAGACAGCAAATTTTGAGAATCGGAAAGAGATCTTTTACACCTGCCACTTAGATCTTCTACACCGCCCACTTGCAACCAATAGTGGATCTTAGAAAGTCGCTAACTGTGCCACATAAAGTCGCATAATAGACTTTTTCCTTACCTAATCGTTTTGTGCCATTGTTAGTTATTTTTGTTGAATGTGTGTTGATGTTTAGGGTTTTTGTTGAATGTGTGTTGATGTTTAGTTTAGACTTTTTGCATAGATTTTGAAATTCCATTTAAACTTTGAGTTGAGACAAAAGGTATCAGCGTTCATTCTGCTGGTAGTTACAATGATTCTGCTGCTTGCCTAGAGCATAAACGGTAGCTGTTGTTTCTATTTTGTAGGTTATTTAACTAGATGTATAAAAAGTTTCATTGATTAGAGATGGTTATTTTTAATTTCTTTAAGTAGTTCCATAGAACTTGCGTTTACATCACCGTTATAATTAAAATTTTAAATTCCAATTAAACTTTGCTTTGAGACAAAAGGTGTATGAAAATATCCGCGTACATTCTGCTGCTAGTTACCTTCATTCTGCTGCCTTCCTAAAGTTTCTACTGCTGAGGGTTCTGCTTCTTGTTTTGTAACTTCGGGGATTGTACTGCTTAGTTTGAAAGCAAAGGGAGTGTTACGAAAATTTGTCATCAATAAAACCCTAAATCCTCCCCCAAACGGCTTAAAAAACCCAATTCGATCTTGAAATTGGCTTAGGGCGACCAAAAATTAATCATATTCAAACCGTAACACACTTTTAAACGAACATGCACAACTTCTTTTCTTAATAAACGAACATGATCAACAAAATTCGTCCATTCAAGTGTCCGTGTTCGTTTTTTTGTTTAATTTTGTATTTGTTTTATTTTGAGTATTTAATTTTTTTTATTATTAGTATTATTATTATTATTGTTTTGTTTTGTTTTTTTTTTGTTTTTTGTTTTTTGTTTTTTTTTTATTTAAAACTTTTAGTATTTTTCAAATATTGGTATTATAACGATTTTAAATTTGAAAAAGGTTGTATTTTTTAAAATAAATACTCAAGAATGTCTTAGAAAATCGAAAACCAAAAAAAGCACAAAACAGAAAAAAATAAAGAACACCGCAATCTTTTACAAAAATAATTACACTACATAGGGTATGTTTGGCGCGCAAGCTTACTAGAGCTTATCGAAGCATGAGCTTATTTTTTTTAGAAAAATAAGCTACCCTCAAAAATAAGTTCCGTTTAGTTGACATACCTTGAAAAAGCATGTCAAAAAAATAAGTCCCATTTTGGAACGCTTCTTAAACCAACGTTTTAAAAAAAGCCCCAGCCCATTAACTCAATTTGACCATCATACCCATAAAAAACCCACGTCCTCCATAAACCCTATTATTCTCAATCATAACTCAGTAACCATATGCAGTCATCTCTTCCAGGTCTTCACTTGGCAAAACACATCATAAAATCTTTCGTCTAAGATCATCATAGAATCTGTAATGGTAAGTTTTCTTTTTAAAAGATATATATTGATCCATCTTTTATAAAACAAACATGTGAAAACTCATATTGTGTTATGAATTTGTCTTAGTTTGTTGATTTTTTTAATGATTCATTATATGGTATCCTTATTAGTTGAATGTATATATGATGATGGATATTTTATGATGATGGATATTTTATGCATATGATTGTTGGCGTGTTTTTTCTAATACTATTTATGCATGCATGTTTTGATATTCTATGATGCATGTTTATTTCTATCTGTTATACTCGCTACCTTTAGAGAAACGTAATGCTATTGCTACAATATGGAACGCACGACGAAGATAAATATTTATTAGCATTTTCAATCATGTATCTCAATGCCTTTTGAACTTTAACAACTTATTGCATGGCAATTTCAATCTATAGTATTTCATATTTGAGTTTTCTTATCATGTCCTATTTTGTTATTTTATATAGTTAAACTCCAGCTCCAGCTACTTTTCCAAACAATGCTTGATATAAAAAAAATCCAGCAATCAACTCTGAATATAAGCTCCTGCTCCAGCAACATGCTCCAGCAACCCGCTCCAGCTCATGCTAGTATTGCCAAACATACCCATAATATTGTGGCGTTCGGGTGTGAAGTAACTTATTTGAATGGAGACGATCTTAATAAATTTATCAACACTAAATTTATTTGTGTCAAGTGCGGCTGAAGATAGCATAACATGCTCACGAGCACACAAGATATTTATTGATCGGTTTCATGTTGACATCCGTTACAAACTTCTCGTATCATGTATATGTACTTTTCGAAAGCGACAATTAGTTACTCTAGTTGAAAATGGCCAATTAGTTAGAAGAAAAAAAAAAGATAAAAACCTATTGATTTGAAAGTTGAAATGATGAACTGGAAACTTGAAAAGGCAAATCTTGAGAAGCCAAATCTTGAGAATCGGAAAGAGATCTTTTACACATGCCACTTACAGTTGCATCCAATAGTGGATTTTAGAACGTTGCTTTCCAAGCCACCGAAAAGTCGGATAATAGACTCTTTTCCTTCCCTACCATAAATGTTAGCCACAACTAGTCCCACGTGAAGCAACAATAATATCTTCTCTATATAAACCAGTTCCATCCATAGCAGAACGTTCGCATTCAACGAGAGTAAGAAGTGAGAATAGCATAACCTAATTGTCTCTCACCATAGTAACGTTGTAACATCTTTCTTTCCGTCTCTTAATTGTCTCTCACCATAGTGACGTTGTAACTGTGCCCATCATGAATCACAAACTCGTTATTCTTTCAATGTTGGAACGGCACGTGTCTATGTTTATCTTCTTAAATCATGAGTTGCTCAAGTTTAAACCGGACCAACAAGTGGTGTCAGAACGTGTGGATCATTCTAATGATCTATATCCGTTCTTAAATGACTACTAATAACTTTTAGCTGTTCTTAAATGACGGCTAATAACATACAACCACCATCCTCCACAAATACCCTAACATCAAAATCCCCTTTATCTTGTTGTCGAGTACCTCCTCACCTTGAACCTTTCCGTTGCGTGAAAGTACTTGAACTGCCTATCCACAACCTGTGAAGCGAAAAATGGTGGATCATCAGAGGCTATTAAAAGGGAATAGAATGGGAAGAGGATACGTCAATGTTGGATCAATAGATCGTCGCAACAAGGTACTGATCTTCAATGAACATCACCTAACGACGTCAAGCGGAAAAGGATGAAATCAACGTAGATCAATCTAGGTTGATTTCATCCTTTAGTTGCTTGACGTTGTTAGGTGATGTTCCTTCAAGATGAGGGATTATAACGATCCCTGATGTATGATTATTAGATTCTAGTTGCTGCCCATCTGAGCAACCAAGATCAAACACTGATGCCAGAGTGTTTGCTTGTTCACAAAGCACTCAAACAGATTCAAAATGAAAAGGTTGGATAACTGAAAATAACAGATTCAAGCTCAAGTCTCTATTTGTACTTCATCATCATCAAAGAAACTAATCCCCTTATCGTTTTGTGCCATTGTTACTTATTTTGGTTGAATTTGTGTTGATGGAAATTTTGGGTTGTTATAGAATTTAAGTAAAAGGGAAACATTACTGTATAAAAAAGGTGCATTGACCTCCCAATTATAATTTAGAAACCTTTTATTATTCAACAATTAATCTGATACTACTGCTGATGTCATTCTACATTTGAGCTAAATGATACAACTGCTCTTTTTATTGCTAAAAACTGTATGCGGTTAATACGGACAAGCAAATTATTGACTTGTTCTCTATCCATGAATATTTACTTAATAACGTCATTCTACTTCTTGGCTTAATTAGCCGTTGTAACTAATGTGGCAGTAAGATATTTTTCTAGTCGTTGGGTAAAACCGTCATTTAGCGTATTTATAGGGTTTTTCTACTATAAAATTGTCGTTTTACCAAAATATTTACTTTCTCTCTTTCCAAAGAGACTATATTGCTACTTGTACTTTTGAAATGGATTTTATAAACTCGCTTATCAACTCCTTGAAACTAGCTTTAAAGACTATATTGCCACTTGTTCTTTTGAAATGGATTTTATACAGTCGCTTATCAACCCCTTGAAACTCGATTGCGATACTATTGTGACACTTGTAAATTTGAAATGGATTTTATAATGTCGCGTAACAACCCCTTCAAAATCGTTTAAGAGACTATTATCGACGAACAACAACAACTACTCGGTCATGTATTTTCAACGTCTTGGGCTCACTGGCACGATGAATGTGTTTGCCAGGAAAATAGTCTCTTAATCTTCTTTTAGTGTTAAATCTCTTAATCCACTTGTTGTTTAAGTTGCAGTTGGTTCAGTTTCTTCATCACCACTGCCCAAGTAAGCACGAAGTCTTGTAGATGCATTAATACATATTAAGCCAATTACATATCCACTAGTATCTGTTCTAGTTGTCACTTTTAAATGCATATCGCTTACATACCCCTAATAGGTCGCTTAAGCATCTATTAAGTTACGTCTTGTTTAAAGTCACATTACATGCCACTTGTACTTTTGAAATGGTTTTTATATAGTCGCTTATCAACCCCTTGAAAGTCGCTTAAAAGACTATATTGGCACGTGTACATTCGAAATGGTTTTTATAAAGTTGCTTATCAACCCCTTTAAAGTAGATTAAGATACTATTTTGCCACTTCTACTTTTGAAGTTGATTTTATAAAGTCGCGTATCACCCCTTCAAATTCGTTTAAGAGACTAATATGCCACTTTATTCCCGCGTATAGGAATATAATGTCCCTTTAAGAGACTATATAACCCCTTGAAAATCGCTTAACAGACTATATTGCCACTTGTACTTTTGAAATGGATTTTATTTAGTCGCTTATACACCGCTTGAAATTCGTTTAAGAGACTAATTTGCCACTGCTACTTTGAAGTGGCTTTTATAAAGGCGCATATCAACCCTAATCAAAGTCACATAATAGACTATTTTGCCACCTTATTTCCGCGCACAGGAAAATAATGTCGCATTTATTTTACTCCTTTTTTCGTGTAAGCGACAATTATGTTACCTCTTGTTCTAAGTCACCATTGATGGAATTTATAAAGTCGCATATGAAACCCCTGAAACTTGTTTAAGAGACTATATTGCCACTTGTATTAACTATTATTGAATTGGATATTATAAAGTCGCTTATTAACCCCTTGAAAATCGCTTAACAGACTATATTGCCGCTTGTACTTTTGAAATAGATTTTATTAAGTCGATTATAACCCGCGTGGATCTCGTTTAAGAGACTATTTTGCCACTGGTACCTTTGAAGTGGATTTTATAAAGGCGCATATCAACCCTCATCAAAGTCACATAATAGACTATTTTGCCACCTTATTTCCGCGCACAGGAAAATAATTTCGCTTTTATTTGCCACCTTATTCTCAGCATGTTCAAAACGATCAACTTAAACTTATCTACGATTACTGAGTTCTATATTTCCAACAATATCATCATAAAACCAACCTGATTCTACAAATGACTATTATCACATCTCCAAAGATCACATAGCAATAGTTCCAACAATATAATCATATGGACGAACAACAACTACTCGGTCACAGAAATTATTTACAAACTAAAAAAACTACATAATAAAACACAAGATTAGGTTAAAGTTAGCCATACTTCCATTCAGACCAATAAACTGTTCATCATTACATCCCACTGCCCAGTTACATACCTAATAACCTAATCATCTTCAAACCCAATGATAAAGCATACTTTACATCCGAAAGTCAAAAAAATACCTGATATAAATAACAAATTCTTTTCTCTCACTAAACTGCTTTGTTGCTTGACGTTGTAGGGAGTCTTTTGATGTAGAACCACTAGCCTGAGGTAGCCTGAGTGGGATAAACTCTTTTTATGACTTTTGGGCTTTCAAGTTGATTGTCCAAAAAGAGTTGCAAACCGATGTACAGTTTGTACCTATCCCTAGCCACAAGTGCTCTTCTCATTCTATAGTTCCCTTTCGTGCCCCTATGGTTTCACCTGGATCAACCATTAAACATTCCTTCTTTTTACCACTTTGATGGCAACAAGAGCCTAATTGGTAGTTAGGCTTTCCATGTCGGTGGTATTGGGAATGATTGTAATGGAAAGATGGAGGGCGGGCAGATGAGACGCCTTTCGGTACAAGAACGGTTTGAAATTCACCGTATTGCTCGAATGGACGCTCGAGGATGTTATGGAAGGGTGTTTAGATGAATGGGATTTGTAGAGCATTATGGTTTAGGGTTATTAGTTGTCATTTAAGAATGACTAACTGCTATTAGTAGTCATTTAAGAACTTGTCTGGGCAGTGAGGTGCCCCTTTTGACGTTGCTTGTTAACACATTTAATGTGGAAATACATACTTGAATTAACTAGTATGTAAATGATGATCAGCATCGAATGACGATTTGTTATTGCGTGAAGACCTTGGTGATCGTATATGTTAAAAAACTTCAACTGGATAATGGATGGTAAACAACTTTAAATGGTTATCATATATTGTTAGGAATATAAATATTCAGATGAAGGCTCGGTCACCCCGAGCATCTAATTAGCATTTCTATAGCTCATAGGCTTATCTATATTAGCTTAGTCATATTAGTATTAGTATTAGTCGTATCAATATTTGTGGAGTGGGTCGGGGCTTTCCCCTCTGTCAGCTCGCTCCACAGTCCACTAGGGACATAATATGTAGTAGTATATATACCCCTTCCCACACATGGGAAGGGTTGGACCTTTTCAATCTAATATTACACTAGTTACTTTCTCTCACTAAAGGCTCCCATTTCTCTCTCTAAAACATCTTCTATTCGATCCAAACAAGCCTCAAGATAGTGATTCATGCATTGTGAATACCCTACAATTGGTATCAAGAGCCATGGTTAGGTCCATGAGAGTTGGTATTCACGAATTTGTGTAGTTTGTGAGGTGTTTTTACTTTTGGGTCGATTTGGAGTTTTTCAAGATCTTTGTTCGGTTCGATTTGTGGCATACGCTTCATTTTGTGTTTTTGTTTAGTGTTTTGAGGTTGTTTTATACTGAATTTGTGTAGTTCTTTAGGTTTTCCTTGGTTAGATTTGTTTAGATTTGTAGTTTTTCTTTAAGTTTTGGTTCGGTTTGTTTAAGTAGCATAAATTTCATCTTTGTAATTTGTTTAGTGATTAGAAGTTGGTTTTCTTTGTACTTTCTAGATTAAGAATAGTATTAGAGTGGTATTTAGTGTTTGGAATCACAGATCTAAGAACGGTGTGGTAATTTTGGGAAAATTCGTGGGTTGTAGTTGAATTGTTCTTGGCAGCGGTTTGTCTATTTTGGTCGATTATTGGACTCGGTTTGTGTCAATTCTTGGACACGGTTTGTCCTTTTACTCGTTTAGGCTAAAGGACAAAAGACAGTGATAGTGACGTGCCTGGGAGTTTGTGCCTACTCGGTTTGTCCTTGCTGCGCGTACTCGGTTTGTCCCTGCTGTGCATACTCGGTTTGTGTAGACTCGGTTTGTCTCTAAAGAATTTACTCGGTTTGTGTAAATTTACTCGGTTTGTGTCTACTCGGTTTGTCCCTGCTGTGCATACTCGGTTTGTGTAGACTCGGTTTGTCTCTAAGAATTTACTCGGTTTGTGTAAATTTACTCGGTTTGTGTGTCTACTCGGTTTGTCACAGCTACGTAGATTCGGTTTGTCTCTAAGGATTTTACTCGGTTTGTACCTACTCGGTTTGTCCCAGCTTTGTGTAGACTCGGTTTGTGTAGACTTGGTTTGTCTCCGAAGAAGTTTCTCGGTTTGTGTCTACTCGGTTTGTCTCAGCTACGTAGACTCGGTTTGTCTCTGTTGAATCTACTCGGTTTGTCTTTCAGACTTGTATGCAGTTTGTGTCTTGGTGATTTTAGTAATTCCCGCGAAAGATTCAATTTCTCGGTTAAATCACAAGATCTGTAAAATCCCGTATTCACTATGACAACTAACTCAGACTCCCTTATTTCGGAGGTTCTCAAACTGTACGATGTTATCAAGGATCATGGGAACTGTAATTTCACATCTATAACAGAAACAAATGATACTGATTCTGATGGAACTGATGAGTCACATTCGCGGTCACACATGGATGAATGCCTTCAGGTTATGCAGTTGGCTAATGATAAGGACAGTCAAGTAGCATGCTTCAGTTCACTTTTATCACACATTAAGGTTTTGTTTGGTAAATCTGAATACGTGATGGGGTACAAACGGGCTTTCGCTTCACTCTTTGGTCAGGAAATTGGTGATTTCACAGTCATGATGACATTATATCTGGATCAACTAGAACTAGAGCTGGTCAAGGAAGAATATTCTGAAGATAAATCCAGAGCGGCTCTCAATGTGATCAACAATCAACTCCAAGTGTTCATCAACTCTCAATACACTATGGATTATGATTATGACTGCCAAGTGACTAAAGAGTGCTTTGCTAAATATACTGGGTCAGAAGTTGAAATGTACAAGACGACACTGCTACTGCTGATAAGGGATGTCCAGGGGTTCATTGAGGAAAAAGGTGCACTGGGTAGGAATGGAACTGAATCAGACAAGACGGATGATGGTGTCAACACAGGAAGTGACTTCACAAGATGTGAGAAGGAATCCTACGAACCTGAAAAACACCAAGCACAGACCACTGTGGTACATCTGTCTCATCTAGATAATACTGTGTCTAATGAAAGTATGCATGACAATTCGTCGAATTCCTTGCCTACGGCTGAGTCTTTCAAATCACCTGATATGATTGAAAAAAGGGTTTACAATGAACTTTTAAAAGGATTTTCAAAACTTGAAAAACATTGTGTTGATCTTGAAATATCAATGCAACAATTTAAAGAAAAGTTCCAAATTAACCTTCCATCAAAAAATCCGGAATTACCTAACTTTCGGGAATTTTTCATGATAAATGAGTTGAAAGATCAGCTGGTGGCCAAGAACGCGACAATTAAAATGTTAAGGACCAAACTAAGTGTATTGCAAGAAAAGGTCAATGATGATAAAACCTCACATAATGCAAACACTGTTGAGATACAGGCTGAAAATGATCACCTTCAAGCACTAAACCTTAGGAAATGTTTCTCATTAGCTTCTCGTAGGAATGATGTAAAGAAGTCGGCCAAGAACAGGGTGAATCCTAAGTCTGTCAAATCACCAGTCTTGGGAACACCTTCTCCAAGGTGTGCTCCCCAAGTTGGTGAGACTAAGAGTTTGCCTAAATCAGTCACTTCACGACCTAGACATAAGGGAACATTAGCTAAGAGTCACTTTCAGGATAAGTCTCATATGGCACCAACAAAGGAAGATAATGATCATGTCACTGCATCCATTACGTCGACAAATAATCACCATAGGCCTGTAGAATTAATGAAGCACCCTAGGAAGCCTAATAGTTCTAGTGCGGAAAAACGAGAAACTCTCTCTCGTAAAAACACTAAGGTGCCTCAGAAACAGAGCATATTTAGATCGTGCCTAAAATGGTTGCCGACTGGTAGATTATTTAAGAAAGTTGGTTGTCAGTGGGTACCTACTGACACGGAGAATGCCTCTATGAATGTTTGCGAGAAATCAAAAAGACAGGACCCCATAGTCACTAACCAATACATATGCAAACAAAATATTTATGATAGTGCAGGGAGACGGTTTCCTCGTGCAGCTACTATCACAGAATGCATCATGATGAAACTTAAGGTGTGGCTACCAAAGGGGAGATCAACTCCCAAAGAGGAGGTTAAGAAGACACACCTGTGATGTAAGGTGACAATGACTTTTGAACAACTCAGTTCAAAACTCGTACGGCTCTGATGAAAAGATTCTCATGTATCCTTTTTCTTCTTGTGTATAGTTTATCTTTGTTTATAGGTGCATGTGTATTGTGTATATAGTCATTTGAATAAGGAGAGACATGTCTTCTGGATATCGATAACATTTACGATCCTAGAAATGTCATTCAATAATGACACGGGGTTTTAAATGAAGCTCGAACAGAAGTTGTTCCTTATAAGTAAATCATGTCTCTAAGGTTTGCTATTACTTTAGATAGCAACCCGCGTTCCCAGGTGAAGGCAGATTGTCACCATAATGACAACTCTTCTTCAAGGTGATGTTCACCTAAACATGGATTACTTCATATTCATGTTCATTCATATTTCTCACCAAGTAATAAATTGCTGCTCAATCAATCAATGTCTACATTTCTATACAGAAGGTTAGTCATTGATTGAGGGGGAGAGCTACAGCAATTTAAACTTGCCTATGAGCTAAATCTATAGCAACTGTTTGGGCTATCACTATGTGTTTAGGAATTCTGTGAGTTGAGTTTGAAAGCTGTGGATGCTGTTGAGTATAAGTATTCTGTGAGTTGAGGTTGAAAGCTGTGGATGCTGTAGAGTGTAAGAATTTTCTAGTGTCAGGATAGTCAGAGACCAAATGTGCCATTCAACTAAATTGAGAGAGTCAAGGGTTGGTATATTAACTTGTCATCTAGGCGGTTTGTCTAAGTTAACAACGACAGGGACCAGAAGTGTCAGGGTCAAAGTAGAGTGTTAGGTATAGTCAGAGACCAAATGTGCCATTCAACTAAATTGAGAGAGTCAAGGGTTGGTATATTAACTTGTCACCTAGGCGGTTTGTCTAAGTTAACAACGACAGGGACCAAAAGTGTCATTGGGTCAAAGTAGAGTGTTAGGTATAGTTATTTAAGATCAAATCTCACTCGGTTTGTCCCTATCTAGGCGGTTTGTCTAAGTTAACAACGACAGGGACCAAAAGTGTCATTGGGTCAAAGTAGAGTGTTAGGTATAGTTATTTAAGATTAAATCTCACTCGGTTTGTCCCTAATCACTCACTCTCTCTCCTCCTTATCAAACCGAACCCAGTTTTTCTCTATCAAAACCCACGATCTCTGGTTCTGACTATCCATTGAGTTTCCTCCTAGGTAATTAAAGATCCTCTCTCATATCAGTAGACTAATTCTCGTATCAGTCCTAGATTCTTATCGTTTCATGTGGTTTTGTCTAGGTTGATTCATTCGACGCGTCAATCGATCCTAGGTTTGTCCATTGTTATCTGATTTTGATTGATGGGAATCTTATCTTTGTGTGTAATAACTGTTATTATATGCCCTGATTGCTTCATTCTTAAGATAAGATTTGGTTTGTGGTGACTTATCGAAAGAAGGTTGACTCCAAAAAGTCAAATCTGTTCTTGTGACTAGGTATAGTTAGCATAAGTTTCGATTGGCATGTCTCTGGGGTTAAGGGCACTATTTTTGCTTACAAGTTGAGGAATCTGTTCGTTTAAAAAATTATTGGATACACTATGTCGATTGATGGGTGTTTCGGTTATGAGTGAGGATGGGTTAAGATAGGTTTGATTGCCTTAAGGTCTCGCATAGTTATCTGTTTATACACTCAGTGTTTAATCTACTTCGTGGGATTATGGTCAACGATGTGAGTTGAAGTCTCTTGGTTGAATATTTGCATTGCGTAGCATGTAAACTTTGCTTGATGTTATTGATATGTTTGTGATGTAATTAGGCATTTCAAGTGTTGATTAATGTATTGTCTAATCTGTAATTATTGCATTCAAACTTTATCAAGAGTGTTTGTTTAGATGATATAATATTCAATGCGGTTTGTCTGTTTGGTTATGTGGCTGTCGGTATGTGTGTTCATGGACTCGGTTTGTCCGCTTGCCTAATAATGCGGTTTGTCTGATTGCTCATGGACTCGGTTTGTCCATGAGCTCACGGACTCGGTTTGTCCATGAGCTCACGGACTCGGTTTGTCCATGTGCTCACGGACTCGGTTTGTCCATGTGCTCACGGACTCGGTTTGTCCATGTGCTCACGGACTCGGTTTGTCCATGTGCTCACGGACTCGGTTTGTCCATGTGCTCACGGACTCGGTTTGTCCATGTGCTCACGGACTCGGTTTGTCCATGTGCTCACGGACTCGGTTTGTCCTTGTGCTCTCGGACTCGGTTTGTCCATGTGCCCGCGGACTCGGTTTGTCTAAATACTCACAAACTCGGTTTGTTTAATTGCTCATGAAGTCGGTTTGTCCTAATGTTCATGTACTCGGTTTGTCTGAATGTTCACAAATGCTGTTTGATTATATGGTCTTGGATGCTGTTTGTATACTTGTCATGTATAGTCATGAATGCAGTTTGTCCTCATATTCACGATCTCTATGTGTTTATGTGCTTATAAACTCAGCTTGTCTATATGTTCACATGTATACACTTAAGCTGTACAGTTGATACTTTAGTATGTGCTTGATGTATGATGCATATTTGGTCTCTCATAATTGAGTGCTACTTGATGTAATGAGGTCTATTGCAATGTTCACATAGGCTATGTGCTAACCTTGAGGATTGACTCCCATCTAACTCGTATGGGCATACTGTCTTTTTGTGAATATGTGTCTGTAGATACAATGACTGATACTGAGATCACCACTTCTTCTGAGCCAAACCCCGAGGACTCAACACCTGTTCGCACAGATGAACAAATCCTTCCAAAGAACAATTGGATCCCTATTGGAAGGAGCAACTGTTTTATAGACGTGGCAAGACCTCAACCCAATCCTATTTACAAGATATCTGTTGATATCTTGAAGGAAACAACTTTCTTCAGGGCATTCACAGCATGTGCAACCGTTCCCTCTATTTACATACAGCAGTTCTGGAATACGATTCAACTCAACACAGACACCGGAAATTATCATTGTCAGCTAGATGAACAATGGTATGACCTTACCAAATACACCATCAGAGAGGCTCTTCAGATCTCACCTGTTGTCATTGATAAACCCTTCGCTCAACCTCCTACATCCGAGGCTCTCGTCCACTTCATTAATGATCTGGGTTATCCATCAACCGTCCTCAAGGTGTCAACAATCGTCACCAGTGAAATGTATCAACCATGGAGAACACTCGTCACCATCCTCAACCTATGTCTTACTGGGAAGACTTCAGCTTATGAAAAACCTAGGGCTCCCGTGCTTCAAATTCTATGGGGAATTGTCAAACGTTCCAACATAGATTTCGCTGAAAGGATCTGGGAAGAATTTATTCACTCCATTCACACTTTCTTAGAAGACAAAGTTAAACTGGAGTCTAATCTGGCCAGCAGGAAGAAAGTTAGAAAGATATTAATTCCTAGTATCAGATTCACAAAACTGATAATACACCACCTCTACTCTCTCCACAAGTTCCATCCCAGAACAAATTCTCCTCTCCATTTGTCCTCTGAAGAATTTGTTTTGGGAAATCTCAAGTGGGCTGCTAAAGGGGCTGATCAAGAAGTATTTGGAAGACTTATTCCTGAGCTCCTTATCTCAGATAATATTCGTCAAGCCTCCTATTATAAGGATTATCTGAGCAAAATTGAGCAATATCAGAAGTCCCTCTCTGATAAGGTAAGAAGTGAAGCTGAAACCCCTGAACCAGAAACCCAGAAATCCATCAGACAAACCCAATCTAAATCGAAATCAAAGAAAAGAAAGGATGCACCCACAGAAGTTGAGGGATCTAAGAAGAAGAAAAAGATCAAAAGGAAGGCATCAAGCAAGAAGTTGAAATCCAAGAAAATCAAGGCGAAAGGTCGAAATGATGATGAAGAGATGGTAGGACCTGAACTAGGTCTAAGAGATGAAGAAGATCCGGATCTACTACAAGCCTTGGAGCTAAGTGCTAAAGAACATGCGGAATCTACAAAGAGTGCTACGAAAGGAGTTGTCCTTAGAGAACCTGTTGCTGAGAGCAGTAAGCCATTACCTGAAGTAGAGGGCAAAGGTAAAGGAGTAGCTACAGTGGTCCAAGCTGCAAAGACTCTTCTTACCATATCATCTCCGGCATCCAAGACAACTACACGATTTGAGCTCAGGAAACGTGATCAGGGATCATCTAGAGCACTCGATCTTTCTGAAGGACATCAAGAAGAATCACCAAGCTTAGAAGCTGCTTAAGATTCCAGTGATATAGAAAGCGATGAACAGTTGTACAAGGAAAAGAAGGTGGAGATGAAGATCACACACACAGAAGTAAAAGACCCACAAGATCAAAGTGAAAGTCATGAAGAGGAAGTTCATAAGGAAGCTGAGTCTGGTAATGTTATTAAAGAACAGAAGGAGGAGATGAAGGTCACACATACTGAAATTAAGAATCCACAAGTTCAAGGTGAGAGTCAAGATGAGAAAGTTCAGAAAGAAGTTGCGTCTGATAACATCATTATGGATACTCATGATCAGATAACAACAACCACTACAGAACCTCCACAAGAAATACAACATGAAGAATTCGTGGCTTCTACATACCCGGGGGTTCATGAGAATCTGAAAATGAAGGAGGATGAGCAATCTCACATGAATGAACCAACAGGGTCTACTGGCACTCTATCGTCTCTGAAGAACCTTGACACCGACTTCAACTATGGTGATCAATTCATTCTGGATAAAGCCAACGACAACACCACAGAGACTGACATACCACATGATGATAAGGAAGTGGAGTCAATGGTGTCTGTACCAATTAAACAAGACATGTCTGGTATTAGACCTTTGACAATTCCTGTGTCCACAATAGCAACCATCATAGTAGATCCCTCACCAGAAGCAACACCAGCAACACCCATCCCACCAGAAGTACCATCTAATTTAGCATCAAAACTAACTGCTGCTACAAAGCTCATTGATGACATGTCACTAAAGATGAAGAATTATGAGCAGAGACTACTTAATGTGGAAAAGCTTAATATAGAACAAAAAGTGGCTCAAGCTGTGAATGATCAGGTGGAAGAAGCAGTCAGATGGGCAATGGAAGCTCCTATGAAGACAAGATTCAGAGATCTTCCTACTGCTGATATGAAATCAATCCTATATGACCGAATGTTTGAATGTGGTCAGTATCAAGGTCACGAAGATCATCAACGGCTTTATGAAGCATTGGAAAAATCGATGCATCGTGATAATCAGGATTTCCTTATGGCTGAGCTTGAAGAACAACGGAAGAAGAAGAAAAGGAGACAAGATAAACCCGGAACACCCCCTGGCTCTCCACCACATCCTCTTCCACCCCCTCCACCTAGTGGTGGATCTGGAGCAGCAAAGATGTCAGGAGCTTCAGAATCCACCCAAGCTCAAGCTCATCATCGTCCAACTGAATCTTCTGGTGGTAAAGATCAAACCACTACCTCTTCTGGCCCAAGCACATCTAAGGGTGTTTCAAAGGCAGGATCGCTTGCATGGACCACAGTTGATGACAGATACAAGCCCTCGTTCTCGCCAGTTCCTGAAGATTTTGTCATGAATGAGGAATCGGTTGCAGATGATTTGTCTACTCAAACTGATGAAGAAGATGTCTCTGCAAACACCAATATCCCAACAGTTGATCCTAATCAAAAATGGTGGTTGGAATTCTTACGCACAGACACATCGGATGACTCTAACCCCACCAGTAAACGATTCACCAAGGAAGACAGGGAATCTTGTATGAAACCTGTATCTGAAGAAGAACGAGAACCAGTTCCTGAAACAGATTGGTCTATTCCATCATCAGACACAAGTGTTCCCAAAAACAATTGGGCAGCTGCCATTGCATCACAACACAACCCACCTCCAGAGAACTCACTGCTGGCGAAAACAAAAGACATGGGGGCATTCATTAGTTGGTTTTGTAAGAAGAAAGGCATCACAAATCTCACTCCCCAAGATTTGGAAGGTCCTGCATATGAAATCGTCAAAGTGTTTCATCCCGATGTGATTCATCTCCAATATCAAATGGAAGAATGTCATGGACTATTTACTGATCAAGTTGATGACCGGATCCTTTCCTACAACATCAACCAACCTCTTCCATTTGATGGTCCACCAGGTCAGAAGAACATTCAAGCAGATCTCTTCTTTAACAACGATCTGAATTATCTCCGATTTGGGAATAATGGTGATCGTCAGGCATTATCCATTTCCAAGATGAAGGCGGCTTACTACCCTGACGTTGGGCTAGAACAAATGGTGCCAGATCAAGTATGGTCAAATGAAGAATACAAGTTTGATCTTACTGCATCTTATGGGGTCACACATTGGTGGTTCCACAAGAAACGCTTTTACATAGAAAGGCACGCAGGAGAGGGAAGTCGTCGGGGTATATGCTCACATCTAAGAATCTTAAGTGTCCTCAAAATTGATATTCACCCAATGTATGGGTATGAGTATCTTAAAAGGATTGTGCTTCGTCGTGCTGATCAGAAGGAGTATATCATCTCTGAAAGCGACTTCAAATATCTATCTCCGAGTGACTTCGAGGATCTCTTCCTTCTGAATCTTCAAGGGCACCTGAATCATCTTCCACCTCGCGACAAGAAGGCGCTTGCTGCTGCTGTTAACTTATGGATCCGGGGTCTTGTTATCAGGCAAAGAGTGAGTGATTTTCAACTAGGGATAGAGAGCTATCAGACCAAACTCAATCTCACTAGGCCATATTGGGAACGTGCGGGTCTCGAGTACATTCACGACTTTAAAGTAATCGAATCTCCAAGAGCTGTCAAGTTCACTGACCAGCATGGGACTCCTATGATGATGCAATTCATTGAGATTCATAAATTCAGCGATGGTACCCTGAGGATGATCGATGAAGCACTGGATTTCAGGATTAAAGACTTCAAGCTAAATCCTCACAATCCACAATTGAAGACTCAGTTCTGGACTGATCTGGATGTACAAAGGAGCAAAGAGTTTATGAAAGCCATAGAGCGTAGACTGAAAACAAGAAGGATCTTTCGCAACCTGGAAAGCTTCGTTGGGGGTAGAGTTCGTGAAGGAGATTACAGACTGATGGAAAGAACGACATGAGCTGATTCGCTTCACAAGTGGGCTTTGTAGTGATTTTATTCTTTTGTTGGGCACTTGTAACTTTACAATGTAATTTCCTCGAATCTTGTAATACTCTTGGTGTGATCTGTGTATAATAAGCAGTGAATCTCCCTCTTAGATTAAGGGGGAGCAAAGTATGTTTCATCATCAGAACATGTTAAACCTGACCACATTTTCTCCCATGTTTTCTAAATTATTTAAATCAATTGGGATCACAAATCTCAAAAGGTTTGAAATTTTTGATCGGGGGAGAGAATGTGATTTAAATAATATGAAACCTGATGAAAATGTGATGTTTTGGAAAGTATAATGAACGCTCTCCCATATGTGCTAAACTCTTTTGTATATCAATGCACATATTGAGGGGGAGCAAATGGTTTGTGGAAACAAAAAGGATT
The DNA here is from genome assembly GCA_021014915.2 of Artemisia tridentata subsp. tridentata. Lineage (NCBI taxonomy): Eukaryota > Viridiplantae > Streptophyta > Magnoliopsida > Asterales > Asteraceae > Artemisia > Artemisia tridentata. The sequence goes on along the minus strand of CP139506.1, from coordinate 43,868,464 downwards.
TGGCATTGCAAGAGATCGTGACTCAGACTTAACAAATGAATTGACGAAACATATACTGTCATGAATCGAAAGGACATATCCTGGCCGGGTAATAATTTCAAGCTAGTCTAACTAGTGATGTAAGCGTGTCTCGAAAAGGATGTGTCTGAGTAGAGTGTACCGTTTCGAGAAACTTTCTATGGACTTGACCAGGACGGGTAATAATTTCAAGCTGGTCTAACCAGTGATGTAAGCGTGTCTCGAATCGGTCATGTTCACTGAAAGTGGATCAATTCAAAAAGTGCGAGCTCTACCTAACATGTGCAAATTTATAAAACACCAACCGAGCACATGTTGAGGGGGAGCATTTGAAAAATACAAAACTCTCAAGTGTTTACAAAAATATGTTTCAGAATCATGAACACTTTGAGAGATTTTTCAAAGATTTGGTTTGGCAATCGTGGATGAATACCAAAGACCGACCATCTTAATTAATGCATGGAGTTATAAGGATGGTTAGGTTAGGCTCAAGTTCCCACGATCCCGCCAGAGCCGGAGGGATCTACCCAGGGACAATCCACTAGATAGTGTAGAAGTCCTTAGGTATGATTAAAAAGGAGAAAAGAGTGATTAAGGGAAGAGTGCCGACTGAGATGGAGCTAGTACTGGAACAAACCCAACAAGGTACTAGTAATGAAGTCTCGGTAAGCACTGAAGGGGTTGAAGAATGAAAAAGAATTGTAAAGATAAAGGGTGAAAAGAATTAGCCCTCCTTACAACTTAGGCAGAAACCGGGTCAATACAAATGCTGTCAGAATCACTTAGTTGATTGCTGGCATTAAAGACAAAGTATCATGGACCCAGTGATACGCTGCACAACCCTCCCTAGCCACTCAAGGTCCCTCAAAGGATTCTTGTTTCAATTGTCACGGAGTTCAATACATTCCTATCGTCTCTCTCACTCCGAGTTAGATGATATTGAAAAGGTGGCAGTCCTCTCCAGCCTCCGCTCACTAAATCAAAACGCACAATTGAGTCTAGAGCCACGAGATGCATAATAAGATCTCATAGGGACACGATTTATTTCTACACTGGTTGTTCAACATTAAGGACACCAGTTGTAAACTTATGAGTCCTACGCAGATCTTAGCAATCTGCCAGAACATTTATGAGGGAATTTACAAATGTAATTCTCAATGATTGAATGGAAATTCCTGCCAGGGTCAACATCAAGCAGCCCTGAAAGCAGGTCACTTCGGTAATTCCTCGAGGATTACGCTTAGTGGTCGCGGCAGTTTCATCCGGTCTACAGTCGTGGAGTGATCTCCAGCGACTCACCTAATCGTTGATTTACTACGGTAAAATCTTAAAAGGCCCTCTGTGGGTTTTCGATTAGGAACGGTCTTGGTAAGGATTAGAGAGAGTTTTCACAATATGCTGTTGACTGTCTCGAAGTCCAAACTTGTAAGTACCGGTCGAATTATTGCTAACTGTCGTATGCAGGAACTTCTGGCGATTGTAGCTGTGGAAAGCTGTAGCTGGTTGCTGTTGTAGCTGGTTGCAGAAAAGATACCAATCCATCACCACATGTTCACACCACATCATCATCAAAGAAGTCATGATCACCCTAAAAGACCTTCAACACGGCTTCTGCTAACTCTGATGCTAAAGATCATGACACCAAACAGTGTGAGCATGTCGGCGCAAAGATATATACATCACATGGAAACATACCCCTGAAAGATGACTTGGTAACAAAAGTTGGGTGATAAAGTCGAAGAATACACAAAGATCATCCAAGACAAAGAAAGGTCATCACAAGATCACTGCTGAAAGCACAAAGTTACAAGATTTTGAAGAATCAAAGACTACGAGCTACAAAGACAAGTTCAGAAGAAAGAATGCTAGAACTCGAATTATTATTTCCGGGGTGACCTCCCTTAGGGGGAGATTGTTAGGAATATAAATATTCAGATGAAGGCTCGGTCACCCCGAGCATCTAATTAGCATTTCTATAGCTCGTAGGCTTATCTATATTAGCTTAGTATTATTAGTATTAGTATTAGTCGTATCTATATTTGTGGAGTGGGTCGGGGCTTTCCCCTCTGTCAGCTCGCTCCACAGTCCACTAGGGACATAATATGTAGTAGTATATATACCCCTTCCCACACATGGGAAGGGTTGGACCTTTTCAATCTAATATTACACTAGTTACTTTCTCTCACTAAAGGCTCCCATTTCTCTCTCTAAAACATCTTCTATTCGATCCAAACAAGCCTCAAGATAGTGATTCATGCATTGTGAATACCCTACATATATGGTAAACTTTATATCGTGTTGATGGTTGCGCCCTAATTCGTTGTAATTACTTTTATAGAGGTGGATCCAGTGTTGTTTCTTAGTGTGAACAGTGGACTTGCCTAAATATCTAGGGCTTGATGGATTTGACATAAAGTAGTCAATCCACAATTTTCAACGCCTTGGGAAGCGGCTTGATGAATTTATACGGCGGGAAAAAAGTCTCTTAAATGACTTATAGGGGTAAATAAGCGACTTTTCATTTACCCATTTAGGGGGGTGGATCCTTTTTAGCTTATTCACAGCTTATCTACCTAAGATGTCAACGCAATTTTATTTTTCCTATATTCCTCAATGTTTAACATATTTTCCATAGAGTTTTCATATTCTTGTTAAATAGATTTATATTGTCAATAATTATATATATAGCATTTTTTTTTCTAGTTCAAAATGGAGTATTTGTTAGAAGAAAAATAAGAAGCAATAGATTTCAAAGTTGCAACGATGTACTTGAAAACCGAACAGGCAAATCTCGAGAAGGCAAATCTTGAGAATCGGAAAGAGTTCTTTTACACCTGCCACTTAGATCTTCTACACCGCCCACTTGCACCCAATAGTGGATTTTATAAATTCGCTTACCTTGCCACAGAAAGTCGCATAATAGACTTTACCTTACCTAATCATTTTGTGCCATTGTTAGATATTTTTTTTGAACGTTTTGTGCAATAATGCCCTTGATACTACTGCTGGTGTCATTCTACTCCTGGGCTTAAAGATACAACTCCTGGTAGTTTGGTTATTGTCCTTGTCTTCATTGTTCATAAAATACATGGTTCCACTCATACAGAAACAACATCTATGCGTTTAAAATTCGGTTAATAGACTCTTTTGTTCCTTAGCATAAACGGTAGCCGTTGTTGCTATTCTGTAGCTTATTTAACTAGATGTATAAATAGTTGCTTTCATTTAAGATGCTTATTTTTAATTGCTTTAAGTAGTTCCATAGAACTTGCGTTGACATCACCGTTATAATTAAATTTTGAAATTCCAATTAAACTTGTCGTTGAGACAAAAGGTGTTTGGAAATATCAGCCTACATTCTGCTGCTAGTTACAATGATTCTGCTGCTTGCCTAAACTTTCTACTGCTGAGTGTTATGCTTCTCGCTTTCAAACTTCGGGGATTGTAGCGCTTGGTTTGAAAGTAAAGGGAGTGTTACGAAAATTTGGCACCAATAAAATCCTAAATCGATCCCAAATGGCTAAAAAAACCCAATTCGATCTCCAAATTGGCTTTGTGTGACCAAAAATTAATCATATGCAAACCCTAATACACTTTTAAACGAACATGCACAACTTCTTTTCTTAAAAAACGAACATGATCCAAAAAATTCGTCCATTCAAGTGTTCGTGTTCCTTTTTTGTTTAGTTTTTTATTTGTTTTATATTGAGTATTTTATTTTTATTCTTTTTATATTATTATTATTATTTTATTTTTATTTTTTATTTCTATTTTTTTATTTGTAGTAATTTTCAATTATTGGTATTATAACATTTTTAAACTTGAAAAACGTTGTACCTTTTAGTATAAATACACAACAATCTTTTACAAAATCGGTACCCAAAAAGCACAAAACAGAAAAAAAAAATAAAAAAATTAAAACCTACGAAATTTAAAATAAAGTACACAACAATTTTTTACAAAATAATTACACTACAAAATATTTTGGTGTTTGGGTGGGAAGTTACTTATTTGAAAGGTGACAATCTTAACAAATTTATCAACACTAAATTTACTTGTGTCAAGTGCGTTTGAAGTCAGCATTACATCCTCACAAGCACACTAGATATATTTTTAGGGTTAGATAAGCGAGTTGGTATTTAACCCATTTAGCTGGACGCTTGGTGGATCATTTTCAGCTTATCTACGTAAGATGTCAACCCAATTTTTTTAACCTATATTCCACATTGTTTAAGGTACTATCCTTTGATTTTTAATATTTTTGTTAAATAGATCATTATTTTTTTAGGGTCAAATTATGAATTTTAGTGAGTTTTAGAGGGTATATAAGCGAGTCTATAAAATAAAACTCATTACATGCAAGTGGCAATGATGATTGCATTACGTTCACGCGAACCCTGTCTCATAACTGTAGTTAAGTCATAACTACTTTTCTTTTCTGTTTAAGGGAAAAACTAAAAAAGGGAGAAAAGAGTAAAGCAATCGACTAATTAGGTTGTGAATAGTGGGTTTCCCTATTTAGCTAGGGTTTGCTGGATTTGACATAAAGTAGTCTGTCCAGCCTTATCAGCGTCTTGGGAAGCGGCGTGATGAATCTATAAGGCGGGAAAATAGTCTCTTAAACGACTTTTAGGGTTACATAAGCGACTTGGTATTCAACCCATTTTGCTTGGTGGATCCTTTTTAGCTTATTCACATTTTTTGATTATTTAATAGGATATTAATCTTTTTACATATTTAGTATATATTTTATAAATAGATTAATATTTTCAATACAAACACAATATAATATATTATATATATTTATATGTATATATATATATTTTAAACGATCATTAATGAATTTTAATGATTATTACATGGTTATATAACGAACATGTTAGTAATAATGTGTATAGTTAAGTAATATAATAACCTTCCTTTATTTATAGAAAAAAAATTAAAAAAAGCGGGAAAAGAGTCTCGTAAACGACTTATTTGCTGGCAAGTAAGCGATGTGATAAAATCCACGTGTAGACCGATATTTAGATCGATATTTACTTTTGTACGTTACGCTACCATAGTACACTAATATCCATCGCATTTGGTGATAGGCCCATATTTTCGGGTCTATAATTAATATCACGATATGCTATGGTATTTATGGATTTCTTAAGTTACTCTATCAATTTTCTAAGTTGTTAAAAAATAAACATTATGCTAAAAAAATTAACTAACACATATAAGTTGAATTTTAGAAAGACGCTTATTTACCCAACTTTATGGCGCGTAATAAACTTTTTTTCCTTCCTTATAATTACTGACCTGGTATGAATTAAAACCTTTTGTGACAATTTAAAAACCTTTTGTAACAATTACCAAAACAAATAATATGAAATTTAAAAGAATTAGTACTAGTACGCAACAAACTTATACCTAAATGTCGCATAAAAGATTTTCGAAAGATAATAATTATTTTTCCTTTTAAATGTGATGCAGTCTTTTTATCACTTTAAAGAACACCAAAATTATGAATTAAAACCAGCATTCAAAACAACTTTTTATCACTACCGATTTCACTTACATCATTCTGAAGCTAAATATTACACATTACATAAACTTCATCAAAACAACTTTTTAAAACAAACAACAAGATAAAGAGTAAACATAACATAAAATTCCCCACGACAAGTTTTTTCAGCAAACCTAGTCCATCTCGATTAGCTTTTTCAACCTTCTAGTATTCTCCAATGAACGACGCCCACTTGCCCGACGCCTTTCGGTCAGAAATCCTATTTCTTCCAAATCTTGTTTCTCTTCCAACATGAGATATTGAAATTGCTCCTTAAAGATGCCCTTAATGCTCCCAAACTGCTCCAACTCCATTATTATATCGTGTCTTTTCTTAACACGATTTTGCAGTTCTTCAATCTTCTTCGAGTAATCTTTTTCTCAGATCTGTTGGCCATTCTTTCCCTATTAAAAATAACATACAGCACTCTATGCATTTTACCAGAATGAGCCTCTTCGGCAATTTGATCAATTATTGGAAACTTAGACTCCATTCTTTTTGGTAAGAGAAGATATTTTTCTAGATGTTTTGTTATTATGTGACGCTATGAATGAAAAAACGTGTTTGTTTCAACCTATATATAGAACTAAGAATGACGTTTAGTTTATAAGAACCGTTTGGGTTCTGACGTGTATTTTGTACTATCAGTAAATATAATAAAAATATGGAGTAAAAAAAAATCAAAACGGGTATTTCTAACCGTTTACTATTTAAGAACCGTTTGGTTTCTTAACTCAACATTATTTTTTAGTCTAACATAGTAAGCAATTATCTGTTCCATTTTTAAGAAAAATAAAAGATTATGTTTGTTGGGGAAAGTATTTTATAAACTTCCTAAATGATTAAAAAGAAGAAACAAAAAATTAAATAAAAATAAAATAAAATAAAAAAGAGAAAAAAAAATTAAGTAAAAAGAATTATGTTTAGTTGATTGATATTTTATTCATTAACAATTATTTACAAAAAAAAAATAAAAAAAAAATAAAAAAGAATACAAAGAGTACTGATGTGTAGTAGCATCAGCAACCTCATTTTCACAAGCAGTATGATTAATCACTCCATCAGTACAAAGTTGTTCCTTTGGACCAATTTTTATTCAACAGTAGAGCCCTCCGGTGTGTTAACGTGACACCCGACTTAAACCATTTTTTCCTAAAACTTTTTCTTAGTACGCCTTAAGGTTAGTAATCATAGTTTTGCAATTAGAACCCAAGTGGGCACTTAGCATTTGATGTATGGAACATATGTTCAAACTACGAGGTAATTGTAAAGGGTTACATGTATTCAAAATGAAAATGCTAAGCCAAACACCCACTATATCCCAAATGCCAAATCGTTATGATCTCTAACAGTCAAACTAAAAAATTACCAACAACAACCCAACTTTTATTGATCGGTTTCATGTTGACATCCATTACAATATTCCATATCATGTATATGTACTTTTCGACATATTCGCTCCAGCAAAAGTAAAATTATGAGTGTTTGGGTTACATGTAACTAGATTATAGTAATAGTTATGAATATGAATGTGGTTAGATTATTATATCCACGAAAATATAAAAAAGAGTAAAAAATAAAAGCAATTGATTTTATTGTTGAAATGATGTACTTGAACACTGAAAAGGTAAATCTTGAGAAGGCAAATCTTGAGAAAGCAATTCTTGAGAATTGGAAACAGATCTTTTATACCTAACACGTCATTTACACCTGCCACTTGCACGAATAGTAATCTCTCCGCTATATAAACCATTTCCAACCAAAGAAGTGAAAGTACCATAACATAGTTACAGTGTTAGAATCCTCAACAAACAGCTTACAATCCAAGCCTAGCTTCTTTCTTTCTGTCTCTTGATTGTCTCTCACTATAGAAACCTTGTAACTGTGCCCATCATGAATTATAAACTCGTTATTCTTTCAATGTCCAAACGGCACGTGTTTATGTTTATCTTGTTAAATCATGAGTTGCTCAAGTTTAAACCGGACCAACAAGTGATGTCAGAGCGGGTGGATCATTCTTATCATCTAGATCCGTTCTTAAATGACTACTAATAACTTTTAGCCGTTCTTAAATGACGGCTAATAACATACAACCACCGTCCTCTACAAAAACCCTAACATCAAAAATCCCCTTCATGTTGTTCTCGAGTACCTCTTCACGTGAACCTTTCCGGGGGCCATGTGATGGGTAGAGGCTATTAAAGGGGGCCATGTGATGGGTAGAGTAGAGGCTAATTACAGATTGATTCTTTTCCAATCTTAAACCCTGATTTTGAAGGAACATCACCTAACGACGTCAAGCGACAAAGGATGAAATCAACATAGATCAATCTAGGTTGATTTCATCCTTTGTTGCTTGACGTTGTTAGGTGATGTTCCTTCAAGATCAGGGATTATAGCGATCCCTAATGTATGATTTCTCATCCTTGTGTTCACTTAAGATGATGGCACTGTATCTTGGGGTTCAAGAAGTTAACAGTTGTCATTTGGCTTATTCTCTCTCTTACAGGCCTTTGTTAGGTAATAAGAGGGGTGTGTGGGTAAATTGGCAGTCTATGTATTATTTTTAAACCATAAAGTCAGTTTCCGTCTGTGTAGGGTCAAGTGAACATTTTTTATTCCTGTTCTGAGTTGTGTAGATGGAGTGAGATGATTTGGATGCGCGCAGGCTTATGTTATAAATTGAAGACTGTATGAAGCATGTTTGATTCTTGTTCTGAGTCTTTGTTATCCAAGATGGTTTAGTGTTATTTGATGAAATTTATATGTTCGTATTCTCAAGATTTATACGCATGTCTATATCTATTTCATTGTATGATCCATTGTTATTAATATATTAATATATATTAACCTTTTGCAAAAATAAAAAATAAATAAATAAACAGATTCAAGCTCCAGTGGTTTTTGTACTTCATAAGCATCAATAGAAGTAGGTATAGTAAATATTGTAAATCTTTGTTGTAATAAGCATTATGTAAAAATAAGCCAAAGAAACTAATACCGGTATTGTTTTGTGCAATTGTTACTTATTTCGGTTCAATGTGTGTTGATGGTAATTTAGGTTTGTTATGGAATTTAAGTTAAAGGGTAACAATACTACGGTACAACTTTTGGGTTACTATATTATAGTTATAAATGTGGTTGGACAATCATGTCCTTGAAAATATAACACGAAATGTGCGTTGACCTGAAAATTATAATCTAAAAAAGCTTTTATTCAATTACCAAAACAACAAATATAAACAACATATATTCTGAACTGGTTAAGGATATGTGCCAAGTATTGTTCTACTGCTGGCGATACATGATTCTGCTGTTCGCTACTTATCATAGTAAGCGTGTAAAGTTTGTTAGATAATTTATGGTAATGACACGAATAGTTATTTTATTCTATAGGAAGTCTTTGTAAACGACTAGGACTCCTTAGTGTATAAAAGAAGTGTTGGGTTTATTGATTTGATGATAGAAAACATAAAGAATGAAAAATGAAGGACTTAATGTGACAAGAAAGGAAACTATAAATAGATGGAGGATTTGGAATATCCTAGATGATATGCATAAAATATTTGGTTTCCTAACTGTATTATGATTCCTTTTGTAAACGTACATGACTCTATTATATAAAGAGATCATTAGGTAATTAGTTTTGTGTGCACAATTCAATGTAGACGTCAAGGCGTGACATATAAACGCCTAGGTATATTGCTTTAGTTGTTGATCACTGTAAAGAACTTAGGATTCCTGTTATTGTCGAGTAAACGTTCTAGAGTTGTTGATTTCAGTTGAGCTAGTCGATCTTGTTAAGGTGTCCTAGTTAGTTACAAAGACTTCCTATACAAGATAATATCATATCGACATATCGTATCATTACCATAAACATCTAATAAACTATACAAGTTTGGATAATAAGCAGTAGAATGCATAACTCTAGCAGTAGTCTTCTTGGGGTAGCAGTGGAGTTTTCTTGGGTTAGCAGTAGAATCACACTTTGCTTATTTCAACTTTCTTCAAACAACTGCAGCAGTAGACTGTATACCCCAGCAGTTGAGTAATTAAGCCCAACAATCCTCACCTAAGACTTATGAGCAGCAGCATAACATGCTAAGTAGCAGCATCTTCAAAACCCATAATTCTGCCCATAGATTTTTCTCTGAAGCATTCTGAGAAGTTCAAGGACACTATCATTCCAGCTATTAACAAGTATCTTGATGTCTCCTTCAAGCATCATTTTCAGAGTAGTCATAGCCAAAGGGTACTCCTTTTCAACTAGCATCCATATGTACAGACCACCTTGCAGCACTAGCTGATGAACTCTACATGAGTCATAGAATCTCCACAAAAGAATCTTAGTACTTCTCATCTGCTCTCTCCATATAGTATTTTCATGATCAACTTCAAACATTATCAGCAGTTTTCCCCCAAGCACACGATCAAGTTCATTCTCTGGTCTTCCATAGCCATATTTGTTCTTGATTAGACCCCACAAGTCAATCAAATCCTCCCTATCCATATTCTTTAGCATTTGAGGAAATGTCTTAAACCTTTGAACTCTACCACCAACTCTGTGGATCTGAAACCAAGGTGCTTTATCATCATATCCAGTCAACCATCCGGTAACTGAAGTTTTCTCATCTAAAGGAGCTGTATCAACAAAAATATCTTTATCATCAGACACAAGTTGAGACAATTGTTCCAACTCAATTGTTTTCTCGTCGAACTCCTCGGGCTCGCTTTTCATCTTACTCGTTTCACTCACAGAATCTGAACTTTCTACTACTACCCTTCTCTTCTTCTTCTTCCTAGCTATCATCTTAAACCTTCTCCCTGATCTCTTTTCACCAATAGTAGATTCAGGTTTTACATCTTTTTCTTCACTTTCATGCTCCTTTACTACTTCCTGCTCATTTTCCTTGTCTGTCTCTACCAATTTTTCACTAACCTCCTTTTCCTTAACACTTTGACTTATTTCCTTAGGCTTTGCAACATTAGATTCTGGATTCAAATAATAAGCCCTTGGATCCACTCTTCTTGTAATTTTAGCAATGTCAGCATCTGACAGAGGTTCAATTTTTCAATCCATTTCCTTCTTTGCTGCTTCATATTTCTCTTTAACCTCTGCATCAGTATATGGTTTCAACTGCTTTAGCGTCCAATTCTTCATATTTTTCAAATAGTGTTCATGATAATTTCTGAGGTCCTTAGCAGTTGTAGATCCAACGACTTTCTTCTTTTTCCTCTGATTAATAAATTTCTTCGAATTTTTTACTCTAAACTTTTCAAGGAAATCAAAGTCATTCTGTGCAGCAAAGTCATCTTCTAACTCCTCCTTAACCTTTGACCATTTTATAGCATGCTCTAATACAGCTTCATGCTCTAATACAGCTCTAGTTTTTGCCTCATCTTGAGCATGCTTCCTTTGTCTTTCAAGTTCTTCTTTTTCATCTTGATCAAGCAACTTCTTTACAGCTTCTTGGTCAAACCTATCTTGAAGGTGTTTTGCCCATTCCCCAAATGGAAGATGTGTAGGATAAGGTTTAGGTTCTTCAACCATCTTACCTTTTCCTATGCCATTGTGGTTATGAACTTGTTGAGGCTTCTTTGATGGGATGGGTTCTCTGATTAGCACACCTGTAATTGGTGGTCTTGGGAGTATAGGTGTTGGAGATACTTGTGTTGTTATAGGTGGTTGTGATGGTTGTTGATGAGATTGTAGTATTTCTGGTTGTGCTTGAGGTTGTTGTTGTAGTGGTAGTTCTTTGGGTTGTGATTAATCATGAGTTGATGTTGAAGTTTTGTTTTGCAAATTAAGCTTAACCTGGCCCAAACTAATGGTATAATCCTCTGATTCTTCATCTTGTCCAGCAGGAATCATTAACCATAGATGTAGAATGCCCTGCACCAGCAGCAGAGTCACCCTTAGGTACTTCTTCGAACACCACTTCATTACCAGACTCATCTTTCACCACATATTCTTTATTTTCACCAGAATCAACATCCATATCATCATGAACAATACTATCATCAAATTCCTTCTCAACCTCCCCTTGACCCTGTTTCTCCTCATCTGAGACCTTGTGTTCTTTCCTACCCTGTTTGGGAGCATCCTCCCCCAAACTTGGTTTTGAAGGAACCTGTTTGACCCTTCTAAGCACCCTTGTTCTTGACTTTCTTAGGCCTTCAAGCATTTTGACCCTCAATTTCAAAGATGTAACAGTTCTGGTGAGGTCACGAACTTGGGTTTCCAGTTTGGTAAACCTGTCCGACGTTGCATTTATCTGTTTCAAATTATCTTCACCACTTCGGTCTGTGTTACCTGGCCTGAGAGGTGGATCATCGAATTTGGCCTTTTGTACATTTTCCATCAATACATCTGGGTCAGTTTCAAGTATAGCCTCAACACTTTGACCTCTGTTAACTGGTCTAAGAGGTGTGTCATGGGCAAAGTCATCTTGTACATTTGTGTCCATCAATTCAATTGTTTTATCTCTGTCCTCATCACTTCGGAATGTGTGAAATTCCCTGAGAGGTGAATCTTTGGACTGAAACTCAGTCTCATCCCTAGATTGAGCAGCTGAGTCCCCCTTTTTAGCCATGTGGCTGGGGATTCCATCACCTGTTTCAGGTTCATTTGAACCTTTAACATTAGATGTTGCCATGTTTGGGGACTTAATGATGTTAGCACTATCCTGCCCAGCTACTAAGCCAGGAACAGTAGTGCTAGCCCCTCCCATCATGCCACCTACAACAACTGTGGCAGCCTTATCTGCAACCATACTGACATTGGCCTAAGGTTGCACAATGTTCTCTTGTTGTGAATGCCTAGGTGATTGGGTCTTTTGGGTTGATTCATTTTCACTTGATTGTTCAGGAGTGGGTGTGTGATGGGAAGCTGTGGGGTTTTCAGCTTCTTGACCCTGGGTAGCAGCCATGTTCAAAATACGTTGGGACAAAGGGGTAATTCTCCCTGAAAAACCAGTCCCATTCTTTCTTAAATGTGAAAACATTTTGATTGTCAGTTGAGGAATGACTTCAGTCCCTTGATGTTCCAAAGGTTTTTTTAATTGAGAGTCAATTATTTTGTTGTAAAAACCTTGGATAATAAAAAACTTTTCCAGACATATTCTTTTTCAACCCATCTAAGATCATAGCCGAAAAATTAAAGGGTTGGTTTGTGGCCAGACAAATCAATGCTGATGCCTGAGTTGTACTGAACTCATTCCACCCTGTAGTTTTAGGGCTAAGACAATGGAGAATGGTATGAACAAGAAATTTCCATTGAGGGCAGAGAAGCGGTTTGAAAAATGTTAAATTATCGTTTTGCCTCTCATACCCTATGTTTTCAAGCTCTTGAAAAATGGTAGCATTATTAAGGCAAGTTATTGCTTCATCAGTTCTAAAATGAAGCACTTCTCTTACAACTGACTCAGAAATAATTATACTTTCTTCGTCTACCATAGCCTTCAAGTATTGTTCACCATTTTTTCTAGTTTTGATCCTGACAGTGGACCAAAACTGTGTCATATGGGTTTTACATATTGTGGGATTTACTGTTAATGCATACCTTAGATGGGAAGCATTAAGAAAGCCTATGGCTTCAGTAAAACCCTCTGCTGCGGGGACCTTTTGAAGAAAAGCCACTTTATTGTGATGCTTGGAGAATTTTCTATCTGTCATTGTGAATCAGGGTTTTAATTTTGGGGGTTTTTGATCGGAAGATAAGAAATTGTGTTAGGCTTTGAATTGGGTGTAATTTTGGGCGAACAAATTGAATTGTGGGATCAAATTGGGTTTTTACACCGTTGGGATCTAATTAGGGCTTTTTTGGCGCCAATTTACAAAACGGACCCTACACTTTGAAACCAAGCAGCACATTCCCAATAGTTTCAACTTTAGCAGCAGAACCTTCAGCAGCAGAATTTTTTAAAATTATAAAGGTCAGGTCAACGCACGTTTTAAATAGGCTTGATAGTCCAAACACATTTTAGTAATCGTATTAATATATTGAACTGTTTATTGAGAATTCGGTTATGTTCATTAATATTTCTTATTGAGATTAAATACTATATTCCGCATACTCGCATACTATTCAAGAGTTTTGCTCAAGAACAGTTTCTATACCTGTTGTCTTGGATTTATATCTAAGATAATTAATAAGATCGTTATCTCAACTGGGATCAACAAAACTGAAAAAGATAGAGAAAGGGTAATGGCTCTCACAGTTCTTTGGAAAAAAAAGGTAACACCTGAGACTATTTATGCGGTTCCTTTACCAACAAAGCATCCAATCATCTCATATTCAGAAATGTTAGCTTTTCACAAATGTTGCATTTCATGAACCGAGATTATGTGGTTATATAAGGAGAAGTGTGGTGATACTAGGCCAGATGAGATATATGATGGGTGATCTACTATTATCCAACCGATCCAAACAAGCAAAGCGGTAAGTATTCAAAATTTATTCAACATAAATCAGAGTTAAGTTCTTTCGTTGGTGCATCTAAAGAATTAAAATGAACAATCCATATAATTCGCTACAAATCATCCAAATGAACCAAGTGCGGGTGACCTGAGGGCCCCGGCTGTGTCTAGGTGTGGTTGTTAGCAGTGTTGACATTATTTGACGACCCTGGTTGTGACTGGCTGTCGATGTTTGGAATGTTTCTTTGAGTAGTAGCTGATTCATAACTCCATATAAAAGGACCGTTTGACTCACCAGTTAGGTCTGTCCGTTCGACAGTTTCACGACTACCGTGTACTTCCTGACCTTGTTGTTTGATGAAGCGAAAAGTGTACCGCTTTTAGGGGGTCATTTAAGCCCTAAATCGTATTTATTTGATCAAATATTGCCCTAAATCATTCCTTTTGTCATTTTAGGTACTTTGGAGAAGAAATCTGGAAAAGGACGCATTTTGGACGTTTTTGGAGCATTAAAGTGAAGAAAACGACAAAGTCTCAAAATCGGCTGGAAAAGTACCTTTGACGGCGTCAAGTATTGCTCTTGACGGCGTCATGGCTTGGCAAAAGAGGTGGATATGAAAAATACACATGATAAGCCAGAGAATTTTACAATGGAAAATCTGATGGCGTCACCCTTTAAGGTGATCAAGGCCATCACGGTTTAAGCTAAAGAGAGACGGCGTCAAGCCCATTTCTGACGACGTCAAGCCTTGATAAGCCAGAGCGGATTTTGGAGCACTAAAGAGGGACGGCGTGAAAAAGGCCATCCGGGAACCCTAGACACGGCGAGGTGACGGCGTCAAGATCTACAACGTGACGCCGTCAGCCCCTAAACTCTATATATAGTTTTGCAATTTTTTGTCATTAGTGTGTAATTTTTGGTGTGCAACTTTGTGAGGAGAAACCCTAAGACGAATTTCTGCCATTTTTAAGGGTTTTCATACCCTTGGATCTCCCATGTTTAATTGAAGATAAGTGATCATTTAATCATTCAATATGTCTATGTGTTGTTTGATTATGTCTTGTTCTTGTCTTTTAATTAACATGCTAGGCTAGATTTATCTTGTGTTTGCTTAGATCTAATGAAACCTAACTATTGATTATTGGTTATTAGTGTGTTCTTGATTGTATTGGATGATGGTTCATCGATGTTAGGCTTAAGAAAACTGGCTAACCTCCTATACGGTAACTTGCTTGAACGTCTTAAGAAACATGAACCAATGCGTACTAAGGTTTTTATGGTTGTATTTAATGCATGAGCGAATTCTAGTGATCCCATGTTAGGAGCTTCCTAGCCGGCTCGACATAGGAGTGAAGTAGGAGCTCATAGAGTTGGGGAAGTACGTACGCCACCCCACGATTGGTATTAAGGAATACACCCGTCATCCACGCAATTAATACACACTAATCAACCGGTAAAAGATAGTTAAGGAGTAAGGAAATCTAAGTAAACACATTTCTCTCCACATAAGTTTCACAACCTTTTCATTTTCATTATTTTATTTTATTTGCTTTTGTAGTTATTTGGGTTAGTTGACTAGCAACTAATTCCGCCCACTCCTTCAAACCCGAGATTTTACTTGCTTTCATAAAAAAAATATAAGAATACAAAAAGAATCTTCTTTCACCCTTAGACCTATTAGAGTAGTTTTTCAATCCTAACGACACTATTCCCTGTAGAGAACGATCAATCCCCCGTACTTACCACTACACTATACTACATCGGTCAGGTACACTGCCTGGTGGGGTTGTAAGCCTCTTGAGATCCCTCGAGAGGTAAAACCTGTTGTAAGGTCGCAAAACCACGCATCATTGTTCAACTGCATCCTCGTGAGCAGGGGTGCATGATTCTCTCTTTCTTTTACTTTTCTGAGATGTAATGTCAGTTTAAAAAAAATTATATTATAGTAGAAAGTAAATAACAAAAGTGTTTACATAACAGTAAACAAAAACAAGTACCTTTTTTTTGGACCAATGGGACATTACACGACCGTCGTGTGTGTCCTTTCTTGTCACACCTCGAACATTTTGTGCTTTTCAGTTCTTCCCCCTGTGATCGGATACGGTCTTTCTCTTTTGGCCTTCCAGGTTGCCGCTTAACAATAAGCGGTGGTTTAACCACTTGCAGGTCATCAGGAGTACGCCAGTGTTTGATGTCTT
Source organism: Artemisia tridentata subsp. tridentata (assembly GCA_021014915.2). Taxonomy (NCBI): domain Eukaryota; kingdom Viridiplantae; phylum Streptophyta; class Magnoliopsida; order Asterales; family Asteraceae; genus Artemisia; species Artemisia tridentata. Next base: position 43,852,278 of record CP139506.1, on the reverse strand, counting down.
TTAGAGGATACACCTTATCTTGGTACGTATTTTTTAGCTCTGTTTTCTTAAACCATTTTGACGCCCAAGTGCTATTGTTATTCAAATCTTCAGCTCTAGAAACGGCACAAACATGCCCACACAGTAAACCTGATATTTGCCATTTACGGCAACTGCATTCTTTTTTTACAAAGTCAACAATATGAACCTCTCGTGAATCAGCAACTTGATACATTTTGTACATCTCAATCCCGCTGACAACCCAATTAGCGCTCTTTACCATTCTATCGCTTACTTTTGCAGCTGCCCATTCACTAAGTTCATCTTCTGGTGCATCTAAAATTAAAAGATGAAATGAAATACTCTTACATGAATGAAATGTTAAACAAAACATAATACACATTTTTTTTAATTACCTCTGTATTTTGCTCGACGATCACAATACCATTTTTGTAGAAGCTTTCTGTAGTACTCCATTAGCATGGTAATTGGAACTTTCCGAACAGATGCGGTCAAAGAGTTTACTGATTCTGCACTATTTGAGGTCAAATAGTTGTATCTGTTTGCAGGGCAGTAAGCCCGTGACCACTTACCAAATCCAGCGTCTTCTAGTTTTTTTATAGACATCTGGTGTTCCGCGTTGAATTTCAGACATTGAATCATCAAAATTCCTCTCTGTGTATGCTTTACATGTCCTCCAATATATAGCCTTCCACTTTCTACTCTTCAAATTGCAATTCAACATTAAATGACGACAACAGTACCCATGAAACGCATCAGGAAAAACGGTACGACAGGCATGTGCAATTGCCGGATGTCGGTCAGAGATGATGGCCAAATCGCCAACATCAGCAATGCATTCTTTAAGTTTACTCAGAAACAAACACCATGAATCGTTTGTCTCACCTTGACAAACACCAGTGGCAATAGGAATGATCTGGTTGTTACCGTCCATTCCAATAACAACCATGTTTGTTCCTAGGTATCTCCCTTTAAGATGTGCGGCGTCAATTATTATCAATGGCCGCAAAAAACCCAAGAAGCTCCGAATCTATTTTATTAAACATCATATTGCTTAGTGAATAGTATATACATAATAATCAAGGTAAAAAGTAAAAAAAATTAAGACAAGCTTACCGCAACACCGAACCCTATGAATACCATCTTAAATCGATCTTCATCATTTGTCTCGATGTGTGTTACCGTCCCTTCATTTTCCAACTTTAAGTTGTAGCAATAATAAGGTAACTGCTCAAAAGAATCCGTAGGGCTACCGTTTACCAACTGTAATGCAATGTTTTTCCCACCCCAAGCTCGTTTATAAGAAACGTCAATTTTCCATTCGATATTCAGATCTTTTTGTATGTCCTTACATGTATATATCCTTCTGCTATCCTTCAGTTTGTCTACCAGCAAGCGACCCAACAATTGTTGGGTAGCGTTTCGATGATTAGGATTAATTCTAGTTCGGGAACATGTATGCACATCGTAAATGCTTGACACATAGAATCTACATGTTATAATACTTTTTCGTGTGTGAACGTACCAGTTGCAACCCTTTTCCACACAGTTTACACTCAACCTACTCTTGCTAGACCTAATTACTTTAAACTCAAAACGTTCAACTAAAGCTTTTATTCCTATTGCATAAAAGCACTCGGCCTTATCATCAAACCAAAATCGAACTGAACTTTTGATACAACAGAGTGTCTAAGGGTATTAATCATTTTAATTATAGGATCAGGTGAATTGGGTGGGTCAGGCATGTTTTCAAATGTGCATTTCTGCCAACGGGGCTGAACATCGCTTTTAAAATCATTATCATGATTTTCAACTTTCGGTGTTTCATAATCACATTCTTCAGGGAACAAAGAAACATTAAGATCGATATCAAGAGGCCTAGAAGAAGAAGATGGTTTTACCTCCAAAGTTTGATCGATACGTTCGATGTATATTGTCTGAACCATGGTATGCTTACGACATATTTCGTTAACAAAGAAGGCAACGTCATCATCGTGGCAGACTTCAATTTTCTTGGATCCGGATATGTAGTATAAGCTGATGTCCTTATCTGTGATTTTGTATTTTGCCTTGATATACGTTACCAACATGATGTAATTAACGTCTATTGGAACTAAAACTCCGCGATCTAATTTTTTATATTCAAATAAAACTTTTAATTTTGAGGGATTAGTTGAGTTCATCTTGTTCGGCGTGTGAAAATATCACAAGTTTTGCTTTATTTATGGTGTGGGGTTGTGCAGAACCACATGTTGAAAGTCGCTTAAATGTTCTGGATCTGGTCGCTCAATTAAAAAGTCGATTAAAAATTTCCCTCCAAACCTTCGTTTCCCTCTAAATTGCACTGTAGATTTCCCTCCAAGATTTATTCTCGCGCTCATTTTCGTAAGTACATATGGTTGTAACAAAATTGGCCAAAATAACTTAAATAATGGGTTCATCTTCATCCACTTCCAAAATTAAATAAAAGGCGAATCAAAAACTACTGAATGCAACACATTACGAATGTCCAAAACCATTACCACTCGCACTACAAACTGCTTGGTCCTCAACAAACCCTGGTAGAAGATTCAAAGGCTGTCCCATTTGTGTAAGACTGTTTTCCTCAAAATTTTATACAACTTGTTTAAATTGTTATGTTGAATATGTGAATCTAAAACATAATTTGTATAGGACAAGGACATGAAATGTAAAGTTTCTGGGTGCATAGACCCGGATCTACCAAAATGAATACTACAAAGATTTGTTTTACAATGAACATGCGGAAAAGAAGCGGATATACCAGAAGCTGGGAAAGACTGCAGTTTCAAATGAAGGGGTTGCACTTTCACAAAATGAGCTGATGATGGAAATGTATGAGATTTGACGTTTATCAAGTCAAATGTGAAAGTTCATGACAAAGTTGTATTTGTTTTATCTTTCGTTTTTCTCTCCATTGATTTTGTTATAGCAACAAGTGTTATGTACTAAGTGTTACCAAGTAAGTGTTATGTACTGGGCTTAGGTAAACTGTTATGGCTGGAATACAAGTTAGCGTCTCGTTTTAATGCGCATCACATGAACTCACACTTGTGGTGCTCTATATAGTTAAACAGTCGATCAATATACAGAAACCTGCAATCAATATATAAAAACATACAGAAACCTACAATAGTTAAACATACATGAGTTCAGACTAGACTACCATCTCAGACCAACTAACTTGTTGTAGTTATGTGTTGTAGTTATAACTCCCCGCCACTATATTAACACCCTTTTGTGAAGATCCACACGAGATAGATCCAAATCGTCACTCGGCTATCGCTGCCCTAACACAAACATCAGAGACCGCAACATTTCCTAACATTCTTATAAGACACCCTACATCCCTAAAATTCCATCCAACCATCACCCACTGTCGTTACATTAGTTAAAAACGTACAACCGACATGTAAACCATAATCTATTCAACATCTGAATTCACAGGCACCTTAAACTTCCAAAAGTATCTTACCATGTTCTCTCGATAGGCTAACGCTACCTGGAGAGGATCATCAACACTCATACTCAAGTTGTTTGCTAACCGATGCAAAAAAATGCATACCCAAACTCCACAGTCACCATATACGCCAGCTTGTCTAGGATATTATCTCCCACTCGAAAAGTTACCTTATAATTTGAGGCAGATATGGATTTGGCCTCGAAAAATTTACACGACTTAAGATACTTGGGGATCATTTTCTCAAAAGTGGCCCTCATCTTCAGATTGTCCTGTCTGGTCTCTGGATCTGGCGTACCAAGTGAGTCATAAATCGTTACGACTCCGGTACTAATTTCTAGCTGTGCCAGAAACCAGTGGTCAGATGGAACATTGATCGGAAAGTAGACCTGCATTTCAAAATAAAAAATAATACTATGATTAGAATTTAAAAAATGACCACCAGTTTGTGAGAAGAAATGGAATTTATACACCCACCTTGTCAACAGTGGTCCATGGCACCGGATACCGCTTACCATTTGTGTAACCTGCACGCATTCTTCCCTCGAGAAGATTAGTCATGAAGAAAGTACCGGCCATGGCCCAATCAGCATTGGCTGGTCTGAAGTGCCACATTAGATCAACCCAAAGATCCAAATGGTGCAAGGTTTGTATAAAAATCATACTGTTAAACTATTCAAATATAAAGCCATTGTATTATCTAAACTAATAAATATTAAATAAAACACAGACACCAACTGATTCATTTAGTACCTCATCCCCAAGCCATCCTCCTTTGTGACCTCTTCCATACGCCAACAAAGCCCTCCAAAAATTGCGACGAACAACAATGTCGGATTTACCCCAAGGAAACGTAAAAGCTGCATTTTTTCCTTTTTCCAGAAAATGGCCCATACATTCTAGCTTAACTATCTTATTGACTGCCTTCTTGTTATTAAGGAAACCAGCAGGACGTGACAAATTCTGAAAAAAACCAAAATTAAAATAACACATATCAATGCATCGTATAGAAACTTTGATTACCAGGATCCTATATGACCAATTGAGTTAGGTTGTAGTATACCTCTACCCAAGGCTCCAACTCATTGAGATAGGGGAAGCTAATTACTTTATTCAGTCTTTTGGAACGCCTTTTGGCCACTGGTGGAGTTGTAGGTGGTAGATTCACATAGGGGTCCTTCAAAGACTTACCAACATCTTTCGTCCTCTTTTGTTGAACGTCTGGTTGCAACTCAATTGTCTTCTTTTTGGTAACATTCGGCCCACCGCGTTTCTTTTTTGGTTGTCCAGGGAAGGGTGACTTTACAGCGTTAACAGACATCATCTTCCTTTTTAGACGCGTGAACGTTTCCTGTACGCAAAGTTAATCATTCATGTTGACCTCGTTTTTGACTTTTGATATATGTAATAACAATCATACTACTGTTGTGTGTTTCATCCAACTACGGGATAAATGTGCGAAGGTGAAGTAAATTCACCAAGTAGATACTATTGCTAAGTAGATGCTACTGCAAGCAACGATGATACTACTGTTAGTGTATTTAATACTACTACTGGAGAAGGATAGAAGGTGAAGTTGATACACCAAGTGGATACTACTGCTAAGTAGATGCTACTGCAAGTAACAGTGATACTACGGTTAGTGTATTTCATACTACTGCTGGAGAAGGTAACCAGGTGAAGTAAATACACCAAGTGGATACTACTGCTAAGTAGATGCTACTGCTAGAAACATTGATACTACTGTTAGTATATTTGATACTACTGCTGAAGAAGGTGAGAAGGGGAAGTAAATACACCAACTGGATACTAATGCCAAGTAGATGCTACTTCTGCTGCTAGGAATTATACTACTGTTAGTGTATTTCATACTACTGCTAGAGATGCTAGGAAGGTGAAGTGCAAAACACTAACTCATATATTTAAAAACTACCTCAGGATCCCGGTCGACAACCTCCTGCCCAGGGTTATTTTGAAATTTAAAGAAAACGGCGTTTCTTGCTTCCTCAGCATCCCGGTCTATTTTGTCAATATACTCCTTTCCTTCGTCAAACACCGTATCCGTTACTTTCTCACCGATGGCAATGTTATCAGAATCATTACCAATTGTGTCACCAACATGGCCATCAGCCTTGTTGGTGACGACATCCTTGTACTCACCACCATTCGGATCTTCCATAACTAGGATAGCCTCGTTTAATTTCTCAAGACCGTTATCGTGTGTATCAGTATACACACCTTCAAGTTCTTGATTACCAGAAACATGCCCGTCCGCAGTATTGTCTGGAATACGAAACACCGCATCTTCCAATTGGTCACAATTATTATCATAATTGTCAAAAGCAGGGCCATCACCCTTGCTCTCTTCAATGGTAGCCACAAAATGAAATTGGACTAGCGGCTTCCTTACTTTTGTGAAAACCGTATGAAGGAAATCATCGGGAAAGTTTTTGGGCTGTAAGTTTACATGAAAACACAAGTATAATAAGAAAGTGAATGTAACAAACAACTATGACATGTGGATTTTTTATAAACTGCGTACTTACATCAAGAGACGATTGAGAAAAATGCTCAGGTAAATTTGGTAAATGGATATCACTAGCATTATCAACTTGCATGTGCTCAACTGCCGGGTAATCTTCAACTCCAATATAATTGTACTCCAGTTGTGACATAGAGGATGGATACGCAGAAGCGTTAACATAATAAAGCTTCCCATGTTCCTCATTCTTTTGAGAAACGGTTTTTGGGCTTTGGTTCTGAGATTCATTCTCAAAAGGGATTGAATCCTGACAGATATATATATATATATATATATATATATATATATATATATATATATATATATATATATATATATATATATATATATATATATATATATATATATATATATATATATATATATTATAAGAAAACAAGGATACCTAACGGATTAAAAAGTTTACTTAAAGGATGTTACCTTGGCATCTTTGGAAGCTAAATATTCATCCACTTCAGGGTGTACATCTAATAAATCCTCATCCACTTGGGGGTGTACATCTAAATTGTCGTGAACAGGACTTGGATTCTGAAATTCAAAAAGAATATGAATTTACTATAAAAAAAAAAAAAGAAAGATGGATATACGTGACAAATTTATAAACTCTTCTAACATTTGTGTCTTTGGAGAAAAAGTGATCGCAAACATTCGCCCTTACTTCAGACGTTTCAGGAATAGATGTTGAACACTGTTTCAATAAATATATATGTATTTTGTTCATACTTTTTGTGAAAAAAAGGGCCAATTCTCAAAGTAATTTTGTTGATAAAAATATAAATTTAGACATCTAACCCCCCTGTACTTGTACCTCTGAATTGTCATGAACAGGACTTGGATTCTGAAATTCAAAAAATAATATGAGTTTACTATTAATAGATTTGCAACTTTGGAAATGTCTTCTTACATTTGCAACTTTGGAAACAAAGTGACCACTAACATTTGTCCCTACTTCAGACTTTTCATGCATAGATGTTGAAGCCTGTTTCAATAAATATATATATATTCTTCATATTTTTTGTGAAACAATAAAATAAATATGGTATCCTCAAAGTACTTTTCTTTAAAAAGAAAAAAATTTAGACAGCTCACCCCTTGAGGTCGTATGTTTAGATATTCCTCAATATTCGTAATTCTTTGTTTAACTTCATTAATCACGTTAACATTGAGACCCCTAACTAGTGACTTCACGGCCGCAAGCTCAGCAAATATGTTACGACTTTGTCCACCATCTACACCAGCATTTGCCTACAGGAAAATGAAAATGGGTATCAAAATAATTTTGAAGTACGGTTATAGAACCCAACGGGTGCAAAACTTTCTAGTTATACAATATATATAGTTAAACCCTTTCTCCACTACCTGCATTTATTAGAACTATAATGCTCAAATGGCATATATAAACAAAATTTTAGAACTATGTCTCAGCGTTTAAAGGGTTTTAAAATATATATTTTTTTTTGTTTTTTTTTTAAATGACAATTTACCTCAACGGCATCATCTGCAACGTCTGCTTGGCTTTGAATACAATTGAGCTCAGCTAAATACTCATTACTACGTACAAACCATGGTTGCAACCTTTCTTCATCAGTTGCAACAAGTTTCAATCTTGGATTCGAACCCTAGATAACAAATTATAGTAATTTCAAAAACGAATATACATAATTCGTAAGTTATCTACTAATAAAAAATAAAAAATAATGGAAATGCTTACCGAACCACAAAGTAGATCATGATGACATTTTCGGAACTTTTTACCGTTTGACCAAGAAATACCACGTGGGATCTTACTCGAGTCTTTCTTCCACCATGAGCTGCTGTTGGGATAACTCTCAAGAATCCAAATCTAACAAGAAAACAATACAACTAATGTTACTCTTAGTACACGAAAACACCACAATAATTATTAAAAGTTTTATGCCAAAATCAAACCTTAAAAGCCCAAATAAAACCAGAGAGTGTATATGTGGGAATTTTAGATTGGCTTGACTTCTGCTTCTTCTTGGAGTAAGCTTCACAACACTTAGGAACTACATTAGCTAAATGGACGTATAAACGTCTCCACAAGAACTCCCCCCATGGATAGGCATTCCAATCAGTAAAATTCTCAACCAGTTGGAACAAATGATTAGGAACAACATACCAAGATCCACGACCATTGAATATCACGCCGGCCACTATCAACAGGCAAACTCTAACCGCATCCTCATTAGATAATGCATCAAATTGTGTATCGTTTTCCAAAAGTGCTAAAAGCTCATAAGCGTACACAGTGAACTTTTTATCTAATTTTTTATCAAGAAAGAGTCGCAAACCTAACGGGGTTTCATCAACTTCTGCAAGGTCAAGCAAAGGACCAAAAACTAAACCAGTAATCAATAGAAACTCCCAACGACCAAATTGCAAAATGTTATCCCCCATTCTGAAGGAAATAGGGGGGCAATGATCAAGCAATTCTGGAATATATACCTGGTTGTGTAAAACGAGATTTAGCAAATGATTATCATATGCATGAGAAGAGGGTACATGTAAATCTAACCACGGACCGAAAACACTTTCTCGAAACAGGCTAATTCTAGATTGATTCTTTTCCAACTTACTTTTAATCGTTCCTAGAACAGATACCTGCGACCGAATAGTGATCTTTGCATCAAGGTATTCATCTGCCATGTGGGTCTTCAATAATTAATAATGAACAGGGTTAGGGGATATTCAAATTTATACCTCTATTGAAATTGGAATACAGAATTTGGGGTTACGGCTTGTACCTTGATTCTGATTTGATTTTTAGGTTTGATATACAATAGGTGTTTTGGGTGAATTTGAATGTGTGTGTGTGTGTGGAGGAGGGGGGGGGATGGAACGTTGTTTAAAAAAGGATTCTGGATTAAATAAAAACCCAAGTCGCTTAAGAGACTCTCAAGTCGCTAAAGATGTCGAATACAGATTTCGTTTTGAGTGTATTTTGTGCCTCTCTAATTGTTAGAATACCCCTTACACGAAGAGTGTTTCATACACTTTATTAAGTATACAAGTATAGAAGGTATAAAAAAATATAAAAAGTATTAAAAGACACTGAAGAAACTTGGATAGCACAAAGTTAAAAAGTTGGTAGGTGAAAAAGTCGCTTAAAGTACTATTGTCAGTCGCTTAATGTCAAACAAAGTCGCTCAACGTGTGGAATAAGCAAAACGCATAAAATAACATTTTTCAATGTTTGACTTTTTGGTTTGAAAAAGGACAAAATAGAAAGTCGCTTGAGAAAGTCGCTTAAAAGGTACAAATACACATGTCACACCTACATTTAGTCGTTTTTTTCCGGGGCTACTTTGGGTAATCGACTAATTTGAGGACAAAAAAGGCCAGCAGCTCGAGCGATCGGGCTAGGTCTATATTTAGCCCAAATTTCAATTTAATGTGACTCGCATATCGCATATGTGGAGTTAATTAGTGGTTTGATTTAAGATGTTTTTTGTGAATTTATTAATAGTTTTCTAGTCGACTTTGTTTCCCCAGCAACTTTTGCTTTTTGGAAACCTTGTTTTTCCAGCGAGCTTTCAGCAACTAGCGTGTCTTTTGGGTCTGGTAGTAACGTAGATAAGTGAATAATTGGTGGGTTTTGTTGTGAGAGAAGACAAGTGGGCAAAGAAAATAACAAATTATGCTACATAAGCATGTAAAAAGACAAAAAACTAAAAAGAATTACTATTAAAATGCAACATGAGCATCAAAAAACAAAGAAAATTCCAAAAAAAAAACCGTTTTTGCCGGCTAAGAAAGTAACAAGTCAACAAATTAGTGATAATTAGACGAATTTGAGAGTTATCAAATTATCTATATTTGGCCTTTTCCTTATTTAATACGCATATGTGAACACTAACAGCCAATTAAAAGAACATGACAACATACATAGTATTATTTTACGTAGAGATTAGTTGCAATCTCCCAATCAAGCTCCATGATGCAAGCAATTCTAACGTGGTTGTTGTCTATATGCGAAAGTGATTTAAACTTTAAAGTTTGTTTCGATAAATTTGGTTTTCGATAGATATTATTAGGGCTATAAACGAACTGAACGTTCAATGAACATTTCATGAACCGTTCAGTAAAAGTTCGTTTATATTCGTTTATTTATTAAATGAACGAACATGAACAATATTTTATGTTCGTTTAGTAAAATGAACGAACATTAACAAAATTCGCGTCCGTTCATTTATGTTCGTGAACGTCCGATTATTTATTCTATAAAGTTCGTTTCTGTTCATTTATTTATTTATGTTCGTATATCATATCTTTTAATAGTATAATTATAAAATTGGTTTGTTTAAACAATACAACACTTATAAAATAATATATTTTGTATAATTCAATAAAGTTTATGTTTGTTTGTCTATTTTTATTATGTTCGATCGTTTATGTTCGTTTAGCGTTCGTTTATTGTCCTAATAAATGAACATGAACTACTCATTTTCTTAATAAACGAACATGTACAAGAAAATTCGTCTGTTTAAACGCTCATGAATAAGGCTAACTCATTTGATATTTACGGCGTAACCTCAATAATAAGCTATGCCGTAGCTGTTCTTCAGAACATTTTATTGCACTTGTTGGCCTTTTCTCGCAACATTTTCGCTCCAACGCGTCATTTATCCTGAAATGTAAATATGAACGAATTAAGTATCATATTATTACAAGTGATGCCATAAACATGAGAATTTGATATATAAAATATGAGGCTAATTTGATGTTATCAGGTTAGCCTGTGAATTGTTTGTCATCCGATATGGCCTTTGAGAGGATCTGAAATGGGACCTTTGGTTCCAGGTGGAATGATCATTTTTAGATCTGAATTGGGAATGACCCGGTTGCCTTTGTGAAGCATTAGTAGTACCAATTTGAGGAGCGACGGGTTCGACCTTTTTAAGGGACCGTTCAAAATCAGCGGGTTTATCGAAGAGTTCCGGGTAAGAAATCGGTTGTTCTGGTACCTTAAGGGCAACGGTAATGGAGTCGTATTCCTCACCAAGTTGGGTAAGGGTATGAACAAGAAGATCTTCTTCATGAATTGGACTCTGAACCAACGCCAATTCATTCGCAGTAGATCGCATTTCATTCAAGAAAACAGTAACTGAGCGATTTCCGTTTGGGTTCTCTGCAAGTTTTGATTTAAGGGAGATAATTCTGGATCGAGATTTGCTTGCAAAGCTAGATGTGAGACGATCCCATGCCTCTTTAGCAGCCAATGCCAATGTAATGACCGGTTGAATCTCATCGGAGCAGCACTGAACAAGATTTGATCTTGTCGATGCCGGACGATGTATTATGTGTTTGCTTTAGTGGTCTCCTTGTCGCCGATAGTCTTTGATGGAACATTTCTTTCGGTGATGAAGTTATAAAGCCCTAGTCCGATTAAAGTGGACTGAACTTGATACCGCCATATGGGAAAATTTTGCGAGGTAAGTTTGGTGGGAAAGTGGGTTGCAGTGGTGATGTGAATTATGGTTTGTGAGGTTGTCATAGGAATGAGTTTGAAGAAGACAAGGAAACAAATGAAGGATCGTTGTACTCTTCCGAGTTAGAAGGCTCTGGATACCATGTAAGAGTTTGAATGTAAAAGGCTTAGATAGTTTCCTTCAATCTTATTCATCAATATACAACAGAGGTATATAGACTATACAAGGAAGGTATACCAAATTACAGGAGCAATTGTAGGACTACACAAGGCAACCTATTAACAACCATTAACTACAACAATATTTCAGTTTAATCTAATTTATTTATGAGCTGTAATTCAGTGCATATTATTATTCGTAATAGTTAGCGGTTATTTTCTCGCAATTGCCTAGTATCAACGTTTAGAAAACATAAACAATAGTTTTAATGTTGAAAGGAGAGGATAATTTTATCCACGAAAATGAGTACATGCTGTTGGCGGTGGATCATTATGTGCATTACCCATTTTAATAATAGTAAAGAAATCAAGTGACTTGTTTTGCGTTTCACGGTATTGTAAATGATACTAGTTTTCAAGGTTTGGGTGTCTATGATTGATTCAATATAGTATATTAAAAATACTATATAATATAAACTAAATTAATCATCTATTAAATTTCCCTCCAAAAGTCTTCTAAAAGACTTTCAAACATTTTAGTGAAATGACACTTTATAAACCCACTTTCACTGCATTCACCACTATGTGGGATAGATACAATATACAACATTGTAAATAAAACCCACAAGTTCTTGTTAGAGTTTATGGATTATTTATTAATATTTGTATGTCCGGTTTCGAACCCGAGGCTCGGGATTGCACACATTACGTATGAGTCTCAATGTATTAATAATTAATATAATTAATTATTAAGTCACAAATATTTATATGATCGAATAAGGAAAGTGGAGGGGGTTGAATGTCGTTTTTTAGAACTTGAGGAGGTGTTAAACTCAAACTTGGAGAGCAAGTTTGGAGTGTATATAAACACCCCAATAGCTCCGATCGACAGACAAGATATTTTTATCCCTAAAAACCGATTTGACTTTTCAATCGGTGATATCCCTTACCGATTGTTTTGTTTAATTGATTCTCTTTCTCACACACCTACTGACATACAAGAATATATACAGTAAAAGCAATTGTGATATGCATGTGCATGTATTATTACATTCTTGTAATTTACATGCATGTGTATATGCATTTACTCTTTTATTTTCTTGTCGACGTAAGGGGTGATGTGTCCTTTAGGGATTCGATCATGTATTATCAAGAACATCAAACCCTAGGTGTTGTGATGTTTTATTTGTGATACGTGAACCTAGCTTTTCACATTGAGACGCTAGTAATACGTGTGTACAGGAACGAGTGAGAAGCTTACTTTAGCTTGTGATCTTGGAAGTGTTACTTACCCTTGTTGATCCATCCTAAAACCCTATTAGGGTTTATATTGTTCTTGGAGCACGTGATTCCTTGTTCTTGCTAGGAATCAAATAAGGTACGTTTCTATTTAATTTTATGTTAATTAATTATATGTTATGTAGATCCATTCCGCTGCGTGATCTTTGTGTTTATGTGTTTATAGTATTATTATGATTCACATATTCCAACAGTGGCATCATGAGCCCAGGTTTTAACATGTAATTGATTACATAAAACCTTAAAAATTGAATCTTTAATTAGATACATGCAATTAATAAATCTAGGGTTTATATTTTTTGTAAACCTAAATTAGGTCGACACCTAATAAAAAGATTTAGGGGTTTTGGTTTTTGTAGAAAACTTGTAGAAAAACCCTAGGATTGCATGCAATTTTTAGGGATTAATTAATGAGTACCTTATGTGATGTCGTTAATTAATTAGATTGCGTACAGGATATATTGACATGATAATATGTGTTAACATGATTATATGTGCAATATGGGATCCATGACAAAATCTTGCATATTTTGTCATGGAATGTTTGTTGATTTGTTTGCCACATGATTTTAAGATAGATCTTAAATTAGGGAAGACCCTAATATATTAATTAAAATTGGTTATGTGCAATGTGGTATCTAATTGATCAAAACTTACGCGGCCAAATTTATTTGGCGTCTGTGGTCCATTGGGTACAATGAGCTCGAAAACCAATGGGAGTTTTATTGATTAGATACATATAAATTCACATAGATAATTAATAGGATTTATCAAAAAGGTTTGCATGTGCCTATATGATATTGTTAATGATCATATATGTGTTATTGAGTGTTTATTTATTTTTTATAAATTACTTGTTCTTTGTGTGTTTAATTATGATGGATTGTAACAACAAAGAGGGTAATTTTTCAAATAAAAATAAATGAACCTAATAACTATGAAACCTTTGTAGTAAACCATTTAATTGCCAAGTCTTATGTGCCGACAGTGGTTCGCTTCGCACGGTAATTTGCTCCCAGGCGAGACTAGCAATTAATAATTTACTACATAAATTGTTTTAATCAAGAAAATCATAAGTTTTAGTTGATTGATGCGACTGTACAAAATTGGTCGAAGCGGCGGACCTATTATTGACAAACTATAAAGTGGGTTTAAGGTTGGTTCACATTAAATTGTGACCTTAGAGGGGCACGGTTTTTAACCAGCTTCGGCGGCTGTCGTCCCTCCGCTCGCCTGTGCGTCAATAATAGACTTACCAAGTACACTATGAAAAAGTACGAAGCATCTTAAGGCAATGTTGTAAGTTTCTCAACGCCTCAATTAAAAACTTTGATGATTTGAGCTTACGAATGAGTAAACGGATTTTGTTGAAAATATATATGATACAAAGATGAATGCATGACATCTTTGTACATATTTTTTGATTTAACACATCAAAAATTTATACCCTTAAATTTAAGTAATATGCCAACCAATTAATACGGAAACACCTAAGATGACATCTATCATTGCTAGCAGCCTCAGCTGATATAATGATTCAAAGATGGTAGTCAAAAGGGGTAAATTGAGCACTTTCATTGCTAGCAGCCTCAGCTGATGTGATGAAACGGCGTCAATTTACACGTTTCTAAATTGGTTAACTTAATTGAGCACTTTCATTACTAGCAGCCTCAGCTGATGTAATGAAACGGCGTCAAGGCATAAAGATTTGGGGATGAAACATGTTTACATTTTGCAACTGATGTTGGCAATATAATGTAAGTCCCATGATTCTAGGAATTGCAATTGGATATTGGCAATTGAGTGTAGCTCTACCTTATTGAGTACTTTCATTGCTAGCAGCCTCAGCTGATGTGATGAAACGACGTCAATTTGGATCCTATTCTTTCAATGAAAATTAAATGGTGAAATTTTATTTACCGTGGGTGTTTAATTTTCTTGAAAAGTTATTATCAAAAATACTAAATTGAATTTTGAAAAATTCTTTTAATGTATTTAATGCAACGTTAAAACCGTAAACATGAGATATTCTTTTAGTAGTAAATTGATCTACACCCGTAGGGGTTTTGGATAGAGTTAATTTTTGCTGAAAAGAATAAACCGAGTCCACTTTCCGTGTGAAGAGTGAGACTTAATCCTATTCCTTTTCATGAATGAGAAAGGTATAATAGGAAAATTAGAATTGTCTATATTCTAAGAAATAACTCATGGCGAATTTTTTAAAGAAATTGCATGGTTAGGAGTTATTAAATTAGAAACTAGACTAATTACCGCAAAAGTGGTAAAAGGCAAACTAGAATGTTTGATCTAGTTGTTATGCTTTGACCATTTAAAGGTGCTACATACCATGATGGAGATGGTAGATCTAACTAAGGAAGAAATTGCATACCCAATTCTTTCAAGTTAATTGTATTGATGGATATTCCATCATTTACAAAGTAGAATACATTCTTTGAGTACCTTAGTAGCTGTTACGTAAGGAATTCATCAAAGGTATAGGAAAGTAAATAGCACAATATTTGCTTTTACTGGCTATGCAACACTTACAATGTTGTCAAACCCAGTGGGAGCATTGTGTTGTAACTACTGAATAATAAGTTCATGTAGTGATCTTAAATTCAGTGGGAGCTACAAGTCTTAGTAGTAACCCAGATTATCTCTAGAATCTCTTGAGATGATTACTTTCCAATTATAGACACTTGTGGTATTAAGGATAGTCGTGTACGTTTTCCTTACTAGACGAGGTGATTCTATATCTACTTATATCTATGACACAATCATATTGATCAAATAAGCAAACTATTGACGTGTTGTTTATCTGATACGTGATGTTGTTCCATGCACAAGTGGGAGAAATCTTATTGTGTGCAAGCAACAACATAATGGAATATGATTTAAGGGTTCTCTTGACTGTAAGGTAAGAGATCAATGTTCTAATGTGTTTTATACACATTCTAATTTATAGAACACTTGGAGTTAATATCTACTTTCATTACTAGATATTAATGACAAGGTAAATTACATACTTTCATCATTGCAGCCTCGGCTGAAATAATGAAACTATGTTAATTTACAAGTTTCTAAAATTAGATAATTATTAGAACAAGTGTCAATATGATAATAAGACTACTTCTAATGAGAATATTTATGTATTAATGACATAAATAAATGAAGTAATCTTATACTACTTCATATTTAGATGTTTATGTATTCTTGGAATGACATAAATATATGAAGTAATAAATTAACTTGAAATACTATTGAAATATAAGTCTTTTATTATTATAAGACTTATAACGAAGTAAGATGTTAACTTGTTATGTTTAGACATATACAAGAAGTCATGAAGTTGATTAATGACTTATAACGGAGATTGTGTGCAAGCAACAACATAATGGAATATGATTTAAGGGTTCTCTTGACTGTAAGGTAAGAGATCAATGTTCTAATGTGTTTTATACACATTCTAATTTATAGAACACTTGAAGTTAATATCTACTTTCATTACTAGATATTAATGACAAGGTAAATTACATACTTTCATCATTACAGCCTCGACTGATGAAATGAAACTATGTTAATTTACAAGTTTCTAAAATTAGATAATTATTAGAACAAGTGTCAATATGATAATAAGACTACTTCTAATGAGAATATTTATGTATTGTTGTAATGACATAAATAAATGAAGTAATCTTATACTACTTCATATTTAGATGTTTATGTATTCTTGGAATGACATAAATATATGAAGTAATAAATTAACTTGAAATACTATTGAAATATAAGTCTTTTATTATTATAAGACTTATAACGAAGTAAGACGTTAACTTGTTATGTTTAGACATATACAAGAAGTCATGAAGTTGATTAATGACTTATAACGGAGATTGGGATTATGACAGTTTATGTCTTTTTGGTAAGACATAGAAATTAAGTGGCTTGGGCAAAAAGGCACTTATGTTATAAAGTATGCAATTGGCTTGGAAAATCTATTGTACCATTAAAGTGATTTAGTTGGTAAATAGGTAAGCCAAAACCGAAATATATTTATCTTACATATTGTAAGATTAACTTACAATATTAATCCTAATGAAATACATAGTATTGATGGTATGTTCAGTTAGGAAAATCAAACTCTTGGAACATTGTTTGATTTAAGATAATTATATTTTCAATTTTTCCTAAAAGATATCAAGGTTAGAAAATTGAGTATGAATTGGATATACTCAATTAAGACTCCAACCTAGAAGATTAATAAGACACCATTGATTATGGAATGTGACGCATCACATTAAGTCTTAAAATTGAAGTTCAGAATTTGTTAAACTACTTGTTGGGTAGGTTATTAACAAATTAAGGTTAGGAACTGTCAATTTGTGTCTGTAAAGTCCCAAAAGAGAACAAGTTTGTGTTGCTCTATTTGCTAAGAATTTATGGGTAATCTAGAAATTGCAAAAGGCGAGTGGGAGTTTTATCTTCAAAAGATAAAAATTACAAGATACATAATCTTCTAAATACGCTGGAAAAATCATAATGAGGATTTAACATGTTAGTATTAAATCTCAAAGATGATGGAATTCTCGATTCATAGATCCGCAAGGATATCTCAAATATTTGTAGAATATGTTGAGGGTTATGAGTTACAGGATCGTGGTATGCCTGTTAATAAATTGCAAATGTTTATTTGGCAAATTACTCATACTATGAATAATTAGATGCTGTCCAAGAAGATAACTAGTTTGGAAATGTAGTTAATCTTGAACTCTATAGTTACACTATAGAATGGAAATGAATTTCTACAAAGAAAATGAAAATCCTAGAGATTTAAAATTCTTGTGTAGAAATCAAAATGGACAAATTTGTATACATATTTAATATGTGAAAAGATTATCAATCACAATTAAGCAATTAAATGTGATTGAAATTCTTTCTAAGCACATTAAATATATAAAGATTATGATTGTCATTATTAGTTTCATTTATATGAAATTAATAATGGAATGTCAAAACTCTTTCTTGGATAATTACTTGAGCGAGGACGAAAAGTAATTGAAAGGAGTGTTTGAATTCAAATAATCTTTAATAGTATACAAAAATGCAAATCATTTGTGAATGGATTAATGCATGCATCTAGAAGATATACTTATTTTTGTTATTAAATCTAGTTTGATTTATAATTAAAATAAGATATTTCTTAATATTTCTGAAAGCTAGTGGGAGTGATGCATTTATTTTCTTATTTCATATATGTTGTATAACATATAGGAAGTAACATTCCATTAACATTTATATGTTAAGTCTTAGTTTGGAATGAAACTTCACATGGAAATTTAGGAAATAAAACCTTGAACAATATGTTTATTGATTATAAACATAAGCGGTGAAAATAACTGATTCTAAAAGAACATGATATTCTATTAGAAGATCTAGATAGAAACATATCTTGAAAAAGATATGACATGAATAAATCTAAGGCTGACGAAATGATTATTCATGTACATCATGTTGCTTGTTGTATCATGCTTGGATGCAAGATGATTGACAACATTAGTATCTAATTATAAATTATTAGATAACTAAGTGTAATGGATATGTTTTAGAATTTACATCCTCAGCCTGGATTTGCTCCAAAAATTCTAAATATGAACCATATGGCAAGTTATTGCTTGATTGATATAGTGGTCAAATCTTGAAGGATTTGAAGATATCAAACATTACACGATGAATATTAAAGTTTACGGAATTTTTTAAAAGAGCATATTGTTGTTTGATACAATGATGCTAGTAAGATTGAGATGACACTCAATACTAGTCATGGTGGGAGCTCATCCTTATTAGGAGACCATGTATACTAGTTGTGCTCAATATGAGCATAGTTGCATTATACATAAAGAATTAGAATACTTTAACTACAAGGTTTGGTAGTTTAATTATCATAAATTCGTGCATGAGGATGTCACGCATTTTATGAAGTATGTGGCAATATCTAGATAGATGAATGCACACATACAAGTATTTCATTATTGAAATAAGTATTCTCAAAATTCCGATAGATCAACATTAGTTGATTTATGCCTTGTCAACAAGTATGTGGAACATGACTTGTGGCATAATTCATTAATGAGTATTGTCATGCATTGATCTAGTTAGTATTTGGATAAGGGATATTAAAGCAATATTATTTTAATGAAATAAAGTGTGGATAACGTTTATTCTCATTATTAATATTGTATCCTATATTTGCATGTTTAAATCCATGAATAACTTATGTTATTCTAAATAGTCCGTTGTCGATTAATAATATGGGAATATTATTGAATTAAAACAAATGTGAGGATTGGTAGAATGTACTGTAAGGTTGAGACACCAATATCACATGATATTCAATATTGGATAAATTGAATATAGGACTTATCCCAACCACATGATTATACTTTATGGATCGTCGTCATCAAGTATATCATGAATATTTATCCTCAGACTTGAGATACCAGGTGACTGCCGAGGATGTAGCTCATTTTCTGTAAGATGGTCTAACGCTAACCGTAAAAGGTAGTTATAAGGGCAATTTTCGGAAAATGATGTGAAATTCAAGGGTCACGCTCGTAGTCAATAAAGGATTTGTTCCTTCAAATTTGTTTTGAAGTATAATACTGCTGGCCCCTCGTAGGATTGACAAGATGTTTGTAAGGCCTTACCCAAAGTCTATCTGGAAGACGTTCAGATGTTTTGGTAATCTTGTTCAATAATGTATAAACGAGAAACTAATGTTAATTATGGAATGACAAAGATCCATATCCAAATTAACGCGGTATTAGTAACAAAAGGATAAGAATGATGATTAATTTCATCACGTGGTTTTTTGTTAGGATCTCTGGGAAATAAGAGTTTCATTGTTGCTGCCGATAGTGTTAAGCTGGTTCCTGCCGATAGCTTTGGTTCCTGCTGCAAGCTCATTGCTGCCGACAGTGTTATCTTGTTCCTGCCGATAGTGTTGATGCTGCGGATAGTATTGTTAGTTATCCGTATATTTAGAATGTTTGTTAAGATTTATTTTTAGAAGAGATCTCGTTTATCTCTTCACACGTTTTCTTGTAGAACGGATTAGGGTTAGGTCATCTTGTTAGTATAAAAGATATATCCGTCTATGAGTTTATGTACGCCTTTAACGTTTTCAATATTCAATAAACAATTCTTAGTTCATAGTTTGATCCATAGAGGATCATTGTCGTTTAGAGTTTTCTTCTTTATTATACTTGCTGTTTAGTTTCCGCATAAACGCTTGTATAGCATACAGAGGTTCTTGTTTATACCAAGCTCAATCAAGCTCGAAGTACTCGATCCTACAAGTGGTATCAGAGCCTGGTAAGGATCTCTGATAAAGAAGGAAACATTGTTGAGTTGTCTTTCTTGAATCTTTTCACAATGTCGCTGCTGTCGGGTGATAGATTTGAAATGTGTGCAATGAAGATTAGGAATTTGTTCCAAAATAAGCCTATGGAAAAGCTGACTGATAAAGGTGAATCCTGTAATACAAAAGAGAATATGGAAGAATATGCTCTGTTGGGATTCCCATCTCAGGTACAAAGATGTAATCCTGCTTGTCAAGAATTGTACTCAACTCTTAATAATGAATATGATGACATGAAATCTAAGTATAATGAATACTTTATTAAGGTTCAAGCTTATGACAAAGCAGTTAAAACATTAGAAAAACAAAAGGTTTGGTTTCAAAAGAATCAGTTAGCCTATGAGGAAAAGATAAGAGTATTAGAGAGGGACTTGAAAAACACCACTAATGAGCTTAAACATTCTGAGTCTCAAAAGGCTAAGATGGTGTTAGAAAAACAGGATGTGCAGACTAAGCTAGACAATACCTTGGCTAGGTTTGATAAATGGAAAAATTCATCTAAAAACCTAAATAAGCTAGTTAATAGCTCTATGTCTGTAAGAACTAAACGAGGTTTAGGGTTTGGTGACTACATAGGGGAAGATCAAGTTTATGACCCTAACGAGTATAGTGTTTTTAACCCTGAACCTATAGACTATAAAATTCCTGTTAGATTTGTCAAAGAAGGTGGAATGAATGTTGTTCCTCCACCTATCAGAGGAGTTTTTATGCCTACCCCTGTCCACTCTCTCTCTGACATTGACTCCAATGAGTCACAAATGATTTATGGTAAAAAGTCAAAAGATTTACCTGAACCTAATGATTGTGTCTCTTGTCCCACAAGTGACAAGTCCTCAGAAGCAGAGTCTAAAGACTTTGTTTCATGTGACTCAAGTGAAAAGTCAACCACACCCAAATATCATAAGTCCTCAAGTTCAACTAATGGTAAATCTGCTCCTAAATCAGCCTTTTCAGATAATAGCTCAATTAATTCTTTTAAAAACAACTGTGTCTCTAGTTCCACTAGTGATAATGATGTCCATATTAAGAAAAGTTGTAGCAAAAACAAGGCTGCTAGGAAAAAGACATGTTTTGTGTGTGGTAGTCAATATCATCTCATCAAAGACTGTGATTATCATGAGAAAAGAATGAATGGTGGGAAGCAACAAGCCAGATCATTATGGAAAAATGTTAAACACATACCACCATATGTTCCAAAAGCAGCAGGAATGAACTTTTATAGGGGTCCCTTTCCTGCTGATAGACCTGTTCCTACTGGTACCTCTGTTTCTGCTGATATTCAGGGAACCATTCCTGCTGGTACCTCTTCGTATTTTCAGAAGGATTTCAGACCTACCTATTCTAATCAAATCTATGGAGGGGGAATGACTTATTCTCCATGGTATCCTTGGTAATTGTTCTGTTTGATTTATCATGTTGTTGTAATTGTGTTTGCTGGTTTGAAGGGTAGTTTTAGCCTAAGGGGAGGCTAATGCTTGTATTTTTGTCTTGCTTTTTCATTCATTTATGTTTTTGTTTGTGTTTCTCTAATTTTGTTTTGCAGGTTTTTCAGTGTCTTTTGTTAGTTAACTTTGTTTTGCAGCTTCTTAATGCTTGGACTTAAAGCTAAACACAGCAATTTTCATTCATCATAAGAAAGTTAAGTACATTCAGTTGCTGGTTACAAAAGCTACCTATCAACATCATTCAAAACATCATACCAACCTTCATACATCAATCTATCTAAACACTACCACCTATTCCATCTTCTCTTTACCCTTACCCAGATTATCAGGCATGAACCTCCTTCCTCTCTGGCGACTGATCTCTTCATAAACATGGGGGACTGGAAGTGCCAATATCACTGGCAGTGGTTGTCTTGGTTCAGGGGGTGGCTTTGAAGAGCTTGAGGTAGTTGGCCTTTGATGTGTTCTGGAGCGTGTCCTTGCAGTTGGATGACTTGGTTGTGGAATAGGGTTGCTTGATTGTGGAGCTGGCTGAGTTGGCTTGGGAGTTGGTCTGATGGGATTCTTCCTTTGTCTTGAATCTTGGCCTTCACGTTGTCGATTGTCTCGACTTCGAGGGATTGGTTTTTCTCGCTAGAGCCTTCTTGATGTTTAGCCTTGCCTTTTGGTACCGGTACTTTATAGAAGGCTGCAGTTGTTCTCTCCATCTCTTCAGTAAGCAGAGCAACTGTCCTCTTCATCTGTTCTCTGTGCTCATCTGTTAAGGGAAAATTGGGAGGGAAAGTCTCCCATTCACCCTGACAATAAACCAAAGACTTCAACTCTGATGAATCTTCATCATCAGAGCTAAAGTACTCAAATGAAGAAGGGGTAGATGGAAGAGGATCAGATGAATCCTCCTCAACCTTGGCCTTACCTTTGGTTTTAGAGGATGATGCTGTTTTGGGAAAGTAGTTGTTCCACCCTGAGTCACTCGAGGAGGAAGAATCTGATGAGATTTCAATGATTGGATGTTTGGATGAACTCATATTTTGGCTTGTTTTTGAAGATTTTTTTTGATTTGTGATGATAAAGGGTTATGTGATGATAAAGTTATGTGATTTGAGGGTTATATAATGATATGGAGATTAGTGCGAATTTATTGGTGGTTGGTATTGTGATTTAATTCGGGTAAGTTGTTCTTAATGACTAAGTTCGGAAGGTTGACTGCGGTCAAACCAACTCATTGCTGCCGAATGGTCAAAGATCTTATTGCTGCCGATTGACCAAATATTGCTGCCGATTGGTCAAACCCTCTTAAGTCAATTGGTCAATGTTACGTGAGCAAAATTGCAGCAATTTAAAGTGATATATTTGGCAACCCAACCTAAAATTGCACTTCTCTCATCTCAATTTCTCAAAATCCTATCGAACCCTAAATTTCTCATTTCGAACCCTAGATCATTTATCTACACAATGTCAACTCTTCGCTACAAGGATGATCATAACAAGGTTGCCTATTTAGAGTCATCTTCAAAAAGTGTTGATTATGATGAGGTGCTAGCATTTCTTCGTGGGTCTCCCATCTGTTATGCACTCACTTTTTGTCCAGGTACGGTGTATGATTCGTTGGTTAAGCAGTTCTGGGCAACATCAAAGGTTAAACACCTTGTGGGAAGGGAGGATGAGATTGTTGCTACCATTGATAAGCAAGAGGTGATTATTACTGAGGAGTTGATTCGGGTTCAGCTTCAATTTTCTGCCGAGCATGGAGAATATGATCTTCCAAGACAAGATATTACTACTGGTATGGCTGCTATAGGTTATCCTGTCACTGGTAGTTGTACCTTCTTGAAAAATAAGTTGTCTCCTCAATGGAGATTTCTGATTCATACTTTACTACAGTGCATGAGTGTTAAGACAGGTGGTTGGGATCAATGTCCAAGTCCTATTGCTTCTGGTCTTGTTTGTTTATCTCAGGGTAGGATTTTTAATTGGGCAAAATATATCTTTGAGGGAATGACTGAGAATATCACTAATGGTAAGAACAGATTTTTGATGTACCCTAGATTTCTCCAAATTATCTTAGGTATACAGACCATTAATACTTCCCCTAAGATAGTAAATCGGTTGACTCCCAAAATGTTTGCCCTGATGAAAATGAATTTTACAGGCCAACATTTGCCTTTATTACCTACCATGTTAATCAATGTTAATCCTGCTGGCAGCCCTGATCATGCTGATAATGTCAGTATCCCACCATCACCCAATACAGCTGATGCAAATGCATCCAATGCTGCTGGTGAAGGGCCTTCAGTTGCTGCTGATGCATCTGCATCAGTTGCTGCTGATGATCCATTACCACCATCACCTAGACCAGTGACACCTACACCTGAATCTAATGATCCTGATGAGCTCAATGAACAGACCATCACAGTTGAAACACCCATTGTTCAGCCAACAGCTTCTGTGGACTTACCTTCTTCTTCAAGGATTTCATCTCCTATTCCTACTAGGCAGCCATTTAGTTATGACACCAATGCAGGGGATGGATTTAATGTTTCTCCACCTAGAGCCAATGAAGCTCCTAATACCTCAGGTATTCCTTCTGGTGGAGCTGAGGATGCTGTTGATCTCAACTCTATGTCCCAGTTACTTGACAGATCTGTGAAGAAAATTGAGGCATTGGAGTCAGAACTTAATGAGACTTGATTGCGTGGTTTTGTAACCTTACAACAGGTTTTACCTCTCGAGGGATCTCAAGAGGCTTACAACCCCACCAGGCAGTGTACCTGACCGATGTAGTATAGTGTAGTGGTAAGTACGGGGGATTGATCGTTCTCCACAGGGAATAGTGTTCGTTAGGTGTGAAAGACTACTCTAATTAGGTCTAAGGGTTGAGGAAGATTCTTTTTATGTTTTTTTTATATTTTTATGAAAGCAAGTAAAATCTCGGTTTTGAAGGAGTGGGCGGAATTAGTTGCTAGTCAACTAACCCAAATTACTACAAATGCAAATAAAATAAAATAACAAAAATGAAAAGTGGTGAGAAACTTATGTGTAGAGAAATGTGTTTACTTAGATTTCCTTACTCCCTAACTATCTTTTACCGGTTAATTAGTGTGTATTAGTCGCGTGGATGACGGGTGTATTCCTTAATACCATTCGTGGGGTGGCGTACTTACTTCCCCAACTCTACAAGCTCCTACTTCACTCCTATGTCGAGCCGGCTAGGAAGCTCCTAACATGGGATCACTAGAATTCGCTTGTGCATTAAATACAACCATAAAAACCTTTAGTACGCATTTGGTTCATGTTTCTTAAGACGTTCAAGCAAGTTACCGAATAGGAAGTTATCCAGTTTTCTTAAGCCTAACATAGATAAACAATCATCCAATACAACTAATAACACACCAACAACCAATAATCAATAGCTAGGTTTCATTAGATCTAAGCAAACACAAGATAAATTTAGCCTAACATGTTAAACAAAAGACAAGAATAAGATAGAATCAAACAACACATAGACATATTGAATGATTAATTGATAACTTATCTTTCAATGAAACATGGAAGATCTCAAGGCAAAAAGCCCTGAAAAAGTAGCTAAAATCGTCTTAGGGTTTTATCCCAAAATTCCACACACTAAGCTCTCTCTTAATGACAAAAAATTAGAAAACTATATATAGACTTTTGCATCTGACGGCGTCACATTATGGATTGTGACGCCGTCACCTCGCCGCTTTTAGGGTTCCCGGATGACCTTCTTGACGCCGTCCCTCTTTAGCTCTTCAAAAATCCATTCTGGCCTATCAAGGCTTGACGCCGTCTAACCATGAACGTGACGCCGTCCCCTTATGATTTAAGCCGTGACGCCCTTGATCAAGTTAAAGCGTGACGCCGTCAGAATTTACATGCTATTTTCACTGGCCCGTCATGAGTAAATTTCACGTCCAACTTTTCTTGCCAAAGCATGACGCCGTCTGGGGTTATATGTGACGCCGTCAAAGGTGACTTTTAGCCGATTCTTGAGACTTTGCCGTTTTCTTCACTTTTATGCTCCAAAAACGTCCAAAATGCCTCCTTTTCCAGATTTCTCCTCAAAAGTACCTAAAATGACAAAAGGAACGATTTAGGGCGATATTTGATCAAATAAATACGATTTAGGGCTTAAATGACCCCTTAAAAGCGGTACACTTTTCGCCTCATCAAATACCCTTACACTTGAGATTTGCTTGTCCTCAAGCAAATGCGCTTTTATTCTAATCAAAATACAAGATAGGGGTCATTTAATGCAAACATAAAAGTAATTACAACAAATATTCGTTCCACTTCAATCATAATAAGCACGGAGATTATAAACTAGCACCTCACAAGTAGTGTTTAGATACTCACATCTCTCAAGTGTCATCAAAATAAATCTCATAAATGAAAACGGAAAATATCTCTCACTACCTGTCATAGCAAATAGATTACCATAGGCTTGGGAAAGGATCGAAAACCTCCTCCACTAGGCGTAAGCACCTAAGATAAACTATCAAAGAGGGCTTTTAAATGGGTTATAACGTTAGGTGTAGGGAAAAGGAAAACACGGTTTGGTTGGATAAGGGATATTTTACTGGTGGCGAGTTAAAAATCTTGATCAATTACATGTACTATACAATGTTGCTAAGCCAAGACTAGACTCGATCTTAAGCTAAAAACAAAATAACAAAATAACAAAAACATAAAATAAACATAAAATAAAACGGGATGGTAGTCCGTATGTTTTTTCTATTTTTCATTTTCTCTTTTTTTTTTGTTTTTCTTGATTTTTTTTTTTTTTTTTTTTTTTTTTTTTTTTTTTTTTTTTTTTTGACATACACTTTTACCCTACCATCCAAAATAATACATCATAGGGGCGTTGCATTCCCCTTACACTTGAATTTTTACATAACTTTACAATTAACTAATCTAATGACTCGAATTAAGATAATCGAAAAACTTGGAGTACTTTTAAAACATTTAGCACATATGGGGGTAATAAATGATGTTCTTCCCCATTACTCCATTATATTAGTACTTTACCCATGAGTCCCAATCGTCCCAAAACAATATGTACAAGGATATGACTCGACTTAGCAACCATGTAATCAACTAGATAATTAACTTGGGTTTAAACAAATGTTGTAACAATAATGCACTAAAAATGAGTGCATACAAGGTAGGCTAAGGCGATTTGGGTGTACATTTAAGTGGGGTGTAAACAAATTCTTCCTTTAAGTAAAATGCTTAAAGGTCGAAACGAAAAGATAGGCTCTGAGGGGTGTACTAGGGGTATCGTGTACTAAAAATGAGTACAACGCAAAGGGTGTGGGGGAATTACTTGACCAATGTAGCCAACGTAATTATAACAAAAACACAGGTGTAAAACAATGGGTTAATCCTAATGCCTCTTATCATGTAGTAAATCTAACTACACGAATGTAGTCTCACTTGTGGCCTCGGAATGGTCCTAACGCAAGTTCTAGAATCTAAGTGCTACCGGTACACACATCATAGCATAAATGCTTTTCCTACCAATTCTAGGGGCGAACCTCACATATTTGGGGTGGAAAATTTTTTTAGTGGTACGGTTTTTGTGCTAGTCATATAACTCCTATCCGTGAGACGCTCATTAAGATCAAAGTTTCACTCCTAAGTGTTGTAAAAAAATTTAAATTTGGCACTAAAATTACCTTAATCAAGTATTTCTCTCAGTTTTATTACACATCTATTATTAAACAAACAAAAATCAAGCGCAATGGCATTCTCAAAAATCGTACTTTTACCCTCCCCTTACACTTAAGATGAACATTGTCCCCAATGTTCAAGTAACAAGATGTAAAAGCAAAAAGTAAAAGAATGAAATCAAATACTCCCCTGATTCGCTCGGTGGATAATGAAATTACACGGTTAAATCTTCCTCCAAAGAGAATGTTGAAGCTCCATGACTAATGCATCGCCATAAGCTTGATTCCATAAACATCTCCTTGTCCAAAATAACCTGTTAAACCTGAGAAAACAAACACGAAAACCTGCATAACATCGGCGGGATAAAATCTATATATAAGGATATAATGCTTGTGGAATGATAATTTTGCAGATTCCTGGAGATTATAAGTTGGAGATTTTAATAAAAACTTTTCTAAAAACAAAACTTTCAAAAATTTCTGGGAATTAAATCTGACGCCGTCAGGTTTTAAACCCTGACGCCGTCAGAAATGACCTGACAAAAATTTTCATTTTAAGTTTCCGGAAAATTTCTGGAAAAACCTTTACCTTACTTCCTGGAAATCCTGCAAAACATCATTATGACTCGATACAAGCATTTGACTCAAACACACACTAATATGTATGTTAATTTATTATTATTACGATTCCTGTTAATTTGTGTTCTAATAAACCGATTTAGATTTCCCTTACACTTATCTTTTGCAAAATACCTTTATATGTAGTTAAGACGAGGTTAAAAACAACATAAAGCATTTTCACAAATTACTTTTGAACATGAATCAATACTAATAAAAACTAAACACACATACGGAAACAAATAAAAACAAACAAACAAACAAATAAACACACAAAGCAAATAAATAAAATAAAGCTTGGGTTGCCTCCCAAGAAGCGCTTTTCTTTATTAACGAGTCTTGTAGCTAGACTCTAAGTCACGTACATTACGTGACTCCATCATCAGTCACGGTTCCTAGGCCATCCTCCTTCGATCCTTTATCAGAATCACTTTCATAGTAAAGGTATTTCGGGTCCACGTGATCAAAAGGATTGTTTCGGTATTTAGAACTAAGTTCCTTATCGTGCTTAAAGAATCCGCTTGACAGGTCAAAAGTGTCCTTACATCCCCTTCTCACATCATCATCACATAACACGAGTTGGGAACTTAACCCATCGAGCCCTTTGTAATCATTCTCCATGAATTCTCTCATCTTGTAAGGCGTTTGGTATGAGATTTCCCTAATCCCATCGGTGAAAGTCATAATCCCATTGAGCTCGTCCACAACCAAGCTTGTGGCCTGGCAAAAAGGTGCCCCAAAAACAACTTGTGATAACCTGGGATCGATGTATTCTTCGATATTATCGACGATTGCGAAGCTCATAGTGAATGTCATATTTCCTACAAACACCTGTATATCATCATCTATGCCGATGTCGTCCTTCCCTTTATGAATCATCCCCCATCTGCAAATGTTGTTATAATGAAACAAGGACATCACATTTTTGGGTAAACATGTGTCAATGTAGACATTATAAAAATGCTTGTGACCAATCATGCAAGGTATTTTGAGATTATTTGGATCATGTCGCTTAATTCGGCCAGGTCTTCTACCGTGTAACCCCCATGTGTTGCCACTTGCTGATGGTTGATACTCATACACTTCTTCACAGCCATCCCGAAAAATCACTTTCCTGACACCATCGGTAAATAATGCACTCCTATCATCCTCATCGAGTATCACTCCCGTTGCTTCTATGAATGGTTTGCCTAGAACAAGGCCAGTTAAGGATGGGCTGATGATAGAGTTCATGTTATTGATTACAGTTAACTCGATATGAAAGAGGAACTTTTCTATCACAATTGGTACCCTCCTTATTACCCCGATGATATTAGACCCTTCATATTTGACTTGTTCAGTGAAGGCTTCATTATATAGAGAAAGGGATATTGCGCTTATAGAAGAGTTGGGGTTTATGTAGGCATCTTTTATAAACTTTTTCCTAGTGGTGCAAGAAATCTTAAAGACCCTAGGAGCGCCATCCTCTATTCTCTCTCCGAATCCCATAGGCGACCTTGTTGTGCCCCTCTCAAGTTCCTCTACCAGGGGGCGGTCTAGCAGTCCTGCGAGCCCATGAGGCATTTCGGATTTCTCTTCCGAGCCCTCCTCATCACTCACCTCTATTGCACTCGAGTTCTTTGGTGAGTCTAGATAGTCGTCAGGCGCCTCGGGTTTCTTTTCGGGAGCTTCACCCTCCATTTCATTGTCCACATTCTTGGCTGTTTGTTGGTCCAAATTTGGTTTGGGAACAGGTATTGTTGTAATGGTGTTCACGAAGTGGAGAGGTTTCGAAGGGGTATGAGTATCTCCTGTTTTTTTTTTCGTTTTGTGATATGTATTTGAAGAGTTTACTAGGGTGCTTGATTTTTACAGGAGGGGGTGTTTGGTGGGTCACCGTAACAGATTTGATCTCATTAACTCGTGCCAACTCACAAGTTGACCTGCCAGCAAGGCGATCATTGATAACCTTTAACAGGTCATCAACCTTGTTGTTCATATCAACTTGCTGTTGTCTGAATTGATTCTCAAGTTTGGAGAGCTGTGTTTCTTGAGAGAGAATAAATTTTTGCAGTGATTCCTCGCGATTTTGTTGTTTATGCGTGTGTCGCTGAGGATAATGTTCAGACCAGGTGAGTGGGGTAGAGTCATTGAATGATACGCTACGAGTTTGGTTCCAACTAAAATTTGGCTTATTCTTCCATGCCTCATACCCATCTTCAGAATTTTTGGGCCCATAATTAGTGGCGAGCCACTTATCTCCCGCCTTATCGATTCGCGAGGATGCGAATTCTTTGAAAGCCTGTTTGGGAAGTTCCATGCAATCATGAGTGTCGTGGGGACCACTACATAATTTACACGAAGAAGTGATTTTGTTCACTTGGCTTGAAGGTTTAGGAGCCTCGTAGGATTTCATGAGAAACTTGACTTGGTCTTCAAGTTCTATGATCCTACGGTCGGAAGTGCTTGAATTGTTAGAAGGCAAAGATATTGCCTTGACCGTTTTATTCAAATCACGGGGATCACTCCAACTTTCGTTGTCATAAAGAGCAAGATCCTCTAGGAGAGCCCATGATTGTTCCGCACTTAGATCACGTAGCTTGCCACCGGCCGATTGGTCAATGGTTTGCCTCGTGGAGAGATTGATATGGTCATAGAAGATTTGGACTTGGAGCCAAAGTTCTATGCCATGGTGAGGGACTTTTTGGAGTAAGTCCTTGAATCGAGTCCATGCCTCGTAGAGAGTTTCGCCTTGACGTTGTTGGAACATCAAGATATCATTCCTTAGCTTGGTAGTTCTTCCCGGTGGGAAAAACTAAGCAAGGAAACGAGTAGTGAGATCATCCCAAGAGGTGATGGATCCTGCGGGTTGACGTTCTAGCCACTGACTAGCTTGGTCCCGCAAAGAGAATTGGAAGAGACGCAATCGGGTCGTCTCTCGAGTGGCAACATCAAGGTCTATAGAATCAACGATTTTAAGAAAGTCCTTGAGATGTTGATTAGGATCTTCAGAACGAAGTCCATGGAATGCGCATCCGCTTTGCACCAACCGGATGGTGTCGGATCGCAAGGGTGTGATATTGGCTCCTTGAGTGAGCTCAATGGTGTTTCGATAGCCATGGTGGCTAGGATGGGAATACTCTCCTAAAGTACGGGCTCTAGGAGGTGGTTGTGGTTGTTGTGGTGGTGGGTTGTGGGGGTTAAGGATATTACCATCTTCCATGATGTCGGACGGTAATGGTTACGAACAAAGACACGAAGAAAATAGATAGACTAAAGAAAACCTAGAAAAATAAAATAAAAATCTCACTAGAAAGGAATCTAGTGAGTAGACCTAATAGAAATAAAAATTCAACCTAAACAATAACTATTCCCCGGCAGCGGCGCCAAAAACTTGATTGCGTGGTTTTGTAACCTTACAACAGGTTTTACCTCTCGAGGGATCTCAAGAGGCTTACAACCCCACCAGGCAGTGTACCTGACCGATGTAGTATAGTGTAGTGGTAAGTACGGGGGATTGATCGTTCTCCACAGGGAATAGTGTTCGTTAGGTGTGAAAGACTACTCTAATTAGGTCTAAGGGTTGAGGAAGATTCTTTTTATGTTTTTTTTATATTTTTATGAAAGCAAGTAAAATCTCGGTTTTGAAGGAGTGGGCGGAATTAGTTGCTAGTCAACTAACCCAAATTACTACAAATGCAAATAAAATAAAATAACAAAAATGAAAAGTGGTGAGAAACTTATGTGTAGAGAAATGTGTTTACTTAGATTTCCTTACTCCCTAACTATCTTTTACCAGTTAATTAGTGTGTATTAGTCGCGTGGATGACGGGTGTATTCCTTAATACCATTCGTGGGGTGGCGTACTTACTTCCCCAACTCTACAAGCTCCTACTTCACTCCTATGTCGAGCCGGCTAGGAAGCTCCTAACATGGGATCACTAGAATTCGCTTGTGCATTAAATACAACCATAAAAACCTTTAGTACGCATTTGGTTCATGTTTCTTAAGACGTTCAAGCAAGTTACCGAATAGGAAGTTAGCCAGTTTTCTTAAGCCTAACATAGATAAACAATCATCCAATACAACTAATAACACACCAACAACCAATAATCAATAGCTAGGTTTCATTAGATCTAAGCAAACACAAGATAAATTTAGCCTAACATGTTAAACAAAAGACAAGAATAAGATAGAATCAAACAACACATAGACATATTGAATGATTAATTGATAACTTATCTTTCAATGAAACATGGAAGATCTCAAGGCAAAAAGCCCTGAAAAAGTAGCTAAAATCGTCTTAGGGTTTTATCCCAAAATTCCACACACTAAGCTCTCTCTTAATGACAAAAAATTAGAAAACTATATATAGACTTTTGCATCTGACGGCGTCACCTTATGGATTGTGACGCCGTCACCTCGCCGCTTTTAGGGTTCCCGGATGACCTTCTTGACGCCGTCCCTCTTTAGCTCTTCAAAAATCCATTCTGGCCTATCAAGGCTTGACGCCGTCTAACCATGAACGTGACGCCGTCCCCTTATGATTTAAGCCGTGACGCCCTTGATCAAGTTAAAGCGTGACGCCGTCAGAATTTACATGCTATTTTCACTGGCCCGTCATGAGTAAATTTCACGTCCAACTTTTCTTGCCAAAGCATGACGCCGTCTGGGGTTATATGTGACGCCGTCAAAGGTGACTTTTAGCCGATTCTTGAGACTTTGCCGTTTTCTTCACTTTTATGCTCCAAAAACGTCCAAAATGCCTCCTTTTCCAGATTTCTCCTCAAAAGTACCTAAAATGACAAAAGGAACGATTTAGGGCGATATTTGATCAAATAAATACGATTTAGGGCTTAAATGACCCCTTAAAAGCGGTACACTTTTCGCCTCATCAAGACTAAAAGGATTTTTAGTGAGAAAGTGGAGAATTTGGAAAAGGAGCTCAGGGATTCTAATGAAGTTTTTAGTAGAACTGTCCAAGAACTAAATGAAAGGATCAGCATATTGGAGGCTAGTCATGTGCAAAAGAAAAGAAGGGTTATTCTTTCTGAGTCTGAGGAAGATCAGGATGATATGATATTTGATGGGCTTAATGTGCTAGCATCTGTTTCTCTTGATGGTGCAAATACTGAAGTACCTACCACTTCTGAGCACACCATCACTACTCAAGCTCAGGTCTCCACTGAAACAAGGACCATTGCTGCTGATGTCTCTGCTGTTCCTGCCGATGTTGATAGTATCTCTTCTGAATCTAAGGTTCCTGGTAATACTACTGAGAGTCCACTCATTGCTGCTGAAAGTAACACTATTCCTTCTGAAGCTACTCAGAATGATGAAGAGGTAGCTAGACAGATCCAAGCACAGGACATTGCTGCTGAACAAGCTAGACTAGCTCAGGTTGCTCAAGATGAGGAGCTTGCAAGACAATTGTCTGTTGATGAGAAGAATGTTGCTGGGATTATGAATAACCCAAGTTCAGAAGATCCTACTTCAGAAGAGTTCAGTGAGCAAGTTGAATACTTATTGAATACTGACATGATTATTAGAGCTCATGGATTTATGGTTCTTCAAGATTCAAAGTTGGATTTAGATGAACAGTCAGATAAGCTTAAGGCATTTATCTTAAAGAAACAAAGAGCATCCACTTGGAATGAATTGATGCACAGGATCAGGGAAAGACAAAGGTCAGGATATAAGATGCCCACAAACAGAGATAATATCAATTTTATGAAGGTGTATCTGAAGAATGAAGCTAACTACAAGATCAGTTACTTCAAAGGTTGGACTGATGCTGCAATTCAAAAGCTGTTCCTTGATACCTATGCAAAGCTCAACTCTTTAGTACAGACTGATATTCCACAAAGCAGGAAAAGAGCATCTTCATCTTTAGAGTCTGATGTTGCAAAGAAAATGAAGTCTGGAGAGTCATTGTCTGGTGCATCTTCTTTTATTCATGCTGAAGGTTCTCAGGATGCCACATTCATTTCACCAAGTTCTAATGTAGATGAATCTAAAGCATCACAAGAAGGTCTTGTTTCAGATGATATTCCTGCTGCTCATGTCTCTGTTCTTGCTGAGCCATCTTTATCTGTTCCTATCCTGCAATATGGTCTAAGAACAAGGCATAAGAGTCACTCTTTCCACTCTTCTTCTGTGGATGTTTCTGAAATGGATGATCATGATTTGATTAGGGTTGATTCTGAAAGTGATTCAGAGGGTGATTCTATTCATTCTTGGGGTCATATTGCTCATTGGGAGATTAGGTCTACTTCTGAAGGTGATGTCAATGTTTGGTTTTCTCTTGATGGGACAGTCAAATTCTTTACATTTCTGAGGGAGATCCTGAATAAGGTTGAAAGAAAAGATTTGGAGAATCTTTTTAAGATAGTGGATAATCACTATCAATCTCATACTCCTACTGGGATTGGTCTACTGCTTTGGGGTGATTTACAAGTCTTGATGAATGCATTGGATGGAGACAAGGCTAAATTGGTATGGGGAAATCAAGCTACCTGGAGAGTATTTTCTTGGAGGTTATATCCATCTTCCAATGTTCATGTTGTAGAACTCATCTCTGGCAAATTCTTGACTATGTTTGTGGATGTCACTTATCCTATATCTGAGGGAGTTTTGAAGAGAATGCTCACCCAGAAGGTCAGAGTTCCCAAGCATACAATTGGCAATGATTTAACTACAGCTGAACAATTGGTTAAATTCATCAAAGATCAACTAGCAGCTAAAGGTTCATCAGCTTAAGGGGAGGATGAAGCTTAAGGGGAGGATTGTTCTTGTTGTTGTTGTATATTTTTCTATCTTTCTTTCTTTTGATTTCTTTTCTTATTTTTTTTTCTTTCTTTTCTTTTGGTGTGTTTCTGTTTTCTTATTCTTAGTTCAAAAAAATATAAATAAAAAAAAAAATAAAAAAAAAAATAAAAATAAAAAAAATTCTTGTATATTTTGTGTGCTAATAAGTTGGTTTTGAGCAACACCTTGCAGGTACAGTGTTGGTGTTTACACCTGCACAATAAATGGTGCTCAACTCACCACCATGAGGGTACGGCTCTGGTGTGATAATCAAATCCGTTGATAGCTGTAATAGCTTGCTCAAAGCTATAGGGTACTTCAACTCACCCATGATTAAGTTCTGAGAGTTGAAAATGGTTCTCAATTCACCATGGATGTAACCCTTATGGGATCCAAAGGATTGGCTAGTCCACAAAAGTATGGTTTGTGGTAAAGACACTTGGTATCCATATTTGGTATTCAATTCACCAAGGTTTGCTGAAACCTAAGAATTGACTAGTCCTGAGCAAACGGCTACAGGTAAAGACAAGTCAAATCCGTTTATAGTTGCTGATTTGCTAATAAATCAGATGGTTATCAATGTACCATGGTCTAACACACCTAAACATTGGCTACTCCAGTAGTGATGGCTATTGGTAAAGAGACATCAAATCCATTAATTTTCAATGATTCACCTCTCACAGGAATTAACACACCTGGATGTGATGAGAATAGTATGAAACTTAAGTGATTTGATGTACATCTAGTCATAGTAGCAGCCAAGTTCAAGTGAATGTCATGGTGACCAGTATACATGTTTTGAAGAAGATTTCTTATTCCTGCTGAACTATTGAAGTTGCTGCTGGATGCTATAGAGGTTGGAATCTTGCAAGTTAAGGATTTTGCTGCTGGTTACTACTTATTGCTGCTGCTAAGTCGCAGTCCTCAAGCCTGAGAAGTTCCAAGCTCTATCACATTGGAATCTTGCAGGTTAACCTAGTCAACCTCAAGATTAGGGGAGGATTGTTAGGATCTCTGGGAAATAAGAGTTTCATTGTTGCTGCCGATAGTGTTAAGCTGGTTCCTGCCGATAGCTTTGGTTCCTGCTGCAAGCTCATTGCTGCCGACAGTGTTATCTTGTTCCTGCCGATAGTGTTGATGCTGCGGATAGTATTGTTAGTTATCCGTATATTTAGAATGTTTGTTAAGATTTATTTTTAGAAGAGATCTCGTTTATCTCTTCACACGTTTTCTTGTAGAACGGATTAGGGTTAGGTCATCTTGTTAGTATAAAAGATATATCCGTCTATGAGTTTATGTACGCCTTTAACGTTTTCAATATTCAATAAACAATTCTTAGTTCATAGTTTGATCCATAGAGGATCATTGTCGTTTAGAGTTTTCTTCTTTATTATACTTGCTGTTTAGTTTCCGCATAAACGCTTGTATAGCATACAGAGGTTCTTGTTTATACCAAGCTCAATCAAGCTCGAAGTACTCGATCCTACATTTTTTTTCCCAGGAGAACCACAACTCGGATCGAGCTGGGGGCATTGGGAAGGTTAAGCTAGACTGACCCATGTCATTACTATATTAATGAATATCCAAGTGGGAGCTGTTAGAGTTTATGGATTATTTATTAATATTTGTATGTCCGGTTTCGAACCCGAGGCTCGGGATTGCACACATTACGTATGAGTCTCAATGTATTAATAATTAATATAATTAATTATTAAGTCACAAATATTTATATGATCGAATAAGGAAAGTGGAGGGGGTTGAATGTCGTTTTTTAGAACTAGAGGAGGTGTTAAACTCAAACTTAGAGAGCAAGTTTGAAGTGTATATAAACACACCAATAGCTCCGATCGACAGACAAGATATTTTTATCCCTAAAAACCGATTTGACTTTTCAATCGGTGATATCCCTTACCGATTGTTTTGTTTAATTGATTCTCTTTCTCACACACCTACTGACATACAAGAATATATAGAGTAAAAGCAATTGTGATATGCATGTGCATGTATTATTACATTCTTGTAATTTACATGCATGTGTATATGCATTTACTCTTTTGTTTTCTTGTCGACGTAAGGGGTGATGTGTCCTTTAGGGATTCGATCATGTATTATCAAGAACATCAAACCCTAGGTGTTCTGATGTTTTATTTGTGATACATGAACCTAGCTTTTCACATTGAGACGCTAGTAATACGTGTGTACAGGAACGAGTGACAAGCTTACTTTAGCTTGTGATCTTGGAAGTGTTACTTACCCTTGTCGATCCATCCTAAAACCCTATTAGGGTTCATATTGTTCTTGGAGCACGTGATTCCTTGTTCTTGCTAGGAATCAAATAAGGTACGTTTCTATTTAATTTTATGTTAATTAATTATATGTTACGTAGATCCATTCCGCTGCGTGATCTTTGTGATTATGTGTTTATAGTATTATTTATGATTCACATATTCCAACAGTTCTAACAAATATAACCAGCTCATTTAGGTTACCGATGACGTGATGTCTATGTGGGTTTCGGTGTGTTTTTCTTGCTGACTTGGTCGTCTTCTTCAGCAAATTTCAGCTAACACCATTTTCTCCAGCGGTCTAGAAACAAAAAAAGTTTCCTCTTTTAAATCAATAACCACCATTTTAGTGGAAAATTTCAATTTAATGTGACTCGCATATCGCATATGTGGAGTTAATTAGTGGTTGATTTAAGATGTTTTTTGTCAATTTATTAATAGTTTTCTAGTCGACTTTGTTTCCCCAGCAACTTTTGCTTTTTGGAAACCTTCTTTTTCCAGCGAGCTTTCAGCAACTAGCGTGTCTTTTGGGTCTGGTAGTAACGTAGATAAGTGAATAATTGGTGGGTTTTGTTGTGAGAGAAGACAAGTGGGCAAAGAAAATAACAAATTATGCTACATAAGCATGTAAAAAGACAAAAAACTAAAAAGAATTACTATTAAAATGCAACATGAGCATCAAAAAACAAAGAAAATTCCAAAAAAGAACCGTTTTTTGCCGGCTAAAAAGTAACAAGTCAACAAATTAGTGATAATTAGACGAATTTGAGAGTTATCAAATTATCTATTTTTGGCCTTTTCCTTATTTAATACGCATATGTGAACACTAACAGCCAATTAAAAGAACATGACAACATACGTAGTATTATTTTAAGTAGAGATTAGTTGCAATCTCCCAATCAAGCTCCATGATGCAAGCAATTCTAACGTGGTTGTTGTCTATATGGGAAAGTGACTTAAACTTTAAAGTTTGTTTCGATAAATTTGGTTTTGCTAGGTATTATTAGGCTATAAACGAACTGAACGTTCAATGAACATTTCATGAACCGTTCAGTAAAAGTTCGTTTATATTCGTTTATTTATTAAATGAACGAACATGAACAATATTTTATGTTCGTTTAGTTAAATGAACGAACATTAACAAAATTCGCGTCCGTTCATTTATGTTCGTGAACGTCTGATTATTTATTCCTTAAAGTTCGTTTCTGTTCATTTATTTATTTATGTTCGTATATCGTATCTTTTAATTGTATAATTATAAAATTGGTTTGTTTAAACAATACAACACGTATAAAATAATATATTTTGTATAATTCAATAAAGTTTATGTTTGTTTGTCTATTTTTATTTATGTTCGATCGTTTATGTTCGTTTAGCGTTCGTTTATTGTCCTAATAAATGAACATGAACAATTTATTTTCTTAATAAACGAACATGTACAAAAAAATTCGTCCGTTTAAACGTTCATGAATCAGGCTAACTCATTTGATATTTACGGCGTAACCTCAATAACTAAGCTACGCCGTAGCTGTTCTTCAGAACATTTTATTGCACTTGTTGGCCTTTTCTCGCATCATTTTCGCTCCAACACCTCATTTATCCTGAAATGTAAATAAGAACAAATATGAACGAATTAAGTATCATATTATTACAAGTGATGCCATAAACATGGGAATTTGATATATAAATATGAGGCAAATTTGATGTTATCAGGTTAGCCTGTTGTAGGATCGTGCCCTTGATTAATCTTTAGAGCTAGCAAGAATCTCTCTATGGTATACAAGTGTTTATGCAGAACCTAAACAAAAAGTATATGAAGAAGATAACGACTAAGAAATCAAACACAAGGATTGAGAGAAGAATAACAATAATACTTGATCCTCTATGGATCTTTTATTTTACTAGTGAATTTGTTTTTCAACTTGTTCAAGTGTTGCAATATCAATGGCTGTATGTTTCTTATATAGATAAGAAACCCTAATACCTAATACAGCCTAATACCTAATACAGCCTGGCTAACAAACCGTGTAAAGAGATAAACATCAATCTCTTCTAAAAATAAATCTAACAAACTTACTAAACATACGGATAACTAACAATACCATCCGTAGTAACAAACACTATCAGCAGAAACAAAAATAAACTATCGGAAGTAACCAGCAAATGAGCTTCAGCAGAAACCATAAATGAGCTTCAGCAGAAACCATCTTCACTTCAGCAGAATTGAGAAAACTAAGTATTTCCCAGATTCCTAACATCTGTCATCTTTAGTCCTACTTGTTTTGTAATAATCAAATCATAATTCCCAACAATCTTCCCCTATTTGATATTACAAAACTGTCTTCAATGCTTCCCCTTGAACAATGCTTCCCCTTGAACATGCCACCATAAATAATAACCTGCAACACTCATTATCCTCCCCTAATCTTGAGGTTGACTAGGTTAACCAACAAGATTCCCTAAGGTCTCTAAGATCCATAGGAAGAAGATGAATCCAGCAGAAATGAGAAATATAAATCAGAAATATAATATTTCCCAGAGTTCCCAACATTCCTCCCCTAAACTGGAATTTGACCTGGGAAAGGTTAAGTTCCAGTTTCCACATGATAGAGCTGTAAAGTCTCAGGCTTGAGGATTGCTCTTCAGCAGCAATGGTAAGTAACCAGCAGCATCAAACTTTAACTTCCAACAGCAACCTCTATAGTTCAGCAGCAATAGGAAATCATCTCCAAAATATTAAGCTGGTCACCATGTTATTCAATTGATCTTGACTGCTACTATGACAATATGTACATCAAATCATTTTAAGTTTCATACTATTCTCATCACATCCAGGTGTGTTAACTCCTGTGAGAGGTGAATCATTGAAAATTAATGGATTTGATGTCTCTTTACCAATAGCCATCACTACTGGAGTAGCCAATGTTTAGGTGTGTTAGACCATGGTACATTGAAAACCATCTGATTTTTAGTAAACCAGCAACTACAAACGGATTTGACTTGTCTTTACCTGTAGCCGTTTGCTCAGGACTAGCCAATTCTTAGGTTGTAGAGAACCTTGGTGAATTGAATACCAAATATGGATACCAAATGTCTTTACCACAAACCATACTTTTATGGACTAGCCAATTCTTTGGATCCCTAAAGGGTTACATCCATGGTGAATTGAGAACCATTTTCAACGCTCAGTTGTAAAACAACATGGGTGAGTTGAAGTACCCTAATAGTTTTGAGCAAACTATCACAGCTTCCAACGGATTTGAGAATCACACCAGAGCCGTACCCTCATGGTGAGCCAACTTTTCCTTGTCTGTGAAACATGGTAAGTTGATTACCATTTGTTGTGATGGTGCCAAGACCAACACTGGACCTGCAAGGTGTTGCTCTCAAAACACAAAAGTTAGCACACAAAAATAATATACAAGAATTTTTTTTTTTTTTAACTAATAAAAGAAATTAACATAAAAAAAATGAAAAAACAATAAACCATAGATACCAACAATGTGCAGCAGAATTCGAATGCAGTCAGTAGAAATGGTATGACTATAAGCAGGAATGGATGCTTCAGCAGATATGGGAACACTGTCAGCAGGAACAGTCCAAGCCTATCAGCAGAATCAAAATTCATAGCAGCAGAAATAAATCCCATTGACTGACCATACTAATTAATTCGAATAGCCAATCACCATTTGATCTTATCAAATCATCGTTGACCAATGATATAGCATCAACCATTTTAGCCCCACATGTTGAACCTTCCATCAGTATATGAATATGAATATCAATTCATCACAGTGAACATTCCCACTGTACCAATGCTTTGACCACATACACACGTAGACCATTTAATGTTAAATTCAATAAACTGATCCAAAAGAAGTAGCAACACGTGCAGTTAACATCAATTTGAAAACGTATGAGGTTAAATAATATTATTGAAGCCCCATGTCAGCACCAAATATGGACACCATTCGCTTTTATCAACATCAATTAGCCCCAAGAAAATCAAAATCACCTCCCAAAGCAATAATGATTTGACCAATTAATTATGCAGTGACAAAACAACTGACTCCACATTTGTTGACCACGACCTCAATTAATGCAACCGTACGAGGTGATGATCAAAATTCTTCCAATCACATTCATGATAGCAAGACCCAGCAGCAAACATAAAACTTTTGACCAATCACCGATTGATATTGAAGTAGCATTAAAATCTATTCGAGGTCCATAATGACGACAAAATATCCCCACGTGTACCAGCAGTCCCATAAATTCATCAATCAATCAAATTAATGAAAATCAACAATCAATATTATCGCATCCCCACAACAAACGAATTCATCAACAGCAACATTTATGGTAGAGAACACAAAACAAATTAAAAAAAAATGTTAGTTAGCACAAAATATATACAACAACAAGCCTCCCCTCAATACCAACCATTATGCCTCCAAAAACAATCTGCTGAGTACTGATTAGCAGTTTCCCATCTTTGTCTCCCCATATACATTGGGTCATGATAAACAGGCCTATAATAATTTTGAAAGTAAGCACTTGTAGGTCTGTTAAATGGTCGAACAACATTCCTTTTCCGACCAGCAGCATTGGTTTGACCAGCTGGAACTGGCTTACCAGAAGGAACATGTTTGGGTCTAATAGGCCTACTAGCATGAACAGGTGCAGGTCGTTTTGCATTACCAGCTGGAAATGCATTTGCTCTAGGGACAAATGGGGGTATCTTCTCAACATTTTGCCACACTGATCTAGATTGCCTTTGTTGAACACAATTACCCATTTTACTCTCATAATAATCACAATCTTTAATGAGGTGAGAGTAACTTTTACAAACAAAACATGATTTCTTTTTAATCTTTTTATTCTTTCCATGTTTTGTTTTATTACACACAACGGTCTCACTATTACTTAAAGGTGAACTGATCTTAACACAATTAAGTGAACTATTGACAGAATGAGCTGTTTTTGACTTAGGTTCATCATCAGTCACTTTTGTGGGTATGTCATTAGGCCTGGGTGTGGCAGACTTATCACTTGAATCACATGTGATATGGTCATCAGACTTGGGTTGAAAGGATTTGTCACTGTTAGAACAAGAGACAAAGTCTTTAGGTTCACAGTCTGAAGTAGGCAAGTCAATGGACTTTTTGCCATAAGTCATGAGTGATTCATCAAAGTCTGTTTTAGTATGGGGATCAGTAGGCATAAAAATTCCTCTTATTGGTGGAGGAACATCATTCATTCCTCCTTCTTTAACAAACCTAACAGGAATTTGGAAATTATCCTCCTTAGGAGTAGGGTCAAATATTCTAGGGTTATATCTATCTATTCCCCCTACATCATATCCCAACCCTTTCTTACACCAAGTAGACTGAGTACTATCATTATACTTAACAAGATATGTCTCTGATTTTTGCCATGCATTTAATCTAGTCACTTCACTATCCAGTTTAGCCTGTAAATCCTGATTTTCTAGTTTGATCTTAGCATTTTGAGACTCAGAATATTTAAGCTCATTAGTGGTGTTTTCTAAATTTCTTAGCAAAACCCTTATCTTTTCCTCATAGGCTAACTGATTCTTTTGGTACCAGACTTTTTGTTGTTCTAAAGTTTTAACAGCATTTTTATGACTCTGGAGCAGTATATAATTATCCCTATATCGAGATTCCATGTCATCATAATCTTTCTTAAATAAAGCATATAAATCATGAAAAGCACTAGAACAACTTGGTACCTGAGATGGGAAACTCATCAAAGCGAATTCAAAAGCCACATCCGCCTCACCATCTGTCTCAT
This sequence comes from Artemisia tridentata subsp. tridentata, assembly GCA_021014915.2. NCBI lineage: Eukaryota > Viridiplantae > Streptophyta > Magnoliopsida > Asterales > Asteraceae > Artemisia > Artemisia tridentata. The sequence goes on along the minus strand of CP139506.1, from coordinate 43,809,299 downwards.
GTTCAGCAACCATTTCCCTAACTTTAGTGGCACATCTTTCTTCATCTTTATCTTGTGACCAGTCTACCCTAGAATAAACAGGTAGCAATGCTCTAACCTTCATGGCAAATGTCTCAAGAGAATCACCATATCCGAATGAAGACATTGTAAACAGATTTCTTCACAATAAATCGTAAACAACAAACACATTCAATTCCTCAGCACCACTTGTTTTCCACCGACACAAAATTAATCTCGAGAAGCACCAACAAATTAAATTCCCTTAAAAAAAATTAACGATTACCACCAAACCAATAATTTATCAGATCTGCTTCTTTTCGAACTGCTTCAAAACCGATCTTCTTCGACAGAGATCCTAACCTGTCTCTGATACCACTTGTAGGATCGTGCCCTTGATTAATCTTTAGAGCTAGCAAGAATCTCTGTATGGTATACAAGTGTTTATGCGGAACCTAAACAACAAGTATATGAAGAAGATAACGACTAAGAAATCAAACACAAGGATTGAGAGAAGAATAACAATAATACTTGATCCTCTATGGATCTTTTATTTTACTAGTGAATTTGTTTTTCAACTTGTTCAAGTGTTGCAATATCAATGGCTGTATGTTTCTTATATAGATAAGAAACCCTAATACCTAATACAGCCTAATACCTAATACAGCCTGGCTAACAAACCGTGTAAAGAGATAAACATCAATCTCTTCTAAAAATAAATCTAACAAACTTACTAAACATACGGATAACTAACAATACCATCCGTAGTAACAAACACTATCAGCAGAAACAGAAATAAACTATCGGAAGTAACCAGCAAATGAGCTTCAGCAGAAACCATAAATGAGTTTCAGCAGAAACCATCTTCACTTCAGCAGAATTGAGAAAACTAAGTATTTCCCAGATTCCTAACATCTGTCATCTTCAGTCCTACTTGTTTTGTAATAATCAAATCATAATTCCCAACAATCTTCCCCTATTTGATATTACAAAACTGTCTTCAATGCTTCCCCTTGAACAATGCTTCCCCTTGAACATGCCACCATAAATAATAACCTGCAACACTCATTATCCTCCCCTAATCTTGAGGTTGACTAGGTTAACCAACAAGATTCCCTAAGGTCTCTAAGATCCATAGGAAGAAGATGAATCTAGCAGAAATGAGAAATACAAATCAGAAATATAATATTTCCGAGAGTTCCCAACACCTGTGAATTGTTTGTCATCCGATATGGTCTTTGAGAGGATCCGAAATGGGACCTTTGGTTCCAGGTGGAATGATCATTCGTAGATATGAATTGGGAATGACCCGGTTGCCTTTGTGAAGCATTAGTAGTACCAATTTGAGGAGCGACGGGTTCGACCTCTTTAAGGGACCGTTCAAAATCAACGAGTTTATCGAAGAGTTCCGGGTAAGAAATCGGTTGTTCTGGTACCTTAAGGGCAACGGTAATGGAGTCGTATTCCTCACCAAGTTGGGTAAGGGTATGAACAAGAAGATCTTCTTCATGAATTGGACTCTGAACCAACGCCAATTCATTCACAATAGATCGCATTTCATTCAAGAAAACCGTAACTGAGCGATTTCCGTTTGGGTTCTCTGCAAGTTTTGATTTAAGGGAGATAATTCTGGATCGAGATTTGCTTGCAAAGCTAGATGTGAGACGATCCCATGCCTCTTTAGCAGTCAATGCCGATGCAATGACCGGTTGAATCTCATCGGAGCAGCACTGAACAAGATTTGATCTTGTCGATACCAGACGATGTATTCTGGGTTTGCTTTAGTGGTCTCCTTGTCGCCGAGAGTCTTTGATGGAACATTTCTTTCGGTGATGAAGTTATAAAGCCCTAGTCCGATTAAAGTAGACTGAACTTGATACCGCCATACGGGAAAATTTTGCAAGGTAAGTTTGGTGGGAAAGTAGGTTGCAAAGTGGTGATGTGAATTATGGTTTGTGAGGTTGTCATAGGAATGAGTTTGAAGAAGACAAGGAAACAAATGAAGGATCGTTGTACTCTTCCGAGTTAGAAGGCTCTGGATACCATGTAAGAGTTTGAATGTAAAAGGCTTAGATAGTTGCCTTTAATCTTATTCATCAATATACAACATAGGTATATAGACTATACAAGGAAGGTATACCAAATTACAGGAGCAATTGTAGGACTATACAAGGCAACCTATTAACAACGATTAACAAGAACAATATTTCAGTTTAATCTAATTTAATTATGAGCTGTAATTCAGTGCATATTATTATTCGTAATAGTTAGCGGTTATTTTCTCGCAGTTGCCTAGTATCAACGTTTAGAAAACATAAACAATAGTTATAATGTTGAAAGGAGAGGATAATTTTATCCACGAAAATGAGTACATGCTGTTGGCGGTGGATCATTATGTGCATTACCCATTTTAATAATAGTAAAGAAATCAAGTGACTTGTTTTGCGTTTCACGGTATTGTAAATGATACTAGTTTTCAAGGTTTGGGTGTCTATGATTGATTCAATATAGTATATTAAAAATATATAATATAAACTAAATTTATCATCTATTAAATTTCCCTCAAAAAGTCTCCTAAAAGACTTTCAAACATTTTAGTGGAATGACACTTTATAAACCCACTTTCACTACATTCACCACCATGTGGGATAGATACAATATACAACATTGTAGATAAAACCCACAAGTTCTAACAAATATAACCAGCTCATTTAGGTTACCGATGACGTGATGTCTATGTGGGTTTCGGTGTGTTTTTCTTGCTGACTTGCTCGTCTTCTTCAGCAAATTTCAGCTAACACCATTTTCTCCAGCGGTCTAGAAACAAAAAAAGTTTCATCTTTTAAATCAATAACCACCATTTTAGTGGAAAATTTCAATTTAATGTGACTCGCATATCGCATATGTGGAGTTAATTAGTGGTTGATTTAAGATGTTTTTTGTTAATTTATTAATAGTTTTCTAGTCGACTTTGTTTCCCCAGCAACTTTTGCTTTTTGGAAACCTTGTTTTTCCAGCGAGCTTTCAGCAACTAGCGTGTCTTTTGGGTCTGGTAGTAACGTAGATAAGTGAATAATTGGTGGGTTTTGTTGTGAGAGAAGACAAGTGGGCAATGAAAATAACAAATTATGCTACATAAGCATGTAAAAAGACAAAAAACTAAAAAGAATTACTATTAAAATGCAACATGAGCATCAAAAAACAAAGAATATTCCAAAAAAGAACCGTTTTTTACCGGCTAAAAAGTAACAAGTCAACAAATTAGTGATAATTAGACGAATTTGAGAGTTATCAAATTATCTATTTTTGGCCTTTTCCTTATTTAATACGCATATGTGAACACTAACAGCCAATTAAAAGAACATGACAACATACATAGTATTATTTTACGTAGAGATTAGTTGCAATCTCCCAATCAAGCTCCATGATGCAAGCAATTCTAACGTGGTTGTTGTCTATATGCGAAAGTGACTTAAACTTTAAAGTTTGTTTCGATAAATTTGGTTTTGATAGATATTATTAGGCTATAAACGAACTGAACGTTCAATGAACATTTCATGAACCGTTCAGTAAAAGTTCGTTTATATTCGTTTATTTATTAAATGAACGAACATGAACAATATTTTATGTTCGTTTAGTTAAATGAACGAACATTAACAAAATTCGCGTCTGTTCATTTATGTTCGTGAACGTCTGATTATTTATTCGTTAAAGTTTGTTTCTGTTCATTTATTTATTTATGTTCGTATATCATATCTTTTAATTGTATAATTATATAATTGGTTTGTTTAAACAATACAACACTTATAGAATAATATATTTTGTATAATTCAATAAAGTTTATGTTTGTTTGTCTATTTTTATTTATGTTCGATCGTTTATGTTCGTTTAGCGTTCGTTTATTGTCTTAATAAATGAACATGAACAACTCATTTTCTTAATAAACGAACATGTACAAAAAAATTCGTCCGTTTAAACGTTCATGAATAAGGCTAACTCATTTGATATTTACGGCGTAACCTCAATAACTAAGCTACGCCGTAGCTGTTCTTCAGAACATTTTATTGCACTTGTTGGCCTTTTCTCGCACCATTTTCGCTCCAACACCTCATTTATCCTGAAATGTAAATAAGAACAAATATGAACGAATTAAGTATCATATTATTACAAGTGATGCCATAAACATGGGAATTTTATATATAAATATGAGGCAAATTTGATGTTATCAGGTTAGCCTGTGAATTGTTTGTCATCCGATATGGCCTTTGAGAGGATCCGAAATGGGACCTTTGGTTCCAGGTGGAATGATCATTCGTAGATATGAATTGGGAATGACCCGGTTGCCTTTGTGAAGCATTAGTAGTACCAATTTGAGGAGCGACGGGTTCGACCTCTTTAAGGGACCGTTCAAAATCAACGAGTTTATCGAAGAGTTCCGGGTAAGAAATCGGTTGTTCTGGTACCTTAAGGGCAACGGTAATGGAGTCGTATTCCTCACCAAGTTGGGTAAGGGTATGAACAAGAAGATCTTCTTCATGAATTGGACTCTGAACCAACGCCAATTCATTCGCAATAGATCGCATTTCATTCAAGAAAACCGTAACTGAGCGATTTCCGTTTGGGTTCTCTGCAAGTTTTGATTTAGGGGAGATAATTCTGGATCAAGATTTGCTTGCAAAGCTAGATGTGAGACGATCCCATGCCTCTTTAGCAGCCAATGCCGATGCAATGACCGGTTGAATCTCATCGGAGCAGCACTGAACAAGATTTGATCTTGTCGATACCAGACGGTGTATTCTGGGTTTGCTTTAGTGGTCTCCTTGTCGCCGATAGTCTTTGATGGAACATTTCTTTCGGTGATGAAGTTATAAAGCCCTAGTCCGATTAAAGTGGACTGAACTTGATACCGTCATACGGGAAAATTTTGCAAGGTAAGTTTGGTGGGAAAGTGGGTTGCAAAGTGGTGATGTGAATTATGGTTTGTGAGGTTGTCATAGGAATGAGTTTGAAGAAGACAAGGAAACAAGTGAAGGATCGTTGTACTCTTCCGAGTTAGAAGGCTCTGGATACCATGTAAGAGTTTGAATGTAAAAGGCTTAGATAGTTGCCTTCAATCTTATTTATCAATATACAACAGAGGTATATAGACTATACAAGGAAGGTATACCAAATTACAGGAGCAATTGTAGGAGTATACAAGGCAACCTATTAACAACCATTAACAACAACAATATTTCAATTTAATCTAATTTAATTATGAGCTGTAATTCAGTGCATATTATTATTCGTAATAGTTAGCGGTTATTTTCTCGCAATTGCCTAGTATCAACGTTTAGAAAACATAGACAATAGTTATAATGTTGAAAGGAGAGGATAATTTTATCCACGAAAATGAGTACATGCTGTTGGCGGTGGATGATTATGTGCATTACCCATTTTAATAATAGTAAAGAAATCAAGTGACTTGTTTTGCGTTTCACGGTATTGTAAATGATACTAGTTTTCCAGGTTTGGGTGTCTATGATTGATTCAATATAGTATATTAAAAATATATAATATAAACTAAATTAATCATCTATTAAATTTCTCTCCAAAAGTCTCCTAAAAGACTTTCAAACATTTTAGTGGAATAACACTTTATAAACCCACTTTCACTACATTCACCACTATGTGGGATAGATACAATATACAATATTGTAGATAAAACCCACAAGTTCTAACAAATATAACCAGCTCATTTAGGTTACCGATGACGTGATGTCTATGTGGGTTTCGGTGTGTTTTTCTTGCTGACTTGGTCGTCTTCTTCAGCAAATTTCAGCTAACACCATTTTCTCCAGCGGTCTAGAAACTAAAAAAGTTTCCTCTTTTAAATCAATAACCACCATTTTAGTGGAAAATTTCAATTTAATGTAACTCGCATATGGCATATGTGGAGTTAATTAGTGGTTGATTTAAGATGTTTTTTGTTAATTTATTAATAGTTTTCTAGTCGACTTTGTTTCCCCAGCAACTTTTGCTTTTTGGAAACCTTGTTTTTCCAGCGAGCTTTCAGCAACTAGCGTGTCTTTTTTTTTTTTTTTTTGGTAAAAGGGTTTAAACCCTGGTAAATATATTACGCCAAAAACAATGAAGTACAATTGACATGGGTGAATCCCATGCCCTCAGCCCGTTACATAGGCGATACACACATGTAACTAAGCAAACAACTGCTAAACGCAGAAAACCAATTACATTTAAATTACAATCTAAATGTAAAAAACAAGGTTCATAGAACCAGATCCATAGTGAGCAACTCTGTCTTCAATGATCTTTATTGCTTGACCCACGAGTGCAACACCAGCTTCCCATAACTTACATCAATGCAGCAATATCCATGGTAGTACACGAACAGCACCAATCCACGCCATATAGCTACATCAAACTTCCCTTGATCCAAAGTCGATCCATTGCAGAATGTGCCATACGGATCAAAAGACAACTAATAAACTATGGCATAATTCTTTAAATGATTTATTATCACTTGCAAAAGTGATTAGGAATGAACACGCGACAAGAAAAAGCCATAGACTCCCAATAGGGATTAAACAATCCCTAACTTACACACAACGTTGAAGCTTTAACAGCAAAGAACCGAATCAGCCCCAATCAAATAGAAATAACCTCCATTATTGCCAACCAAGTAGGAGCAAATGTGAAGGACTAGCAGGTGTAAACACCATAACTTCCAGCAAAATCCTCAAAGCCTGCAACTCAATGATAACCAGGTTACACCAACGCAACCATCAGCAATAATAAACATGTTCCAGTAGCAGGTCTAAGGAATAGCAGAAACAAAAATAGGGTGTAACCGACGCCCATCCATCCAATCACAAACCAGGTCTGATGTTGCGATTTGAGGTAGAACGTGGTAAACCCTAACTCCCAATGAGAATATTTCCATATCAGCCACTACTAAAGCATGTATGACAGCGCAAGAGTAGTATCAGTCATGAAACATCCAATAGGGATATAATACATGCGACCAATAATAATAAGAGGGTTTGAAAACCCTAACATCCATGCGACCAATGTATTATACCCTAACTTCCAAGGAGCCATAGGACCGTAAAGAACAGGTCGACCCCACGTACAAGAACATCCAATAGGGTAATCAACCTAGCGACCAACAACAGATAGTCGACTAGGATTACACCACCATGCCGTATGAGTCGTATACCAGACCAGAATATTGATAGAAAACATCGAAACAGCAGATCTGAGAATACTCATCATCGTACTCCAATAGGGTTATGAACCCTAACTTACAGAGGAAGCCTACGAGTCCTCAACTTGCATCTCTCTCTTGAACCCATGTAACAAAAACGAACATCCAATAGGAACATCCAATAGGGAAAACTTGCAGCAGATAAAAGAAACATCAAACCCTAAGTAGGATCTGATCACGTTAAGCACCAGAACAACCAGTTCGTATCATCTAGTGGATCGATTTAAAGAAAACCGACAATCACAAGATACGCCATGGATGTATACCCCAACAATAAAAGCATGCACGTGAGTAATAATAAGAATGGAGTTCACATGCAAGAAACAATGATGGAATAAGCAACCGACCCACATAACATTTATTCCCAACCGACCCACGATGAATTTTGCAATAGAAAGAATTAAGTTGTCACCGTCCCACGATGGGAATTAACCAATCAAAGTAAGATGTAGGTCGTAGAAGAAAAGGATTCACAATAATTTGATTTGCAATTCGAAGAATCACAAGATCGTTCGTGGAATTAATGGGTGAATCGTTTTTTAGTAACGTAGATAATGGGCTTGTGGTCCAATGGGTAGTGCTTATTCAGTTAAGCGTGCCCTGGTGAGAGTAGTACCGGTTTGGCTATCCTACCGGGAAGTCCTCACTTGTGGACCACAATGTCCTGTCGGTATTAGGCAATGAAGAGGAGAGTCTTTGAGCCATTAGTTGCGGAGACTTGAATCCGAGCCGGCCCCGATTTTCATCCGGCTGTTACTCCAGCGAGAATTCTCGTGTGGAGGCAGTACGGTTTTCGGGCGGAAGTCGTTGAATCCCCACTACGCCAGCTTTAGCCCGGTAAAGACAACATAGTCTGGGTATGTGGTGGATGAGGGCCTGCCTCGTAGCAGGTGTGACTCTCTAAACCAAAAATTGAAAGTCACCTTCAAAAAAAAAGATAAGTGAATAATTGGTGGGTTTTTTTGTGAGAGAAGACAGGTGGGCAAAGAAAATAACAAATTATGCTACATGGGCATGTAAAAAGACAAAAAACTAAAAAGAATTACTATTAAAATGCAACATGAGCATCAAAAAACAAAGAAAATTCCAAAAAAAACCGTTTTTTTTTTTTTTTCTTTCCGGCTAAGAAAGTAACAAGTCAACAAATTAGTGATAACGAGCTGAGCAGCCCGCGCGTTGCAGCGGGGTGAATTGCCATTAGTTTCTTGCAGGCATTTTTTGCATCGTTAGTTCCCGACTGATGTTCATTGCTGCGGAAGTGTGGTGCTAACACTGTGTTCTCAAGTATGTTTTTAGAGTGAAATGAAAGTAAAGAAAATGATGTGAAATGGAAGTAAATGAAATGGAAGTAAAGAAAATAATGGGACCCACTCACTTTCCTTCATTTTCATCCCATATATGGGATGAAAGTTGTGACACAAAAAACACTACCACTTTCTTCCCTTTTTCCACACTTCCACTTACTTTCCTTTCTCAAAAAAACTTGAGAACACACCGTAAGCGTTGTTTGAAAGTTAGTCATTAAGTATTAAATTTTAAAAAGATCGATAAAACCAAAGGACTATTTATGAAAAAATAATAATAATAATAATAAAATAAAAAATAATTTTTGAAATTATTAAAAAAAAAAAAAAAAAAAAAAAACTGTAGCACTATGCTGCACTCTTCATGTGCACTATAGCTGCGCACTGTAGCACAATTCCCATGCGCGCGCGTTGTAGCGGAGTTTTTTTTTTTTTTTTAATGTTGTTTTCGCCGTTGTTGGTAACAAATGAAGTGTTCGTAATTCAAAAGGTGATGCGAAACGGATTTTTTGAAAAAGGACTCCTTTTGCAAAGAGCCGCGAACTTCAGGGGTATTTTTTGCCAATTTTCAAACAGATTTTTTGTAAAAGGACTATTTTTGCAAAGAGTTGTCAACTTCAGGGGAATTTTTTGCCAATTTTGAAACATATTTTTTGAAAAAGGACTAATTTTGTAAAGAGTTGTCGACTTCAGGGGTATTTTTTGAAACATATTTTTTTGAAAAAGGATTAATTTTGCAAAGAGTTGTCGACTTCAGGGGTATTTTTTGCGAATTTTTGAAAAAAAAAAATAATAAAAAACTTAAAAAAAATACTTTAGCTGCTACAGTGCCGACACTGTGCTGCACTGTAGCATGTACTGTTCATGTGCAATGTTCATGGGTACTGTAGCACCGTTCCCATCTTTTAATATATAGTATAATATAATTAGACGAATTTGAGAGTTATCAAATCATCTATTTTTGGCCTTTTCCTTATTTAATACGCATATGTGAACACTAACAGCCAATTAAAAGAACATGACAACATACATAGTATTATTTTACCTAGAGATTAGTTGCAATCTCCCAATCAAGCTCCATGATGCAAGCAATTCTAACGTGGTTGTTGTCTATATGCGAAAGTGACTTAAACTTTAAAGTTTGTTTCGATAAATTTGGTTTTCGATAGATATTTTTAGGGCTATAAACGAACTGAACGTTCAATAAACATTTCATGAACCGTTCAGTAAAAGTTCGTTTATTTTCGTTTATTTATTAAATGAACGAACATGAACAATATTTTATATTCGTTTAGTTAAATGAACGAACATTAACAAAATTCGCGTCCGTTCATTTATGTTCGTGAACGTCCGATTATTTATTCGTTAAAGTTCGTTTCTGTTCATTTATTTATTTATGTTCGTATATTATATCTTTTAATTGTATAATTATAAAATTGGTTTGTTTAAACAATACAACACTTATAAAATAATATATTTTGTATAATTCAATAAAGTTTATGTTTGTTTGTCTATTTTTATTTATTTGCGATCGTTTATGTTCGTTTAGCGTTCGTTTATTGTCCTAATAAATGAACATGAACTACTCATTTTCTTAATAAACGAACATGTACAAGAAAATTCGTCCGTTTAAACGCTCATGAATAAGGCTAACTCATTTGATATTTACGGCGTAACCTCAATAATAAGCTATGCCGTAGCTGTTCTTCAGAACATTTTATTGCACTTGTTGGCCTTTTCTCGCAACATTTTCGCTCCAACGCCTCATTTATCCTGAAATGTAAATATGAACGAATTAAGTATCATATTATTACAAGTGATGCCATAAACATGAGAATTTGATATATAAAATATGAGGCTAATTTGATGTTATCAGGTTAGCCTGTGAATTGTTTGTCATCCGATATGGCCTTTGAGAGGATCTGAAATGGGACCTTTGGTTCCAGGTGGAATGATCATTCGTAGATCTGAATTGGGAATGACCCGGTTGCCTTTGTGAAGCATTAGTAGTACCAATTTGAGGAGCGACGGGTTCGACCTTTTTAAGGGACTGTTCAAAATCAACGGGTTTATCGAAGAGTTCCGGGTAAGAAATCGGTTGTTCTGGTACCTTAAGGGCAACGGTAATGGAGTCGTATTCCTCACCAAGTTGGGTAAGGGTATGAACAAGAAGATCTTCTTCATGAATTGGACTCTGAACCAACGCCAATTCATTCGCAGTAGATCGCATTTCATTCAAGAAAACCATAACAGAGCGATTTCCGTTTGGGTTCTCTGCAAGTTTTGATTTAAGGGAGATAATTCTGGATCGAGATTTGCTTGCAAAGCTAGATGTGAGACGATCCCATGCCTCTTTAGCAACCAATGCCAATGTAATGACCGGTTGAATCTCATCGGAGCAGCACTGAACAAGATTTGATCTTGTCGATGCCGGACGATGTATTTTGTGTTTGCTTTAGTGGTCTCCTTGTCGCCGATAGTCTTTGATGGAACATTACTTTCGGTGATGAAGTTATAAAGCCCTAGTCCGATTAAAGTGGACTGAACTTGATACCGCCATATGGGAAAATTTTGCGAGGTAAGTTTGGTTGGAAAGTGGGTTGCAGTGGTGATGTGAATTATGGTTTGTGAGGTTGTCATAGGAATGAGTTTGAAGAAGACAAGGAAACAAATGAAGGATCGTTGTACTCTTCCGAGTTAGAAGGCTCTGGATACCATGTAAGAGTTTGAATGTAAAAGGCTTAGATAGTTTCCTTCAATCTTATTCATCAATATACAACAGAGGTATATAGACTATACAAGGAAGGTATACCAAATTACAGGAGCAATTGTAGGACTACACAAGGCAACCTATTAACAACCATTAACTACAACAATATTTCAGTTTAATCTAATTTAATTATGAGCTGTAATTCAGCGCATATTATTATTCGTAATAGTTAGCGGTTATTTTCTCGCAATTGCCTAGTATCAACGTTTAGAAAACATAAACAATAGTTTTAATGTTGAAAGGAGAGGATAATTTTATCCACGAAAATGAGTACATGCTGTTGGCGGTGGATCATTATGTGCATTACACATTTTAATAATAGTAAAGAAATCAAGTGACTTGTTTTGCGTTTCACGGTATTGTAAATGATACTAGTTTTCAAGGTTTGGGTGTCTATGATTGATTCAATATAGTATATTAAAAATACTATATAATATAAACTAAATTAATCATCTATTAAATTTCCCTCCAAAAGTCTCTTAAAAGACTTTCAAACATTTTAGTGAAATGACACTTTATAAACCCACTTTCACTACATTCACCACTATGTGGGATAGATACAATATACAACATTGTAAATAAAACCCACAAGTTCTAACAAATATAACCAGTTCATTTAGGTTACCGATGACGTGATGTCTATGTGCGTTTCGGTGTGTTTTTCTTGCTGACTTGGTCGTCTTCTTCAGCAAATTTCAGCTAACACCATTTTCTCCAGCGGTCTAGAAACAAAAAAAGTTTCCTCTTTTAAATCAATAACCACCATTTTAGTGGAAAATTTCAATTTAATGTGACTCGCATATCGCATATGTGGAGTTAATTAGTGGTTGATTTAAGATGTTTTTTGTTAATTTATTAATAGTTTTCTAGTCGACTTTGTTTCCCCAGCAACTTTTGCTTTTTGGAAACCTTCTTTTTCCAGCGAGCTTTCAGCAACTAGCGTGTCTTTTGGGTCTGGTAGTAACGTAGATAAGTGAATAATTGGTGGGTTTTGTTGTGAGAGAAGACAAGTGGGCAAAGAAAATAACAAATTATGCTACATAAGCATGTAAAAAGACAAAAAACTAAAAAGAATTACTATTAAAATGCAACATGAGCATCAAAAAACAAAGAAAATTCCAAAAAAGAACCGTTTTTACCGGCTAAAAAGTAACAAGTCAACAAATTAGTGATAATTCGACGAATTTGAGAGTTATCAAATTATCTATTTTTGGCCTTTTCCTTATTTAATACGCATATGTGAACACTAACAGCCAATTAAAAGAACATGACAACATACATAGTATTATTTTACGTAGAGATTAGTTGCAATCTCCCAATCAAGCTCCATGCAAGCAATTCTAACGTGGTTGTTGTCTACATGCGAAAGTGACTTAAACTTTAAAGTTTGTTTCGATAAATTTGGTATTGATAGATATTATTAGGATATAAACGAACTGAACGTTCAATGAACATTTCATGAACCGTTCAGTAAAAGTTCGTTTATATTCGTTTATTTATTAAATGAACGAACATGAACAATATTTTATGTTCGTTTAGTTAAATGAACGAACATTAACAAAATTCGCGTCTGTTCATTTATGTTCGTGAACGTCTGATTATTTATTCGTTAAAGTTTGTTTCTGTTCATTTATTTATTTATGTTCGTATATCATATCTTTTAATTGTATAATTATAAAATTGGTTTGTTTAAACAATACAACACTTATAAAATAATATATTTTGTATAATTCAATAAAGTTTATGTTTGTTTGTCTATTTTTATTTATGTTCGATCGTTTATGTTCGTTTAGCGTTCGTTTATTGTCTTAATAAATGAACATGAACAACTCATTTTCTTAATAAACGAACATGTACAAAAAAATTCGTCCGTTTAAACGTTCATGAATAAGGCTAACTCATTTGATATTTACGGCGTAACCTCAATAACTAAGCTACGCCGTAGCTGTTCTTCAGAACATTTTATTGCACTTGTTGGCCTTTTCTCGCACCATTTTCGCTCCAACACCTCATTTATCCTGAAATGTAAATAAGAACAAATATGAACGAATTAAGTATCATATTATTACAAGTGATGCCATAAACATGGGAATTTTATATATAAATATGAGGCAAATTTGATGTTATCAGGTTAGCCTGTGAATTGTTTGTCATTCGATATGGCCTTTGAGAGGATCCGAAATGGGACCTTTGGTTCCAGGTGGAATGATCATTCGTAGATATGAATTGGGAATGACCCGGTTGCCTTTGTGAAGCATTAGTAGCACCAATTTGAGGAGCGACGGGATCGACCTCTTTAAGGGACCGTTCAAAATCAACGAGTTTATCGAAGAGTTCCCGGTAAGAAATCGGTTGTTCTGGTACCTTAAGGGCAACGGTAATGGAGTCGTATTCCTCACCAAGTTGGGTAAGGGTATGAACAAGAAGATCTTCTTCATGAATTGGACTCTGAACCAACGCCAATTCATTCGCAATAGATCGCATTTCATTCAAGAAAACCGTAACTGAGCGATTTCCGTTTGGGTTCTCTGCAAGTTTTGATTTAGGGGAGATAATTCTGGATCGAGATTTGTTTGCAAAGCTAGATGTGAGACGATCCTATGCCTCTTTAGCAGTCAATGCCGATGCAATGACCGGTTGAATCTCATCGGAGCAGCACTGAACAAGATTTGATCTTGTCGATACCAGACGATGTATTCTGGGTTTGCTTTAGTGGTCTCCTTGTCGCCGATAGTCTTTGATGGAACATTTCTTTCGGTGATGAAGTTATAAAGCCCTAGTCCGATTAAAGTGGACTGAACTTGATACCGTCATACGGGAAAATTTTGCAAGGTAAGTTTGGTGGGAAAGTGGGTTGCAAAGTGGTGATGTGAATTATGGTTTGTGAGGTTGTCATAGGAATGAGTTTGAAGAAGACAAGGAAACAAATGAAGGATCGTTGTATTCTTCCGAGTTAGAAGGCTCTGGATACCATGTAAGAGTTTGAATGTAAAAGGCTTAGATAGTTGCCTTCAATCTTATTCATCAATATACAACAGAGGTATATAGACTATACAAGGAAGGTATACCAAATTACAGGAGCAATTGTAGGACTATACAAGGCAACCTATTAACAACCATTAACAACAACAATATTTCAATTTAATCTAATTTAATTATGAGCTGTAATTCAGTGCATATTATTATTCGTAATAGTTAGCGGTTATTTTCTCGCAATTGCCTAGTATCAACGTTTAGAAAACATAAACAATAGTTATAATGTTGAAAGGAGAGGATAATTTTATCCACGAAAATGAGTACATGCTGTTGGCGGTGGATCATTATGTGCATTACCCATTTTAATAATAGTAAAGAAATCAAGTGACTTGTTTTGCGTTTCACGGTATTGTAAATGATACTAGTTTTCAAGGTTTGGGTGTCTATGATTGATTCAATATAGTATATTAAAAATATATAATATAAACTAAATTAATCATCTATTAAATTTCCCTCCAAAAGTCTCCTAATAGACTTTCAAACATTTTAGTGGAATGACACTTTATAAACCCACTTTCACTACATTCACCACTATGTGGGATAGATACAATATACAATATTGTAGATAAAACCCACAAGTTCTAACAAATATAACCAGCTCATTTAGGTTACCGATGACGTGATGTCTATGTGGGTTTCGGTGTGTTTTTCTTGCTGACTTGGTCGTCTTCTTCAGCAAATTTCAGCTAATACCATTTTCTCCAGCGGTCTAGAAACAAAAAAAGTTTCCTCTTTTAAATCAATAACCAACATTTTAGTGGAAAATTTCAATTTAATGTAACTCGCATATGGCATATGTGGAGTTAATTAGTGGTTGATTTAAGATGTTTTTTGTTAATTTATTAATAGTTTTCTAGTCGACTTTGTTACCCCAGCAACTTTTGCTTTTTGGAAACCTTGTTTTTCCAGCGAGCTTTCAGCAACTAGCGTGTCTTTTGGGTCTGGTAGTAACGTAGATAATGGGCTTGTGGTCCAATGGGTAGTGCTTATTCAATTAAGCGTGCCCAGGTGAGAGTAGTACCGGTTTGGCTATCCTTTCCGGGAAGTCCTCACTTGTGGACCACAATGTCCTGTCGGTATTAGGCAATGAAGAGGAGAGTCTTTGAGCCATTAGTTGCGGAGACTTGAATCCGAGCCGGCCCCGATTTTCATCCGGCTGTTACTCCCGCGAGAATTCTCGTGTGAAGGCAGTACGGTTTCCGGGCGGAAGTCGTTGAATCCCCACTACGCCAGCGTGAGCCCGGTTAAGACAACATAGTCTGGGTATGTGGTGGATGAGGGCCTGCCTCGTAGCAGGTGTGACTCTCTAAACCAAAAATTGAAAATCACCTTCAAAAAAAAAGATAAGTGAATAATTGGTGGGTTTTTTTTGTGAGAGAAGACAGGTGGGCAAAGAAAATAACAAATTATGCTACATAAGCATGTAAAAAGACAAAAAACTAAAAAGAATTACTATTAAAATGCAACATGAGCATCAAAAAACAAAGAAAATTCCAAAAAAAAAACCGTTTTTTCCCGGCTAAGAAAGTAATAAGTCAACAAATTAGTGATAACGAGCTGAGCAGCCCGCGCGTTACAGCGGGGTGAATTGCCATTAGTTTTTTGCAGACATTTTTTGCATCGTTAGTTCCCGACAGATGTTCATTGCTGCGGAAGTGTGGTGCTAACACTGTGTTCTCAAGTATGTTTTTAGAGTGAAATGAAAGTAAATGAAATGAAGTAAAGAAAATGATGTGAAATGGAAGTAAATGAAATGGAAGTAAAAAAAATAATGGGACCCACTCACTTTCCTTCACTTTTATCCCATATATGGGATGAAAGTTGTGACACAAAAAACACTACCACTTTCCTCCCTTTTTCCACACTTCCACTTACTTTCCTTCCTCAAAAAAACTTGAGAACACACCGTAAGTGTTGTTTGAAAGTTAGTCATTAAGTATTAAATTTTAAAAAGATCGATAAGACCAAAGGACTATTTATGAAAAAAAAAAATAATAATAATAAAATAAAAAATAATTTTCTAAATTATTTAAAAAAAAAAAAAAAAAAAAAAAAAAAAAAAAAGACTGTAGCACTGTGCTGCACTGTTCATGTGCACTGTTCATGTGCACTGTAGCTGCGCACTGTAGCTGTGCACTGTAGCACAATTCCCATGCGCGCGCGTTGTAGCGGAGTTTTTTTTTTTTTTAATGTTGTTTTCGCCGTTGTTGGTAACAAATGAAGTGTTCGTAATTCAAAAAGTGATGCGAAACGGATTTTTTGAAAAAGGACTCCTTTTGCAAAGAGCCGCGAACTTCAGGGGTATTTTTTGCCAATTTTCAAACAGATTTTTTGTAAAAGGACTATTTTTGCAAAGAATTGTCAACTTCAGGGGAATTTTTTGCCAATTTTGAAACATATTTTTTGAAAAAGGACTAATTTTGTAAAGAGTTGTCGACTTCAGGGGTATTTTTTGAAACATATTTTTTTGAAAAAGTATTAATTTTGCAAAGAGTTGTCGACTTCAGGGGTATTTTTTGCGAATTTTTGAAAAAAAAATAAATAAATAAATAAAAAAAAAAATACTTTAGCTGCTACAGTGCCGGCACTGTGCTGCACTGTAGCATGTACTGTTCATGTGCAATGTTTATGGGTACTGTAGCACCGTTCCCATCTTTTAATATATAGTATAATATAATTAGACGAATTTGAGAGTTATCAAATCATCTATTTTTGGCCTTTTCCTTATTTTAATACGCATATGTGAACACTAACAGCCAATTAAAAGAACATGACAACATACATAGTATTATTTTACCTAGAGATTAGTTGCAATCTCCCAATCAAGCTCCATGATGCAAGCAATTCTAACGTGGTTGTTGTCTATATGCGAAAGTGACTTAAACTTTAAAGTTTGTTTCGATAAATTTGGTTTTCGATAGATATTTTTAGGGCTATAAACGAACTGAACGTTCAAATAAACATTTCATGAACCGTTCAGTAAAAGTTCGTTTATATTCGTTTATTTATTAAATGAACGAACATGAACAATATTTTATGTTCGTTTAGTTAAATGAACGAACATTAACAAAATTCGCGTCCGTTCATTTATGTTCGTGAACGTCCGATTATTTATTCGTTAAAGTTCGTTTCTGTTCATTTATTTATTTATGTTCGTCTATTATATCTTTTAATTGTATAATTATAAAATTGGTTTGTTTAAACAATACAACACTTATAAAATAATATATTTTGTATAATTCAATAAAGTTTATGTTTGTTTGTCTATTTTTATTTATGTTCGATCGTTTATGTTCGTTTAGCGTTCGTTTATTGTCCTAATAAATGAGTATGAACAACTCATTTTCTTAATAAACGAACATGTACAAGAAAATTCGTCTGTTTAAACGTTCATGAATAAGGCTAACTCACTTGATATTTACGGCGTAACCTCAATAACTAAGCTACGCCGTGGCTGTTCCTCAGAACATTTTATTGCACTTGTTGGCCTTTTCACGCATCATTTTCGCTCCAACGCCTCATTTATCCTGAAATGTAAATAAGAACAAATATGAACGAATTAAGTATCATATTATTACAAGTGATGCCATAAACATGGGAATTTGATATATAAAATATGAGGCTAATTTAATGTTATCAGGTTAGCCTCTGAATTGTTTGTCATCCGATATGGCTTTTGAGAGGATCCGAAATGGGACCTTTGGTTCCAGGTGGAATGATCATTCGTAGATCTGAATTGGGAATGACCCGGTGGCCTTTGTGAAGCATTAGTAGCACCAATTTGAGGAGGGACGGGTTCGACCTCTTTAAAGGACCGTTCAAAATCAACGAGTTTATCGAAGAGTTCCGGGTAAGAAATCGGTTGTTCTGTTACCTTAAGGGCAACGGTAATGGAGTCGTATTCCTCACCAAGTTGGGTAAGGGTATGAACAAGAAGATCTTCTTCATGAATTTGACTCTGAACCAACGCCAATTCATTCGCAACAGATCGCATTTCATTCAAGAAAATCGTAACTGAGCGATTTCCGTTTGGGTTCTCTGCAAGTTTTGATTTAAGGGAGATAATTCTGGATCGAGATTTGCTTGCAAAGCTAGATGTGAGACGATCCCATGCCTCTTTTGCAGTCAATGCCGATGCAATGACCGGTTGAATCTCATCGGAGCAGCACTGAAAAGATTTGATCTTGTCGATACCGGACGATGTATTCTGGGTTTGCTTTAGTGGTCTCCTTGTCGCCGATAGTCTTTGATGGAACATTTCTTTCGGTGATGAAGTTATAAAGCCCTAGTCCGATTAAAGTGGACTGACCTTGATACCGCCATACGGGAAAATTTTGCGAGGTAAGTTTGGTGGGAAAGTGGGTTGCAGTGGTGATGTGAATTATGGTTTGTGAGGTTGTCATAGGAATGAGTTTGAAGAAGACAAGGAAACAAATGAAGGATCGTTGTACTCTTCCGAGTTAGAAGGCTCTGGATACCATGTAAGAGTTTGAATGTAAAAGGCTTAGATAGTTGCCTTCAATCTTATTCATCAATATACAACAGAGGTATATAGACTATACAAGGAAGGTATACCAAATTACAGGAGCAATTGTAGGAATATACAAGGCAACCTATTAACAACCATTAACTACTACAATAATTCAGTTTAATCTAATTTAATTATGAGCTGTAATTCAGTGCATATTATTATTCGTAATAGTTAGCGGTTATTTTCTCGCAATTGCCTAGTATCAACGTTTAGAAAACATAAACAATAGTTTTAATGTTGAAAGGAGAGGATAATTTTATCCACGAAAATGAGTACATGCTGTTGGCGGTGGATCATTATGTGCATTACCCATTTTAAAAATAGTAAAGAAATCATGTGACTTGTTTTGCGTTTCACGGTATTGTAAATGATACTAGTTTTCAAGGTTTGGGTGTCTATGATTGATTCAATATAGTATATTAAAAATATATAATACGAGGCATTGTAAAGCCCGTGCGTTGCACGAATTGTGTCTAAGTGTTCATAGCTTAATGGTTGGTAGTCATTAGGTTTACACTATCTAAACTAATTAGTTTAAATGTTGCCGGTTCTTCTAAATTGTATGATTATATGCTTTTATAGTTTGTGCAACAGGCAGGTCAAGATTATGCACTTTCGAAATTATTTTTTTCTTGTTGTCAACATTTAAGGTGGATAATGGTGAAGAACTATGATAATGATGAAGAACCATACAATGATGGCAAACATGGAAGGTTTAGGTGCTCTTTGTGTTGCTTTGGAATTGCTAGATTATTTGATAAATAGTCTGTTTTTTTTATTGAGAAGTTGGAGTCAATGGAATTTAGATATTTATTTTATGTATTTTATTTATGTTAGTTTTTTGTTTATGTTTATTTTTTTTAAGTTTTTTTGGCGTGTAATGTATGGATTTAATAATTAAGATGTTTAGTTTGGCAATGGTTATCATAATTGACAAACTTTGAGGGTTAGATATGCTATATTGACAAATTTATGTGCAGTTTATGAATATTTTTGTATCATTAGCGGAAGCATTTTATGTTCAGTGCAACACTTCTTTAAAAAACGTATTGCATATTCATGCATGGGAAAACAAACCATCTATCACAATTAATACTCTAATTAAGTGTTGCAATGATGAAACTGGTTATATATTCAGTAATCAGAATATTAATACTCCTAATTCCTAATAACTTTTTCAAACAAAAATTATTTTTATTTCAACTCAAACAATCAAATGGCTCAAGAAACCCCACTGATCAATGAACTCAAAGAGGCTTCCGGCTCAGATCAGCTCCACAAATGCTTCAAGTTCCTCTTCATTCAGGAACATACCGAAGAGGAAGCATTCCTAAGGTATTTGGGCGAGAAATGCGATGAGTTGCAAAGGGGTATTGACCAACGTACAGCCCGTATGGCGGAAGTTATGTTTCTCAATGAAGATGTTGAAGAAGCTGGTAGTGATGTTTATGAATGCCTTCGTGAGAAGCAAGTGAGGGCTAGACAGAGGTTGGAGGCGTTGATGGCTATTCTGGTGGAGGTCCGTGCTGGTCTCACCGAGGGTGAGCATCACATGAGCATAATGGACTTCTTTGATTAGGCTATGTTTGGGTTTCATGAAGCACTTTCCGATGATGATTAGAAGTTTAAAAGAATATGGTGGATGTCTTTTGGGTAGTATTTTTAATGATCTTTTGTATATGTAGTAATGATCAGATGGTTAACTTCTAGTATGACTCTTGATGTTAATGACTTTGATAATGGTTAATATTAATATTTAGTTTTATGTTTATGTATTATTTTACTTATTTACTTTATTTAATTTTTTTCCTTTTTATATTTTATGATAAAGTGTGTTTTCTCTCACACACACATGAGTCAAACACACGGTTTTTTTTAGATCTGGCGAAAAATATTTAGGGTTTCATCTCAAATTAGGCCGATCCATTATACAACATATTAATCAAATTAAATCATAGGTTCATTTGATTTAATTTCTTGCTTATGATTATGCATTTATTGTTTCGATTTTTATGAAATGATAATCTGGGTCCGATAATCGTATGGCTCTGTAAGGGTTCGTTGTGAAATGATATGTTAGATGTTTATGATTATTCATTTATTTGGGATATGATGATTTTGGTTATTGATTTGTAGATCTGTTTTCAAATTTGATTAATTAAGTTTGATTGATTTTGGGTATTCATTGTTTAGGATGAATTAAGAAGTTTGGTATGATTGAATGTGGTTATTGATTTGTATATCTGTTTTCAAATTTGATTAGTAAAGTTTTTGTGTTTGTATACTTGATGATATGGCTTTTGTTGTTATGTAAGATGTTAGACGGAATATCAATGATGGATGTGCGGCAACCAAGGCAGCTATTGCTAAATTTTCATGGTTGCCGCACATCCATCATTCATACTTTGTCAAAATTTGTCAGCTGTACATGCTTCGATAGCCATCTATCTGAGTATGATATAGTCTACATCAGATGAATATTGGATCAGGGCTGGTTCCTTTTGTATATATGAAGGTTAATAAAACTTAGTTTTACTTCATAAAGAATTATGTTTTTGATAATAAGGATACTGATTATTTTCGTGTATGGTTGAATACTTATTTGCTTAGAAAGGATATAATATGCTTTATGGGATATTTGACTGACTTTTGAAGTGATATCTGTGCTAATATAGTATGCATTATGCATTCAATCTTTAATACAATCTTTAATACTGATTTGATACGTATGCATGTATTTATTAGATATCATCTAGAAACATTACATTGCTGTGCTAATATAAGTTGCTGAAAGTTTCCTTGAAAACAATGTTGCGTGTGCAGTGTGCAAGCTCCGGCTGCTTGTCTTCGATCATTAGTATTTTAAGGCCATCAGGACTGGTAACTCTAGATAATGCGACATAAAGTTGTCCATGACTGAATACGGGAGTAGGCAAATACAGGCCAACATAATTAAGTGACTGGCCCTGACTTTTGTTAATGGTCATTGCATAACATGGTTTTAGAGGGAATTGCCTACGTTTGAGGACGAATGGCCACTTGGACTGTGTTGATGTGAGTATAATCCTGTGTATAATGACATTGTCTCCTACATTTGAACCTGTTAGTACCTTAGCATGAATGACAAACTGGCCGAGATCTGTAATGAGCAACCTTGTTCCATTACATAGTCCTTTGGTTGGATTGACATTTCGCAATAGCATAACGGGTAGTTCCTTTTTTAAGTGAAGAGCATGTGGGGGCATGCCGGGGAAATTTAAGGAATTTAGAAATTCAATCGGATACAGGTCGTGTTGTTCAAGATTGTCTGTAGAGCCCTTGCAAATCTCATCTGCGCTGTTGTATGTAACAGTTTCGCCTTCTAATTGGTTAAACATATAGTCATTGATGGCATCAGCATCCTCATTCTTAGGAGTTAAAATTGCCCTTTCTTTGAGGTAGACATTGTCGGTTTGTCTTGTTGTAAAATCAGGGTATGTTTCTGCAACAATTTTCTCGATAGGAGAATCCCATGATTTAATTAGAAAGGTTTCAGGGATATCAATCCAAGTTGGGTCATCCTCCCCTTCTTTGCATTTTGCTGGCAATGTGCCATCTCCCACAGCCAAAACCCATCTATTGAAATCCCTTTTTCGAGTATCAATCTGCCCATTTTCACTATACTCATTCACACGCATGCTGCGTGTAAGGGTGAAGACCTTGCAATGCTTCCATAACGCAGACTGATTTATGCAGGATTGAACAATGTCGGGCCTGCTCCCTTTTGGTATAACTGGGAGAACTTGTCGAAAGTCACCTCCCAGTAAGACCGTAACGCCTCCAAAAATTCGACTCCTATTATCTGGTTCATGATATCCTAATATATCCTTTAGCGTCTTGTCCAATGCCTCAAAAGCATATTTTTGAGTCATTGGCGCTTCATCCCAGATGATAAGTTTAACTTGCTGCATGAGTTCTGCCATATGTGTGTTTTGCTTTATGCCGCATGTACTATTCTCCAATAATTCAAGCGGTATAAGAAAACGACTATGTGCAGTTCTGCCTCCTGGTAGCAACAATGAAGCGATTCCTACATAAATTGAGGGTATTAGTTGAAGATCTATTTTTTAAAGTTTACAGAGTAGTTGTTTGTTTTAGTTGAATATTCATTTTTACCTGAAGATGCGACAGCAAGCACTATCATACGTTCTGATCTTAACCTTGAAATGACAGTTTTGTATAAAAATGTCTTTCCGGTCCCTCCTGGTCCATATACAAAATAAAAATTCCCTTTTTTATTATGCACAGATTCAATCACCTGTTCATAGATTAATCGTTGCTCGGGATTTAACAATGAATGAAGTTGTTGATGCTCAGCACTACTCTTCTTCATATCATAATCCAACGCTTCTCTGATGAGACGATTGTCCAAGTTGGTTAGTAACTTTGGGTTAGGAAGTGGTAGATCTTGAAATTCTGCTAAAGATCTTCCATGTCTACCTAACAATTCTTGGATTTCTAGCAAACAATAGTTTTGGAGTTGTTCATCCGTCAAGTCCAAATTAGGATATTTAAAAATTTTTCTTTTTTTATGGAGGATATCCTCTGATAAGAACTCCCAGTTTTCTTCCCATAATTTTAAAGGCCTACTGACATCGCAAAACAACAAAATTGTCACAAACATGTCACGTAGCTGTGGTCCAAACGCCCATACACTTGCTTCTGATATAGCATGCTTCCATTCCGTGTCATCATTTAAAAGGCCGTATTCAAAACAGGCTTGTTTGAATGTGGAGCATAGTCTGGTGTTAACAATCATGAGATCTTGAAAAGATTCAGGCCCTCTCACAATGTTCAACAGCATTCTAAGATAATACCGTTCTCCAGAAGCTGGGTGAGAGTAAACAATCCTGCCAATGCATCTTTTACGTTTTCTTTGTTTCCACATTTTGTCTTTCTCATGCCACACATAATGTTGAGGTATCTCAGCATATGTATATGCCCTCGCTGATGTATCACGCTTGTTTAATTCAAACCAATCAGTGAACATAGTTATGTCGATACCTTCCCTTTGAATTAGGGCTGGTAAGCTTTCTGAGTCACGAAGTGTGATTGCGTTCTGATTCGGCAAGTGGTAATTCAGTCTCATGACTGATGGATATGAGTAATGGATATCATAGGAAAACAAACGCCATACTGCCTCACATGGAGCTAGGAAACGACAATTCAAATAATTCTTTATTTCATCGACCTCCAAAACTTGGACATTTGCCAAATCGCCATCGATTGTAACATTCTCTTGTATAACAATTGTAGCTCTATCGGGGCCTTTATTTAAGTACTTAAATAAGTACTTAATTGCCTTTGATCTGTTGCACCATTCGACATTAATGTGGGCGTGGTACTTCATGAGGAGATAACGATTGTGAGGAACCACATATCTGTTATCGTATTTAAACTTTCCTTTTATATGGTAAGCTTTATTATCCCTTCGACGATAAATCGCATAGCCTTCATTATCAACAATTGTTTCTTCCATAAAAGGTTTAGGAAAATGTTTTGAACACTTACCCTCAACTGTACATGGGGCATCCCTAGCATCTTGACTGCAAGGTCCATGTAACATAAACTCAGTTACTATTTTATACCCTTCTGGATCATTTGATTTACATGGTATCTCTGCTGTAATTATGTCATCTATCTCGCGTGCGGTTTTGCATTTCAAGTCTTCGTCTAGCCATAATAGGATATGAGCGTGTGGTAGGCCACGTTTTTGAAATTCTATGACATAGACAACTGAAAGGAAATGCAAGGAAAGCATAAGTTGATGCATAAATTTGATATAGAATAGTAGACTTTGATGTTTTGCACCAAGTTGTATTACCTGCCCGTGAACGACCAAAAATATGATGTTTTGTAAGATCGTCTAACAATTCAGTTAGTTTAATCTTGAAAACACGGGTTGCTATTTCTGGACGGTCATTACTTTTTTGTCCTGGGATGTGCTTTAACATTTCAGTAACCTCGGGCCATTTTGGATTGGCGGTGAAAGTGATGAACAGATCTGGATTTCCATAGTGTCGACATATAGCCATAGCATCCTGGTAGTTTTGCATCATATACCTTGGGCTGCCAGTAAAACTCCTTGGTAGTATGATTCGTTTCCCTAGCCCTGCTGCACTTGTATCACCCCTTGTGACAGCGTCACACACGTTATGATATAGATCCACACGTAACGTATCTTGATTTTGCCTAGTCCATTTAAGTCTTTGTTCCTCAACAGCCGTGTATGCATCCACCAGGTATTGTTGAAATAATCGCCCACCTCTAAGTAAGGTTGTACCTTGGTTATTTCGCTGCTGTATTATGTATGCATAGTACTCTTTCATTGTGAGACAACCCCTTTTTGTCTTGCGGGTACCTGTGTTCTTGTGATACGGTATTTTTTCATGAAATCCTTCCTCTCCATATGGGAATAATAATGGATATTGAAGGGCCATGTATTCTGAATGTAGCTCAGAAATACGTTTCAGACTTTCATCCTTGTTACTTACAACAATATCTCTCGTGGGAATGCCATCACCAAAGTCATTAGTAATTAAAGCTGCTATTTCAGGGACAGTCGGGGCGTTGTACTGCCGTGATGCACTCCGACCACTTAGCAGGCGTAGCTGAAACTTTGATGAATTCTGGGAGTTACACCAATCCCTGGCCATTCGAAATGCCTTGGCAATTGAACTTGATTGATCGAACATTCTAATCAGGCTTGCTACTATCTTTTCATCCACCAATTCGCCACTATCCTTGTGTATAAAAGCTTGCATCCGGTTTTTTACTTCATTTTCAGTATCATAAAAGTATAGCTGTGCATATTTGGGCTGAGCACCCCTTGTAGGCAGTAGAGAACCTATTCGATGATAGCTTTGGCCATTTATTCTAAATGTGTATGGTCCCCTGCCTGTATTAATTGAATTATCTATTTTGGCTCCAAAAGAAGTGTAGCAAAACATGCCATTATAGACTCTAATATGATCTTTGAATCTTAAAGATGGAGGATTGTTATAGTCTAAAAGCTTGTTGAGAGGCGAAGGTGCTTCATTAAACTTGGGGAGAAGCACCTTACCTTCTTGGCAGCAAAGGGAGAATATTGGGTTGCTAGTGTTGGATCCTTTATCGCTTCTCTCTTCATACCACATAATTGCATTGCAATTTTTACATTCAAACGATGGAGGGCCAATATTATGGTAAACAACAGGAATACCTTGACAAAGAGGTAATTATTAGTGTGAAGAACAATATTTTATAAATGAAATAACAGGGGGCAAGATTTCTAACAGGTGTAATTACCTGCAGATGCAAATGCAGCTCGTTGTTGGCTTTGTTTTGATGCACGCAGATAGGCTGGTCCTATAAGAAGCAAGGTAATTGTAATAAGCACTTGTATGAAATTAAAAGTCTGCCAAATATACAACATTTTTTAATAGATATTGAGTTTTCCTATCATTTGGTTAATTACTCACCTGATGACGCTCTTTTTTTGTACATGAAGGTACTTTTGGAAGTAGAATTCATCTGGCTCGGTGGCAGATATGATGAAGTGCCTATTGGGTGTGTCACTTGATCTAATAAATTATGTTGTAAGTGGAACATTCACAAATCAGGTTTGTATTTTTTCAAAAAATTTTCTAATTCCATAGTTGAAGTAAATGTTTGGTGATGGTGTTTACCTGTAAATGATGCATCAATTTCCCCCAGTTTTAAACCACAATAACTTTGTACTCTGCCATCTTGGCTGACTATTGTTTTTGAATGGATGATGAAAGATTTGTGCAACATGTCTGACAGGGATGGAACTTCAGCATTCTTGGGCCGTGATCCTGTAACACAGAGATAAATATGGCTTTAATCAGAGGAATAATGCAACTTATTGAAACTTGTAAGATTCAATTATACTTTTATTCATTTTTTATTTGGAGGATCTGCTTCACTTTTGTAACATAGATTCTTGCAAATATGGCTAGGTATAGAATGAAGATGTCCAACAAAAAATCTTTTGGGATTCTGTTGCTGAAATGATGGAATAACTGTCATAACCAATGAAAAGTCTCCCATTTGTAAAGCATGATAAGTATGGCCAGGTTTTTAATATTATAAATATTTTTTTTAATAATGATACCATGTTTCTCAATAATTCCACATTATTGCGTTTTATCTAACAATTTACTAAATGAATTCTGGTCCAGGTATGTATATATCAACGATTGGTTTCAAATGGATAGCAACATAAAAAGTTAAGTGGAAACTTCAAGTTGGATGAAATGTCTTTTAAAAATTCACAACATTCAGCACAATAATTTTACCCACTACATTCAGCACAATAACCATCTAATTTAAAAATTAATAATTTATTTTTCAACATTTATACCCACTACATTCAGCACAATAACCATCAAATTTAAAAATTAATAATTTATTTTCCAACATTTAGGTAAATTGGTATATATCAAATGCGATTCATCTAATCTTCCTCACTAAAGTCAGTACCATAACCATCTTCAATATTTTCATGATTTGAGATAGTTCCCTCCAACTGTGTTGGCACATCCGTTATTGGTTGGTTTGTTACTGACCATATCGAACGCAGGGTTTTCCTTCTTTTGTGTTTGGATTTGAAATAATACTGTCTCAACCTTTTTGTACTTTTAGCAAGTTCTGTATCAGGGTTTTCTTCTACCCGCGTCTTTTTCTTCTTCAAGCCTTATAATGATTTCTTGATTGTTCCCATCAACCTTTGCACCTCCATTTTCAGCCTATAATGCAATATAAGTTTATGAGCAACATAAAAACAAAGTGTTAAATTCAATTTAATTCTGACCTTGAGAGTACTAATTAATAGTTGTATACTCATCAGCTTACGATAGGGCCAACGCTGAATACCCAGTTTTCGACAGTGCCTTTTGAACATAGTTAAACCAATATTGAACTCTTTTGCAGCTTTTGATATTGGCATGTAGTAGTATTGTCCTATAATTTCTCTAGTGAATGCCATGACTTTGGAATATGGATAACAACTGGATGAGTTGGGGAATATGGTATAACATGACCTTTAAATAGTTTGATAATCTCATGAGATTCCATGTAGGCTAACAGGTTTTGTAACTTCTATTTATCCATAAATACTAATTATTATATATTAAAAACAAATTTTGCAACTGAATTTATGATAAATGACTATTCATGTATGACAGTTGTGTAGCAGTTTTATTTTTTGTACATCCATCTATCTGAGAACTGATTTATGCACAACCTATTGAGTTGGTGGTCTGCTATGGATGACTGGTTGATTGATACAAAATGATGTTGGTATTGTTGTTATTGTTGCAGGTACATTTTCATGTCAACGTCTCATGGGCAGCAAATACTAAACACATCAGAGGGGAAGGTTTGTTTTACAATACATATGCAGGGCTGGCACAACATGGTAAGGTTTTAAATAGGTTGGTTTGTATTTCTAAAGGTTGGGTAAGAGCATGAAACTATTAATTAAGAAGACACATTTACAAAAGTATAGAGGATTGAATTTCATTCATTATAAATTATAAAAATAGGATACATAACTTATATATTGCGTTATTGAATATGAAAAATATGACAATCTTTTACATTATATAGAACATATTCTTTAAACCATATGGAGACAATCTTTAATATTGAACATTTGCTCACTAAACTTTATTAAAAAAACAGCAAGATCCCATGTCGCATGCTTTTGACCAGTTGCATCAAGTGTCTGAACCACCGTATATCAACTTCAATGTACCTGAAAGCAATATTAACACAAAAGAAAACGCGTTCCATATTGGGTAGGGGCAATAAATCATCAAGCATAAACAAACATAAGATATAGTGATATGA
The DNA here is from genome assembly GCA_021014915.2 of Artemisia tridentata subsp. tridentata. Classification (NCBI taxonomy): domain Eukaryota; kingdom Viridiplantae; phylum Streptophyta; class Magnoliopsida; order Asterales; family Asteraceae; genus Artemisia; species Artemisia tridentata. Next base: position 43,780,500 of record CP139506.1, on the reverse strand, counting down.
ATCAGTTTGTGGAGTTGTATATTTGAAACAACCATAACAAATAAACCCCAATACAGTTTTATTGCAACATATTATTCATGTTCTAAATGGCTATTTTAAAAAGGCTTCTTGGTATGCACCCTGCTGAATCTCATTCTGAATCTGCAACCACAAAACTGACAATAAAACATAGAAAGGAAACGATGTTAAAACATGGACAAATATAAGATAATTAGTCATCAAAGGGTGTACGCTACATGTGCTCACCGTTTTGTCTTCTTTTTGACAGTTAGGGCGTTAGCTTCTCCTTGGACATCATCAACACAAATCATCTCAGTTTCAGTATCCGAATCTTCAATCTCTAGCCTACAAACAATTGAATCATGGTTGTTATGTTCACTTAACCGTTGTTTTGACTTTTTTTTTTGGTAGGCAAATATTATTTGACTTGCTTACCTTTTTTTTTTATTACCCTCCTTAGGCTTAGCCGGTGTAGCAACTGATGGGTTTGTGGAATGTGGGGTGGATGATGAAGCTGCAGCCATAGCTCCATCATCAATAGTGCTTGAGCATGAGCTCTCTACTGTTGGTTGAGGCGGGTCTACCGTCCAGCAGGTAAAACTCTCAAAGCTTCCGTACTCATAGTAGCTATGAGATTTGATTTCAAAAACGTGTGTTGTGCCGATGAGGTTGGCTATAGCAGTTGGTAAGTTTTCGTGGTCTTCCAAACTCTGTAGGGTAAGGTGTTAGTAATGGAGATTGGTAATGAAAAGGGAATTTATAAATATACCTCAGCATCCTCGTCCACTATTGCTGCAGCCGGGAACTTCACCAATTCGGTTGCGGCCTCGTCAAAAAGAACTACCACAGTCTGTTCAGTAGCATCCGAGATACCAAGCTCAAGTCGATACCTGGGAGGGCATGTTACAAACAGTATATACCAATGTGAGTCATTTATTGAATACAAATGTAGACACTATTAGTGATAAACACAACATTACCTTATTACTGGGTATTCAATTGGCTTGTCACATGCATCACACCAAAACCGCCCGTCCTTTCTAGTAACACCTTTCCTGCATTTTTCACCTCCACATGAGGGATAATTCCATCCCTTCCTAGTCCGCACATTTTCAATCCGGGCCTTACAAATGAAAGTTGCTGACTGTGTAGAAATAACGTATATCAATATTAGGCAGATGAATAAGTCTATAAACATGGCGGACGGAAAAGAATACATACATCATTTTTTCGATTGCGGGACCATATGAGGAGATTCTCGATCGTCCCATCCCTTGGTTCAGAGTTATCTGCACGCGATGCTGCTCTTGAAGTTTCAATACTGCTAACAAAGGAGTAAACAATTTTGTTAAAGGTATGGATTGTTGCAACTTTTCAATAATAAACATTAAATTCATACATATTCAGACCTGGTTTCTGATCTCATCTCTTTGATTGCAGGGATCTCAACATCATCAAGTATCATGGTTGCTGAACTGCTGGATAAATATAGCTTATCTGGAAGGTAACATTATAACTTAAATTAGCATCTAAAAGTTGTCTAACATGAATAAGCTACATAGTCAATGGCAACTCACTGTTATAGTGTTTTGCAGATGTGCAGGTCAACACAACAGGAAGCAAGCCTACATATTTTGCTTTCTTCTCAATCAATATATCACCAAGGCTTCCCCATAGAGTCACCCGTATTGATTGGCCCCTTGATGTACAACACAAAAACATACAATAAACGGTAAGTTCCTTGATATGTATTGGCAAAGAAGCCATTAATTTTACAACATCAATTGCAAAACATAAATATAACAACCTATGATTGGCCAGGAAGAAATCAATGTTTTTCGAGCCTGTTTTGGTGTAGTTCATCCTCCCAACATTTGTTACATAGCCTGCAACATCTAATATGCAGCATATTTTATGACAGGTTAGGAACACTATTTACATACAGAAAAGTAATTAACATACATAATCAAACAGGAAATTACCAATGAGATACTTGTTGTCTGTAGGTACAATGTGATCTAAATCCACCAGTTGAAAAGGATGCCTAACAAATCCTTCTCGCTTTACCACAGCTTTCCTTATTATAGTAGATCCATCAAAGTGAAGCATAAAGGTATCGTCCTTCCTAATACGAAAGTCTTCCTTATTATGCATGACGATAAAATTTTTAATCGAGTACACACTCCCCTCTTTTAACCTCAAAAAATTGTGAGCCACTGTTCCCTTGGCAGTACAATGGATTACACGACCCTGCCAAACAAAGGTATTAAAAATGTATATATTATTAATTAGACTTTCCTGTATTGATATTACACAGGTCATTGTAAGAGAAAGAGGAATATACCTTAGCATCACAGACCAAGAAATCAGTGCTCAAGTAGCGCCCGCCAACAGCATTTACATCCCACATCCTACATAGCATAACCACGATCGTTCCAGTGTCCTCCAGCTGAAGATCATCCAGGAACAATTGAGAACTGACCCTTCCAACTTCTGCAGCCATTTGAGAACTCAAACTTCCAACTTCTGCAGCCATGATGGATTTTTTTTTCTTTTTTCTTACTGGACTCCAATACAATTTCTGGACAGCCAATGGGTTTGATGTCTCTCATTTATGCACTCTACATTTAACACAGTTGTAATTATAAGTTGGTTTGTATTCTTTGAGGTTACAAAAAATAGTCTTTTTGAGTTCCATAACACCGGTTGCATTGAATTATCTTTTGCTTAATACGTGTAATTGCATTCAATTATGTTTTGGTTAATACCTATGATTCATATAGTAAAGATGTAGCTTAAACTACCTTGTACATTACAACTTTTTATGCACAATTACTCTTGCACATTAAATTAAGCCATTGCATCTTTAGATAGTATAGATTAACAAAATTAATCATCTATTAAATTTCCCTCCAAAAGTCTCCTAAAAGCCTTTCAAACATTTTAGTGGAATGACACTTTATAAACCCACTTTCACTACATTCACCACTATGTGGGATAGATACAATATGCAACATTGTAGATAAAACCCACAAGGTCTAACAGATATAACCAGCTCATTTATGTTACCGATGACGTGATGTCTATGGGGGTTTCGGTGTGTTTTTCTTGCTGACTTGGTCGTCTTCTTCAGCAAATTTCAGCTAACACCATTTTCTCCAGCGGTCTAGAAACAAAAAGAGTTTCCTCTTTTAAATCAATAACCACCATTTTAGTGGAAAATTTCAATTTAATGTGACTCGCATATCGCATATGTGGAGTTAAGTAGTGGTTGATTTAAGATGTTTTTTGTTAATTTATTAATAGTTTTCTAGTCGACTTTGTTTCCCCAGCAACTTTTGCTTTTTGGAAACCTTGTTTTTCCAGCGAGCTTTCAGCAACTAGCGTGTCTTTTGGGTCTGGTAGTAACGTATATAAGTGAATAATTGGTGGGTTTTGTTGTGAGAGAAGACAGGTGGGCAAAGAAAATAACAAATTATGCTACATAAGCATGTAAAAAGACAAAAAACTAAAAAGAATTACTATTAAAATGCAACATGAGCATCAAAAAACAAAGAAAATTCCCAAAAAAAACCGTTTTTGCCCGCTAAGAAAGTAACAAGTCAACAAATTACTGATAATTAGACGAATTTGAGAGTTATCAAATTATCTATTTTTGGCCTTTTCCTTATTTAACACGCATATGTGAACACTAACAGCCAATTAAAAGAACATGACAACATACGTAGTATTATTTTACGTAGAGATTAGTTGCAATCTCCCAATCAAGCTCCATGATGCAAGCAATTCTAACGTGGTTGTTGTCTATATGGGAAAGTGACTTAAACTTTAAAGTTTGTTTCGATAAATTTGGTTTTGCTAGGTATTATTAGGCTATAAACGAACTGAACGTTCAATGAACATTTCATGAACCGTTCAGTAAAAGTTCGTTTATATTCGTTTATTTATTAAATGAACGAACATGAACAATATTTTATGTTCGTTTAGTTAAATGAACGAACATTAACAAAATTCGCGTCCGTTCATTTATGTTCGTGAAAGTCTGATTATTTATTCGTTAAAGTTCGTTTCTGTTCATTTATTTATTTATGTTCGTATATCGTATCTTTTAATTGTATAATTATAAAATTAGTTTGTATAAACAATACAACATGTATAAAATAATATATTTTGTATAATTCAATAAAGTTTATGTTTGTTTGTCTATTTTTATTTATGTTCGATCGTTTATGTTCGTTTAGCGTTCGTTTATTGTCCTAATAAATGAACATGACCAATTTATTTTCTTAATAAACGAACATGTACAAAAAAATTCGTCTGTTTAAACGTTCATGAATCAGGCTAACTCATTTGATATTTACGGCGTAACCTCAATAACTAAGCTACGCCGTAGCTGTTCTTCAGAACATTTTATTGCACTTGTTGGCCTTTTCTCGCATCATTTTCGCTCCAACGCCTCATTTATCCTGAAATGTAAATAAGAACAAATATGAACGAATTAAGTATCATATTATTACAAGTGATGCCATAAACATGGGAATTTGATATATAAATATGAGGCAAATTTGATGTTATCAGGTTAGCCTGTTGTAGGATCGTGCCCTTGATTAATCTTTAGAGCTAGCAAGAATCTCTGTATGGTATACAAGTGTTTATGCAGAACCTAAACAACAAGTATATGAAGAAGATAACGACTAAGAAATCAAACACAAGGATTGAGAGAAGAATAACAATAATACTTGATCCTCTATGGATCTTTTATTTTACTAGTGAATTTGTTTTTCAACTTGTTCAAGTGTTGCAATATCAATGGCTGTATGTTTCTTATATAGATAAGAAACCCTAATACCTAATACAGCCTAATACCTAATACAGCCTGGCTAACAAACCGTGTAAAGAGATAAACATCAATCTCTTCTAAAAATAAATCTAACAAACTTACTAAACATACGGATAACTAACAATACCATCCGTAGTAACAAACACTATCAGCAGAAACAAAAATAAACTATCGGAAGTAACCAGCAAATGAGCTTCAGCAGAAACCATAAATGAGCTTCAGCAGAAACCATCTTCACTTCAGCATAATTGAGAAAACTAAGTATTTCCCAGATTCCTAACATCTGTCATCTTCAGTCCTACTTGTTTTGTAATAATCAAATCATAATTCCCAACAATCTTCCCCTATTTGATATTACAAAACTGTCTTCAATGCTTCCCCTTGAACAATGCTTCCCCTTGAACATGCCACCATAAATAATAACCTGCAACACTCATTATCCTCCCCTAATCTTGAGGTTGACTAGGTTAACCAACAAGATTCCCTAAGGTCTCTAAGATCCATAGGAAGAAGATGAATCCAGCAGAAATGAGAAATATAAATCAGAAATATAATATTTCCCAGAGTTCCCAACATTCCTCCCCTAAACTGGAATTTGACCTGGGAAAGGTTAAGTTCCAGTTTCCACATGATAGAGCTGTAAAGCCTCAGGCTTGAGGATTGCTCTTCAGCAGCAATGGTAAGTAACCAGCAGCATCAAACTTTAACTTCCAACAGCAACCTCTATAGTTCAGCAGCAATAGGAAATCATCTCCAAAATATTAAGCTGGTCACGATGTCATTCAATTGATCTTGACTGCTACTATGACAATATGTACATCAAATCACTTTAAGTTTCATACTATTCTCATCACATCCAGGTGTGTTAACTCCTGTGAGAGGTGAATCATTGAAAATTAATGGATTTGATGTCTCTTTACCAATAGCCATCACTACTGGAGTAGCCAATGTTTAGGTGTGTTAGACCATGGTACATTGAAAACCATCTGATTTTTAGTAAACCAGCAACTACAAACGGATTTGACTTGTCTTTACCTGTAGCCGTTTGCTCAGGACTAGCCAATTCTTAGGTTGTAGAGAACCTTGGTGAATTGAATACCAAATATGGATACCAAATGTCTTTACCACAAACCATACTTTTATGGACTAGCCAATTCTTTGGATCCCTAAAGGGTTACATCCATGGTGAATTGAGAACCATTTTCAACGCTCAGTTGTAAAACAACATGGGTGAGTTGAAGTACCCTAATAGTTTTGAGCAAACTATCACAGCTTCCAACGGATTTGAGAATCACACCAGAGCCGTACCCTCATGGTGAGCCAACTTTTCCTTGTCTGTGAAACATGGTAAGTTGATTACCATTTGTTGTGATGGTGCCAAGACCAACACTGGACCTGCAAGGTGTTGCTCTCAAAACACACAAGTTAGCACACAAAAATAATATACAAGAATTTTTTTTTATTTTTATTTTTTATTTTTTTTTAACTAATAAAAGAAATTAACATAAAAAAAATGAAAAAACAATAAACCATAGATACCAACAATGTGCAGCAGAATTCGAATGCAGTCAGTAGAAATGGTATGACTATAAGCAGGAATGGATGCTTCAGCAGATATGGGAACACTGTCAGCAGGAACAGTCCAAGCCTATCAGCAGAATCAAAATTCATAGCAGCAGAAATAAATCCCATTGACTGACCATACTAATTAATTCGAATAGCCAATCACCATTTGATCTTATCAAATCATCGTTGACCAATGATATAGCATCAACCATTTTAGCCCCACATGTTGAACCTTCCATCAGTATATGAATATGAATATCAATTCATCACAGTGAACATTCCCACTGTACCAATGCTTTGACCACATACACACGTAGACCATTTAATGTTAAATTCAATAAACTGATCCAAAAGAAGTAGCAACACGTGCAGTTAACATCAATTTGAAAACGTATGAGGTTAAATAATATTATTGAAGCCCCATGTCAGCACCAAATATGGACACCATTCGCTTTTATCAACATCAATTAGCCCCAAGAAAATCAAAATCACCTCCCAAAGCAATAATGATTTGACCAATTAATTATGCAGTGACAAAACAACTGACTCCACATTTGTTGACCACGACCTCAATTAATGCAACCGTACGAGGTGATGATCAAAATTCTTCCAATCACATTCATGATAGCAAGACCCAGCAGCAAACATAAAACTTTTGACCAATCACCGATTGATATTGAAGTAGCATTAAAATCTATTCGAGGTCCATAATGACGACAAAATATCCCCACGTGTACCAGCAGTCCCATAAATTCATCAATCAATCAAATTAATGAAAATCAACAATCAATATTATCGCATCCCCACAACAAACGAATTCATCAACAGCAACATTTATGGTAGAGAACACAAAACAAATTAAAAAAAATGTTAGTTAGCACAAAATATATACAACAACAAGCCTCCCCTTAGGCTTATGCCTCCCCTCAATACCAACCATTATGCCTCCAAAAACAATCTGCTGAGTACTGATCAGCAGTTTCCCATCTTTGTCTCCCCATATACATTGGGTCATGATAAACAGGCCTATAATAATTTTGAAAGTAAGCACTTGTAGGTCTGTTAAATGGTCGAACAACATTCCTTTTCCGACCAGCAGCATTGGTTTGACCAGCTGGAACTGGCTTACCAGAAGGAACATGTTTGGGTCTAATAGGCCTACTAGCATGAACAGGTGCAGGTCGTTTTGCATTACCAGCTGGAAATGCATTTGCTCTAGGGACAAATGGGGGTATCTTCTCAACATTTTGCCACACTGATCTAGATTGCCTTTGTTGAACACAATTACCCATTTTACTCTCATAATAATCACAATCTTTAATGAGATGAGAGTAACTTTTACAAACAAAACATGATTTCTTTTTAATCTTTTTATTCTTTCCATGTTTTGTTTTATTACACACAACAGTCTCACTATTACTTAAAGGTGAACTGATCTTAACACAATTAAGTGAACTATTGACAGAATGAGCTGTTTTTGACTTAGGTTCATCATCAGTCACTTTTGTGGGTATGTCATTAGGCCTGGGTGTGGCAGACTTATCACTTGAATCACATGTGATATGGTCATCAGACTTGGGTTGAAAGGATTTGTCACTGTTAGAACAAGAGACAAAGTCTTTAGGTGCACAGTCTGAAGTAGGCAAGTCAATGGACTTTTTGCCATAAGTCATGAGTGATTCATCAAAGTCTGTTTTAGTATGGGGATCAGTAGGCATAAAAATTCCTCTTATTGGTGGAGGAACATCATTCATTCCTCCTTCTTTAACAAACCTAACAGGAATTTGGAAATTATCCTCCTTAGGAGTAGGGTCAAATATTCTAGGGTTATATCTATCTATTCCCCCTACATCATATCCCAACCCTTTCTTACACCAAGTAGACTGAGTACTATCATTATACTTAACAAGATATGTCTCTGATTTTTGCCATGCATTTAATCTAGTCACTTCACTATCCAGTTTAGCCTGTAAATCCTGATTTTCTAGTTTGATCTTAGCATTTTGAGACTCAGAATATTTAAGCTCATTAGTGGTGTTTTCTAAATTTCTTAGCAAAACCCTTATCTTTTCCTCATAGGCTAACTGATTCTTTTGGTACCAGACTTTTTGTTGTTCTAAAGTTTTAACAGCATTTTTATGACTCTGGAGCAGTATATAATTATCCCTATATCGAGATTCCATGTCATCATAATCTTTCTTAAATAAAGCATATAAATCATGACAAGCACTAGAACAACTTGGTACCTGAGATGGGAAACTCATCAAAGCGAATTCAAAAGCCACATCCGCCTCACCATCTGTCTCATGTTCAGCAACCATTTCCCTAACTTGAGTGGCACATCTTTCTTCATCTTTATCTTGTGACCAGTCTACCCTAGAATAAACAGGTAGCAATGCTCTAACCTTCATGGCAAATGTCTCAAGAGAATCACCATATCCGAATGAAGACATTGTAAACAGATTTCTTCACAATAAATCGTAAACAACAAACACATTCAATTCCTCAGCACCACTTGTTTTCCACCGACACACAATTAATCTCGAGAAGCACCAACAAATTAAATTCCCTTAAAAAAAATTAACGATTACCACCAAACCAATAATTTATCAGATCTGCTTCTTTTCGAACTGCTTCAAAACCGATCTTCTTCGACAGAGATCCTAACCTGTCTCTGATACCACTTGTAGGATCGTGCCCTTGATTAATCTTTAGAGCTAGCAAGAATCTCTGTATGGTATACAAGTGTTTATGCGGAACCTAAACAACAAATATATGAAGAAGATAACGACTAAGAAATCAAACACAAGGATTGAGAGAAGAATAACAATAATACTTGATCCTCTATGGATCTTTTATTTTACTAGTGAATTTGTTTTTCAACTTGTTCAAGTGTTGCAATATCAATGGCTGTATGTTTCTTATATAGATAAGAAACCCTAATACCTAATACAGCCTGGCTAACAAACCGTGTAAAGAGATAAACATCAATCTCTTCTAAAAATAAATCTAACAAACTTACTAAACATACGGATAACTAACAATACCATCCGTAGTAACAAACACTATCAGCAGAAACAGAAATAAACTATCGGAAGTAACCAGCAAATGAGCTTCAGCAGAAACCATAAATGAGTTTCAGCAGAAACCATCTTCACTTCAGCAGAATTGAGAAAACTAAGTATTTCCCAGATTCCTAACATCTGTCATCTTCAGTCCTACTTGTTTTGTAATAATCAAATCATAATTCCCAACAATCTTCCCCTATTTGATATTACAAAACTGTCTTCAATGCTTCCCCTTGAACAATGCTTCCCCTTGAACATGCCACCATAAATAATAACCTGCAACACTCATTATCCTCCCCTAATCTTGAGGTTGACTAGGTTAACCAACAAGATTCCCTAAGGTCTCTAAGATCCATAGGAAGAAGATGAATCTAGCAGAAATGAGAAATACAAATCAGAAATATAATATTTCCGAGAGTTCCCAACACCTGTGAATTGTTTGTCATCCGATATGGTCTTTGAGAGGATCCGAAATGGGACCTTTGGTTCCAGGTGAAATGATCATTCGTAGATATGAATTGGGAATGACCCGGTTGCCTTTGTGAAGCATTAGTAGTACCAATTTGAGGAGCGACGGGTTCGACCTCTTTAAGGGACCGTTCAAAATCAACGAGTTTATCGAAGAGTTCCGGGTAAGAAATCGGTTGTTCTGGTACCTTAAGGGCAACGGTAATGGAGTCGTATTCCTCACCAAGTTGGGTAAGGGTATGAACAAGAAGATCTTCTTCATGAATTGGACTCTGAACCAACGCCAATTCATTCACAATAGATCGCATTTCATTCAAGAAAACCGTAACTGAGCGATTTCCGTTTGGGTTCTCTGCAAGTTTTGATTTAAGGGAGATAATTCTGGATCGAGATTTGCTTGCAAAGCTAGATGTGAGACGATCCCATGCCTCTTTAGCAGTCAATGCCGATGCAATGACCGGTTGAATCTCATCAGAGCAGCACTGAACAAGATTTGATCTTGTCGATACCAGACGATGTATTCTGGGTTTGCTTTAGTGGTCTCCTTGTCGCCGAGAGTCTTTGATGGAACATTTCTTTCGGTGATGAAGTTATAAAGCCCTAGTCCGATTAAAGTAGACTGAACTTGATACCGCCATACGGGAAAATTTTGCAAGGTAAGTTTGGTGGGAAAGTAGGTTGCAAAGTGGTGATGTGAATTATGGTTTGTGAGGTTGTCATAGGAATGAGTTTGAAGAAGACAAGGAAACAAATGAAGGATCGTTGTACTCTTCCGAGTTAGAAGGCTCTGGATACCATGTAAGAGTTTGAATGTAAAAGGCTTAGATAGTTGCCTTCAATCTTATTCATCAATATACAACAGAGGTATATAGACTATACAAGGAAGGTATACCAAATTACAGGAGCAATTGTAGGACTATACAAGGCAACCTATTAACAACCATTAACAACAACAATATTTCAATTTAATCTAATTTAATTATGAGCTGTAATTCAGTGCATATTATTATTCGTAATAGTTAGCGGTTATTTTCTCGCAATTGCCTAGTATCAACGTTTAGAAAACATAAACAATAGTTATAATGTTGAAAGGAGAGGATAATTTTATCCACGAAAATGAGTACATGCTGTTGGCGGTGGATCATTATGTGCATTACCCATTTTAATAATAGTAAAGAAATCAAGTGACTTGTTTTGCGTTTCACGGTATTGTAAATGATACTAGTTTTCAAGGTTTGGGTGTCTATGATTGATTCAATATAGTATATTAAAAATATATAATATAAACTAAATTAATCATCTATTAAATTTCCCTCCAAAAGTCTCCTAAAAGACTTTCAAACATTTTAGTGGAATGACACTTTATAAACCCACTTTCACTACATTCACCACTATGTGGGATAGATACAATATACAATATTGTAGATAAAACCCACAAGTTCTAACAAATATAACCAGCTCATTTAGGTTACCGATAAAGTGATGTCTATGTGGGTTTCGGTGTGTTTTTCTTGCTGACTTGGTCGTCTTCTTCAGCAAATTTCAGCTAACACCATTTTCTCCAGCGGTCTAGAAACAAAAAAAGTTTCCTCTTTTAAATCAATAACCACCATTTTAGTGGAAAATTTCAATTTAATGTAACTCGCATATGGCATATGTGGAGTTAATTAGTGGTTGATTTAAGATGTTTTTTGTTAATTTATTAATAGTTTTCTAGTCGACTTTGTTTCCCCAGCAACTTTTGCTTTTTGGAAACCTTGTTTTTCCAGCGAGCTTTCAGCAATTAGCGTGTCTTTTGGGTTTGGTAGTAACGTAGATAATGGGCTTGTGGTCCAATGGGTAGTGCTTATTCAGTTAAGCGTGCCCAGGTGAGAGTAGTACCGGTTTGGCTATCCTACCGGGAAGTCCTCACTTGTGGACCACAATGTCCTGTCGGTATTAGGCAATGAAGAGGAGAGTCTTTGAACCATTAGTTGCGGATACTTGAATCCGAGCCGGCCCCGATTTTCATCCGGCTGTTACTCCAGCGAGAATTCTCGTGTGGAGGCAGTACGGTTTCCGGGCGGAAGTCGTTGAATCCCCACTACGCCAGCGTGAGCCCGGTTAAGACGACATAGTCTGGGTATGTGGTAGATGAGGGCCAGCAGGTGTGACTCTCTAAACCAAAAATTGAAAGTCACCTTCAAAAAAAAAGATAAGTGAATAATTGGTGGGTTTTTTTGTGAGAGAAGACAGGTGGGCAAAGAAAATAACAAATTATGCTACATAAGCATGTAAAAAGACAAAAAAACTAAAAAGAATTACTATTAAAATGCAACATGAGCATCAAAAAACAAAGAAAATTCCAAAAAAAAAACCGTTTTTCCCGGCTAAGAAAGTAACAAGTCAACAAATTAGTGATAACGAGCTGAGCAGCCCGCGCGTTGCAGCGGGGTGAATTGCCATTAGTTTCTTGCAGGCATTTTTTGCATCGTTAGTTCCCGACAGATGTTCATTGCTGCGGAAGTGTGGTGCTAACACTGTGTTCTCAAGTATGTTTTTAGAGTGAAATGAAAGTAAATGAAATGGAAGTAAAGAAAATGATGTGAAATGGAAGTAAAGAAAATAATGGGACCCACTCACTTTCCTTCACTTTCATCCCATATATGGGATGAAAGTTGTGACAAAAAAAACACTACCACTTTCCTCCCTTTTTCCACACTTCCACTTACTTTCCTTCCTCAAAAAAACTTGAGAACACACCGTAAGTGTTGTTTGAAAGTTAATCATTAAGTATTAAATTTTAAAAAGATCGATAAAACCAAAGGATTATTTATGAAAAAAAAAATAATAATAATAAAATAAAAAATAATTTTCGAAATTATTTAAAAAAAAAAAAAAAAAAAAAAAAAAAAAAAAAAAAAACTGTAGCACTGTGCTGCACTGTTCATGTGCACTGTAGCTGCGCACTGTAGCTGTGCACTGTAGCACAATTCCCATGCGCGCGCGTTGTAGCGGAATTTTTTTTTTTTTTTTTTAATGTTGTTTTCGCCGTTGTTGGTAACAAATGAAGTGTTCGTAATTCAAAAGGTGATGCGAAACGGATTTTTTGAAAAAGGACTCCTTTTGCAAAGAGCCGCGAACTTCAGGGTATTTTTTGCCAATTTTCAAACAGATTTTTTGTAAAAGGACTATTTTTGCAAAGAGTTGTCAACTTCAGGGGAATTTTTTGCCAATTTTGAAACATATTTTTTGAAAAAGGACTAATTTTGTAAAGAGTTGTCGACTTCAGGGGTATTTTTTGAAACATATTTATTTGAAAAAGTATTAATTTTGCAAAGAGTTGTCGACTTCAGAGATATTTTTTGCGAATTTTTGAAAAAAAAAAATAAATAAATAAAAAAAAAAATACTTTAGCTGCTACAGTGCCGGCACTGTGCTGCACTGTAGCATGTACTGTTCATGTACACTGTTCATGAGCAATGTTCATGGGTACTGTAGCACCGTTCCCATCTTTTAATATATAGTATAATATAATTAGACGAATTTGAGAGTTATCAAATCATCTATTTTTGGCCTTTTCCTTATTTAATACGCATATGTGAACACTAACAGCAAATTAAAAGAACATGACAACATACATAGTATTATTTTACCTAGAGATTAGTTGCAATCTCCCAATCAAGCTCCATGATGCAAGCAATTCTAACGTGGTTGTTGTCTATACGCGAAAGTGACTTAAACTTTAAAGTTTGTTTCGATAAATTTGGTTTTCGATAGATATTTTTAGGGCTATAAACGAACTGAACGTTCAATAAACATTTCATGAACCGTTCAGTAAAAGTTCGTTTATATTCGTTTATTTATTAAATGAACGAACATGAACAATATTTTATGTTCGTTTAGTTAAATGAACGAACATTAACAAAATTCGCGTCCGTTCATTTATGTTCGTGAACGTCCGATTATTTATTCGTTAAAGTTTGTTTCTGTTCATTTATTTATTTATGTTCGTATATTATATCTTTTAATTGTATAATTATAAAATTGGTTTGTTTAAACAATACAACACTTATAAAATAATATATTTTGTATAATTCAATAAAGTTTATGTTTGTTTGTCTATTTTTATTTATGTTCGATCGTTTATGTTCGTTTAGCGTTCGTTTATTGTCCTAATAAATGAGCATGAACAACTCATTTTCTTAATAAACGAACATGTACAAGAAAATTCGTCCGTTTAAACGTTCATGAATAAGGCTAACTCACTTGATATTTACGGCGTAACCTCAATAACTAAGCTACGCCGTGGCTGTTCCTCAGAACATTTTATTGCACTTGTTGGCCTTTTCACGCATCATTTTCGCTCCAACGCCTCATTTATCCTGAAATGTAAATAAGAACAAATATGAACGAATTAAGTATCATATTATTACAAGTGATGCCATAAACATGGGAATTTGATATATAAAATATGAGGCTAATTTGATGTTATCAGGTTAGCCTGTGAATTGTTCGTCATCCGATATGGCTTTTGAGAGGATCCGAAAGGGAACCTTTGGTTCCAGGTGGAATGATCATTCGTAGATCGGAATTGGGAATGACCCGGTTGCCTTTGTGAAGCATTAGTAGCACCAATTTGAGGAGGGACGGGTTCGACCTCTTTAAGGGACCGTTCAAAATCAACGAGTTTATCGAAGAGTTCCGGGTAAGAAATCGGTTGTTCTGGTACCTTAAGGGCAACGGTAATGGAGTCGTATTCCTCACCAAGTTGGGTAAGGGTATGAACAAGAAGATCTTCTTCATGAATTTGACTCTGAACCAACGCCAATTCATTCGCAATAGATCGCATTTCATTCAAGAAAATCGTAACTGAGCGATTTCCGTTTGGGTTCTCTGCAAGTTTTGATTTAAGGGAGATAATTCTGGATCGAGATTTGCTTGCAAAGCTAGATGTGAGACGATCCCATGCCTCTTTTGCAGTCAATGCCGATGCAATGACCGGTTGAATCTCATCGGAGCAGCACTGAACAAGATTAGATCTTGTCGATACCGGACGATGTATTCTGGGTTTGCTTTAGTGGTCTCCTTGTCGCCGATAGTCTTTGATGGAACATTTCTTTCGGTGATGAAGTTATAAAGCCCTAGTCCGATTAAAGTGGACTGAACTTAATACCGCCATACGGGAAAATTTTGCGAGGTAAGTTTGGTGGGAAAGTGGGTTGCAGTGGTGATGTGAATTATGGTTTGTGAGGTTGTCATAGGAATGAGTTTGAAGAAGACAAGGAAACAAATGAAGGATCGTTGTACTCTTCCGAGTTAGAAGGCTCTGGATACCATGTAAGAGTTTGAATGTAAAAGGCTTAGATAGTTGCCTTCAATCTTATTCATCAATATACAACAGAGGTATATAGACTATACAACGAAGGTATACCAAATTACAGGAGCAATTGTAGGAATATACAAGGCAACCTATTAACAACCATTAACTACTACAATATTTGAGTTTAATCTAATTTAATTATGAGCTGTAATTCAGTGCATATTATTATTCGTAATAGTTAGCGGTTATTTTCTCGCAATTGCCTAGTATCAACTTTTAGAAAACATAAACAATAGTTTTAATGTTGAAAGGAGAGGATAATTTTATCCACGAAAATGAGTACATGGTGTTGGCGGTGGATCATTATGTGCATTACCCATTTTAATAATAGTAAAGAAATCAAGTGACTTGTTTTGCGTTTCACGGTATTGTAAATGATACTAGTTTTCAAGGTTTGGGTGTCTATGATTGATTCAATATAGTATATTAAAAATATATAATATAAACTAAATTAATCATCTATTAAATTTCCCTCCAAAAGTCTCCTAAAAGACTTTCAAACATTTTAGTGGAATGACACTTTATAAACCCACTTTCACTACATTCACCACTATGTGGGATAGATACAATATACAACATTGTAGATAAAACCCACAAGTTCTAACAAATATAACCAGCTCATTTAGGTTACCGATGACGTGATGTCTGTGGGTTTCGGTGTGTTTTTCTTGCAGACTTGGTCGTCTTCTTCAGCAAATTTCAGTTAACACCATTTTCTCCAGCGGTCTAGAAACAAAAAAAGTTTCCTCTTTTAAATCAATAACCACCATTTTAGTGGAAAATTTCAATTTAATGTGACTCGCATATCGCATATGTGGAGTTAATTAGTGGTTGATTTAAGATGTTTTTTGTTAATTTATTAATAGTTTTCTAGTCGACTTTGTTTCCCCAGCAACTTTTGCTTTTTGGAAACCTTGTTTTTCCAGCGAGCTTTCAGCAACTAGCGTGTCTTTTGGGTCTGGTAGTAACGTATATAAGTGAATAATTGGTGGGTTTTGTTGTGAGAGAAGACAGGTGGGCAAAGAAAATAACAAATTATGCTACATAAGCATGTAAAAAGACAAAAAACTAAAAAGAATTACTATTAAAATGCAACATGAGCATCAAAAAACAAAGAAAATTCCCAAAAAAAAGCCGTTTTTGCCCGCTATGAAAGTAACAAGTCAACAATATTAGTGATAATTAGACGAATTTGAGAGTTATCAAATTATCTATTTTAGGCCTTTTCCTTATTTAACACGCATATGTGAACACTAACAGCCAATTAAAAGAACATGACAACATACATAGTATTATTTTACGTAGAGATTAGTTGCAATCTCCCTATCAAGCTCCATGATGCAAGCAATTCTAACGTGGTTGTTGTCTATATGCGAAAGTGACTTAAACTTTAAAGTTTGTTTCGATAAATTTGGTTTTCGATAGATATTTTTAGGGCTATAAACGAACTGAACGTTCAATAAACATTTCATGAACCGTTCAGTAAAAGTTCGTTTATATTCGTTTATTTATTAAATGAACGAACATGAATAATATTTTATGTTCGTTTAGTTAAATGAACGAACATTAACAAAATTCGCGTCCGTTCATTTATGTTCGGTACGTCTGATTATTTATTCGTTAAAGTTCGTTTCTGTTCAAATATTTATTTATGTTCGTATATGATATCTTTTAATTGTATAATTATAAAATTGGTTTGTTTAAACGATACAACACTTATAAAATAATATATTTTGTATAATTCAATAATGTTTAAATTTATTTGTCTATTTTTATTTATGTTCGATCGTTTATGTTCGTTTAGCGTTCCTTTATTGTCATTATAAATGAACATGAACAACTCATTTTCTTAATAAACGAACATGTACAAGAAAATTCGTCCGTTTAAACGTTCATGAATAAGGCTAACTCATTTGATATTTACGGCGTAACCTCAATAACTAAGCTACGCCGTCGTAGTGTTCTTCAGAACATTTTATTGCACTTGTTGGCCTTTTCTCGCATCATTTTCGCTCCAACACCTCATTTATCCTAAAATGTAAATAAGAACAAATATGAACGAATTAAGTATCATATTATTACAAGTGATGCCATAAACATGGGAATTTGATATATAAAATATGAGGCTAATTTGATGTTATCAGGTTAGCCTGTGAATTGTTTGTCATCCGATATGGCCTTTGAGAGGATCCGAAATGGGACCTTTAGTTCCAGGTGGAATGATCATTCGTAGATCTGGGAATGACCCGGTTGCCTTTGTGAAGCATTAGTAGTACCAATATGAGCAGCGACGGGTTCGACCTCTTTAAGGGACCGTTCAAAATCAACGAGTTTATCGAAGAGTTCCGGGTAAGAAATCGGTTGTTCTGGTACCTTAAGGGCAACGGTAATGGAGTCGTATTCCTCACCAAGTTGGGTAAGGGTATGAACAAGAAGTTCTTCTTCATGAATTGGACTCTGAACCAACGCCAATTCATTCGCAATAGATCGCATTTCATTCAAGAAAACCGTAACTGAGCGATTTCCGTTTGGGTTCTCTGCAAGTTTTGATTTAAGGGAGATAATTTTGGATCGAGATTTGCTTGCAAAGCTAGATGTGAGACGATCCCATGCCTCTTTAGCAGTCAATGCCGATGCAATGACCGGTTGAATCTCATCGGAGCAGCACTGAACAAGATTTGATCTTGTCGATACCGGACGATGTATTCTGGGTTTGCTTTAGTGGTCTCCTTGTCGCCGATAGTCTTTGATGGAACATTTCTTTCGGTGATGAAGTTATAAAGCCCTAGTCCGATTAAAGTGGACTGAACTTGATACCGCCATACGGGAAAATTTTGCGAGGTAAGTTTGGTGGGAAAGTGGGTTGCAGTGGTGATGTGAATTATGGTTTGTGAGGTTGTCATAGGAATGAGTTTGAAGAAGACAAGGAAACAAATGAAGGATCGTTGTACTCTTCCGAGTTAGAAGGCTCTCGATACCATGTAAGAGTTTGAATGTAAAAGGCTTAGATAGTTGCCTTCAATCTTATTCATCAATATACAACAGAGGTATATAGACTATACAAGGAAGGTATACCAAATTAAAGGAGCAATTGTAGGACTATACAAGGCAACCTATTAACAACCATTAACTACAACAATATTTCAGTTTAATCTAATTTAATTATGAGCTCTAATTCAGTACATATTATTATTTGTAATAGTTAGCAGTTATTTTCTCGCAATTGCCTAGTATCAACGTTTAGAAAACATAAACAATAGTTTTAATGTTGAAAGGAGAGGATAATTTTATCCACGAAAATGAGTACATGCTGTTGGCGGTGGATCATTATGTGCATTACCCATTTTAATAATAGTAAAGAAATCAAGTGACTTGTTTTGCGTTTCACAGTATTGTAAATGATACTAGTTTTCAAGGTTTGGGTTTCTATGATTGATTCAATATAGTATATTAAAAATATATAATATAAACTAAATTAATCATCTATTAAATTTCCCTCCAAAAGTCTCCTAAAAGACTTTCAAACATTTTAGTGGAATGACACTTTATAAACCCACTTTCACTACATTCACCACTATCTGGGATAGATACAATATACAACATTGTAGATAAAACCCACAAGTTCTAACAAATATAACCAGCTCATTTAGGTTACCGATGACGTGATGTCTGTGGGTTTCGGTGTGTTTTTCTTGCTGACTTGGTCGTCTTCTTCAGCAAATTTCAGCTAACACCATTTTCTCCAGCGGTCTAGAAACAAAAAAAGTTTCCTCTTTTAAATCAATAACCACCATTTTAGTGGAAAATTTCAATTTAATGTGACTCGCATATCGCATATGTGGAGTTAATTAGTGGTTGATTTAAGATGTTTTTTGTTAATTTATTAATAGTTTTCTAGTCGACTTTGTTTCCCCAGCAACTTTTGCTTTTTGGAAACCTTGTTTTTCCAGCGAGCTTTCAGCAACTAGCGTGTCTTTTGGGTCTGGTAGTAACGTATATAAGTGAATAATTGGTGGGTTTTGTTGTGAGAGAAGACAGGTGGGCAAAGAAAATAACAAATTATGCTACATAAGCATGTAAAAAGACAAAAAACTAAAAAGAATTACTATTAAAATGCAACATGAGCATCAAAAAACAAAGAAAATTCCCAAAAAAAACCGTTTTTGCCCGCTAAGAAAGTAACAAGTCAACAAATTAGTGATAATTAGACGAATTTGAGAGTTATCAAATTATCTATTTTTGGCCTTTTCCTTATTTAATACGCATATGTGAACACTAACAGCCAATTAAAAGAACATGACAACATACATAGTATTATTTTACCTAGAGATTAGTTGCAATCTCCCAATCAAGCTCCAAGATGCAAGCAATTCTAACGTGGTTGTTGTCTATATGCGAAAGTGACTTAAACTTAAAAGTTTGTTTCGATAAATTTGGTTTTCGATAGATATTTTTAGGGCTATAAACGAACTGAACGTTCAATAAACATTTCATGAACCGTTCAGTAAAAGTTCGTTTATATTCGTTTATTTATTAAATGAACGAACATGAATAATATTTTATGTTCGTTTAGTTAAATGAACGAACATTAACAAAATTCGCGTCCGTTCATTTATGTTCGTGAACGTCTGATTATTTATTCGTTAAAGTTCGTTTCTGTTCATATATTTATTTATGTTCGTATATGATATCTTTTAATTGTATAATTATAAAATTGGTTTGTTTAAACGATACAACACTTATAAAATAATATATTTTGTATAATTCAATAATGTTTAAATTTATTTGTCTATTTTTATTTATGTTCGATCGTTTATGTTCGTTTAGCGTTCCTTTATTGTCATTATAAATGAACATGAACAACTCATTTTCTTAATAAACGAACATGTACAAGAAAATTCGTCCGTTTAAACGTTCATGAATAAGGCTAACTCATTTGATATTTACGGCGTAACCTCAATAACTAAGCTACGCCGTAGCTGTTCTTCAGAACATTTTATTGCACTTGTTGGCCTTTTCTCGCATCATTTTCGCTCCAACACCTCATTTATCCTAAAATGTAAATAAGAACAAATATGAACGAATTAAGTATCATATTATTACAAGTGATGCCATAAACATGGGAATTTGATATATAAAATATGAGGCTAATTTGATGTTATCAGGTTAGCCTGTGAATTGTTTGTCATCCGATATGGCCTTTGAGAGGATCCGAAATGGGACCTTTGGTTCCAGGTGGAATGATCATTCGTAGATCTGAATTGGGAGTGACCCGGTTGCCTTTGTGAAGCATTAGTAGTACCAATTTGAGGAGCGACGGGTTCGACCTCTTTAAGGGACCGTTCAAAATCAACGAGTTTATCGAAGAGTTCCGGGTAAGAAATCGAATGTTCTGTTACCTTAAGGGCAACGGTAATGGAGTCGTATTCCTCACCAAGTTGGGTAAGGGTATGAACAAGAAGATCTTCTTCATGAATTGGACTCTGAACCAACGCCAATTCATTCGCAATAGATCGCATTTCATTCAAGAAAACCGTAACTGAACGATTTCCGTTTGGGTTCTCTGCAAGTTTTGATTTAAGGGAGATAATTCTGGATCGAGATTTGCTTGCAAAGCTAGATGTGAGACGATCCCATGCCTCTTTAGCAGTCAATGCCGATGCAATGACCGGTTGAATCTCATCGGAGCAGCACTGAACAAGATTTGATCTTGTCGATACCGGACGATGTATTCTGGGTTTGCTTTAGTGGTCTCCTTGTCGCCGATAGTCTTTGATGGAACATTTCTTTCGGTGATGAAGTTATAAAGCCCTAGTCCGATTAAAGTGGACTGAACTTGATACCGCCATACGGGAAAATTTTGCGAGGTAAGTTTGGTGGGAAAGTGGGTTGCAGTGGTGATGTGAATTATGGTTTGTGAGGTTGTCATAGGAATGAGTTTGAAGAAGACAAGGAAACAAATGAAGGATCGTTGTACTCTTCCGAGTTAGAAGGCTCTCGATACCATGTAAGAGTTTGAATGTAAAAGGCTTAGATAGTTGCCTTCAATCTTATTCATCAATATACAACAGAGGTATATAGACTATACAAGGAAGGTATACCAAATTAAAGGAGCAATTGTAGGACTATACAAGGCAACCTATTAACAACCATTAACTACAACAATATTTCAGTTTAATCTAATTTAATTATGAGCTCTAATTCAGTGCATATTATTATTTGTAATAGTTAGCAGTTATTTTCTCGCAATTGCCTAGTATCAACGTTTAGAAAACATAAACAATAGTTTTAATGTTGAAAGGAGAGGATAATTTTATCCACGAAAATGAGTACATGCTGTTGGCGGTGGATCATTATGTGCATTACCCATTTTAATAATAGTAAAGAAATCAAGTGACTTGTTTTGCGTTTCACAGTATTGTAAATGATACTAGTTTTCAAGGTTTGGGTTTCTATGATTGATTCAATATAGTATATTAAAAATATATAATATAAACTAAATTAATCATCTATTAAATTTCCCTCCAAAAGTCTCCTAAAAGACTTTCAAACATTTTAGTGGAATGACACTTTATAAACCCACTTTCACTACATTCACCACTATCTGGGATAGATACAATATACAACATTGTAGATAAAACCCACAAGTTCTAACAAATATAACCAGCTCATTTAGGTTACCGATGACGTGATGTCTGTGGGTTTCGGTGTGTTTTTCTTGCTGACTTGGTCGTCTTCTTCAGCAAATTTCAGCTAACACCATTTTCTCCAGCGGTCTAGAAACAAAAAAAGTTTCCTCTTTTAAATCAATAACCACCATTTTAGTGGAAAATTTCAATTTAATGTGACTCGCATATCGCATATGTGGAGTTAATTAGTGGTTGATTTAAGATGTTTTTTGTTAATTTATTAATAGTTTTCTAGTCGACTTTGTTTCCCCAGCAACTTTTGCTTTTTGGAAACCTTGTTTTTCCAGCGAGCTTTCAGCAACTAGCGTGTCTTTTGGGTCTGGTAGTAACGTATATAAGTGAATAATTGGTGGGTTTTGTTGTGAGAGAAGACAGGTGGGCAAAGAAAATAACAAATTATGCTACATAAGCATGTAAAAAGACAAAAAACTAAAAAGAATTACTATTAAAATGCAACATGAGCATCAAAAAACAAAGAAAATTCCCAAAAAAAACCGTTTTTGCCCGCTAAGAAAGTAACAAGTCAACAAATTAGTGATAATTAGACGAATTTGAGAGTTATCAAATTATCTATTTTTGGCCTTTTCCTTATTTAATACGCATATGTGAACACTAACAGCCAATTAAAAGAACATGACAACATACATAGTATTATTTTACCTAGAGATTAGTTGCAATCTCCCAATCAAGCTCCAAGATGCAAGCAATTCTAACGTGGTTGTTGTCTATATGCGAAAGTGACTTAAACTTAAAAGTTTGTTTCGATAAATTTGGTTTTCGATAGATATTTTTAGGGCTATAAACGAACTGAACGTTCAATAAACATTTCATGAACCGTTCAGTAAAAGTTCGTTTATATTCGTTTATTTATTAAATGAACGAACATGAATAATATTTTATGTTCGTTTAGTTAAATGAACGAACATTAACAAAATTCGCGTCCGTTCATTTATGTTCGTGAACGTCTGATTATTTATTCGTTAAAGTTCGTTTCTGTTCATATATTTATTTATGTTCGTATATGATATCTTTTAATTGTATAATTATAAAATTGGTTTGTTTAAACGATACAACACTTATAAAATAATATATTTTGTATAATTCAATAATGTTTAAATTTATTTGTCTATTTTTATTTGTGTTCGATCGTTTATGTTCGTTTAGCGTTCCTTTATTGTCATTATAAATGAACATGAACAACTCATTTTCTTAATAAACGAACATGTACAAGAAAATTCGTCCGTTTAAACGTTCATGAATAAGGCTAACTCATTTGATATTTACGGCGTAACCTCAACAACGAAGCTACGCCGTAGCTGTTCTTCAGAACATTTTATTGCACTTGTTGGCCTTTTCTCGCATCATTTTCGCTCCAACACCTCATTTATCCTAAAATGTAAATAAGAACAAATATGAACGAATTAAGTATCATATTATTACAAGTGATGCCATAAACATGGGAATTTGATATATAAAATATGAGGCTAATTTGATGTTATCAGGTTAGCCTGTGAATTGTTTGTCATCCGATATGGCCTTTGAGAGGATCCGAAATGGGACCTTTGGTTCCAGGTGGAATGATCATTCGTAGATCTGAATTGGGAGTGACCCGGTTGCCTTTGTGAAGCATTAGTAGTACCAATTTGAGGAGCGACGGGTTCGACCTCTTTAAGGGACCGTTCAAAATCAACGAGTTTATCGAAGAGTTCCGGGTAAGAAATCGAATGTTCTGTTACCTTAAGGGCAACGGTAATGGAGTCGTATTCCTCACCAAGTTGGGTAAGGGTATGAACAAGAAGATCTTCTTCATGAATTGGACTCTGAACCAACGCCAATTCATTCGCAATAGATCGCATTTCATTCAAGAAAATCGTAACTGAACGATTTCCGTTTGGGTTCTCTGCAAGTTTTGATTTAAGGGAGATAATTCTGGATCGAGATTTGCTTGCAAAGCTAGATGTGAGACGATCCCATGCCTCTTTAGCAGTCAATGCCGATGCAATGACCGGTTGAATCTCATCGGAGCAGCACTGAACAAGATTTGATCTTTTCGATACCGGACTATGTATTCTGGGTTTGCTTTAGTGGTCTCCTTGTCGCCGATAGTCTTTGATGGAACATTTCTTTCGGTGATGAAGTTATAAAGCCTTAGTCCGATTAAAGTGGACTGAACTTGATACCGCCATACGGGAAAATTTTGCGAGGTAAGTTTGGTGGGAAAGTGGGTTGCAGTGGTGATGTGAATTATGGTTTGTGAGGTTGTCATAGGAATGAGTTTGAAGAAGACAAGGAAACAAATGAAGGATCGTTGTACTCTTCCGAGTTAGAAGGCTCTGGATACCATGTAAGAGTTTGAATGTAAAAGGCTTAGATAGTTGCCTTCAATCTTATTCATCAATATACAACAGAGGTATATAGCCTATACAAGGAAGGTATACCAAATTACAGGAGCAATTGTAGGAATATACAAGGCAACCTATTAACAACCATTAACTACTACAATATTTCAGTTTAATCTAATTTAATTATGAGCTGTAATTCAGTGCATATTATTATTCGTAATAGTTAGCGGTTATTTTCTCGCAATTGCCTAGTATCAACTTTTAGAAAACATAAACAATAGTTTTAATGTTGAAAGGAGAGGATAATTTTATCCACGAAAATGAGTACATGGTGTTGGCGGTGGATCATTATGTGCATTACCCTTTTTAATAATAGTAAAGAAATCAAGTGACTTGTTTTGCGTTTCACGGTATTGTAAATGATACTAGTTTTCAAGGTTTGGGTGTCTATGATTGATTCAATATAGTATATTAAAAATATATAATATAAACTAAATTAATCATCTATTAAATTTCCCTCCAAAAGTCTCCTAAAAGACTTTCAAAGATTTTAGTGGAATGACACTTTATAAACCCACTTTCACTATGTAGAGTATAGCCGGACCGAAAGATAACCACCATTTTAGTGGAAAATTTCAATTTAATGTGACTCGCATATCGCATATGTGGAGTTAATTAGTGGTTGATTTAAGATGTTTTTTGTTAATTTATTAATAGTTTTCTAGTCGACTTTGTTTCCCCAGCAACTTTTGCTTTTTGGAAACCTTGTTTTTCCAGCGAGCTTTCAGCAACTAGCGTGTCTTTTGGGTCTGGTAGTAACGTATATAAGTGAATAATTGGTGGGTTTTGTTGTGAGAGAAGACAGGTGGGCAAAGAAAATAACAAATTATGCTACATAAGCATGTAAAAAGACAAAAAACTAAAAAGAATTATATAAATATACTAAAACCCAAAAATGAATAAGACAAAAAAAATGAACAGTAATATTGCAAAAATGAACAGTTGTATGAACCGTGTTTACTGTTCATGCTACAGTACTTTTTTTTTTTTTTTTTTTTTTAAATTCCGAAAAAAAAAAAAAAAAAAAAAAAAAATTTTAAAAAACTTTAAAATTAATTTTTGTAAAAAAATTAATTTAAAAAATAATAATACAAAATAATTGTGAACCTACAAAACCAACAAAAAACAACTATCTGAACAACCCTCTGCAACAGTTTTTTTTTTTTTTTTTTTTTTTTTTTTTTTTCTTTCTTTTTTTTTGGAAATCCCGCAGCATCGCGCGGGTTTCCCCGCTCGTTATATAAATATACGAAAACCCAAAAATGAACAGTAACATTGCAAAAATGAACAGTAGCATGAACAGTGTTTAATGTTCATGCTACAGTACTTTATTTTTTATTTTTTTTTTATTTAAATTCCGAAAAAAAAAAAAAAAAAAAAAATTTCAAAAAACTTTAAAATTAATTTTTGTAAAAAAATTAATTTAAAAAATAAAAATACAAAATAATTGTGAACCTACAAAACCAACAAAAAACAACTATCTGAACAACCCGCTGCAATAGTATTTTTTTTTTTTTTTTTCTTTCTTTTTTTTTGAAATCCCGCAGCATCGCGCGGGTTTCCCCGCTCGTTACTATTAAAATGCAACATGAGCATCAAAAAACAAAGAAAATTCCCAAAAAAAACCGTTTTTGCCCGCTAAGAAAGTAACAAGTCAACAAATTAGTGATAATTAGACGAATTTGAGAGTTATCAAATTATCTATTTTTGGCCTTTTCCTTATTTAACACGCATATGTGAACACTAACAGCCAATTAAAAGAACATGACAACATACATAGTATTATTTTACGTAGAGATTAGTTGCAATCTCCCTATCAAGCTCCATGATGCAAGCAATTCTAACGTGGTTGTTGTCTATATGCGAAAGTGACTTAAACTTTAAAGTTTGTTTCGATAAATTTGGTTTTCGATAGATATTATTAGGGCTATAAACGAACTGAACGTTCAATGAACATTTCATGAACCGTTCAGTAAAAGTTCTTTTATATTCGTTTATTTATTAAATGAACGAACATGAACAATATTTTATGTTCGTTTAGTTAAATGAACGAACATTAACAAAATTCGCGTCCGTTCATTTATGTTCGTGAACGTCCGATTATTTATTCGTTAAAGTTCATTTCTGTTCATTTATTTATTTATGTTCGTATATCATATCTTTTAATTGTATAATTATAAAATTGGTTTGTTTAAACAATACAACACTTATAAAATATTATATTTTGTATAATTCAATAAAGTTTATGTTTGTTTGTCTATTTTTATTTATGTTCGATCGTTTATGTTCATTTAGCGTTCGTTTATTGTCCTAATAAATGAACATGAACAACTCATTTTCTTAATAAACGAACAAGTACAAGAAAATTCGTCCGTTTAAACGTTCATGAATAAGGCTAACTCATTTGATATTTACGGCGTAACCTCAATAACTAAGCTACGCCGTAGCTGTTCTTCAGAACATTTTATTGCACTTGTTGGCCTTTTCTCGCATCATTTTCGCTCCAACGCCTCATTTATCCTGAAATGTAAATAAGAACAAATATGAACGAATTAAGTATCATATTATTACAAGTGATGCCATAAACATGTGAATTTTTTTTTTAGGTAAAAGGGATTCCACCCTGGCAAAATATATTAACCAAAAAAATCGTTTAAAGAACAAAGGAATGTGGCCGAAACGCCACATTAACCTCAAGCAATCGCTCGAACAACCACTACAACATTTATGACATGCCATAAATGAACACCTAGCTACCGACAACTAGAACAAACACTAAAAACATAAAAAGACAAGTAAAACAAATAAACCAAACCAAACCAATAAAAGATTACTTCCTCGAACGGCCTTGAAGCTTGAAATCATACTGATTGGTAAATTCCTCAAAATGCCCAGGTAAGTCATAGACTTGGGCCGCATAATCATCAGAAAGATAGCCTTCAAGCTCGTTATGTCCTCCTGCTGATGAAAAGTAACTGTCCATAGGATCATTTTGCTCAAACACCTCATCTTCACTATCTGAATCAACCACTTCACCCACCTTAGAGAAA
The DNA here is from genome assembly GCA_021014915.2 of Artemisia tridentata subsp. tridentata. Taxonomy (NCBI): domain Eukaryota; kingdom Viridiplantae; phylum Streptophyta; class Magnoliopsida; order Asterales; family Asteraceae; genus Artemisia; species Artemisia tridentata. The sequence continues at coordinate 43,753,055 of CP139506.1, read as the reverse complement.
GGATTGCCCTTCCTTTTACCATCAACCACCGGAATAGGTTTACCATTATCATCCACAAGGGTGGCTTTCCCATCAATAATAAGCTTTTCAATCTTTCCTATTTTCTCAACAATAGGAGTGTTCTTCATAGTCGATGGAGAAGTAATATTGGGAGAACTAGAAAAACTTTCAGGAATACCCGTAGTACCAATCACAGGTTCCAAAACCGAATCTTTATCCTTAAGAGCATCAAAACTATTCTTCAAATCAACTAGGTTGATATCCTCCACCCAATTCTTATTCTTACATAGGTCATCCCCGGGAGGAGCCGTACTACTGGTAGGATCAATAGTAGGTTCGTTAGTAGCAACTACATTGACCGTGGGAGAACCTATATTCAATTGGCCAGAAGGCCTGGACGTCGAGGCTCCTCCATTCTTTGGCTTATTAACCGGCCTATAGTAATACGAAACTTTAGGCTTATGAAAACGAATCCCATCAACCTGACGATTAGTACCATGAAACTTACCTTTACCTTTCTTCTTATAAGCTTCAACGAAACCCTCTTCATCAACCAACGATTTATCTTTCTCAACCGGTTTCACTCGCTTAGGACATCCATCATCATTATGATCAAAAAATTTACATGTCTCACATCTTGGCGGCTTCCACTCATATTCAATATTAATTGTTTCCAATGAATGACCTGACCCATTAGGGTAGGGGATAGCAACCACAAGAGAGTCAAGTAAATTTTCATTTGACGACACTTCCACAAGGGCCTTAGCATAGGAATTACGACCCCACGACTTAAGGCACATCGTACTCGTGTAGGAATCAAGCATGATAGGACGACCAATTTGCGTTGTAATCAAACTAAGACCAATCTCAGAGTACGCAACAACCAGAATATTATGAAGTTTAACCCAAACAGGAGCTAAAGTTATATCATCTTTTATAAGTTTAGTGTTCGGAGTCCAAATATTCAAAAAGATAGGAACCAAGCGAATCAACCATGGGCCTTCTTCCAACACCCTTTCCATACCCTCTTTGGTTTCAAATTGGAACATGAAAAAACCATTATTAAGCATAACCCTTTGTAAACCAAACTTTGCCCAAGTATTTTTAACGTAATTTTCAACTACCGGGAAAGCGAGTCTTTTACCAATGAAATAACCATACAACGTATTATCGAATCTAGAGCGTACCTCATTGACAGCTTCCAAAGGGATGGTGACATTAGCACCAGCCACATAATTATCGTTTCGCATCACCGAAATCTTAACGGTCTTCTTGGGAATTTTATCCTTAAACATATCCGCAAAAGATACGGGATTAGAACCTGATTGAGTCCCCATTTTTAACACATTCTTATCACTGGTACTAGGACCAGCCTTACCATCACTCGAATTGACATTAATTGATTCAGATGTGGCCTTAACATTCGAACTATTGACACTAGTATTATCACTAGCATGCAGCATCTTGATCAACAGAAAGTAATAGAAACGAAACCCAAATAAATGAAAACCCTAAAAAACCCTAAAACGCAAGCATGAATCATAACACAGCAGCAGCAGCAAAGACAGGAGGAATAAGAACGAACGGAACCCTAAGCAGGGTTCAGTCACCCCATGATCCCAACAGACTCACATCAGAACATAACTAATAGCAGATAAGAATACCAGAAATCCAATTCAAAAACAGCGATACCCAAAAAAAATTAAAATCAAAGCCTTATTATTACTTGAAACATCAACTAAATAATAAATCGACTCAATGGATATAATACGCAGATTAATCCACAAAAGTAGAAGTATTATAAAGTATAAGAATCAAGCAAAAGAAGGGGGATCGATCAAAATATTAGAGAAGTGGGAATCGCCGTTTTTCTCCAAAGCGTTTAGGGTTTTCTACCTTTTTTTTTAAACATGGGAATTTGATATATAAAATATGAGGCTAATTTGATGTTATCAGGTTAGCCTGTGAATTGTTTGTCATCCGATATGGCCTTTGAGAGGATCCGAAATGGGACCTTTAGTTCCAGGTGGAATGATCATTCGTAGATCTGGGAATGACCCGGTTGCCTTTGTTAAGCATTAGTAGTACCAATATGAGGAGCGACGGGTTCGACCTCTTTAAGGGACCGTTCAAAATCAACGAGTTTATCGAAGAGTTCCGGGTAAGAAATCGGTTGTTCTGGTACCTTAAGGGCAACGGTAATGGAGTCGTATTCCTCACCAAGTTGGGTAAGGGTATGAACAAGAAGATCTTCTTCATGAATTGGACTCTGAACCAACGCCAATTCATTCGCAATAGATCGCATTTCATTCAAGAAAACCGTAACTGAGCGATTTTCGTTTGGGTTCTCTGCAAGTTTTGATTTAAGGGAGATAATTTTGGATCGAGATTTGCTTGCAAAGCTAGATGTGAGACGATCCCATGCCTCTTTAGCAGTCAATGCCGATGCAATGACCGGTTGAATCTCATCGGAGCAGCACTGAACAAGATTTGATCTTGTCGATACCGGACGATGTATTCTGGGTTTGCTTTAGTGGTCTCCTTGTCGCCGATAGTCTTTGATGGAACATTTCTTTCGGTGATGAAGTTATAAAGCCCTAGTCCGATTAAAGTGGACTGAACTTGATACCGCCATACGGGAAAATTTTGCGAGGTAAGTTTGGTGGGAAAGTGGGTTGCAGTGGTGATGTGAATTATGGTTTGTGAGGTTGTCATAGGAATGAGTTTGAAGAAGACAAGGAAACAAATGAAGGATCGTTGTACTCTTCCGAGTTAGAAGGCTCTGGATACCATGTAAGAGTTTGAATGTAAAAGGCTTAGATAGTTGCCTTCAATCTTATTCATCAATATACAACAGAGGTATATAGACTATACAAGGAAGGTATACCAAATTAAAGGAGCAATTGTAGGACTATACAAGGCAACCTATTAACAACCATTAACTACAACAATATTTCAGTTTAATCTAATTTAATTATGAGCTCTAATTCAGTGCATATTATTATTTGTAATAGTTAGCAGTTATTTTCTCGCAATTGCCTAGTATCAACGTTTAGAAAACATAAACAATAGTTTTAATGTTGAAAGGAGAGGATAATTTTATCCACGAAAATGAGTACATGCTGTTGGCGGTGGATCATTATGTGCATTACCCATTTTAATAATAGTAAAGAAATCAAGTGACTTGTTTTGCGTTTCACAGTATTGTAAATGATACTAGTTTTCAAGGTTTGGGTTTCTATGATTGATTCAATATAGTATATTAAAAATATAAAATATAAACTAAATTAATCATCTATTAAATTTCCCTCCAAAAGTCTCCTAAAAGACTTTCAAACATTTTAGTGGAATGACACTTTATAAACCCACTTTCACTACATTCACCACTATCTGGGATAGATACAATATACAACATTGTAGATAAAACCCCACAAGTTCTAACAAATATAACCAGCTCATTTAGGTTACCGATGACGTGATGTCTGTGGGTTTCGGTGTGTTTTTCTTGCTGACTTGGTCGTCTTCTTCAGCAAATTTCAGCTAACACCATTTTCTCCAGCGGTCTAGAAACAAAAAAAGTTTCCTCATTTAAATCAATAACCACCATTTTAGTGGAAAATTTCAATTTAATGTGACTCGCATATGGCATATGTGGAGTTAATTAGTGGTTGATTTAAGATATTTTTTGTTAATTTATTAATAGTTTTCTAGTCGACTTTGTTTCCCCAGCAACTTTTGCTTTTTGGAAACCTTGTTTTTCCAGCGAGCTTTCAGCAACTAGCGTGTCTTTTGGGTCTGGTAGTAACGTAGATAAGTGAATAATTGGTGGGTTTTGTTGTGAGAGAAGACAAGTGGGCAAAGAAAATAACAAATTGTGCTACATAAGCATGTAAAAAGACAAAAAAACTAAAAAGAATTACTATTAAAATGCAACATGAGCATCAAAAAGCAAAGAAAATTCCAAAAAAAAGAAACCGTTTTTGCCGGCTAAGAAAGTAACAAGTCAACAAATTAGTGATAATTAGACGAATTTGAGAGTTATCAAATTATCTATTTTTGGCCTTTTCCTTATTTAATACGCATATGTGAACACTAACAGCCAATTAAAAGAACATGACAACATACATAGTATTATTTTACGTAGAGATTAGTTGCAATCTCCCTATCAAGTTCCATGATGCAAGCAATTCTAACGTGGTTGTTGTCTATATGCGAAAGTGACTTAAACTTTAAAGTTTGTTTCGATAAATTTGGTTTTCGATAGATATTATTAGGGCAATAAACGAACTGAACGTTCAATGAAAATTTCATGAACCGTTCAGTAAAAGTTCGTTTATATTCGTTTATTTATTGAATGAACGAACATGAACAATATTTTATGTTCGTTTAGTTAAATGAACGAACATTAACAAAATTCGCGTCCGTTCATTTATGTTCGTGAACGTCCGATTATTTATTCGTTAAAGTTCGTTTCTGTTCATTTATTTATTTATGTTCGTATATCATATCTTTTAATTGTATAATTATAAAATTGGTTTGTTTAAACAATACAACATTTATAAAATAATATATTTTGTATAATTCAATAAAGTTTATGTTTGTTTGTCTATTTTTATTTATGTTCGATCGTTTATGTTCGTTTAGAGTTCGTTTATTGTCCTAATAAATGAACATGAACAACTCATTTTCTTATTAAACGAACATGTACAAGAAAATTCGTCCGTTTAAACGTGCATGAATAAGGCTAACTCATTTGATATTTACGGCGTAACCTCAATAACTAAGCTACGCCGTAGCTGTTCTTCAGAACATTTTATTGCACTTGTTGGCCTTTTCTCGCATCATTTTCGCTCCAACGCCTCATTTATCCTGAAATGTAAATAATAACAAATATGAACGAATTAAGTATCATATTATTTAAAGTGATGCCATAAACATGGGAATTTGATATATAAAATATGAGGCTAATTTGATGTTATCAGGTTAGCCTGTGAATTGTTTGTCATCCGATATGGCCTTTGAGAGGATCCGAAATGGGACCTTTGGTTCCAGGTGGAATGATCATTCGTAGATCTGAATTGGGAATGACCCGGTTGCCTTTGTGAAGCATTAGTAGTACCAATTTGAGGAGCGACAGGTTCGACCTCTTTAAGGAACCGTTCAAAATCAACGAGTTTATCGAAGAGTTCCGGGTAAGAAATCGGTTGTTCTGGTACTTTAAGGGCAACGGTAATGGAGTCGTATTCCTCACCAAGTTGGGTAAGGGTATGAACAAGAAGATCTTCTTCATGAATTGGACTCTGAACCAACGCCAATTCATTCGCAATAGATCGCATTTCATTCAAGAAAACCGTAACTGAGCGATTTCTGTTTGGGTTCTCTGCAAGTTTTGATTTAAGGGAGATAATTCTGGGTCGAGATTTTCTTGCAAAGCTAGATGTGAGACGATCCCATGCCTCTTTAGCAGTCAATGTCGAGGCAATGACCGGTTGAATCTCATCGGAGCAGCATTGAACAAGATTTGATCTTGTCGATACCGGACGATGTATTCTGGGTTTGCTTTAGTGGTCTCCTTGTCGCCGATAGTCTTTGATGGAACATTTCTTTTGGTGATGAAGTTATAAAGCCCTAGTCCGATTAAAGTGGACTGAACTTGATACCGCCATACGGGAAAATTTTGCGAGGTAAGTTTGGTGGGAAAGTGGGTTGCAGTGGTGATGTGAATTATGGTTTGTGAGGTTGTCATAGGAATGAGTTAGAAGAAGACAAGGAAACAAATGAAGGATCGTTTTACTCTTCCGAGTTAGAAGGCTCTGGATACCATGTAACAGTTTGAATGTAAAAGGCTTAGATAGTTGCCTTCAATCTTATTCATCAATATACAACAGAGGTATATAGACTATACAAGGAAGGTATACCAAATTACAGGAGCAATTGTAGGACTATACAAGGCAACCTATTAACAACCATTAACTACAACAATATTTCAGTTTAATCTAATTTAATTATGAGCTGTAATTCAGTGCATATTATTATTCGTAATAGTTAGCGGTTATTTTCTCGCAATTGCCTAGTATCAACGTTTAGAAAACATAATCAATAGTTTTAATATTGAAAGGAGAGGATAATTTTATCCACGAAAATGAGTACATGCTGTTGGCGGTGGATCATTATGTGCATTACCCATTTTAATAATAGTTAAGAAATCAAGTGACTTGTTTTGCGTTTCACGGTATTGTAAATGATACTAGTTTTCAAGGTTTGGGTGTCTATGATTGATTCAATATAGTATATTAAAAATATATAATATAAACTAAATTAATCATCTATTAAATTTCCCTCCAAAAGTCTCCTAAAAGACTTTCAAACATTTTAGTGGAATGAAACTTTATAAACCCACTTTCTCTACATTCACCACTATGTGGGATAGATACAATATACAACATTGTAGATAAAACGCACAAGTTCTAACAAATATAACCAGCTCATTTAGGTTACCGATGACGTTATGTCTATGTGGGTTTCGGTGTGTTTTTCTTGCTGACTTGGTCGTCTTCTTTAGCAAATTTCTGCTAACACCATTTTCTCCAGCGGTCTAGAAACAAAAAAAGTTTCCTCTTTTAAATCAATAACCACCATTTTAGTGGAAAATTTCAATTTAATGTGACTCGCATATCGCATATGTGGAGTTAATTAGTGATTGATTTAAGATGTTTTTTTGTTAATTTATTAATAGTTTTCTAGTCGACTTTGTTTCCCCAGCAACTTTTGCTTTTTGGAAACCTTGTTTTTCCAGCGAGCTTTCAGCAACTAGCGTGTCTTTTGGGTCTGGTAGTAACGTAGATAAGTGAATAATTGGTGGGTTTTGTTGTGAGAGAAGACAGGTGGGCAAAGAAAATAACAAATTATGCTACATAAGCATGTAAAAAGACAAAAAACCAAAAAGAATTATTAAAATGTAACATGAGCATAAAAAAACAAAGAAGATTAAAAAAAAAAAAAAAAAAAACCGTTTTTTGCCGGCTAAGAAAGTAACAAGTCAATAAATTAGTGATATTTAGACGAATTTGAGAGTTATCAAATTATCTATTTGTGGCCTTTTCCTTATTTAATATGCATATGTGAACGCTAACAGCCAATTAAAAGAACATGACAACATACATAGTACTCCCTCCGTCCCATTTTAGTTGTCCATTTTTGCACTTTTTGTTGTCCCAAATTAGTTGATCATTTTTAGGCAATTTTCAGTTTTGCCCATAAAAGACAAAACACAATCAAAGATTTGAAATAATAACTTGAGGACATTATTGTCATTTTACAACATACAAACAAAGTTTCTTAATATGTGAGTTTTGTAGGCCCATGACATCTAAATTGGGACGGAGGGAGTATTATTTTACGTAGAGATTAGTTGCAATCTCCCAATCAAGCTCCATGATGCAAGCAATTCTAACGTGGTTGTTGTCTATATGCAAGAAAGTGACTTAAACTTTAAAGTTTGTTTAGATAAATTTGGTTTTCGATATATATTATTAGGGTTGTAAACAAACTGAACGTTCAATGAACATGTCATGAACCTTAGTAAAAGTTCGTTTATATTCGTTTATTAATTAAATGAACGAACTTGAACAATATTTTATGTTCGTTTAGTTAAATGAACGTACATTAACAAAATTTGCATCCATTCATTTATGTTCGTGAACGTTCGATTATGTATTCGTTAACGTTCGTTTTAGTTCATTTATTTATTTATGTTCGTATATGATATTTTTTAATTGTATAATTATAAAATTGGTTTGTTTAAACAATACAACACTTATAAAATAATATATTTTGTATAATTCAATAAAGTTTATTTTCGTTTATTGCCCTAATAAATGAACATAAACGAACATGAACAACTCATTTTCTTAATAAACGAACATGTACAAGAAAATTCGTCCGTTTAAACGTTCATGAATAAGGCTAACTCCTTAGATATTTACGGCGTAACCTCAATAACTACGCTACGCCGTAGCTGTTCTTCAGAACATTTTATTGCACTTGTTGGCCTTTTCTTGCATCATTTTCGCTCCGACGCCTCATTTATCCTGAAATGTAAATAAGAACAAATATGAACAAATTAAGTATCATATTATTACAAATGAAGCCATAAACATGGGAATTTGATATATAAAATATGAGGCTAATTTGATGTTATCAGTTTAGCCTGTGAATTGTTTGTCATCCGATATGGCCTTTGAGAGGATCCGGAATGGGACCTTTGGTTCCAGGTGGAATGATCATTCGTAGATCTGAATTGGGAACGACCCGGTTGCCTTTGTGAAGCATTAGTAGTACCAATTTGAGGAGCGACAAGTTCGACCTCTTTAATTGAATAATTAGTGGGTTTTGTTGTGAGAGAAGACAGGCGGGTAAAGAAAATAACAAATTATGCTACATAAGCATGTAAAAAGACAAAAAACTAAAAAGAATTATTAAAATGCAACATGAGCATCAAAAAACAAAGAAAATTCCAAAAAAAAGAAAAAAAAAAGAAAAAAAAAAAAAAAAAGAAAACCGTTTTTGCCGTCTAAGAAAGTAACAAGTCAACAAATTAGTGACATTTAGACGATATTTGAGAGTTATCAAATTATCTATTTTTGGCCTTTCCTTATTTAATATGCATATGTGAACACTAACAGCCAATTAAAAGAACATGACAACATACATAGTATTATTTTACGTAGAGATTAATTGCAATTGAGGGTGCAAACGAGCCGAGCTACTCGCGAGCTACTCTCGAGCTCGACTCGATAAAAAGCTCGAAACGAGCCGAGCCTTGTCGAGCTCAAGCCGAGCTCGAGCCTGAAAATCAACTCGTTTACTTATCGAGCCCGAGCTCGAGCCGAGCTTGTGAAGATCGAGTAGGCTCGTCGAGCCTTAACGAGCCGACTAAAAACATGTATACAAGGGCTTTGGACTCTTATTCCCAATCTGGGCTTTCTTCTCGACTGGACCTTTTAACTCACCATTTGACCTAATCCGATCTAGCTCATTTCCTATATAATACCATTTTATTTTAACCCTAAAACACACATCTTATTTTATCCGCCCCCTTTCTCACCTCTTCATCTCACTCAATCAATCCAATCATAAGTCTGCTCATCATCTCCAAATCTCATATACTCTCATCTCAACTCCATCATCCATCTATAATCCGAACACAACCAAATAAAATATCACACAATTTCTTCATATCCTGCACCATACCGAATCAACAAAACATGTTTAAGGCTTCAAGATCAGTATATAGTGGTCTCGGGTAGGTGATTATTTTCGTGTGTTTTGTTTTTGGTCTTGGTCTTCAGTTGTGGAACGAAACAAGAAAATTATTTTAACATGTTTGTTATAAATATTTTCATTCTTTGTTTCGGATATTAATTAGAAGCAAAGCTTCAACAGGATTCTGTGATGATTATTGTACAACTAAAAAAAATCTTTAAAAGATTGAAAACAAAGTTGCACAAATCTGAGATATCTTGTATTTTTAAGTTCGTGTCTGTGATGATGGATTTGATGTTGTGTGTTGTTGTCGATGGGTTTAGGTAGGGATGGATTTGTTATTGATGTTGTTGGGTTGTAGATAATTTTTATAATTTTTTTGATATGTATTAATCGACTATGATGAGCCAATAACAGACCTGTAATGATTTGCGAGCATGATCGCATATTCTGAACATCTAAGGGACTGAGTCGATTTTAGCTCGAGTTTTTTTTAATTTTGTTTCGTGGCTTTATAAAATTTGAATGAGGATTTGCTAAAATTGAGATTGGCAAGTTTGAGCCTTATCGAGCCGAGCTCGAGCTTTGTGAAACCTTATCGAGCCGAGCTCGAGCACAAAAATAAAGGCTCGGATCGAGCCGAGCTCGAGCTCGAGCTTGTTAAAAAACTGACGAGCCTAGCTCGAGTATAGTAAAGCTCGGGCTCGGCTCGGCTCGTTTGCACCCCTAATTGCAATCTCCCAATCAAGCTCCATGATGCAAGCAATTCTAACGTGGTTGTTGTCTATATGCAAGAAAGTGACTTAAACTTTAAAGTTTGTTTCGGTAAATTTGGTTTTCGATAGATATTAGTAGGGCTGTAAATGAACTGAACGTTCAATGAACATTTCATGAACCGTTCAGTAAAAAGTTCGTTTATGTTCGTTTATTTATTAAATGAACGAACATGAAAAATATTTTACGTTCATTTAGTTAAATGAACGAACATGAACAAAAGTCGCGTCCGTTCATTTATGTTCATAAACGTCCGATTATCTATTCATTAACGTTCGTTTATGTTCATTTATTTATTTATGTTCGTATATCATATCTTTTAATTGTATAATTATCAATGTTGCAAAAATCGGCCAAATCGGTCGGTTAATCAGTAATCGGCCTTATGCCTTGTTGATTTTTGAAAATCGGTGGAAAAAATCGGCCTAGAAAAAAATCGGCCACTAATCAGTCAAAAATTGGCCGAATCGGTCAAAAATCGACCGAATCGGTCAAAAATCGGCCAAATTGGTCAACTTAAAAAAGTTAGGCATTCTACTTAATTAGGGGATCGTTTATTTCACTTATAACGCACAATGGACCTCATAATCAGAATTGGAGCCTTTTATTGAGGTTTGAAAGGCTTGGAATAAGTTAAGATATTTAGTTTGGTCTCTAGAAATACACAAAACTTGAAGGAAATGACAATCCGATTAATCACCAATTAATCCCGCCTTGGCTGATTAATCGCTGCAGGGTGGTCGACTGCCCGACTACTGATTCACGATGTTTGCAACATTGATAATTATAAAATTGGTTTTTTTAAACAATGCAACACTTATAAAACAATATATTTTGTATAATTCAATAAAGTTTATGTTTGTTTTTCTATTTTCATTTATGTTCGATCGTTCATGTTCGTTTAGCGTTCGTTTATTATCTTAATGAACGAACATAAACGAACATGAACAACTCATTCTCTTAATAAACGAACATGAACAAGAAAATTCGTCCGTTTAAACTATCATGAACAAGGCTAACTCCTTTGATATTTACGGCGTAACGTCAATAACTAAGCTACGCCGTAACTGTTCTTCAGAACATTTTATTGCACTTGTTGGCCTTTCTTGCATCATTTTCGCTCCAACGCCTCATTTATCTTGAAATGTAATAAGATCAAATATGAATGAATTAAGTATCATATTAATACAAATGAGACCAAAAACATGAGATTTGATATATAAAATATCGGCTAATTTGATGTTATCAGGTTAGCCTGTGAATTGTTTGTCATCCGATATGGCCTTTGAGAGGATCCAGAATGGGACCATTGGTTCTAGATGGACTGATCATTTGTAGATCTGAATTGGGAACGACCCGGTTGCCATTGTGAAGCGTTAGTAGTACCAATTTGAGGAGCAACAGGTTCGACCTCTTTAAGGGACCGTTCAAAATCAACGAGTTTATTGAACAGTTTCGGGTAAGAAATTAGTTGTTCTCGTACCTTAAGGGCAACAGTGATGGAGTCGTATTCCTCACCAAGTTGGGTAAGGATATGAACATGAAGATCTTCTTCATGAATTGGACTCTGAACCAACGCCAATTCATCAACAATAGATCGCATTTCATTCAAGAAAACCGCAACTGAGCGATTTCCCTTTGGGTTCTTTGCAAGTTTTGATTTAAGGGAGATAATTCTGGATCTAGATTTGCTTGCAAAGCTAGATGTGAGATGATCCCATGCCTTTTTAGCAGTCAATACCGATGCAATGACCAGTTGAATCTCATCGGAGCATGATCCGAGAATAGCACTGAGCAAGATTTGATCTTGTCGATACCAGACGATGTATTATGGGTTGGTTTAGTGGTCTCCTTGTTGCCGATAGTCTTCGATGGAGCATTTCTATCGGTGATGAAGTTATCAAGCCCTAGTCCGGATAAGGTGGACTGAACTTAACGCCGTCATACGGGAAAATTTTGCGAGGTTAGTTCGGTGGGAAAGTGTGTTGCAGTGGTGATGGGAATTATGGTTTGTGAGGTTGTCATAGGAATGAGTTAGAAGAAGACGATACAACATTGACTGCTTTCGGAGAGGACCTTTTTCCCTTTCGGTGGGGACATGTCCCCGCCAATACCCTTTCTGCGAGGACATGTTCCTGCCGAAACGTCCCCGCAGAAAGCTCATCGCTGATACTTTTAGCGGGGATGGATATCAACATTGGCCAGGGACTTGTGGGTCCCACCACCTTTTAGCTGGTCAAAGGTTGTCCAACATGGGCAACACTTTTGGTCGGGACATGTCCCTGCCAAAAACTGTAAGAATTAACCAAAAAGTTACTTAATCAAGCGGTTATATTAATTAATTAAGCCTTTTGGCAGGGACACGTCCCCGCCAAAAACGTCTTCCACTGTTGAGTTAACCTTTTTTGGCGGGGACATGTCTCTGCCGAAAGTTGCTTTCACTGTTGTTTTAATTTCTTTTGGCGGGGACATGTCCCCGTCAATAAGCTTAAACATGCAAATCTGCTTCAACTTTTTGGCGAGGACATGTCCCCGCCAAAAGCCTCTGACCCATTTTGCAGCATATTGCTGCAAAATGGGTAATTTCCAGAATTTTTCCGAAAAAAAATCTACTAAATGCACCCAATTCCAGAGCCTGTTTTTACAATAACAACAACAAATTCGCCAACTTCGCCAACAACAAATTTGCTAAACATACAACGAAAACAAAAACAAACCCAAATTCGCTAAAAATAATATGAATCCAAATTCGCCAATTTCGCTAAACATAGAACCTGTTTTTACATAGAACCGGTTTTTACAATAACTATCCAAATTCGCTAAACATAATCATATGAATCCAAATTAACCAAAAACGGTTCAAAAACCGTGATCACATGATATTCTACAAAACTATACATAAGCTAGCTCGCTATCCTCAAAGTAGTCCAAAAATTATACATAAGCTATCGGGGAACAATTTAGCGGGAATCCTAACACATAAACTACATAAACACATAATAATCCATCTAAATCTACACAACTTTGTCCAATACCCCAAAATAATATAAATTGACCCATCAGACCCAAAGAAGCCATACACTACTCCCCAGTCCCCCTACCCCCACTACCCCACTACCCTCCCCGGTAGGTGTAGACTCACCCTGTGACGCATTTTGGGATCCTTATGTCCCCGGCAAGCCACTCGCTAGCTCCTCGGTAAAACCCGGCTGTCTCTTGGCCCAATCCAGCAAAATATCAATCTGTGTCCCACGCGTGGACAGCTCCTGGGCTTGCTTCTGCACTGTCACCTGCAGCGAGAACGAGGAGGCTTGCTCGCAAGCTCGTGAGGAGCTGAGAGTCGTCTTCTGACCACTGCCCGGTAACACTGGACCTACGCCAGGAACATGACCGCGCTGCTTACCGCCGATCACCTGGCGCAAAATATCCAGGTCAGCCATACGCGTCCCGGAAGAGGTGCTCTCTGTCCGCAGCCGTACCATCTCATTCTGTTTAGTTACAAAAAAACAAGAAAAGTAATATATAAGTCGTGATTTATTATATTGCATTAATGTGGGTGAGTTTTTGGAAATAAATTATACTTACGTATCTGGCCTCGGACACTGGAGACTCAAAGGCGTCGCCTCTCGTATGGGTGTGTCTGTAAAGGTCGCATGACTGTTTATAAATAAAATCAATCAAGACTCACCCAACACTATATATATAAATAAAATGATTAAAAAGTGTCTTACGAAGTTATCGCGTATAACAGCTAAGGAATGAGATCCGTGAAGGCTAGAACTCGTGCTCGCGAGCCGGTTTTGCCTGTTGACCTCCCCGATCCTCAACTTCTTCGGGTCTGACCAGTGCTTCACCTGCTTATTATAAATAATAAAAACTATTATATAAATGAATTATTATTATTATTATTATTATTATTATTATTATTATTATTATTATTATTATTATTATTATTATTATTATTATTATTATTATTATTATTATTATTATTATTATATAATAATAATAATAATAATAATAATAATAATAATAATAATAATAATATATAATAATAATAATAATAAAGTACGTGTCGATCCAGAAATTTACCTGTTTCTCCCAATCTCTAGTGTTTTGTTCGCCGGATGCTTTTCCTTGATCTCGTCCAGTTCTGATCCCACCTTGCTGTGTAAATTTTTTCTTTTTGAATCTGTACTTATTGTCATCGTATCGCTTTCGGAGGTAAGCTTAGATACTAATGACAATATCGTCTCACATCCGGACCGGCAAGGTGGGGCGAGATAAAAAAAATGCTGCAATAAAATAGAATTAAAATAAATATACAAATTTAAATAAAGAGACAAATTTAAATAAATAAACAAAATTTAAAATAAATAAACACATTAATTAAAAAAATAAAAGATAAAAAAAAACTTACGTGGAGCTGGTTATCAATGTGTGCCTTCGTAGTCTCGGGAACCTTATCCCACGAATCGTAATACATGGGAATCGATTCCCGTAACAACGTCCTGACAATGTTCGAGAACCACGAAGCGTGGGAGCCAACATGCTCCCACATCCCTTTCACATTCTTCTGATATTTGATCGAGACCGGACGACCAGTCTCATTCCTCATCTGGTGTAGTTTTGTGTTCTTTGTGGCACCACAAACCACCTTCCCGCCTTTGCCAATTTTGGAACCAGGCTTGGTAGGCCCGGGAGCTCTCGAATTAGACCCTGTAAGTAATGAAATTCAAGTGATGGTGACATAAAATAACAAGTTATCAATTTCAAATAATGATCAAGTTTAATTAAAATAATCGAGAAATTCTTACGCTCGCAGTTAGCGCCATCCTCTTCGCGGGACCATGGGGTGGCTCATGACCTCCATCCCCACCGTGGCTCGTAGCTATAACATCTGCCATCTGTAAACGTACTAGTACAAGAACATAGAAATTAGTGAAGAAACACATCTACGCATATATATACAAACATTCAAATAAAAACAATATATACCCAAAAATATAATAAGAAATAATTAAATAAATTAATAAATAAACACATTTAACAACTCGATAACAATTTCATTCAAATAAGTGTCGTTTAACAAATTACAATTTGAGATCAATCTCCCACATCACTAAGATAAAAATCATCATTATTAGTGTCAGCTTCATCTTCACGATCGACGTGGTCTTCATCATCAGGTGCTAAATCATGAGGAACGTGGTCATCATAATCAATATCATCGTCATCGTCAACATCAGTGATAATTGGTGGTGGTGGTGCCTCAACTTTCGCTGGCTGGACATCTATATTTATGGTGTTATAATTCAACTTCCAACTCAGCAGAGAGTGTGACATGTGATGAGTTGTTGTCATGTACAATATCTTGATTGTCTTCTACCACGATGATATCCGGGTTCCAAATCTTTCGAAGATAAGAATCTTGGACGGCCTTCCAATTACCACGTTTACCCGAGAAATCAAGGTAAAAGACTTGTGTTACTTGTGTTGCAAGAATGTATGGTTCATTTTGAAACGATACACGGTCTGTCATAATTTGTGTAATGTTATTTCTATAGATACAATGTTTTATGCAACCCTCGTTATTAGTGTCGAACCATTTGACTTTGAACATCACAACCTTGAACGGAATATACAAAAACTCGAGAATTTCTTCAAGCTGCCCATAATACATTCCTCCGCTAGGATTATGAGTTGAAATTCCACTGTTTTGAGTTGAACGACGCAAATCACGGTCATGTACGATAAACTTCACACTGTTGACTACGCAAGAGTCAACTGAAACTGCAGTCCATGCTGGTCCACAAGCCAAAGCGAATAACTCAGAAGTACAACTTGGGTTATTCTTTACTTTTAATTCACGAATCTATGAAAAGGTTAAGAATAGATATAGATGAGTAATATAACACCCCCTAATTTGTGAAATGACAGCGGAAGACTTAATTGTGTGTTATTTGTGGATCGAAGTTGTAGTCATAGAAAACGACTCGAATGAGACGTTTTGTAAATATTTATTATTCAAACGATGATAATTCAGTTACATAATGAAAATTTGTTCAGAGTTGCGCGGTCCATTGTTGAAATGATTTATTAAAATACACCATAAAAGTTTGGTAGTTTGAGTGCCCTCTTCCGTGCCTTCCCTGCTCCGCTAATTACCTGAGATAAACATGCTAAAGGTCAACAAAATTGTTGAGTGAATTCATAGAGTTTAATAAATAGTAAGTTGAATACAAGTATTGTTCATAAGTTGACATGTAACGAATACAAGTCGGGAAATGAGATATGATTATAGCATCGAGCTCATGAAACCGCACCTTGACCTAGTTTGTTAATGCCCTTCAGAGGTAAGGATTGCCAACTTACCTTAATTTCTCAATATTATGTGTCCGTTTGATAAAATCGGCATCAAGTGAGCGCTACTCACCCGGACAGGCTCGTCAAGCCAAATATGCATATTCATAATACTAGCGTTTACCATGTATGTAATTAACGGTTCATGAAGTGAGGGACTTTAATGGCAAAAGCAACTCAATAAACTATAATCATGTAGTCAGGTCAAGCATACCAAAAGCTACTTGTATTCAGTTTTAAAAACTAGCATGTATCCCCCTCGCGAGGTTTAAAAAACATTAAAATAAGTAAAGGCGAGGCTATGAACTCACCTTGAGTTGTTAACGATTGAGTTGAGTTGTTGGATGGATTGAGAATTCGAAAACAGTTCCACACATGACCTGGATAATAATAACGTTTGAGTATTCGACTTAGCACGAATAACGAGTGCGATAAGAAATAGTATAACGATTTATTCGGTGATTGTGAGTGTGATAGACTTAAAATGCCTTCAGTTCAAAAATAATATTGTTAATAATATTATCTTGTTGATATGATTTAGAAATCCTAATAATCTTCATCTCGAGACGGTGAAACGAAACGTTGAGTTGATTTGTTAAAAATCGTTATATATAAATGTAACGTATAATTAATTATTTTTGTTTGAAATGAAATAATGCACAATGTGAGGGTGAGATGTGTAAAATGTGAATTGGAAACGAAATGTGATAATGTTTCTGTGTGGCTCTTAAAACTTTTACTGTTTTTACATTTTATACTCTAACGGTGTTTGCGTTGCACCGTTAGTCCTTGGTTTATAAAAGTTACATTTTTTACCCGTATTTATCCCAAATAAAAAACTGAGCTTACACTTTAATATATTATCATTTTACATCCTCAACGTTCTGTTTTCACAGGTTTAAACCTTAGTTTTGCCGGTTTGGCAAAAATGGCCCCTCGTGGTGAAAATCTTTGCATTTTTAGTCCAAAAGGCATGAAAACTTGTCGAAAAATTCCCCAAAATGGCGAGCTAAGGTTACGGCGATTGAAGAATCGAAGAACTTGTCAACTCTTCAACTTGATGAGTTGATCGGCAACTTGAAAGTCTACGAAGTAATAATAAAGAAAGACTCCAAGATGGTAAAACGAAAGCAAAGCAAGTCAATTGCTTTGAAAGCTAGGAAGGAATCTAGTGACGAGGATAGCTCAGCCTCCGAAAGTGATGACAAAGAATATACCATGGCCGTAAGAGACTTCAAGAAGTTCTTCAAAAGACGAGGAAGATTCGTTAGACAACCACATGACGAAAGAAAGACACTCCAAAGAAACAAAGACGACAAAGGTAGCAAGAGCGAGAAGAAGTGTTTTAAATGTGGTGATCCAAATCATCTCATTGAAAGATGTCCAATGATGTCAAGGGAGCAAAATCAAAAGGCATTCGTTGGAAGAGCATGGAGTGATAGTGATGAAGATGAGAAAGAAACCACAAAGGAGGAGAAGTGTCTTATGGCTAAGACATCAAGTGAGGTACATTCCGAAACCAAATATTTTAGTGATGAAAATTTATCATTAGACGAAAAGACTTAGATAGTGAATATAATAGATTATGCAAACTAGGTCAAAAGTAATAACTAAAAACAAATCACTAAAACACATAAATAACCAACTAGAAAATGAAATACGTGAATTAAAAATTAAACTACACAACTTAGAAAAAGGCAAAGAAGCTTTTGCAGAATGTAAAACATGTCAAGAGACTAAAAATGAAAACAAAAAACTTAAGGAAGAAATTTGTAAACTTGACAAATTCGAAAATAGTAGTAATTCACTTAGGAAAATAATAAGTGTTCAAAGAATATCAGGAGATAAAACCGGCTTAGGATTTAATTTAGCTGAGGCCTCAACTAGTGAAGCTAAAAATGTAAAGTTTGAATGTAAATCTAGCAAGCAAAATCCCTTAAGAGTCAACACCAAAATACATACTAATGAAAGATAGAAAAATACCTATTGCTAGTAATGATGAAGTAAAAATTTTCTACAAACCATCTTTAAAAACCAAAGAAGAATCCCCTAAACCGAAATTAAGATAAAAAACACCTCCCCTAAGAAGACCAAATAATCCTCACCCTCGGCCTAAAACTCCTCAACCTAGAAGAAACCAAAATCGACAAAACCTCCATAATAATAATAGTTACCCAATGTGGGATTATTCAAATCCACCAAGCTTCAATCCTTGGGGAATACTTCCACCATATATGCATCCTAGTCAATTGCAAACCATGTTTGGTTTAAACAACTTTGGACCAATTAGACAATGGGGACCAAGTGGCTAAATTGTCAACTCATCGGGAAATTCGGTATCTCATCTATGATTGGCTTCTATAAGTCAATATGAACACTTTGAAGTGCTTGAAGACTAAAAGGTACGCCTCTCTTTCATGCTCACTACTATGTTATATGCTTAGATTGATGAACTAGCTAATTGCATGCCCCCGTTAGTTTAAAATGCCTAGATTAGTTAATACTTATGTGTTTGTTAGTGTGTAATCCCTTTATACATATACTTATACTATTATACATATACATAAGAAGTAGTCTGTATATATACATATATATATATACATATATATATATATATACATATATATATATATACATATATATATATATATACATATATATATATATATATATATATATATATATATACACATATATATATACATATAGCTATACATATATATATATATATATGTATATATATATATATATATATATATGTATATATATATATATATATATATGTATATATATATATATATATATATATATATATACATATATTTATATATATACATATATATATATATATATATATATATATATATATATATATATAATATATATATATATATATATATATATATATATATATATATATATATATATACTCACATAACCTAGATACGTCATTAGTTGACTATCTAGAACTAAAAGAAATTGTTCATTCTCGAACCTTTTCTTCCCCCTTGGCTCTTTTGGACATTAACGTTCAACACGAAAATCTTCTATGTCCACTATCACAAAACTCATGGTGATGAAGAGAAGTGAGTTAAGTGGATCAACGTAGAAGTAGTATTTAAACCTTCGCGCAAAGAAAACTATGGATGAAACAAACTCCCATCGCCGTCAGCACTCATCTCCGTCTTTACCTCATCATCTCTTGACACAATTCAACATCCCACTTTTACACATAATACATATATATATATATATATATATATATATATATATATATATATATAAATATATATATATATACACACACACACACATTCCCTCTCATTCCTCAAACAAATTGTCAACTTGACGTCTTGATCATTTTATCCAAAATTCTCAAGATATATTTCTTTTTAACGAAATGTTAATAAAATGTGTCAAGTATTCCCTCCTCGTGCCAATACAACCCAACGTATTTTTGATATATAATAAATCTATCTATATACATATAAATATTTTGCCGTCAGAAACGAAACTCGAAAAATTCCAAACTTTGGTAGGCGGCCCCCTTAAAATTAAGGGGACCGGCTTGTTATCGAGGGCGGCCCCCTTAATGTTTAAGGGGACCGGCCATCTACTGCTACCAAAATCGTTTTCCTTCTTAAAATCTTTGCCAAACACCCTTTTCCTCCTACTTGCTGTGAACGAACCACTTCATCCCAAAACCACCAAAACCACTTACCAAATCACCAATTCGGGCTTAATTCGCAAGGGGCAAACACTTATATCTCGATTAGCAACATATATTGTAAGTTTTCCAAAACACATTTCATCTAATTTCATCCAATTTTGAGTCTAATCACAATTAGGTATTCTATTTAAATTTTTTAAATTCGAACTTATATTGAAATTAAGTCTAGGATTCTCATTACCAAATGCTCCCCATAGGATTAGAGTGCTTAATTAACCTAGAATCTAAGTAATCTAAAACCCTCATGCTAAAATTTTGAATAACCAAACACTCTCATTCAAAATTTGTTATACATTGTTGAATTATGCCATAAACACTTGTTAAATCTAACCACATTATATTATCACAACTTTTTAATCCTAAAAATATATTTTTCGAATCATGAAAAATGATTTTTTAAACATAAGAGGATGTTTGGATTAAGTCATAAAATTGTCGAAGTTAAGTTAAAATAAATTTCACAACTAATTGACAAGTTTATAAACATGTAACTAGTAATTTTGAGTCATCAAGATAAATAATTCATATGTATATTGAAATATTAATCATTATTTTTCTAGAAAAGGGAGCGTTGGGCATAACAAATTAAAAGACATTTTTGAGTCAAAAATTACGTTTTCAACTTTTTTAATAAGTTACTTAACATAAATACTCGTAAGAAATAGCTAGACATACAATCTAATGTTTGTCTAGCCATATTTCAAAGTAGCTTATGATATATAAAGGAGCGTTTGGATACGTTTGGTTCTTTATCAAAATATCTCTATAACTATTCCTTAACATCATAAAATACATTTTAAGCGAGTTAAAAATTAAAACTAAGGAACATTGTAAACTACTTCTTAGGATTAAACTTTTAGAGTCGAAGTATGTTTGCGTTCCACATGAGTAGTATATGTGACATATGCATATTTTTTTTTAATCTTATTTTCTTGTTGCTATCTTGTTTAGGTGAAAATGCCTAAAGCCACGGTCGGTGATGTTTCCAAAACAAAACAATACATTCCAAAAGTCTCCGCCACTCCCGGCATATCTCCCGCTATTGCATGCTTCTATCGTTCCATCGAAAATAGAAACATTCATGAGGGGAGAATTGTCGATCCATCCTTCTATCAATCCGACTATATCGAACGAATGTTCTCCAATGTTCGTCTCGATTGTCTTTACAAAATCAATGAGCGTATCTGATGAGACGAAAAGTGTACCGCTTTTAGGGGGTCATTTAAGCCCTAATTCTTGATTATTTGATCAAATATTGCCCTAAATCGTTCCTTTTGTCATTTTAGGTACTTTGGAGAAGAAATCTGGAAAAGGAAGCATTTTGGAAGTTTTTGGAGCGAAAAGTGAAGAAAACGGCAAAGTCTCCAAAATCAAGCTGGAAACAGAGCTTGACGGCGTCACGCTTTGTAGGTGACGGCGTCACGTACTGGCAAAAGGATGAATATGAATTTACACGTGACGCGCCAGAAGGTTTTGTGGAATTAAAGGGTGACGACGTCACGTGTTAATGGATGTAGGCCGTCAAGTGTTAAGTTAAAGAGAGACGGGCCAGAGGATTTTTGAAGGTGACGGCGTCAGGATCATAGACCTGACGACGTCAGATGATATAGAGTGACGGCGTCAAAGTATTCTTACACGAGAAGGAACCTTAGTGAAACCGCCACAAGTTAATCAAGACAATCACAACTCGCGCGCGGAGTAGCTGTTACTGTTTTGGCCATAAAATCCT
The DNA here is from genome assembly GCA_021014915.2 of Artemisia tridentata subsp. tridentata. Classification (NCBI taxonomy): domain Eukaryota; kingdom Viridiplantae; phylum Streptophyta; class Magnoliopsida; order Asterales; family Asteraceae; genus Artemisia; species Artemisia tridentata. The sequence continues at coordinate 43,731,198 of CP139506.1, read as the reverse complement.
CATACGAACTCGGATTTAGGTGATTCAAAAGGCCACGGATTCGGGACGAAGAAATCTACAATTTGGTGAAAAAGGGGATCTGACTCCGTCATGTGTATGGGCTGACGCCGTCAGATCGGGCCGACAGAAAGTTACCTATAAATATAACCTTATAACTTCATTATTTGTAAGCCCTAAACCCTAAGTCCGATTCTAGGGTTTAGGTAGGTGTTTTTCCAGCAACTTAGAGGGTTTCAATCACTTCATAAACATCAAATATTGGTTTGTTGATTCTAACTTAATTATGTCTTTCATTATTATGGTTGTTTGCCCTTCATTGATCATGCTTTGCTAATTCACCTTGTGTCTACTTATGATTGTGTGAAACTTGTATATAATTAATTAGATCTTATTGATTCCTTATTGATGTATGTGTCTATCATCATCAATAAAGGTGCGACACTTCAATAGATCTTATTGGTTTAGCTTATAATTCTTGTTTCCTATTGTCTCTTGTTTGATTGGGTGATATCGATGTTAGGCTTAAGAAAACTGGCTAACCTCCTATACGGTAACTTGCTTGAACGTCTTAAGAAACATGAACCAATGCGTACTAAGGTTTATTTGGTTGTATTTAATGCATGAGCGAATTCTAGTGATCCCATGTTAGGAGCTTCTTAGCCGGCTCGACATAGGAGTGAAGTAGGAGCTTATAGAGTTGGGGAAGTACGTACGCCACCCCACGAATGGTATTAAGGAATACAACCCGTCAATTAAAACAAGGTGTGACAATTCAATAGGTAGAATTGGATAGCTAGCAAGGAGTAACATATCATAGGTAGACATGCTTCACTTCCCTTGTAGAACCCTAGTTTACTTTCCTGCACATTAGTTTAATTAGTAGCTTTTGGGTTAGTTGATTAGCAACTAATTCCGCCCACTCCTTCAAACCAGAGATTTTACTTGCTTTCATAAAATATAAAAATACAAAAAGAATCATCCCTCACCTCTAGACCTAGTAGATAAATTTCAATCCTAACGAACACTATTCTTTGAGTTGAACGATCAATCCCCCGGTACTTGCCACTTCACTATACTACAACGGTCAGGTACACTGCCTGGTGGGGATTGCAAACTTCTCAAGATCCCTTGAGAGGTAAAACCTGTTGTAAGGTCGCAAAATCACGCATCAAGTTTTTGGCGCCGCTGCCAGGGAATAGTTATTGTTTAGGTTGAATTTTTATTTTATTAGGTCTACTCACTTGATTCCTATCGAGTGAGATTTTTATTTTCTTTTTATTAGATTTCTTTAGTCTATCTTTTTCTTTGTGCCCTTTGTTTGTAAAACCATTTTCATTTGTCAACATGGCAGATGAAATTCCATTTAGATCATTAACAATAGAGGAACAATTACTTTACACGGATAGATTTGCTTCCTGTTGTTCCAATGAATTTTTAAGTGATCTTAGATATATACAAGAGGAGATGGGTGTAAAGTTTGATAGGTTTGATGAATTATGTGCATGTGTGGCTTCTATTAAACAATCATTGTTAGGATCAACTCCTTTTAATAAGACCCTTTGGAAAAATTTTGAGGAAAGCCTCCTAACCGTGAATCATAAGTTTAATAAATTAATGGGTTCGTATACATCACAACTTGAGGAAACAATTGAGGAGGATTTAGCCGAACATGAGCATATTGAGCAAAAAGACCTAGGTTTTATGATCAATGACTTTGAATCTCAAGGAACACATGATGAATCCTCTAGGAAAATTGAACATAGCAATCAAGTTATCGGGGAAGATTCTTATGAATCGGACTTAGAACTTGAAATGGCTAGAGAAGGATTTGAGATACTTAGGAACATGTTTGGGTTAGATTCTACTAAAACACATGATGTGGATATAATTGATATAGAGACAAGGAAGGATGAGGTAAATAACACAAACCTACAAAGCACCCCACAAGTCCTACCATCATTTGAGGCATACACACCGCCCATGACTTACCCGGAAGAAGTTGAGGAGACTATAGGAACCCCAATAGAGGTAGAGCCCTTGGACCAAACACAACTAGAAGAAATAGGTTTGAATGCTTTTAGTGATCACAACCTTTCTTTTAGTCCTATGGAAGTTCCTAGTTTTGATGAGCCGGAGCCTCAACCAAAACCGTCACCTAATCTTCCATCCTTGGATGAAAATTTAGGAATTGAATTAGGTCCCGATCCACCCATCAAAACATATAGTCCGGGTAGTCTTAAGTTTAAGGTAGTAGACATTAAGCCTTGTAGTGAGGAAGACAATTTAGGAGTGAAAAATGACCTTACATGTCTACATCACCCATTCATGATTGATCACAAGAAACATTATGGGTTTAAACCGGGTCTATTGGGTCAAGATGGATTCCCAATTAGGAGTCTCTCGAAGTTGTTAGAAAATGATCCCTTTTTAGGAGAACACTTTAACTCACCCATTGACCAAAGTGAACTAGGTAAGGTTATGATGAAAGGAGCACACCCCTTTGAGCATATAATTCATCCACCAATCTTTCCTCACGTGGCATACTCCTACCGAGCTCATGTGTATCGCTACTATCACCCGCATTTAACCCTAAGTGTAGGGAAAACCTCCCTATTTCCGTTAAATAAGGGTAGAGTCAGGCTCGTGACTCGAACAAAAACAAGCGCTTCTTGGGAGGCAACCCAAGCTTTATTTGCTTTGTGTGTTTATTTATTTGTTTGTTTAATTTTATTTGCTTCCGTATGTATGTTTAATTTTTATTATTATTGATTCATGTTCGAAACTAAATTGTGAAAATGCTTTATCTTGTTTTTAACTTCGTCTTAACTACATATAAAGGTATTTTGCAAAAGATAAGTGTAAGGGAAATCCAAATCGGTTTACTAAAACAAATGAACATGAATCATAACAATATTAAATTAACATACATATTAGTAATTGTTTGAGTCAAATGCTTGTATCGAGTCATAATGATATTTTGTAGGATTTCCAGGAAATAAGGATTGAGTTTTTCCAGAAATTTTCCGGAAAACTTAACATGAAAATCTGTCAGATCACATCTGACGGCGTCAAGCCCCAGGCTGACGACGTCAGACCCAGTTTTCTGGAATTTTTGAAAGTTTTGTCTTTTCTTCCGGAACCAAAAAGTTTTTATAAAATCTCTAACTTATAAACTCCAGGAATCTGCAAAATAATCATTCCACAAGCATTATATCCTTATATAGATTTATCCCACCGATGTTATGCAGGTTTTCGTGTTTGTTTTCTTAGGTTTAACAGGTTATTTTGGACAAAGAGATGTATGTGGAATCTAGCTTTTGGCGATGCCTTAATCTTGAAGCTTCAACATTACTTTGGAAGAAGATCTAACCATGTTACCTCTTTATCCACCGAATGAATGTGGGGAGTATTTTTTTTTCATTCTTTTACCTTATTTACTTTTACATCTTGTTATTTGAACATTGGGGACAATGTTCATCTTAAGTGTAAGGGGGGGGGGGGGGTAAAGTACGATACTTTAGAGAATGCAATTACGCTTGATTTTTGTTTGTTTGATGGTAGATGTGTAATAAAACTGAGATAAATACTTGTTAGTGCAATTTTAGTGCCAAATTTAAAATTTTTTACAACATTTAGGAGTGAAACTTTGGTCTTAATGAGCGTCTCATGGATAGGAGTTATATGACTAGCACAAAACCGTACCACTAAAAAATTTTCCACCCCCAAATATGTGAGGTTCGCCCCTAGAATTGGTAGGAAAAGCATTTATGCTATGATGTGTGTACCGGTAGCACTTAGATTCTAGAACTTGCGTTAGGACCATTCCGAGGCCACAAGTGAGACTACATTCGTGTAGTTAGATTTACTACATGATAAGAGGCATTAGGATTAACCTATTGTTTTACACCTGTGTTTTTGTTATAATTACATTGGCTACATTGGTCAAGTAATTCTCCCACACCCTTTGCGTTGTACTCATTTTTAGTACACGATACCCCTAGTACACCCCTCAGAGCCTATCTTTTCGTTTCTAACTTTAAGCATTTTACTTAAAGGAAGAATTTGTTTACACCCCACTTAAATGTACACCCAAATCGCCTTAGCCCACCTTGTATGCACTCATCTTTAGTGCATTATTGTGACAACATTTGTTTAAACCCCAAGTTAATTATCTAATTGATTACATGGTTGCTAAGTCGAGTCATATCCTTGTACATATTGTTTTGGGACGATTGGGACTCATGGGTAAAGTACTAGTGTAATGGAGTAATGGGGAAGAACAACATTATTACCCCCATATGTGCTAAATATTTTAAAAGTACTCCAAGTTTTTCGATTATCTTAATTCGAGTCATTAGAATAGTTATTTGTAAAGTTATGTAAAAGTTCAAGTGTAAGGGGAATGCAACGCCCCTATGATGTATTATTTTGGATGGTAGGGCAAGAGTGTATGCAAAAAAAAAAAAAAAAAAAAAAAAAAAAAAAAAATCGAAAAAATCAAGAAAAATACAAAAAAAATGAGAAAAAGAAAAGTAGAAAAAAACATACGGACTACAATCCCATTCATTTTATGTTTATTTTATGTTTTTGCTAATTTGTTTTTTTTTTGTTTTTAGCTTAAGATTGAGTCGAGTCTTGGCTTAGGAACATTTTATAGTACATGTAATTAATCAAGATCTTTAACTCGCCACCAGTAAAATATCCCTTATCCAACAAATCCGTGTTTATCATATCCCTACACCTAACGTTATAACCCATGTAAAAGCCCTCTTTGATAGTTTATCTTAGGTGCTTACGCCTAGTGGAGAAGGTTTTCGATCCTTTCCCAAGCCTATGGTAATCTATTTGCTATGACAGGTAGTGAGAGATATTATTCATTTTCATTTGTGAGATATACTTTTATGACACCTGAGAGATGTGAGTATCTAAACACTACTTGTGAGGTGCTAGTGTGTAATCTCCGTGCTTATTATGATTAAAGGGGAACGACTATCTGTTGTAATTACTTTTATATTAGCGTTAAATGACCCCTAACTTGTATTTTGATTATAATAAAAGCGCATTTGCTTGAGGACAAGCAAATCTCAAGTGTAAGGATATTTGATGAGACAAAAAGTGTACCGCTTTTAGGGGGTCATTTAAGCCCTAATTCGTGATTATTTGATCAAATATTGCCCTAAATCGTTCCTTTTGTCATTTTAGGTACTTTGGAGAAGAAATCTGGAAAAGGAAGCAATTTGGACGTTTTTGGAGCGAAAAGTGAAGAAAACGGCAAAGTCTCCAAAATCAAGCTGGAAACAGAGCTTGACGGCGTCACACTTTGTAGGTGACGGCGTCACGTACTGGCAAAAGGATGAATATGAATTTACACGTGAGGCGCCAGAAGGTTTTGTGGAATTAAAGGGTGACGGCGTCACGTGTTAATGGATGTAGGCCGTCAAGTGTTAAGTTAAAGAGAGACGGGCCAGAGGATTTTTGAAGGTGACGGCGTCAGGATCATAGACCTGACGACATCAGATGATATAGAGTGACGGCGTCAAAGTATTCTTACACGAGAAGGAACCTTAGTGAAACCGCCACAAGTTAATCAAGACAATCACAACTCGCGCGCGGAGTAGCTGTTACTGTTTTGGCCATAAAATCCTCATACGAACTCGGATTTAGGTGATTCAAAAGGCCACGGATTCGGGACAAAGAAATCTACAATTTGGTGAAAAAGGGGATCTGACGCCGTCAAGTGTATGGGCTGACGCCGTCAGATCGGGCCGACAGAAAGTTACCTATAAATATAACCTTATAACTTCATTATTTGTAAGCCCTAAACCCTAAGTCCGATTCTAGGGTTTAGGTAGGTGTTTTTCCAGCAACTTAGAGGGTTTCAATCACTTCATAAACATCAAATATTGGTTTGTTGATTCTAACTTAATTATGTCTTTCATTATTATGGTTGTTTGCCCTTCATTGATCATGCTTTGCTAATTCACCTTGTGTCTACTTATGATTGTGTGAAACTTGTATATAATTAATTAGATCTTATTGATTCCTTATTGATGTATGTGTCTATCGTCATCAATAAAGGTGTGACACTTCAATAGATCTTATTGGTTTAGCTTATAATTCTTGTTTCCTATTGTCTCTTGTTTGATTGGGTGATATCGATGTTAGGCTTAAGAAAACTGGCTAACCACCTATACGGTAACTTGCTTGAACGTCTTAAGAAACATGAACCAATGTGTACTAAGGTTTATTTGGTTGTATTTAATGCATGAGTGAATTCTAGTGATCCCATGTTAGGAGCTTCTTAGCCGGCTCGACATAGGAGTGAAGTAGGAGCTTATAGAGTTGGGAAAGTACGTACGCCACCCCACAAATGGCATTAAGGAATACAACCCGTCAATTAAAACAAGGTGTGACAATTCAATAGGTAGAATTGGATAGCTAGCAAGGAGTAACATATCATAGGCAGACATGCTTCACTTCCCTTGTAGAACCCTAGTTTACTTTCCTGCACATTAGTTTAATTAGTAGCTTTTGGGTTAGTTGATTAGCAACTAATTCCGCCCACTCCTTCAAACCAGAGATTTTACTTGCTTTTCATAAAATATAAAAATACAAAAAGAATCATCCCTCACCTCTAGACCTAGTAGATAAATTTCAATCCTAACGAACACTATTCTTTGAGTTGAACGATCAATCCCCGGTACTTGCCACTTCACTATACTACATTGGTCAGGTACACTGCCTGGTGGGGATTGCAAACTTCTCAAGATCCCTTGAGAGGTAAAACCTGTTGTAAGGTCGCAAAACCACGCATCAGTATCATTCCTCGCTTTGTTCTTGACTTCTATAGCCAAGTTACTGTGCAAACCGATGACTATGGTTATATCCTCATCTCCTTCATGATCCAAAATGAATTCATCACTCTCACTCTGGCTCAATTCGGTCAAATTCTCAAAATTCCCCACAACGGTCAAGCCGTCTTTTCAAATGAGTGGGATCTTTCTTCTTTTGAACAACATCGACCTCAGGATGGTTCATACTATTCTAAGATTCCTACTCCTGACGACATTCGTCGACTTCTTGAGCTAGAACGTGGTACGACTAGCAGAAAGATGAAGCCGAAAAATGTCGACATCCATGCAAACCAAATCCTCCTCAAGGAGTTAAGCCCCGACATGAAGCGTTGGGAAGAACTCATTCGCGAGAATGCGTTCGGTACCGGTGGTCACCGTGATCATCTCACGGCGAGCATTGCTCACATGTTGTATTGTGTTGTTGCTGAAGAACAATACAATTTGGCTTATCTCTTTGTCCATCGCATCATATCCGCCAAAAACACTCCAAATGCCAACCTTCCCTACGGTATGTTCCTCACTCGACTCTATTATCATGTTATGGAACATTACCCACATCTCGAGAGTGACATCTATGAGTTCATTCAACCGGTCTTACGTCCTCTTGTTCGTGTCCAACCTCATCGATCTCGAAGTGAAAAGGGCAAATCTCGTAGCTCTTTGTCATTCGCACCTCGTGGTTCTACATCTCATCGAGGAGATGATGATGATGAGGAGGAAGGCACATCACGTGTTAGTACCCCATCACCCATGACCTTCGTTGATAATCTTCTGGATCTTGATTACTCCGACTATCAAGTTCCTTCTCCTTCCCAACAAAACGATCAACTCTTCTTCGAAAGACAAACCTCATTGCTCAACACCACTCAACAAATGCATCAGGAGGTTCGGGGCGGATTCAAGTCTGTAGGAAAGGCCTTCAGGAAGATTCTTGGAAAGAAGAAATAGATATATTTGGTGTGGGTTTAGTTGAACATTGATGATATGTTATTAGACAATTATGTGTAGTGTTATTATTTTGACATTTATTTTGTTATATCTTGTATTGTGCTAGGTGTTTAACTACTATCATGTTTGAACTTTGTTACTAGTTTCTTTAATATGATATGCCTATGATATGCTTATAATATGATTTTGCTAGTTTACATATGTACATTATTACTTAATATGTTATTGTTACTATTGGATCATTCCTAGTGTACATGGTTCAAATAGAGCTTGCTGCAAACACACCCCAAAAATTGACCCTTTTCTGGAAATTTTTCAATTTTGGTCGCCTGGGAAAACACCAGATGGGCGGCCACCTTAATTTTACTAGGCGGTCCCCTTAATTTTAAGGGGGCCGGCCTACAATTAAGGGGACTGGCCATCTGGACAGTGAAATTCACTATTTCCTTTTGCATCTTGTGACCCCTTTTCTCTAGTCTCAGCTACCCTTTCTCTTAATAACCCAACTGAGTTTGGAATATTACTACAAAACCTCAAAACCTTACCCAAACCAACCATATTTTCATATTATAAATTCCCTCCAAATGATAACCCCTCATTTCATCAATCTTCACCTCCATCAAACACCATCCTAATCCACCATGCTATCACCAAAATCCTCCATCTCTAAGACCTCTAAGAAACAAAAAATGGTTATCCTACCCCCCAAACAACTCTTCATTGATCTTACTCAAGAAGACAACACCACTCCATCACCACCACCTAAATGCTCATCTCCAAATGCACCCAATGCACCACCCAAAACATCTTCCACCCATGGAACATCCTCTTCTTCCATACCCTCATCCTCATCCATCAATGACTACATAAACAAACACCTATCCTCACCACAAATGCCACCACCATCAACAACATCACCACCACCTCTCACTCAAGAACCTCCATCCACCGAACTTGCCATTTCCCTCTCACCAATCACACCTCTTGATGCTCATTTCTCATCCTCACCAATCACACCACCACTCTTTGTCAATCCCATACCTTGGAGTCTCCTTGAAGCCCATGGAGATACTTGCCTATGTTGCATCCACAACCGAACCATCATCTTTGGTCTTAGAGATGAAATGCAATACATGTTCTCATGTATTGAGCACATGTTAACCAATACACCTCCACCACCACCTCCACCATCTTCACCTATCTCACCACCACCTCCTCCATTTTCCCCAAATTAAGCATATGCAATGCTTAACCATGTTTGCAAGCTCTATGAGGATCATGTACTCTTGGGATGATTATGTAGTATTATTAGTTGCATTATTTGTTAAATGTTGTATGCTTTACCTATGATGTAGTCTCTTTGGTTGTGTATTTATACACAACACCTTTTATTAATGAATGTTTTTCTTCTATATGCTTGCTTATTGATGAACTCAAATAAGTACATTTTATTACTATCATTTATCCTATTAATTTGACTTGTTTTACTATATTATGAATGAGGATTGATACTTAATCGTTTACTTTTGTAATTCTCAGGTAAAAACAAGCATTTGGTGAAACTTAGCGATTTTGGACTAATAATGGAGCAAAACATGCAAGAAGTTAAGAGTCTACTGAAATGAAGAAGATCAAGACTAATCTGCTCCAGATGCGCCGCATCTCACTCATGACATGCGCCGCATCTCTATCAAGATATCACCAGATACGATCCAAGATACAAGAGGACATGCGCCGCATCTAATCATGGAGTTACGCCGCATCTTCTGGCGGTGTACGAATATTCCTGAATATTATAATCTTGGACCCCACGCGAAGTTAAGTACATGCGCCGCATCTTCCCTCAGACAGAAACTATAAATACCCCAAGACCAGACGAATTTCGTACGCAATATATTAGATTCGAAGACCGAACAGGAGAAACCCTAGGACGAATTCAGTCAAGGAGGCAGCACAAGACACACCCAAATCAAAGATACAAGAGCTGTAAGAAGGTGCTGCATGTATTTAATTCATTAAGTAGTTTTGTTTTATTGTGTTAGCAAACTTTAATTCATCAGGATTGGTGGCTTGTGTAATGTGACAACGAAAGATTGCACTCCCTTTAATACTTGCTTTCCCATCAATTAAAGTTTATATGTTGATGTCTTTGGTTACTACTTATTAGTGCATTGATAACCTCTGTGTTTATTAGTGGCTTGCGGGCATTTGACCGCGGAAAATAATGTGGCTCCCACGGTTGTTACTAAATTGATCACTTAGGAATAACTTTTAGACATAAGTAATCATTAAGGGTTTACTCGCCGATAAGAATAGGACCAACGAGAAAGGGTTAACTACATACACTTCATATAAAGCTATCAATAAAACAAGTGACAATCTACTTAATCATAAGGACAGCCCTCTTATTGTCTCGAGTATTTATCTGTGTACGTGTGTGCTACTTGCTGATTCGTGCCTATTGGTTTATTTATTATTTAATTGCAAACAAATCGTGCCAGTCTCTCAGGCTGAAACCCCCTTGCGTTAGGATATTAAAATACTGATTAGAATAACGAGATAATACGTTCCACTCTTAGTGATCGACACTCTACTTACCATTATATTCATACTGACCGGGTACACTGCTCGTTAAGTGTGTGTGTTATTGATAAGTCGGCTAAATATAAATTTAAAACTTGAGTAGGCATTAAAACTGCTAAACCGCAACGACACATCACGCGCATCAAGTTTTTGGCGCCGTTGCCGGGGAGTGAATTGTTATTTTCTGTTAATTTGATTAGTATTTTAATTAGGTTTTTCTTTTTATTAGATTAATTGCATCATTGTATTATTTTGCATATTTGTTGTATTGTGTGTTAATTGTTTTCTTTTATTTTTGTGTGTTTATTTTCGTTGTGTGTTTTTTGTTTTTATTTTTCGTATTTTTTTCTGTTCTGCTATCGTTGTACTGTGCTAAATCAAACGATACGGCCCATCTGATCTCTCAGATACGGCGTATTGCGTTTAATTTTTTTTTTAAATACAACGCGTTTAATTAATTCGATACGACGCATCTTTTCCCCAAGTTACGGCGTATCTGTTTTTAATAAGAAAATTTTTCTAAACGATAAAGTAATACGACGCATCTGCTTTAGCAGATACGGCGTATCTGTTCTTAATAAATTTTTTTTTCTTCTAAACGTTAACGCCATACGACGCATCTGCTTTAGCAGATACGGCGTATCTATTATTTTAATTAAAAACAGTTTGCGAATTATTAAACAGATACGACGTATCGATCTCTAACGATACGGCGCATCTTCTGAATCAAAAATCTTGTATTTTTAAACGTAACGAAAATACGGCGCATTAACTTTCGTTAATACGACGTATTTAATTTTAAATAAATATCGATTTTTGATTAATTAATTCGATACGGCGCATTCATAAATTCTAAGCGGCGTATCTACTTTCTGGATAAAGTCTGATTAAATTTTAACGATTATAAGATACGGCATATCCAACTTTTTGGATACGGCGCATCGTCTGCAGATATCAGCTATTTTTATTCATATTTCCGTTTCTAAATTCATTAATTTCTCTTCTAGCGAACAAATCCTACTGATGATTTTACCTTGGATGACAGATTTTGCTATGGAAGACATGTCAGTTAACGGATATCTTGCTAAGGGATGCTTGTTTTCAGATTCATTCAATGTGCTCATGATCGATGCAGATTTATTCTCTTGGGAGACTCCTCTTAAAGCTGCTTTTAAGGAATTCATGCGTTTATGCAACATTGACAAAGAGGTATTCTCTTATGATGTATTTGTGAGGTACACTGGAGAAGAATTGTCGCTCTTATGGCCTATCATTGAAGCCGAAGGATTGAACTGGACTACTATCGAAGAAGATGATGAGAAATTCTATCTTGCATACATGGACTCAAGCAACAACAGCTGTGGTGGAGGCAATGCCCAAATCTCTTACATGCCTTATTCCGAACAGTACTGGGGATTAAATGAGAACTATCTGGATAATGACATGAATTATGCTTTGGCGGAGTTACTATTTCATGGCAGATTGGTAAGATTGATTGACCTCTCCCTCAATGATTGGCTAGAACTCAAATATGGTAGTCCGGAATTTGCCCCTGCAGATGAAGTCAAGCAGATTATGACTTCATGGTTGACTCAGAGTTTTAAGAAGCAATTTAACGAGTTCATGGAGATAAAGAAGAATATGATTGGGAAGGCTTGCTTTGACGTTAACCATGACCCTAACGATGTTGATTTTTCGGAGTGGTTAGCTAGTAAGTTTAATAACTATAAGAGTATGGATCGAGCTACTAAGGATGCATTATGGGTATATTGGATGAGAGGAGAAGATGAAGAAGTAGAAAGCGATTATGGGTCGTCACTTCATGATTCAACAATCAATGAAGGCATTGAAGAGTTATTCAGAATAGACATTGATGTGTTCGATTATGAGACACCCTTGTGCAAGCAGTTCAAGGAATTTAACTACCTTCTTCAAGTCGATGATGATGTGCTTACCGGAGATCTACCAGGATTTAAGACTTATGACGATTTCAAAAACACCTGGTACTATGAATGGAATGACCAAGTACCATGGGTTTGGGATAAACCATGGGAATTTGCGCACATTAATCACACTTGTACACCCTTCGTTTTCAAGGACGGGAGTAGTGTTTGGCCGACCTGTGATTATAAAAGTGACGGAACCTGTAATGGGGGAAGTATAATTGGGATGAAACGGGTTGGAAACGATGTAACCTTTGAAGATTATGAGTGGTACGATAATGTTGAAGACTGCCCACAAAAAGCGGAGGCTTTACAAGAAAAAGGGAGAATTGAACGCTTGAAAGGACTTAAGGGGACATCGGATACTACTTTCTGGGAATGGGTGCATAAACAGTTTGATGATTTCACAAAGCTTAGTCGACGGTTACAATATGATTTGGAAAGAGAATGGGAGGCGATTCAATATGATAATAATAATGAGTCGTTGATTGAAGAACTAGATGATTATTTGATTAAGGATCCTTATTTTAAGTTTGTTGATAAAGACGAGGAAGAGTTCACCAAAAGAAAGTGTCAGCTACTTGGGATTCCTTACAATGAGCCACCCATGATTATTTCCAAAAAATTTAAAATCATCAAATATTCTTTGGGTCCTGATGAAGAATATACTGCGGTGAAGACAAAGAGTTATACTAGATTAAGTCGAACGGAAGAAAACGTCGCAGAGATATACGGGAAAATCTTTCGGATGAAGGAAGAAGGATGGACCGTGACAAGGACTTATTGCTGAGCTGAACGTGAGTCTAACTTGAAGACTCTGGAATAAAGACAAGTGCTTACCGGGAGACAACCCGGAGAATTTTTATTATTCTGTTTTCTGTGTCGAGTCAGTCAGGCCCGCATGACGATACGGCGCATCTCAATTCTGAGATGCGACGCATCTCCTGCAATGGTCATATCTTATTTTAATTTTTCTGCATTTTTATTTTCGACTTTAAAACTATTTATCAGTTTATTTTAATGCGGCGCATCCCTGGTTAAGGATGCGGCGCATCTTTATTCTGATCCGTATTAATTCCAGGCTCGATACGGCGTATCTTCTTCAATAAGATACGGCGCATCGACTGACCTGATGATTTTCAGTTTTAATTTTAAGTTTTATTTTTTTTCCTAACTACTAATGTATTATGCAAGCTTGAACCTTTCTTATCTTAGGTGTGTTTTAAAGTGTTGGTGGTATTATAGTTTCCTGGATTTCCTGTGGATACATCAAGTATGAAGCTTAAACGTTCTAATCCACAAGAAAGATGATTTTTGCTCTTATACAAATGGAGGATCATACCGAGCAAATCTCAGGGGAGTTTTTCTGTTCTAATTCTTTTATTTTCCAGTTTTTAACCTTTTATACAAACAACGAGGACGTTGTTTAACTTAAGTGGGGGGATTGGAGAATTAGAACACTTAACAATTACTTGTCCTAAACTTTTTCAAAAATTATGCTTAAAATGTGCTTAATATATCAAACTTAAAATTTTTTTAGCATGTTTTTGTTTAAGATCTAAGTTGCATAGCTGCACACATGACGTTATTTTCAAAAATTGTGATTTTCCAAAATTCACAAATCTATGAGTGTGCCGGTGACTTGTAAACTTTAGAACTTGGCTTGTATACTATTCGAGACCACCATAATGAGTATTATTTATATAATTGGAATGACTTGTCTAAATTGGTAAAATTCTAGGATTACACCCAAATAGCCTTTATATGTTATGTGTTATTAACTAACTACACTGGTTAGTTAACCCCCTTATAAACCCTTTTGTTACTCTTATTTTTAGAGTAAGATACCCCTAGAAAAACACTCAGAGCCATTCCTTTCGTTTCTTACACCTATGTTTAAAATGTTTCGTTACACCCTTACACCTTAGCCTACCTTGTAGATTAAAGTCCGTGGTTGGTTAATTGCTATAGGCAAAGTGTGTTTCCTTACATTACCTGTGTTCGCGTGCGTAATTCATTATCTTTGGTTAGGTCGGGAAATTGCACAATGCAATTGGAGTGAAAGTAAATATTGTATATCTTTGAGTTTATTTTTCGTGTGTTTACTACTTTCGCTATTACTGTTATTTCTGAAAGTATGAAAAGTATGGAAAAATTATCCAGAATTATCATTATAGTGATGTGGTGAAATTTTACACATCTATGTTTATGTTTCAAGTTTAAAAAAAAAAAAAAAAAAAAAAAAAAAAAATCGAAAAAATAAGAAAAGAAAAAGAAAAAGAAAAAGAGTTGGATGTTTATTTTAAGCCAATGATGTAAAGTTATGTAAGTGGTTCATATGGCCACTATTTGTTGTACTATATCTATGGATTGAATGGGAATTGGCAGTTATGGGAACGCCAATTAAGGTTTATTCTTTGATTAAGATCTTGTTGAGTATAATTCGTGTCTACCTAAAGCGTGTGTTTCAAGTGTTAAAGCGTGAGTTATTCAATGATATGAGTCTTATTCATGGGATGGTTGGGATAGTGATTAACCACACTTAGGATTTTAATTTATTTGTTTTGTTTATTTTTTATTTTACACCAATTTATATCCCAAATGTTATCCATACCCTTTATTATTCTTTATCCAACCGAACCTTTGATTTATTGAGATTAGGGATTTGAGCAATCTTAAGTATCGTAGTCGTGGATTCGGCTATGTATTTATGATTTTGTCGCCCTTTTTGATATATTATTATTGGTGAAGTTTGGACCTATCTTTAGCCTATTCGAGTTAAGGATTTGAGCAATTGCAAGTATCGTGTTCGTGGATTCGATCATGTATTTGTGATTTTGTCGCCTTTTCTGGAATTTGAGATCGATAGTGAAAAGAGAATAATTAACCCTTAAGCCTAAAAACCCTTTTTACCGCTTTAGACTTGTTATTCCTTAGCTTTAGTGGAGGAGATGTGTATACTTGCCAAGCTTATGATAGAATATTCGTCGCGACTGGACAGTTAAACGATTAGATTTGCTTTTATCGACTTATTTTATTTTACTTCTAATTCGTTAAGTGTTTAGTTGTGTGATTATGAAATAAACGAATACATGCTTAAATATAAATATAAATCCTAACATCTTTTAGGATACATTTTCATAAAAGAAATTCTAAGGTTTACTTGGGGACAAGTAAAGTTCAAGTGGGGGGATATTTGATGAACTCAAATAAGTACATTTTATTACTATCATTTATCCTATTAATTTGACTTGTTTTACTATATTATGAATGAGGATTGATACTTAATCGTTTACTTTTGTAATTCTCAGGTAAAAACAAGCATTTGGTGAAACTTGGCGTTTTTGGACTAATAATGGAGCAAAACATGCAAGAAGTTAAGTGTCTACTGAAATGAAGAAGATCAAGACAAATCTGCTCCAGATGCGCCGCATCTCACTCATGACATGCGCCGCATCTCTATCAAGATATCACCAGATACGATCCAAGATACAAGAGGACATGCGCCGCATTTAATCATGGAGTTACGCCGCATCTTCTGGCGGTGTACGAATATTCCTGAATATTATAATCTTGGACCCCACGCGAAGTTAAGTACATGCGCCGCATCTAGTAAGTAGATGCGCCGCATCTTCCCTCAGACAGAAACTATAAATACCCCAAGACCAGACGAATTTCGTACGCAATATATTAGATTCGAAGACCGAACAGGAGAAACCCTAGGACGAATTCAGTCAAGGAGGCAGCACAAGACACACCCAAATCAAAGATACAAGAGCTGTAAGAAGGTGCTGCATGTGTTTAATTCATTAAGTAGTTTTGTTTTATTGTGTTAGCAAACTTTAATTCATCAGGATTGGTGGCTTGTGTAATGTGACAACGAAAGATTGCACTCCCTTTAATACTTGCTTTCCCATCAATTAAAGTTTATATGTTGATGTCTTTGGTTACTACTTATTAGTGCATTGATAACCTCTGTGTTTATTAGTGGCTTGCGGACATTTGACTGCGGAAAATAATGTGGCTCCCACGGTTGTTACTAAATTGATCACTTAGGAATAACTTTTAGACATAAGTAATCATTAAGGGTTTACTCGCCGATAAGAATAGGACCAACGAGAAAGGGTTAACTACATACACTTCATATAAAGCTATCAATAAAACAAGTGACAATCTACTTAATCATAAGGACAGCCCTCTTATTGTCTCGAGTATTTATCTGTGTACGTGTGTGCTACTTGCTGATTCGTGCCTATTGGTTTATTTATTATTTAATTGCAAACAAATCGTGCCAGTCTCTCAGGCTGAAACCCCCTTGCGTTAGGATATTAAAATACTGATTAGAATAACGAGATAATACGTTCCACTCTTAGTGATCGACACTCTACTTACCATTATATTCATACTGACCGGGTACACTGCTCGTTAAGTGTGTGTGTTATTGATAAGTCGGCTAAATATAAATTTAAAACTTGAGTAGGCATTAAAACTGCTAAACCGCAACGACACATCACGCGCATCACTTATTTTATATATATATATACACTTGTGCTTCTAATATTCTTCTTGCAAGATTTACATAGCTCGTCTCTTTGGTGCCCTCAAACGAGGGGGAGTACACATCAAGGGGGAGTTCTGTAAAACCCAAAATTTAAAAGTATGCAAAATGACCAAATTGCCCCTGAAACTTTAAAATTCAATTAAAACATATATAAAGCACCAAATAAATTCCGAACCTTTGAAAATGAGCTACATATGAAGTGAAATAATTTTGAAGCAACATTTTAACATTTTTACATGTCCAAAAATTATTGTTGCACTCAAATATTATACGTATGAACCGAAAATCATTTTTATTATTTAGTTATGTATAAAATCAAATAAATAATGAGATAAATATCACAATCAATAGGAGATCTTGGAAAATCAGTGATTGATCTCATCACATCAATCTTGGGCCGAAAATATTGCCTCTCCTCCATAATACACGGTATTTTTAATTAATTCCCCATGGATCTTACCGAAACCCTAAAAACACACACACTAAAATCCTCTCTACTCCACACGATTTTCTGGAGGCTGTTCATTATTATTTTGGTGTTCTTCTACATCCAAGAAATCTTGGAAAAATAGTTTTGAGGTCGTGGATTTGTTGGTCTGATTCGTGGGAGTTTTTCTTGTGTCGAGTTTTCATCCGAGAGGTACAAAAATCATACGATTTATTCACTTGTTCTAAAATTCGTATGGTATTTTTCTTATGTTCTTTACATCATATAAGACTCATATAAAATGGCTGAATAAAACCATGCACGTTAAATTGATCATAGTAATTATAAATGTTAAAAACACGAATAAAATCCAAATCGGTTCATGCGAATTTTCTGGGATTGGAATCTATTTTATTTGAGTTCTATAATCATCACATAGCTCTGGAAAAATGTTTATTTCAATTATTGAAGCCTAAATAATCTGTGATTGAATTTATTTTGTAATCGGGTTTTAAGAAAAATAAGGAGAAAATAGAAAAACCTAATCGAATTGAATTAGGGTTTGTGTCTTATGATTAAATATGATTAATTAATGTGTTATTATGATGATTGAATGATTTGCTAATGATTGGATAAACCAGGGTTAGGGTTTTGTAATTAAAAAGTTATACCGATTGGAATATAAAAACTATAAGGGTGTGTTTTGTAATTATTGAAACGTGAGGGATCTTTTTGTAAGTCATTTTGGATCTGTGGTGAAACGTGAAAAATATAATATGGGGGTGCTATGTGTAAAAATTGCAAGTAAAAGGTTTAATTGGTAATTATATTATTCGAATTATAATCATTTAAAATAGAGGGACTAAAAGTGTAAATTCTGGAAACTTGAAGGTGATTCGTAAAATAAATTATGTAAAGGGTGGAATTTGAAATTTTAGATACTTAAAGGCTTAATGGGCAATTATGAATAAATTATGATCCGAATTGTGGTTTTATAAAGTTAAGGGACTTGTTCTGTAAATCATTAAAATTGAAGGGTAATTCGTACCATTTGTTAAATTGAAGACTAATTGTGTAAATTGGTAAAATTAAAGGCTTGATGTGTAAATATAAATATGGTAAAGGTTAAATTGTGATTTATGAAATTATAGGGTTCTTTTGTAATTAAATTAATTAAAAGGGTATGAATTGTAAATTGAGGAACTTAAAGGGTTAAAAGTGTAATTCTGAATAACTTATGTATTTAAATGAGTAACTTGAGGTATTTTCATTTTAAACCTTTAACTTTGGTGTATTTACAATTAAAACCCTAAAATATGGAAACTTGTTATATTTAACCCTCGACTTTTATAACTTGCTAAAATGAACCCTACCTCCATAATAACACTTGATTAATGACTTAACCTAAATTATAATGTTGGAACCCTGCTAATTCGGGAACTTGCTAATAATAGAAAGTTACTAAATATGGAAAGTTGCTACTTTTGGAAAGTTACCGGAAAAGGAAAGTTATTAAAAATGGAAAGCCGACTAAGATAAGTAATATGAATTAAATAAGCTATTAATAAGACAGTCATGAATTCGTGTAGATTCGCTGAAGATGGAGTTGCTTCCGACCTTTATATTTCTGTTGTGTTGTTTCACTTGCGGTATAAGGTACAGATATTCTGACCTTCTCACAGGTTTCTCATGAACTCTCTCTCTCTTTTCTGTCTTGTTTTCCCTAAGCCATTGCTATGCTTCCCCTGTTTTGTGAACCCTGTTATAATCTCTCTCATATTCTGATCTGTTTAGTTTTCTGAGTTGATGCCATTGCTACGATTTCCTTTGCTTGGACCTTTTCTATGATTCCCTTTGTTATGATCTCTGATATGAACCTATGCTATGGAAACCTTTTAATTATGACCTGGAAATGTTTTGAGAAAAATCATTTGTGATAATAATGTTCATGAGTACGATATGATACCTACTTTATATGAAATTTTACTAACCTTTATGAAAACTACTTTAAAGACTATCTTTATGAAAAACCGTTTTGAAAGATCACTTTTATGAAAACTACTTTGAAAGATCATTTTTATGAAAACCATTATTAAAGGATTGTTTTAAATGAACTTTTGATAGAAACTTTTGAAATGAACTGTTATTATGAAATCTTGATTTTGAATGTTTGATATACTTAAAATGGGAACTTGATTTGACACATTGATATATACCTTGATCTGATATACTTAAAATGGAAACTCGATTTGACACATTGATATAAACCTAAATCTGTTATACTTGAAATAAAACTTGACTTGAACTATCTGATATGAAACTTGAACCTTGATATAAACTCTGATCCGATATACTTGCACTGGATACTTGACCCTTGTCCTATAGTTTGATACTATGAGCCATTACTTATTTCACTAGGCATGAGGGTTTCATGTCCATGTCGTTGATGCACCGATGGCATGACTCTATGGTAGGAGAGTGATGACCTATCCCGTCCCTGCTTTTAATTGTTATGTAGGAGAAGAATCTGGCCTACTGGGGCGAATGGATGCATCCTAGATTTGATCTATTTCTGTTTCTGTTATTGGTTATCTGTTATATATATATCTGGTGACTGATGGTGTGTGCGATACACGTCTTTCACATATCTGGGAGCTGATCACTCCATTATATTACTTATAGTTACTTATGAAAATTTATGGAGTACATTTATTATGATATGATATGATATGTCTGGGCTCGTGGTGGATTACTGTTTCCTTACCTTATAACCTTTTTCTTTTCTTTATTCTTATCCAATTATCATCCCTTGACTCTTATTATTTCTGCATGACTTTTACATCTTTCACCTTTCACTGTTCTCTACTACTGCTTTGTTATCGTTATATCTGTTCACTGAGCTCTCGTAGCTCAGCCGCATTTCTTTTCCTGCGGCAGGTTTTAGTAGGAAGCTGGGGATGAGTGGAGAGTACCTTGGACTTAGAAGGCTACACTTGATAGATTTTCTGGATTAGAGATGACTAGAAGAGTTTATTCTAGACTTAGTATTTATTGTAATCCGCATTGTAACCTTGTAGTTTCAGTATTTCATTTGTAACCTTTGAGATTCTTGTATTACTATAGATGTATGCTTTGGTTTGATCTGATATGAAACCATTATTGTGATATCTTTACCCTTGTCGGGTTGGGGTGTTACAAGTTCTCATTCCGACAAATTTTACTTCTAAAACATGCCGGCATAATCTTTTTGATTCTACAAAAAGGGAGAGAAATAGATATAAACTCACTAAATACTTGTCTAAAAATTAATTTTTTAATTTAATGAGTTTAGGTTTTGTAATCATCAAAAAGGGGGAGATTGTTGATATAAATAATGCCTAAACACGTTTATTGATCAATATCTTAGGTGTAAAGGGATAGAAGGGGGCAATCATGTGGTCTTTCCATTTAATATCCAAAAGCATCAAAATGATACGATCGAGTTTGGGAAAAAGAAACCATATGTGATTTGTTTTAATGTACCACTTATATGATATGTTTAATGAGTTTTAATATCATTAAAAATAGTAGGCAATACAAATTTTGTTAGTTAAAAACCAGTAAGAATCGAATTCGTATTAGTTTTCAAAGAAAAATGTATCGAGTGAACTAGGAAAATACCCGTTTGCTTTTGGCTTCGAAAATGGCTCAAATGATCGAGTTGTTTGGTGATCTTTGGTTCTACAGATTCTTGAGAGTCTCAAGAATCAAAATGTGAAATTTGTTTGGTGACTTGTTTATCGAAATTGTGAATAAAAACGCAAAACCAAATTGGTTTCATTCTATTTGACTAGGCAGTGAACACAATCAAGAATTATAAATTTCATATTGCCTTGGAATAGTATTGCAGCCCGTATAGCCTTCGAGTATAAAAATTCGAATTGGGCTATGAAATTGGGTCTCATGAACAGTGCATCTGGTATATGTTTTGTGTTATAATTTCTGTTTTGATATTTAGTGAATTTGTAATTTCGTGGTTCTTGTGTGAGCTCGTTTCCGATATTTGGTGAATCCCATAATAACGTGTTTGTGTTATTTAATAAAATAACAAAAGTTCAAATTTTCCCCATAAAAATGGTTAATTGAATAGTGATCAGAGATTACTAATAGATTAACGTTTATTAAAACTAGGAAATTTTACGGGTTCTTACAAGTAATAGTCGTTATTTTTATAGGGTAATACATATAATAAGTCTACATTGTTTCCAAACCAGCGAGGAAATCCTTCTTGTATGTCATTGGCAGGAAATGCCCTGTAAATATTCATGATATTAGAATAAGTCATCGAATAATAACTTACGTAAAACACATTTTGAAATAAAGTGAGTACCTCTTGTACTCATTCACGTGCGGGTCGATTTCATGACTGTTGTGTAGTACATACCATACTACTTTTTGCATTTTGTCTGGTTGAACCCGGATTAATGATCGTCTACCATTCATTTTACAGATTGATCGAAACACCTGAAATTGACTTGTTGGGCTTGGACCGTTCTCATTCCGGTCAGGACGATTAAATCTCGTCTCAACACCCCAAAAATAATGCGAACAGAAAGTTAATGCTTCATCAGCAATATAACCCTCCGCTATTGAACCTTCAGGCTTAGCTTTATTTCTGACATAATTCTTGAGCTTTTTCATGTATCTTTCAAATGGATACATCCACCTCATGTAAACAGGCCCGCCTTCAATAGACTCTTCGGGTAGATGAATAACCAAGTGAATCATAATGTCAATAAAAAGCAGGTGGATATATTTGCTCGAAACTGCACAAAATATTGATGAGTTGTTCTTTAGCTTTCAACATATCATCCACCATCAAAGTCCGAGCGCATATTTGTTTGAAGAATGAACAAAACTCGATTATTGGTGTTGTGGTGGTTTGGTCCTTCAAGTAATTTTGAAGTCCAATAGGAAGCAACCGCTGCATCATTATATGATAGTCATGAGCCTTCAAGCCTGTTATGTTGCTATAATTGTCGGTCACTTTATGCTTGAAGTTAGATCCGAACCCATCAGGTAGTTTAACACCTTTGATGAATTGACAAAAAAATCATGATATCAGAGTAAGTCGTCGAAATGAATACATGAATTGAATTGGAACAAATAAATTTTGAAATAAAACGCGTACCTTTGATGAATTGACAAAAAAGTTTTCTTTCTTCAGTTGTGAAAGAGTACGTGGGATGAGGCTTAGTGCACTTCCCGTTTCCTTTGTTGACGAGCCACAACTCATCATGAATTTGCAAATTTTCTAAGTCTTGTCTTGCCTTGTTGGTGTCTTTTGATTTGTCATTCATTAACAAAGTACCCAACACACTCTCACACACATTTTTTTTGATATGCATGACATCTAAATTGTGTTTTAGTGTAAGAAAAGACTAATACTTTAGCTCGTAGAAATTGGATACTTTGGTCCAATTCAATTCGCGATCAGGGTCACATTTTTTCTTTGCACCTCTAAAACTTGGATGTTTCCCCGGGATACGTTTAGGCAATCTCCTATGTTGAGTCCAGATGACATCAATGGTAAATTTTCTAGGAGGTGGTCTATCATCGACTGCAGTATAGAATGCCCTTCTATTTTTCCGCCATTTACTGGTCGTGTTTAAGAATCTTTTATGACAAACGTAAGCGGTTTTGCTTAACACACGAACAGATGGAGTATCTATATTACATGTCAGACATGCCAAGTAACCTTGCCAACTCCACCCAGACAAACTACTTCGAGCGGGAAAGTCATTGATAGTCCATAAAAGCGCTGCTCTCATACAGAATTCAGTGCCAGCGACAGCATCCCTAGTCATGACTCCATCTTTCCATAAAATCTTTAGGTCTTCAATCAAAGGCCTCAAGTAAACATATATGTCCTTCTCGGGTGATTTAGGGCCCGGAATTAACAACGTCAACATAAGAGAAGTCTCTCTCATACATATCTAGGGATGCGTATTGTATGTTGTTAATATGACCGGCCACATGTTGCAAGACTGACTAAGGTTTCCGTACGGATTGAAACCATCAGCAGCCAACCCTAATTGGACGTTTCTTTTTTCATAGGAAAATTCTTTTGAATACTTCATGTCGAATTTCTTCCATGATTGACCATCAACCGGATGTTGCATCTTACCATTCTCCGTAGACTGCCCAGAAGCATGCCAAGTCATATGTTTTGTATTGTGTTTAGACTTGTACAAACGTTGTAGTCTAGGAATGATAAGAAAGTAACGCAACACCTTGTTAGGAACTTTCTTCCCCAGTTTGTTCTTGTCTTTCCATCTACTAGCATCGCAAATGGGACAATTATGCAAATCTTCATTACCCACCCCCCGATATAAAAAATAATAATTTACACAAGCATGTATGGATTCGTATCCTAACCCGATCGTTTTATATGTCTTCTTATTTCATAGTATGACGATGGGATTTTGTATCCTAGAGCGGGCGGGAAACATTCCTTGAGAAATTTCAGGGTTTCGTAAAATGTGGTGTCACTCATTTTACCTTTGACCTTGCTGTTCATAAACTTTTCCATAAAGTCCAATGAAGACATCCAATTACAGCCCCGGTATAGTGGCTCGTTGGCAGTGGCGAGTAACTCTTCAAACTCGTTATGTTGAGGAAGTGTCGTTGCTTGAGTTGGCACGTTGCTTTTCTCGCCAATATTTCCTTGAGTTGGCTCATCTTGTTCGTTATTCGGACAAATATCATGAAGGCACTCAGCCATGTCACTCCCAGGATGATTTGTGTTGAGTACTATTGTCTGGACATTCGGTTCACCGTGATTATACCATTTCGTATACTTTGGTCCCAACCGTATATGTGTATGTGATCAAACAAATCTTCATGCTTTATCCAACCATACATTTCTTATTTATGTAAATATACAAACAATCATAACATTTGGATGGGAATATTATGCATGTCCTCTTTTGAAGGCGAACAATCATACATTTCTTATATATGTAAATATACAAACAATCATAACATTTCCTTATTTATGTAACAGGCAAGAGAAAAAGATCACGGATGTGGATATTTTATGTGGAAGAGTGAATTTGATGACCGGTTACGAGTAATCTCTTCTGCTTCAACATCTCAAGGTGATGGATCTGCACCAACAGAGTGCTCAAACTGTAATTCCAAAGATCTTAGGATAAACATGCTGGAATCACAAAAATAGGTGCTAGAGGCAAGAGTAAACATGCTGGAATCACAAAAGCAGGTGCTAGAGACAAGAGTAAGGATGCTGGAGGCAAGACTTGAAATGGAAACGAATCCCGACGACCCCGACCATGCATGTCAGTCGGCTGCAATACTCCGTGAGCTGTTAGGTGACATGGACAATCTTCATATGTAATGTTGTTGTTGTTGTTGTTGTTGTTGTTGTTGTTGTTGTTGTTGTTGTTGTTGTTGTTGTTGCTGTTGTTGTTGTTGTTGTTGTTGTTGTTGTTGTTGTTGTTGTTGTTGTTGTTGTTGTTTAATAAAATGTTATTGTTGTTGTTAAAACCATGACCATTTTGGTTAAAAGAAGCTGGTTAATAGCAGCCCACAAGGGCTGTTTGGTTTATGCTATCCAAACATGGCCGTTTGGTTTATGCTGTTTGGTTAACAGCAGTCCACAAGGGCCGTTTGGTTTATGCTGTCCTAACAGGGGTGTTTGGGATTGCTTATTTCTGCACCAAAAGGGTGTTTGGGTTTATGAGCTTATTTGAAGGAACAATATCACAATTAACAAACATGAAGGCAAACATTTTATTTAAAACACGCAAGAGTTCTCAACCACATACATTTCATACAGACTCAAATGAAACAACTTGACAAGCAAACAAAATAGATCAAACAAAACAACTCGACAAGCAAACGAAACAACTCAAACGAAACAACACACGACATATACCATAACAAACATCGCCCATTCATTTTTTTTGCTGCTACTTCCCACTTTGCTAGAACCTGCACCATCTTTTCCCTTCGTTGCTTTCCTTTGCTTGATGAAATGTTCAAACAAAGCTTCAAGATTTGTTACCCTATTTCCCTGATCATCAAGTGTGGTATCAAACGCGCTTTCTCCTCCAACATCATCAGCTTGAGCGTCCAACATCTCTCTGTAGTACGGCTTTTTCCTCAACCATTCTAGAATCTAGTCTCTCATCCACGGGCTAATGTTCTTATAAGAACCATATTCATCATAAATTTCGTAGCCATATGTATTAAGAACTTCATTAAAGAAACCCTCCGAAGATAAAACCATTGACCACTCATCTTCCGGCGTGTAACGATCCATTGTGTGTTCTGTGAGTAATTTGGTTATTTGTGTTTTGCCGATATGAGGATGATCGGTTAGGTTATATATAAGTAAAACCTTGGAAGGAAAAATTGGCGCCAACACTTTTGGCGGGGACATGTCCCCGCCAAAAGCTAGAAAATATTGGCGGGATAAAGTGAGCTTTTAGGAGGGAAAATGCTCAATACTTTCGGCGGGGACGTGCCAAAAACCAAGAACTGTGCATCTTTACTTTCGGCGAAGACCTGTCCCCGTCGAAAGTGGGAGCGGGAAAAAAACGCGGGAACAACTAAGCGTTCTAAGTTTGGTCAAACTTTGTCAAATATGGTAAACACTTTCAGCGGGGACATGTCCCCGCCAAAAAGTTGCGTTGAAAATTTAGTAAACGGTCAGTGAGACTTTGTGCCAGCTCAGCATAGTTTTTGTCGTTTAGTGACTTTCGGCGAGGACAAGGGCGTCCCCACCAAAACTCTCTTTGCCCGTCCTCTCTTTTGTTGTAGTGAGATGAGGAAACAAATGAAGGATCGTTGTACTCTTCCGAGTTAGAAGGCTCTGGATACTATGTAAGAGTTTGAATGTAAAAGGCTTAGATGGTTGCCTTCAATCTTATTCATCAATATATAACAGAGGTATACAGACTATACAAGGAAGGTATACAAAATTATAGGAGCAATTATACAGACTATACAAGGAAGGTATACAAAATTGCAGGAGCAATTTTAGGACTATACAAGGCAACCTATTAACAACCATTGACTACAACAATATTTCAATTTAATCTAATTTAACTATGAGCTGTAATTCAGTGCATATTATTGTTCGTAATAGTTAGCGGTTATTTTCGCGCAATTGCCTAGTATCAACGTTTAGAAAACATAAACAATAGTTTTAATGTTGAAAGGAGAGGATAATTTTATCCATGAAAATGAGTACATGCCGTTGGCGGTGGATCATTATGTGGTAAAGAAATTAAGTGACTTGTTTTGCGTTTCACGGTATTGTGAATGATACTAGTTTTCAAGGTTTGGGTGTTTATGCATTTATGGATAAATTTGAAAAAGTGTTCTGTGACCACTATCTCTCCTAGATAATAAAACCAATAATTTTTTTGCCTTATGATTGTTAGTCCTATTTAATGTGAATATGCTACATAATGGTATTTAATAAATGTTGAAAGTTGTTTTCCTGACGCAGAAAGTTAGCATGAGAATTACATGACAAAATTTATGAAAACTGGTTATTGTTCACTTATTCCTGAAAACGCTTGTTTTCCGGCAAGACATACGTGTAGATTGCATAAACGCTTTCGTGATCAGTATTTGCTATCATGATTTGATAAAATGTGTTATATGTTTAGCTTGGTCACAAAATTCGGAATCATGAAACTGTGATAAGTTTAGAATAAATGAATGATTATGCGGAGTACATGAATGATAAATGTAAATATGCATGATGTATATTTTAACGTTGTCTCACTGTATGTTTAATTGACATTTATGTATGTTATTAATCTTTTCTATGAAAGTGATTTGCTTATATTTGTACAAGTGTATCGGCTGAAGAGATGAGATCTATCAAAAACAACTAGTATCTAAAGTACATATAATCAAAAATCCTCAACCATCCAATCCCCTTCATACTAATGGCTTAGATGAAAACCAAAATATACAAAGAAGGCAAGATAGTAAAATCACAAAACTCAATAAAAACAAAAAAAAAAAAAACTGCCATATCACAAAATCAGATCTCACGCCGGAAAATCATGAATCTCGCGGATTAATCATGAATCCGATGGATTCATCAACACACCACCGCCGCCGCCGGAAATCAGATCGGAATCATCATCAACCCAGCCGGAAACATCAATAATCAGATCGGAATCATCAACAAACCAATCGGAAATCATCGGAATAACGAATTCTTCAACAACACCACCGCCGCCGTCGAAATCATCAATAATCAGATCGGAATCACCAACAAACCCGTCGGATTCTTCAATAAACCCGTCAGAAGATGATTTGATTACAGAAGGTGATTTACCAGATGAAGATGAAGATGAAGATGCTACTGTTAAAGAAGTTCATGGTAAATCTTTTCAGAATCTAATTTTTTTGTTTAATGATTTAAGAGAAGTGTAAATCCCATGGGATTCATACTGAATCCTATGGGATTCTGTATGAATCCCATTTGATTCATTATTAATCATTTGATTCAATATTAATGAATGAATCCTACGGGATTAATAAATGAATCCTATGGGATTCATCAATGAATCCTATGGGATTCATCAATGAATCCTTTGGGATTCATCAATGTGAATTTATAAATGTATCACAAGGAATTTATAAAGAATCCCATGGGATTCTGTGTGAATCCCATGGGATTCTGTACAGGATAAATTTATAAATGTATCACAAGGAACTTATAAAGAATCCCATGGGATTCTGTGTGAATCCCATGGGATTCAGGACAAATTTTAATAATTTAATTCTTGTGTTTTTAGTTATCTTAATCCCTTGATATTCATAACTAATCCCATGGGATTCTGTATGAATCCCATGGGATTCTGTATGAATCCCATGGGATTAGTTATGAATATATGGTTTTCAGGATGAATTTTAATAATTTAATTCTTGTGTTTTTAGTTATCTTAATCCCTTGATATTCTGCTTTTTATATACAGATTCTATGAAATCACCAAAACCAACTTTGTATGAACACATTGAGACACCGGGCGGATCAGTATATTGGAAGCCTCATGTAGATGAAGGAATTACTATACCGGAAGAGGGAAAAAGCTATGACACTATAGACGAAGCTATAGATATGTATAGTAAGTACGCTGAAGCGGGAGGTTTTCAAATAAAAAAAGCAGGACAAAAAATAACAAAATCTGGAATTGTAACACTCAAATACATCATGTGCAACAAAGAAGGAGCACCAAGAAATGTTAATATCGACACTTTGGATGCAAAACACAGTGGCAAACAGAAGAGAAATACAACTGTTCATGTAACAGGTTGAAAAACTCTCCATATTTATGACTTATAACATATAACTTGATTCATAAGAATAATGTTGAAACCCATGGGATTCATACAGAATCCCATGGGATTCATTCTGAATCCCATGGGATGTGTTCAGAATCCCATGGGATTCTTAATGTTTTTTTTTTTTTTTTTTTTTTTTTGTATAACTAATGTTTTTTCAATGTTTTTTTTTTTTTTTTTTTTTTTATATAACAGGTTGTAGAGCTCGTATAAGGTTAGAATTGGATATCGTTTCTGGAAGATACAAGATACTTAAGTTTATTGAAGAACACAACCATATGCTTTTACCAAATGCGTACAAACATTTTACAAAAAAGCAAAGAAAAATGACACATGCAGAAAAACTGTTTGTTGTTAAATCTGCAAAGAACAAGATTGGTCCAACACGGGCTCACAACTTGTTAACTAGTATGAAAGGTGGGTATGAATATGTTCACGGGACAGTTGATGATTTTAAGAATGAACTGCGGGATATTAATATGTTCATAGGGGAAAGTGACGCACAAATGCTTATAAATAAAATGGAAAACAGAAAGATATATGTGCCGAACTTTACGTTTCAGTATAAGGTAGAAAAGAGTGAGTTAGTGGCTTTGTTTTGGGCTGATGAAGTTGCAAAATGCTATTATAAGGAGTTTGGAGACATTGTATCCTTTGATGCGACATTTAGGTGTAACAAGTAAGTGGTTTTTGTTTCTTTATGAATCCCATGGGATTCACAATGAATCACTTAAGATTGTGTATGTAGTCACATTGGATTCACACAGAATCCCATGGGATTCTTTATGAAATCCCATGGGATTTATACAGAATCCCATGGGATTCTTTATGAATACAGATGGGATTCACACAGAATCCCATGGGATTCACAATGAATCCCTTGAGATTGTGTATGTAGTCACATTGAATTGTGTCACTAAAACTTATATTATTTTTAGGTACAATATGGTGTTTGTGCCATTCACAGGTGTCGATAATCACAGAAAATGTGTCACTCTTGGTTCGGGAATGCTATTACATGAAGACACTGAATCATACACATGGCTACTAAAAGCATTTATGACTGTCAAGAAAGAACCAACCATGGTGGTAACCGATCAAGATGGAGCAATGAAGAGGGCCATTGAAGCCGTTTTCACAAAATCGAAACACAGACTTTGCATGTGGCATATTCACCAAAAGATTCCAGCAAAGGTAATTTATCGAGTTTACAAAAAATGTGTTTTTTTTTATCACATATCATATATAGATTAATCACATGGGATTTTGTATGAATCCCATGGGATTCATACAGAATCCCATGGGATTCATACAGAATCCCTTGGGATTAACTGTGAATCCCATGGGATTAACTGTGAATCCCATGGGATTCATCAATGAATCCCATGGGATTCATACAGAATCCCTTGGGATTAACTGTGAATCCCATGGGATTCATACAGAAACCTATGGGATTCAAACAGAATTCCATGGGATTAACTGTGAATCCCATGGGATTCACCTATGTTTATATCATGTTACTTATGCTTGTAATAAGATTCTAAAACAATCTTTATCAAAAACAGATTTGTAAAGAAATATACGTAGAAACAGATTTCAAGAAGCGTTTAAACAAGATTATTTGGAATATGTTCATCGACCCGTTGGAATTTGAAAAGAAATGGGCTAAGTTGATTGAAGATTTCGGTTTGCAAAATCACAAATGGATGACCAAAATGTTTAACCTAAGAGAAATGTGGATTCCTACTTATTTTATCGACTCGCCATTGTTTGGTTTGATGAGAACCACATCAAGGTCCGAGAGTGAGAACTCGTTCTTCAAAAGTTTCACTAGCCCAGGAGCAACGCTAGTTAGTTTTATGATGTCATATGAATCAGCAATGGAAAGACAACGATATAGGCAAGAACATTTGGATTTTAAAACATTTGACGCGGCTCCAAAATGTTTAACACAGTTAGAGATTGAACTTCATGCATCAAAAGTGTATACTAGAACGATATCTCTTCTTGTTCAAAAGGAAATATATGAAGCATGCTGAACTTGTACGATTCAAGATTTAAAGATAGAAGAAGGTTGTGAGATTGTCATTATAAGAGACATAAATCCGTGGGTTTACAGAATCATTAATAAGGAACTTGCAAAAGAACAAGCAGAGGAAGAAGAAACAGAAGCAAAGAGAACATTTATAGACTATAAGGTATGTTTCTTGTTATTCAACATGAATCATCTGTGAATCAATATGAATCCCATGGGATTCATAATAAATCCCATGGGATTCATAATAAATCCCATGGGATTCAGAATAAATCACATGTCATTCAGAATATGAATCCCACGGGATTCTGTATGAATCACATGTAATTCAGAATGAATCCCATGGGATTAGTTATGAATATATGGTTTTCATGATGAATTTTAAATCTTTAATTCTTTTGTTTTTTGTTTAAAAAAGGTACTGCGTACTATAGAAGATGGGTCGGTGGTATGCACTTGTAGACATTTTGCTCGATTTGGTTTTCTATGCCGACACATATTCTGTGTATTCAAGAACCGTGATATTAACGTCATTCCAGAACAGTATATTTTGAAGCGTTGGACAAGGGATATAATACCGCCTGAATTGAGAAGGAAAAGAAACAGATATGGGGAAAAAATGTAAAAGTTGAAAGAATTACAAATGAAGCAACTTCTGTGGTGGACGAATGTTTATTCAGGTTAGGCGATAATGTAGAGAAGATGGGGGATTTTGTAGAAAAGTTGAAGAAATTGAAAACAGAAGTGGAGGCTGAGGTGCCAAATCATCCTTCAAGAGAAACACGAGATGTGATTGGAGAACATTATTCCATTTCTAAACCTGACGAACAAAATGTTAACAATCCAACAAAGGTAGGCAACAAAGGGAATATTACCGAAAAGGAACGCAATAAAAGGCGAAAGAGTGAGAAAGAAAAAGCACTTGGAGTTAAAAAGAAACAACAGAAGGTTAAAAAGAAACAAGAGAAGGTTTGTGGCTATTGTGGAGTGAAGACCAACTTGCACACAAAAACAACTTGTCCGGATAACCCAAAGGCGCGAAAGCCGAAACCAATAGTTTCTTGAACAAACTTTTTATATTCTGGTTTTATGTTAGTTCTTTTTTCTTCTTTACTTGAATATTTAGATGATTTGGAAAGAAAATTCTGGTTTTGTTAGTTATTTTTCTTCTTTAATTGAATATGTCTTGTTTCTTACTTATATTCTGTATGAATCCCATGGGATTCATTGATGAATCCCATGGGATTCTGATGAATCCCATGGGATTCATTGATCAATCCCATGGGATTCTATATAAAATAACAAAGATAACTTCAACCATTCACATGAAATTAGTTTTTATGTGATCTTATTTTCCATTGCATAATCATTTAGCTAGCTTAATCTTAGCTTTAAAGAACTAGGTTAGATTATTTTTTTAAATCAAGCCAAAAAAGTCTTAACTTCTGCTTATTTCGTTATATTAGCTTCCTACTTATATTCATGTTTCTTACTTATATTCTGTATGAATTACAAGTTAGTCATTTGAGAATCCCATATGATTCTGAATGAATCAATTAAGATTTTTACTTGTTATGAATTTCAAATACAAGCAACAAAGGATGAATCCCATGGGATTCATACAAAATCCCATGGGATTCAGCATGAATCCCAAGGGATTCTGAATAAAAAAACATACTCCCATATGATTCTGAATGAATTAATTAACATTTTTACTTGTCAAAAATATCAAATACCAGAAACAAAGGATGAATCCCATGGCTATCTGAACAATTGTTTTACCATTCACATGTTTCCAAAAGATAACTGATCTACAAATCACTGTTCTACCTTTGACTCATCTTCTACCTGCATGCACTCACGCGCATCCCTATTCCTAGCTACTTCAGATATTATTGAATACCTTTCATAAGGTGGAATTTTATCAAATTCCTTTGCTAAATCCAACATTTTCCCAGCATACACATTAATCTCATGCAACAAAATCATTGTTGCATACTTGAATCTCAGTCGCCTAATCATGTCAGACTGCTCTTTTGACTCAGCCACCAGCCCACAATCCCATTTCGTTGCTGCTTCACCATTGTAGCTTTCCATATGTAACATAGTGAAGATGCCGCAATCTTGGAAATTTTTCTTGGTTCTCCATTTCAGTTTTGGAATTCTTGCCTTGGCTTTACGAATGGCAGCATGCTTTGGGTGACCATTAATATTGAGATGACGAGCAAACAACTTTTTCTAAAAAATGATTAAAAAAAAGAAAAAGAAAGCATAAAAATAATAAGAATTCTGGGGAAATTGTCAATTGTGATTTTGTATGAATCCCATGGGATTCATCTGAATGAATTCACAAGTATTATGGGATGAATCCCATGGGATTCAGTATGAATCCCATAATACTTGTGAATTCATTCACATGAATCCCATGGGATTCTGAATGAATCCCATGGGATTCATCAAAATAAATTCATAAGTATCTTCATACTTTTCATACTTTAAAACAGAAAACTATAAATACTTACAAGTAGTTCGCAAGTAACTTCATATTTTTCAGCATATGTTGCTCCAGAACCACTATTATCAAGAATTGTCATTGATGTTGCTTTAGTGAGACTGAAAACAACCACATAAAAATGCTTTTTTTGTCGGATAGGAAAAAAAGCCTGTTTAAACAAAATAAAAAATATAAAAAAATAATAGAAAAACAAAAACACAAATAAAACTAAACAAAAAAAAAAAAATAAAAAAAATACCAAGTCAATGTCGTCAAGAGCCAAGCCAGCAGCATTATTTTTAAACTGGGCACACACTTCTTTTTCAAACTCTTCAAATTTTGCATCCACCGACGTCAAGGTTCCATTAAACATGGCTTTACTCTGTATATGTGAATTGATAAGTCAGATAAACATATAAGCAGTTTATTAAGAAAATCAAAAAATAACTACTTACAATACATCCTGTCGGAAAAAAGTGTCGTAATGGGCAACCAGGTTCTCTAACACTATGGAAACTCTCTTCGTGATTGAGAATAGCAGCCCAACAATCGACAACATTAGCATCAACCCATAACCCTGGTGCTAATGTTTCCATATTCAGACGAACAGAGTATATTTCGATCAACCAACTTGACTCAAAAACTCTTTCACTATAAGAAATAAATAAATAAATAAATAAATAAAAATATAATCACTTAAGATGAATAAACCCAGGTGCTGATGTTTCTGTATGAATCTCATGGGATTCATTCATATGAATGCCATGGGATTCATTCATATGAATGCCATGGGATTCATACAGAATCCCATGTGATTCTAGCTGAATCACTTACGATTCATGCTGAATCACATGTGATTCCTTCACATTGAATAAAATTATAAATAAATAAATAGATAAATAAAAATATAATCACTTAAGATGAATAAACCCAGGTGCTGATGTTTCTGTATGAATCTCATGGGATTCATTCATATGAATCCCATGAGATTCATTCATATGAATGCCATGGGATTCATACAGAATCCCATGTGATTCTAGCTGAATCACTTACGATTCATGCTGAATCACATGTGATTCCTTCACATTGAATAAAATTATAAATAAATAAATAAATAAATAAAAATATAATCACTTAAGATGAATAAACCCAGGTGCTGATGTTTCTGTATGAATCTCATGGGATTCATTCATATGAATCCCATGGGATTCATTCATATGAATGCCATGGGATTCATACAGAATCCCATGTGATTCTAGCTGAATCACTTACGATTCATGCGGAATCACATGTGATTCCTTCACATTGAATAAAATTATAAATTACTATGAAAAAACTACACATGTAAACTTACATCTTGTCTCCTTGCATAGCAAACAAACTATTACCAAGGATAAACTCTATCCAGGTAATTTTCGGTATAACTTTAGTTTTCTTGTTTACGTATGGAGATAGTAGATATGAAGATGGTTTCACGACAAGTTTCTCAATCGTAGCTGGAGTAACATCCTTTCCCGCCAACTGAATAAAATAAAAAAAGATTTAATTAAAAACAAACAATTATTAGGTATGAAGACGATTCATCTGATTTAATTCATTCTGAATCAATTGTGATTTTGCATGAATCCCATGGGATTCATAATGAATCCCATGGGATTCATACTGAATCCCATAATACTTGTGAATTAAATCAGATGAATCCCATAGGATTCTTACTGAATCCCATATGATTATGTATGAATCCCATAATACTTGTGAATTCATTCAGATGAATCCCATGGGATTCTGTATGAATCCCATGGGATTCAGTAAGAATACCATTGGATAAATGCTGAATCCCATAATACTTGGGTAAAAAAAAAAAAAAAAAAAGGAAAGAATTCAAGAATATTACATAATTATTCTCGGCAGCTACACAAATCATGATGTCATCTATCAAATCCACATTCTCTTCTATCCATTGAGTCAAACTCTCCGGTGTACTAGTGATCTCAATGTCTTCACCAGTTTCTTCAATGACTGGATCAGCTTCATTGTCAGCATCATTAACATCATCATTAGCAACCAGCTTTTCAGAATTTCCATCGATTTCCTTTTCAGAATTTGGATCAGCTTGATTGTCTTCAATTGCTAAATCTTATAACCCAACTTTGCTAACATTCTCATCATCACCAACCCCATCATTCTCATCAACATTTCCCCACTTCCTGCATTATCATTTCTATCCACATCTTCACCCACATTTTCATCTTCACCAACCCCATCATTCTCATCATCATTTCCCCCACTTCCTGCATTATCATTTCTATCCACATTCTCATCTTCGCCACCTCCATCATTGTTATCATCATCTCCATCATTCACATCTTCTCCATCAACTAATTGAATTGGTCTCTTGAAAATCTTAGAATACTTTTCATAAAGCTTAAGAAGCTTTAAATCAGAAGGGTATTCTGAAAAGCTTTCTTCAAATTTTCCTCAACATCATTTCTTTCATTACAGATAACCTTCAAATTTTCTTCAACTTTCTTCAACAATTCCTGGAATAATAATAACAGCATAAGCACATTGGAATAATAATAAGAATCCCATGGGATTCTAAACAAAGTCACAAGGGATTCAGACTAAATCCCATGGGATCCTGTATGAATCCCATGGGATTCTGTATGAATCCCATGGGATTCATAAAGAATCCCATGGGATTCTAAACATTATCATATGTGATTAAATAACAATAAATGAAAAACAAAAACTAAAGAATTAAACGAACCTCTTTAAAAGAAGATTCAGAAGGACCACCCTGAAAAAAACCTTCAGACTCATTAACTTCAAATTCGGTCCATTCTTCATGAAGATCTAACATACCCACAACCTCTTCCTTAAGCTCCAACTCCTGCCTTTGGCCCATTAAAACCGATGAACAGTTTTTGAATGTTGGACGAGTGCGAACAATAGGAAGTCTCTCGAACTTTGTAGAATCCAAATAGAAAAGCTAAAAACAAAAAACAAAAAAATAAAAAGTGTAAGAAAGTTGCAACAAACATGGAAACAATTTAAAATTTCGTTTAAATTAAAACTTACAACGAGGAAGAGATATGGACCCGTGTACTGGTTTTGAAAAGTTGTAGGGGCTTTGCTGTCTTGAAGACAGTTGTGAATGAAGTCACACCAATCAATACCTCTAATGTCCGTATCCTCACGAACACGCCTAACAACCTCCATATTTATCTGCCCCTTCAACCCGGCACACTTGCCCATTGTGGTGATAAAAAGAGTAAGAAAGTTGACTTTAAAAAGAAAGTCAACTTCCTTAGACTCTATCAGTTTAAGGGCAATGTCATTCACTCTTATTTCCTTTAAAGCCATACCCCCAAATTGACCAACCCAACGCCTCTCAAATTCACCATCTGATTATAATATAAAGAAAAAAGAGATATGCCTCCAGTTGGAATACCTAAGATCTCATGAATTTTGGCACGAGTCACCTCAATTGACTTGCCATTTTTCAAAGTCAACATGTAAGTATTAGGATTGAAATTGGAAACAACATATCTACCCAACTTAGATGGTATGTAATCTATATCCAGATTGTTAAAAGAACTAAACCCTATTTCAGCCAAAAATTTCTCCATATTAACCTTTTTGGATTGACGGATGGCATTGTGTAAAGAAGTAGGAACAATCCTAGCTTTAAGAATCTGAAAACTCAAAACATACTCTTTATGCTTTGCTTCTTCAGGCATTAACTCCTTCTCATTTTTCTGACCTCTCTTCTTCGGCATAACTTTAACATCCTCATCAGACTCATCTTTAACAACCTTTTTTTTCAAAACATTCTTTCTCTTCGCTAAAACTTGCTCAGAATCACAATCAGAACCCAAATCATCCCTCTTTCTCTTCACTACAACTTTAGTCTTCAATTTCTGTTTCTTATCATCTTGAAAATCATCGGAGTCCACATAAAAAAAAGTAATATAAATAATTTGATCACAATGGATTCATACAAAATCCCTTGGGATTCATACAGAATCCCATGGGATTCTGAATGAATCCAATGTTATTCTGAATGAATCAAATGGAATTCTGAATGAATCCCATGGGATTATGAATGAATCCCATCATGGGATTCTTTATGAATCCCATTGGATTCTGAATGAATCCCATGGGATTCATAAAGAATCCTATGGGATTCATAAAGAATTCCATGGGATTCTTTATATCAAAAAGTGTACATAAAAAAAACACACCTTCTTGCTCCTGTACCTTCGCTTTCTTTTTCTTCACATTTAGTTGAGAATCTTGAATATCAACAGTGCCTACATAAAAAAAATACAAAATATAAACAATTTGATCACAAAAGATACAATATGAATCCCATGGGATTCTGTATGAATCCAATGGGATTCTGTATGAATCCCATAGGATTCTGTATGAATCCAATAGGATTCAAAAAGAATCACATGGGAATCTGTATCAATTAAATAAAAAAAACAGATTGACACCTTTTTTACTCTTAACAGCTTTTGATACAACCCTTTTCCGCTTGGGTGTATCATCTTGCTCAACCTACTTAATCCTCAAAATAGGTGCTTCAGATAAATGTTTAGAAGCATTTTTCTTAACAGACTTTGAAGACTTTGACAACTTTGACGCATGCTGATCCTGAGGATCTTTAGAAGCCTTTTCCTGTGACTTCTTCAAGGACAACTTTGACAACTTGACCTTTTCCTGTGACTTCTCCTTTGGCTTTTCAATTGCCAAATCAGAAACAACATTCGCAATAACATCACAAACCTGCAACTCCTCCTTATCTGTAACAACTTTTTCATTCTCCTTCTCATTACGCTTAACAACTTTTTCCTTCTTCTTATCCTTCACAACTTTGTCCTTCTCATTCTCCGTCTCCTTACCCTTCTCCTTCTTATTCTTAACAAGTTTATCCTCCTTCTCTTTAACAATAATCGGCACCTTAACAAGTTTCTTCTCCTTCTTGTCCTTAACAGCTTTATCCTCCTTAACAACTTTCTGCTCCTTATTATCCTTAACAACTTTCTGCTCCTTATTATCATCCTTCTCAATAATCGGCGTCTTAACAACTTTATCCTCCTTCTCCTTACCCTTAACAACTTTCTCCTTCTCCTTACCCTTAACAACTTCATGAACCTTGCCCTTATCCATAACATCAGACACCTTCACGGAACCAGGCTTCATTCTAATATCAGACAGAACATCGCCAGATTTGGGATCAAACTGAGACACCGGCCGTGGGTTCAACACTATAGCGCCTTGCATCATATCCTTTGTAACCCATCTCTTAGGAGAAAGTTTAGGTATACCAGCACCTAACATAAAAAACATAAACAAATCATCAGTGATTCATCCTCAGTTAATTAAGCAACAAAAATTTACAAATGTTAAAGGCATATATGAATCACATTGTGAACCTTTTATTACTCAGTAACTTTATTGAAACAAAAAGATGCCCAAGTAGGTGACCTTAAATTGCAGGAGTGTTTTACAAAGTTTTGCTGATTAAAAAGCTATCATTACACATAGATTTATTACCAAAAAAAAGTTAAGCTGAGTGCAAGGTCACCCAAGAGTAGCGTAAAATCCAGTCAACTAATTTCCCGATAGATATACACACCATGGCAATGCAAGACTGCAGGGTCACAATACATATACACATCCAGCAAATTCAATCAACATTTCCCAAAACTTCGTTTGGCTTCCTAAATACAAAATTCTAAACATCCTTGTGATGAGGCGAAAAGTGTACCGCTTTTAAGGGGTCATTTAAGCCCTAAATCGTATTTATTTGATCAAATATCGCCCTAAATCGTTCCTTTTGTCATTTTAGGTACTTTTGAGGAGAAATCTGGAAAAGGAGGCATTTTGGACGTTTTTGGAGCATCAAAGTGAAGAAAACGGCAAAGTCTCAAGAATCGGCTAAAAGTTACTCTTGACGGCGTCACAATTAACATGGGACGGCGTCATGCCTTGGCAAGAAAAGTTGGATGTGAAATTTACTCATGACGGGCCAGTGAGATAGCATGTGAATTCTGACGGCGTCACGCTTTAACTAAATCAAGGGCGTCACGGCTTAAATCATAAGGGGACGGCGTCACGTTCATTGTTCGACGGCGTCAAGCCTTGATAGGCCAGAACGGATTTTGGAGAATTAAAGAGGGACGGCGTCAAGATGGTCATCCGGGAACCCTAAAAGCGGCGAGGTGACGGCGTCACAATCCATAAGGTGACGCCGTCAGATCCAAAAATCTATATATAGTTTTCTAATTTTTTGTCATTAAGGAGAGCTTAGTGTGTGGAATTTTGGGATAAAACCCTAAGACGATTTTAGCTACTTTTTCAGGGCTTTTTGCCTTGAGATCTTCCATGTTTCATTGAAAGATAAGTTATCAATTAATCATTCAATATGTCTATGTGTTGTTTGATTCTATCTTATTCTTGTCTTTTGTTTAACATGTTAGGCTAATTTTATCTTGTGTTTGCTTAGATCTAATGAAACCTAGCTATTGATTATTGGTTGTTAGTGTGTTGTTAGTTGTATTGGATGATTGTTTATCTATGTTAGGCTTAAGAAAACTGGCTAACTTCCTATTCGGTAACTTGCTTGAACGTCTTAAGAAACATGAACCAAACGCGTACTAAAGGTTTTTATGGTTGTATTTAATGCACAAGCGAATTCTAGTGATCCCATGTTAGGAGCTTCCTAGCCGGCTCGACATAGGAGTGAAGTAGGAGCTTGTAGAGTTTGGGGAAGTAAGTACGCCACCCCACGAATGGTATTAAGGAATACACCCGTCATCCACGCGACTAATACACACTAATTAACCGGTAAAAGATAGTTAGGGAGTAAGGAAATCTAAGTAAACACATTTCTCCACACATAAGTTTCTCACCACTTTTCATTTTTGTTAATTTTATTTTATTGCATTTGTAGTAATTTGGGTTAGTTGACTAGCAACTAATTCCGCCCACTCCTTCAAAACCGAGATTTTACTTGCTTTCCATAAAAATATAAAAACATAAAAAGAATCTTCCTCAACCCTTAGACCTAATTAGAGTAGCCTTTCATACCTAACGAACACTATTCCCTGTGGAGAACGATCAATCCCCCGTACTTACCACTACACTATACTACATCGGTCAGGTACACTGCCTGGTGGGGTTGTAAGCCTCTTGAGATCCCTCGAGAGGTAAAACCTGTTGTAAGGTTACAAAACCACGCATCAAGTTTTTGGCGCCGCTGCCGGGGAATAGTTATTGTGTAGGTTGAATTTTTATTTCTATTAGGTCTACTCACTAGATTCCTTTCTAGTGAGATTTTTATTTTATTTTTCTAGGTTTTCTTTAGTCTATCTATTTTCTTCGTGTCTTTGTTCGTAACCATACCGTCCGACATCATGGAAGATGGTAATATCCTTAACCCCCACAACCCACCACCACAACAACCACAACCACCTCCTAGAGTCCGTACTTTAGGAGAGTATTCCCGTCCTAGCCACCATGGCTATCGAAACACCATTGAGCTCACTCAAGGAGCCAATATCACACCCTTGCGATCCGACACCATCCGGTTGGTGCAAAGCAGATGCGCATTCCATGGACTTCGTTCTGAAGATCCTAATCAACATCTCAAGGACTTTCTTAAAATCGTTGATTCTATAGACCTTGATGTTGCCACTCGAGAGACGACCCGATTGCGTCTCTTCCAATTCTCTCTGCGGGACCAAGCTAGTCAGTGGCTAGAACGTCAACCCGCAGGATCCATTACCTCTTGGGATGATCTCACCACTCGTTTCCTTGCTCAGTTTTTTCCACCGGGAAGAACTACCAAGCTAAGGAATGATATCTTGATGTTCCAACAACGTCAAGGCGAAACTCTCTACGAGGCATGGACTCGATTCAAGGACTTACTCCAAAAAGTCCCTCACCATGGCATAGAACTTTGGCTCCAAGTCCAAATCTTCTATGACCATATCAATCTCTCCACGAGGCAAACCATTGACCAATCGGCCGGTGGTAAGCTACGTGATCTAAGTGCGGAACAATCATGGGCTCTCCTAGAGGATCTTGCTCTTTATGACAACGAAAGTTGGAGTGATCTCTGTGATTTGAATAAAACGGTCAAGGCAATATCTTTGCCTTTGAACAATTCAAGCACTTCCGACCGTAGGATCATAGAACTTGAAGACCAAGTCAAGTTTCTCATGAAATCCTACGAGACTCCTAAACCTTCAAGCCTAGTGAACAAAATCACTTCTTCATGTAAATTATGTAGTGGTCCCCACGACACTCATGATTGCATGGAACTTCCCAAACAGGCTTTCAAAGAATTCGCATCCTCGCGAATCGATAAGGCGGGAGATAAGTGGCTCGCCATTAATTATGGGCCCAAAAATTCCGAAGATGGGTATGAGGCATGGAAGAATAAGCCAAATTTTAGTTGGAACCAAACTCGTAGCGTATCATTCAATGACTCTACCCCGCTCACCTGGTCTGAAGATTATCCTCAGCGACACACGCATAAACAACAAAATCGCGAGGAATCACTGCAAAAATTCATTCTCTCTCAAGAAACACAGCTTTCCAAACTTGAGAATCAATTCAGACAACAGCAAGTTGAAATGAACAACAAGGTTGATAACCTGTTAAAGGTTATCAATGATCGCCTTGCTGGCAGGTCAACTTGTGAGTTGGCACGAGTTAATGAAATCAAATCTGTTACGGTAACCCACCAAACACCCCCTCCTGTAAAAATCAAGCACCCTAGTAAACTCTTCAAATACATATCACAAAACGAAAAAAAAAACAGGAGATACTCACACCCCTTCGAAACCTCTCCACTTCGTAAACACCATTACAACAATACCTGTTCCTAAACCAAATCTGGACCAACAAACAGCCAAGAATGTGGACAATGAAAAGGAGGGTGAAGTTCCCGAAAAGAAACCCGAGGCGACCGACTACTATCTAGACTCACCAAAGAACTCGAGTACAATAAAGGTGAGTGATGAGGAGGGATCGGAAGAGAAATCCGAAATGCCTCATGGGCTCGCAGGACTGCTGGACCGCCCCCTGGTAGAGGAACTTGAGAGGGGCACAGCAAGGTCGCCTATGGGATCCGGAGAGAGAATAGAGGATGGCGCTCCTAGGGTCTTTAAAATTTCTTGCACCACTAGAAAAAAGTTTATAAAAGATGCCTACATAAACCCCAACTCTTCTATAAGCGCAATATCCCTTTCTCTATATAATGAAGCCTTCACTGAACAAGTCAAATATGAAGGGTCTAATATCATCGGGGTAATAAGGAGGGTACCAATTGTGATAGAAAAGTTCCTCTTCCATACCGAGTTAACTGTA
This sequence comes from Artemisia tridentata subsp. tridentata, assembly GCA_021014915.2. NCBI lineage: Eukaryota > Viridiplantae > Streptophyta > Magnoliopsida > Asterales > Asteraceae > Artemisia > Artemisia tridentata. Next base: position 43,688,593 of record CP139506.1, on the reverse strand, counting down.
ATTAATAACATGAACTCTATCATCAGCCCATCCTTAACTGGCCTTGTTCTAGGCAAACCATTCATAAAAGCAACGGGAGTGATACTCGATGAGGATGATAGGAGTGCATTATTTACCGATGGTGTCAGGAAAGTGATTTTTCGGGATGGCTGTGAAGAAGTGTATGAGTATCAACCATCAACAAGTGGCAACACATGGGGGTTACACGGTAGAAGGCCTGGCCGAATTAAGCAACATGATCCAAATAATCTCAAAATACCTTGCATGATTGGTCACAAGCATTTTTATAATGTTTACATTGACACATGTTTACCCAAAAATGTGATGTCCTTGTTTCATTATAACAGCATTTGCAGATGGGGGATGATTCATAAAGGGAAGGACGACATCGGCATAGATGATGATGTACAGGTGTTTGTAGGAAATATGACATTCACTATGAGCTTCGCAATCGTCGATAATATCGAAGAGTACATCGATCCCAGGTTATTACAAGTTGTTTTTGGGGCACCTTTTTGCCAGGCCACAAGCTTGGTTGTGGACGAGCTCAATGGGATCATGACTTTCACCGATGGGATTAGGGAAATCTCATACCAAACGCCTTACAAGATGAGAGAATTCAAGGAGAATAATTATAAAGGGCTCGATGGGTTGAGTTCCCAACTCGTGTTATGTGATGATGATGTGAGAAGGGATGTAAGGACACTTTTGACCTGTCAAGCGGATTCTTTAAGCACGATAAGGAACTTAGTTCTAAATACCGAAACAATCCTTTTGATCACGTGGACCCGAAATACCTTTACTATGAAAGTGATTCTGATAGAGGATCGAAGGAGAATGGCCTAGGAACCGTGACCGATGATGGAGTCACGTAATGTACGTGACTTAGAGTCTAGCTACAAGACTCGTTAATAAAGAAAAGCGCTTCTTGGGAGGCAACCCAAGCCTTATTTTATTTGTTTTATTTGCTTTGTGTGTTTATTTATTTGTTTGTTTGATTTTATTTGCTTCCGTATGTGTGTTTAATTTTTATTATTATTGATTCATGTTCAAAACTAAAATTGTGAAAATGCTTTATTTTGTTTTTAACTTCGTCTTAACTACATATAAAGGTATTTTGCAAAAGATAAGTGTAAGGGAAATCTAAATTGGTTTATTAGAACACATATGAACATGAATCGTAATAATAATAAATTAACATACATATTCGTATTTGTTTGAGTCAAATGCTTGTATCGAGTCATAATGATGTTTTGCAGGATTTCCAGGAAGTAAGGTAAAGGTTTTTCCAGAAATTTTCCGGAAACTTAAAATGAGAATTTTTGTCAGGTCATTTCTGACGGCGTCAGGAGTTATAACCTGACGGCGTCAGATTTAATTTCCAGAAATTTTTGAGTGTTTTGTTTTTAAAAAGTTTTTATTAAATCTCCAACTTATAATCTCCAGGAATCTGCAAAATTATCATTCCACAAGCATTATATCCTTATATATAGATTTTTCCCGCCGATGTTATGCAGGTTTTCGTGTTTGTTTTCTCAGGTTTAACAGGTTATTTTGGACAAGGAGATGTTTATGGAATCAAGCTTATGGCGATGCATTAGTCATGGAGTTTCAACATTCTCTTTGGAGGAAGATTTAACCGTGTAATTTCATTATCCACCGAGCGAATCAGGGGAGTATTTGATTTCACTCTTTTACTTTATGCTTTTACATCTTGTTATTTGAACATTGGGGACAATGTTCATCTTAAGTGTAAGGGGAGGGTAAAAGTACGATTTTAGAGAATACAATTGCGCTTGATTTTTGTTTGTTTAATAGTAGATGTGTAATAAAACTGAGATAAATACTTGTTAAGGTAATTTTAGTGCCAAATTTAAAATTTTTTACAACATTTAGGAGTGAAACTTTGATCTTAATAAGCGTCTCATGGATAGGAGTTATATGACTAGCACAAAAACCGTACCACTAAAAATTTTTCCACCCCAAATATGTGAGGTTCGCCCCTAGAATTGGTAGGAAAAGCATTTATGCTATGATGTGTGTACCGGTAGCACTTAGATTCTAGAACTTGCGTTAGGACCATTCCAAGGCCACAAGTGAGACTACATTCGTGTAGTTAGATTTACTACATGATAAGAGGCATTAGGATTAACCCATTGTTTTACACCTGTGTTTTTGTTATAATTACATTGGCTACATTGGTCAAGTAATTCTCCCACACCCTTTGCGTTGTACTCATTTTTAGTACACGATACCCCTAGTACACCCCTCAGAGCCTATCTTTTCGTTTCGACCTTTAAGCATCTTACTTAAAGGAAGAATTTGTTACACCCCACTAAAATGTACACCCAAATCGCCTTAGCCTACCTTGTATGCACTCATCTTTAGTGCATTATTGTGACAACATTTGTTTAAACCCAAGTTAATTATCTAATTGATTACATGGTTGCTAAGTCGAGTCATATCCTTGTACATATTGTTTTGGGACGATTGGGACTCATGGGTAAAGTACTAGTGTAATGGAATAATGGGGAAGAACATCATTTATTACCCCCATATGTGCTAAATATTTTAAAAGTACTCCAAGTGTTTTGATTATCTTAATTCGAGTCATTAGAATAGTTATTTGTAAAGTTATGTAAAAATTCAAGTGTAAGGGGAATGCAATGCCCCTATGATGTATTATTTTGGATGGTAGGGTAAAAGTGTATGCAAAAAAAAAAAAAAAAAAAAAAAAAAAAAAAAAAATCAAGAAAAACACAAAAAAAAAATGAGAAAAAGAAAAAGAGAAAAAAACATACGGACTACCATCCCGTTTCATTTTATGTTTGTTTTATATTTTTGTTATTTTGTTATTTCGTTTTTTAGCTTAAGATCGAGTCTAGTCTTGGCTTAGCAACATTGTATAGTACATGTAATTGATCAAGATCTTTAACTAGCCACCAGTAAAATATCCCGTATCCAACAAAACCGTATTTTCCTTTTCCCTACACCTAACGTTATAACCCATTTAAAAGCCCTCTTTGATAGTTTATCTTAGGTGCTTACGCCTAGTGGAGGAGGTTTTCGATCCTTTCCCAAGCCTATGGTAATCTATTTGCTATGACAGGTAGTGAGAGATATTATCCGTTTTCATTTATGAGATTTATTTTGATGACACTTGAGAGATGTGAGTATCTAAACACTACTTGTGAGGTGCTAGTTTATAATCTCCGTGCTTATTATGATTGAAGTGGAACGATTATTTGTTGTAATTACTTTTATGTTTGCATTAAATGACCCCTAACTTGTATTTTGATTAGAATAAAAGTGCATTTGCTTGAGGACAAGCAAATCTCAAGTGTAAGGGTATTTGATGAGGCGAAAAGTGTACCGCTTTTAAGGGGTCATTTAAGCCCTAAATCGTATTTATTTGATCAAATATCGCCCTAAATCGTTCCTTTTGTCATTTTAGGTACTTTTGAGGAGAAATCTGGAAAAGGAGGCATTTTGGACGTTTTTGGAGCATCAAAGTGAAGAAAACGGCAAAGTCTCAAGAATCGGCTAAAAGTTACTCTTGACGGCGTCACAATTAACATGGGACGGCGTCATGCTTTGGCAAGAAAAGTTGGATGTGAAATTTACTCATGACGGGCCAGTGAGATAGCATGTGAATTCTGACGGCGTCACGCTTTAACTAAATCAAGGGCGTCACGGCTTAAATCATAAGGGGATGGCGTCACGTTCATTGTTCGACGGCGTCAAGCCTTGATAGGCCAGAACGGATTTTGGAGAATTAAAGAGGGACGGCGTCAAGATGGTCATCCGGGAACCCTAAAAGCGGCGAGGTGACGGCGTCACAATCCATAAGGTGACGCCGTCAGATCCAAAAATCTATATATAGTTTTCTAATTTTTTGTCATTAAGGAGAGCTTAGTGTGTGGAATTTTGGGATAAAACCCTAAGACGATTTTAGCTACTTTTTCAGGGCTTTTTGCCTTGAGATCTTCCATGTTTCATTGAAAGATAAGTTATCAATTAATCATTCAATATGTCTATGTGTTGTTTGATTCTATCTTATTCTTGTCTTTTGTTTAACATGTTAGGCTAATTTTATCTTGTGTTTGCTTAGATCTAATGAAACCTAGCTATTGATTATTGGTTGTTAGTGTGTTGTTAGTTGTATTGGATGATTGTTTATCTATGTTAGGCTTAAGAAAACTGGCTAACTTCCTATTCGGTAACTTGCTTGAACGTCTTAAGAAACATGAACCAAACGCGTACTAAAGGTTTTTATGGTTGTATTTAATGCACAAGCGAATTCTAGTGATCCCATGTTAGGAGCTTCCTAGCCGGCTCGACATAGGAGTGAAGTAGGAGCTTGTAGAGTTTGGGGAAGTAAGTACGCCACCCCACGAATGGTATTAAGGAATACACCCGTCATCCACGCGACTAATACACACTAATTAACCGGTAAAAGATAGTTAGGGAGTAAGGAAATCTAAGTAAACACATTTCTCCACACATAAGTTTCTCACCACTTTTCATTTTTGTTAATTTTATTTTATTGCATTTGTAGTAATTTGGGTTAGTTGACTAGCAACTAATTCCGCCCACTCCTTCAAAACCGAGATTTTACTTGCTTTCCATAAAAATATAAAAACATAAAAAGAATCTTCCTCAACCCTTAGACCTAATTAGAGTAGCCTTTCATACCTAACGAACACTATTCCCTGTGGAGAACGATCAATCCCCCGTACTTACCACTACACTATACTACATCGGTCAGGTACACTGCCTGGTGGGGTTGTAAGCCTCTTGAGATCCCTCGAGAGGTAAAACCTGTTGTAAGGTTACAAAACCACGCATCACCTTGTAAACAAGCATATTCTCCTACAACATGAAATATTTCTGCAACCTTTCTACAAGATATGCATAGCAAACAAACGCATCCACACATCTAAGCCGTTACAGATTCCAACGACAACAACAGTATAAAGAAAGCTCAAACAAACTCACTTAACCGTTAATAAGCACAAATTATGCATACGTAAGCTCAAATAACAGAATGCGAAGCGATTTTTGATACGCGTAAACTCAACAAACATCAAATATCATCAAATCAACGCTCAACTTAAGCATACTCATACACACTCACTTATTCACTTAATCAGCTTATTAATACAACAGCTTACCTCAAGTAATCATTCACTATCACTAAATAAGCACAAATTAAGCTGAAAAACAAACAGTAGCAGAATTAATGTGATTATACCACACGAATAAAGCCGATAACGATTTCGATACACGAAAACTCAACAAACATCAATATCATCAAATCAACTCTAAACTTAACTACTAAAACTTAACTCTAAACACGCTCAGTTAATCACTTAATCAACTTATTGATACAACAGCTTAACCTCAATTTTAATCATTCACTATCACTAAATAATGACTGATTTAAAAAAATGAGACAAGAATATACCAGAATCGACATTTAGAAGCTTATTTTGATCCGATTCCGCCAACGAAGAGTCTTTAGATTGAGCAATTTCTTCTCGTAGGTCCATTTCAATGATTTACCGGTGATTTGACAGTGATTTAACGGTGGTTTGACGGTGGATTGACGGTGGATTGGGTGGTTAGGGTTATGAATTGGGGTAAACGGGGAGGGAGAGAGAGTGTAAAACGTGTAGTGTGTGTGTGTGTGTGTGTGAGAGTACGGGGAGGGAGTGAAAAAAGTGTGTGGGTGGATTGACAAAAATGCCCCTCCGCTTTTTTTTTTTTTTTGTGTAATTAATCTACACCGTTGGATAGAAGGGGAATGGATGGATGAGATCTTTTGGTTTGTACTTTAGCTAAATGTTGTTTCGTATAGAACTTTCCTCATCTCACGGTGAATTCACATTTACATTTTACTCTTTGTTTGATGTACAAATTCAAATAAATCACATAGCGTGATTTGGACAAAAGACTAGTGATTGTCTTTGCTATGCTCATGATCCACCGATTTTATAGTAGGACATGCATTGGTCTTGATCGGTGATTCTGGAAAAGAAACTGTCCATGAAACAAAATGAGTATTTCATTACAGATAATGAAGGTTTGCAAACTTGTATGAATTTAAAGTTGTCTTTATCTGTTGAGGATTTATGGAATTAGTATCAAGAATACAATCTTCATGTTAATATGTGTTTGAGAAATATGTGACTTTAGAAATAAAAATTGAAAAATCATTGTCTGGCCATCAATGGTGTATTTAATTACTTTTACTAGATCACATATCATCCGTGTTTACATATTCTTGACTCGTAAATTCCTTGAGTAATTAAAATCCGTTTGACTGATGATTGTTTATTCAGTGATTAAGTGACTACGGTTTATTTGAAATGGTTATTTAAACATTACTTGTACTTCGTAGTTTTTATGGCATCAAGTTAAATTTTCCATGGTAGCATCCTTGAGTGATATATTAGGATGCGATGAACAAAGTACTTTAGTACTTGACGAGAACTTGGTTTTAGAATACAGCGGGATCCTTGAATATTACAAGGATATAATAAAGTGATGCAGGTTGGATAAATTGATCACGAAGATTGTTAGCCTTTAAAGTTATGTTGTACTCGGGAATTGCATAGTAAATAAGTACAAGGACTAGTCTTGCCAATAGGTCAAAGAGTATCTTGTATTTTAGTATAAGTACCCTCCTAGTATCAACTTGTAGGGGGGGGATTCTCATTGTTACTTGGAGGTGTGTGTGGTTTCTTTACTTTCTCTCTAGAAAACACACACACCTCCCCCATTCATTAATCTAATAATACCATGTTTAATCTTTATTTTGAGTTCCCCCGACCTCCAGAATATGTGATATTGATCATTACAATTGGCATCAGAGCTAACCAGGGCGAATCGTGGGGTTTTGAGGTGAAAAAAGTGATTTTGGTGTGTCGGTTACTGTTCATCGCATGTTACTGTTCATCAGTCGAGTTTGGGGAATTTCTGATCGAGTTTGTGGCTAATTCATCGAGTTAGATGAATTAACCGAGTTACTTAACTAAGTTTGTCATTGAGTTACTTAGTTGGTGATTTAACCGAGTTTGGACACATTTGCTCGAGTTACTTAACCGAGTTTGTAATCGAGTTACTAAAGTGTCTGAGGATCAGATTTGCTCCAGTTTGAAGTTTGCTACTCGAGTTTGAATTTGACCGAGTTTGTGAAATACTACTCGGGTTTCTACTCACTTAACCAAGTTTCATTTGCTCGAGTTTCACATTTGCTCGAGTTTCACATTTGCTCGAGTTTCTCTACTCAACTTTCAGTCATAACCGAGTTTCATTACATTTTCTCGAGTTTCTCAAGGACTGATCGAGTTTCATTAAGCCTTACGCCTTAGTCGAGTTACTTAAGTTACTCAAAGCCTAACCGAGTTTCTAAAGGCCTAATCATTAATCTAATAATACCATGTTTAATCTTTATTTTAAGTTCCCCCGACCTCCAGAATATGTGATACTGATCATTACAATTGGCATCAGAGCTAACCAGGGGCGAATCGTGGGGTTTTGAGGTGAAAAAAGTGATTTTGGTGTGTCGGTTACTGTTCATCGCATGTTACTGTTCATCAGTCGAGTTTGGGGAATTTCTGATTGAGTTTGTGGCTAATTCATCGAGTTAGATGAATTAACCGAGTTACTTAACCAAGTTTGTCATCGAGTTACTTAGTTGGTGATTTAACCGAGTTTGTAATCGAGTTACTAAAGTTTCTGAGGATCAGATTTGCTCCAGTTTGAAGTTTGCTACTCGAGTTTGAATTTGACCGAGTTTGTGAAATACTACTCGGGTTTCTACTCACTTAACCGAGTTTCATTTGCTCGAGTTTCACATTTGCTCGAGTTTCTCTACTCAACTTTCAGTCATAACCGAGTTTCATTACATTTTCTCGAGTTTCTCAAGGACTGATCGAGTTTCATTAAGCCTTACGCCTTAGTCGAGTTACTTAAGTTACTCAAAGCCTAACCGAGTTTCTAAAGGCCTAATAGAGTTGCGTATAACCGAGCTTCTGATTTGATCGATTTTTTAGACAGAGTATAACCGAGTTTGGATATAGTATAACCGAGTTTGGACAAAGTATGATAACCAAGTATGTGACCAAAAAAAAAAAAGTTTTTTGGCGGGAAAAGTTGAGTAAAATTTAATTTCGAGGAGTGACTAAATGGTCCATTTTTACACCAAATTCAAATTGTGGTATAATGATGAAAATTTTGGCCCAAAATTCAAATTTTTTGGGCAAAATTTGGCGTAAAAATTTCTAAAACTCAAAATTTCCTAGTATGCTTAGAATTGCATTTTATGGCATATTTCAAACTCGCACCACACCAAAATCACAAATGAATTTATCGGTATACATCCTCAAAACTACCACGTATAGCTTAAAAGATCTTGATCAAGATTCACAATCGAATGACAATGGCTAAATTTGGATGTTATCAACTGTGACTACAAGGATGATACTTATTTGAAGTTGAAGTGGAATATCACGGGTGCGTGTACTTAGTATCTTGAAGATATCAGGGTTGGTTGGATGCATGACTCTTCGAGATCCTTGTTGGAGCTGACGGGCTCAACAGAGTATAGAATTATTAAGTCTTGGATTATCTAGTTTTCATAGGTCAAGGGGTGGATGGACGAAGACCTAGTTAACTATCACTTAAAGGAGATACGTTGTAGTACTCAGTGTCACACAAAGATGTGGATAATTCGAGAGAGGTTCATATACAATTAAGGAAGGTTGGATGGGTATATGAACCGACCTATGCTTTAAGGAGTTACGTTGTAGTGCTCAATGTAGGTTCTTAATTAACAATAGTGCAAGTTTAAGTCACAAGTTTGTGTTATTTTACTTCAATCTCAAGTTCATCATAGTGGGTTTTCTCCATCAGTAGTCACTACGAAAAGCCGTTGTTTTTGATACAGGAGGTTGATAAAGAGTTATACATTTTAAATGGTATTTTTAGTAGATTGGGTTTATCTACATCTTCTCACAGGCTATATGGTTAATGATAAAGATGCTTCCAGTTAATACTCCACGTACACACCATTATGCTGAAATCGTAACCAGCAGGGGAGAGAAATGTGTAATATCCCGTGCTGATGGAACTATCCTTGAGAAAGAAAAGTGCATTTCTGGATCTTAATTGATTCTGGTGCTATGGTTTCAACTTCAGGGGAGAGAAATCGTTAAACAAGTTACCCGTGACCAACGATATGGGACAACTTGTTACTTTGGTGTTATCATTTCATGTGTACGTTATGGGCTGATTTCTCATATGAAAGATAACTGGGATGCATTGGTGAGATGAAGATGTTGATACTATGTTCCCCCAAATGAACAATCTTGAAGAAGGTTAAGTCTACAGTCTGTTCTACATTTTCCGCTGCGTGTTAGAAGATTAAAGACGGTATCCGCTGCGTGTTAAAAGACTAAAGACGGAATGCATTTAATTATCAAAAGACTTCTTCAGATTCAGGGCATTCATCAGAAAGGTTGTCAGTTTGGGGGAGAGCACTAATTAGGGGAGAGTGAAAAGCTAGATTTAATCACCAATATCCTTACCCTAATTAGATTTGCTCACATTGTTCTTCAGTAAGTAAAGAAATGACAGCTGAGAAGATTCTGCAAGCTGAACGATGTAATGAAGTTTGAAGACCATTCTCAGAGCTGTTGCGCTTATGTTTTGTATTTAATTTTACTTGTAGGGAACGTTGTAAGCAATTCCCATATAACATCACTTTGGGGAGAGATTGTTAGCCTTTAAAATTATGTTATACTCGAGAATTGCATAGTAAATAAGTACAAGGACTAGTCTTGCCAATAGGTAAAATAGTAGCTTGTATTTTAATATAAATACCCTCCTAGTATCAACTAGGAGGGTGGGATTCTCATTGTTACTTTGAGGTGTGTGTGGTTTCTTTACTTTCTCTCTTTAGAAAATACACACACCTCCCCCATTCATTAATCTAATAATACCATGTTTAATCTTTATTTTGAGTTCCCCCGACCTCTTGAATATGTGATATTGATCATTATAAAGATGCATCTATAATTGTTGGATTTTACATTTGGTATAAATGTAGTATCCTGTGATCAAAGGAAAAATTTGTACAACATATTCAACTATATATTATGTCATTGTAGTTGTATTCTTGTTCAAATGAAAAATAATGGTAAAATGACTTATTTCTAAACATTGAGTTATGTTTAGATGTCAGTGTTACCATTTGTATATTATGCGTTAAGATAGTGAATCTACACTATCAATAGGTTACCACTTGACAAAGTGGTTTGCAAGAGACTTGGTGCACAAGTCGGTGTGAGGGAATTAAAAGTCCATTTAAATTCTCAAATGGTGAGACACCCAATTCCCTTCTAATACAATGTTAGAAGCTGAATTCAATGTGGAAAGCTCACACTTAGAGATTGGAACACATGTTATACTTTTCTAAAGTATGTGTTCGCATCTGCAAGATGATGAGGTTGAAGTCGATCTTCTTAATAGTTCTTTTGAAAAAGTGCAATGCAGGGTATGATTAAAAGAAACTACCTATGTGAGTTTGAAGTTTTGCAGCTTCAAGAATCTTGGACTTGGCTTCCTATATACTCATGAATGGATATGGACGCATGGCTTGTAAAGCGTCAAGTATAAACATTGGAGAAATGTAGAAACTCGTGTGTATATTATCTTCGAGTATTCAAATGAGTTAATGGGTTCAATCCGTGGGACACCCTGATTCTCAAATATTTGGAATGCGTAATATACTAAGTGAAAATTTAATCCTTGGGACATTTTCATCTATGAAAGGCATGGTTTTCAGTATGTCTCCAGATAGGCCCCCCACTAGTCCGGCTAGCTAGTGAGTGGTTCTTTTGGGCGGGAAGCAGGCCGGGCCCTACGGGTGGGCATCTCCCGCAACGCATGAGTTTGATTTGTTTTGATTATTGGGAAATCAATGATTACACTAAAATGGGTGTAACAGTTCACAATTTTGAGGTCAATATTTAATATTTTAAGTTTACTTAATATTTTTATTTTAAGTAAATTCACTTTTGCGAGTAACTAGATAGGTTATTTCGTATACATCGTTAAACGTATATTTAACTTAAACCGACACCTGACAATACCCAATAGATATATTTTTATGCATTTTGGTTTCTTACCATCATATTTTAAATATTCCATTTTTACTTTTCTATTTTTACTTAAACTTTGTACATTTCGCTTTTTGCGCGGTTTCAACTTTTAAACATTGAGTAATCACCAAACAAGCTTAATGATCACATAAAATATCAAAATAGATTTTGATGTCAGGTTTTAATATTTTTGTAAGTTTTGTATTTTTACGTTACCCAATTTTAAGTTTCGTGTCTTAAAAACTACACGTTTCTAATTACCGGGATCAAACTATACATTAAATGGTACATCTTATGCAAGATACTATTAAATCACCAAAATCTACCACCTCCCCTTGAGGTGGACGATTTTTAAGTGTCTTATGAAGACACTTGTCTTAAACCATCTACCTTGTCTTCCACTAATACCCAAAAACCACTTGCTATCATAATCAACATGCAAACCACCATTTTCTAGATCTCAAAACTAGTCACAAAATTTTTTTCTCCTCTCCTTTGATGCCGTGAGGTCTCAAGCACACAAACACACCTATATTATGATTTCTAATTAAGATTTGGTGCAAGAAATGAAGACTTAAGTGCTAATGTTTAGTTCTTGATGCATTTCCTTCAACCAAGTGCTTTACTAAAGGAGATATAAAGTGTTTTAAAGAAGATTTTTCAAAGTATATTTGGTGTCAAAAATTTGGAAGCTTGAGTTTCGGTGATTACATCTTGGTGCTCTTTGATTTTAGTTTTCTTGAGTTTACATTCCATCCTTGTAAGAAACCACACCATATGTTCTCATTTTATTTCTGACCTATACTTCATTTCATGTATTTTTCATGTTTCTTATGCTTGTTGTATTAATTTATGCATTGTACATGGCTTAAAATACCTAAAACTATGATTGGGACTAAGTTTGCAAAGACCATTCGGATCAGGGAATGTTTTCATAATTAATGTACTAAATCAGTACACTTTGAGACTTAGGTAAAAATATATGGCGATAGATTTGTCTCTTAGCTTCGATTTTCCGGGTATTTGGTCATGAGACAATGCCCGATGAATTAATTAGAAAATAAACGGCAAAGGTTGTCGGAAACGCACACCAGATTTTAATGGCTAAAAAGTCTAAAAATTTGTATTGAACCCTCTGTGCACAAAACATAAAAGTTTTAGGTAACACATTAACTTAAACGTCACCGAAGGCCCCGCATAAAAAGGAGTTACGGAACTCAACTTATCGCGAAAACGGTGGGACTGTTAGGTGTTGTCCCGATTAGACTTGACATATTAGGGCAAAATGGTAATTTCACTTAAGTTATATATTTTTCAGAACAGTGGGACCCACAAATTTGATAGTACACTTAAATATCTTTCCAAAAATATAAATTTGTAATATAACTCCTTACGGATTAGGAGAAACGGAGTTTTTGGTAACGAATATCTACTTTTATTCAAAACCCACATTTAACCTAAAATTCTATAACTTATCAAAATTTACTTAAAAATAAGTCAAATATATTTTTATGACATCTAAAAACACTATATGTGATAATAAAAATTATGAAACTATTTTACAAACTTAAAAATACATAAATTATAATTTTGTCAACATATGATAAATTTTACACTTAACCGAAGTGGTAGGACCCACTTTTTTTGTATAAACCCGATAGCTCATTTTTTTGGACAATCTAATCAAATATCGATGCAAAAGGATTTTTGGACTATAAAATATCATGAAACCCGAACTTAGGACAACACATATATTAGGGCTCGTAACACTTTCCTAACTTGTCAATTTTAGTCCATCTCATTTTATAAACTCTATGTACAGTTGCATATAATAAATATATAAAACTTTCTTGCATCCATATTCTATTATTTTAAAAACCTAAGAGGCAACATATTATGTTTAGGTTGCTCGTAGGACGTCTTGGTTTCATCATTTCTTACTTTGATCTAGCTATTTGATATTTGGTGAGTTCATAGCCTCACTTTAACTCTTTAAATTGTTTATAAACCCATTGGGGGAGATACATGCTATTTTACAATTTGGACACAAGTGCTTTGAACTGTATGCTTACCTGAATGTATTATTGCCTAATTACCGTTATTACCAAAAAAAAAGTCCCGAGAATTATGAACAATTAATCATTTTCATGTGAGCATAAATATTGTGAATAGGCCTATTGGGATTGACGAATCCCATTTGTGTTGATCAGATGGATATCATAGACGCACTATATTTGAAAACCTATCACTGGTATATATATGGGATTTCGTCACACCAAAAATGTGTGACGATATGCATATAGTCACACACGTTTTTTTGTGTGTGTGTGTGTGTGTCACCAAAGGTCGTGCCACCGTAGGTGGCATATGGTCACATTGTTTAGTTTGTGGCCATTTTCATTGAAAAAGAGTGACCAAAACCCGAATATGTGTGACAAATTAGGCACAAGTTTTGTTGGATTAATCAGTTTTGTGTGACTGTAAACACTTTATAGTCATACAAATATTTTTTGATAGTAACTATTGTTCATCCTTTGGCCACATAAATATATAATATATGTGACATTTGAGATGATTTATTCAAATAAATGTGTAGTTTGTGTGACTATTTCCCGTCCTATGGCCACATGAATATATAATAAACGTGACATTTGTGATGATTGTGTGTTGTTTTTTTGGAGTTAGTCACATAAAGTTTAAAAAAGAGTAGCCAAAAGTGTTAATAAGTGTGACCATATGCTGTTTAAAGTGAAGAAATGTGTATTTTGTGTGACTATTTGTTAGGAACACGTTTTGTAACTAAACAAGTCTTGGTCAATTGCGATACAAATGTTGCTTAATATTGGACTTTAAGTTTGTAATTCATGGTGCGGTCCATTAGAAGTCCATGAGCCGCCCATTTTGTTTAAAATTCTTCTAGAAACAATCTTGTATAAGTTGCCCTAATCCCTTGCCTATAAATGGAAGGGTGGGGAGCTCATTTAACTTGTTTATTTTCCTGTATCTTACGAGAGCTATGTCCGAATGAGAAATGAAATGAATTCCTTCCATCTTTCTTCTCTTCTTCTCTTATTCTCATCTTATCTCTTATCTTATTAGCTTATTTCTTATTACTATTGTTCGTAGCTTAATATAGTATAGAGTAGTAGTTCGTACGTAGTGTTTAGTGTGTCTAACGTGTGTTGATTTACATAAAAGAGGACCTTCAAGTGGTATCATTCGCCTAAGATAGTTATAGTGTGTGTTTAAGAGTAGATCTAATCGTTATTTCATTTGGTTTCATAAGTTTTTTACGTGGTTATCTTTCGTAAGTTTTTTTTGTTCGTAAGTTGTGTTAAAAACGCAAGTTCTCAATCGTTGCTAGTTTATTTGTTCATCAAATCTTCGAGTTTACCGTTTAAGTTAAGAAATTAGTTGTTATTTTTGAAGACTTAATCGTTAAAAAACATAATTTTCACCTTATTATCATCGTAAAACGTTTTTGGTTGAAATTCGAAGAAAGTCGGTGAAAAGAGGGTTTCTCGCATTTGGTGAAAAGAGGGTTTCTCGCATTTGGTGAAAAGAGGGTTTCTCGGAATTGGCAGAAAAAGGGTTTCTCGCAATTGGGTCAGACAAGGGTTTCTCGCAATTCATCAGAATCTTCGAAATTGGTACTCGGTATTTCCTTACTTGTATAAGTTTGTGAAATTACCTCGACTTGGCTTTAGTCTCATCTCTTGTATAAGATTTGAGAACGTGATCGAAATTGTAATTTTGATAAATCTTTCAAAATTGCTTGATCTTTCGCAATTCAGAGTAATTTATTGCAATTGCTTTTTCATATCGCAATTAAGATAATTGTCTCGCAATTGCTAAGTTCTTTCGCAAATTAGATTGTTTATCGCAATTGTCAATTCTCTATCGTAATTGGTGAAGTTTCGGAATTCCTGGTTCTTTCGCAATTGGACGTCTTCTTTCGTAATTCAGGGACTTTCGCAATTGGCAAGTGTGAACAGTGTTTCTTTCGCAATTGGACAAAGAACTTTAAGTTAACCAAAACCAAATTTTATAACTCTTAAAACACATCTTAATTATCTCAAGATCCAACAAACATGTCTCAACCACCACACTTCAACTACTACTATCAGCTACAGCAATATCCTCAACAACAACAATTTCATCCTCAGTATCAACAACAACATGCATTCGTGCAACAGCATCAATTTCTCCCACAACAACAAGTATCTCCACAACAAATCATGCAACAAACTCAAATGCAGAATTATCAACCTATCTCCAGAGAACCACATTGGTTTACCAAAATGTGTGAAGCAATCAGCAGTCAGCAATCCCGACATGAGGCAGGCAATCAGGAAACTCCACCCATGCTGACACCAGGAAATTATGTGCAATGGTCTAGTAGATTCCTTCGCTTCATTGAACTCAGGAAACCCCATGGGAAATATCTTAAGTAAGCCATCATTAAAGGGCCGTTTCCACTTCCCACTACTGCTGTTCCCAATGATACTGACAGAGAGACAACACCAACTCTACTTCCTGTATCTCAATACACTGTTGAACAAACTTTGCAACAAGAGGCAAATGAGTTGGCAATGTCTTATATACTTCAAGGAATTCCTAATCCAATTTTCCGAAGTATTGATGCTCAGAAAACAGCAAAAGACATGTGGGAACATGTGCATCTTCTCATGGAAGGCACTGAGTTGAATCAAGAAGATCTTGAATCCAAGCTGTACATGGAATACACTCATTTTATCATGGAACCAGGGGAGACAATAGAATCTTACTACCACCGTTTCACAAACATTGTCAATGACTTGGATCGTCATGAAATCAAGTTACCAAAGATTGCTATCAATGCCAAATTTCTTGGATGCCTTGGACCAGAATGGCAGAAGTATGCAACTTTTGTCAGGAAAGCCAAGAAGATCAATGAAGTCAAGTATGGATTGTTGTATGACTTTCTGAGACAACATCAAGCTGAAGTGGATAAGGAAGTTGCAGCAAAAGGAGGCTTCTCATCTGTACCAAACTCACTTGCACTCATTGCTCAATCCAACTTTCCACCATCACACCAGGAATTTGGTCAACCACCTTCTCAACCTAGCTTTCAACCGCAGCCTTCCAACCAAATTGTTCCATATAAAGCACCATCCCAGTATTCTGACACTCAAATGGTCTCTTATAACAACACAGATTCCTTGATGTACTCCAGCACTGATTATGATGAAGAAGATGATGCCTTCAACTCTCTTAATGAAGCATTTGGATTAATTGCTAAGGCCTTCGGCAAATTCACCAGCAAATCCAACAACCATCTTCGTTCATCATCCAACACAAGGAATCAAGCTGTTATCAATGATGGTCATGCGGATATTCAGAATCGGTCTTCAGGAAGATATGGATCAGGGAACATGGGAAGCTATGGATCACAAAGGTTTAACTCAGGGTGTAAAACCCTAAAATTCTAAAATGTGTTAAAAGACCAAAATGCCCCTGCAAGTTTAAAAATTAATTAAAAGCGTATAAAGTATCGAATCGATCCCAAACTTCTGGCAATGCATAAGTTATGATCCCAAATAATTTGAACAACTTCATTTAACATTTTGACAAGTGGCAAAATTACCAAATTACCCCCGTAACATTTATAAATGAATAAAAGTATTATAAAAGTCCCGAATTCATCCCGAACCTCTGGAAACGAACTACAAATCAAGTGTAATAATTATGAAACATGCTACTAATATTTTTACAAGTCCAAAAATGTATTATTTACCTAAAATAATAATAATGCCGATTTATATATAATTAAAGTATTTTAAATACATTTTAAGTGTACAAGATAAATGCAAATCAAATCCTAAACTTGGTAAATAATTTTCCAGCTAATAGGACCGAAATTTCTGCTCATTCACCTCCTTAAGGCTCGGCTATTACCCCATATATCCATTCCAAGTATTTTATCTTGATTTACCCTAAGTTGTTCTAGCCGACAAATCACAATAATCCTCCCATAATTCATTCGATCCCTCCCAAAAGCCAAGAAAAATTTTCTGGAGTTCATCACACTACTAAGAAGCTTGGAAAAATAGCAAGTCGATTTGTAGAGGCCTAAATCAACAGCTATCGAATTTTCTTCCCTATTTCATTCAAAAGGTATTAAAATCCCAAATAATTCATTCGATCATGTTAAAATTCGTTTCTTATTTTTCTGGAGTTCTTACCTTATGTATGATCTGTGAAAAATATGCACAAGGTTATTTGGTTCCATTTGAAGCCGTGGGAATTTATTCTTGTCGAAAATTCAAACCGAGAAGCCATAAATCGTGCAACCCTCTTCCGCTCGTTCTAAAAATTTCCTGGTATTTTTCTCAGCCTATATTGATCATATCTAACGTGGGAAAAATAATAAAAACGACCCATGCATTGTATATAATTCGTATGGTAATTATTGTGTTTTATAAACCCTAAATCGAAATAAATATAAACATCATGCATGCGATTTTTCCTGGACAAATGAATAATTTTCGTGGCCTCTATGATCATCATACAACACTAGAAAAAATGCTTATTTGATTCGTTGAGGCCCAAAACTATTTTGGTGGAATTATGTTATAATCGGCAAAAAGGAAAAATAAGGACAAAAATACCTAGCGATTTATCTAGGGTTTAAAACTGATGGGATCTGATCTTAAATGAACTATAATGATGTATAAATGATGGCAAAATTATTGGGATCAATTAGGGTTTTATTTGGTTAAAAATTGTATTTAACGATTTGTAAATAAGTATGAAAGGGGGGTGTTTGTCAATAATAAAATTCATGGGCCATTTTTGTCATGTTCTATATATCATGTATAATCTGTAAAAATTATTAAACGGGGGGCCTATATGTAAAATTTGTGAGATAATAAATTAAGTAGTACTTGTTAATTCGATTTGGAAATTAAATAAATACAAGGACTAAACATGTAATTTCTGAAAAGTTGAGGTCGATTTGTGTTATAAATGATATTCAGGGGCTAATGTGAAAATTTGGATATTTATTGGACTAATATGTAATTATTATTAATTAATGATTTAAATGTAAATTCTAAGGACTTAATATGTAACTTTACTAAATGGAGGGACCTATTGTGTAAATATGGAATAATTAAAGGTCTGATCGTATAACTCACTAAAATAAGTACTCATTGTGTAAATTTGATAAACCAAGGGTTTAATGTGTAATTATGCATGTTTGAAGGTTTAAAATGTAATTTTGGAAGTTCAGGGGTATAAAATGTAAATTATGAAAACCTAAAGGACTAAAAGAGTAACTTGATGAATCTAAAAGCTAAAATGGAAAGTTACTTAAAATGGAAGGGTTGTAATTCTTGTCTACCCCTCTAGGTGTGAAGAAGGAGAAGAGCTGAGTTCATTCTATCTTATTCATTTTGTTTGTGCTTTGCTGGAATAAGGTACAGATATTCTGACCTTCTCTGTAAGGTTTCCTATGATTCTTTTCTGATTCGTTAAATCTTTGATTTGATACTCTGTTACGATCCTTTGCTATGACACCTTTGCTTTGACCTTTGATCTCTGATTTTGGACCTATGATATGAAGACCTTTTTGATATGAGATGGAAATGTTTTAAGTAAAGTATTTTGAAAGGGTTTTTCAAGCATGATATATTGACTTTAAGAAAACTATTTTGAAGTTCGTTTTATGAAAACTATTTGAAAGACCATTTATGAAAACTATTTTGAATGATTGTTTTAAATGAACCTTAAGAGAAAATCTTTTGAAAAGTACTTTTGATATTGAACCTTTTGAAGATTTGACCATCTGATACTTTGACCCTTTTGGACATTGACCTGGGATATTTGATCTTCTGATATGAACCTTCTGATGTTGACCTTCTGATATTGACTTTTGATATTGAAACTTGTGATATGACACTCTGATCTGATATGATATCTGACTCTTAGTTTGATACCCGAGCCAAAATTTGTGACCCTAGCCATGAAGGTAACATGGCCGTGCCTGTGATGCACCACTGGCATGACTAGTGTGTAGCCCTAGTGATTTGGTTACACCGTCCCTTGGATTTGGTCTGCATGTGATTGGGAAGGGGCGTATGGATGCATCCTAGATCTGTTCTGTTTAGTGGATTTAACTATATATGATATGATTTCTGTTCTGGTGACTGGTACTGTGTGCAATACATGCCTTTCACACCCCTGGGAGCTAGCTACTCCATTTGAAGAATGAGGACACCCCTCATATTATCTGATCATCTGAGAGGTCTCCCCTCTATATGATTATGAAGATTATGGTTACGATATGATATGATCTGTTTCTGGGCTCGTGGTGGATTACTATCCCTTTCTCTTTCCCTTATACTTATTCATTGACTTATCCCTTGAACCATACTGCATCTGTTTGACCTTTGTTTCTGTTAATCTGTACATTTCTCTATTTCTGTTTATTATCGTTATATCTGTTCACTGGGCTTTTTAAGCTCAGCCGCACGTTTCTTTTCGTGTGCGGCAGGTTTTAGTTGGAAGCTGAGTTATTAATAGAGAGGACCTTGGACTTAGAAGACCTTGCTAGTTAAATTGGATTGGAGATGATTAGAAGAGTTATATTCAGACTTAGTGATTATTGTATATCTCATTTGTAACCTTGTAATATCAGATTTTCAGTTGTAACCCTTGGAATCCTATTGTATTATGTATGTCATATGCTTGTGTTTGTTCTGATAAGAATCCGTATTTGGGACACCTTTGCCCTTGTCGGGTTGGGGTGTTACAATTATGGTATCAGAGAACAGGCTGCGACTTGTAATACATTTACCCTTGACCTGTGTAAGTTAGGACCACTAAGTTTCCACTGTAGGCGCTCATAAGATGACCTGTAAGAATTGCTCTAGGATTTCCCTATAGGAACTTAAGTTCTGACCGGTGAGGAATGGGTAGACTATAAGGCATTTGTTTAGGTATCATTGCTTCCGCATCACTCTGATTCGTACCTTACTCTTGGTTTAAGCCTCTTGAGATCCCTCTTGGAAATTGAAAACTTATGCCTTGCACCACCTAAGTTTTGAAACCTAAATGAATCTTGAAAGCATTAAGAATTGCATAGTAATTTCCTGACATTATTTGATCCTTACCTTCAGATTCCGACTCTGACCTCTGATCTTTGTTAATCATTTCGATGCCTCTTGGGCATTTTGAGAATCTCCATGGCGAGTAGTTTGACTTTCCCTCTTGATTATGACATTTGTTTTTGTTGACCTCTGAGACTGTAGAAGTACTAGGTGGATGAAGATAGATTGTTTTGCTTACGACTCGAGATAAAGTATGATCATCATGAAGGCATATTTATGTGGTGCTGGTATTATTAACGTGATAATACTTACACCATATAACGTGCCCTCATTGTGGCCATAGGATATCTTGGGAAGTACCTAAGAAGTTTAGAGCTTGACTCCCGATGGATTATCCGTGATTAGTGAGACCTTAGGTTCATTCTACCTATGCGTATACTCTACCTTCGTTCGTTAAATATCTGGGTGAATTTGGACTCTCGTGCTGCATTCTGTTGACCTCAGTTATGAATCTTAAACTCCTTGAAGAGCTCTCTGTTGTAGATACAATTATTCGATTGGAAATCTCGTTCGCATCCCATATGAGCTATTCTTTTTGGAAGAACCTCTTCAAGCGTGAGAATGTTAGAGACGATCTTTTGCGACTCGCTGCGACTTCGTCTAACCTAGCGACTTCAATTTTCGAGGACGAAAATTTTTTTTTTAGGGGGGAAGAGTTGTAAAACCCTAAAATTCTAAAATGTGTTAAAAGACCAAAATGCCCCTGCAAGTTTAAAAATTAATTAAAAGCGTATAAGGTATCGAATCGATCCCAAACTTCTGGCAATGCATAAGTTATGATCCCAAATAATTTGAACAACTTCATTTAACATTTTGACAAGTGGCAAAATTACCAAATTACCCCCGTAACATTTATAAATGAATAAAAGTATTATAAAAGTCCCGAATTCATCCCGAACCTCTGGAAACAAACTACAAATCAAGTGTAATAATTATGAAACATGCTACTAATATTTTTACAAGTCCAAAAAATGTATTATTTACCTAAAATAATAATAATGCCGATTTATATATAATTAAAGTATTTTAAATACATTTTAAGTGTACAAGATAAATGCAAATCAAATCCTAAACTTGGTAAATAATTTTTCCAGCTAATAGGACCGAAATTTCTGCTCATTCACCTCCTTAAGGCTCGGCTATTACCCCATATATCCATTCCAAGTATTTTATCTTGATTTACCCTAAGTTGTTCTAGCCGACAAATCACAATAATCCTCCCATAATTCATTCGATCCCTCCCAAAAGCCAAGAACAATTTTCTGGAGTTCATCACACTACTAAGAAGCTTGGAAAAATAGCAAGTCGATTTGTAGAGGCCTAAATCAAGAGCTATCGAATTTTCTTCCCTATTTCATTCGAAAGGTATTAAAATCCCAAATAATTCATTCGATCATGTTAAAATTCGTTTCTTATTTTTCTGGAGTTCTTACCTTATGTATGATCTGTGAAAAATATGCACAAGGTTATTTGGTTCCATTTGAAGCCGTGGGAATTTATTCTTGTCGAAAATTCAAACCGAGAAGCCATAAATCGTGCAACCCTCTTCCGCTCGTTCTAAAAATTTCCTGGTATTTTTCTCAGCCTATATTGATCATATCTAACGTGGGAAAAATAATAAAAACGACCCATGCATTGTATATAATTCGTATGGTAATTATTGTGTTTTATAAACCCTAAATCGAAATAAATATAAACATCATGCATGCGATTTTTCCTGGACAAATGAATAATTTTCGTGGCCTCTATGATCATCATACAACACTAGAAAAAATGCTTATTTGATTCGTTGAGGCCAAAAACTATTTTTGGTGGAATTATGTTATAATCGGCAAAAAGGAAAAATAAGGACAAAAATACCTAGCGATTTATCTAGGGTTTAAAACTGATGGGATCTGATCTTAAATGAACTATAATGATGTATAAATGATGGCAAAATTATTGGGATCAATTAGGGTTTTATTTGGTTAAAAATTGTATTTAACGATTTGTAAATAAATATGAAAGGGGGTGTTTTGTCAATAATAAAATTCATGGGCCATTTTTGTCATGTTCTATATATCATGTATAATCTGTAAAAATTATTAAACGGGGGGCCTATATGTAAAATTTGTGAGATAATAAATTAAGTAGTACTTGTTAATTCGATTTGGAAATTAAATAAATACAAGGACTAAACATGTAATTTCTGAAAAGTTGAGGTCGATTTGTGTTATAAATGATATTCAGGGGCTAATGTGAAAATTTGGATATTTATTGGACTAATATGTAATTATTATTAATTAATGATTTAAATGTAAATTCTAAGGACTTAATATGTAACTTTACTAAATGGAGGGACCTATTGTGTAAATATGGAATAATTAAAGGTCTGATCGTATAACTCACTAAAATAAGTACTCATTGTGTAAATTTGATAAACCAAGGGTTTAATGTGTAATTATGCATGTTTGAAGGTTTAAAATGTAATTTTGGAAGTTCAGGGGTATAAAATGTAAATTATGAAAACCTAAAGGACTAAAAGAGTAACTTGATGAATCTAAAAGCTAAAATGGAAAGTTACTTAAAATGGAAGGGTTGTAATTCTTGTCTACCCCTCTAGGTGTGAAGAAGGAGAAGAGCTGAGTTCATTCTATCTTATTCATTTTGTTTGTGCTTTGCTGGAATAAGGTACAGATATTCTGACCTTCTCTGTAAGGTTTCCTATGATTCTTTTCTGATTCGTTAAATCTTTGATTTGATACTCTGTTACGATCCTTTGCTATGACACCTTTGCTTTGACCTTTGATCTCTGATTTTGGACCTATGATATGAAGACCTTTTTGATATGAGATGGAAATGTTTTAAGTAAAGTATTTTGAAAGGGTTTTTCAAGCATGATATATTGACTTTAAGAAAACTATTTTGAAGTTCGTTTTATGAAAACTATTTGAAAGACCATTTATGAAAACTATTTTGAATGATTGTTTTAAATGAACCTTAAGAGAAAATCTTTTGAAAAGTACTTTTGATATTGAACCTTTTGAAGATTTGACCATCTGATACTTTGACCCTTTTGGACATTGACCTGGGATATTTGATCTTCTGATATGAACCTTCTGATGTTGACCTTCTGATATTGACTTTTGATATTGAAACTTGTGATATGACACTCTGATCTGATATGATATCTGACTCTTAGTTTGATACCCGAGCCAAAATTTGTGACCCTAGCCATGAAGGTAACATGGCCGTGCCTGTGATGCACCACTGGCATGACTAGTGTGTAGCCCTAGTGATTTGGTTACACCGTCCCTTGGATTTGGTCTGCATGTGATTGGGAAGGGGCGTATGGATGCATCCTAGATCTGTTCTGTTTTGTGGATTTAACATGATATGATATGATTTCTGTTCTGGTGACTGGTACTGTGTGCAATACATGCCTTTCACACCCCTGGGAGCTAGCTACTCCATTTGAAGAATGAGGACACCCCTCATATTATCTGATCATCTGAGAGGTCTCCCCTCTATATGATTATGAAGATTATGGTTACGATATGATATGATCTGTTTCTGGGCTCGTGGTGGATTACTATCCCTTTCTCTTTCCCTTATACTTATTCATTGACTTATCCCTTGAACCATACTGCATCTGTTTGACCTTTGTTTCTGTTAATCTGTACATTTCTCTATTTCTGTTTATTATCGTTATATCTGTTCACTGGGCTTTTTAAGCTCAGCCGCACGTTTCTTTTCGTGTGCGGCAGGTTTTAGTTGGAAGCTGAGTTATTAATAGAGAGGACCTTGGACTTAGAAGACCTTGCTAGTTAAATTGGATTGGAGATGATTAGAAGAGTTATATTCAGACTTAGTGATTATTGTATATCTCATTTGTAACCTTGTAATATCAGATTTTCAGTTGTAACCCTTGGAATCCTATTGTATTATGTATGTCATATGCTTGTGTTTGTTCTGATAAGAATCCGTATTTGGGACACCTTTGCCCTTGTCGGGTTGGGGTGTTACACAGGGTGTAACCACTCGTAAAATTTCCTATTTACTTTACAGAATTATTATCCTTTTTCCACGGATAATTTTTTTTTATTTAATTGTATCTCCTATCTTATGTGACGTAGCTCACATCCTTGATAAACGTGCTCCCACACAAACCTGCCTAACGAATCTAATGTTTATTTCATAAACATCATTATATGAAAACATTTCAAAATACCATTTACCACTTTACGATAAATCCTTAACAAACGTATAAACAAAATATTCATTAACTATATCGAGTTTCTAGGAAACCCTAAAACTTCATCACAACACCAAATATGAATAACTAAACCCTAAAACATAAAAGTACAACTCATCTGAGTTAATGTACAAGTCACCAAAGCATAAGAAACCCTAATTCTATTTTAAGCTCCCGGTAAAACCCTAAATTCATAAATCTGTGATTTTATGTATACATTTCACAAACTCTAATTTATTTATACAATATTTTTACAAAATATTAATTGTACAAGCTATTAAAGCTGAAGTACAAGTCCTTTATGCATAGAAACTATTATTTATGAAATCCTTATAAAAATCCTATTTCTATATTATTTTTAAAACACAAATTACAAACCATTTATGCATAACTCTTAGAAATTATATTTTCTAAACTCCTTAAATATTTTTACAAGAGTTTTAACCCAAGGTACAAATGCCTAATGCACAAGAATCAAAAATCTCATTTATTTACTTTTAAGCATAATAAAAATTAACAATAATTTTTATAGACTAATAAACTATTAAAACTATATTTTTTTTCTCATATCCTAAATTTTAGTACAACTCTATCAAGCATGTTTTACAACCCCTTTAAGCACAAAAACCTATTTCTCTTTTTATATCTAAAATTCGACATACATGTTGAAAATAAAATCTTAAATAAAATTCCTAATTAACTAAATACATAAACTAACTTAGTTCCCATTTCTAAACCCTAAAATACTACTCACCAAACTCATTGTACAACACCTCAAAGCCCATTCGACTTCCTTCCCAAAAACCTGGTTCGAAATCCCATCTAGAAACCTAACTAAAAGTTACTTCCACATATAACCTACACCAAATATCCCTCACATTTCCCCCTCCTCCACATCATCAATGACCTCACCATGAAAGCTACTTGTATGGTCTCTAAGGAAGCCACATCACCACCTTTTCCCTCCTCCTCCAAGTGGCACAACCTGCAGGTTCTATCAGCTTCTAGTCTCCTTACCATGTTCCAGAAAACCCTAATTTCCCTCTATAAATAACAGCCCATATATCATCCTTT
The DNA here is from genome assembly GCA_021014915.2 of Artemisia tridentata subsp. tridentata. NCBI lineage: Eukaryota > Viridiplantae > Streptophyta > Magnoliopsida > Asterales > Asteraceae > Artemisia > Artemisia tridentata. The sequence goes on along the minus strand of CP139506.1, from coordinate 43,662,965 downwards.
ATCTCACAATCAAAATTCGACTAAACCCTCTCCATTTATTCCCACATCAGCCGAACCACATCAACCCCAGATACATCTCCATTATCCACTGATCACAGCCCAAACATACTCCAAATAAAACTTTAGGAGTCATAGAAGAGGAGGAGAAAGCAGCCAATCCATATTTCACAAACCCCTAGTCGAACTAACAACCTAAGTAAGTACTCTAACTTTATTTTAATTTCAGTTTTATTTATCTTATCTATCACTAAAAACATCATCTAGTATTCACTAAAATGAAACATGATTAAAAACTAAAATATATCTTGTTCTTTTTCTTGTCTGTTCGAACAGCAGAACAAACACACCCAAGGTGTTCGAATCTTAGTAAAACTAATCAAAGATCAATGAAACATGTTAAAATACATTAAATATTATCATATCTTACATAAAATTTTAGTTAAAAACCTTTAAAAACTCAAAAACCCATTTGGTCTCTTTTTCTGTATTTTGGTCGAGCCAAAAACAGCCCAGGAGGCCAACTTGTGACCTCTAAACCGACACCCAAAACATCCCTATAAAATCTGATTTTCGGCATAAGTAAAGTTCACCCAACTACCTTTATTTAGGAAAAAGAATCAATAAAAATGATTAAGTTTTCACTTAGTTATCGAACTCTAAAGTTTGTCTAAAATCGCTAGAAATGAAAGTTAAGATTTCCAGTTATTAGTTTTACTTCTACTCGACCAGTGACCCAACTTCTGACCCTTAAATCGACCCTTAAACAAGCACTATAAAATCTGATTTTTAGCATGATTAAAGACCACCCAACAAGCTTTGATTAGGAAGAAAAATCATGTAATATGGTTAATCGAGTCAAAAGATATTTAAGTCCAAAGTTTGTGTCATATCGCTAAATAGAACTTGATTTCCAGTTATGATATTTCAATAATAGTCGATCAGATGCCCAAGTTTCAACCCATTTTTCGACCCCTAAACCTTCACTAAAAATTCTAAGATTTTGGCATGCTAAAGATGACCTAGCAAATTTATTTTAGAAGAAAGAAACTTGAAAATTCATCGAAAGAGTTAAGAGTTATGGATGTCTAAAGTTTGCTCAAATCACTAGGTATAAACTTATTTTCCAGATTTTTATGTAAAACTGGTTCGATGGGTCGACTTTAGAGTTATTTTTCGACCATCAATTGAATTTCATAAATTATAAAACTTGGTATATTCAAATTCGACCCGGCCAACTTTTCATAGAAACAAAGAACACGTAAAATGATCAATTATTTGTAAAGTTATTCGAGTCCAAAACTCTAACCATATCACTAGTTTTATGCATGTAATTTTCTAAGTTAATTAGAGTTTATTTAAGCAGATTTTGTAAATAATCTAAATCAAGGGTTATTTTTGACAAATACCAAATAAATAAGGTAGAAAATGTCATTTTTGAAACTAAAGGGTAGAAACTGTCATTTTCCAAAAGTTCAGGGTATAAACTGTCATTTGACCAAACCTTAGGGATTAAAGTGTAACTTTTCCTAACTATATTTTTTCATTTCTATTTTTATTTTCCGATCTAATATTAACATAATACGTTTATATTTTATTAACGAATCAACGAACAAACGAATAAACAGAAAACATAAGAACGAAACGAAAAGAACAAATAAACATATAATCATCAGAAATGATTACTGAAATTTGACATACCAATTCAGGAAGCTTGCCGGAGACGTTTATCAACTTTAGTTAAATTCGTTTATCATTCAGACTAATCAAGGTGAGTTTCATAGCCCCTATTTTTATACGTTTTGAACTATTTTTGGGGGAGATACATGCTCAATCATTTGTTTTATACTCAAAATATTTATACTTTTATGATACACTTTATTTATGATACTTTTGGACATGAAATATAGTTACGATATGTGCCTTAATGTGTTACACTTATTCTATACATTATTCTTAGCAACTGTTTAACTCCTGGATGGAGCCGATGGAGAGGTATTGATAGTACTATCGGGTTGACACCCCCACCCTTGTGTCCAACACTTATTCGAGACCTTGGGTGAATATAATCCAACATACTTATGATACTCATTTATTCTAGTCGTGAGGTTCAGTTTGCTGTTATGCTTTACATTAAGTGCTTACATATATCGTATACACTCATGTCATACTTATTCTATGTTTTAGCAATGGGTTGTGAACACACAGGTTGCAAGTTTTGTATGGGCGGGATTTGCAACTGAGTGGATTTACGATGCCTTTGCTGTGAAAACATTCTTATTCATTCTATATTTTAGCAATGGGTTGTGAACACACAGGTTGCAAGTTTTGAATGGGCAGGATTTGCAACTGAGTGGATTTACAATGCCTTTGCTGTGAAAACATTCTTTAAAACCATTTTAATTTATTTTCAATAAACTCTATGAACTCACCAACCTTTGTGTTGACACTTTTTAGCATGTTTATCTCAGGTTAGAAAGGCGATAGTGGATGCATGGATCGTAGAGTCACTTGCATGCTTTGGAGTCTATCATTTACCATTCAACCTACATTAAAAACTCTTATGTATTATTATACTTTGGGACCTCATGTAATAACTCTGATTTAAATAAATTGAATGGTAACTTTTCAAAACGTCTCATTTAGAGGTCGTTTTCTATACCTTGTGCTTTGTATTGAGAAGTAGCACCCCAATGACACTATCGTTCCGCTGCGATATTTTGGGGGTGTTACACAGGGGGTCAAAGGTTTAATACTGCAGCAGGAAGTAGAAACAATGTGGGGAATACTCAAAGGGGAAATCAGATTGCTGGAACTGAAAGGAGAAGCATTGCAAATACTTCGATTACTTGTTACAACTGTGGTGGAAGTGGTCATATGGCAAAGGCTTGTCCAAAACCTCGTACTATGGGTAGTGATTATCACAAGGAAGCTCTCTTGCTGGCATTAAAGGATGAAGTAGCAGGATCAGGGCAGGCAAAGGAACAGAGTTTCATGGCTAATGCTGATTCTGATGATGAGATGGAAGATCTAGAAGCAAATGGTGCAGTGATGCTCATGGCAAATATGCAGGAAATGAACATTAACGAGACAGGCCCGGTTTATGATACCGATGGCTTATCTCAGGTACCTGATTCAGAATGTCTTATACATGAACTTGCTTCTCCATCTGCATCTTCATCTACAAATGATAATCTTGCTCAAAATGATTCATCATTTTCATCTCCAGACGATAATCACATACAAACAGTAGTGTCATTTGATGATGATAAAACTGTTTTTGTGTTTGATGATCCCCTTGAAAATGAAAATCATGATCATCTTGAACAAAATAATCCTTTGACGGATCAAGATCCAGAGCTTCAGGCCTTATTGTTGACCACCCAATCGCAAATTGAAAAATGCAATGAAATCAATCTAAATCTAAAAGCCAAAGTTGCATTGTTAACAAAAGACAATGAGTGATATAAAATACAACTTTCAAACTATGAAAAACAAGCAAAACATGAGAAAAGCTTTAAGACTGCATTCCAAAAAGAGTACGTTAAAGTCAAAGATTTAGAACATCAAGTTCATGAATTAACCGTTTCCAAGGCTGATTTGCTTTCTAAAAAAGAACAGGATCAATTTGAATTCAAAAAACAAATAGACACTTTAAATTATGAGCTGTTCAAAACTCAAACTGGGCTTTCAACATCTCAGAGTGATCTTCTTGAGGAAAAGAAAATCACTAGTAAACGTATTAACTCATATCTTGAAGAAATTGTCACGTTGGAATCTAAACTTAAAGAATTTCAAAATGTGGTGTACAAAACCGGTAATTCAGTAACTCAAATTCAAAGGCTGACAGTAAAGCCAAAACCGAAAGGATATGTATTTGCTCTTGGCTGTAATCAACCATGTTTTCTAAGTAAAGCACTCAGCAAAAATCCCAAGTTATACAATGCAGAATTGTTACTTGATGATACCTTTCAAAGAGTTGTTGTGTTTAGTAGTGATGAAGAAATTGAACATCTTGAACGTCAACATGAGAGTCGATCAACGTCAGACAAAGATTTTTCAAGAGTTCAATATGATTATTTGGAAAGACCTCACATTAGTAAATCTTTTGTCCCTCCAAAGGACAAACCAGAACAAACATTAACAAAACCTTTCATACATCCATCTTCTGTAGTAATTCCTGTTACCACGAATGGTGCTCCCATTCAGGGTCCTTTAACAGAGGTAGATGTTGATCGACAATTGCCTCAAGAATGTCGAATTATTTGATATTTTAAGACATTTATGGATGACATTCAGCTTTTGGAAAATGTGATTGAATTCAATTCTCAAATCACTGTCTCTACTTTTCTTTCTCCTGTGCAGAAAGAAAAGAGAGAAATTTTTCAAAAGCAGTTTTTACCTCATGTCAAAAACCTAAAAATGTGTGCAACAAAATGGGAACAAGAACTACAGACTGAAGTTGCATCTATGAAAAGAATTTTTAAAGCTAAAGATGAAAAAATTCAAAGGCAAAAATATCAAAAGAAAGCTTTAGAAAAAGAGGCTGATCGACTCTTAGAAAAGGTTTTGTGTGCTGATGTAGTTTCTGTGATTATGAATTCGATTTACTTGTCATGCAATGAATTACTTGTGAATGATCATGCTGTGAATGTTGAGATGTTGCAAATGCTGATAGAAAATTTGTTAAAATAGAATGAGAATCTGAGACAAATCAACAATGATGTGGAAAACCGTTTTGCAAATAAAATTTTCAAACTCAACAAAAGGTTGGATTGGTGTTAAGATCGAAGTGCTGAATTTGAATTACAATATCAACATTTAAAAGCGTCTTTATCATTTCAAAACAGTCATAATCCTGATGGTCATGATGAAATTGATGTTTTACGACATAAATTGTTTAAATATGAAAAAGATATCAATGAACTTTGTCAAAACAGAAATGACACCGTCCGTTCAAATAGAATTTTGAAAGGCAGAAACCTTGAACTTCAACACATCATTGTGGATTTGAAAAAGAAACTCAGAGTTTTAGAAAAAGGAAAAACAAAAGTTAATGAGATTGCCCCAGGGATACATAACGTTAACAAGGCACCTAACCAAGCATCACCCCAAACCACTAATGTGCATACTTCAACTTCCACAGGATTAGATGTCACTTCTAAGGATAGAAGCTCCAAAACTCAAAAGAAACAAAGGAAGAGTAGAATCCAGAAACATAGGAATGGATCATCTAAGTCTGCAGAAGTTAAAGTTAAAGCTAGTAGTTTGAATAAAACGCATGTCATGTCAGACGTAGAATCGAACTTATCTAAGTCAAATTCTAGGAATGTTGTAACTAATGATGACTCTTTGAATGTTATGAATGATATTATGGTTGATGCTAGTTGTGTATTTTGTCATGTTAGTATCTTATCTGGAAATCATCAGAAATGTATTGCTAAAACTCTGTTGTCTCGCAAAAAGAAACGATCTAGTGGCACTTCCTCTAGGCTCACTACTATTGCCAAGTCCATTTTAGTAAGACCACCAGTAGTAGTTTCAGAAGTTACCGTGGACAAACCCATAGCCAAATCCAAGACAACTAAATCACCTAGTGCATTCATTAGGAAAAAGGCTGAAACTAGTTGGACGTGGCAATGTTGGTTACAAAATACATCAAGCCTTAAATGGGTTCCTAAAATATTTAAACTTGTGTTACTAACCCAACGGGTCCAACCGTTATCAATTTTCCACCTGTTTCCACTGTTTGTGATGCAGGTGATCCAAATTGTTCTCTGGATTGTTGATAGCGGATGCTCCCGACATATGACCAGAAATCTCAAACTTCTAGTAAACTTTGTCGCAAAGTTCATTGGCACGGTCAGATTCGGGAATGATCAATTCGCTGCAATTATGGGTTATGGAGATTATGTTAATGGGAACATCGAGATTAGTCATGTATACTATGTTGAAGGCCTTGGTCACAACCTTTTCTCAGTGGGACAATTCTGTGACGGAGAATTAGAAGTAGCTTTTCGGGAGAAAACATGTTATGTCCGAGATCTTCAAGGAAATGATTTAATGAAAGGAAAACGTGGCACCAGTCTCTACACCATTTCCTTCTCAGATATGACAGCATCAACACCCATTTGTTTACTCTCAAAAGCTCATCCCACAAAGGCTTGGTTATGGCATAAAAGAATGTCTCATCTGAACTTCAAAACCATGACTGACCTTGCAAAGAAAAAGTTGGTAGACGGTCTACCCAAATTCGGATATGCCAAGGATCACTTGTGTTCTGCTTGTGAACAAGGAAAAAGTCATCGTGCACACTTTCCTCCCAAAACAGAACCCAGCACAGATCATGTCCTACAACTGCTTCATATGGATTTGTGTGGTCCTATGCGTGTTCAAACAATCAACGGAAAATGATATATCTTGGTAATAGTGGATGATTACTCGAGATGGACTTGTGAAGATCAAGCCCCATCTATGATCATCACATTTCTCACAAAGATTCAAGTTCAGGTCCGCAACACCGTCAGGAAAATCAGAACAGACAATGGGACTGAATTCAAGAATCAAACTCTTCGAGAGTTCACTGAGAAAAATGGTATTGTTCATCAGACATCAATTGCTCGCACCCCAGAACAAAATGGTGTAATCGAAAGACGTAACCGAACGTTAGTGGAGGCAGCAAGGACTATGTTGATAAATGCCCAGTTACCAGATTATCTATGGGGAGAAGCTGTCTCACATGCATGTTATACCCAAAACCGTTGTATGATCACCAAACGACACGAAAAAACTCCATATGAGCTTATCCAAGGAAGAAAACCAAACATCAACTACTTTCATGTCTTTGGAGCACTCTGTTACCCGAAGAATGATCGTGATGATCTCGGTAAATTAAAGGCTAAAGCAGATATTGGGATATTCGTTGGCTACTGTGACAATTCTAAGGGATTCAGGATTTGGAACCGTCGGACCAGGGAAATTCAAGAAACCATACACGCTAATTTTGATGAACTCACGGAAATGGCTTCTGAGCAAAACAGCTTAGAACCCGCACACAACCGTCTTACCTTCCCTGAATCTTCCACTGCCCCCTTACCTTTCAACAGGAAAGACTTAGAAGACTTGTTTGCTCCTCTGTTTGATAACATTCCCGTTTGTAGTGCCACAGATGCTTCCACCAGTTCCGCTGCTTAACTCAACTCCAATATAGCACCTGAAACACCCGCAACTACTACAACAGCACTTGTTGAAAGTGCACCACAACCCGAACCATCATCATCAGTAGATCAAACACCTTCACCCGTAGTTGAAGATTCTCATCTTCATTCTAATCAAGTTCCCACACCAGCAAACTTTGATGGAAATGCATTTTCCAATCCATTTGCTCTACCCCCAACCATTCACGATTCTGCAGAATCATCCTCGAGTAGTATGAAACCGTCAAATTTGCATAACCATGTTCAACCATTCCCTTCCACTCACAAATGGACTAAGGATCATCCGTTAGTAAACATCATTGGCAATCCAGACAAACCAGTCATGACAAGACAAAAACTCCATACAGACGGGGAAACATGCATTTATGCACTCACCGTTTGTCAAACTGAACCTAAAAACATCAAGGAAGCCCTCACTTATGACAACTGGATTGAATCCATGCAAGAAGAATTGGCTCAATTCAAACGGTTAGAAGTTTGGGAATTAGTTGAAAGACCAACTGGGGTTTATGTCGTCGGACTGAAATGGATCTGGAAAAACAAGCTTGATGCAGATGGTACTGTGATTCGTAACAAGACCAGGCTGGTAGCAAAAGGATATAGCCAAGAAGAAGGAATTGAATTCGAGGAATCATTTGCTCCGGTAGCAAGGCTTGAGGCTGTATGAATGTTTCTGGCTTATGCAGCTCATAAGAACATAACAGTTTACCAGATGGACGTGAAGACGGCATTCTTAAACGGAGAACTTCGTGAAGAGGTCTATGTATCACAACCAGAGGGATTCGTTGATCCAGAACATCCAAACCACGTATACAGGCTTAAGAAAGCCCTCTACGGCCTTAAACAAGCCCCGAGGGCCTGGTACGATAAACTCACTGCATTCTTGCTTGCCAATCATTTTACTAAAGGCTCTTTTGACCCAACACTGTTTATACAAACACATGGGAAAGACATTCTCATTGTACAAATATATGTGGATGATATTATTTTTGGCTCAACCCATAAAAAATATTCAAACGCTTTTGCAAAATTAATGAAATAGAACTTTGAGATGTCTATGATGGGTGAGCTAACGTTCTTCTTAGGACTGAAAGTTCACCAATCACCCCGTGGTATATTCTTAAGTCAGTCCAAATATGCTCAGGAAATATTGAAAAAACATGGCATGACCAGTAGTGACACATATAACACACCCTATGTCCTCCTCATCCCCGAAGCTAGATGCTAACATAAATGGGACACCCACTGATCCTACCAAATACCGTAATATTATTGGGTCTCTCATGTATCTCACAACTAGCAGACCGGATGTTGTATTTGCCACACATCTATGCTCCCGTTATCAATCTAATCCTACAGAAAAACATTTATCTGCTGTTAAAAGAATCCTTAGATACATCAAGGGAACCATTCACATGGGGATCTGGTATCCAAAGGATTCTGGTTTTGCACTAATAGCTTTTTCAGATGCGGATCATGCGGGATGTATGGACACAAGGAAAAGTACATCAGGGGGTGTTCAATTTCTGGGTGGCAAACTGGTGTCTTGGCAGTCAAAGAAACAAGATTGCACATCACTTTCTTCAACGGAATCAGAATACGTAGCCATGTCTGCTTGTTGTGCTCAAATCATTTGGATGCGATCACAACTCATGGATTATGGATTCGTCTTCAACAAGATTACAATGTACTGCAGCTCCAAGAGTGCCATTGCCATTTCATGCAACACAGTGCAGCATTCCAAGTCAAAGCATATGGATCTCCGATATCACTTCATCAAGGAGCATGTGGAAAAGGGTACCGTTGAATTATACTTTGTGGGTACTGATCACCAACTGGCAGATATGTTCACCAAAGCCTTGCCCCATGCAAGATTTGTGGAACTTGTCCACCGGATTGGTATGAGATGTTTGACTCCAAATGATTTGGAAAAATTTCTCAACACTAAATAAATGAGTCAAACATCAAAACATCTTTGTAAATATCTTTCAAAAAAGAAAAAAAAATGCAATGCAAGTACAAACCCTTATCCAACATTTTATTCTTCTTAAACCGTCTTCAATTATTTTTGAACAAATGTTGAGGGGGAGACACACAATTTCACAAATTTTCAAAATTTGTACTTGCATGGTTTCTGAAACATTGTTGCTTCACATTGGATATTATGGTGAATCTTGAGGATTATAAATTGCTAAGTTTAAGACTTAGAGTGAGTGCATTAACTGATTAGAACCTTGATTGTTAGAGGACCATAAGTGCAAACTATGTAACTCGTTTGGTTAGGACTAAGAGAGTAAACGCACAAGTGGTTAAGGGACTTAAGGTGCAAAAGTAGAAAAGTAAAATTAAATGTAGAAACAAAAATTCTTACTTTGACTGCAACACATTTAATTTCACCACCATCTTTCTCTCTCGCATTTACTCTCTTCACCAAACTCATCAATGGCTGTCCTTAATTTCGAAAATCAGTTCAAGATCTAGCAATTCTGTGAGTGTTTTTACAATTGTAACATGATCTTAACAAACGGTTTTGAAGGAATTTGCGATCCAACGGTGGAAATTGTTTGTAATAATTGTTTATAGATCTAGGGTTTGCGTAGATTTAGGGATTTTTGATCCCATGTGTTTTGTGTGTATTTGATTGTACTTTTATGCTTAGAATATGATTGTTTACAATGTATGCATGCTTAATCGTACCCAGAAACACATTTTATTGATTGTTCTTGATCTAGGGTTTTTGAGTGCGAATTGGGGAAATTCATATGTGAATGATTTGGTGTAATTATGGAGTTGCTGTGTTGCTGTATTGACATGAATTGAATGTATGTTGCCTCGGACTGAACCCAGAAACAACAAATTAGACTTATTTGATTTTGAGGGTTTATGAAGAACACGATGCACTAGCAGTTTGATTCTTGCGTTTTTTTGGATGAAATGTGTTATAACTTGGTCAAAATGCTAAAAATAGTCATTAGACTCCATTGCAATTAGCACGTTAACATAATTTTAAGTTAATATGAAATGCAAAGAAAATCTGGTGAATACGTCTTCAAAGGGTTTCGAAATTTCTTGTATAAGATATTTTCGAATTTGAAATTGCTTTCGCAATTGTCATTTGCTCTCGCAATTGTCATTTGCTCTCGCAATTGTCATTGCTTACGCAATTGTCAATATGCTCTCGCAATTGCCATTTGTTCTCGCAATTGCCATTTGCTCTCGCAAATGACACTTGTCTAACAAATGACATTTGTCTCGCATTTGACAATTACCTTCGCAATTGACAACTGCTTTCGCAAATGGTGATTGCTCTCGCAAATGAAAGTCTCTTTCACAATCGGAACCTCTTTCGCATTTGGCATTCTCTTTCGCAATTGGTCATCTCTCTCGCAAATGACAATTTCTTCCGCAATTGTCAAATTCTCTCGTATTTGACAATTACTTTCGAAATTCTCAATTTCTAAAGAGCTTAATAATTTCCCAAATACTTGTCAAATGATTTAAAAGGTTTCCGTTCCAAAATAGACAATCATTCATCAACACAACTTGAAATTTCATGCTAAAATAAGGATCTCATGTGCAAACGTTTAGTTTAAACTAATGCTAACACACATATATCCTGCAAATTGGTGTCTTAATGATGTTTTAGATTATCCACAATGTCTGCACAAGAACAACAACCTCCACCAATGATCACCAAGGCAGATCTGTTTCCTTAAGGGTTCACAGCCAAATATGGGAAAAACAATTCAAGAGTTGTCTTTGACAACATCAAATGTGCTTAACCAAGTTGCTTAATAGCAATTGAAATTCTCAGAAGACATGAATGCAATAGTATCTTGGAGAATTCAGATAGTGTTCCAGAATTGTACATTCATCAGATGTGGAGTACTATTAAGCCTGATGACAATGACAGATTCTTCACATGCACTCTGGACAGAAAACAAGTCAAAGTCACACCTGCACATCTACGGAAAGCCTTATCACTACCAGATCCACCTTAAACCTCACGACAATATTGGCCTGCACCATCTGAACAAGACATTCTCAACTTTCTCATTGGCACTGGTTATGATGAACAACCCGATCTTCTACTCACAATAATCTCTAACATCAATGCTAAATCCATTCCATAACCTTGGAGAACCATTTACTACATACTGGTTCGATCAGTTTCGGGAAGAGACAGTGGACACGAACATCCAAGACTCTCACATGCTCAACTCTTCTGGGGAATAGTGACCAAGAATAATCTTGACTTTGCTGCTCTTATCTGGGAGGATCTTATGTTTCAAATAAGGGCTCAATATAAGAAACCATTGACAAGAATCCCATTTGTCCGCTACACCAAATTGCTGATCAGTCTTCTCGTCGACGAGAATCATGACATTTCTATTCGACCCGAAGACAGGGAAATGCATGTGATAAGAATGGATACGACTTTCAACTCAGTCTATTTTCCTAAGGACAGCACTCACAAGCAAGGTCTAAGACTTTTCGAGGTACTACTAACAGATGAGATCAAAGAGACTCCAGCTTACAAGGAATATTATCAGGCTTATGAAAAGAAGTTAGTTGGAATCACCAAATTAGCTGAAGGAACGGGATCTTCCAAAACTCGTTCTAAAAGCAGTAAAGCTGGGAGTGCATCAAGTGCCTCAAAGAAACGTCATCCCAGAACACTCAAGAGAACAGTCAAGACTGCTCCTAAGCCAAAAGTTGAAGAAGTTGGAATTCGTGATGAACCTTCTGACTCTAAAGATACTGAATCAGAAAAGGAAATATTTATGGATGAGAAATTAGCTACGTTTCAAACAGAAATTGACTTGCAGAATGCAAAGGTGGCTAGCAGGAGGACAATTAAAGATGATGAACAGAGAAGGGCTTATTTGCAAGTTAAATTAATGAAGGAGATGGAAGAAAGAAAGAAGAAGGAGATAGCTAAGGGAGCAGGAGGATCAGGAGTCATTCCAGAAGTAGTCTCAACCCACAGTGATCTGGTTAATCAACCCGGAGGGTCTGAAACTGCTACTACCACAGTCAACCAGATACGGTTAATCAACCCGATATGGCTGAATCTGTTGTTCCTCCACCACCACCAAACTCAGTTTATCAACCCAACTTGGAACTACATACAGAGTCTAAAAAGGAGAAAGAAATAGTCCTTACCGATAAAGAAATTTCAGATTCCATGTTTGACGATAACCAACAGGAAGAACAACACCAGAAGGACAATGTTGATTGGGGCGACTCTGAGGAAGAACTGGAAATTACTGGGTCAAAGACTACAGAAGCTGCAAATGTACTAGAAGCAGAAGTAAAAAGGCAAGAAGAAGCTGAAAGAAAACAGAGAGAAAATGAAAAAGCTGATAACTACATTCAAACTCCACCTCATGATGCTATGGTTGGTTACAAGCCTCAACAGGAACAACAACCATGAGCTCAAACTCCTCCAGTTTCCTCACCAAAACCCATTACACCTCCTAATTCACCTCCTCAGGCTCCACCACTCCCCAAGTCACCTCCTCAGGCTCCACCACTCCCCAAGTTACCCCCATCTTCATCTCCTAAGGGTTCCACACCTCCCAACTCTCGATCATCAATCCCCTCACTCAATCCATCACCATAAAGATCACCATCACCAAAAGCAAAAGCAACAGTGGCAGACAGAATCAAAGCAGTCATGAAAGGTAAACATGTGAAAATGATTGCCAAAGTCACTAGAGTTGAAGTCCTTTCACCAATCGCCAAGAAAATAAAGAAAGCAGCCAAACTTGCTCAAGCTAGGAAAGAGAGCAAGTTAAGAGAACAAATGACTGAGATGAAAAACTTAGTCAAGGATCTATCTGGTCAAGTGAAGGAGATGCAGCAAACTAAGCAGAAAATGGACGAGTTTCTTGCTTATGATGTCGAAGATAATGTCAAATCCAACACAAGGCATTATGTCAAGAAATACTTTACCGATCTTCAGAAAAGTATTAACGAGCACGTCGATGCTCAACTTGAAGACAAGATCAAAGAAGTCATCGCATCCACTTCTAGAACCAAGCAAATCCAAGATTTCACCACTGTAGAACTCGAACTCAAGCTTCTCAACAGACTCCATGCAATCACATCTTCTTCTCAAGAAGAAATCAGTCTCATAACGTCTATAGAAGCCCACATTGAGAAGGAATCTTGCAAGGTTGCTGCTGACAAAGGAAAACGTATTCGTGATGAAGACGATGAAGATCAAGACCCGAACCCCACTACAAAGAAACACAAGTCTGGCAGCGGGTCTGGGATTCACATCCAGGAGCCAACAGAAAAGAAAACATCATCCCAACCTCCAAAGCATCATGATTCTGGTCCAACTGCGACAGAGCATCACTTTGAGCATTTCACCGCTGAAGACATGGAATTTCAACCTCAAGCTGATCACACCCATTCACCACCTAAATCACCTCCAAAGTTAAAACCTTCAAGCAGCAAGAAATCATCCAAAGAACCGGCTGTAGTCACATGGCTGGAAACAGATGAAGATTTGCAAGGTAATGACTGGTATGATCAACTTGCGAGTGCTCAGATCCACAAAGACGAATCTTCTAAACTTGAAGACAACACGTTTGAATTTACCCATAAAATCAAACATGCTCTAAACATTGAAAAAATGACGAAAAGAGAACTTCACCGGATGATAAATGATGCATTCATTCATCTAAAAGATAAATCCGCAAGCGCAGCTGAGTTAGAGTATCATCTTGAGAACATTGCTCGTGCAATGTCAAGTGAATTCGACTGGACGAATCCAGACATATTCAGGGAAGGTGGCCGCGATAGTAAGAACCGTCCATATATCACAGATTGGACAAAACCACTTCCCGTGATCCGACTATATCTTGGAATGTCAGACATCCCTTTCCAATTCTTCTTCAATCAAGATCTTGAACTACTTGTACATGGGGATTCCAGAAAGACTAAATACGCGACCTCAATCACCTTCACTCCTGCTGCAACCTATCAAAATCCTGCCATTAAGGAATATGCAAGACACCACAAACTCTTCATCAAACAACAAGCAAAATATGACCGTGATGCTGAACTCGAAATTCATCATTGGTATGAGAAAAGATAGACGTGGTACAAGTACAAGCTTTGCCTCACGTCTCATGAGAAAGTGTTCAGTAATCTAAGTATCAAGGCAGTGATTAGTGTTAAAGGATCACAGAAGTATGATTACACATTCTTATCTGAGATCATTGTTCGTAGACAAGACGACCTGCTCTACACGTTTACCGAAGCGGACTTTCCAGACCTCAGTCTCAATGATATTGAAGACTTGTACCTCATGAAAGTACAAGGAAAGCTGAATCATCTCAACAACAGTATTCTATATGCCTTTAGCACGGCTATATGTCGTTTCATCAGAAGAACGGTTATCAAAGAACGTGTAGAGGATCTTCAACTTGGAGTAGAAAGTTATCAAAAGAAGCCGAATCTTGAGGAACCCGTATTTCATATGGCTGACAACAAAGATTCTCAATACTTGATGAAGAACGACCCAGTCTTCGGTTTCGTCTACAGAAGTACAACCTCAACAAACCGTTTCATGGCATTCAATGAGGTTCACAAGTTCTGTAATGACACATTGAAAAACGTTCGAGATGGGTTAGTTCTTAGAGTTCTTGATTGATGCGTGGTTTTGCGACCTTACAACAGGTTTTACCTCTCGAGGGATCTCAAAAGGCTTACAACCCCACCAGGCAGTGTACCTGACCGATGTAGTATAGTGTAGTGGTAAGTACGGGGGATTGATCGTTCTCCACAGGGAATAGTGTCGTTAGGATTGAAAAACTACTCTAATAGGTCTAAGGGTGAGAGAAGATTCTTTTTTGTATTTTTATATTTTTTTATGAAAGCAAGTAAAATCTCGGGTTTGAAGGAGTGGGCGGAATTAGTTGCTAATCAACTAACCCAAATAACTACGAATGCAAATAAAATAAAATAACTGAAAATGAAAAGGTGGTAAAACTTATATGGAGAGAAATGTGTTTACTTAGATTTCCTTACTCCCTAACTATCTTTTACCGGTTGATTAGTGTGTATTAATCGCGTGGATGACGAGTGTATTCCTTAATACCAATCGTGGGGTGGCGTACGTACTTCCCCAACTCTATGAGCTCCTACTTCACTCCTATGTCGAGCCGGCTAAGAAGCTCCTAACATGGGATCACTAGAATTCGCTCATGCATTAAATACAACCATAAAAACCTTAGTACGCATTGGTTCATGTTTCTTAAGACGTTCAAGCAAGTTACCGTATAGGAAGTTAGCCAGTTTTCTTAAGCCTAACATCGATGAACAATCATCCAATACAATTAATAACACACTAATAACCAATAATCAATAGCTAGGTTTCATTAGATCTAAGCAAACACAAGATAAATATAGCCTAGCATGTTAATCAAAAGACAAGAACAAGATGTAATCAAACAACACATAGACATATTGAATGATTAAATAATCACTTATCTTCAATTAAACATGGGAGATCCAAGGGTATGAAAACCCTTAAAAATGGCAGAAATTCGTCTTAGGGTTTCTCCTCCAAAGTTACACACAATAAGTTCCACACTAATGACAAAAAATTGCAAAACTATATATAGAGTTTAAGGGCTGACGGCGTCACGTTATAGATCCTGACGCCGTCACCTCGCCGCTTTTAGGGTTCCCGGATGGCCTTCCTGACGCCGTCCCTCTTTAGTGCTCCAAAATCCGCTCTGGCCTATCAAGGGGTGACGCCGTCAGAATTGAGCTTGACGCCGTCCCTCTTTAGTTTAAACCGTGATGGCATTGATCACATTAAAGGGTGACGCCGTCATATTTTTCATGCAAAATTCTCTGGCTTATCATGAGTAATTTTCACATCCACCACTTTTGCCAAGCCATGACGCCGTCTGGACCAATCCCTGACGCCGTCAAAGGTACTTTCCAGCGTAATTTTGAGACTTTGTCGTTTTCTTCACTTTTATGCTCCAAAAACGTCCAAAATGCTTCCTTTTCCAGATTTCTTATCAAAAGTACCTAAAATGACAAAAGGAACGATTTAGGGCAATATTTGATCAAATAAATATGATTTAGGGCTTAAATGACCCCTTAAAAGCGGTACACTTTTCGCGTCATCAAATACCCTTACACTTGAGATTTGCTTGTCCTCAAGCAAATGCGCTTTTATTCTAATCAAAATACAAGTTAGGGGTCATTTAACACTAATATAAAAGTAATTACAACAATTAGTCGTTCCACTTTAATCATAATAAGCACGGAGATTACAAACTAGCACCTCACAAGTAGTGTTTAGATACTCACATCTCTCAAGTGTCATCAAAATAAATCTCATAAACGAAAATGGATAATATCTCTCACTACCTGTCATAGCAAATAGATTACCATATGCTTGGGAAAGGATCAAAAACCTCCTCCACTAGGCGTAAGCACCTAAAATAGACTATCAAAGAGGGCTTTTAAACGGGTTATAACGTTAGGTGTAGGGATATGATAAACACGGTTTTGTTGGATAAGGGATATTTTACTGGTGGCGAGTTAAAGATCTTGATTAATTACATGTACTATACAATGTTGCTAAGCCAAGACTAGACTCAATCTTAAGCTAAAAACAAAATAACAAAAACATAAAATAAACATAAAATGAAACGGTATGGTAGTCCGTATGTTTTTTCTATTTTTCCTTTTCTCCTTTTTTTTTTTTTTGTATTTTTCTTGATTTTTTCGATTTTTTTTATTTTTTTTTTATTTTTTTTTCCATACACTCTTGCCCTACCATCCAAAATAATACATCATAGGGGCGTTGCATTCCCCTTACACTTGAACTTTTACATAACTTTACAAATAACTATTCTAATGACTCGAATTAAGATAATCAAAACACTTGGAGTACTTTTTAAAATATTTAGCACATATGGGGGTAATAAATGATGTTCTTCCCCATTACTCCATTACACTAGTACTTTACCCATGAGTCCCAATCGTCCCAAAACAATATGTACAAGGATATGACTCGACTTAGCAACCACGTAATCAACTAGATAATTAACTTGGGGTTTGAACAAATGTTGTCACAATAATGCACTAAAAATGAGTGCATACAAGGTAGGCTAAGGCGATTTGGGTGTACATTTTAGTGGGGTGTAGCAAATTCTTCCTTTATGTAAAATGCTTAAAGGTCGAAACGAAAAGATAGGCTCTGAGGGGTGTACTAGGGGTATCGTGTACTAAAAATAAGTACAACGCAAAGGGTGTGGGAGAATTACTTGACCAATGTAGCCAAAGTAATTATAACAAAAATACAGGTGTAAAACAATGGGTTAATCCTAATTCCTCTTATCATGTAGTAAATCTAACTACACGAATGTAGTCTCACTTGTGGCCTTGGAATGGTCCTAACGCAAGTTCTAGAATCTAAGTGCTACCGGTACACACATCATAGCATAAATGCTTTTCCTACCAATTCTAGGGGCGAACCTCACATATTTGGGGGTGGAAATTTTTTTTTAGTGGTACGGTTTTTGTGCTAGTCATATAACTCCTATCCGTGAGATGCTCATTAAGATCAAAGTTTCACTCCTAAATGTTGTAAAAAATTTTAAATTTGGCACTAAAATTGCCCTAACAGGTATTTATCTCAGTTTTATTACACATCTACTATTAAACAAACAAAAATCAAGCGTAAAAGCATTCTCTAATCGTACTTTACCCCCCCTTACACTTAAGATGAACATTGTCCCCAATGTTCAAATAACAAGATGTAAAAGTAATAAGGTAAAAGAATGAAATCAAATACTCCCCTGATTCGCTCGGTGGATAATGTGGTAACACGGTTAGATCTTCTTCCAAGAGAATGTAGAAGCTTTACGACTAATGCATCGCCAAAAGCTTGATTCCACAAACATTTCCTTGTCCAAAATAACCTGTTAAACCTGAGAAAACAAACACGAAAACCTGCATAACATCGGCGGGATAAATTCTATATATAAGGATATAATGCTTGTGGAATGATAATTTTGCAGATTCCTGGAGATTATAAGTTAGAGATTTAATAAAAACTTTTTATGAAAACAAAACTTTCAAAAATTTTCAGAAAATTAAACCTGACGCCGTCAGGTTGTAAAGCCTGACGCCGTCAGAAATGATCTGACAGAATTCTCATGTTAAGTTTCCGGAAAAATTTTGGAAAAACCTATACCTTACTTCCTGGAATTCCTACAAAACATCATTATGACTCGATACAAGCATTTGACTCAAACAATTACTAATATGTATGTTCATTTAATATTATTACGATTCATGTTCATTTGTGTTCTAATAAACCGATTTAGATTTCCCTTACACTTAACTTTTGCAAAATACCTTTATATGTAGTTAAGACGAAGTTAAAAACAAGATAAAGCATTTTCACAAATTAGTTTTGAACATGAATCAATAATAATAAAACTTAAACATACATACGGAAGCAAATAAAATCAAACAAACAAATAAATAAACACACAAAACAAATAAAGCTTGGGTTGCCTCCCAAGAAGCGCTTGTTTTTGTTCGAGTCACGAGCCTGACTCTACCCTTATTTAACGGAAATAGGGGAGGTTTTCCCTACACTTAGGGTTAAGTGCGGGTGATAGTAGCGATACACACCAGCTCGGTAGGAGTATGCCACGTGAGGAAAGATTGGTGGATGAATTATATGCTTAAAGGGGTGTGCTCCTTTCATCATAACCTTACCTAGTTCACTTTGGTCAATGGGTGAATTAAAGTTTTCTCCTAGAAAGGGATCATCTTCTATCAACTTCGAGAGACTCCTAGTTGGGAATCCATCTTGACCTAATAAACCCGGTTTAAACCCATAATGTTTCTTGTGATCAATCATGAATGGGTGATGTAGACATGTAAGGTCATTTTTCACTCCTATATTAGCTTCCACTCCACATGGCCTAGAGTCTACTACCTTAATCTTAACATTACCCGGACTACATGGTTTGATGGGTGGATCGGGACCTTTTTTAATTCCTAAATTCACATCTAAGGATGGAAGATTAGGTAACGGTTTTGGTTGAGGCTCCGGTTCATCAAAAATAGGAAATCCCCTAGAACTAAGAGTAAGGTTGTGATCACTATAAGCATTCAAACCTATATCCTCTAGTTGTGTTTGGTTCAAAGGTTCTACCTCCATCGGGATTCCTAAAGTCTCTTCTACTTCTTCCGGGTAAGTCACGGGCGGTGTGGGTGCCTCGAATGATGGTGGGTTTTGTGGAGTACTTGGTGGACTTGGATTTTCTACTTTATCCTCCCTCTTATCTTGATTACCTATGTGCTTATTATGTGATTTGTTGAAGTCTATCCCCAACATGCACCTAGGTATCTCAAATCCTTTTCTATTCATCTCAAAGTCTTGGTCCGATTCATAAGAATCATTCTCAATAACTTGATCACTATGTTCCATTTGCCTAAAGGATTCCTCATACTCATCATATGTCTTGGTGAAATCTAATCCAAGCATGCACCTAGGTAGTTCAACATTAACCACTTCACAGTCTTGGTTTGATTCTAAGTTCATGTTCTTAGAAACTAGGTCATCTTGCTCATACAAATCCATTAATTCGTCGTACTTATCGGCCATGGTTAGGGAGCTTTCCTCAAAATTCATCCAACGGGTCTCACTAAAAGGAATTGATCCTGATAATGATCGTCTAATGGAAATCACACAAGCACAGAATTCATCAAACCCATCTAGCTTTACCCCCAAATCCTCTTGGGTGTCACTAAGATTACGAAAAATTCATCGTAGGAAGCAAATCTATTGGTGAAATATAATTGTTCCTCAATTGTCAATGATCTAAATGGAATTTCATCTGCCATAGTGACAAATGAAAATGGTTTTACAAACAAAGGGCACAAAGAAAAAGATAGACTACAAGAAATCCTAGAAAAATAAAATAAAAATCTCACTAGAAAGGAATCTAGTGAGTAGACCTAATAAAATAAAAATTCAACCTAAACAATAACTATTCCCCGGCAGCGGCGCCAAAAACTTGATGCGTGGTTTTGCGACCTTACAACAGGTTTTACCTCTCGAGGGATCTCAAGAGGCTTACAACCCCACCAGGCAGTGTACCTGACCGATGTAGTATAGTGTAGTGGTAAGTACGGGGGATTGATCATTCTCCACAGGGAATAGTGTCGTTAGGATTGAAAAACTACTCTAATAGGTCTAAGGGTGAGAGAAGATTCTTTTTTGTATTTTTATATTTTTTTATGAAAGCAAGTAAAATCTCGGGTTTGAAGGAGTGGCCGGAATTAGTTGCTAATCAACTAACCCAAATAACTACGAATGCAAATAAAATAAAATAACTGAAAATGAAAAGGTGGTAAAACTTATATGGAGAGAAATGTGTTTACTTAGATTTCCTTACTCCCTAACTATCTTTTACCGGTTGATTAGTGTGTATTAATCGCGTGGATGTCGGGTGTATTCCTTAATACCAATCATGGGGTGGCGTACGTACTTCCCCAACTCTATGAGCTCCTACTTCACTCCTATGTCGAGCCGGCTAAGAAGCTCCTAACATGGGATCACTAGAATTCGCTCATGCATTAAATACAACCATAAAAACCTTAGTACGCATTGGTTCATGTTTCTTAAGACGTTCAAGCAAGTTACCGTATAGGAAGTTAGCCAGTTTTCTTAAGCCTAACATCGATGAAAAATCATCCAATACAATTAATAACACACTAATAACCAATAATCAATAGCTAGGTTTCATTAGATCTAAGCAAACACAAGATAAATCTAGCCTAGCATGTTAATCAAAAGACAAGAACAAGATGTAATCAAACAACACATAGACATATTGAATGATTAAATAATCACTTATCTTCAATTAAACATGGGAGATCCAAGGGTATGAAAACCCTTAAAAATGGAAGAAATTCGTCTTAGGGTTTCTCCTCCAAAGTTACACACAATAAGTTCCAAACTAATGACAAAAAATTGCAAAACTCTATATAGAGTTTAAGGGCTGACGGCGTCACGTTATAGATCTTGACGCCGTCACCTCGCCGCTTTTAGGGTTCCCGGATGGACTTCCTGACGCCGTCCCTCTTTAGTGCTCCAAAATCCGCTCTGGCCTATCAAAGGGTGACGCCGTCAGAATTGAGCTTGACGCCGTCCCTCTTTAGTTTAAACCGTGATGGCCTTGATCACATTAAAGGGTGACGCCGTCAGATTTTTCATGCAAAATTCTCTGGCTTATCATGAGTAATTTTCACATCCACCACTTTTGCCAAGCCATGACGCCGTCTGGACCAATCCCTGACGCCGTCAAAGGTACTTTCCAGCGTAATTTTGAGACTTTGTCGTTTTCTTCACTTTTATGCTCCAAAAACGTCCAAAATGCTTCCTTTTCCAGATTTCTTCTCAAAAGTACCTCAAATGACAAAAGGAACGATTTAGGGCAATATTTGATCAAATAAATACGATTTAGGGCTTAAATGACCCCCTAAAAGCGGTACACTTTTCGCTTCATCATTGATCAAGAGATGGGAAAGCATAAGAGATGGAATAATCCTGAGCTGAGGCAAGTGAAGAAGTTAATCTGGAAGATCGAAGAGAGGCTCTACTGCAGGGATCATATGAGGAGGTTAGAGACTTATGTTGGCGATCTTCCACCATTTCCAATCAGGCTTTATCAGAGGACAGACCCACAATTCACTACATTTGGAAAAGGCTATAAGAATTGATTTCAATATTCATTATTCTTATCATATAACTGTGTTTTTATGGCTTGTGTACGCATAACAGTGCACAACCCGTACTTGTAAAGAAAGGACCCTGAGGTACGCTTCAGTGCCTCAATCCTAATCAAAGGAGCGAAAGCTTCTTACTTATGAGTAGAATTAAACCTGAATGTTTTTTTCTAAGTTTTTCAAAAATTCTGCTCATAAGGACAAGTATTCCCTCGTCAAGGGGGAGTATTTGAAACATAATATTTGTTCGAAAATACAAACATTCTTGAAACTCTTCCCTAAAACTTAAAAACAGCATATTTTAATCATAAAGTTTTTCAAAAACATCATGAGTATGCTATTTTTGAGGGGGAGAATAAACACTTGATTAAAATATGGTGTCTTATATGCTGGTATCTTACAAGTGCTCGACTCAGAATTGACCCTCGAATTGACGATAGCTAAAGTCAGTAGTCGAAAGGACATGCCCCGGACGGGTAATAATTTCAAGCCAGTTTATCTGATGATGTAAGCGTGTCTCGCGAAGGATATGTCTAAGTAGAATGTACCGATTTCGAGCGATTTTCCGTAAACGTGATCTGGATGGGTAATAATTTCAAGCTAGTTTACTAGTGATGTAAGCGTGTCTCGTGACGATCATGTTCATTGAAAATTAATCAATTCAAAAGTGCCAACTCTTCCCGACATGTGCAAATTTCACTTAATTACTTATGAGCACATGTTAAGGGGGAGTCTTTCTGAAAAACACAAAACTCTCGAAGTGTTACAAAATGTTTCACAATCTCTAAGACTTTGAGAGAATTTCAATGGTTTAGTTTATGGCATCAATAGGATAGTCACGAAGGTATAAGGTGGCTAGGGTTAGGAAAAACCGTCCTATGATCCGCCAGAGCCGGAGGGATCTACCCAAGGACAACTCCCATAGTTTAGAACTAGAAAAGTCCTAGGTATGATTAAGAAAAAGGGAGAAATGAAATGAAAGGAGAAAGAAGGGGTTGAAGAATTAAAAAGAAAAGTAAAGAAAAGGGTGAAAAGAAATAGCCCTCCACTTGTTCAACCTTAGGGCAGACACCGGGTTCAATACATAAACTACTGGTTGATAAATATCACCGGTATTGAAGAATAAAGACGTCATGGACCCAGTGACGCACTGCACTAAACCTTCTAGCCACTCAGGTGTCTCTCAAAAGACACTTGTTTCATTTCACACGGAGAATCCTTCATAATCTATCGACTGCTCACTACGAGTGTGTAGATATTGAAAAAGGAGGCAATCTACTCCATGCCCTCGACGACTAAGCAAATGTGCACTAATCGAGTCTAGAGCCATGAGATACATCAAAGATCTCTTAGGAACATTTAGTATTACTCTACTGTTCTACATCATGGGCAGCAGTTGTAAAATTAAGAAAGTGTTCTTCGCAGATCTTAGCAATCTGCCAAGAACATTCATGAGAAAAGTCGCATTCGTGATTATCAATGATTGAATGGAAATCCTGCCAGGGTCAACATCAAACAGCCCTGACAGCAGGTCACTTCGGTAACTCCTTGTGGGTTACGCTTAGTGTTTGCTCCAAATGGTCTACAGTCGTGGGGTGATCTCCAGCGACTCACTGAATCGTGGGTGCACTTCGGTGTGTCCGTGTAAGCCCTTTCGGGGGTATCCGGTTTAGAACGGCCTGGGTGAGGATTAGAGAAAATCTTCACACTATGCTGTTGATGATCTCAAAGTCTAAACCTGTAAGTGCCGGTTGGTTTGTGCTGCTGATGCTGAGGAGCTTGAAGATCTGGAGTTCAACCACCAAGATTCCATCATGCTCATATAACTAAAGATGTGTTCTCAAAAGACTCAGAAACAACAATAATTCAAAGATGTTAAAGTAAAGTCTAAAGTTTAAACTCAACAACCTTTCTGCATTCAAAAGATTGAAAAGTGAGAACCAGTTGAAGATCTAAAGTCAAAGACATATGAGCGTGGTGGAAATGACGACAAGACGTTGGAGATTGGCAGATTGAGACTACACCATAATATTTCAAGTCAAGAACAAAGAAACAAAGATTGAAAAGACGACAGAAGCCAAAGAAGCAAAGACGGCGTCAAGCAACATTGATGACCATGACTTAGGGGGAGATTGTTAGGAACACGTTTTGTAACTAAACAAGTCTTGGTCAATTGTGATACAAATGTTGCTTAATATAGGACTTTAAGTTTGTAATTCATGGTGCGGTCCATTAGAAGTCCATGGGCCGCCCATTTTGTTTAAATTTCTTCTAGAAACAATCTTGTATGAGTTGCCCTAATCCCTTTCCTATAAATAGAAGGGTGGGGAGCTCATTTAATATGTTGGTTTTCATGTATCTTGCGAGAGCTATGTACGAATGAGAAATGAAATGAATTCCTTCCATCTTTCTTCTCATCTTCTCTTATTCTCATCTTATCTCTTATCTTATTAGCTTATTTCTTATTACTATTGTTCGTAGCTTAATATAGTATAGAGTAGTAGTTCGTACGTAGTGTTTAGTATGTTTAACGTGTGTGGATTTACATAAAAGAGGACCTTCACTATTGTTCATCCAATGGCCACTTGAATTTTATGTTTGTGTGGCCTTTTGTAATATTTAGTCACACAAAGCATGTTTGTTTTGGGTATTTAGTCACATACAAATAAGCAAAAAGTGGCTAAAAGTGTTAATAAGTGTGACCATATGTTGTTTAAAGTGAAGAAATGTGTTTTTTGTGTGACTATTGATCATCCAATGGCCACATGAATGTTATGTTTGTGTGGCCTTTTGTAATATTTAGTCACACAAAGCATGTTTGTTTTGGGTATTTAGTCACATACAAAAAAGCAGAAAGTGGCCAAAAGTGTTAATAAGTGTGACCATATGCTGTCTAAAGTGAAGAAATAATGTATTTTGTGTGACAATTGTTCATCCAATGGGCACTTGAATTTTATGTTTGTGTGGCCTTTTTGTAATATTTACTCACACAAAGTATGTTTTTTCTTTTGTATTTTGTCACATACAATTAAGCAAAAAGTGGCCAAAAGTGTTAATAAGTGTGACTATATGGTGTTTAAAATGAAGAAATGTGTATTTTGTGTGAATATTGATCATCCAATGGCCACTTGAATTTTATGTTTGTGTGGCATTTTGTAATATTTAGTCACACAAAGCATGTTTGTTTTGGGTATTTAGTCACATACAATTAAGCATAAAGTGGCCAAAAGTGTTAATAAGTGTGACCATATGCTGTTTAAAGTGAAAAAATGTGTATTTTGCGTGACTATTGTTCATCCAATGGTCATATGAATTTTTAGTTTGTGTGGCATTTTGTAATATTTAGTCACACATCAAATTAAACAAAGAATGACAAATAATATTGATAAGCGTGACCATATTATGTGAGTGCATCTTTTAGTCACAGGGTTACTACTGCTATTACTAAGTTAGTACTGTTAGAGCAGAGTTGCTACTGCTAGTACTAAGTTAGTCCTGCTGAAGCAGAGTTACTACTGCTAGTACTATGCTAGTGCTGCTGGAATGAGTATATATATATATATATATATATATATATATATAGAACAGAATTAAAAACAAAAAGAAATTTCAAATTGAATTAAACTCGAATGTATATAACTGAACAGAATATACAATTGTAATGTCGTACATAATCAAATTCTCAAGTACCATAATTTAAAGACTTTTGACTCTTCGCTAGCTTAGCTTGCAGTTGCTTTATGTCTCTAATAGATACATACTTGCACTTCGATGGTACTGTTGGTCCACATTTAGTCACAGGATTTGTTGGTGTAACCAGTAGTAAACAAAAGACGCTTGTATCAAACATTGAATTAAATATAAAGAATTATATATATGTTGGTTGAAAAATACGTGTATGTACCTCATCTTCAATAATAACTTGATCCTTTGGGCATGCAACGAAACCACCTACGCCTTCCTTAACTGTTTCAAACCCATTATTTGCTACGTCCGGTATGCATGCTGCATCCACAAACGATGAATCAATTGACACTCTGTAGCAAATTTCTGGGAGTGGTTGGTTATGCAGCATTTGCTTTCCATGAGACTTGTATACGGTACCCAAAGCAACGATATTTGCTTTCTTTAAGTGCCACAGTTTGCACTTAAATGTCTAAAAAAAGAATTTTTGCATATATATACATATATATATATATATATATATATATATATATATATATATATATGTATGTATATATATATATATATATGTATATATATATATATACGTATATATATATATATACGTATATATATATATACGTATATATATATCAGAAATTATTTAGAAAAAAGAATAACAAGAAACATGTTGAAATACATATTGTTGGTGGTGCTTGTGTTGGAGACACATTTTGTTGCGATTGGGAATCTGGAGACCCGTTTTGTCATGACTTTGGCGTTTTCTTAGGTTTGACAGTTTTAGCAGGTTCCTATATGTATATATAAAAACGTTACATTATTTAAACAAAAGAATAACAAGAAACATGTTGAAATACATACTGTTGGTACTCCTTGTGTTGGAGACACACTTCTTTGCTATTGGGAATCTGTAGACCCGTTTCATCGTGCCTTAGGTGTTTTGCTAGGTCTGACAGTTTTAGCAGGTTCCTATACGTATATATAAAACACGGTACATTAGTCGTGATGTAAAATTCAAAAATCAAAGGGGGATGTTTTATTACTTACCATTGTTTCCGTTACCTTGTCCAAAGTTACAAGGCCGTTAGACTTCTCTTGAATTCTCGCATCTTTAACACTTACAACATCACTTGGCTGAGTGTCGTCCACCTCATTAGCGCTGCTATCTATATTGTCAATGGCCATTGGAGTCACCTCCAATATAAATTAAGAAATACATTGACTCATCAGTTTATGTTCAATGCCTGCTATCATTAGCATCAGTGGTGTTAGCATTAGAAAATGAAATTGTTAACAACATAAAAAATGTCTTACATCTGAGGCTACTGGTAATTGAGATGGCAAATTTAACTGCATCCTTTGTTTACTCAACTGTGCCATCAGTTCAGTAAGCATTCCCTTTGTTTCCAACATCTCATTGGACAATTTCTTGACCAACACATCTTTTTCGGTCATTTTCGTCGACAATTTCTTGACCAATAAATCTTTTTCTTGACGCTCGCGTCTCTCATTATCAAGTTGAGTTTGAAGTAACTCAAGTCTTTCATCGGTTTCTTGTTTTCTTCGAGGAAGACCAAAATACTTCTTGTATGTAACTCCACTTCCCACTCCTCTTGCATAACCGCCCTTTTCCTTACCAAACACAACTGTCATGGCATCAGTGCCATTATCAAGACTCAAGGTTCCTTCCTTGATCTGGTCATCAGCTTCTTTCTGCACAAAAAATATAGGAAATGTTGGGATTAAAGTCTTCTTGATGCTGTTAGAGTAACTGCTGCTCATATTTGTGTCAATGCTGCTCATGCACCTCAATGAAAAATATGCCAAGTGTTTACTACTGCTAGTACACAGTTACTGCTGTTAGTACGCAGTTAATATTGCTGGTATACAAGTTACTACTGCTAGTACACAGTTAATGCTGCTGGTATATAAGGATAATAATAGAATTTGCAGTCAAACTTACAAGTTTATCTCCCACTGATCTAATCTCATCATCTAGATATTCGCCGTCTTTGTTTACCCTTCCTTTCAACCACATTACACCACGCGGGGGTTCTTCATCTGCTTCAATCTCTTTATTTTCGATCTAATAAACATCAAATGCATACACATGTAAAGTTAAACCAAGATAAATGAAAATATGATGATGCATACACATGTACAGTTAAACCAAGATAATAAAAAATATGAGGGTATTAAATGCAAATGTGCAAATTGTGCAATGTAAACAGATTCATTTCTCATACTGATCATCTCTCAATTTGTAAAAAAAACATTATGTAATCTTACCATTTTCTATTTGACATAAACATATCAACCTCGTCCCATTTTATGCTGATAAATATTTTTGGAACGTGCCATTTTAGCTTTATTAGATTTCTCCTAAAAACACAAAATCATAAGGCGTTTAGATGCGGTAATGTTGCAAATTGAAAATTATGAAATGACATGTAGACTTAAATAAAGATGACTAACTAAAACCTTGTATGCATCGGTGGTCGTGTAGTTTACAAACTCGACCTAGTCTTCTAATGTCAAAATTGCACTATACTTGGCCGGGACCTCATTCAGTTTCGAAGGTGTATTTATGTTGGCCAAAATGCATTTTTCTCTGAGCTTTATTCTGAAATTTCTTAGCAGTTGACCAAGATGAGTCATAATCAAATTTCTGAATGTCACGTCAACATCAAAATATCGCTGCAAAGATTAACACAATGTTGTTAATTAGTTGCACATAATGTAACTGCATAGATAAAATTATGTAGTACTGGGTTACAAAATAGTATATATGTACCGTCATTTCAGCCCATAGTTTATGACTTGATTCTTTATTCACCTTCTTTCAGGAAAGAATCTTCAAACCTATGTGCTCACGAACTAGATCTCCTAAAAAACTTGAAAACAGTGCTCTGTGCTCCCCTGATACCCTATTCAATGCATCGAAGGTTACCTTGAGCTTTATTCCACCAGGTTGGCCATATCGCAGGCGAAACATCTTTAGCCTGGTTATGCCCCTTTTAGCTAGTATCATATATGGGTTGGTTGGTTCCAGGCGCATCTACATCTTCATCATCAGAATACTTTTCGGATTCATATTCTAAGTTGTTATCATCATGTTCAATATCAGCAGGAAGCAGAAGACGATTATCAACAATGGGTTGAATTTCCATGACCCTTGAGCAACAATGGTCAAAAGAAAATGATTCTGGCTTAGCTTGGAGAGTATTGGTGATAGAAGATTTATTTTTGTGTTTTCTTTGCAGTCTTTTTTTTTGAAGAGAAAAGAGGGTATATTAATATGAATCGTTATTCTTGGTAACTGCTTGTAATTAGGTGATTTAAAAATTTTGGATCATAATTTTGGCTCCAGTTTCTAATTTGAAATTAACCATTGAATTATTTGAAAATTTTGCCTTTGAACCTGTTAATTAAAGCATAAACTTGAATAAATAATAATTTTGGCTCCAAATGTTATATATCATTATCTTAATCGCAAATGTACCATCTAACTGTGCAACCATCACATCAAGAACACAAATTGCTACCCATTTAACAAACCAAAATACTTACATAATTACCAGTTATTGTACCCTTAATAATTACATTTACAAAACACAATTGCTACCATTTTTTTTGAACATTGAAGACTTTTTATTCATATATTGAAAACCAAAACCAGCAAGTTGCTGGGGAATACAGAAAGGAGAATATTGAAAACATAATACAGTACATACATAAGGGAAAATCAGTATCCAAATTTGTTAGGATTTATAAAAAAGTGATGGTCATCGTCGTTATAATTTTTGCGTTAAATGTGTCGTTGTATAAGTTTGTTAATTTAATCAAGGGGCTTGGACTTAAGTTTGTAATGTAATGAGCCCATGTATAAGCCCAACCCAAGTCCAATCTCATCCAACTCAAACTACTATAAATAGCACCTTCCATCCCCATATGGAAGGTGGGTGGTTAAGGATTATCATTAGTCATTCTAGGTTTGTATTAAAGAACAAGTGTGTGATTAATAAAGTTTCTCTTTCATGATCCACTCTTATTCTTTGATCTTTCCTTGTGCTAGTTGTATTGGTTAGGATAGATTTTAAGCAATAACAAGTGGTATCAAGAGCAAAAATCAAATATCTAGAAATTTTTTGGGCGTGTTTACTGTTCACCTGAGTTGTCACTGTTCATCCGAGTTCCTTTTACTCGAGTTAGACTATTTCATCGAGTTAGGTGAAATTATTTTGCTCGAGTTGCTCAAGTTTGAGTTCCTCGAGTTAGAAGGTTATTTATCACTTGCTCGAGTTTGGTAAAGTTTATCACTTGCTCGAGTTTGGTGTCTTTTGCTCGAGTTTAGTTTGTTCCTCGAGTTTGGGTTTGCTCAGGTTTGATTTCCTTGACTTTATTATTTACTCGAGATTGTTTCCTCGAGTTTGGTTGTTTCCTCAACTTTGGTGATTCCTTGATTTTGGTTTCTGTTTGGTACTCGAGTTTGGTTCACAAAGTTTGAGATTTCCTTTAGTTTGGTCATAACCAAAATTAAAACTTGCTTGACTTTGTTCCTCAACTTTGTTCTTTACCCGAATTTGATATAACCGAGTGTGAAGACTCATCAACTTTGGTGCTTAACTCGAGATTGTTAATTCTTGCTCGACTTTGGTGTTAATTCTTGCTCGACCTTGGTTTGCTTCCTCGACTTTGGTTTCATCACTTGCTCGAGATTGGAGTTCCTCGAGTTTGATTCACTGAGTTTAGTTTAACTTTGCTCGACTTAGGTTTTGTGCTCGACTTTGGTTTCATCACTTGCTCGAGATTGAAGTTCCTCGAGTTTGATTCACTGGGTTTGTTTTAACTTTTCTTGACTTAGTTTTTGTGCTCAACTTTGGTTTCATCACTTGCTCGAGTTAGGATTAATCGAGTTTGGTTTCATCACTTGCTCGAGATTAGGTTACTCGAGTTTGATTAACCGAGTTTGGCATTGATTTACTTAATAGAGTTACTCAAGTTACTCACTGACAAAGGACTTTACTTTAAACAAAAACTCGTGAACCGTAACCAACCCACTCCTAGTTCTTTGAACCGATCCAACATCATCTTAACCATTTAACAATAACAATGACTTCTCAACAAGATATTCATGCACCCTGTGCCAAAAAACGTCCTCCTATGCTTAAAAAAGGTGGATACCTTCCATGGATAAGCCATATGCTTCGCTACATCAAAACCAAAGAAAATGGCACTCCTACTTCATTCCATTAATCATGGACCATTCAAGCCTCGTCAAGTTCTAGACCCTGGGGATCCAAATGGAACACCTCCCACACAACCATTCTATCGTGATCAGTACGAACATGAATACACAGAAGAAGATAGGAAGCAAGTTCAAGCTGATAACTTAGCAATGCACTTAATTCAACTTGGTTTACCACGAGAAATATTTAACGCTGTTGACAGTTGTGAAACTGCTTATGACCTGAGGGAGAGAGTTAGAAGGCTTTGTCATGGAACTGAAATTGGACAACAAGATGTTGAAAACAAGCTTCTAACTGAATGGGAAAAGTTCACATCTACTCCAACGGAACCCATTGAGTACTACTACACAAGGTTTTGTACTCTCATGAACGAGCTTATCAGGAACAAGTTGTCACCAAGGCAAATCGTTCAAAACATCAAGTTCATCAACAACCTTCCAGAGGAATGGGGACGACATGTCACAATCATTAACCAAACAAAGAACCTTCATGAGGTGAACTATGATCAGCTGTATGACCTTTTGAAGCAAAATCAGAAAACGGCAGATGAAGTTAGGAAAGAGAAGTTAGCAAAGCAACATGATCCTCTTGCATTAGTTGCTCATACACCTACACCTGCACCAGTGATAACACAACCCTCATCATCATCTTACACTCAGAACTACATGCAACAACAATACGTTCCACAAACTGCTGTCATACCACAACAACAATTCTACCCACAACAACAAGCTATTCCACAACAACCAAACCCACAATTCCAAGAACCAGAATTTACTGACAATGATGAAACACTTGCTGCTATGACTCAAGCATTTGCTTTACTATCAAAAGCATTATAAGGACGCTATTCCACACCCACTAACAACAACCAAAGGATTTCATCGAACACTCGCAACAGGCAGATTGCTCAGCCGAGTTTCAACATAGGTCAACAAGGGCAAATGTTTGGAGGTTATGGAAATCAGCAGGGATATTCTCCTCGTTATCAGATGGGTAATTAGAATGCAGGGCAGTATATGGGAAATCAGATGGGTCAGTACGCATGGAATCAGTAGGGTCAAGTTGCTGGAAATCAGAGGGGTCAGAATATGGGTAATCAAATTAAGAATGTTGCTGCTCCAGTTGCTGGGAATGTTGGAAATATGAATCAGGGTAATGTGATAAAGTATTTCAACTGTCAGGGAGTCGGTCATATGGAAAGGAACTATCCCACCAAGCCGAAAAAGAAAGATCCAGCTTATCTACAGAAAGCATTGCTGTTGGCACAGAAGGAAACGGTTGGGTTTCAGTTGAATGCTGAGGAGAATGATTTCATGGCACTTATGGTTGATATGGAAGACTTAGAAGATATCGATGCCAACTACATTTTCATGGCCAATGTTCAGAAGGTTAAATAGGACACGGATTCTGAAGCACCTCCTGCTTATGATATCAATGGAATCTCTGAGGTACCCACATATGCTACATGTCACAATAATGAAATGTTTGATATGTCACCTCAGAATGAACAGTATCCTGCGACTCCTGCACCCACTTACGATACATATATGGAATCCCCAAGTTGTAGCAATACTAATTTGGCTACTCCAGATATGGATCCTAATGGAGGCTTCGAGTCCCAGCATACTGAGAATGATGAGGATACACATGCTTTATTTGAATCATTATTGCAAAATTGTAGTATTGAGATTGAAAAGGTCAAACAAGTCAATCGCGATGTTAAGGCCGCGAATGCTAAATTGACCACTGAGCTTGAGAGGTATAAGGAAAATGATAAAGCTTTTGAATTCAACAAAACACGACAGTCAGAATTAGAAATTGGTTATCGAAACTCCGTCTCAAGAGAAAAGCAACTGCAAATCAAGTTTGACACTTTAGATGTTAATTTGAACTTGAAATTTCAGAATTAACCAACCAACTTTCTAAACAAAAATCAACTTGTTCTGATCTTGAAAAAGAAAAGAAAGAGTTGAATGCAAGGTTTTCAAAATGAGAAAATGATCTTCTTGATGAAATCATTGACAAAAAAGAAAGCATTAAAAAGTTGGAAGAGTTGCTTGTAAAAACGAAAATTTCAGAATTAACCAACCAACTTTCTAAACAAAAATCAATTTGTTCTGATCTTGAAAAAGAAAAGAAAGAGTTGAATGCAAGGTTTTTAAAACGAGACAATGATTTTCTTGATGAAATCATTAACAAACAAGAAAGCATTAAAAAGTTGGAAGAGTTGCTTGTAAAAACGGGTCATTCTACACAAACGATTAATTTGCAAATTAACGATCCAAACCCGATTTTACATACAATGAAAAAAATAGCTATCGGTTGTGAAAACCCTTATAATCTCAAGAAAGCTCAGAAGGAACAGAATGTGTTATATAATGGTATTGTGATAAATGATCAACATGACCCACCCGAGGTTAGGGATTCTTATGAAACGATTGAGCTTGCTGGAGAGAGTCAAAACAAAATGAGACAAATGAACCCAGAAATTAGACCAATTGATTATAATAAGCTTAATAAAATTTCTAGTGTTCATCTGGTTCAAAAAGAGTCACCAACGTTTTTCAAAAATCCAGTTGTGATCTCAAAACGAAAAGTTGTTTCCAAACATCTTTCTAACATCGAAAAAATATCCTCTTGCAACCCTTTTAACACAAGCGAAGCTAGACGATACTTGGACAATCTTAAAAAGAAAATGGACATCTTTCAACGTCTTCTTAGAACCAAAACAGAAATCGGGATAAACAACTGGAATTCAAGTTTTCATAAAGAACAGGAAAAGATGTTTGAAAAAGACATTTTTCCTCACTAAATGCAATGAGTATAAGAATTCTTAATGTGGGAAATTATTTTATAAAAGAAACAGCCAAATTTGCCAAGGACCACACATCTCTGGTAAAGGAAGCTAATGAAAACATTGAACACATCAAAGGTTTGGAAAGACACGACATTCAACATAAGACAAAAAACATCAAACTCCATCACCATATCTCATTGGAATTCCATATACTAATAGAATAAGGGGACTTGATAGCATATAAAGACTTCAACCCAAATGGCTAAAGCCCGTACAACACAGACCCAAGACGAGCCACAAGAGTAAAACGCATCACGCTTCACCTAGGAAACAAGTTCCCAGACATATGAAAGCGAACAAACCAAAGCCTTGATAAACACATCCAAACAAAAGCTGGAATATGATCTTATCCCAAAGGGCCGCTACAACAACCAACACGTGTCACTTACTTTTTTATTAATTTACTTCACCAACGAACTTTCAAAATTTGTTTCGAATTCACCCATATAACTGGTTTATATTAAAATAATAAAAAAAACGACTATATTACCCTTGTCGAATGGGTCAAGTCGTAACAAATTTTGAAAGGTAGACAATGGAAAAGACGTTAATCTGAGATTTGCAATTAATGCCAAAACCATAACCAGTGGGCTTAAATATTCCCTTGCTATTGGGAATTGGGGGCAAGCAAATGCAGCTGGAACAAGGGCTGGTGTGTCACAGGTCTGGTTGTTTTGCAGTGTTAATCTTTATCATTACATTGGTATATTTAAGGAGATTGTGGAATTTTTGTAACTTACTTTTTTTCTTACCCGTATGGTTTTTGACATCTGCAGGTGTTGAATAGATTGACATATGCTTCTACGTTGTCACATTTTCTGTATTCTTTTTATTTTCTGTTTATGATATTGATTTTCAGGGGAGCCAAAGATTCTGAATTGGGCATGAAATCTTAGGATATTAGCTTGGGCACGTTTGGTCTGTATTCAAAATCTCGTGATAACTTCAGGTCCATCTCCAGCAGGACCTTTATCTTTAGCTTTACCTGATGATGTTCCACAGTCTACCTTCACCATGAAGATTAATGCATCTTTCTTCTCAGTTGAGACTCTAGTAAGAACTAATAAAGAATCATCAATCAAAGTATTCATTTTCTAAACTTTCAAAGTAATAATGACCAAGACAATTCATGGTAGATATATAGATTCACTATATTAATGAAACAAGCCTCTATTGAGTTTCCCTCACAATGCTCTATAAATTTTGTCAAATAAACAAACAATTAGACAACGACAATATTCTTGATGATCACGATTATAAACAAATGATTTATTTATTTATTTGCATATCTATAAGTATATAACTCGAAAAAATGCAACACACCATAGTATCAAGGATATAAAACAAAAATGTAGACTTTTTTCATTTCACATAGTAACATAAGAAAACGAAGAGTTAATTAAAACCTAGGAAAATGAACAACTCATTAAACTAAAACTGTAGAAATTTGCATACTTGTATATGAGAATGTCCTATGAATGCGTAACAGTAAGTGTTTCTACATGAGTTGCACCATTAGTGGCTTCCTCTCATTCCACATAGTAACATAAGAGCATCTAAATCATAAGCCTTTTTTTCCAAGCCAGTAAATAATAATTCTATCATTATAATAAATGGTCATACTAAAAGGAACCTAAATTTTTTTACTGAGGCCATTCATCTAAACTTATGAGTCAACTACTCATTCATTAAACGATGTACCTAATCCAATTCAATAAATGTGTTACCAACACTGTTTTAGATTTTTTTAAGGGAAAATGGTCTGAAAAGTCATCATACTTGCCACTAAATCCTTTTGTATGCTACAAACTTTTTTTCTTTCTATAGTGGCCACATACTTCCTTAATCATCATATTGTAACCATATTAATGACGTGACATTTGTTAATCCAACTAATCCCGTTATATCCCCTTTTTTCACAATTTTGGGTCCGTTTTGACAATGTTTGTTACTTGAAGGGTGATTTTTATCTCTTTTAATTTTTAATTACAAAAACTACTACCCCTTTCCACTTAATAAATTTCCCTCTTTCCCCAAATATCCCCAAACGGTCGAATAGACTAAAATAAGAACCCTAAATCATGAGTAGTTCTAGTTCAGCTCAATCCCGTTTAATTGGAGGTAAGATTGAACACTTTTGTAACTGTAATCGTCAATTAAGAGTGCAAACATCAACCACAAGGAGGAATCCGGGTAAGCGATTCGTCACATGCACTGTTTGTCAAGTGTATGACTTTCTGGATGAAGATCTTCCTAGTGAATACTACAAAGAGTTGGTGTATGGGTTCAATGAAAGGCAGAAGCGAATGAAGAACAATGAGGACAGTGGACCCATAATTGAGTCTCTTGCTTTGGACAAGTCAAGGTTGGAAAATGAGTTGAAGGCTGCAAAGTCAAGATTGGAAGATGAGTTGAAGGCTAGAAACTCAAAGTTGGAATTGTATGATAGGTTATTTATGATCATGTTAGGATGTTTGTGTGTCATTTGTGTTTGGATTGGTATGACACTATCCAAATAATGTAATGTTTTCAAATGTTTAATGTTAAGTTAGGGTATTAATGAAATCTTTGACCTGTGTTGAGAAATTAGCATTGCATTGATTCATAATAGGGCTACAAGGGTTTTATTCAAGGATGGTTTAAGTTATACACTTAAACCATAAACATACATACATAGCTTGTAACCATCTGTTTTTCCCCTTTCATTTTGGGATTTTTGTTGACAAATGTTTTGATACCAACATCTTCACAAGTGTTCTTATTTGGCATCCCTAGTACCTTTTCCCTTGCATCAAAACCATCTTTGCTTCATGTTTGTTTGTCACTTTTGTGCTACTTTCAACCTTCTTTGAAGTCACAAAGTAATCTTTTGGATTATAATCCTTTGGAAAGTAATCCTTCCATGATACTGGCTCAAATGAATGTGCAGCAGAACTGTCACTGGAAACGTCAATGACTTCTGCACAAAATTGGTAAAAAACACATAAGGTTACTGATTAAATTGAGCTTAAAGTCACAAGAAAAAACATTGAAGAATACCTTTATTCTTGTTGGAATCCATTTTATCAGGTGTTGGTATGTTTGATGAATGTTATGGATTTTGGATGAATTTTGTTATCTTATATAGGGCAAGTGGTTAGCCTTTTGCAGGCTATGATATGAATGTGCAGCAAAAGATTCTTATCCATAAGCTCACATGAAGAATAGTAAAGATGCTTGTTGCTTTTGTAGTTACAAAAAAACAGTGTCCATCAAGAAAATACCATACTGCATATTCCATTGACCATAATAGTTTAACATTGACCAACAAAAGTGCCCTGTATGATGTACAAAATGGGCTATTGGTTGATGGTCATTACATAGTGCTAAATACATTAGTGGCTGCTAAAATATTAGTTGTTCTAGCCATATTACATACCCAAGATTAGTTACCAAAGTTTACATAAGTTGCCCTCAAAAGATGTACAAAATGGGCACATTAAATTACACTAGTTCAAGCATCATCTACATCCAGTGCAGATTGAGGAGTGCTGCCCTGGCCATCCAACTGTTTTGCCAACTTCCTTTTGATGATTCTTTCACTAGGCCACTGATGCGCGTGATGTGTCGTTGCGGTTTAGCAGTTTTAATGCCTACTCAAGTTTTAAATTTATATTTAGCCGACTTATCAATAACACACACACTTAACGAGCAGTGTACCCGGTCAGTATGAATATAATGGTAAGTAGAGTGTCGATCACTAAGAGTGGAACATATTATCTCGTTATTCTAATCAGTATTTTAATATCCTAACGCAAGGGGGTTTCAGCCTGAGAGACTGGCACGATTTGTTTGCAATTAAATAATAAAATAAACCAATAGGCACGAATCAACAAGTAGCACACACGTACACAGATAAATACTCGAGACAATAAGAGGGCTGTCCTTATGATTAAGTAGATTGTCACTTGTTTTATTGATAGCTTTATATGAAGTGTATGTAGTTAACCCTTTCTCGTTGGTCCTATTCTTATCGGCGAGTAAACCCTTAATGATTACTTATGTCTAAAAGTTATTCCTAAGTGATCAATTTAGTAATAACCGTGGGAGCCACATTATTTTCCTCAGTCAAATGCCCGCAAGCCACTAATAAACACAGAGGTTATCAATGCACTAATAAGTAGTAACCAAAGACATCAACATATAAACTTTAATTGATGGGAAAGCAAGTATTAAAGGGAGTACAATCTTTCGTTGTCACATTACACAAGCCACCAATCCTGATGAATTAAAGTTTGCTAACACAATAAAACAAAACTACTTAATGAATTAAACACATGCAGCACCTTCTTACAGCTCTTGTATCTTTGATTTGGGTGTGTCTTGTGCTGCCTCCTTGACTGAATTCGTCCTTGGTTTCTCCTGTTCGGTCTTCGGTATTATATATCGTATCCTCGAAATTCGTCTGGTCTTGGGGTATTTATAGTTTCTGTCTGAGGGAAGATGCGGCGCATCTAGTAAGTAGATGCGGCGCATTGACTTAACTTCGCGTGGGGTCCAAGATTATAATATTCAGGAATATTCGTACACCGCCAGAAGATGCGGCGTAACTCCATAATTAGATGCGGCGCATGTCCTCTTGTATCTTGGATCGTATCTGGTGATATCTTGATAGAGATGCGCCGTATGTAACGAGTGAGATGCGGCGCATCTGGAGCAGATTAGTCTTGATCTTCTTCATTTCAGTAGACTCTTAACTTCTTGCATGTTTTGCTCCATAATCAGTCAATAATCGCTAAGTTTCACCAAATGCTTGTTTTTACCTGAGAATTACAAAAGTAAACGATTAAATATCAATCCTCATACATAATATAATAAAACAAGTCAAATTAATAGGATAAATGATAGTAATAAAATGTACTTATTTGAGTTCATCAAATATCCCCCCACTTGAACTTTACTTGTCCCCAAGTAAACCTTAGAATTTCTCTTATGAAAATGTATCCTAAAAGATGTTAGGATTTATTTTTATATTTAAGCATGTATTCGTTTATTTCATAATCACACAACTAAACACTTAACGAATTAGAAATAAAATAAAATAAGTTGATAAAAGCAAATCTAATCGTTTAACTGTCCAGTCGTGACGAATATTCTATTATAAGCTTGGCAAGTATACACATCTCCTCCACTAAAGCTAAGGAATAACAAGCCTAAAGCGGTAAAAAGGGTTTTTAGGCTTAAGGGTTAATTATTCTCTTTTCACTATCGATCTCAAATTCCAGAAAAGGCGACAAAACCACAAATACATGATCGAATCCACGAACACGATACTTGCAATTGCTCAAATCCTTAACTCGAATAGGCTAAAGATAGGTCCAAACTTCACCAATAATAATATATCAAAAAGGGCGACAAAATCATAAATACATAGCCGAATCCACGACTACGATACTTAAGATTGCTCAAATCCCTAATCTCAATAAATCAAAGGTTTGGTTGGGAAAAGAATAATAAAGGGTATGGATAATATTTGGGATGAAAATTGGTGTAAAAATAAAAATAAAATAAACAAAACAAATAAATTAAAATCCTAAGTGTGGTTAATCACTATCCCAACCATCCCATGAATAAGACTCATATCATTGAATAACTCACGCTTTAACACTTGAAACACACGCTTTAGGTAGACACGAATTATACTCAACAAGATCTTAATCAAAGAATAAACCTTAATTGGCGTTCCCATAACTGCCAATTCCCATTCAATCCATAGATATAATACAACAAATAGTGGTGATATCGACCACTTACATAACTTTACATCGTTGGTTTAAAAACAAACATCCAACTTTTTTTTTTTTTTTTTTTTTTTACTTGAAACATAAACATAGATGTGTAAAATTTCACCACATCACTATAATGATAATTCTGGATAATTTTTCCATACTTTTCATAACTTCAGAAATAACGGTAATAGTGAAAGTAGTAAACACACGAAAAATAAACTCAAAGATATACAATATTTACTTTCACTCCAATTGCATTGTGCAATTTCCCGACCTAACCATAGATAATGAATTACGCACGCGAACACAGGTAATGTAAGGAAACACACTTTGCCTATAGCAATTAACCAACCACGGATTCTAATCTACAGGGTAGGCTAAGGTGTAAGGGTGTAACGAAACATTTTAAACATAGGTGTAAGAAACGAAAGGAATGGCTCTGAGTGTTTTTCTAGGGGTATCTTACTCTAAAAATGAGAGTAACAAAAGGGTTTATACGGG
The DNA here is from genome assembly GCA_021014915.2 of Artemisia tridentata subsp. tridentata. NCBI lineage: Eukaryota > Viridiplantae > Streptophyta > Magnoliopsida > Asterales > Asteraceae > Artemisia > Artemisia tridentata. The sequence continues at coordinate 43,622,896 of CP139506.1, read as the reverse complement.
GGTTAACTAACCAGTGTAGTTAGTTAATAACACATAACATATAATAGGCTATTTGGGTGTAATCCTAGAATTTTACCAATTTAGACAAGTCATTCCAATTATATAAATAATACTCATTATGGTGGTCTCGAATAGTATACAAGCCAAGTTCTAAAGTTTACAAGTCACCGGCACACTCATAGATTTGTGAATTTTGAAAAATCACAATTTTTGAAAATAACGTCATGTGTGCAGCTATGCAACTTAGATCTTAAACAAAAACATGCTAAAATTTTTTTTAAGTTTGATATATTAAGCACATTTTAAGCATAATTTTTGAAAAAGTTTAGGACAAGTAATTGTTAAGTGTTCTAATTCTCCAATCCCCCCACTTAAGTTAAACAACGTCCTCGTTGTTTGTATAAAAGGTTAAAAACTGGAAAATAAAAGAATTAGAACAGAAAAACTCCCCTGAGATTTGCTCGGTATGATCCTCCATTAGTATAAGAGCAAAAATCATCTTTCTTGTGGATTAGAATGTTAAAGCTTCATACTTGATGTATCCACAGGAAATCCAGGAAACTATAATACCACCAACACTTTAAAACACACCTAAGATAAGAAAGGTTCAAACTTGCATAATACATTAGTAGTTCGATAAAAATAAAACTTAAAAATTAAAACTGAAAATCATCAGGTCAGTCGATGCGCCGTATCTTATTGAAGAAGATACGCCGTATCGAGCCTGGAATAAATACGAATCAGAATAAAAGATGCGCCGCATCCTTAACCAGGGATGCGCCGCATTAAAATAAACTGATAAAAAGTTTTAAAGTCGAAAATAAAAATGCAGAAAAATAAAATAAGATATGACCATTGCAGGAGATGCGTCGCATCTCAGAATTGAGATGCGCCGTATCCTCATGCGGGCCTGACTGACTCGATACAAAATCAGAAAATAAAATAAAATAAAAGATAAGCATGGGTTGCCTCCCACGAAGCGCTTGTTTTTGTTCGAGTCACGAGCCTGACTCCACCCTTATTTACTGTGTAATAGGGTGTTGTTCCCCCCACTTGGGATCAAGTGCGGATGATAGTAGCAATAAACATGAAAGGAGTGTAAATTTGCTAGTAAAGATGGAAGATAAAAATAAAGATCATACCTTGGCAATACATGTACATCTTTCCTATTCATACCCGGTTTGGTCGATAAATTGGATGACTTGACCACTTCCTCTGAAAGAGTAGTATGTTGAGGAAAAATGAGTCTCCTTTCTTTTTGGTTAGTCTCTTTGGTAGTAAGGCGTCCCTTGACTTCCGCATAAGATGAGAAAGGGTCTTTGGCAAGTAAAAGTTCGAGTTCCTCTACACACTTCATAGGGTCGGAATCATCATCTTCATCAATCATAGCAATGTTTAAGAGCTCATCACCAAATTCTTCCTCGAGCTCCACCAAATAAGGGTTGATCACAGGTGCTTCAATAGGTAGTGTAATAGATTTCACCTCATCATCTTTTTGTTTTGCAACCTGTTTTGGAAAACTAGCAAGATTATTAGTAACGGGATCAATAGTATTAAATAAATTTGTACCACTTTTTGTTGTAAGTGACTCCAATTCATCTTGTGAATCTCCATCTTCAACTAGTGGTCTTGCAATTTCAGCATCGTCCCGAATTTCATCCTTAAACAAGTAATCCCAGATTTCTTCAAAGTCCCTTGTTGGGTCAAAATCTGGTTGAGTTATGTCATCATAAACTATGGCGTCAAATGGTTCGAAATCAAAATTAGAATACTTTTCATCTTCATCCGTTGGATTGTCTAATGGTGGTAATACGATTGCAGAATATTCTTCAACGTAAGGTTCCGTATACACATCATCTTGTGCAATCTCCGGAGAAAAAGTACTATCAATAACAATTGCCGGAATTGGTTTCATGGTATATGAATCTTCTTCATCATCACTTGGCATACACCAGGTGTGTTGAAATGGCAATTTGTTTCTTTCTTTCCTTGACTTTTTATGTCCTAAAATCAAGTATTCTTCCATAGTGATATCTTTCGTCTCAATGACTTGTGCACCATACCTCGCTCTCTTCCAGTTATACACCTGATTATTGCTCAAGGTTTTTTCCTCTTCAAACCTAATATATTCTTCCATTGTAATATCCAGATCGTCCATCTTCCTGAAATAAAACTTACTCGTGCAAAAGAAGGGTGAAACGATCAAAGTAAAAAGCTTCTGATATCTGCTGTTGATGCGCCGTATCCAATAAATGGGATACGCCGTATCTTAATACGTTAAAAATAAGTCAAACTTTTATTCAGAAAATAGATACGCCGCTTAGAATTTATGAATGCGCCGTATCGAATTAATTAATCAAAAATCGATATTTATTTAAAATTAAATACGTCGTATTAACGAAAGTTAATGCGCCGTATTTTCGTTACGTTTAAAAATACAAGATTTTTGATTCAGAAGATGCGCCGTATCGTTAGAGATCGATACGTCGTATCTGTTTAATAATTCGCAAACTGTTTTTAATTAAAATAATAGATACGCCGTATCTGCAAAAGCAGATGCGTCGTATGGCGTTAACGTTTAGAAAATTTTTTTTATTAAAAACAGATACGCCGTATCTGCTAAAGCAGATGCGTCGTATTACTTTATCGCTTAGAAAAATTTTCTTATTAAAAACAGATACGCCGTATCTTGGGGAAAAGATGCGTCGTATCGAATTAATTAAACGCGTTGTATTTAAAAAAATTAAACGCAATACGCCGTATCTGAGAGATCAGATGCGCCGTATCGTTTGATTTAGCACAGTACAACGATAGCAGAACAGAAAAAATACGAAAAATAAAAACAAAAAAACACACAATGAAAATAAAACACACAAAAATAAAAGAAAACAATTAACACACAATACAACAAATATGCAAAATAGTACAATGATGCAATTAATCTAATAAAAAGAAAAACCTAATTAAAATACTAATCAAATTAACAGATAATAACAATTCACTCCCCGGCAGCGGCGCCAAAAACTTGATGCGCGTGATGTGTCGTTGCGGTTTAGCAGTTTTAATGCCTACTCAAGTTTTAAATTTATATTTAGCCGACTTATCAATAACACACACACACTTAACGAGCAGTGTACCCGGTCAATATGAATATAATGGTAAGTAGAGTGTCGATCACTAAGAGTGGAACGTATTATCTCGTTATTCTAATCAGTATTTTAATATCCTAACGCAAGGGGGTTTCAGCCTGAGAGACTGGCACGATTTGTTTGCAATTAAATATTAAAATAAACCAATAGGCACGAATCAGCAAGTAGCACACACGTACACAGATAAATACTCGAGACAATAAGAGGGCTGTCCTTATGATTAAGTAGATTGTCACTTGTTTTATTGATAGCTTTATATGAAGTGTATGTAGTTAACCCTTTCTCGTTGGTCCTATTCTTATCGGCGAGTAAACCCTTAATGATTACTTATGTCTAAAAGTTATTCCTAAGTGATCAATTTAGTAATAACCGTGGGAGCCACATTATTTTCCGCAGTCAAATGCCCGCAAGCCACTAATAAACACAGAGGTTATCAATGCACTAATAAGTAGTAACCAAAGACATCAACATATAAACTTTAATTGATGGGAAAGCAAGTATTAAAGGGAGTGCAATCTTTCGTTGTCACATTACACAAGCCACCAATCCTGATGAATTAAAGTTTGCTAACACAATAAAACAAAACTACTTAATGAATTAAACACATGCAGCACCTTCTTACAGCTCTTGTATCTTTGATTTGGGTGTGTCTTGTGCTGCCTCCTTGACTGAATTCGTCCTTGGTTTCTCCTGTTCGGTCTTCGGTATTATATATCGTATCCTCGAAATTCGTCTGGTCTTGGGGTATTTATAGTTTCTGTCTGAGGGAAGATGCGGCGCATCTAGTAAGTAGATGCGGCGCATTGACTTAACTTCGCGTGGGGTCCAAGATTATAATATTCAGGAATATTCGTACACCGCCAGAAGATGCGGCGTAACTCCATAATTAGATGCGGCGCATGTCCTCTTGTATCTTGGATCGTATCTGGTGATATCTTGATAGAGATGCGCCGTATGTAACGAGTGAGATGCGGCGCATCTGGAGCAGATTAGTCTTGATCTTCTTCATTTCAATAGACTCTTAACTTCTTGCATGTTTTGCTCCATAATCAGTCCATAATCGCTAAGTTTCACCAAATGCTTGTTTTTACCTGAGAATTACAAAAGTAAACGATTAAGTATCAATCCTCATACATAATATAATAAAACAAGTCAAATTAATAGGATAAATGATAGTAATAAAATGTACTTATTTGAGTTCATCAGCCACCTCAATCATACTTGTACTACTGGATCTTGTTGTTTCTGTTGCTCTTGAGCTTGATCTTGTGTAGGTCCACAGACGATTATGGATCTCTAATTAGCCTTGACAAACTTAGCAGACGACTTGAATAAATCAAATTAATCTAAGTGAGACTCTAACACTTTGTTAATGTTAATGCGGAATCTTAACACAAACAATGAAGAAGACAATTCAATAACTAACTTTGTATTACTAACTTTCAATTCGTACGTACAACTCTCTCTAAAACTAATGCCTTAGGGTTCCTTTTATACACCAAGGAAACCCTAGATACAAAACGTGTAGAATGATAAACATATCTTTACTAAAGATAACTTCGTATCTTTTCCTAACTTATAGCTAACCGACTTCCTAAATATCATGACCAGACTTAACATCTAAGTCAAACAGACTTAACATAAGTCAACCAGACTTAACTATTACATAGACAGACTTAATAACGACCAGACTTAACTATGTAATTTACCAGACTTAAATCTTCTCTTGATAATTCCCAACAATCCTCCCCTTGATCTTCATACTTCATGAACTTCAAGTTCTTCTGATTTAGCTTTCTGAGGATTGAATCTTGAACACTTGGAATTATCTGAATCTCTTAACTCTTCAAAACTTGAACTTGTTCAGCAACTTGAATCTTGATAAGCTTTCCATCATCTGATCTGATCTTTTCAGCAAACATGACTACTTGTACATCAAATTCATATTAAGTTTCATGCTATTCTCATCACTTCCAGGTGTGTAAACTCCTGTGAGAGGTGAATCATTGAAAATTAATGGATTTGAAGTCTCTTTACCAATAGCCATCACTACTGGAGTAGCCAATGTTTTGGTGTGTAAGACCATGGTACATTAATAACCATATGATTTTTAGCAAATCATCAGCTTATCAAAGGATTTGTTAAGTCTTTACCAAAAGCCGTTTGCTTTTGGACTAGCCAATTCTTTGGTGGAATTGCACCTCACCTTGGTGAATTGATTACCATTTATGGTTTTCCACAGCCTTTACCACAAGCCATAACCTTGTGGGCTAGCCAACTCTTCACTTATCTCAGATATGGTGAGTTGATTACCATACAATTTTTGGAAAATTGTCAGCCATGAACGGATTTGAGCTACTTTACCAGAGCCATTTGCTCATGGATTAGCCAGTCCTTGTGTGAATTAGACAAGGTGGACTGATAACCTTTTGTTGTGTTAGTGCTATGCACCTCCACCAAGTAGGAAGTTCTAATAGTCCTACTTATCTACTTATGAAAATTCTTTCAAACATCCTCAAGCTACATCCTTTAATGACTGCAACTTTATCAAATCCAACAGTAGCTCATATCCTTCATCCTTTTTATCAGCATACAACTTCTTGCTCATCATTTCCTTGCAAACACTTGATGATAAAGGATATTCCACCTCTGCAAGCATATAAATATCAATATTCTTTAATGACACATAATGTACCTTGCAGTTATGAAAATATCTCCAACTGACAATATTTTGCTCCTCAAGAAGCTTCCACACTACATCAGACTCAGATGGTAGCTCAAACATTACTTTCAAATTTCTCCAAAATACTCTCTCAAATTCTTCCTCAGGTGAATTATCTCCATGTTTGATGTTCACCAACCTATAAAGCTCTTGGAGATCCTCTCTACTTACATCATGTAAAATGCCAGAGAAATTCATATACACAATATCAGAATTATCCTCCCTTATTATCTGATATGCAGCTCTTTGACCAGTCTTGAGTATTTGATAATTGACTACCTTAGTTGGTTCCTTTGAGCTTTCAATAGTTCCCATAGTAACTCCTTCAGATGAAGGTTCTTCCTCTGATTCCTCCTCTTGAATTACCTTCTTGTGTTTACATTTTCTTGTCACACCTTTTCTTCTTTGAAACACAATTGGCTTTGTCACTTCAGCTTGCACTTCTCCTGATAACTTCTCAATTTCAGGTTCTTTTTCAAACATTTTATCAGCTTCAATAACATGTTCAGTCTCTATCACCTTTTTACTTTGAAAACAATATCTTTGTGCCTCCTCATAATCAACAGCTTTGTAACCTTGATCTCTCTCAAATGCATTGAGATATGCAGTTTGAATCTCCTCATATGTCTTTCCTTTCATCTTTTCCCAAGATAGATGCATCTGATTCTTTAGATACATCTTCATATCATGCCTCTTTTCTGCCATAGTCATTTTTCTTGGGAACTTTTGTTTTCTTCTGAATTTGTCTAAACTTTTCCAAGAATCCACCCAAAGTATCATCAGAAGCTCTGGCATTTATAAACTCTGCTAGTTGTTTGGCTCTTTCCTCAGCAGTCAATCCTTTAACAGCTTTGATCTCCTCATACTTAGCTCTGACTTCATCATCATCATTGATCAGCTATGTAAATGGATCATTAGACTCTTTAGCCAATCTTCTTGCTATAGCTCATCTTGCCTCGTTTGTTCTTCTTCTTTTTCTTTCTCAACAAGATCTTGTGCCTTAATCCTCTCAATCTCAGCCAGGGTTGCTCTCTCCTCTCTTTCTTGTCTTTTAGACTTCTTATGTTGAGGAGCTTCAATAAGAATCTCCTTTCCTTTTCTTTTAGCACTAACAGATTTATCAACCTCACCAGCTTTGTCCTTACCAGAATTAATACTTGCAATACCAGAATTAATTTCATCAGACTTATCATTACCAAGATTAACTTCACTACCAGACCCAATTGTACCAGACTTAGTACTTTCTTCAGTAAACTTTGCACCAGACTTATCAATTTCTTCCTCAGCAGATTGTTCTTTATATAGAATTAACTTCCTCCTCTTTCTGTCTTGTTTAATCTTTCCTAAGGATTGAGCCAAAGTCTCTGCTACTTCCAAAGTTTCTGGACTGACATTTGTGCCTTTTTCCTGAGCTGGTTTTTGAAATATGTGAGCTGGTGTTTGAAATATGTTTTCTTCTTTCAAATTCCTCCCCTGTTTGGAAGAATTTTTAGCTTCCCCCTCCTGATCTTCAAAATGAACACCCTTCTGCTTCATTGCTCTTTCCATTTTCTTCACCTTCCTTACTAAAGTGATAACAACTTTACTCAGTTCAGTGTTTGACCTTTCCAAAGTAGACACCCTCTTTTGTAATTTAGGGACCAAGGTAAGAAGGTTTTTGTAACACCCCAACCCGACAAGGGTAAAGATATCACAACAATGGTTTCGTATTAGATCAAAACAAAGCATACATCTATAGTAATACAAGAATTCTCAAAGATTACAATTGAAATATAGGAACTACAAGGTTACAAAAGAAACTTCCAGTAAACACTAATTCCAAAATAATAATAACTTCTAATCACTTCTAAGTCCAAAAGTAGCTATCAAGTCTTCTAAGTCCAAGGTACTCTCCACCCATTCCCAGCTTCCTACTAAAACCTGCCGCAGGAAAAGAAATGCAGCTGAGCTACGAGAGCTCGGTGAACAGATATAACGATAACAAACAGTAATAGAGAATAGTACAGAATAACAGAAACAAAGGTCAAACAGATGTAATATGGTTCAAGGGATAAGTCAATGAATAAGTATAAAGGAAAGAGAAAAAGGGATAGTAATCCACCACGAGCCCAGAAACAGATCATATCATATCGTAACCATAAATCTTCTAATCATATAGAGGGGAAACCTTTCAGATAATCAGATAATATGAGGGGTGTCCTCATTCTTCAAATGGAGTAGCTAGCTCCCAGATATATGTGAAAGGCGTGTATTGCACACAAGCACCAGTCACCAGACAATAATAAATCATATATAGATAATCCACTAAACAGAACAGATCTAGGATGCATCCATGCGCCCCCCAAACAAATACTGGCCATAATAACTGTAGTGCGCGCATAATAATCAAATGGGGACGTGGCGGAACATCACTCTACCGCCCTAGAGTCATGCCATTGGTGCATCAATGACACGGCCATGTTACCTTCATGGCTAGGAAAATAGATTTTGGCTCGGGTATCAAACTAAGAGTCAGATATCATATCAAATCAGAGTGTCATAACAGATGGCTCATAACAGATAGTTCATAACAGATGGTTTATATCAAATATCATCAGAAGTACTACCAAAAGTCCAAATCAGAGTTTATCAGATCAAGGTTCATATTAAATAATCAAGTCAAGGTCCAGATCAAAAGTTCATTTCAAAAGTTTCTATCAAAAGTCCATTTTAAACAATCCTTTATTCATGATTTTCATAAAACGATCCTTTAAAGTGGTTTTCATAAAAATAATCTTTCAAAACGGTTTTTATAGAGATAGTCTTCAAAATATAGTTTCCATAAAAGTTAGTAACATTTTATATAAAAGTAGTTTCACATCATTTATAAACATATTTTTAAATGGGTTTTTCTCAAAACATTTCTATGGTATAATTAAAAAGGTTTTCATAACATAGATTCATATCAGAGGTCATATCAAATGGAATCAATAGAGGAGGTTCAAGCAAAGGGAATCATAGCAATGGCATCAGATCAGAAACTAACGGATCAAAATATGAAAGAGATCATGAGAAACCTTATAAGAAAGGTCAGAATATCTGTACCTTATACCGCAAGTGACAAACACAACAGAAAATATAGAGGTCGGACGCAAACTCCATCTTCAGCGAATCTACACGAATTCATGACTATCTTATTAAAAGCTTATTAATTCAGATTACTTATTTTAGTCGGATTTCCAGTTTTTAGTAACTTTCCTTTTTAGGTAACTTTCCAAAAATAGCAACTTTCCACATTTAGTAACTTTCTATTTTTAGTAGGCTTCCATAATTAGCAGGTTTCCATTTTTAGAAAGTTTTCAAAATCAGAAAGATTTAAGTGTCATAACTTAGGTTAAGTCATTATTTAAGCATATTAAGGACATAGGGTAGATTTTAACAAGTTATGATAGTTCAGGGTCAAATATGACAAGTTTCCATAAATTAGGGTTTTAATTGTAGATATTCCAAAGTTAAGGGTTTTAAATGAAAATATTGCAAGTTACTAATTTACAACACATATTTTATTCAAAATCACATTTTAGTCCTTTTAGTTAATAAACTTACAATTTACATCATAATTCCATAATAATTACACATTAAACACATAAATACCCAAAATTACATATTACCTCCCTAACAATATTATTTATAGAGAATAATCATAATTTTTCCTGAATTTACACTTTTAGCCCCTCTATTTAAATTAATTTCAATTCGTGCCCTAATTCACAATTTAAATCATTATCTTTCAATTTTTACACATAGGACCCTCATGTTATAATTTTTACACATTTGTACCGACCTAATTAACATTATAAAAAACAACCCACAAGTTTTAAAAATGACAAAATGCCCCCTTATATTTTTAAAACCAATCGTACAACACTTTTAAACACAAACCCTAACCCTAATCTTTCCCAATCATCATACCATCATTACTACATCATAATAGTCATTTATGAACATAATTCCAGATCCAAAACACAACACCCAAATTGAAACCCTAGAGTTTTATTTCTTTTCATTCGAAAACCCTAAACCCGATTTGAACAAAATTTAACCATGGCATATTTAGGCTTCAAAAATTCAAACCACTATTTTTCCCAGATCATATAGATTATATAGAGTCTAAATAAAATATGTTTCATACCCAGAAAATTCGTATTACATATTTTAGAATTTATGCACGTTTTAGACACTTAAAATTATTGCGATCAATCTAAGCTATAATAAATCAAACCAACATTTTTACAGGCTTATATGATTATAAAATAACCCAGAAAATTTATGTATAAGCCTCAAAAAATCGCATGATCATGTTTGGATTTTATGTGTGTTTTTATTCTCTATAATTCATACGATCAATTTATCATGCATGATTCAATTTAACCAATTTATATGAGTCATATATGATGTAATTAACATTAGAAAAATACCCAACCAAATTTAGAACATGTAGATTAGGCGTACCAATTTCGTACCTCTCGGTAATATTGAAAATGAGCAAGAGATCAAGAACGAGCGAACCAAGCTTCTAAAAATCAAAACCATATTTTTATAGCCTTATTTGGACGTGTAGGAACTCAGGAAAATTATGGAGAAGCAGCCAAAAAATTCGTATGGGATGTGTGAGAGTTTTTGTGGTTCGGTTTGAGGGTTTAGAAAATAAAAAAAAGAAACAATGGTGTAACCGTGTATTTGATTGATGAGAGGGCATAATTTTCGGCCTAATATATGCAAGCACATTAATTTTCTGATTTGGAGTGATTTTGATTTAATTTGAATGATTATCTCCTTTTAAATTACTTTTAATTCATTTTACAATATAATAAATACATAAGTATAAGAATTTTGGCCTATATCACCTTTTCATGTGTGACAACTATTTTAATGACATGTAAAATATTAAAATGTAGTAGCAAAAATTATCTTACTTCATATGTGGTTAATTTCCAAGAGTTTGGGACTTATTTGGTGTTTTATATGCTTATTAATACATTTTTAAGATTATGAGGGCCTTTTTGGTCTTTTTACATGTTTCAGATTTTAGGGTTTTACAACTCTTCCCCTCTAACAGAAAAATTTCGTCCTCGAAATTTGAAGTCGCAAGGTGAAACGAAATCGTAGCAAGTCGCAACAGATCATCGTAATATTCTCATGCCCGAGGAGGTTCTTCCAAAAGATCTTCAGACCAAAAGTTTCTCATGACTCATATCAAAACGAGGTGGGTTCAAATTTCTCAAAGGAGACAAACTAAATTGATTCTGATCAAGAGGTCCATGCAACATAAAGTGGATGATAGGTGAATCTTCAGGAAATTATATGGAATACGAACAAGAGTTCAAATTAAATTGATTGTGTCCACAGAAGAGAGCTTTACAAGAATTTAAGATTTATAACTGAGGCCAACAGAATGCAAACGAGAGTCCAAACTCATCCAGATATCTAATGAACCCAAACAGAGTATAGAATGAACCAAACACGGATAATCCTACGGAGATTCAGATTCTAAACTTCTTAGGTACTCCCCAAGATATCCTATGGCCACAATGAGTGCACGTTATATGGTGTAAGTATTATCACGTTGATCAGGCGTCATAATACTAGCACCACATAAATATGCCTTCATGATGATCATACTTTATCTCAAGTCGTAATCAAAACCACCTATCTTAATCCACCTAGTACTTCTACAGTCTCAGAGGTCATCAAAATCAAACACCATAACTAAGAGGAGAACGAACTCCTCGAAAGAGTTAACGGAAAAAGTCTAGAATGTCTATCAGAATTGGATACGTCGCCAGTAGCGTCAATCCTTCATCACTCACCAGAATCAACTCAGGCAACATCAGTGGTTACTTCAAAATTCTCATAACAACCATCGCAAAATTAACACAAACGGAATTACTAGTAGGGAACCAAAATCTTTCAGAGGATCTTATTATCAGGTAACAGAAATTTAAGTAGGTCAAGAGGAAATGAATTACGTCATCCATAGCTTCATCCTTCACAGAAATCAACTCTTCCAAACACAACCGTTCGCTTCAGAATTTTCATCCATTCAAATACATGGTCCCAATTCCAAGTAATCTGTCTACATCTGTCCATATGATCATAGAGTGGAAAGGAGATATAAACTTGAGTCTGGTCCCTCAAGCCTTTGGCACTTCTTCTGGACACTGTGGTGTAGTGGCGTGAATCTCTGACATGGTCACTGTGCATCTTCCCTTCGTGAGTCTGCTTCTGCTCTCAATCCATCTTAGTACAACTAAGATGAATAGAGAAGCAAGACTGCGTGTCTTTGACAGGTCTTCTAGCGCCGTTCGAAATTCGCCAACTCAAACCGCTACCGTCACCGGATACCTGGTAGTGTTGTCTGTTACAATCTCTGGACGCCAATTAAGTCTACTTCTTCCAGAATAAGGGTCATTCTACAAGATGATTTACATGCTCCTCTTCGTGCATAACACTGAAATGCTTCCCGGAGGTTACTCTCAGTTAGTCATCTCCTTTCTTAGAAGTTCTTGGGGTTGCTTCTTCAGTCCTTCAAACATTAATTGAGGCCGTCTGATACGGAATTTACAAAGATAGGATAAATCAATCATTGATACGCTGAAACGAAAGATGACCACGGTAGTGATACGGTTAGGTTTACGATAGTCGATACGCTGACGCAAAATTTTCTCTTTCTTCTTCATAAACTAATAGGGGTATTCAAAGGAAACACTGAGGTGATCAAAATCATATTTCATCAGCTTCTTCAATCTCTCAGCTTCTATGGCATCATGGTTCGTCAACTGGGATCGATCCAAAGTCAATTCTACTTCGCAACAGGAGGGAAAACTCAAGAGTTTCATCAGAGAAAATTTGTACAACAAAACTTCCAATGCCAAAGCTTTCTAAGGGTGGACACTAATAAGTTTCAGGAGAAATTGACAATCAAATGAGATCGAGGTAAATGTTTCCATAGCAGCGTTAATCTTAACAGATTTGAGCGGTTAAAGGTTATCATAACAAAAGTAGGATGAAAATAGATTTCCAAAAGTCACATATCAGATACGGTAATCCCTGGCAGTTTATGAGGGCCAGCCAATCCATAACTTAAAGACCTCAAAATCGAATATATCAAAAGTAAACGGATTCGTAGGATAAGTACAGTCGCCAAGCCAGACGGATAGTTCATATATTAAGGCCAAGTACATGGTTCATCGAAGTGTTGAGATAGATAAACAAACGATTCAAGGTGTTGGAGTCTTGTTTAGTTATTTAGCATAAGTGGCAGGTAGGTTGTGAATCGTCGGTAATACGAACATCGTATAACTGTCAAAAGTGAGGCGTATGGAATATCGGTTATCAGCATCATCATGCTCAGTTACCAATTTCATATCGAGACAATATTATCGTCATATCCATGGCTAATAATCATCAGAGTTCTCATAGGAGTAGTAACGGACTTCGCAAGGACAGAGTAATATCAGATGATACATTTTATATCCCGCACGAGTAATTTAATTCACAGAATGGGTCAAACATATTAAGGTCAAATGACCTTCGGGATGGTCAGAGGAGTATTAAACTGCTTATCAAACAGGTCGGAAATGAAAATCAAAACCAGGTAGGGATAGTAAAAGTTTAACAATCGGAATCATGGTAGGGGATTTCAAAATGGCTTTCAAACACCGAAGGTGAAACATAGGAGGGTAGTCGTCAATGATCAATCAACCTATCCTTTATCAGGATAAAAATCAAAGTTAACTATTCAATAAAAACTGATCGACAACGCAAGTCTTATCGTTCAGAAGTGAGAGGAAAACATTCTTATACTCGTGGTTAAAACACCACCAGACTTCTCATGGAAACGGAGATGTTTAAGACGAACTCAGATAGGGTCAGAAGATTCATAGATTATCAAAAGCAAGTAACAGAATGTATCAAGTAGGTTATCGTCATGGAGATTCTCAGAATACCCGAAGAGACATCAAAATGATTAACAAAAGAATCAGAGGTCAGAGTCGGAATCTTAGGTGGTGCAAAGCGTGAGCTTTCAATCTCCAAAAGTGCTCTCAACAAGTGGGGCACAAATCAGAGTGATGTGGAAGCAATGATAATTAAACAAAAGCCTTATAGTCTACCCATTCCTCACTGGTCAAAACTTAAGTTCCTATAGGGAAATCCTAAAGCAAATCTTAAAGGTTGTCTTATGAGCGCCTACAGTGGAAACTTAATGGTCCAAACTTCACAGGTCAAGGGTAAATGTATTACGAGTCGCAACCTGTCTCTGATACCATAAATTGTAACACCCCAACCCGACAAGGGTAAAGATATCACAACAATGGTTTCGTATCAGATCAAAACAAAGCATACATCTATAGTAATACAAGAATTCTCAAAGATTACAATTGAAATATAGGAACTACAAGGTTACAAAAGAAACTTCCAGTAAACACTAATTCCAAAATAATAATAACTTCTAATCACTTCTAAGTCCAAAAGTAGCTATCAAGTCTTCTAAGTCCAAGGTACTCTCCACCCATTCCCAGCTTCCTACTAAAACCTGCCGCAGGAAAAGAAATGCGGCTGAGCTACGAGAGCTCAGTGAACAGATATAACGATAACAAACAGTAATAGAGAATAGTACAGAATAACAGAAACAAAGGTCAAACAGATGTAATCTGGTTCAAGGGATAAGTCAATGAATAAGTATAAAGGAAAGAGAAAAAGGGATAGTAATCCACCGCGAGCCCAGAAACAGATCATATCATATCGTAACCATAAATCTTCTAATCATATAAAGGGGAGACCTCTCAGATAATCAGATAATATGAGGGGTGTCCTCATTCTTCAAATGGAGTAGCTAGCTCCCAGATATATGTGAAAGGCGTGTATTGCACACAAGCACCAGTCACCAGACAATAATAAATCATATATAGATAATCCACTAAACAGAACAGATCTAGGATGCATCCATGCGCCCCCCAAACAAATACTGGCCATAATAACTGTAGTGCGCGCATAATAATCAAATGGGGACGTGGCGGAACATCACTCTACCGCCCTAGAGTCATGCCATTGGTGCATCAATGACACGGCCATGTTACCTTCATGGCTAGGAAAACAGATTTTGGCTCGGGTATCAAACTAAGAGTCAGATATCATATCAAATCATAGTGTCATAACAGATGGCTCATAACAGATAGTTCATAACAGATGGTTTATATCAAATATCATCAGAAGTAGTACCAAAAGTCCAAATCAGAGTTTATCAGATCAAGGTTCATATTAAATAATCAAGTCAAGGTCCAGATCAAAAGTTCATTTCAAAAGTTTCTATCAAAAGTCCATTTTAAACAATCCTTTATTCATGATTTTCATAAAACGATCCTTTAAAGTGGTTTTCATAAAAATAATCTTTCAAAACGGTTTTTATAGAGATAGTCTTCAAAATATAGTTTCCATAAAAGTTAGTAACATTTTATATAAAAGTAGTTTCGCATCATTTATAAACATCTTTTTAAATGGGTTTTTCTCAAAACATTTCTATGGTATAATTAAAAAGGTCTTCATAACATAGATTCATATCAGAGGTCATATCAAATGGAATCAATAGAGGAGGTTCAAGCAAAGGGAATCATAGCAATGGCATCAGATCAGAAACTAACGGATCAGAATATGAAAGAGATCATGAGAAACCTTATAAGAAAGGTCAGAATATCTGTACCTTATACCGCAAGTGACAAACACAACAGAAAATATAGAGGTCGGACGCAAACTCCATCTTCAGCGAATCTACACGAATTCATGACTATCTTATTAAAAGCTTATTAATTCAGATTACTTATTTTAGTCGGCTTTCCAGTTTTTAGTAACTTTCCTTTTTAGGTAACTTTCCAAAAATAGCAACTTTCCACATTTAGTAACTTTCTATTTTTAGTAGGCTTCCATAATTAGCAGGTTTCCATTTTTAGAAAGTTTTCAAAATCAGAAAGATTTAAGTGTCATAACTTAGGTTAAGTCATTATTTAAGCATATTAAGGACATAGGGTAGATTTTAACAAGTTATGATAGTTCAGGGTTAAATATGACAAGTTTCCAAAAATTAGGGTTTTAATTGTAGATATTCCAAAGTTAAGTGTTTTAAATGAAAATATTGCAAGTTACTAATTTACAACACATATTTTATTCAAAATCACATTTTAGTCCTTTTAGTTAATAAACTTACAATTTACATCATAATTCCATAATAATTACACATTAAACCCATAAATACCCAAAATTACATATTACCTCCCTAACAATATTATTTAAACAGAATAATCATAATTTTTCCTGAATTTACACTTTTAGCCCCTCTATTTAAATTAATTTCAATTCGTGCCCTAATTTACAATTTAAATCATTATCTTTCAATTTTTACACATAGGACCCTCATGTTATAATTTTTACACATTTGTACAGACCTAATTAACATTATAAAAAACAACCCACAAGTTTTAAAAATGACAAAATGCCCCCTTATATTTTTAAAACCAATCGTACAACACTTTTAAACACAAACCCTAACCCTAATCTTTCCCAATCATCATACCATCATTACTACATCATAATAGTCATTTATGAACATAATTCCAGATCCAAAACACAACACCCAAATCGAAACCCTAGAGTTTTATTTCTTTTCATTCGAAAACCCTAAACCCGATTTGAACAAAATTTAACCATGGCATATTTAGGCTTCAAAAATTCAAACCACTATTTTTCCCAGATCATATAGATTATATAGAGTCTAAATAAAATATGTTTCATACCCAAAAAATTCATATTACATATTTTAGAATTTATGCACGTTTTAGACACTTAAAATTATTGCGATCAATCTAAGCTATAATAAATAAAACCAACATTTTTACAGGCTTATATGATTATAAAATAACCCAAAAAAATTATGTATAAGCCTCAGAAAATCGCATGATCATGTTAGGATCTTATGTGTGTTTTTATTCTCTATAATTCATATGATCAATTTATCATGCATGATTCGATTTAACTAATTTATATGAGTCATATATGATGTAATTAACATTAGAAAAATACCAAACCGAATTTAGAACATGTAGATTAGGCGTAGCAATTTCGTACCTCTCGGTAATATTGAAAACGAGCAAGAAATCAAGAACGAGCGAACCAAGCTTCTGAAAAAAAAACCCTATTTTTATAGCCTTCTTTGGACGTGTAGGAACTCAGGAAAATTATGGAGAAGCAGCCAAAAAATTCGTATGGGATGTGTGAGAGTTTTTGTGGTTCGGTTTGAGGGTTTAGAAAATAAAAAAAATAAACAATGGTGTAACCGTGTATTTGATTGATGAGAGGGCATAATTTTTGGCCTAATATATGCAAGCACATTAATTTTCTGATTTGGAGTGATTTTGATTTAATTTGAATGATTATCTCCTTTTAAATTACTTTTAATTCATTTTACAATATAATAAATACATAAGTATAAGAATTTTGGCCTATATCACCTTTTCATGTGTGACAACTATTTTAATGACATGTAAAATATTAAAATGTAGTAGTAAAAATTATCTTACTTCATATGTGGTTAATTTCCAAGAGTTTGGGACTTATTTGGTGTTTTATATGCTTATTAATACATTTTTAAGATTATGAGGGCCTTTTTGGTCTTTTTACATGTTTCAGATTTTAGGGTTTTACAGTTTTCCACAGTCATTGATGAATGTTCCTCCTCCTGTGCAGGACTTGGAACATGAGGTAGTTCAGATGAAGACTGTGGGGTAGGTGTAGGTGCTCTTACAGTAGATGGTGATAGACTTGGTTATGGTGATGATGTTGGGGTGGGTGTGGGTATGGGTGACCTAGATGGTTCATGTGCTTGTTCCTCAGCAGGTTGCACTTTTACAGCTCCAGATGTACCTACATTGTTAGTACCAGCAAGCATAGCAGGAAGCAAAGGTTTATGTGCCCCAGAAAATCCCCGTTTTATATTGGCAAAGATTTTTGGTGTAAAAGCCACACTGATATAAGGCTGCACTCTATTCTCAGGTTCATAATTCAAAATCATTTGCAGAAATCTTGGATACATCAAAAATTTAGGTTTCTTAGCATTGGACTCCATGCCTTCAAAAATAATTTTTGAAAAGTTAAACTTCCTTCCAAGTGACAGACAGACCAATGCAGAAGCAATCTTGCTTCCAAATTGATCCCATCCACCACTCTTGGGACTTAGGCATTGAAGCAAATGGTGAACTAAAAACCTCTACTGTGGTGTAAAATGGCCTTTCCAAAAAGTAAAACTACCATCAGTGGGATACCCTATGGTTCTCATTCTCTCCAAAATTTCTTAACTGGGCAAAATAAAGTCCCCTGAAGCATCATCCAAGTGGAGACTTCTCCTTATGGAGGCTTCAGTTATGGTAAAAGCAATTGTATCTATTGTTTCCCTTAAACATGGTGTCCCATCATCAAGAGTCTCAGAGGTAACCGACCCCCAGAACTGCTTAACAAGGGACGCATAAATTGTGGGATTATGAAGTAAAGAGTAACAAATATATTAACCTTTCATGAAATCCACAATCTGCTCGAAGCCTGCATTTGAGTTGGTTTCTTCAAGAATCCAACTTGATTATGCTTGTCGACAAACTTTAGTGAAGCCATAGATGAGTTAATGAGGTAGGTCTGGTTGATTCAAATGTTAGGGTTTGAAAATATATAGCGTAAAAACAGAGTCGTTTGCCGAAAATAAAGATAGTTAAAATTTAAAGCAAATAATGGATACAAGTGAGAAAATTTGAGTAAATTTTATTTTTATATACTTCTCTTTACCAAAAATTGTACAACGGTAATATTTTATATAAAAAATCTTTATTTTAACTGACCAGACCTAATGGTAATATTCTTACAATACCCGACTTAAAGTTGGTCAACTAGAACTAACCATTGACTCACCAGACTTCACTAAAGAAGTAGACTTACACGCACAACAAGCAATATCCAAGCTTCATATCACCATTAATCCATGATTTTCTGCAAAAGTTAGTTCTAACACCAAGAGAAACAAAAAATGCAAAAAAAATAAAATAAATAAAAATCTAAGTACCAGAACTTATTCTATTACAAGAATTAACTTCAAAGCTACAAGAATTAAAAAGAAATCCTAAGTGCTGGTTAGAATACAAACTGTACATGTTGGCCTCCCCTTAAATGTACCCTCCCCTTAAGACTAACCTCCCCTTAACCTTTGCTATGGGTTCATCATACCAATGCTGAACACTAAATAATTAAACCTAGGGCCATCAAAAGCTTTAGTTAAGAGGTCTGCAACATTGAAATTTGTGTGTATCTTCTCCACTCTAATCAGTTTCTTTTTAAAGCAATCCCTAATGAAGTGATGCCTTATTTCTATATGTTTAGTTTTAGAGTGATATACAGGATTCTTAACTATACAGATAGTGCTCTCATTATCTATATGAATTACACTATTCATAAAGTTCAAACCATAATCCAACATTTGATTCTGAATCCACAAGACTTGTCCACAGCAATTGGCAGCTGCTACATATTCAGCTTCAGTTGTTGATGTAGCCACAATAGTCTGCTTCTTGCATTGCCAAGAGATCAATCTTCTTCCAAGGAATTGACAACCTCCAGTTGTGGATTTTCTATCAAGACTTGCACCTATATAATCACTATCTGAATAGGTTTCCAGGTCAAAAGATGATTATCTAGGATACCAAAGGCCCAAATTGGGTTTGCCTTTTAGGTATCTAAAGATTCTCTTCACAGCATGAAGATGTGAAGTCTTTGGAGTAACCTGAAAACGTGAACAAACACACATATCATACATAATATCTGGCCTTGAGGCTGTTAGATACATTAGAGAACCTATCATTGATCTGTAAAAATGCACATCCACATCAGCAGCATCTTCATCTTTTGTCAATGGCACTTTGTTCTCCATGGGAGTGACTGCAGTCTTCACATTGGCAAAAGCAAACTTCTTTAGAATCTCAGCAACATATTTGTCTTGAGATATAAAAAGTCCTTCAGCTGATTGCTTCACTTTCAATCCAAGAAAAAATGTGAGTTCACCCATAGAACTCATCTGAAACCTCCCTTGCATCAATGCCTCAAATTCCTCACACCAAGACCTTCTAGTAGAGCCAAAAATAATATCATCCACATAAACCTGAACCAGGATGATATCTTTCTTTTTCCTTTTGATGAACAAGGTCTTGTCAATTACACCTCTTTTATACCCATGCTCTTCAAGGAAGTTAGAGAGTGTTGCATACCAAGCTCTGGGAGCTTAGTGGAGACCATAGAGAGCTTTAATAACCTTGTACACTTTATTGGGGTTAGCAGGATCCATAAAACCAGGAGGTTGATGTACATAAACTTCTTCCTCAATAGTGCCATAGAGAAAGGCACTCTTGACATCCATCTGATAAACTATGAACCCCATATATGATGCATAGGCCAAAAATAACCTGATAGCCTTAATCCTGGCTACAGGAGCAAAAACCTCATCATAGTCTATGCCCTCCTCTTGTCTGTACCCTTGTGCTACCAATCTTGCTTTGTTCCTTACTACCACTCCTCTTTCATCCTTTTTATTCCTGAAGACCCACTTTGTGCCAATTACCTTAGCTCCATTTGGTAGATCTACAAGAACCCATACTTTCTGCAACTTGAACTGCAGCAACTCCTCTTGCATAGCTTCCACCCAACTCTCATCCTCCAAAGCTTCAGAAACCTTGGTGGGTTCATTTTGAGAAAGAAAACAAGCAAATAAACAGTGTTGCTGGTCCTTATGGTTGACCCTTTGTTGCTTCTTAACAAAACTCACAAGTGCATGAGCATCAGGATATATCTGCACCTTGCTTCTTATTTGAACTGCAGACTTAGGATCACCAATGATTTGAATTTTCGTATGAATGGTGTGAACTCTGAGTGTAGGAATAGGACTGACATCAACTTCTGTGGGTAAGTTGTTGAAGTCAGTAACTACTCCTTCCTCATCATAAGATGCCTCCTCAAAAATCCCTTCACTTGGTTGAATGAATTCTTCAAGCTCTGGCATCTCATCAGCATTAAGACCATCATTGGGAGTAGATTCTGGTTGAACAGGATTAATAGCATCACTACCAGACTTAATTTTGTAAGTACTGGTATCCTGCTTTCCAAGATATTTATCAGCCAAAGCATCCATCTCTTCTCTGAAAGACAAAACTTCCTCTGAACTTTTGATATGAGAAGCCTCCTTCTCTTTTGCTTGAGGCTTATTCACAGTATACTTCACTTGTGGAGAAGACTTCTTGGTTCCTACTTTATCTGCAACAGACTTGACTTCTGTGGTAGAAATCACAATGAGCTCTTCAATTTTATTGCCTTGATTAGTGTTGCCTGCATCTTGGGTACCTGCATGGTTAGTAACTTCTGTGGTACATGCATCAGGGTTAGCTTGATTCTCCTTGGAGACAGGAATATAGTTCATAGAATCAGTTAGATAATCGATGTCAAACATCCATCTATGCCCTATTCCTTGCACATTGGGTTTTACCTTAAGAAAATTAACATGTAGATTTTCTTCCACTTTCTTGGTTACTAAATTGTAGACCCTAAAGGCTTTACTATTTAGTGAGTACCCAACTAGAATCCCTTCATCAGATTTTTATTCAAATTTGCCAAGCACACTTAAAGTATCAAGAATGGTCACATGACACCCAAAAGGCCTTATATAGCTAACTACTAGTTTTTGGCCAAAAATAAGCTCATAAGGTGTTTTGTTTTGAGGCTTGGTCACTCTAACCTTATTGAAAATGTAGCAGGCATTGCTGACTGCTTCAGCCCAAAAGGTTGTGGGTAAAAATGAATCTGCTAGCATAGTCCTAGCTGCCTCAATTAGTGTCATGTTCATTCTCTCAGCCACTCCATTCTGCTGTGGAGTTCTAGCATTGCTAAACTGTTGTTTGATTCCTCTATCACCACAGAACTCAATCATACTCCTATTCTTAAATTCAGTGCCATTGTCTGTCCTAATGATTTTCACCTTTTTATTAAGAAGGTTTTCTATTTGTCTAATGAATTTCTGAATCAATGGAGTAGTTTCATCTTTCCTAGACATAAAGAACACCCAACAAAATCTAGTACAATCATCAGTGATGACAAGGCAGTAACTAGCATGGTTAATACTTTGTACAGATGTAGGGCCAAACAAGTCCATATGTAAGGTATGCAGAGGCTCAGAATCTATCTTAGCCTTACAAGATGCCCTATGTTGTTTGCCCTTGTTACAAGCTACACAGGTTTGGTCATTCTTAAACACTTTTGAAGGCAAACCTCTGACAAGATTATTCTTCACAAGTTTATTCATATTTTTGAAATTCACATGACCTAACCTTCTGTGCCACAATTTAGATTCATCGAAGGTAGCTTTTACAAGCAAACAAGCAGAACCTCTTGCAGGTGCAGATGCTTTCATATCAAAACTGTACATGTTGTGTTGTCTAGGCACTTTAAGAAGGATCTGATTTTCATCAGGCATCTTAAAGTCTGAAGTCAACACAAGACATTCAGTATCAGTAAAAAGCACCTTATGCTGCTGATTGTACAATAAGTTGCACTACCAGGCCTTCGATGGTGATCAAAGGAATAATGGGGTGTTGAGATTGCGCCAAGCTTGTTCTTAACCTGAAATAAGAAATACGAAGACACTACGTTAAGTGATTGCGCAGGGGTTGGACCCTGCGAACCACCTCCGGCGTGAGAGTAAGTATGTGTAATGGTAATGTAGGTTGTAAATGACCAGAGTGAAGTTAACTTACTTTGTTTCAGCTCAACTAAGCTATTTATAGGGGAGAAATAGAGCTTAGTGGGTGGTTTGCGCATGATTCGGAGATCATGGGGGCGTCCCGTGAAATGTGGTAACCGCTAGGGCTTTGTAGCCCACGATCTCTGTTTTGGCGGGAAAGCCATGGGGAAGAGGAGACGTTGGTTTGACCAGGTCATGGTATCTCTCCGTTGTAGTTCCTTCGAGAGGAATACTCTGAAGGGCTTAAGGCTTCAATTGGCGGATTCCCACATGGTAACCAGTTCGCAGATGAATGGTTTTACATCAATGAAACGTGTTAGGAGATTAACCTGGGCCTCCGAAGGGAGGGCTTTCTACAGGCTCGAAGGGGAGTCCTTCGACCTGTTCGGAGGGTACATCATCAAGCCCCCCAGTCGAAAGTGATATATACGTACGAATATATATTGCTTTTGACTTCAAAAACATGCCACACCTTATCCCTTTCGTCACAAATCAGACGAAAAAGATATGCGTGTAAACAAACTGTGCAATAAATTCAGATAATGAATATCCAACTACCTCACCCTAGGCTACAGCAGCTAGGATATCGAAAACCACAAACATTCTTTCAATATTTAAAATTCAAATTGTAGTCCGTATATAACTCTGTTTATAATTTCACATGTATTGCTAGGATGAAACAATTTTAAATATACGTAAAACCTTTATGATCCCACCTGATCGTACTGTTGTTCTTTGCCCCCAAATTACACACACATAGTACTTTGTGTTTCTTGCTTCTTAAGGTAATAATCCTTACTCAGTCTTATTATTTTGAATATAAGATGAGTATGGCTGCAAAAAGAACCATTAGGCAACAAAAGTGTACCTTACCAAAACAGGATTTGACGGAATTTCTTGGGAAGTATCCCATACCCAATGAGTTTAAAGTGATTCTTCAAACCAAGGACCACAATGTTTTTGACACTCCGGTTGGGTATGTTGGACTCTATGTTCATGCAGTTACAGAATCCAACTTTAGGGTTCCCATTCATCCCCTAATTTTAGAATTTTTACAGTATTATCAAGTTCATATTTCTAGGTTGAATCCCTTTGGCCTAGCCAAATTAACCACATACATTGTAGTATGTAAAGCTTATGGTTATGAGCCCACGCTAAACGTGTTAAGGGGCTTTATCAACCTTTGCCCTGGTGGTGATTGGCTAACCCTAGGTAAAAGAAGTGAACATGACGTGCCTTGCTTAATAACAAAACCTTTTGCTAACATAAGAAAATGGAAAGGTTTGTTTTTCTATGTACAAAGCACAATCATACCTCCTGAATATCCAGCTTTGTTGGAAAAGGCATTCCGGTTTGATGAGAACGTTTCGATGATCCCTTACCACACTTTGTAAGAAACAATCCTCTTTACCAACGTCTTGCACGCCATCCCTTTGATGTGCGAATGTTTCCAGAACCGATATTGTATATGGTGGGCATCGTTGATCGTTGGGAAGGCTCTCCGTTAAAACCTGCGATAATGTGTGAAGGGTGAAGTATGTATATAATTTTTTAAATATGGTAAATAACTTATCTGCTGATTCTTATTATTTTCCTTTTGTCACTGCAGGAATGGCGTTCAGGAACTTTGTTGTATATCGTTGTACCAGAGAGGCTTCTTTCATTCCCCAAGATTCAAACAACGTCATTGACGAAGTCGGTTCCCCCTCAGTCTCAGCCGCTAATGACGAGAGTCCACACTTTGTAGAAACTGTAGCGGATTTCGATGATCCCCTTATCAAGAAATTTCAAACAAGACTTATAGGTTCCTCTGGTGCTTCAAGCAAAAAGAAAATAATCAAAGGAAAAGCTGCTATGTCCATGAAGACTCCTCCGAAAAGGAAGTTGTCGCTTCCAACCCCTCCGACGAGAATGGTGAAACCCAAAAGTTCTCATGTGAAGACCTTTATACCTACCCCTCTCAGGGTCCCAGAGGATGATACCCCTCGTAAGTTTAAGTTTTGCTTGTCTGGTGAAAAAAACTCATCATATGCCTGATTGTCCCATCTTCGCAGGTCTACCTAACGTCCCATAGCTTCCGAATGCGCTCGCATGTCGTCAATTAGTTGAAAAGATGACACCTGCTCACTGGAGGGGCATCTTAGATAATATGTCGATGGAAGAATTATGTGATTTTCACTCCCAAAGCTCTGCTAGACAGGCTATATTGGAGAATCATCTTAACTCTCGGACAAGGGAATTGGTGCAAACGGTGTTAGATGTAAGGGGGAAAATGGAAGCTATTGCAGCCAAAGAGAGAGCTAGGGATAATGAGTATGATGAGTTGGAGGCTAAGTGCAAAGAAGTGATGGAGAATTTTGAGAAGAACCCTATCGTGCAAGATATGCAAGCCAAAATTGACAGACTCGAAAGGCAATTGAAGGGCTCTCATGAAAGATGTGAGAGGTTGAAAGGTAAGGAGGCTAGGGTGTCTATTTATAGGGCTCAAATTACAATGCTTGAATCCAAATGTAAAGTCTAGAGGCCGAAAGGTCTAGGTTGGCTGAACAGGAGGTCAAGCTCTGTGAGGAGATTGATAGTCTCAAATTCCAGTGTCAAAACTTGAAGAAGGACCGGCTGATGTGGTTTCAAAAGTTGTTCCTCATGTAGCGATGGAATTATACCACAGTGATGAGGTGGGGCAAGTTATTGGAAGATTAGTGGACGCGGCCATCTTTTATGATACCTGCACCGCTTTGGAAGAAATTGCTCTGACCAAGAAACCTGTGGTTTTGTCAGAGGAACCCTACTATCACCCAAATTCTGAACGAGAGTATAATGATGCTGGTACTTCATTTGCTACGGCAAAGTATTCCTTCCTTTCAGAGGTAACCAAGGACCCTCTAGCACCCTTAGAAGACCTTCTCTCAAAAAAGCCATGGGAAATTCAGCCTCCGTCTCCTACCAGGAAAACTTCCTCTATTAGCCCTCTTCCTACGCCATGCTAGAAAGACTCTCCGTTTATAACGGGAGCTTGAAGACTGTCATGTTGGCAGGTATTTGACCCCACGGGTGGTATGTACCCCATTGACAATGCTACCTTATGTTTAGTTGTCTTTTGACTATATGTTTGTGCAACTGTATGGGCTTCGACCCATTAAATAATTGCTTGTTTTATTTTGGCCATGACCGTATGCGGCCTTTTTAATGCCAATTAGGGATAGTATCCCGTTTTTTATACCATGTTTTACTTCTCTTACGCCCAAAATAGACGTAAACACACAACCTAAGGTTATAATCTCATTGTGTGTATTTTGAACCAAGATTTTAAGCAATCGTATAATTTGACTGTGACAGAGGGTCGCGACCCACTCCGTCTTTATCCTTAAGTAGCAGAGGGCTTTTAATACCCTAAGACTTTATAGGAAAGTTAATGTGAATTGTAATGATGCTATTTTCATACAAGACATGTGCCTTGCGACATCCTTCGACATTGAAACTTTTAAAGTACTTGACTGGACAAATCTTTGTTGTAAAGAACGAAACAAGAGATTTGAGGAAAATGCGTTATATCATTAATTGGGTAGGGAGGATTACATCATTTTTAGAAAATGAACACCAGGACACCTACCATTAATGCTTCTTTCCCTAATTGAGAAGAATGCGTTACATGAAATTGAAAAAACAAACTGAGTGTTCTTAAAAGTTGTAAGTATTATATGTAAAACTTACGAAGGTTGGTACCATTCCAAGTCCTATCCATGACCTCTCCCTTCATTGTTGCTAGCTTGTATGCTCCATTGCCGTAGGCCTCGGATACCACGTAGGGTCCTTCCCATGTGGGTCCTAATTTTCCTTCGTATTCGGCTTTGCTTGCGCTGTTTAAACGAAGTACATATTCACCTGGCTTGAATGTGGAGGGTTGAACTCGGTTGTTGTAATACCTTTCAAACTTTTTTTTATGGATAGCCTCCCTGATTGAAGCTATTTCTCTTCTTTCTTCCAGAAGATCAAGATTTTCACGAAGCCTTTCGTCATTTGTTTTTTCTTCAAAGTTCACAATGCGCTCTGTTTCTATGCTGATTTCGGAGGGTATTACAGCCTCCGTCCCATAAGCCAGGCTAAAAGGAGTTTCCCCATGGCTTGATTTGGGTGCGTCCTATGTGCCCACAGAACTTGGGGTAGTTCGTCTACCCACCCATGATGGCTTCGTCCTAACCTCTTCTCGATCCCATCGATGATGTCCCTGTTGGTGACTTTGACCTGTCCATTGCCTTGAGGATGGTATACAGAAGTAAATGATTGTTTAATTTTCAGGCCTTCGTAGAAGGTTGGAAATACTCCTTCGACAAATTCTTTCCCGTTGTCGGAGATAATAATGTGTGGAACACCAAATCGGCAGACTATGTGCTCCCATATAAACTTCTCCATATGTCTTCCTGTCATCGATGCTAAAGGTTTGGCCTCGACCCATTTGGTAAAGTAGTCAATGGCTAAGACTAAAAACTTTACCCCTCCTGGAGCCAATGGTAGGGGTCCAACTATGTCGATTCCCTACTGGCAAAAAGGCCATGCGGATGTGACAGACGTCATGTCTTGTTTGGGCATTCTTGAAACCTTGGAGTGGAGTTGACATGCCTCGCACTTTTGTATAATCTCCATTGCGTTTCTATGCATAGACGGCCAATAGTAACCCAGCTTCATTATTTTTGACACAACGGAGCGAGGACCAGCATGTAGTCTGCAGGATCCTTCGTGGACCTCATAGATGATGTTCGAAGCTAGTTTTGGTCCTACACAACGAAGCCATGGGGATAAAAAGTACCTCCTGTAAAGGTGATCCCCAATAAGCCTATATTGGGGAGCTTTGATTCTGATTTTTCTTGCAAGTTTCGGATCCTCAGGTAGAATACCACTTATCAGATATTCCCTTATCGGGGTCATCCAATTGGGACCTTCTTCAGTTATGATGTCAGACACTTCCTTACGTTTAATTGACCTTTCTGCCAACACTTCAACCAAAACTTCCTTTGTTAAATGAGCGAATGCCATCGAAGCCAGTTTGCTTAATGCGTCTGCCTTCTTGTTTTGGTTCCTTCGGACGTGTGCTATATTGTAGGACTCGAACCCATGTAGGAGTTCTTTAGCTTTTTCCAAATATTGTTTTATTGTAGGCTGTCTTGCTTCGTAGGAGCCCTTGATCTGGTTAGCTACTAGTTGCGAGTCTACAAAGATGGATAGATTGTGGACTTCCATATCTTTTTCAAGTCGAAGGCCGGCTAACAAAGCTTCGTACTCGGCTTCGTTATTGGTAGCATCGAATTCAAAACGCAACGCATAAGTGTATTCTTTGCCTTCCGTACATACTAGCATTAGACCTGCTCCCGAACCGTCGGAGCTTGAGGCTCCATCTGTGTATAGCTTCCACCCCTCCTTCATCTCTGAGGGCTTTTCCCTTGGGATTTCCTTTTCTTTGCTGGGCCCGGAGTGTGTTTCAGCAAGAAAGTCCGCGAGTATTTGACCTTTGACAGAGTTCCGACCCTTGTACTATATTTCATGTTCTCCCAGTTCAATGGCCCATTTGGCCACTCTTCCTGATTTCTCAGGCTTCGACAGTATCTGCTTAATTGGCTTATCAGTTAAAACCGTAATGGGATGAGCCTGGAAGTACCTTCGAAGGCGCCTTGCAGCGTGAATCAAGGCTAGGATTAGCTTCTCTAACTCCGGATAATTCAACTCAGCTCCTTGTAGCACCCTGCTAACGAAGTAGATTGGGACTTGCTTCTTGTCTCTTTCTGCCAAGAGCACAGCACTGATGCTTTCGGTAGATGCCGCGATGTACATAAACAACACTTCACCTTTGATTGGGGCTGTAAGTGTTGGCAAGATTTCTATGAATTCTTTTAACTTTTCAAAAGCGGCTTCCGCATCACTACTCCATTGGAAGGTCTTTTTGTCTGTGCACCCCTTGAGCGTTTTGAAAAAAGGTAAAGAAAGATCTGCCCCTTTCGACAGGAATCTGCTGAGTGCCGCGAGCTTTCCGTTTAGGCTTTGTACTTCCTTTAGTGACTTTGGGGCTTGTAGATCAGTGATCGCCTTGACTTTCGAAGGGTTAGCCTTGATCCCTTGCTTAGTGATCAGGTGTCCCAAGAACTGTCCCTCTTCTACATCAAAGGAGCACTTCCTATGGTTAAGCTTTATATTGATTGACCTTAGTCGGTCGAAGGTTTCCTGGATGTCGGAGAGTAAGTCCTCCTCCGTCCTGCTCTTTATGACCATGTCATCGACGTAGGCTTCCAAGTTCCTCCCTATTTGCTTGTGGAAGGCTTTATCCACCAATCGTTGGTAGGTCGCTCCTGCGTTCTTTAGGCCGAAGGGCGTCTTCTTGTATCAATAGACACCTTTTCCCGTGTAAAAGGCAGTCTTTTCTTCATCCTCCTCCGCCATTTGTATTTGATGATATCCTTTGTAGGCATCTAAGAAGCATTTCAAGCGGAACCCCGAGAGGGATTCAACCTTCCAATCAATTTCCGGTAGGAGTAGCAGTCTTTTAGACAAGCTTTGTTGATGTCCGTGAAGTCGACACACATTCGCCACCCTCCGCCACTTTTCTTTACCATAACTGGATTAGCCACCCATGTTTGGTATTTTACTTCTCTAAGGATTCCCGCTTGCACAAGTTCATCCACTTCCTTGCAAGCGGTCGCGTTTCTTTCAGGTGCCAAGCTTCGGCGTTTTTGTTTGATGGGCTCAATTTGCTTGAATTCATTAAGCTTATGCTCCGTACTGAAGGGTTTACCATCAATCATCAGAGTTTTGGGGACCCCCGTCATATCTGAATATGTCCATGCGAAGACATCTTTGTTTGCTCTTAGTAGTTTGGCCAAGTCTGCTTTGAAGTTGGCGGGAAGCTGCTTTCCTATTACCACTGTTTGCTCCGGATAGAGCTCGTTGACCAAGATGCATTCTTCGGCGCTGGTGCAACTTAAAATAGCCTTGAGGGGTTCCTCCGGACTTTCTTTGAGCTTTTTGCCCGCGTCTCCTATTGTTCTTTGATTGTAGCTAGAGAGGACGGTTCCTATCCCGTAAGGCGTATGGAATTTTACCGCTGCATGTATGGTGGAGACTACAATACCCATTTTTTGCATGGCGGTCCTTCCTATCAGTAAATTGTACGGAGAGTCAGACCTTACGATAGCAAACATAAGGGTTTCTGTCCTTGCGAGCTTGCCTTCGCCGATTGTTATGTCCAATGGGACTTCTCCCAGAGGCCACGAGTGTTCGCCGGAGAACCCTACCAAAGGTATTTTTGAATCAACCCGCTGTGACCTGATTGAAGGCTTGAGCTTAAGGAAGCAGTGCTCATATATGATTTCGCAGGAGCTTCCGCAGTCCATGTAGGCTCTGTTTACTTCTCTGTTGAAAACTAGGACCTTAATGACCACTGGGTCATTCGAAGGGATTTGGCCCACCAAAGGAGGAAATGTTACTTCTCCAACTTCATTACCCTCATGCACTGTTACCTTCCTTTTTAAACTGGTCTCCCCCCAACGCACCATGAGTATTGGGGCTTCGAGAGGAGTGGTATCTTTGGCCAACTGAGTGTCGGTCATTTTTTCCTTACCCTTCTTGATTCCTTTCACCAGGTGTGCCAACTGTCCAGACCTTACGGCTTCCTCAATCTGTTTCTTTAGCTCCCTGCAACTGTTCGTATCATGGCCATAATCTTCATGGAAGTGACAATACTTGCTCGTATCCCTGTTTTTACCCTTACTTGTCATACGAGGGGGTGCTTCGAAGGCTTTAGCAGCCCTCTCGGTGGCAAGTATTTCCTTCGGGGACTTACTTAGAGTTCCAAGCAAACCGTGAGCAGGGCTAGGGTACGGAGAAAACCTGTCTCTGTTTCTGTTCTTGTTCTTGGACCCTTCCCACTTTGAAAACTTGTTGTTGTTGTCTCTATCGATCGGGGCACCATTAGTAGACACCTCTTTTGCCTCAATCCAAGTGTATGTATTTTCCATTAAGCCTTTGTAAGTTGTTGGAAGGTCAGTAGATAAGAATTCTACCAAGCTCCGATTTCGAAGGCCATGTACGAAGCCGGAAATACGCTGTACTTCATGAAGACTCAAAATCTGCAAAGTTTCATCGGTGTACCTAGTAACGAAGGCCCTTGTGCTTTCGTTTTCCTTTTGTTTGATGTTGTGTACCGTAAGATGAGTTCTTGTAAATTTCTTTTGTTGACTAAAGTGTGATCGGAACTTAGCCTTGAGATCATCAAGATTGACAATGCTCCCTGGTTTTTGCCCATTCCACCAAATGCGAGCAGCGTCTCGCAGGGTGTAGGTAAACATGTGACAAGCTACAGGCATAACCCATTTTTGCATCTTAATAGCCCCTTCGAACAGATGTAAGAAATTTTCTGGATCCCCCTTCCCATCATAAGTTCCCACATGCGAAGGCATTTTCAACCCATCAGGCAATGGGTAATCTTCTATCCATCTAACGAAAGGTGTAGCTGAACCCATAGGGTCCGAATATAGGCAATTGTAAGGTGGTGCGTATGTAGGAACAGTATTATATGGAGTATGACTTGGGGGTACTCCCATGGGTGTCTGGATAGGGTAAGGTTGATAGGGTGTGGTCATGCTGAATGGGTAACCATTTCCTACGGCGTACGTAGGGTATACCGTAGGCTGATCGAAGGGCATGCTCCCATATGGCTGATGGAGACTAGGGTTGTTAGGTTGCCCACCAACGGGGGATATAACCCTTGAGGGTAAGACTGAGTTTGGAACGGAGGGTACATACCATTGGGAGGAAGGCTTCCTCCCATATTAAATGTAGGCGGATTGCCTTCTACGCCTAACACATAAGAAGGCTGCAATGGGACCCATGCTTCCGTTCTTCCGAGATGTGCTGCTGACAACGGAGGTAGATTTACCCCAGTGTCTTCCCTTCATTGACTCCTCCCATTGGAGCCTTCGGCAATTATTCCTTCCCTCCTAGTCGGAGCCCTCTCGGAGACTCCTTCAAATCCGACGGATCTTCTGCCTAGTCTTCGACTGACTAGCGACCCAATCCTTTATGCCGAAAGCGTTGGTCCATGTGTCGGAGGCCTAGGCTCCGCCTGTAATTCTTCATCATAATTGTCACTTGAGTATTCCAACTCCCTCCGCATTTCAACATTCCGAGCTTGTCTTTTGCGTGCCCTTAAGAGAGATTCTAGCACTTCGTGGTTGGCTTCAACAAAGTCTGGGCTAATAACAGGCTCTGGATTGGCTGATGTCGAAGCGTGATGGTTGGGTGTTATCTCTGGGTGAGAACGTGTTTTGAACGTGGATGCGGTTATTGGGGGGAGGTTGTTAGAGTCGTTGATTGGTATTGGATCTAAGGTAGAGAAACCCGGTGGGGGAGTATCTTCTCTTCCTTGATCCATGCCGGATATATAGTGAAAGTAGTTGGCTGGTTATAAGCTTGGAAATAACGAGACCAATTGTAGCGGTCCCATGGATGGCGCCACTGGTTGTACAATAAGTTGCACTACCAGGCCTTCGATGGTGATCAAATGAATAATGGAGTGTTGAGATTGCGCCAAGCTTGTTCTTAACCTGATATAAGAAATACGAAGACACTACGTTAAGTGATTGCGCAGGGGTTGGACCCTGCGAACCACCTCCGGCGTGAGAGTAAGTATGTGTAATGGTAATGTAGGTTGTATGTAACACCCCAACCCGACAAGGGTAGAAGTGTCACGCAAATGGTGACATATCAAAGGCAAGCATAACATACGACTTAAATAATACAATAGAAATTCAAAGGTTACAAATAAGAAACAAAACTAAATACTATGTCTGTCAACGCAAATCCTTCTAAAAACTTCTACTTCCGAAAAACTATCAAGGTCTTCTAAGTCCAAAGGTCTCTTCACTCATACCCAGCTTCCAACTAAAACCTGCCGCACACGGAAAGAAAACGTGCGGCTGAGCTTAAAAAGCCCAGTGAACAGATATATATAATAAACGGAAACGAAAGTAAACGGAAATGAACAGAAGTAGCATAATGAATAAGATATAAGTAAAGGTACAAGAGTAAAGGTTAGGACAGTCATCCACCACGAGCCCAAACAAATCAAATCATATCATATCGTAACCATAATCTTCAAATCATATGGAGGGGAGACCTCTCAGATAATCAGATAATATGAGGGGTGTCCTCATTCTTCAAATGGAGTAGCTAGCTCCCAAATTTTGTGAAAGACGTGGATTGCACCCATCATCAGTCACCAAATCAAATCATATCATATCATATACAAAACAAATCTAGGATGCATCCATACGCCCCCCAAACAAATCATATTGGCCATAACAAATCATAGTGAGCTCATATCAAATCAAAATGGGGACGGTGTGGTTAATCACTCTGACCACACAAGAGTCATGCCATTGGTGCATCAATGACACGGCCATGTTACCTTCATGGCTAGGAAACATATTTGGCTCGTAGTATCAAACTGGGGTCAAAGGTCAAAGGTTCAAGTATCAAAGGTTCATAGCAAAGGGTCCATATCAAAGTAAGGGTTCATATAATCATAGTCCGAATCTCAAAGTTCATATCAAAGGTTCATGTCAAAGGTTCAAATGCCAAAGGTTCATAGCAAAGGTCAAGGTCAAATCAAATCAGTGTTCAAGAGACCGAAGGCACCTTATTAAAAAGGGCAGAATATCTGTACCTTAT
The DNA here is from genome assembly GCA_021014915.2 of Artemisia tridentata subsp. tridentata. NCBI lineage: Eukaryota > Viridiplantae > Streptophyta > Magnoliopsida > Asterales > Asteraceae > Artemisia > Artemisia tridentata. Next base: position 43,589,463 of record CP139506.1, on the reverse strand, counting down.
GACGTAGCACAAACAGATAGTAAGCACAGAAAAGAAGACGGCTCAGAGTCACTCCTTCTTCACACCTAAAGGAGTAGAAGGGAATTACTAAACGTTCTTAATTAATTAACCTTCCACTTTAAGTAACTTTCCATTTTAAGTAACTTTTTATTTTTGGCAGGTTTCCATATTTAGAAAGTTTCCATAATTAGAAATATTGGATATTATAACTTGGTTAAGCCATTATTAGATGGAAATGAAGTACATTAGATCAGATTCATACTTTGGTCCTTAAGAATCCATAAGTTACACTTCATACCCTTATATTACATAATTACATTTTAAACCTTCAAATATTCATAATGATCACTTATTTTATTATATTATACGAATACATCCTCAATTATCCATAATTTACACATTGAGTCCCTCTAGTTACAAAAGTTATATATTTAGTCCTTTAACTTATAATTTCAATCTTTAATTCATCATAATTACATATTAGGCCATTAAATTATCAAAATAACACATAACCCCCTGAATATATTTATTTACTCAAAACAGTACCAAGTTTCCAGGAATTACAAGTTTAGTCCCTCTAATTAATTAAAATACAATTCGAACCATAATTAAACAATAAATACTTTTTAATCCTTTAAAATACAAAAATGACATATAGCACCCTCATCTTATATTTTATACAAAAAGTACACCTTCCAAATTAAGTTCTAAAAATAACCCAAGAGTTTTAAAAGTTACAAAAACTACCCTAAACATTTTAATACAATTCGTTAATCCTTTTAAAATTATGAAACTAAACCCTAATCTTTCCAAATCATTTTTAATCATTACAACATCATTTATCATCAATTATAAACACAAGATCAAGCCCTAGTTCATCAAATACAAGTCGTATGAATTTTCTTTATATTTATACGTTTATAATTACAAATCCGATTATATAAATAAGTTAGAAATAATTAGATCTAGACCATGAAAATTCTTAGAACATTATTCCAGATCAAAATACATTATAAACCACGCAAATAAAATATGTATACAGTCCAATTTGTTCGTATAGTATTTTATACAAGTTTTATACGTTTTCATGGTCATAGCTTCGTTTAATTCATAGAGTGTGCATGGATCATGTTATGCATTTTATTTGATGTTCTTATATCATAAAAGGTCTGAGAAAAATACCAAAACCAGATTCGAACGTGTAGATGGAGGTGCAAGAATTCTTTTATACGCGTATGGCCAAAAGGGTCCCAAAATTCTCACGACTTCACGAAGAGCCTTCAGACCTTGAAAACATTTTTCCCAGGTTGTATTCGACATAAGGATCATAAGAAAAATGGCCAACGAATTTTAGAGGTGTCACAGAATTAATTTATGAATTACCTTGTTTACTAGCGCACGAAAGGAAAATAATTCCCCAAAAATAGAGATCGACCAAACAAGGCTTCACCACTATTTTTCCTAGGTTGTACACGTTAGGAAGAGTGTTAGAAAAATGAGAAACAAGATTTGTGGTGATCGAATGAATTAAAACGAATTATACCTCTTTTGCATGTCGCGATGGGAGAAAATTCACCACAATAGGATCGTGCAAAGAACACCTTCAAAATTATTTTTCCAGGACTCCTTAGAAGTATATTGATCACAGAAAAATGCGTAGAGGATTTGTGGAAGTCGTATGGAGGCTCAAGGGATTTTTGGTGTGTTTTGTTTCTCGGCAATTAGGTTTAGTGAAAAGAAAAATGTTGAGATTGATTTAAAATAGGAATGCCGAGTCCTAGGGGATACCTTGGACCATAAATTTCGGTAGGATTAGTTGGCCCATCAATTTGATTGATTTCCTACATAGTTTCCATGTTTTCATAAGTTTAAAATATACATAATAATGCTTTTATATATTATACGGTTTACATAGGGGTAGAATGGTAATTTTACAACTTGTATAAATGTTAAATGAAGTTCTTAAAATTATTTGGGATCATAACTTGTGCATTGCCAGAAGTTTGGAATTGTTTTGATACTTTATAAGCTCTTAAATAACTTTTTAAACTTGTAGGGGCAATTTGGTCATTTTACATGTTTTCAGATTTTAGGGTTTTACAACTCTTCCCCTCTAACAGAAAAAATTTCGTCCTCAAAATTTGCAAAGAGTCAGAAATGAAAGGATCAGAAACAAAACAGAGGCACACTAGTCTGAGGTTGAATCCAATTAACAACGTACCAAAATACGGATGATAATCGAATTCTCCAGGAGAAGGTACAAACAGTACACAGGGTTTATATTGAATTGATTAGGTGAATTAAACGAGAATACATCGAATTGTAGCAACCATGAGGTGATGCAAAAGTAACTCTTCAGCTTTTCAAATAGTCTCGGCTTAAATATAGCCTTCCAGAAGTATTCTCATACACAAACAGGTCTTGTTATTCTCAGAATCTGAAATCTCATATCTTAACTCATAGCAGATCAAAATGAACAGACTTAACGAATGCGAAACGTATATATAGAAGAATAGAGGCATATCCTCATATAATAACAGATTGAATCCATAAGGACAGAAAGCATGTCGCTAGATATCATCAAATGGCAGGAGGCCTTATAATAGAATCTAAGATCATTATCGGAAGTGCAGAGATCAGCAAACGCTCGTTGAGCATCCAACGTGTCAAGTCACATATCAAAGACAGAAATCAATCGGATAGGTAGAATAAAACCAAAGTCTCACTAAACGCGGATGATCTCAAACATATATCAGAAATTCTAAGGTTCTTAAGGCACTTCTCGAGATATCCTATGCCCACAACAAGTGCACGTTATATCATGTAAGTATTATCACGTTGATCAGGCGTCATAATACTAGCATCATATAAATATGCCCTCATGATGTTCATACTTTATCTCAAGTCGTGAACAACACAACTTATCTAAATCCACCTAGTCCACCTACAGTCTCAGGGTCACCAAAGTCAAGCATCATAACTAGGAATACGAAATTACTCGAAGAGTAACAGAAATCCAAAATGTCCATCAGAATTCAGGTACGTCATTAATAGCGCCAAGACTTCATAACTTACCGAAATCAAATCAGCCAAAATAAGTGGTTACTTCAACATCCGTCTATTCATAAATATCCAAATTCCTTCCATAGCTTGTCAAAATTCTATTACAACTCGTTATCCAACAAACGCAGAATGAACATGGAACGGAATTACTAACAGAGAATCAAATCATTCGAAGGACCTCATCATCAGGTAACGGAATTTAAGTAGGTTGAGAGGAAACGAATACGTCGTCGATAGCTTCTTCCTCTACAGAATCATCTCGTCTAAACACAAGTGTCCGCTTCAAAATTCGTCCATTCACATGCAATTTTTTTTTTTGGTTCTTCTAAGTCGGAGTAATTTGCCGCTTGTCCATCTTCTCTCATGGTGAAAAGGAAATACAAACTTGAGTCTGGTTCCTCAAGCCTTCGGCAGCTCTTCTTGATATTGTGGCATCGTAACGGTAGTCTCTGACATGATCACTGTGCATCCCTCCATCCGCAAGTCTGCTTCTGCTCTCAATTCATCTTAGTACAACTAAAATGAATAGAGAAATAGGATTGCATTTCTTCGACAGGTCTTCTAACACAGCTCCAAGTCTTAAGGAAAACACCGCCGTCGTCGACTCCAGATTATGTGTTGAAAGGTTTGTCTCTTCTTCCTATATGCTTCTTCTATGGTAATGCTTGTCGCCACTGTCTTCTACTATTCTTCCACCAAGTTCCTCGCTCCGATAGCTGTCTTCAATCTCGGGTCTTCCTGGGGAAAACTCTGTCTTCACACATACAGGGTAGCGTCATCTACAATGGTTTCTGAATGCCAATCAAATTCCTCTTCCAGAACAAGTGGCCGTGTCATCAAAATCTCTATGTTCTTCTTTCATTTTCCGAACATAACACAATGTCATACTATGACAATTTGTCCAAAATATGCAAAGACACGACCATTCTAGCCAATACTATTGGCATCATTCAATTCCTAAGGTTATAACGAGTGAAAGGACAGTCTCTGAAATCATTTAGGGAAAAACTTTCACATACACTTCACGTCGCCTTCCTTCTTCTTCAAAATAACACTGAACTACTTCACAGAGGTTACTCTCGGTTAGTTAACCCCCCCTTCTTAGAAGTTCTTGTGGTTGCTGCTTCAGCCCTTCAAATTTAACACGATGCAACGAGATACGAAGTTTCAAAAGAAAGACCAAATCAATCATTGATGTGCGAAAACGGATAACGATTACTGATATGGGGTACGGTTAGGTGCACAATAGTCGATACGTCGTCACATACTTCTTCTTCATAGACCAACAAGAGTACTTCAAGAGAATCACTGAGGTGAGCAAAATTCATATTACACCGGAAATACCAGAAAATCTTCGTGCAACAGAATATTTCTAATGGCGGAACTTTCCAAGGTGAATAGTAATGGTTGTCAGAAAATTGATAATCATATGAGTTCAGGGTTGGTGCTTCCATAGTGGCAAAACTTTAGCAGATTCAGGTGTAGAGATTCATCATAACGAAATAGGGTAAGATAGATTGTTAAGATCACATTTCAGATACGGTAGTCTATGGTAGCTTTACAAATAGTCATCCAGTCCATACATAAAAGACCACACAATAAGACATGTCAAGATCAAAAGATTCATAGAACGAATACAGTCATATAATCAGACGGATAGTTCATATATCGAAATACAGCACATGTTTCAATAAAAGTGTTGAGATGGATAAACGAATGATTCAAGTGTGGGGATTTGTTCAGCTTCTTAGCATAAGCAGTAAGTAGGATGTGTATTATCAGCAGTACGAACATCGTATATTTGTCAAAAGTGATATGTACAGAATATCCGTTATTAGCATCATCATGCTCAGTTAACAAATCCATACAGAGATAACATAGCATCATATCCTTCCAAAGGAATTGATTGGCAGAACAGATTCGTCATTCAAAGGAAAAGGACATAACTTCCTATATCCATGGTTAATAATTACCAGAATTCTCATAGGAGTAATAACGAATTTATGCAAAGCTAAGTAGTATCGGACGATACATTCACATTCAGCATAAGCAATGAATTCACAAAATGTGTCGAACACATTATGGTTGAATGGCTTACTACATGGTCGGAAAGGTGTTAAACAGCTTATCAAACAAATCGGAGGTGGATGTCAAATCTGAAAATGAAACTTAAATGGTGTAAGGTATCCAGGTGGGTTTTCCGAGGTATTCCAAACTTACTTGGTTACTAAGGTTAAGTTGCAAAACTTCTAACTCCTGAAAAGTTCTGATGAGGCTTAACTAAAGACAAGGGCACGAATCAGAGTGATGCGGAAGCAAATGATACTCACATATATGTCTTAGTCTACCCATTCCTCACTGGTCAAATTTAGGTTCCTATAGGGAGATCCTAAAGCAAATCTTACAGGTTATCTTATGAGCGCTTACAGGGAAACTTAGTGGTCCTAACTTACACAGGCCAAGGGTAAATGACCAGAGTGAAGTTAACTTACTTTGTTTCAGCCCGACTAAGCTATTTATAGGGGAGAAATAGAGCTTAGTGGGCGGTTTGTGCATGATTCAGAGATCATGGGGGCGTCCCATGAAATGTGGTAACCGCTAGGGCTTTGTAGCCCACGATCTCTGTTTTGGCGAGAAAGCCAAGGGGAAGAGGAGACGTGGGTTTGACCAGGTCATGGTATCTCTCCATTATAGTTCCTTCGAGAGGAATACCCTGAAGGGCTTAAGGCTTCGATTGGCGGATTCTCACATGGTAACCAGTTCGCAGACGAATGGTTTTACGCCAATGAAACGTGTTAGGAGATTAACCTGGGCCTCCGAAGGGAGGGCTTTCTACAGGCTCGAAGGGGATTCCTTTAACCCGTTCGAAGGGTACATCATCAGCTGCTTATCACAGATTTGTGATATGGAGAAGAGGTTAAACTGCCCTAGTTTTTTTACAAAAGATACATTTTCAAACTCTAAATTGCCCACAATGATCCTTCCTTTACCAGTTATTTGTCCCTTGCTTCCTCCAAAGGTAACAGAACCTCGTCTGAACTCTTAAAAATCCATCAGATGGTCCTTGTTACCAGACATGTGCCCAGAGCAACCACTATAAAAATTCCTCTATCTCCCATCATTAGTGGATGTTCCTGCACACAAATAAAATGGATTAGTTCTTCTTAAGGACCCAGGCCTCTGAAGGCTTGGGTCTGCCCTGTGGATCAACAAATTTAAAAGTCTTGTATGAGGTTGATCCACTGTTGTTCTTGGATTCATAGGTAACAGTATTCTTAATAAAATTCCAAGACCAACATGCTGGGGTCTTAACAGTAGGTCCCCTATTATCCCTTACAACACTAGTTTTTGAAGTTTGTGCTATATTGTTTGCAAAAGGACTTCTCACAGGTGAGTGAGGTTTATAAAAACTGTGTCTTTGATTGTAAGTTCTCACCTGTGGTCTTACTGGTTGTCTAAACCATACAGAATTAACATTTGGTCTAGCAGAATTAACACCTGGCCTAACAGAATTAACATTTGGCCTACCAGAATTAAATTTGTACTACCAGAATTAATGTGTGACCTAACAGAATTAACTGAAGGTCTACCAGAATTAAATGGTGCTGGTCTAGTACCAAATTTATTAGCATGGTTAATCCTATTAGCATTGTTCTAGACTGGTTTAGTAGGCATGTGGCATGTATTAACACTTTTATACTTTCTTAGTTCAGCCTCTCTTTTCAACCTTTTCTCATGAAAGTCATAGTCTCTAATGAGATGATCTAGACTACCACAAACATAACACCTCTTAGGACCATAGTAGTTTTGGTTCCTATACTCTCTTCTTGCCCTAAATTGTTTAGGTGACTCTGAACTGGTGACAAACTGCCTAGGAGATTTTAGGTGAGATTCACAGTTAGGTTTTTCTTCATCAGGTTTGGGTGGAGATAGTTTTGGTTTACTAGTCTTGTCAGATTTTGAATTATGATTGTCTTTGGGTTCACTCTCTGACCCTGATTCAGACTGCTCAGAGACATCTCTTGTGGATCCTTCACTGTCATTGGTTTGACAAGTAGAGTATTCACTTGATTTATCATCTGAGTTTGGTGTCTCAGGATATTGAGGACCATGTTTACCATACACAAACAAAGAGTCATCAAGGTCTTCCTTTTGTAGAGGAGTGTAATCTCCACTTAATGGAGGTGGCACTCCTTTAAAGTCATCAGACTTGACAAAACTATTGTATGTAGGCTTACCAACAGAGTCATCTTCTCTACAAGTAAAAAGATACGTCTCCATCTCTTCCTCATAGCTCAAAATCTCACTATCTGACTTAATCTCATATCCTAACCCTATTTTACAAGTTGAGCTCATTTGTGCATTAACAAGCCTAAACAGATTTCCATTTGACTTGTTCCATTTGTCTACTATCTCTTTTAATTCATCTCTTTCTTTCACTGCTTTCATGCCAATTCGTCTATATTTCCTAAGTTTTTCATCTTTTTCACATATCTCATTAGCTTGAAAAGTGAGTTTTTCATTTAAAGCAGTATGTTGTTTTTGATAGGTGACAATTTGTGCTTCTAATGTTTTTACTGCATTAGTATAAGCTAGGATTTTTGCTTGTTGGTCACCTATTTCTTTTTAACTGTTCATCACATAAAGCTTTAACATGATTATATGAATCAATGCACAGTTTAGAACACAAAGATACCTCATTGGTAGAACCAATGACCATAAGTGCATGATTGGGCTCCTTATTCTCCTGTGTATGCTCATCCCAGTTGATAGCTCCAGCTTTCAATGTCAGCATACTCACCTGGTTTCTTTCCAGCTTGTCATACTTTGGATAATCTGAGTCTCTTTTCTTGTACCCATCAGTAGGCTTCTTCTCCTTGCAGTCTCTAGCGAAGTGTCCATGCTTATGACAATTGTAGCATTCAACAGTCTTTCTAGTGTACCCCACTGGTTCCTTGTTATCATATCGAATGGTCCTCCCATGCTACCTTTGAAACCTTTTGACCCTCAGAGCAATCATGGCAATTTGCCATTTGATGTCCATCTCTTCTACTTCAGCATCATTTATTTGTTCCAGATCTTTGCTAATGAAGTCTTCATCTTCAAGTTGATCAACAAAGAATGAATAAACTAGTTCATCAACAAAGCCTTTAGGAGCAGATCTTTCAAATGTGCTGCTAGTAGAAGCTTCATAACCACCAGACTTAATATTGCCAGACTTAATCTTGTAAGTGCTGCCTTTGCTTTGTGATACAAAGGCAACATTTGTAGAACTGGAAGATTGATCGGCCTAAAAAACAGTCAACTTAAATCAACCACGGATGTGGTCAAACAAAGTCAAACCAATTGAGGACACAATACAATTTACCAAGGAGTACAGAATATTCCAGGGTCGTTAAGTCCCAGCGAGGTGTGAAAACTGTAATACAACGAATGTGCGTGTTGAAATGATATGGGATATACAAAAACGTGAATCTGATTGACTAACACTGGAATGTGAATAGTCATAGCTCTGTCACAGCTGTATCGTTAAAAACGTACAATCAGAAACCTAAAAACGCGAAAGATTTACAAACGTACGTTTAAATTAAATTAAACGTAAACGTACAAAACGAATAAAAACAAACATTCCCAAAGAGGGAATTTGCATGCCTTGACGGCTTAAATGCAAATTAAAAGAAAATAAAATAAATAACTATATTTACAAAGTTATTATTATAATAATTAGAAAATCTAAATACCTAAAATGTAAGTTCTATCTAAAAAATATGAAAGATAATTAAAAACGACTAAAAACGTAATAAAAATGATTATCTAAGACTTACGTGTACAAAAACTATAAAGAAAACTGAAAACGAGCGTTATTAATAAAAATAACGTACGTGCGCAAGTAAAAACGTAAAATTTATGAAATATAAACACTATGGGTACAATTATAATTTTTACATGTTCTATATGATAAAAGAAAATTTTAGAAAAAAGAATTATATTTTTTTGACTTTTATTTTATTTATTATGATTTAATTACTATTATACAAATAAAAATACGAAATAAATACTAAAACTGATCAAAAAAATCTGAAATTTTTATCTAAAATACTTTATGATATAACAAAGCTAAGAAAAATACAAAGGACAAAACAGCTTATACGGATAAGCTAATATAAGCTGAAATAGAAAAATAAGCTTAAACGAAAACAAATAGGTTAAAAGGAATTAATGTGGGAAGACTAGCAGAACTGGTGCTCCAGAGCATTTGGGAAGGGGGTGTGGTGTGTGTTGTACATGTTACTAGCGAGAGGTCCAGGGTTCGAATCCCACACCCCATTTTTTGCGTTTTTATTTTTTTTTTCGATTTTCTTTTTACAAAATAACTTTTTAACTTAATACAAGCTACTTTAATAAAGACAAAACTTTTAGATAAAGCTAGACAAGGTGGAAACCACTAGCTTATTTACACAGTAGGTGGTTTTAAGGATTTTTTAAAACTAGAAATTTTACAAATTAAGCTAAAGGTTTTAAAATGAGTTATAAGCTAAAAAGAAAAACTACTATGGACTGAGGTGAGTATATTTAAGCTATATGAACTGGAAAAAAGCTGGCTAATAAGCCAGTAAAGCCCTTAATAAGCTGAAGCTTATCAAGAGACTGCTGATACACTTAATGAGCAGGGCAAAAATGGCTGTTTTGCAGCCTTAATTTAGTGGCTTAAAGGAGTTCTAAAAATCAAGCAAAAAATTCCTAAGGTAGATGAGCTAGGGGACTTGTATAATCCAGAAAATCAGCTTATGAAAACTAATATTGAGAGCTATAGAAAATCTCAAAAAACTGCAAAAACCATAAAATCTAAAAATGTGGCCTGATGTGGTTTTGTGTTTGTGTTTTGACTTGTGCAGGTCAAGTGACCAAACCAACTACTAGGATTACTCTATTTGAGCTATAAGGACTAGAAAGAAACCAATTTTAAGGACCAAATCAGCTTATTGCTGAAAGTTGGCTTATTTGGACAGAATTGAGTATTAAATTCACACAAAACATCAAAAACTTAATTATCTATTTATATTGCTAACTAGGACTTGAAAATGGCTTATTATGGTTGAAATAAGCTGCTACAAAGTTAGGACAAGAAGCAAATGTACAGTAAACATGGGTTTTGACCCGTTTGACCTCTATGCCAAACACCCCTTTAATAGACCCAAATTGAGATTTTCAAACCATTCAACTGTATAAACACATCCAATCCAATCCAGTGACCACAGTTTGTCAAAATGGGTCCTTTTCAACATACACAAGCTGTCAAACAAGCATATGCCTATGATTTTCAAATTTTGCATATATTGACAGTCCAAAATGATTTTCAAACCAACAATCAAATCCAAAACATAAACACCTAATATTAAGCTATATAATCATTAACAAACAACAAAGAAACACAAATACATGAAAATCAAATCATATAAGAGACTATAACAGTAAAAAGCAAAAATGGATAAAAATGGAAGCTTACAAGTGAATCCAAACTAAAATTGAGAACCAAGGATTAGAGACCACTCCTAACTTGCTGTCAACAAGCTAGAAACCAGAAAAGCCATCCAGATTAGCTTCTTCACCCCAGAACTGCTATTTGGACCACATGTTGACTTTCATTGACTTTTTCTTGATTTTTTCTATTTTATGAATTTTAAGTACTACTACTGAATTAATGGTTTCTAAAAGCTTTAAAGCTTTTTTCAGGAGCTTATATGGCTTAAGAAGTCCACTAACAACTACAATACATGAAATCAAAGAACATGGAAATTTGAAGCATTTAAGTGAAAAACTTGAAACTGAAATTAAACTTGAATTAAACTGAAAACAGAAGTTCATTACACTAATTTGATGAAAAGTACAACCTTAAAACTGTAAATGACATTTAATTTAAAAGAAAGCATTTAAAGTTATCCTACACGACCAATGGCTAATCCAAAGGTATCTTTTTCTTTGCCTCTCTTCTCTTCTTTATACTTCTCTGAGTTCCCACTTGAGTCTTGGTCAAATCCCACCTCTAATCTCGGCCATTGATGCAGTCAAAATGATCCTAGCCTTTGAACTTACTTTTGGCGCCAAAAGTTATATAGGTTGATTGAGACAGTTCTGCTACAATTAATGGACCTTGGTGTGTTGTGGAGGTGTAAGGGACACGTTTGGTAGCTTTTGAGATCAAGTGGTGGAGTGGTAAAGAAAAAGCAGGGAAAGGTATGGGGCAGTGAGGTGAAAGTTGTGGGAATGCATTTATGGTGATTGTGGGCTGGTATAGGTGTATAGGGGAGGGCATGGAGTAGGTATGAGCTGGGGGGTGATGTGGAAGCAAGTGGTGGCAAAACCACCACTGGTTTTATGACTCAGTGGTGTGGAGGGAAAAAGGGGAAGGGATAAGAAGGTTTGACTTCGGGTCAAACTTCTGTGTTTAAATAAAAGTTGGGTCGGGTTGGATAAGGATTGGGCTTGGGTTGTGTTGGTGATGGACTGGATTTGGTTTATGGGTCAGCTGGGTTTAGTTTAGGCTTTGGAATTGGATTTTTGTTTGTATAATAAATCACAAGGACCAAACTTGTAATTTCTGAATAGATGAAGGGCTGAACCTGTAAATATCACAATGTTAACACAAGGACCATATTTGCCATAGATGAATAGTACAAGGGTTATAATTATTAATTTTCCATTTTAAATAACCCAGGGACCATTTTTGACACTTTTCAAAGTTGAGGGACCAAAGTTGTAAATATGAAATTTTATCTTTCAAAGGACTATTTCTAATAACTTGTGAATCCCCAAGGACCTTTAATGATATTTGTACAAGTTTTGAGTAACCAGGGACTAGTTTTGACAATTTGTGAAATTCCAGGGACTGAAAATGACAATTGTGTGAACTTGATCATTTTTCACTTGTTTTTCAATCTTTTGTACCTGAATCACATAAAAACACATTTTCATGATATTTGTACCATTTTGTGAGTCATTTGTGTGTTTTTGATCGTTTTGTGGGTTTAATCAATACTAAATATATGTGTATTTAGACACATATCAAAGATGCTTTAGTGTTTTCTTTGATTTCCTGTTCAAAAATCCTAAGATTGTTGTACAAGTCATCTGTGGTCATGGAGTCAACTTCATCCTTCATCCTCATGGTCATTGACACACTTGACCATTCTGGTGGTAGAGATCTGAGGAACTTGTGGTTGGCATCTTCATCAGATACAACAGCACCATGTACTTCCAGTTGGGACAGAAGATGTTGAAATCTGTCATAGCCCTTTTCCAATCCCTCTGATTTTGACACACTGAATGCCTCAAATTGCTGTTTAAGAACAACCTTCTGCATCTTTTTAGAATTTGCATTCCCTCCAAATCTTTTCTTAATTGCCTCCCAAATTTCTTTGGCATCGTTCATGTTATGAAACTTTCTCAGATGCTCCTTAGGAAGTGCCATCAACAGCATAGTTCTGGCCTTCTTCTCTTTCTCAACAGCACGTATTTCTTCAGCAGATGCTGGTGGTAATATTTTAATTACTCCATCTGTACCAACTGAAATCCTTTTCTTCGAATTTCCCTTTTGAATAACCTTCCAAACTTCACTGTCAATGTACTCTAAATAATGTTCCATCTCCATGGCCCATATATCATATTCTTCTCCCTTCAGAATAGGAAGTTTTATGTTGGATATGGTTGTTGTTGAAGGGATTGGTTGTTGTGATTTGGATGTGTCAGTTTCAGGGTTTTCATCATTATGAACTGATTTCTCATCATCACTGTCATGAAGTGAGAAATCATCAGAGGACTTTTTAGGCTTCTCATACTGATTAACTTCAGACATTGTGTAGGTTAAATTTAGGTGAATTAGGGTTTAAGTATTTTGTGATTCTTCAAGATCAGAGTCTCTTTACAGGCTCTGATACCACTTGTAGGTCCACAAACGATTATGGATATCTAAGTAGCCTTGACAAACTTAGTAGACGACTTGAATAAATCAAATCAATCTAAGTGAGACTCTAACACTTTGTTAATGTTAATGCGGAATCTTAACACAAACAATGAAGAACACAATTCAATAACTAACTTTGTATTACTAACTTTCAATTCGTATGTACAACTCTCTCTAAAACTAATGCCTTAGGGTTCCTTTTATACACCAAGGAAACCCTAGATACAAAACGTGTAGAATGATAAACATATCTTTACTAAAGATAACTTCGTATCTTTTCCTAACTTATAGCTAAGCGACTTCCTAAATATCATGACCAGACTTAACATCTAAGTCAAACAGACTTAACATAAGTCTACCAGACTTAACTATTAGATAGACAGACTTAATAACGACCAGACTTAACTATGTAATTTACCAGACTTAAATCTTCTCTTGATAATTCCCAACATCTTGTGTTTGAGCTTCTTGTGCCTGCATGTTTTCAACTTGAGTAGCTGTCAAGTCAATCTCTGTTTGATTTTCATTCTGCTTCTCAGTTTGACCAGCATCCACTTCATCTTCTGGCTCACCAAACCATCTTGCATAAGTTGAAGTGCAAGCCCTTTTCTTGTTCTTCCTATTTGCCCCACTTATGCCATAAGTGTTCTTCTTTGGCCCACCAATTTCAGTCTCTTTTCTTTGTCTGACCTGCATAACATCATCTTCTACAGCTGCTTCATCCTCATTAACCTTTTTCTTTCTAGGCCTGTTGGTCAACGAATTGTATGTGGATCTCTAAGTAGCCTTGAATACTTAGTAGATGATTTGAATAAATCCAAACCAGTCTAAGTGAGAAACCCTTATACGATTGTTAATGTTAACGCGGAATATTAACAAGAACAATGAAGAACACACAGAGTTAAACTAACTTCGTATATTACTATTGATCACAACTCGTAAAACTCATACATTAACTAACACATTAAGGATCCTTTTATACTTGACGGAAACCCTAATTACAACCGTGTGAAAAGATATTTACGTATATTCTATAAAGATACTTAACTCGTACATATCTTTTCCTAACTTATCTAACAAACTTTCCTAACTTCACTGACCAGACCTAACATAAGGTCAACCAGACTTAACTATGGTCAAACAGACTTAACATAAACTAACAGACTTAATATTACATTACAAGATCTAACTTCAGCTACCAGACTTAAGTCTCCTTGTAGATAATTCCCAACAATCCTCCCCTAACTTGATCTTCATGCTTCATGAACTTCAAGTTCTTCTGATTGAGCTTTCTGAGGATTGAATCTTGAACACTTTGAATTATCTTCATGACTTGAACTTTTTCCAGCAACTTTGATCTTGATAGGCTATCCATCTGATATGATCTTTACAGCAACCTTGACTACTTGTACATCAAATTCATTTAAGTTTCATACTATTCTCATCACTTCCAGGTGTGTGAACTCCTGTGAGAGGTGAATCATTGAAAATTAATGGATTTGAAGTCTCTTTACCAATAGCCATCACTACTGGAGTAGCCAATGTTTTGGTGTGTAAGACCATGGTACATTAATAACCATATGATTTTTAGCAAATCATCAGCTTATCAACGGATTTGTTAAGTCTTTACCAAAAGCCGTTTGCTTTTGGACTAGCCAATTCTTTGGTGGAATTGCACCTCACCTTGGTGAATTGATTACCATTTATGGTTTTCCACAGCCTTTACCACAAACCATAACCTTGTGGGCTAGTCAACTCTTTACTTACCTTAGATATGGTGAGTTGAATACTGATGCGTGGTTTTGTAACCTTACAACAGGTTTTACCTCTCGAGGGATCTCAAGAGGCTTACAACCCCACCAGGCAGTGTACCTGACCGATGTAGTATAGTGTAGTGGTAAGTACGGGGGATTGATCGTTCTCCACAGGGAATAGTGTTCGTTAGGTGTGAAAGACTACTCTAATTAGGTCTAAGGGTTGAGGAAGATTCTTTTTATGTTTTTTTATATTTTTATGAAAGCAAGTAAAATCTCGGTTTTGAAGGAGTGGGCGGAATTAGTTGCTAGTCAACTAACCCAAAATTACTACGGATGCAAATAAAATAAATAACTGAAAATAGAATGTGGTGAGAAACTTATGTGTAGAGAAATGTGTTTACTTAGATTTCCTTACTCCCTAACTATCTTTTACCGGTTAATTAGTGTGTATTAGTCGCGTGGATGACGGGTGTATTCCTTAATACCATTCGTGGGGTGGCGTACTTACTTCCCCAACTCTACAAGCTCCTACTTCACTCCTATGTCGAGCCGGCTAGGAAGCTCCTAACATGGGATCACTAGAATTCGCTTGTGCATTAAATACAACCATAAAAACCTTTAGTACGCGTTTGGTTCATGTTTCTTAAGACGTTCAAGCAAGTTACCGAATAGGAAGTTAGCCAGTTTTCTTAAGCCTAACATAGATAAACAATCATCCAATACAACTAATAACACACTAACAACCAATAATCAATAGCTAGGTTTCATTAGATCTAAGCAAACACAAGATAAATTTAGCCTAACATGTTAAACAAAAGACAAGAACAAGATAAAATCAAACAACACATAGACATATTGAATGATTAATTGATAACTTATCTTTCAATGAAACATGGAAGATCTCAAGGCAAAAAGCCCTGAAAAAGTAGCTAAAATCGTCTTAGGGTTTTATCCCAAAATTCCACACACTAAGCTCTCCTAATGACAAAAAATTAGAAAACTATATATAGATTTTTGGATCTGACGGCGTCACCTTATGGATTGTGACGCCGTCACCTCGCCGCTTTTAGGGTTCCCGGATGACCTTCTTGACGCCGTCCCTCTTTAGCTCTTCAAAAATCCATTCTGGCCTATCAAGGCTTGACGCCGTCTAACCATGAACGTGACGCCGTCCCCTTATGATTTAAGCCGTGACGCCCTTGATCAAGTTAAAGCGTGACGCCGTCAGAATTTACATGCTATTTTCACTGGCCCGTCATGAGTAAATTTCACGTCCAACTTTTCTTGCCAAAGCATGACGCCGTCTGGGGTTAAATGTGACGCCGTCAAAGGTGACTTTTAGCCGATTCTTGAGACTTTGCCGTTTTCTTCACTTTTATGCTCCAAAAACGTCCAAAATGCCTCCTTTTCCAGATTTCTCCTCAAAAGTACCTAAAATGACAAAAGGAACGATTTAGGGCGATATTTGATCAAATAAATACGATTTAAGGCTTAAATGACCCCTTAAAAGCGGTACACTTTTCGCCTCATCAAATACCCTTACACTTGAGATTTGCTTGTCCTCAAGCAAATGCGCTTTTATTCTAATCAAAATACAAGATAGGGGTCATTTAATGCAAACATAAAAGTAATTACAACAAATATTCGTTCCACTTCAATCATAATAAGCACGGAGATTACATACTAGCACCTCACAAGTAGTGTTTAGATACTCACATCTCTCAAGTGTCATCAAAATAAATCTCATAAATGAAAACGGATAATATCTCTCACTACCTGTCATAGCAAATAGATTACCATAGGCTTGGGAAAGGATCGAAAACCTCCTCCACTAGGCGTAAGCACCAAAGATAAACTATCAAAGAGGGCTTTTAAATGGGTTATAACGTTAGGTGTAGGGAAAAGGAAAACACGGTTTGGTTGGATAAGGATATTTTACTGGTGGCGAGTTAAAGATCTTGATCAATTACATGTACTATACAATGTTGCTAAGCCAAGACTAGACTCGATCTTAAGCTAAAAACGAAATAACAAAATAACAAAAACATAAAATAAACATAAAATGAAACGGGATGGTAGTCCGTATGTTTTTTCTATTTTTCATTTTCTCATTTTTTTGTGTTTTTCTTGATTTTTTTTTTTTTTTTTTTTTTTTTTTTTTTTTTTTTTTTTTTTTTTTTTGACATACACTTTTACCCTACCATCCAAAATAATACATCATAGGGGCATTGCATTCCCCTTACACTTGAACTTTTACATAACTTTACAAATAACTATTCTAATGACTCGAATTAAGATAATTGAAAAACTTGGAGTACTTTTAAAATATTTAGCACATATGGGGGTAATAAATGATGTTCTTCCCCATTACTCCATTATACTAGTACTTTACCCATGAGTCCCAATCGTCCCAAAACAATATGTACAAGGATATGACTCGACTTAGCAACCATGTAATCAACTAGATAATTAACTTGGGTTTAAACAAATGTTGTAACAATAATGCACCAAAAATGAGTGCATACAAGGTAGCCTAAGGCGATTTGGGTGTACATTTTAGTGGGGTGTAACAAATTCTTCCTTTAAGTAGAATGCTTAAAGGTCGAAATGAAAAGATAGGCTCTGAGGGGTGTACTAGGGGTATCGTGTACTAAAAATGAGTACAACGCAAAGGGTGTGGGAGAATTACTTGACCAATGTAGCCAATGTAATTATAACAAAAACACAGGTGTAAAACAATGGGTTAATCCTAATGCCTCTTATCATGTAGTAAATCTAACTACACGAATGTAGTCTCACTTGTGGCCTTGGAATGGTCCTAACGCAAGTTCTAGAATCTAAGTGCTACCGGTACACACATCATAGCATAAATGCTTTTCCTACCAATTCTAGGGGCGAACCTCACATATTTGGGGTGGAAAATTTTTTTAGTGGTACGGTTTTTGTGCTAGTCATATAACTCCTATCCGTGAGACGCTCATTAAGATCAAAGTTTCACTCCTATATGTTGTAAAAAATTTTAAATTTGGCACTAAAATTACCTTAACAAGTATTTATCTCAGTTTTATTACACATCTACTATTAAACAAACAAAAATCAAGCGCAATTGCATTCTCTAAAATCGTACTTTTACCCTCCCCTTACACTTAAGATGAACATTGTCCCCAATGTTCAAATAACAAGATGTAAAAGAAAAAAGTAAAAGAATGAAATCAAATACTCCCCTGATTCGCTCGGTGGATAATGAAATTACACGGTTAGATCTTCCTCCAAAGAGAATGTTGAAGCTCCATGACTAATACATCGCCATAAGCTTGATTCAAAACATTTCCTTGTCCAAAATAACCTGTTAAACCTGAGAAAACAAACACGAAAACCTGCATAACATCGGCGGGATAAAATCTATATATAAGGATATAATGCTTGTGGAATGATAATTTTGCAGATTCCTGGAGATTATAAGTTGGAGATTTTAATAAAAACTTTTTAAAAACAAAACTTTCAAAAATTTCTGGAAATTAAATCTGACGCCGTCAGGTTATAACCCCTGACGCCGTCAGAAATGACCTGACAAAAATTTTCATTTTAAGTTTCCGGAAAATTTCTGGAAAAACCTTTACCTTACTTCCTGGAAATCCTGCAAAACATCATTATAACTCGATACAAGCATTTGACTCAAACAATTACGAATATGTATGCTAATTTATTATTATTACGATTCATGTTAATTTGTGTTCTAATAAACCGATTTAGATTTCCCTTACACTTAACTTTTGCAAAATACCTTTATATGTAGTTAAGACGAAGTTAAAAACAACATAAAGCATTTTCACAATTTAGTTTTGAACATGAATCAATAATGATAAAAATTACACACACATACGGAAACAAATAAAATCAAACAAACAAATAAATAAACAAACACGAAGCAAATAAAATAACAATCAAATGAGGCTAGCATGCGATAAATAAAATCAATGTAACAAATGTTTTAAGGCAAACAGATGCCTTCCCTAAATTATTACAGACCATATTGTTTCAACACATACAACCACATATCAAATTGTTCAAACATCAAAACATCAAATCACAACATCACTGGTGAGGGGGTCCTTGGCGATAGTCATAGCCAGGAGGAAGATGCCCGTAGTACCCGTATGGAGGGTAATCCTGCTCACGACCCGGGAAAGGGTCAATCTGCAGATGCGGGTCCAACTGATCACGTGTGGATAGATGCTGCATCTGACAAACCGTGTGATCATACATCCAGTCGAACCTCTCGTCCGCCCTGGTCCTCCAAGCATCAACCTGGCCCATCCAGGTCCCCTGGTGAGCCTGCCAGTCCCCCCTGCTCATATGCCGGTAGTAATCAGCTGTACCGGCCTCATACCCCTCATGCTGCTGCTGCTGGGGCTCCTCCTCCTCCTCATCATCCTCATCATCATCATCCTCAGCTCCAACTGGGTGATACCACATAAAGGACCCGTCATGCATCTCCATAATCACCTCCATCTGCTTCAGGGACCTCTCCTTCACATTCCTGCATTTATCACCACTCAAATACCTCATGACCTCGGGCCTGAGGACTCCATAAGACTGGGCCAGTCGGGTGATGAACATCCCACCATAGATCCTGTCTCCTTCCCTCTCCCCAACTCCACCATGCATAAAGCTAGCAACCCAAAACGGGATGTTGCAGTAAACATCATTAGAGTAGATGGTGTACAGGTAGAAGAGATCAGAAGCTGTGACACGGTGGTGAGAGCTGTGACGCCCTGTCAAGCTGTAGGTGAGGCAACGATGAGTCAACCGAACCCTAGGATCCCTTATTTGGGATGCTACAGTGGTCGAGGTATACACCCCATCCCCAATAGTCTGCCAGAAAATAGAGCATCTAAAATCATTCTTCATCGACTCCCCATGCAACAACCTCTGCATGAACCCTGCCTGAATGGTATCATGCTGATCATACAACCCAAGTCTCCACCCAAACTCAGCAACCGAACACGTCCTTAGCTCACCCCCCAGTCTGAAATAGATCGTGGTACTGCCCACATCGGTCCTGGCCTCAGCCATGTCAAAATGAAAGGTGGCAAAGAATTCCCTTACCAATTCCTCATATACCGGCTCCTGAATTTTAAACAGTCTTTCCCACTGGGGGCCGGTAAACCCATCCGTCTGAAAACTTTGGAGAAAGGTCTGCTCAAGACCTTCTCTCCTCAGAAAGTTCCAGTCAACCATGGCTCCATTCTCGACCTTGTGTAGTAGCAATTGTGCGTACTTGCTTGTAGCAGCAACGTTGTCAAAGACACCCCAACTGAGGACCGTATCCCCAAAGTTTTCTTGTTGAGATCGGGAGGAACTTCCTCGGCTGGGTCTTTGACGCTTACTCATTATCTGGAACAAAGCAGGAGGAACAAAAAGTGTTAATATGTGAATTAAAGACTTGGTGGCGCATCAGACAGGTCTGACGCCGTCACCCTTTGATAGGTGACGCCGTCAGGTTCAACCAAGTTTAAATCCGAAATTACGAGGGAAAAATCAATATTCAAACTTTAAGCTTATAAACCAAACGCCCTTTTTTACAGCAAAATGGGTGATTGGATTATAGATTATGGTTCAAATTCGTGGCCTCCCCATTAGTGAATAGACCCAATTGATTGTCAACCATCAAATGCTTTAATTATTGTTAAATAACACTAATTAAAACACATTATGAGTTCTAAGAATGAATCAATCCTAGGGTTTCACGAGTTGGGGATTTTCGAAATTTACAAATCCTATGAGTAATTGAAGCGAAAAGAATGAGTAAAAATTACTTACCACGTGAAGATTGGAAGCGGGAATTGGCGAATTGGTCCTGGGAAAATCGGAGGTGGGGTTTGAGTGGATATGGTTTGTGGGGTGTGTGATGAAAGTGATGGAAAGTAAGTTATTATTGCTGTGCAGACGGGGTGACGGCGTCACGTTTAAATTATGACGCCGTCAGATTAGCGTATTTTACTACTTTGTGCCAGTTTACAAATGAGCCCCTCGTACTTTAAGAGAGCAGCTAGTCAGGATCAATAATCCTGATAGCTAGTCTCGTTAACAAGTTCCTCCTGGGTCAAATGTTTTGTTACTGTCACGGGGTGTAGTAAAATGTTGAAAAGGGTTGGTTGACGTCTTATTCGGGTCCTAATTTCCATCAAGGCGAGTATTCAGGGAGTGAGAGGAATTTTCCCAGGGGGTTTTCAAAATGATGGTGTGCTTTAATTGAGTTCTTCTCACACCTGGCTTAAAGCCAAAAGACCGTTTCCTAGCTTCATGAAAATTAGGGAGCGTGACAACCATGCTCCCCACGAAAATGCTACGATCTTGAGAGTTTTTCTCGCGAGAGGATCCAAATAAATAAGAGGGTTTTGAAAGTGAAGGCTCGGGGAGGAGGGTTTCATCATCCCATTCGTTGTATGGTTCATTAGGGACCGGGAGTTCAAAGATCTTCTCGATCTTTTTGTGTGCGGCTTCTTTCTTAATTTTCTCTTTTATTCTCGAGATGAATTTTTCTGCTAGTTCCATGAACATATCTTGGGTGTTTTTCAAGTGAGTTTCTAATTCCTTGATACGTCTCTCTTGGTCGTTCACGAAAGTTAGCATTATCCCTTCAAATTCATCTTTTCGTGAGAATTGGTGAAACGTATGTTTACCAATTGTATTCACGCATTTATGGGGATTTTCATCAGCCGTAGGTGTCTCAGCTTTCATCAAGCTCTCAACTTGCCTTTTTATGTTTTCGAACAGCTGTTCTTGGGTTGCATTCATGCAATTTAAAATCCCTTCTTCCGAGAATGTTGAGTCATTCCATTCTTCCTCTTCGTATTGTGCTAAGTCCTCAATGACTTCCCAGCACTTATCGACACTGAGCCTGCTCAATCTTCCATTGGCGGCGTAATCTATGGCTCTTCTAGTTTGATGATTGACACCATCATAGAAGATTTGGATTTGTAGCCAAGGATCCATGCCATGGTGAGGGAATTTTCGGAGTAAGTCCTTGAATCGAGTCCATGCCTCGTAGAGAGTTTCGCCTTGACGTTGTTGGAACATCAAGATATCATTCCTTAGCTTGGTAGTTCTTCCCGGTGGGAAAAACTGAGCAAGGAAACGAGTGGTGAGATCATCCCAAGAGGTGATGGATCCTGCGGGTTGACGTTCTAGCCACTGACTAGCTTGGTCCCGCAAAGAGAATTGGAAGAGACGCAATCGGGTCGTCTCTCGAGTGGCAACATCAAGGTCTATAGAATCAACGATTTTAAGAAAGTCCTTGAGATGTTGATTAGGATCTTCAGAACGAAGTCCATGGAATGCGCATCTGCTTTGCACCAACCGGATGGTGTCGGATCGCAAGGGTGTGATATTGGCTCCTTGAGTGAGCTCAATGGTGTTTCGATAGCCATGGTGGCTAGGACGGGAATACTCTCCTAAAGTACGGGCTCTAGGAGGTGGTTGTGGTTGTTGTGGTGGTGGGTTGTGGGGGTTAAGGATATTACCATCTTCCATGATGTCGGACGGTAATGGTTACGAACAAAGACACGAAGAAAATAGATAGACTAAAGAAAACCTAGAAAAATAAAATAAAAATCTCACTAGAAAGGAATCTAGTGAGTAGACCTAATAGAAATAAAAATTCAACCTAAACAATAACTATTCCCCAGCAGCGGCGCCAAAAACTTGATTGCGTGGTTTTGTAACCTTACAACAGGTTTTACCTCTCGAGGGATCTCAAGAGGCTTACAACCCCACCAGGCAGTGTACCTGACCGATGTAGTATAGTGTAGTGGTAAGTACGGGGGATTGATCGTTCTCCACAGGGAATAGTGTTCGTTAGGTGTGAAAGACTACTCTAATTAGGTCTAAGGGTTGAGGAAGATTCTTTTTATGTTTTTTTATATTTTTATGAAAGCAAGTAAAATCTCGGTTTTGAAGGAGTGGGCGGAATTAGTTGCTAGTCAACTAACCCAAAATTACTACGGATGCAAATAAAATAAATAACTGAAAATAGAATGTGGTGAGAAACTTATGTGTAGAGAAATGTGTTTACTTAGATTTCCTTACTCCCTAACTATCTTTTACCGGTTAATTAGTGTGTATTAGTCGCGTGGATGACGGGTGTATTCCTTAATACCATTCGTGGGGTGGCGTACTTACTTCCCCAACTCTACAAGCTCCTACTTCACTCCTATGTCGAGCCGGCTAGGAAGCTCCTAACATGGGATCACTAGAATTCGCTTGTGCATTAAATACAACCATAAAAACCTTTAGTACGCGTTTGGTTCATGTTTCTTAAGACGTTCAAGCAAGTTACCGAATAGGAAGTTAGCCAGTTTTCTTAAGCCTAACATAGATAAACAATCATCCAATACAACTAATAACACACTAACAACCAATAATCAATAGCTAGGTTTCATTAGATCTAAGCAAACACAAGATAAATTTAGCCTAACATGTTAAACAAAAGACAAGAACAAGATAAAATCAAACAACACATAGACATATTGAATGATTAATTGATAACTTATCTTTCAATGAAACATGGAAGATCTCAAGGCAAAAAGCCCTGAAAAAGTAGCTAAAATCGTCTTAGGGTTTTATCCCAAAATTCCACACACTAAGCTCTCCCTAATGACAAAAAATTAGAAAACTATATATAGATTTTTGGATCTGACGGCGTCACCTTATGGATTGTGACGCCGTCACCTCGCCGCTTTTAGGGTTCCCGGATGACCTTCTTGACGCCGTCCCTCTTTAGCTCTTCAAAAATCCATTCTGGCCTATCAAGGCTTGACGCCGTCTAACCATGAACGTGACGCCGTCCCCTTATGATTTAAGCCGTGACGCCCTTGATCAAGTTAAAGCGTGACGCCGTCAGAATTTACATGCTATTTTCACTGGCCCGTCATGAGTAAATTTCACGTCCAACTTTTCTTGCCAAAGCATGACGCCGTCTGGGGTTAAATGTGACGCCGTCAAAGGTGACTTTTAGCCGATTCTTGAGACTTTGCCGTTTTCTTCACTTTTATGCTCCAAAAACGTCCAAAATGCCTCCTTTTCCAGATTTCTCCTCAAAAGTGCCTAAAATGACAAAAGGAACGATTTAGGGCGATATTTGATCAAATAAATACGATTTAAGGCTTAAATGACCCCTTAAAAGCGGTACACTTTTCGCCTCATCAAATACCATACAATTTTTGGCAAATTGTCAGCCATAAACGGATTTGAGCTATCTTTACCTGTAGCCGTTTGCTTAGGATTAGCCAGTCCTTGTGTGGATGAGACAAGGTGGACTGATAACCTTTTGTTGTGTTAGTGCTATGCACCTCCACCAAGTGAGAAGTTCCAATAGTCTCACTTAACAACTTGAAAATTTACACAATCCAACACTATTAAAAGAAATATAAATAACATATATATATATATATATATATATATATATATATATATATATATATATATATATATATATATATATATATATATATTTAAGCTAACAGAATTAAAAATAGAACTACAAGAGATACAAACTCTACATTTTGACCTCCCCTTAAGTCAAAACCTCTCCTTAATTCTAACTAGGGGTTCATCATACCAATGCTGACTACCAGATAATTAAACCTAGGGCCATCAAAAGCTTTGGTTAAGAAGTCTGCAACATTAAAATCTGAATGTATTTTCTCCACTCTAATCAATTTCTTTTCAAAGCAATCTCTAATAAAGTGATACCTGATTTCTATATGCTTAGTTTTAGAGTGATAGACTGGGTTTTTAACTATATAGATAGTACTCTCATTATCTATGTGGATAACAGTATTCATAAAATTCAAACCATAGTCCAGCATCTGATTCTGAATCCACAAGACCTGTCCACAGCAGTTTGCAGCTGCAACATACTCAGCTTCAGTAGTTGAGTTGGCCATAATTGTCTGCTTTTTGCATTGCCAAGATATTAATCTACTTCCAAGGAATTGACAACCTCCTGTTGTGGATTTCCTATCAAGGCTTGCACCAGCATAGTCACTATCTGAATAGGCAGTCAGGTCAAAAGATGATTCTTTAGGATACCAAAGGCCCAAATTGGGTTTACCCTTTAGGTACCTAAAGATTCTCTTCACAGCATGAAAATGTGAAGTCTTTGGTTGTACCTGAAAATGTGAACAAACACAGACTGCATACATAATATCAGGTCTAGAAGCAGTGAGATACATAAGGGAACCTATCATGGATCTGTAAAGATGCACATCCACATCAGCAGCATCTTCATCATTTGTCAAAGGCACCTTGTTTTCCATGGGAGTGACTGCAGTCTTCACATTTGTAAGCTCAAACTTTCTCAAAATCTCTACAACATACTTGTCTTGAGAAATAAAAAGACCATCATTCTTTTGTTTTACTTGCAGTCCCAAGAAAAATGTAAGCTCTCCCATTGAGCTCATCTCAAACCTGCCTTTCATTAAACATTCAAACTCTTCACACCAAGACTTTCTTGTGGATCCAAAAATGATATCATCCATATAAACTTGGACAAGAATGATATCCTTTTGGTCTCTTTTGATAAATAAAGTCTTGTCAATCACACCCCTGATGTACCCATGTTCTTCTAGAAACTTGGAGAGAGTTGCATACAAAGCTCTAGGAGCTTGATGAAGACCATATAAAGCTTTAATAACCTTGTACACTTGATTGGGGTTAGCAGGATCATCAAAACCAGGAGGTTGGTGTACATAAACTTCTTCCTCAATAGTACCAAAGAGAAAGGCACTTTTAACATCTATCTGATAAACTTTGAATCCCATGAATGATGCAAAGGCCAAAAATAACCTGATAGCCTCAATCCTGGCTACAGGAGCAAAAACCTCATCATAATTTATTCCCTCCTCCTGTTTGTACCCTTGTGCTACCAATCTTGCTTTGTTTTGTACTACTACCCCTCTTTCATCCCTTTTATTCCTGAAGACCCACTTTGTACCAATGACTTTAGCTCCATAAGGTAGATCTACAAGAACCCATACTTTCTGTAGCTTGAACTGCAACAACTCTTCTTGCATAACTTCCACCCAACTTTCATCCTCCAAAGCTTCAGAAACTGTGGTAGGTTCACTTTGAGAAAGGAAGCAAGCAAATAAACAGTGTTGCTGGTACTTATGATTTACCCTTTGTTGTTTCTTTATCAGACTGATGAGTGCAAGTGATTCAGACTGGTGTTGCACTTTAATTCTGGTTTGAACAGCAGACTTGGGGTCACCAATTATTTGACTTTTGAGATGATTGGTGTGAACTCTGAGTGTAGGAGTTGGGCTTACATCCACTTCTGTGGGTAAGTTGTTGAAGTCAGTAATGACACCTTCTTCATCATAGGAAGCCCCTTCAAAGATACCTTCGTTTGGATTTGTGAACACTTCAGGTTCTGGCATCTCAGAGTCAACAAAAATAGCACTTGGAGTAGAATCTGGTTGAGCATCACTACCAGGCTTAAAGTTGGAAGTACTGGTAGTGTTGGAAGTACTTGTATCCTGCTTCCCAAGGTATTTATCAGCTAAAGCATCCAATTCTTCTATGAAAGACAAGATATCATCTGAATCTTTGATAGGAGTGGCCTCTTTTGCCTTTTCCTGAGGCTTGATTCCAGATTCCTTCACTTGTGGAGAAGTCTTCTTGGTTACTGCTTTGGCTGTATCAGACTTGATTTGTGTGGTAGGAATCACAATAAGCTCTGCAATTTCATCAGTGTTTCCTGCATTTGAAGGATCTTGGGTACCTACATGGTTAGTAATATCTTTGGTACCTGCATCAGGGTTAGCTTGATTCTCCTTGGAGACAGGAATATAGTTCATAGAATCAGTTAAGAAATCAATATCAAACATCCATCTATGACCTATTCCCTTTACATTGGGTTTTTCTTCAAGAAAGTTAACATGTAAATTTTCTTCCACTTTCTTGGTCACCAAGTTGTACACCCTAAAAGCCTTACTAGTTAATGAATATCCAACTAGAAACCCTTCATCAGACTTTCCTTCAAACTTTCCAAGCATACTTAATGTATCAAGAATGGTCACATGACACCCAAAAGGCCTTATATAGCTAACAACTGGTTTGTGGTCAAACATGAGCTCATAAGGTGTTTTGTTTTGAGGCTTGGTCACTCTAACCCTATTGAAGATGTAACAGGCATTGCTGACTGCTTCAGCCCAAAAAGTTATGGGTAAAAGTGAATCTGCTAGCATAGTCCTAGCTGCCTCAATTAGTGTCCTGTTCATTCTCTCAGCAACTCCATTTTGCTGTGGAGTTCTTGCATTGCTAAACTGTTGTTTTATACCTTTATTACCACAGAACTCTATCATGCTCTTGTTCTTAAATTCAGTGCCATTGTCACTCCTAATGATTTTAACTCTTTTGTTAAGTAGGTTTTCAATCTGCCTAATGAAGGTTTGAATCAAAGGTGTGGTTTCATCCTTCCTAGACATAAAGAACACCCAACAATATCTAGTACAATCATCTGTAATGACAAGGCAGTAGCAGGCATGATTTATACTATAGAAAGAAGTAGGGCCAAACAAATCCATATTTAAGGTGTGCAAAGGCTCAGTGATTAACCTATCTAGCTTAGCCTTATAGGATGCCCTATGTTGTTTTCCCTTGTTACAAGCTACACAGGTATGGTCATTTTTAAACAATTTTGAAGGCAAACCTCTCACAAGGTTATTCTTCACAAGTTTGTTCATATTTTTGAAGTTCACATGACCTAACCTTTTGTGCCACAACTTAGATTCATCCAAGGTAGCTTTTTCAATCAAACAGGCAGCACCTTTTGCAGGATCAGATGCTTTCATATCAAAACTGTACATGTTGTGTTGTCTAGGAACTTTAAGAAGGATCTGATGTTCCTTAGGCATCTTAAAGTCCGGAGTCAAAACAAGACAATCAGTTTCAGTAAAAAGCACCTTATGCTGAGTATCACATATTTGTGATATAGAGAAAAAGTTAAATTGCCCAAGTTCTTTTACAAAAGAAAATTTGTCAAATTCTAAGTTGCCCACAATGATTCTTCCTTTTCCAGTAATCTGCCCCTTGCTTCCTCCAAAGGTAACAGAACCTCTTTTGAATTCTTGGAAATCCTTCAGATAGTTCTTGTTACCAAACATGTGCCCAGAGCACCCACTGTCAAAAATACCTCTATCTCCCATATAGCTGAGTGGATGATCCTGCACAAAAAGAAGAGAAATTAGTTTCTCTTAGGAACCCAGGCCTGAGTAGGCTTGGGTCCGCCTTGTGGATCAACATATTTAAAATTCTTATATGAAACTGATCCACTGTTGTTTTGGGATTTATAAGTAGATTTATTTTTGATTGAATCCCAAGACCAACATGCTAAGGTCTTAACAGCAGAACCCGCATTTCCCTTTACAGCATTAGACTTTGAAGGTTGTGTTGTATTCATAGCAACTGGTCTTCTCACAGGTGAATGTGATTTATAAAAAATTTTCTTTTGAGTATATGTATTCACATGTGGTTTGTGGAATGGCTGTCTGGGTCTCATTTGATTAGCATAAACAGTATTCACATTAGGCCTCACAGAATTAAAATTTTGCCTATTCACATTAAAGTTTCTCAAACCAGATCTAATATTTGGTCTACCAGTATTAACATTAAAGTTAGGTCGGGTAGAGTTAACATGTTGGACTGGTCTTTGAGCAAACTGGTTGGCATGATTAATCCTGTTAGCATTATTCCACATTGGTTTACTAGTGACACGACTAGTATTCACACGCATTCTCTTTTGCTCAGCTTCTCTTTTCATTCTTTTCTCATGAAAGTCACAATCTCTAATCAAGTGACTTAAAATTCCACAAACAAAACATCTCTTAGGAGTGTAAGTGTAACTACTCCTAACTTCCCTGTGAACACTATTACTTTTAGGTGACTCATTCATATTAACAGATTCCCTAGGAGATTTAATGTGATTTACACAACTAGGTTTAACTGTTTGGGGTTTTGGTTCAGTCACAACAGGTTCACTCTTCTTAACAACCTTAGGTTTATGACTCTCTTTTGTTTCACTTTTTGACTCAGACTTAGAGTGGTCAGAGACAGCTCCAATGGATCCTTCAGTGTCATTAGTTTGACAAGTAGAATACTCACTGGTTTTGTCCTTTGAGGTGGTTGACTCAGGCACTTGAGGACCTCTTTTTCCATACACAAATAGGGAGTCATCTATGTCTTCTTTTTCAAGAGGAGTATAGTCATCACTTAGTGGTGGTGGTACTCCCTTAAAATTATCAGCCTTAACAAACCTATTGTATAATGGTTTACCCTCATAATCACCCTCTCTATACTTAAATATAGCCTTTTTCTCATCCTCCTCATATCCTAAGCCACATTTTTTATTAGACCTTACTTGAGAATCCCAACACTTAAACAGATTGTTATTAGAATTATTCCACTGATCTACACGTTTTCTCAATTCATCCCTCTCCTTTTGTATTCTTAGCCCAGTTTGTCTATACCTTTTAAGCTTTTCATCTTGTTCATATATTTTATTAGCCTGAAAGTATAGTTTTTCATTTAAGTCAGCATGTTGTTTTTGAAGGGTGACTTAAATGAAAAACTATACTTTCAGGCTTTGTGTGATGAGTATGACTGGACTCCTCAATCACATTTGGGTTCTCACTCCAGTTGACAGCTCCAGCTTCCAATGTCAGCATGCTCATCCGACTCCTTTCCAGCTTGCCATCTTCATCTTTCTTCCCATCAGCAGACTTCTTCTCAGGGCAGTCTCTAGAAAAATGTCCATGCTTGTGACAATTGTAGCATTCAACTGTCCTCTTTGTGTATCCAACTGGTGACTTGTTGTTGAACTTAATGGACCTCCCATACTGCTTTTGGAACCTCTTGACCCTCAGAGAAATCATGGCAATGTGCCATTTGATGTCCATCTCTTCTACCTCAGCATCATCAATCTGCTCCAAATCTTCACTGATAAAGCTCTCATCTTCTTGTTGGTTGGTAAAGAATGAGTGAATTACCTCATCAGCAAAACCTGCAGAAGCAGATCTTTCCCTTGTAGAAGTTTCATAGACACCCGACTTAACACTGCCATGTTTAATCTTGTAAGTACTGCTTTTGTTTTGAGACACAAAAGCAACATTTGAGGAACTGGAAGATGCCTGAGTGTTGTCATTGATGTCCCGTTCAAACATCCTAAGATTGTTGTATAAGTCATATGGGGTCATTGAGTCAACTTCCTCCTTCATCCTCATAGTCAGTGATACATTAGTCCATTCTGATGGCAAAGACCTAAGAAACTTGTGATTGGCATCCTCATTCGATACAGCAGCACCATGTACTTCCAACTGTGTCAGAAGATGCTGAAATCTGTCATAGCCCTTTTCCAAACCTTCAATTTTTGAAACACTGAATGTCTCAAATTGCTGTTTAAGAACAGCCTTCTGCATCTTTTTGGAGTTTGCATTCCCTCCAAAGCGTTTCTTAATAGCCTCCCACATCTCTTTAGCATCTATCATGCCATGAAACCTTTGTAGATGTTCCTTTGGAATAGCCATAAGCAATAAGGTTCTGGCCTTCTTCTCTTTCTCCACAGCCCGTATCTCCTCAGCAGTCACTGGTGGTAATATTCTTAGCTGCCCATCAGTTCCATGTGAAACCCTTTTCTTAGAGTTTCCCTTTTGGATAACCTTCCACACATCACTGTCAATGTACTCCAAGTAATGTTCCATATCCATGGCCCATATATCGTACTCTTCTCTTTTCAGAATAGGAAGTTTTATGTTTGATATTGTGGTTGTTGAGGGGATAGGTTGTTGTGTTTGAGAGTTGCTGGTTTCGGGTTTTTCTTCCTCATTAACTGACTTGACTGAATCAGTGTCATGAATTGAAAAGTCATCATGTTTTGGGTGTTAATCTATGTCAGACATTGTGTAGGGTGAATTGAGTGAGAGTTTGTTTGAGGTTAAGTGTTCTTCGAACTCAGAGTCTCTCTAAAGGCTCTGATACCACTTGTTGGTCCACGAATTGTATGTGGATCTCTAAGTAGCCTTGAATACTTAGTAGATGATTTGAATAAATCCAAACCAGTCTAAGTGAGAAACCCTTATACGATTGTTAATGTTAACGCGGAATATTAACAAGAACAATGAAGAACACACACAGTTAAACTAACTTCATATATTACTATTGATCACAAGTCGTAAAACTCATACATCAACTAACACATTAAGGTTCCTTTTATACTTGAAGAAAACCCTAATTACAACCGTGTGAAAAGATATTTTCGTATCTTCTATAAAGATACTTAACTCGTACATATCTTTTCCTAACTTATCTAACAAACTTTCCTAACTTCACTGACCAGACCTAACATAAGGTCAACCAGACTTAACTATGGTCAAACAGACTTAACATAAACTAACAGACTTAATATTACATTACAAGATCTAACTTCAGCTACCAGACTTAAGTCTCCTTGTAGATAATTCCCAACCAGGCCTACCTCCAACATTTTTTTCAGTAGGTGCCTTTTCAACTGATGTTTCTTTGCATGTTTTTTTTGTTGTGCCCAGTTTGGTTGCAGATACTACAAGTAATGTCAATACCTACCCTTGATACTTTTGATGAGCTACCACCCTCACCCTTTGCTATAATTCTTTTCTTTCTAGGCCTACCAGGCATTTTTTTGGGTTTAGGAGGTAAAACAAGTGAGTACATACTCTGATCAATTCAGAAATCAATACCCCCAACTGGTTTCATATAATGGTGATATGTCACAAAATACACGTCTGTTTCAAACCAAGCTGGAACATAGCTCTCTGGTACCTTGTTTAGATAGAATATTACCTTCGTAGCATGTACACAAGGTATACCTGATAACTGCCACATTCTACAGGTGCAAGACTTCTTTGGTTCATCAACTTTGAATGCCTCACTTCCTGATCTCACCTCAAACACATTCCCACCAGCAGGGATAACATGCCAGAACCTGCAACATAACACATTTATATGTGCCAACGCATAACATAACATAAGATAATTAACAATAACTTTTAAATAGAGTTACCTTTGTTGGTTTTTCAGCCATTCCAATCTCTTTTGAATGCTGGGACAAACTCCAGGGTTCCATTTCTTACTGATTTCCCTCATTCTGTGCATCCTCTCTAGTACTATGACTCTAATAGCTTCTAGCATAGTTAGCAATGGCTTGTCCCTAACACTTAGAATAACACTATTAAAACATTCACTAAATCCATTCTCAACTGCTTCACATCCTCTGTCAACTTCAAAAAAGGCTCTTGACCATGTTTTTGGATTCTTATCCATAAGAAACTGATGAGCCTTTGGGTTAGCCCTTTTAATCTTGTAGAAGAGTGGTGGATATGAGGCTTTTGATGCTGCCCAAAACAAGTCCCTAAACTCCAAGCCAGTGAATTGTTTCCTAAACCCTTCATAAATATGTCTTGCACATTGCCTGTGTTCGGCATATGGCATTACATCCTTGACAGCTTCAATAAGACTCTATATATAATAACAATGTTATAATATATGTACTAACAAGACATTAAGGAAATAATTAGGGTTAATCACTTGAAAATTCATCATATTTGTCACTTTTTCTATATTCAATCATGGGTAAAAACTATAAAATAGCCACGTACTTTTTGAAATTGTCCGTCTAGAAACCACTTACTTTTTTATTAACTTACTTCACCAATGAACTTTCAAAATTTGTTTCAAATTCACCCATATAACCGGTTTATATTAAAATAATAAAAGAAATGACTATATTACCCTTGTTGAAAGCGTCAAGTCGGAACAAATTTTGAATGTTCATTGGTGAAGTCGGAATAAATTTTAAAGAAGAAAAGGGTAATATAATCGTTTAAGTTATTTTACAGTTTTTACCCTTTAATCATCGAACTAAAATATGTGCAGTTAAATATCCTAAGTTTTTGAATTTTTACTTTTTTGGGTAGTATTTTACCCAGTTAGCAGGTTGTCAGTTTTTGTCTTTTTTTTTTTTTTTTTTTTACAGCTTCCACCTTATCTTTTACACTCCACATCCCTGCTTCATTACTCATTTCCATATCCCACCTTCACACACACACACACACACACACACACACACACACACACATACACACACACACACACACACACACACACACACACACTTTCATTTCCATATCCCACCTTCACACACACACACACAGTTTCATTTCCATATCTGGGATTGAATGTGAAATCAAAACCCAAAAATCGAAACACCCAATAAATCGAAAACATAGATCGTGGAACCAAATTAAAGGTTTGATTACTTGTATACTTGCATTTTTTTGTGTAAAGGTTTAATTTATATGTGTTATTGTGTGAGGATATGGTTTTGTTAATTCTTTTATAGTGTTGTGTTTAGAGGGTGTTTGGATTTGCATCTTGAAACTGATAGTGTTATATAAGATAATATCTTGAAACTGAAGATAATGTAAAAACCTGCACCATTTTATTCGCACTTCATCTACAATTTTTGTATGTTCACAGCCCCTAATAAGAACCATTAAGTTGTGTTGTCAATGCTTACCAATGTAACAATGTCGACAGAAGCAGACATGGTCACAAAGATTATCTTAAGCAATATTGCAAACAAAAACATTCATTTGATCTTTACAGAAATTTATGTGTGACTGCATGCATCCAAAATTCTAAATCAGTAATAAATTCCAATGACTTACATAGTGATTTTGACTCACATACTTATAAATGGGCCGATTTGCTTGTATAGTCTCAAACAGGCCAAACAGTGTTAGGAATTATTAGAATAATAGTTATTTCATTGCTGCTGGTAGTGCAGTCTGGTTCCTGCTGGCAGGTATGTAGTTCCTGCTGGTACAGTTCCTGCTGGTAGTATGTTTAGTTCCTGCTGCTAGTTTGTTCCTAGAGTTATTTTAGGAAGAGATAGTGTATATCTCTTTTACACGTTTTCTTATGAAGTCGTATTAGGGTTTCTTGTAGTATAAAAGAAACATACGGCTATGCATATTGTAACACCTTGAACGAATTCATTAGTGAATAAAAGATCCATAGAGGATCAAAGCATTATTAGTTATTATCTTCTTCAACTCTTGTGTTTAGATTCCGCATAAACATAAGTTTATAGTTCAGAGATTCTCATATAGTTTGTTTGTGATTACATAAACATTCTACCAAGCTCAAAGATCTATCAAGTAGGCACGATCCAACAGTTGGATCGTGCCTACTTGATAGATCTTTGAGCTTGGTAGAATGTTTATGTAATCACAAACAAACTATATGAGAATCTCTGAACTATAAACTTATGCTTATGCGGAAACTAAACACAAGAGTTGAAGAAGATAATAACTAATAATGCTTTGATCCTCTATGGATCTTTTATTCACTAATGAATTCGTTCAAGGTGTTACAATATGCATAGCCGTATGTTTCTTTTATACTACAAGAAACCCTAATACGACTTTCACAAGAAAACATGTAAAAGAGATATACACTATCTCTTCCTAAAGTAACTTTAGGAACAAACTAGCAGCAGGAACTACACATACTACCAGCAGGAACCGTGCCACACAAGAACTACATACCTGCCAGCAGGAACCACACTGCACTACCAGCAGCAATGAAATAACTATTATTCTAATAATTCCTAACAATCCTCCCCTAAACTTGAATTTGACTCGGTTAACTTCAAGTTTCTTGATAGATCTTTGACGTCCAAAGCAATCTTTGACGTCCAAAGCATGAGGATTGATCTTTAGCCGCAGCAATAAGGTAACCAACAGCAACTTGACTATAACCAGAAGCAACAAGTAACCATTATCTTTGAAGAACAAGATCCCAGCAGCAACTCCTATATAACAGCAGCAACAAGAATCCAGCAGCAACAACATGAGTAGATTTTATGAGCCTTTAACAAGTAGCTACTCACTCTTAGGCTAGCTAGTCCTTTGGTGGAATCATGGCATCACCCTGGTGAACTAGTAACCAGTCCAACACTTAGAACATGAATCATTGGTTTGTTGAAAAACCCTAATGATTTTTGGCAAATCATCACAGCCATAAATGGATTTGACTTGTCTTTACCTGTAGCCGTTTGCTCAGACTAGCCAATCTTGGTTACAGCTGAACCTTGGTGAATTAAATACCAAATATGGTTTTCCACTGCCTTTACCACAAGCCATATACATGTGGGCTAGCCAATTCTTTGAAAACCCATAAGGGTAAAATCCATGGTGAATTGAAAACCATTCAACTCTCAGTAATGAAACATGGGTGAGTTGAGTACCCAATAGTTTTGAGCAAACTATTACAGCTGTCAACAGATTTGAGAATCACACCAGAGCCGTACCCTCATGGTGAGTCAACTCTTTCTTGTCTGTTAGACATGGTGAGTTGATTACCATTTGTGGTGTGGTTAGAAAAACCAACACTGTACCTGCAAATGGTGCCCTCAAAACAGACAAGTTAGTACACAAAATATACATAGATTTTTTTTTTTTTTTTTTTTTTTTTAACTAAAAGAAAGAAAGAAAAATAATATACAACAATAAGCCTCCCCTTAGGCTTAGTCCTCCCTTCAATCTCAGCACTCAGGGATTAATCATCCCAATATGAACCACCAAATGATTAAATCGAGGTCCATCAAAGGCTTTTGTCAACAAATCAGCCACATTGTCATCTGTGTGGATTTTAAGCACTTGAATAAGATGTTTTTCATTAGCATCTCTGATAAAATGGTGCCTAATCTCAATGTGCTTTGTTCTTTGGTGAAAAACTGGATTTTTAACAATGCAGATTGTGCTTTGGTTGTCAATGAAGATTTTGGTGTTCATAAAATTAAACCCATAATCTAACAACTGATTTTGAACCCAAAGTACCTGACCACAACAATTAGCAGCAGAAACATACTCTGCTTCAGTAGAGGAAGTAGCCACAATTGTCTGCTTCTTGCACTGCCAAGAAATCAATCTTCTTCCCAGAAACTGACACCCTCCAGTAGTAGACTTCCTATCAAAGTTAGCACCAGCATAATCACTATCACTATAGGCTTCCAACACAAAAGGAGAATCCCTTGGGTACCAAAGGCCCAACTTAGGTTGTCCTTTTAGATACTTGAAAATTTTCTTGACTGCATTCAAGTTGGAAGTCAATGGTGTAACTTGATGTCTAGAACAAGCACTAACTGCGAACATTATATCTCGTTTGAAGCTGTCAAATACATAAGTGAACCAATCATGGATCTGTAAAGATGAACATTAACAGCATCATCAGGTTCATTGTTGGAATTTGTCTTTAGAGCTTCATATGGAGTTGTTGCAGTTCTCACAGATTCCAAATCAAACTTCCTAAGTGTGTCTTGCACATACTTTTCTTGGCTGATAAAAATACCATCTGGCTTTTGTTTGACTTGTAAGCCCAAGAAAAATGTAAGCTCACCCATAGCACTCATCTCAAACTCACTCTTCATCAATTCTTCAAATTCTCTACACCAAGCCTCCTTTGTAGAACCGAAGATAATATCATCCACCTAGACCTGAACTAGGATAATATCTCTTGAGGTTTTCTTGGTGAAAAGTGTCTTGTCAATCGTACCTCTTCTGTAACCATGCTTCAACAGAAAAGTAGACAACCATGCATACCAGGCCCTTGGTGCTTGATGAAGTCCATAGAGTGCCTTGACCACCTTGTAGACCAAGTCTGGATTCTGAGGGTCCTCAAATCCTTTGGGTTGAGTCACATAAACTTCTTCTTCTATTTCTCCATAGAGAAAAGCACTCTTAACATCCATTTGGTAAACCAGAAATCCCATATATGAGGCAAAGGCTAAAAACAGCCTAATGGCCTCAACTCTTGCCACTGGAGCAAACACTTCATCATAATCAATGCCCTCCTCTTGCCTATGACCTTGAGCAACTAATCTTGCTTTGTTTCTGACTACAATACCTCTAGCGTCTCTATTGTTCTTCAGAATCCATTTTGTCCCAATGACATTCTTCCCTTCAGGTAAAGGCACAAGCTTCCACACTTTTTGATTATAAAATTGTTGCATTTCTTCTTGCATAGCCTCCACCCAAGCTGAATCTTCAAGAGCCATAGATACACTGCTTGGTTTAATTTGTGAAAGAAAACAAGCAAAGAGACAATGGAGAAAGTCTGTGTGATTGTTCCTTTGCTGATTATGAACATAACTGACAAAGGCACTTTCACCAAACTTTGTTTGTTTCAACTTATTTCTTGTCTGAACTACCGAGTTAGGATCACCAAGAATTAAGGATTGGGGATGAATGGTGTTAATCCTTGTAGTAGCAACAGGATTTACTTCAACTGTGGGTGCAAGATTGTTGACATCATGATCATCATATGAAGAAGAGGTAAAAATCCCAGTACTTGGATGATGATGAATGTCTTCAGATGCAGTTCTTGAATACTGTGAGATACCAAGATCTGTAGGGCTTGGATATCTTGAGAGAAGTTCAGGGAAGCCCAATGGATGATCAGAAGAAATGGATAAAGGAGCAGCAGGAGTAGAGACACCAGCAGAAATATTAGAGTTACCAGCAAAAATGGTAACACCAGCATCAACAGGAATACTACCAGTAGGAATTGAAGAACTACCAGCAGAATCCATATTCCTGCGGGCTTCAGCTGCAGCTTGTCTTAAGAGCTCCTCTGTTTCCTTTGAAAATTCAAAACCCCACAATTCAGCTGCTTCCTTGGCATCATTCTCTTGTCTTTGAAGCCTTGCAAGTTCTTCTGCAAAACTTGAATCACCTCCATCCATACCAGATTGATCTTTAACTTCAGAACCTGCAAAGTGGTGAGAAGGAAAAGAAGGAACAACAATGGGTTGTTCATCACACTCAGAGTCTGAGTCATCATCTGATGTACCTGCATTGTTAGTTGGGGACTCATGTGTACCTGCAGACTGATTAGCTTTGAAACGAGTATAACCTAAAGAATCAGTTAGATAGTCCAAGTCAAAATACCACTCATGACCTGCACCCTGAATGTTAGGTTTATCCTCAAAATATCTTAGGTTTAATCTCTCTTCTATCTTTTTGGTAGATAAATTATAAACCCTATAAGCCTTACTATTTGTAGAGTACCTAACAGTAAATCTCTCATCAGCTTTCTCTTCAAATTTACCTAAATGGTCACTGGTGTTCAGAATGGTCACATGACATCCAAAAGGTTTAAAATAACTAATGATGGGAACTTTCCCACACAAAAGTTCATAAGGTGTTTTGTTGTGAGGATTAGTGATCAATACCCTATTCAAAACATAACAAGCAGTACTAACTACTTTAGTCCAAAACATGGTAGGGAGCTTAAAGTCAGCAAGCATAGATCTTGCAGCTTCGATAAGGGTTCTATTCTTTCTCTCTGCAACCCCATTTTGTGGTGGGGTTCTAGCATTACTATAATCCCTTTTAATCCCCTTTTGCCCACAGAGTTCAATTAAGTTAGAATTCTTAAACTCTGTTCCATTGTCACACCTAATAGTTTTAACCTTTTTATTTAGTTGGTTTTCAATTAAGGCAATAAAGTCCCTAGTTACATAAAATGTTTCATCCTTAGAACCTAAGAAGAAAGACCAGTAAAACCTGCTAAAGTTATCAGTGATCACCAGGCAATAGTATTTTTGGTCAATACTTCTGATGGAAGTAGGACCAAAAAGGTTCATATGAAGTAACTGAAGAGGCTCAGTGATGATGCTCACAGCTGTGATCCCCTTGTAAGAAGCTTTGTGTTGCTTTCCTTTGTTGCAGGCAACACAATTATGTGCATTTGTGAAGGTCTTGGGAGGAAGCCCTTTCACCAATCCATTCTTAGCTAGCTTGT
Organism: Artemisia tridentata subsp. tridentata; assembly: GCA_021014915.2. Lineage (NCBI taxonomy): Eukaryota > Viridiplantae > Streptophyta > Magnoliopsida > Asterales > Asteraceae > Artemisia > Artemisia tridentata. The sequence continues at coordinate 43,550,775 of CP139506.1, read as the reverse complement.
TGATGGTTTTGAAGTTAACATGAGCCATCCTTCTATGCCATTTTGTAGATTCATCCAAGGATGCCTTTGCCACCAAACAAGCTAAATCACCTTCAGGCTGGACATCATTCAAATTGAAACTGTAAAGGTTGTGTCTTCTTGGAACTTTAAGCACAACCTGACTTTCATCAGGCAACTTGAAGTCTTTAGAAAGCACAAGACATTCAGTCTCAGTGAAGAGGACACTGTTTTTCTTGTCACACATTTGTGAAACAGAGAACAGATTAAAATTCTTCAGCTCTTCCACATAGTAGACATTTTCAAAATCCAGCTTGGAAGTTCTGATGGTTCCTTTCCCTGTTATTCTACCATCTCAACCTCCAAAAGTCACAATGCCTCCTTTTATTGTCACAAAGTCCACTAGCCTATCTTTATTTCCTGTCATACTTCTAGAACAGCCACTATCAACAATACCTACATCTTTACTTCTATGAGGATTATCCTACAATACAAGAAAATACAACAACATTAGATACAATGGGAGACCCAAGCCATTACTGACTTGAGCCTGCCTGTGGATCAATTAGATTTAAACCATGTAGATTGATGAGATCCACCATTGTTCTTGGACCCCTTTCTCAAATATTGGCCATTATTTCTCCAAGAACAACCTGATGAGGGCTTAACAGCAGTTTCCCATCTTTGCCCCCTCACATACATTGGGTCATAGTAAACAGGCCTATAATCATTCTGAAAGAAAGTGCTTGTAGGTCTATTAAAAGGTCTAGCAGCATTCCTTTTCCAACCAGCAGAATTAGTTCTACCAGCTGAAACTGGCTTACCAGCAGGAACAGCTGCGGCTCTAAAAGGCCTACCAGCAGAAACAGGTGCTGGCCGTTTATCATTACCAGCAGGAAATGCAGCTTCTTTTGGGACAAATGGGGGTATATTCTCTACATTATTCCACACTGGTCTAGTCTGCTGTTAACCAGTACAAACACTCATTCTAGACTCATAGAAATCACAATCCTTAATAAGATGAGTAAAACTTCCACACACAAAACATGATTTCTTTCTGAAAGACTTGTTCTTAACATAACTATTCTTATTACATAAAAACTTATCACAACAAAAAGAAGAAACATAATTGTTTTTAACATAATTAAAAGAAATGTCTTCAAGAGAGGCTGTCTTTGAAATTGATTCATCATCAGCTACTCTTAAGGAGAAGTCTTGAGACTTGGGTGAGGTATACTTTTCACTTGAATCACATGAGGCAAACTTGGTCTTGGCTTCTGAAGACTTGTCACTGAAAGAACAAGAGACAAAGTCATTAGTTTCACTGTCAGAAGCAGGTAAGTCATTGGACTTTTTGCCATAGGACATGTGTGATTCATCCAAGTCTATGTCAAAGTGGGTAGAGGTAGGCTTAAAAATCCCTGTTATGGGTGGAGGAACAACATTCATTCCTCCTTCTTTCACATACTTGACAGGAATTTGGTAATTTACCTCCTTAGGGGTAGGGTCAAATATACTTGGGTCTCTAGGGTCATATACATCATCTGGCCTAACATCATACCCCAACCCTCTCTTATATCTTACAGACTGAGTACTGTTATTCAACTTAACTAGGTTTTTAGATGATTCTTTCCATGCATTATACCTAGCTAGTTCAGTATCTAACTTAGCCTGTAACTCCTTTTTCTCTAAACTTACCTTATCATTTTCTCTTTCAGAATGTTTTAACAAGTTAGTAGTATTTACTAAATCTCTTTCTAACACTCTTATCTTTTCTTCATTTGCCAATTGGTTATTTTGGTACCACACCTTTTGTTGTTCTAAGGTTTTAACAGAATTACTATAAGCTTGAACCTTAACATAATATTCTTTATACTGAGACTCTATATCATCAAATTCTTTCTTAAGTTCAGCATACATATTATGACAACCAAAAGGACAATTTGGTACCTGTGATGAGTAGCCCATCAAAGCATATTCCTCATCCACATTTGTCTCCCTTCTAGCAAGCATTCCATACATCTGAGCAGCTCCTCGTTCATCAGCATCTACCTCATGCTTTGACCAGTCCACCATATAATCAACAGACAGCAAGGCTTTGGGCTCCTCTGAGTCCAATTCTTTGATTTTGAAAGCAGAATATCTTGTGTTATCATCTGTCTTCTTTTCTGTGCATTCTCTTGCAAAGTGACCCAGCTTCGAGCAGTTATAACATCTTGCCTTCCCTTTATCAAACCTTGCTCCATCCTTCCTATTGAATTGGATCCTCCTTCCAGCTTTCTTCACAAACCTATTCACCTTCAATGAAAGCATAGCCATCTGCCACTTGATATCTAATTCTTCCAAATCCAGCTTATCAATCTTATCAAAGTCTTCATATGCTAGGTGCTGTTGTGGTACACTTTCAGCAACAAATGAATGAAGTACATCTTCCATCACATTCCCAAACTTTGAGTGTTTTTCTTGGTGTAGCAGGGGTATAGGATGAAGATGATGAGGATGGACTATCAGCATAAGACAACTTGTTATTTGTACTAGTAGTACTAACAAAAGCTGAATGAGTTGGAGCAGAGGTATAGCTTGAACCATCCTTGATATCAATCTCTAGTGTCCTAAGCTTGTTATATAGATCATCAAAGCTTAAGTATTCAAGACCATCCTTTGTCTTGAGAGTGATTGATACTGAGACTAGAAAGGAGGCAATGCCCTCAGGAACTTGGTGTTGCAGTCCTCATTGTCTGGCCTTGCCTGCAACTGATTGAGTTGGCTCAGAATTTTATGAAACCTGTCATATCCTTTGTCCAACCCTTCTGCCTCAGTGATCTTGAACTCTTGGAACTCCTGCTTCAGCATGAACTTCCTCATCTTCTTGGACTCATCATTCCCTCCGAATCTGGCTTTTACAGCTAACCAGATATCCCTAGCATCATCTAGGTGATGGAAATCACCTATGTGGTCTTCTGGGAGAGACTGAAGCAGCAGGGTTCTTGCTTTGGTCTCCCTCTGAACAGCAATTTACTCTTCAGCAGTAACAGGTTGAAGAATAATGATGTTACCCCTTTCATCTCTTCCAGTTTTCTTCCTGCTGTTACCATTGAGGATGATGTTCCAGAGATTGTGGTCACTGTTGGAGATCCAGTACTCCATCTTCATCGCCCATATTTCATACTCATCCTTCTTGAGGTAAGGGAATTTAGCATTACTATTTGAGACTGTAGCTGTAAGGATTTGCTGTTTGACTTTTTGTATTTCAGGGTTTTCAGAATAGTTTTCAATTCCAGATGCAGACATTGTAAGAAGGTTTAAGAGATTTTTTTAGTCAAGTTTTCTTCTTCATAGAGACCCTCACCAGGCTCTGATACCACTTGTTGGATCGTGCCTACTTGATAGATCTTTGAGCTTGGTAGAATGTTTATGTAATCACAAACAAACTATATGAGAATCTCTGAACTATAAACTTATGTTTATGCGGAAACTAAACACAAGAGTTGAAGAAGATAATAACTAATAATGCTTTGATCCTCTATGGATCTTTTATTCACTAATGAATTCGTTCAAGGTGTTACAATATGCATAGCCGTATGTTTCTTTTATACTACAAGAAACCCTAATACGACTTTCACAAGAAAACGTGTAAAAGAGATATACACTATCTCTTCCTAAAATAACTCTAGGAACAAACTAGCAGCAGGAACTAAACATACTACCAGCAGGAACCGTACCAGCAGGAACTACATACCTGCCAGCAGGAACCACACTGCACTACCAGCAGCAATGAAATAACTATTATTCTAATAATTCCTAACAAACAGGCTGAAAGTCGCATAAACTCAATTCTTAATTCATAGAAACCACCTATATTGCTTTTAGGGGGTGTTTGGGATTGTCCTTGAAAGTGATTATCTGCTTATTGTTGGCATATATGTCCGAACGAACTAATCTGAATGGACCACAATTCTGAACAAACCTCCCAAGGTCGTTCGGACTAACGGTAAGCTCCAGACTCGAAAGTCAAACCTAATGCAAAGAGTAGGCAACAAATGCACAGGAGCCATGGCAGAATAGAGTAAAGACCCAAAAAGAGTAAAGTTCCAGTTGCCGCGTAAAAAGGTCACCATCTCTCTTGGACGTATCCGATAGAGACAAAAGTAAGTCGCCTATATAATGAGGAACAGTTTTTAATTAATGGTAACTTCTTTTACACATACTTACTTATACCTTTATCACATTATGTACCAATACTTATCCTCACGCCGGAGCTTCATCCTGGGGTCACACCCGAGGCGAGGCTAACACGTTTATTATCTAGCAGGCATCCGAAGGGCTTGACAACACCAAGACCGGAGGAAACTCAAAAGAACCAACCACCTCGCAAATAAATACTTAAACATTGGCGCCATCCTTGGGACTCGACACTCAATCTACTAAGGCTATAGAATGTCGAGTTCTGAATGTCCAGAGGGATCTGGAAGGGGAGGCGCCGAATCCCCTCCAGCCGTCTGCTCCGAAGGAGGGGGTGCCGAATCCCCTCCAGTCACCCGAGAGCAGATAGAAGGGTATATCTCTGCTCTCAAATCCATGGTTAAAGAATACAACAGACAAGGTACTGTACAACCGATACGCCTGGATTTCCATGAGGAAGGTATCCTGGAAAGGGATGAGGTAGCAGTCGGGAAGAAGTGGATCGCAACGGGAGACAAGGTACCGGATGCAGATTTGGGGAAACCTTTCAAGGAAGTCAGGAACTCGCCCTTCACTCAGCGACTAATCAAATTATCAACACCGGAGCATAAGATGCCTTCTCATATCAGACTATACGATGGGTCGACGGATCCCCAAGACCATCTCAACCGGTTCACCGGGGCAGTAGGATAAGGAGAGTGGCCCATGCCTGTATGGTGCAGAATGTTTCAGCAAACTCTGGATGGGAGGGCCCGAGGGTGGTTCGATCGCCTCCCTCCGGGCAGTATAGATGAATGGGCAGACCTCAGGGCCCAGCTTGAAACTCACTTCTCCCTGCACAAAGCATGCATTAAGGACCCCAAGGAGATAATAAAGATTGTGAGGAAGGCTAACGAGACGCTGCCAAAATTCAAAAAAAGATTGACCACAAAGACGGGATTCATACAGGGGGCTCCAGAAATTATGAGGATCTCTTCGTTCATGAATAGCTGTAAATGCCCCGAGTTGGCCAAGCAATTTGCCGATAAAGTCCCTAGGACGATTGATGAGATGATGATCCGGGTTGATGATTTTCTACGGTCAGAGGAAGCGTTTGCCAGCATAGAACTACCTCAGGGAGAAAGTTATGACCGATCTAGGAGAATACCAACCGGATCATTCTGGAGGGATGACAGAGCTTACAGGGGACCAGGAAATGAGAAAAGGAATGAAGGGCAATCCGGGTATCCTAACAGAGACCCGCAGGCTCACTACAGGCATAGGGATCGACAAGCACCGTACCCTCGGCCGCAAAATGATTAACAGAGCTGTAACGCCCCTCGTTTGACAATGGACTCGCTCACAAAGCCTCCGAGAGAGATCCTAGCCACCGAGCATCAGCTACGACTACCACCTCCCAGGCCGATGCATGACCCACCGAAGAAGGAAAACCAAGATAGGTACTGCGACTATCATGGAGAGAAAGGGCATTACACAAACAACTGTTATCAATTGAAACGGCAGTTGGAATTGGCCCTGGAGTCTAGAAAATTAAACCACATGGTTAAAGACGTGCGCCAGAAGGGGAGAGGCGCATAGAAAAAAGACCTTTCAGCCAAAGATAACATAATCAACATGATCAACACGTGGCCAAAGCAAAAGAAGCGTAAGTCTCGCGAATACTTAGAAGGGTGGATGACCGTTCCTGATTGTACAATAATTTGCACGACCAGGCCTTCAATGATGTTCAAAGGGTTTATGGGGTGTTGAGGTTGCGCCAAGCTTGTTCTTAACCTGAAATAAGAAATACTAAAACTCTAAGTTAAGTGATTGCGCAGGGGTTGGACCCTGCGAACCACCTCCGGCGTACGAGTAAGTATGTGATATGGTAAGTTGATAGTAATTTTAGAGAATCGAGTTCATATTACCATGGTTCTTGCCCATCTAAGCTATTTATAGGGGAGAAATAAACCTTAGTGGGCGGTTGCACTTGATTCGGTGATCATGGGGGTGTCCCATGATTTGTGGTAACCACTAGGGCTTTGTGACCCATGATCTCATCCTTGGCGGGAAAGCCTAAGTGAAGAGGGAACATGGGTACGACCAGGTCAAAGTGATCCTCCGTTCTTAGTTCCTTCAAAGGAGATACCCCGAAGGGCTTAGGGCTTCAATTGGCGGATTCCCACATGGTAACCACTTCATAGATGAATGGTTTTACGCCAACGTGTTAGGAGATTTACCTGGGCCTCCGAAGGGAGGGCTTTGTACATGCTCGAAGGGGAGTCCTTCAACCCGTTCAGAGGGTACATCATCAAGCCCCCCAATCGAAAGTGATATATACGTACGAGTATAAATTGCATTCGACTCAAAAAATTCATGTTGCACCCTAACCCTTTTGCCGCAGATTCAAATGAAATAAAATATATATGCTTAAGCAAACTATGCCATAAATGTAGCTAATGAATAACCAACTACCATACCCTAGGCTACAGTAGCTAGGATTTCGGTAGCTAGAAACATCTTTTCAAAATTTAAAAAATAGATTGGTCTCCATGTATATCTCAAATTATGATTGCACGTGGATGGCTAGGATAAAACTATAAAGGATATAAAAATACTTCATGAGTTTAACCCTAGATCGCTGTTCTATTGCGCCCAAAGTATACATGCACAATACTGTGCTTCGTGCTTCTTCTAAGTTTTAAGGTAATTTTCCTTTCCAGTTCGTTGACCTCTTACTGTCATTGCTTTTAGTTCAAGATGAGTATGGCAGCGAAAAGGATTATTAGGCAACAAAAGTGTACCTTATCAGAACAGGCTTTAATGGAATTTCTTGGAGAATACCCTACACCCCAGGAGTATGAAGTTATGCTTCCAAACAAAAACCAAAATATTTTTGATGCTCCAACGGGGTATGTGGGGCTTTGTGTACATGCATTTACAGAATCCAACTTTAGGATTCCAATCCATCCCTTAATCTTGGAGTTTTTACAATATTATCAAGTACATATATCAAGGTTGAATCCCTTTGGTTTAGCCACGTTGACCACCTACATTGTTGTATGCAAAGCTTATGGCTATGAGCCAACGCTTAATGTGCTTAGAGGCTTTATTAACCTTTGCCCTGGTGGTGATTGGTTAACCTTGGCTAAAAGGAGTGAGCATGATGTACCATGCTTAATAACTAAACCTTTTGGCTATAAAAGAAAATGGAAAGGCCTGTTTTTCTATGTACAAAACACGATCATACCTTCCAAATACCCAGTTTTGCTAGATAAAGCATTATGGTTTGACGAGAAACACTTCGATGAACCTTTGCCACACTTCGTAAGAAGCAATCCCCTTTAGTTCTTGCTGGCAGGTATATAGTTCATTCCTGCTGTTAGTGCAGTTTTGGTTTCTGCTGGCAGGTATATAGTTCTTGCTAGCATAGTAGTCTTATTGTCTCTGCGGGTAGCACATTAGTGTTACTGCTGGTAGTTATTGTTTCTGCGGGTAATAGAATAGTCAACCCGTATATTTAGAATTTGTTAGAGTAAAAGATATGCATGAGTTATATTAGGAAGAGATAGTGCATATCTTTTTCACATGTTTTCTTGTAATGGGCTGTATTAGGGTTTCTTATAGTATAAAAGGAACTCACGGCCATGATCAATGTATGAACTTGAAAAACACCTTGAACGATTTCAATAGTTAATATAGATCAATAGAGGATCAAGAGTTTATTAGTTATTTTCTTCTTTAACTCTTGTGTTTATATTTCCGCGTAAAAATAAGTTTATACTTAGAGATTCTCTTGTATTTTGTTTGTGATTACATAAGCATTCTACCGCCTCAAAGATCTATCTAGGAGGTCAATCCAACACATTTGATGTTCAAACGTTTCCTGAACCGATATTGTATATGGCGGGCATTGTAGATCATTGGGAAGGCTCTCTGTTGGAACCTGAGATAATCTGTGAAGGGAAAAGTATGTATATAACCATTCAAATAAAGTAAATAACTTATCTGCTGATATTTATCTCTTTCCTTTTGTTGTGCAGGAATGGCATTCAGAAATTTTGTTGTATTCCGTGGTACTAGAGAGATTAGCTTCATCCCCAAAGAGCCAAAGAATGTGAGCTACGGGGTAGCCTCTCCATCAACATCAGCTAACAATGATGAGACTCTGCACTTTGTAGAGACTGTAGCAGATTCTGATGATCCCCATATCAAGGAATTTCAAACGAGGCTCATAGGGACATCCGACATGTCAGACAAGAAGAAAAGTAGGAAAGGAAGAGTTGCCATGTATGTGAAAACGCCTCTAAAAAGGAAATTATCTCTTCCAACCCCTCTGACAAGAATGGTGAAACCCAAAAGCTCCCATGCTAAAACCTTTATACCTAGCACCCTAAAGATTCCTGAAGATGATACTCCTAGTAAGTTGAAATCTTGCATTTGTAATGAAAATTATTCATCATATAACTGTTATCCTATCTTTCGCAGGCCTGCCTGACATCAGGGAGCTTCCAAATGCCCTTGCGTGTCACCAATTGGTTGAAAAAATGACACCTGCTAGTTGGAGAGGGATTTTGGATAATATGTCTATGGAAGAGCTTTGCAACTTTCATTCCAAGAGTTATGCTAGACAGGCTGTTTTGGATAATCATCTTAATTTTCGAATGAGGGAACTGGTTCAAACAGTGGTGGCTGTGAGAAGGAAAATGGATGCCATCTTTGCCAAAGAAAGAGATAGGGATCATGAGTATGCCTTGTTAAAGGCCAAGTGCAAAGAAGTAATGGAGGATTTTGAGAAGAATCTTGTTGTCCAAGACATGCTAGCAAAAATTAATAGCCTCGAAGGACAATTAAGGGAGTCCCAAGCAGAATGTGGCAGATTGAATGTTGAGGAAGCGAAGGTATCTGGTTATAGGGCACAAATTGCTATGCTCGAGTCCAAATGTACAGGTCTGGAAGCCGAAAGGGCTAGGTTGGTTGAGCAGGAGGTCAAGCTTTGCGAGGAGATTGATGGACTTAAACTTCAGTGTTAAAACTTGAAGAAGGACCGAGCTGAAATAGTTTCGAAGGTTGTTCCTCATGTGGCAATGGAATTGTAGCATAGTGATGAGGTGGGGGAGGTTATTGGGAGGTTGGTGAATGCGGCTATTATTTATGGTACCTGTACGACATTGGAAGAAATAGCCCAAACAAAGAAACCTGTGGTCTTGTCGGAGATACCTTACTATCGTCCAAATTAAGAGCAAGAGTATAGTGATGCTGGTAATGCGTTCACTTCAAAAAAGTACTCTTTCCTCATCGAAGCAACCAAAGATCCTTCTGCTCCTATAGAAGATATTATGTCAAAGAAACCGAGGACAATTCAGCCTCCGTCTCCAACTAGGAAGACTGCCTTTGTCCATCCTTTATCTACACTACGTTGAAAAGATCATACGTCCCCAACTTGATGCTTGAAATCTGCCATGTTGGCACGAATTAGACCCCAAGGGTGATTTTACCCCTTAAACAATGTCTTATAATGTTTTAATGTGCCTATGTTTTAGACAATTTATTTCTGTTGCTGTATGGGCTTTGACCCATTCTTTAGACAATTGTTTCGGACGTTCTGGCTTTGACCATATTTGGCCTTATGAATGCCACTTAGGGACAATGTCCCGTTTTGAATGTCATGCTTTTCTTCTCTTACGCTTATGATAAGCGTACACATACAACCTAAGGCTATAACCTTATTGTGTGTATTTTTAACCAAGATTTTAAGCAATCGTATAATTTTGACTGCGACAGAGGGTCGCGACCCACTCCGTCTTTATCTTTAAGATACGAAGGGCTTAGAATACCCTAAGAATTTATAGGAAAAGTTAATGTGAATTGTAGTGGATGTTATTTGTATACAAGACATGTGTCCTGCTACATCCTTTAACATAGAAACTTGTAAAGTACTTGGTTGAACAAATCTTTGTTTTAAAGAACGAAACAAGAGATTTGAAGAAATGCGTTATGTCATTAATTGGGTAGGGAGGATTACATCATTTTAAGAAATGAACACTAAGACACCTACCATTAATGCTTCTTTCCCAAAGTGAGAAGAATGCGTTACATGAAATTGAAAAAACAAGCTGAGTGTTTTGAAAGTAGTAAGTTTTATATGTAAAACTTACGAAGATTGATACCATTCCAAGTCCTATCCATGACCTCTCCCTTCAGTGTTGCAAGCTTGTAGGCTCGATTACCGTAGGCTTCTGATATTACGTAGGGTCTTTCCCATGTGGACCCTAATTTCCCTTAGTATTCAGCCTTGCTTGCACTGTTTAAACAAAGGACATATTCACCTGGCTTGAATGTGGAGGGTCGAACTCGGTTGTTGTAGTACTTCTCAAACTTTTGTTTGTAGATAGCCTCTCTGATTGAGGCTATTTCTCTTCTTTCTTCAAGAAGATCGAGGTTCTCTCGAAGCCTATCTTCATTTGTCTTCTCTTCAAAGTTCACAATGCGTTCTGTTTCGATGCTTATTTCGGAGGGTATAACAGCCTCCATTCCATAAGTAAGGCTAAAAGGAGTCTCCCCATGGCTTGACTTGGGGTGCGTCCTGTGTGCACACAAAACTTGGGGAAGTTCGTCTACCCACCCATGATGGCTTCGTCCCAACCTCTTCTCAATTCCGTTAACAATGTCCCTATTGGTGACTTCGACTTGTTCATTACCCTAAGGGTGGTATACGGAAGTAAATGAATGTTTGATCTTTATGCCTTTGCAAAAGACCGGGAACACCCCTTCGGCGAACTGTTTACCGTTATCGGAGATGATAATGTGAGGAACCCCAAATCGACAGATTATGTGTTCCCATACAAATTTTTCCATATGCCTTCCTGTAACAGATGCCAAAGGCTTTGCTTCAACCCATTTGGTGAAGTAATTTATGGCTATGACCATGAACTTTACTTCTCCTGGAGCCACCGGTAAGGGTCTGACTATATCTGTTGATGCAAATAATGTTCTAAAAATGTTATTTATATCTTTCGATTACTTCACGTTTTGAGGATGACAAAATGTGAAATCATGATACGTTAAAATTAACGTAAACAAGTCTTTAATCGGAAGATCCCGTTTCTACGCAAATCACTCTAGAACAAAGTTACAACTTGAACTAGTGATCTAAGAAATGAATTTATGTTTTGAAAATTCACATTTTAAATGGGACAAAAAAAATTTTCAAAAATACACATGACAAATTATTTTTGAAATATTAAGAAATGTTTTAATGGAAAAATTAGTTTGAAATTCATAACAGCTATTTTTCCCCCCAAAATCAGCTCCAACCTTTCCAAAATAAGTTTTCACCAGAAAAGACAAAATTTGGAGCGTCTTTGTCTGGCACGGTTCCACTAAATATAGTGGAGCCGTATGGTGTTTAACGGAGCCGTCCGTATGAAAATTTTATGTAACGTTCAGATTTTCTTTGCCTATAAATACCAACCCCTTTCACAGTTTTAGGCACCCTTCACACACAGAAAAATCCCCTAGCTTAATCCTCTCACACCTTTCACTTCTTTAGGTCATTTAGATTAGTTTTTCTTTGTTTCAAGAGTGATCCAATCATCCACCAAGAGATCCTCTTCATTCCTCTTCACTAGCAAGAGACGAACACAAGTATCCAAGTTGATACAAGGTGTTATCATTCCTCTTCATTTGCAAGAGAAGAACTCAAGGTATTCAAAAAGATACAAGAGTTATAGTTGCTAGGACTTTGTAACATTTGTTACAACCTTGTTGTATCATAGTATACATCAAGTTTATTTATCTTTTGTGAGTGAGAGTGAAGATCAAGTGTGATCTATAGAGATAGTGAACATCTCTTGAAGCCATTGGGCTTGTGTGATTGATCAAGAAGATCAAGGGTCAATAGGTTAGTGTTAGTTGAGTGAGTGTTGATCATTGTGATCGTGTTGAGATCTTGGTGATCTCTTGAAGCCATTGGGCTCGTGTGTTTGGTCACGTGGACCTTGGTAGATTGGTGCTAGCTAAGATTAGCACTCGACATCTAGCTTAGTGTCGGTAATAGGATAAGCGACGTGTACGGTTTTCTCCGCCTGAAGGGAGGTTGTTGATATAGTGTTTGAAACTCTCGAGTGTGGTACTCGGGGAGTGGAGTAGGGCGAAGAAGAGCTTCGTAGTCGAACCACTATAAATCCTTTGTCTTGGTTCGATCTTTCCAACTCTACTCTTTACTTTCATTTACTATTATTACTTAGCTTAGTGTTTAGTTCATATTGGTGTTTGTTGGTTACACATAAAGTTCGAATCAAGGTTTCCAATAGCTAAACTTTTAAAACAAGATTTTTAAAAGGATTTTAAACCGGTAAACTATTCAACCCCCCTTCTAGTTTCCCACAATTGGTATCAGAGCCACGTCGCCAAGTTTTTTAAAGTATACTGTATTTTAAAACTTGAATCGATCAATGGATTCAGACAAATATCTAGAAGGGCAATCTATGCAAAGATCACCACTTTTCGAAACCGATTGTTTTATTTATTGGAAAACAAGATTCGAAACGTATGTGAAATCAAAAGACATTGATCTTTGGCATGTTATTACCGAGGGTGACTTTCAACCTATTCAAAAGAATCCAGAAACTAAAAAGGATGAAATAGTTTCTTATGACAAACAAAGTGATGAACATAAAAGAAAATTAGCCAAAAAAAATGAGGCTAAAATGATGATTTATAATGCTTTGCCCAAAAAGGAATTTGAAAGAATTTTTATGTGTAATACTGCAAAAGACATTTGGAAAACTTTGTTAGTCACTCACAAAGGTAATAACCAAGTCAAAGAGAACAATATAGATCTTTTTGTTCAACAATATGAACAATTCTCCATTTCGGAGGATGAATCAATAGATAGTGCTTTTTCTAGATTTAATACTATTATCACTAGTCTTAAAGCTCTTGATGAAGGTTATTCTAGTAAGAACTATGTTAGGAAGTTTCTTAGAGCTCTACATCCTAAATGGAGAGCAAAGGTCACCGCCATTGAAGAGTCAAAGGACTTGGCGGCATTGTCACTCGATGAACTTATAGGAAACTTGAAAGTTCACGAGATGATAATCAAGAAGGACTCCGACATAGTCAAAGGCAAAAGTGAGAGAGTTAGATCTCTAGCATTAAAAGCCAAGAAGGAGTCTAGTGATGAGGAATGCTCGAGTTCCGATAGTAATGATGAAGAGTATGCACTAGCCGTTAGGAACTTTAGAAAGTTCTTTAGGAGGAAAGGTAGATTTCCTAGACAACCTCGCGATGAAAGGAGGTCATCCCAACGGAATCATGATGAAAGAAAAGGGACAAGTGATAGGAAATGCTATAGATGCGGAGATCCTAATCACTTCATAGGAGAATGTCCCAAACCACCAAAATCCAACAACCAAAGAGCCTTTGTAGGAGGTTCTTGGAGTGATAGCGGTGAAGAAGAAGAGAAGAAGCCTAACAATGAGACATGCCTAATGGCTCAAGCTTCTAACGAGGTACATTCCGACTCTGCTTATTATAGTGATAATAATTCATCAATAGATGATAGTGAATTGCATGACGAATATAACTAACTATGCGTAGTAAGTACTAAAATCTTAGGTAGAAATACTAAGCTAAAACTAAAACTACAAGAACTAGAACTACAAGTTTTAGAACTACAAGATCAAGTCAAAAGACTTGAGAGTAACAAAGAAGTAGACTTAGGATGCGGGTCATGTATAAGTCTTCAAGTAGAAAATGAAAAACTTAAAGAAAATGCTTTAAGAATCATTAAGTTTGATGAAGGAACTAAAACACTTAATGATATACTTGAAAACATTAGAAATAGTGAACATGACCGTGCGGGTTTAGGATTTGACCCAAATCAGGCTTCTACAAGTGGCACTAAACAAGTAAAATTTGTAATGCCTGAAACGTCCAAGTCTGAAGGTGACGGCACCATTAAAGGTACAGACGGCACCACTAAATTTAGTGGTACCGTGGTACCGTCTGGTGCTGAGGACGAAACTGGGTCAATTCTGAAAAGTAACTTAAGTCCTAAACCGAGTCACATAGTTGCAAATAGTACTAGAGTGTCTACTCCAAGAAAAGGGGAGGTCAAAGGCTTTTACAAACCATTGTCATCTCCCGAACATGGTTCTGTAAAGCGTGACACTAGGTCAACTACTCCTCCGCCTAGAAGAATAAATTCTCCCAAACCTCGGTCTAGAACTCCTCTACCGAGAGGTAACTTTAGAAGACAAAATCATCCAAGTAACTTTCCCGTAACTTGGAATGATAGTTCACATCAAAGTTACTTACCATGGGAAATGTGTCCTCTGTTCTCACATCCTAAACTAACGCAACAAATGCGTAGGATGTTTAACTCTAACAACTACGGACCCATGAGATATTGGCGACCAGATGTTTGAACTTTTGTTTTGCTAGGAAAACATAAGTGTAAATAAATCTTGGAGTCTAACAAAAGGAGTATGACGTGTCATCAACACAAATCTGGTGACGCACAAGTCAAGTCGTGTCTCACATGCTTAACATTTAACAAAGGTAGTCTAATCTTCTAGTTTTAAGAGCAACTCTTCAGGCACAGGTACGCTTTCTTAAAACACCCTTTGTTAGTAGATATGCTAAGCATGAAATAGTGTTAGGATCCGACATGGTAGGCACTATTGCAAAGAAACAAAGATTCACAATTCATCATGACGAACTCTACTTGTCTAGAAATGTACGATGATCACTTCAAGATCATGCGTGACAAGTATGAAACGAAAATGATGAGTGAATTAAGTTTCTTCCCTTGCCCGTAGATAATTCTACCCAATGAAAGTATCCCCGTATACTCTAGTATACTATACTTATCATATATAAACTTTTATATATATATATATATATATATATATATATATATATATATATATATATATATATATATATATATATATATATATATATATATATATATATATATATATATATGTATATATATATATAAGACACTAACGCCCATATCCACAAATACGAATCTCACAAGAGACGATGAAGGTGAGTGAGTGGATATCACTAAGTTGTGGGCATAATAGGTAAATTAATTTACCTAACGGCAAGTAGGTCCATTATCATGGATAGTGTTGGCTTTGTGCCCACTTGTAAGAAGTGTCCCAAAACTTCTTACATCAAAGTGTTTAATGTATCATATGATACATTAAAGATACTACACACTTGAGATTACGATATCTCAAGGAGATTGATGTAGAAAATGTTTCTATATCAACTCTGTTAATGTGAGAGTTGATGTGGATTGAGACATAAAGAGTAATGTTTGTACCGTCATAGGTTTATTAACAAACTTCTTGGTTCCCCAAGAAACAAACTGCTCATGTTATCTCCACGACCGAAGCCGAGAATGTAAGCGCCGGAAAGGCATGACAACAAACACTATAGATGCGACAACCCCCTGTGAAGAGTAGCAGCCAAGATGCCATTAGACTTTTCCGGGAACCCTATAGTTTGCTCATAAATGAAGCTTGTCAAAGTACGTCATCTCCCCACGGAAAGGCATCTCCTCCGTCATGATAACGTCCAAAGAGAAATCTCTTTTTTGAAAAGTATCTCTTATAAGACAACATCGTCAAACACCTTAACCTTCACATTCTCGTCACATGTCCTCTTAATGTTTCATTAGAAATGTTAATGTCATCTCTCACGTCTTGTCATATGACTTCTCAAGTCATTCCACACATCCCGCTCATGACTATTTCAATATTTCTATGGAAATATTAAAGTCATCCCTCGCGTCATACCTTATAACCTCTCATCCCCTCTATGACCTCTCAAAAGTTTCACTGGAAACATTGAAGTCATCTTTCTCACTCGTCACATGACCTTTAGAAACTTCTCTAAGTCATTTCCCTTCCAACCCGTCACATGACTTTTTAAATATTTCATGAGTAAATATTAAGTCATTCCTTGCGTCTCGTACTCCGACTAATTAAATATTTCATGGGAAATATTATAGTCATCCTCCAAAACACAATTCATAACTTCTATTTATTTCACGGGAAATACTAGAAGTTAATTCTCATCCAATGACAACTTAGTCATTTTCCTTGGAAACACTAAGGTCATTTCCGGTCATTCCCTCTAATCGTTTTCGTCAAAAAGTTTATTAGGTATAAACTTTTTCCTCGTGTCAAAAAGTCTTACTAAATAAGTAAGATTAATCAGCCAAAAGTCAAAACAGAAGAAAAATTGGACCATCAGACATACGGCTCCACTAAAGAGCCACGGCTCCACTAATGTTTAGTGAAACCGTAGAGTCGTGCATCTGAAAAACGCGCCCAGTTAATTTTCTTCTGCACAGTTTTTCCAAACGCACCCAAAGCCACTTTCTCTTGCTGTCAAAACCGAACCATAACACCTTAATTCAATTGAACTCTTACAAATCAATATTGAGGCATTGGAATCAACGAATCCTAATCACAATATCATCAATTGTCACTACAAGAATTCAGTCAATTAGCCACGAAAACTACCCATGAAACTCGGTCCATGGGTATCTACCCATAAAATTCCCACCGACTACCCATGATTATAGAATTGAAACATTGATGAAACATTCCCTCGAATTTTCCATGAGTTTTGTAAAACCCAAAAATTTAAAAGCATGGTAAAAGACAAAAATGCCCCTATGAATTTTAAAAATTTAATAAAAGGTTTATAAAGTACCGAACCAATCCCGAACTTCTGGAAATGGACGAGTTATGCTACCAAATAATTTCGGCTACTACGATTAATATTTTTACAAGTTATGAAATGACCAAAATACCCCTTAAGAACCAAAAATTATAATATGTACATTAGTTATGTAAATTAAAGTTTATAATGAAATTTAAAAGTTTAAAATGCATATTTAAATTAAGGAAAGTATGTCAAATTAATTAGGCCTTATTTTTATGAGTTTATGCCAGCCCATTCCCCCCCCCTATTCGGCCATATTCAATAATAAATCAAGCAAATCCTAACAAACCCTAATTTCCTAGCCGCATAAACAAAAACACACAAACAATTCTCTCTAGTGTTCATCCGATTTTCTGGAGTACCAAGCACAATTTTCTGGTGTTGTACACGTCCTAAGGAAGCCAAGAAAATTTGGTTTAGGTCGTGGGAAGCTCTTGTTCAATCGCTAGCCATTTATGTGTCTCTAAAATCAAATCGCAAGGTATTTTCACAAACAATTCGTCCGATCTCTATAAAATTCGTTTTACATTTTTCTCATGATCCTCATATGTTATACACTCTGTGAAAAATGATTCCAAGGTGGTTTGGTCGCATCTTTGGTCGTGGTGATTTATTTGGTGTCGAAGGGTTCTAGCGAGTGACACAAATTCGTACAGCCTTTTCCACTCGTCCTAAATTCGATCTGGTATTTTTCTAGACTTCTAATGATCATATCTAACATGGAAAAAATGAGAAAAATAGGCCATGCAATATATATAAATCGTATGGAAATTATTGTGTTTAAAACCCTAAAATCGAAATAAATTCTATAAATCACCTATGCGAATTTTCTGGGCATGTTATATAATTTTTGTGGCTTCTATATACATCTAATAACATCACAAAAATGGTCATTTGAATTGTTGAGGCTTAAAACCATTGTTGGTGGAATTATTTATTAATCGGCTATATTAAAAATAAAAGGGAAAAATTGTGAAAACCCTAAGAACATATCGAATTAGGGTTTGTATATTTAAATCTGGACTTTTAAAGTATTGGAATGATGATGTTATGATTATTTGATGATTGGTGATATTAGGGTTTGATTTTTGTCAAATAAATGTTATACCGATTTTAAAATAAAAGGGTAAGGGTGTGTTTTGTAAACTTTTAAACTTGTAGGTTATTTTTAGAATATTATTTGGGCTGTATATAATTCGTATAAAATATAAGATGAAGGGCCCATGTGTAATTGTTGTATTTAAAAGGGTTAAAATGGTTAATTAATTAATATGTAATTCGAATGGTAAATAATTAAATAGAGGGACTAAATATGTAATTTCTGGAAAGTTAAGGTGGATTTGAGTAATAAATTATATTCAGGGGATAATGTGTAATTTTGGTGGTTTAAAGGCCTAACATGAAATTGTTAATAATTAAAGGTTGAAATTGTAAATTAAAGGACTTAATATGTAACTTTGATAACTCGAAGGACTTGATGTGTAAATTATGAATATTTAAGGATTCATTCGTATAACATGTTAAAATAAGAACTCATTTTGTAAAATTGATAAATGAAGGGTTTAATGAGTAACTATGAATACTTGAAGGTTTAAAGTGTAACTTTTGTAGTAAAGGGGTGTAAAGTGTAAATTGCGAAACCCTAAGGACCAAATGTGTAAATCTGATCAAAGATACCTTATTTCCATTTAATAATGATTTAACTAAGTTATGTTACTCCATACTTCTAAAAAGGGAAACTTTCTAAAAGAGGAGACTTACTAAAGTTGGAAACTTACTAAAAAGGGAAAGTTACTTAAAATGGAAAGGAAGTTAATTTAGAATGATTTGTAATTCCCTTCTACTCCTCTAGGTGTGAAGAAGGAGAGACCTTGAGCAGTTCCCATATTCTGTGCTTTGTTTCTGTTTGTGCTTTCGTCATAAGGTACAGATACTCTGCCCTTTTTCAGTAAGGGTTCTTATATTCTATACATTGATTTTGAGTTATGATTCAGTTAAAATTTCCAAAGCCATTGCTATGTTCCCTTTGAGTGAACCTTGATATTACTTTTGATATGACTTTGAGATACACCTTTTGATATATGACCCTTTTGTTATGACTTTGAGACCTGACTCTTAGTTTGATACCCGAGCCATTTTCTGTTTTTCCTAGCCAGGAAGGTAACCTGGCCATGTCTGTGATGCACCACTGGCATGACTCCCGTGTGGGGGAGTGATTTCTCACACCGTCCCATTTATATTATCTGCCATGGCTACTTGACTTTGAGATTGACTTTGAGTTTTGGGGCGTATGGATTGCAATCCTAGATTTGTTTGTTTAATGGATTTAACTATGACTTTGAGTATGACTTTGAGTATGAATTTGAGGTGACTGGTGCTTGTGTGCAATACACGCCTTTCATATTTTCTGGGAGCTGATCACTCCACTATTATGATACATGAGGACACCCCTCATATTATCTGGTTGCCTATGAGGTATCCCCTCTGATTGTGAGATTATGATTTTGAGATTATGATGTTGAGGTTATGACTTTGAGTTTCTGGGCTCGTGGTAGACGACTATCCTACTCTTCTCTTATTATCCATTTATTTCTTTTATACCTTATGACATTCCCATTGCCCATATTATATTTCTGTTTCGTTATTCTTTGCTTTGTATATGTATCTGTTCACTGAGCTTTTTAAGCTCAGCCGCACGTTTTCTTTTCGTGTGCGGCAGGTAATAAGCAGGACGACGGGTTTGGGTATGAGTGAAGAGACTTTTGGACTTAGAAGACTTTGATAGTGTTCTAAAATAGAGACCATTAGAAGGAGTTGCTTTTGCAGACTTAGTGTTTAGTTTTGTTTCCGTTGTAACCATGTAAATTTCAGAATTTCATTTGTAACCTTTGAGAATTTCTGTATTACTTGAAATGTATGCTTTGCTTTGATCTGATGTGAAACCATTAGTGTGACATCTTTGCCCTTATTGGGTTGGGGTGTTACAATTATGGTATCAGAGAGACAGGCTGCGATTTCGTAATACATTTACCCTTGACCTGTGTAAGTTAGGACCACTAAGCTTTCCCTGTAGGCACTCGTAAGTCAACCTTTGAAAATTGCTTTAGGATTTTCCATAGGAACCTAAGTTTTGACCGGTGAGGAATGGGTAGACTATAAGGCATTTGTTTAAGCATCATTGCTTCCGTATCACTCTGATTCGTGCCTTGCTTTTGGTTAGATCCTGTTGATACCACTTCTGGAAAGTGAAAGCTTATGCTTTGCACCACCTAAGTTTTGGAACCTGATTAAATCTTGAAGGCATTGAGAATTTCATAATAATGGCCTGACACTAATTGATCCTTATCTTCAAATCCCTTTTGTTAATCATTTTGATAATGACCCGCATTTCACTCTGATTCTTTTGTAAATCACTTTGACGCCTCTTCAGGCATTCTGAGAACCTCTATGGCGATGACGTACTGGATATGTTTTACTATTTGATAAGTATCTATGAAGTTTCCGACACTATTGATTTCGTTTTACCCATCTCTGTCCTTATAAGAAGCCTTGTGGTGTGTAACCTCGAGGATAAGAATGTTTTTCCCTCTCACTTTTAAATGATGAAGATTTGGTGTGTGATCCGTCTATCTTGGGATAGTTAACTTCAATTTTTCCTGACAAGGAATCGGCTGATTGAGCATTCAAGTATGGACAATTTCCCGTCTATGTCTCACCTTTAACGTTTGCAACAATGTTGAACTCCCTACCATGATTACTGATTGTTAAACGTTCGCTAGTACTCTGGAGACTCGTGTGTTACTCTCGCGGTTGGAAACAACAATGAATGAACCTTATCTTGGAAGCTATTTGGCACTTTGAGTCGTCTGAGCATGAACCTTGTATTGAACGTTATTTGGCACCCTGCGTTTTCTGAATACGATTTCTGATTGAACCACCAAGTTTTCCACCGAAGTATGAAGTAAGTTTGCTTAAGTGCATTTCATGGCGTAATTCAGTTTTGTTCACGATAAAGAAGGATGATAACTGGAGATACGTATGGAAGCTGAACCGTGTTACCTTTAAGAGCCAATATTCCTTCACCCTGGAACGACTACTGTGTTTTGTTTATATTCAGAACGCGAAGTTTACTTTCTGATGAATTGATTTATTCTTGAAATCGCCTTCCGTATTGGTAAACGGCTGCTATGACGGTTAGTGACGCTAATAGTATTAGCTTAAGCTCTGACTGTTTTGTGAATTTGATAAAAGATGTCTTCTCACGAGTACTTGGGCATATGGACATTGTATGACTTAATGGTACATTCGGAGACGAGGAAGAGCATGAAGATTGATGTGCTGCGTGTGTCGTTGCGGTTTAGCAGTTTTAATGCCTACTCAAGTTTTAAATTTATATTTAGCCGACTTATCAATAACACACACACCTAACGAGCAGTGTACCCGGTCAGTATGAATATAATGGTAAGTAGAGTGTCGATCACTAAGAGTGGAACGTATTATCTCATTATTCTAATCAGTATTTTAATATCCTAACGCAAGGGGGTTTTCAGCCTGAGAGACTGGCACGATTTTGTTTGCAATTAAATAATAAACTAAACTAATAGGCACGAATCAGCAAGTAGCACACACGTACACAGATAAATACTCGAGACAATAAGAGGGCTGTCCTTATAATTAAGTAGTTTGTCACTTGTTTTATTGATAGCTTTATATGAAGTGTATGTAGTTAATCCTTTCTCGTTGGTCCTAAGCTTATCGGCGAGTAAACCCTTAATGATGACTTATGTCTAAAAGTTATTCCTAAGTGATCAATTTAGTAATAACCGTGGGAGTGCAACCTTTCCGTTGCCACATTACACAAGCCACTAATAAACACAGAGGTGATCAATGCACTAATAAGTAATAACCAAAGACATCAACATATAAACTTTAATCGATGGGAAAGCAATTTTAAGGGGAGTTGAAGTGAATGATAACATAACACAAGCCCATCAATCCTGATGAATTAAAGTTTGCTAACACAATAAAACAAAACTACTTAATGAATTAAACACATGCAGCACCTTCTTACAGCTCTTGTATCTTCGTTTGGTGTGTCTTGTGCTGCTGCCTTGACTGAATTCGTCCTAGGGTTCTTCTGCTTCGGTCTTCGAATCTAAAATAATGCACACGAAATTCGTCTGGCCTTGGGGTATTTATAGTTTCTGTCTGAGGGAAGATGCGGCGCATCTAGTAAGTAGATGCGGCGCATTGACTTAACTTCGCGTGGGGTCCAAGATTATAATATTCAGGAATATTCGTACACCGCCAGAAGATGCGGCGTAACTCCATGATTAGATGCGGCGCATGTCCTCTTGTATCTTGGATCGTATCTGGTGATATCTTGATACAGATGCGGCGCATGTCATGAGTGAGATGCGGCGCATCTGGAGCAGATTTAACTTGATCTTGTCCATTTCAGTAGACTCTTCACTTTATGCATGTTTTGCTCCATAATTAGTCCAAAATCGCCAAGTTTCACCAAATGCTTGTTTTTACCTGAGAATTACAAAAGTAAACGATTAAGTATCAATCCTCATACATAATATAGTAAAACAAGTCAAATTAATAGGATAAATGATAGTAATAAAATGTACTTATTTGAGTTCATCAAATATCCCCCCACTTGAACTTTACTTGTCCCCAAGTAAACCTTATAATTTCTCTTATGAAAATGTATCCTAAAAGATGTTAGGATTTATTTTTATATCAAGCATGTATTCGTTTAATTCATAATCACACAACTAAACACTTTAACGAATTAGAAGTATAATAAAATAATTTGATAAAAGCAAATCTAATCGTTTAACTGTCCAGTCGCGACGAATATTCTATCATAAGCTTGGCAAGTATACACATCTCCCCCACTAAAGCCAAAGAATAACAAGTCTAAAGCGGTAAAAAGGGTTTTTAGGCTTAAGGGTTGATTATTCTCTTTTCACTATCGATCTCAAATTCCAGAAAAGGCGACAAAATCACAAATACATGATCGAATCCACGAACACGATACTTGCAATTGCTCAAATCCTTAACTCGAATAGGCTAAAGATAGGTCCAAATTTCACCAATAATAATATATCAAAAAGGGCGACAAAATCATAAATACATAGCCGAATCCACGACTACGATACTTAAGATTGCTCAAATCCCTAATCTCAATAAATCAAAGGTTTGGTTGGATAAAGAATAATATAGGGTATGGATAATATTTGGGATATAAATTGGTGTAAAATGAAAAATAAACAAAACAAATAAATTAAAATCCTAAGTGTGGTTAATCACTATCCCAACCATCCCATTAATAAGACTCATATCATTGAATAACTCACGCTTTAACACTTGAAACACACGCTTTAGGTAGACACGAATTATACTCAACAAGATCTTAATCAAAGAATAAACCTTAATTGGCGTTCCCATAACTGCCAATTCCCATTCAATCCATAGACATAGTACAACAAATAGTGGCCATATGAACCACTTACATAACTTTACATCGTTGGTTTAAAAACAAACATCCAACTTTTCTCTTTCTTTTTCTTTTCTCATTTTTTCGATTTTTTTTTTTTTTTTTTTTTTTTTTTTTTTTTTTTTTTTTTTTTTTTTTTACTAAAGATGTGTAAAATTTCACCACATCACTATAATGATAATTCTGGATAATTTTTCCATACTTTTCATAACTTTCAGAAATAACAGTAATAGTGAAAGTAGTAAACACACGAAAAATAGACTCAAAGATATACAATATTTACTTTCACTCCAATTGCATTGTGCAATTTCCCGACCTAACCAAAGATAATGAATTACGCACGCGAACACAGGTAATGTAAGGAAACACACTTTGCCTATAGCAATTAACCAACCACGGACTTTAATCTACAGGGTAGGCTAAGGTGTAAGGGTGTAACGAAACATTTTAAACATAGGCGTAAGAAACGAAAGGAATGGCTCTGAGTGTTTTTCTAGTGGTATCTTACTCTAAAAATGAGAGTAACAAAAGGGTTTATACGGGGGTTAACTAACCAGTGTAGTTAGCTAATAACACATAACATATAATAGGCTATTTGGGTGTAATCCTAGAAATTTACCAATTTAGACAAGTCATTCCAATTATATAAATAATACTTATTATGGTGGTCTCGAATAGTATACAAGCCAAGTTCTAAAGTTTACAAGTCACCGGCACACTCATAGATTTGTGAATATTTGAAAATCACAATTTTTGAAAATAACGTCATGTGTGCAGCTATGCAACTTAGATCTTAAACAAAAACATGCTAAAAAAAAATTTTAAGTTTGATATATTTAGCACATTTTAAGCATAATTTTTGAAAAAGTTTAGGACAACTAAGTGTTAAGTGTTCTAATTCTCCAATCCCCCCACTTAAGTTAAACAACGTCCTCGTTGTTTGTATAAAAGGTTAAAAACTGGAAAATAAAAGAATTAGAACAGAAAAACTCCCCTGAGATTTGCTCGGTATGATCCTCCATTAGTATGAGAGCAAAAATCATCTTCTTGTGGATTAGAACGTTTAAGCTTCATGCTTGATGTATCCACAGGAAATCCAGGAAACTATAATACCACCAAAGCTTCAAAATACACCTAAGATAAGAAAGGTTCAAACTTGCATAATACATTAGTAGTTAGGAAAAATAAAACTTAAAAATTAAAACTGAAAATCATCAGGTCAGTCGATGCGCCGTATCTTATGGAAGAAGATACGCCGTATCGAGCCTGGAATAAATACGGATCAGAATAAAGATGCGCCGCATCCTTAACCTGGGATGCGCCGCATTGAAAATAAACTGATAAATAGTTTTAAAGTCGAAAATAAAAAATGCAGAAAAATAAAATAAGATATGACCATTGCAGGAGATGCGTCGCATCTCAGAATTGAGATGCGCCGTATCCTCATGCGGGCCTGACTGACTCGACACAGAAACAGAATAATAAAAATTCTCCGGGTTGTCTCCCGGCCAGCACTTGTCTTTATTCCAGAGTCTTCAAGTTAGACTCACGTTCAGCCCTTTATTTAGTCCTTGTCACGGTCCATCCTTCTTCCTTCATCCGAAAGATGTTCCCGTATAGCTCTGCGACGTTTTCTTCTGTTCGGCTTAATCTTATATAACTCTTTGTCTTCACCGCAGCATACTCTTCATCAGGACCTAAAGAATATTTGATGATTTTAAATTTTTCAGAAATAATCATGGGTGGCTCATTATAAGGAATCCCAAGTAGTTGACACTTTCTTTTGGTGAACTCTTCCTCGTCTTTATCAACAAACTTAAAATAAGGATCCTTAATCAAATAATCATCTAGTTCTTCAATTAATGACTTATTGTCTTGAATCGCCTCCTACTCTCTTTCCAAATCATATTGTAACCGTCGACTAAGCTTTGTGAAATCATCAAATTGTTTATGCACCCATTCCCAGAAAGTAGTATCCGATGTCCCCTTAAGTCCTTTCAAGCGTTCAATTCTGCCCTTTTCTTGTAAAGCCTCCGCTTTTTGTGGGCAGTCTTCAACATTATCGTACCACTCATAATCTTCAAAGGTTACATCGTTTCCAACCCGTTTCATCCCAATTATACTTCCCCCATTACAGGTTCCGTCACTCTTATAATCACAGGTCGGCCAAACACTACTCCCATCCTTGAAAACGAAGGGTGTACAGGTATGATTAATGTGCTCAACATCCCATGGTTTATCCCAAACCCATGGTACTTGGTCATTCCATTCATAGTACCAGGTGTTTTTGAAATCGTCATAAGTCTTAAATCCTGGTAGATCTCCAGTAAGCACATCATCGTCGACTTGAAGAAGGTAGTTAAATTCCTTGAACTGCTTGCACAAGGGTGTCTCATAATCGAACACATCAATGTCTATTCTGAATAACTCTTCAATGCCTTCATTGATTGTTGAATCATGAAGTGACGACCCATAATCGCTTTCTACTTCTTCGTCTTCTCCTCTCATCCAATATACCCATAATGCATCCTTAGTAGCTCGATCCATACTCTTATGGTTATTAAACTTACTAGCCAACCATTCTGAAAAATCAACATCGTTAGGATCGTGGTTAACGTCAAAGCAAGCCTTTCCAATCATATTCCTCCTCATATCCATGACCTCGTTAAATTGCTCCTTAAAACTCCGTGTCAACCATGAAGTCATAATCTGCTTGACTTCATTTGCAGGGGCAAATTCCGGACTACCATATTTAAGTTCAAGCCAATCATTGAGGGAGAGGTCTATCAATCTTACCAATCTGCCATGAAATAGTAACTCCGCCAAAGCATAATTTCTGTCATTATCCTGATAGTTCTCATTTAATCCCCAGTAATGTTCGGAATAAGGCATGTAAGAGATTTGGGCATTGCCTTCACCACAGCTGTTGTTGCTTGAGTCCATGTATGCAAGGTAGAATTTCCCATCATCTTCTTCGATAGTAGTCCAGTTCAATCCTTTGGATTCAATGACAGGCCATAAGAGTGACAATTCATCTCCAGTGTACCTCACAAATACATCATAAGAGAACACCCCTTCGTCAATGTTGCACAAACGCATGAATTCCTTAAGAGCAGCTTCAAGAGGAGTCTCCCAAAAGAATAAATCCGTATCAATCATGAGCACATTGAAGTTGACATCATCAAAAACCTTCACATCGAATGAATCCGAAAGCAAGAGTTCCTTAGCAAGATATCCGTTAACTGATATGTCTTCCATAGCTAATCCTGTCATCATAGGTAAAATCATCAGTAGGATTTGTTCGCTAGAAGAGAAATTAATGAATATAGAAACGGATATAAGAATACAAATATCTGATGTTTGCAGACGATGCGCCGTATCCAAAGAGTTGGATACGCCGTATCTTATAATCGTTAAAATTTAATCAGACTTTATTCAGAAAATAGATACGCCGCTTTAAAATTTAAGAATGCGCCGTATCGAATTAATTAATCAAAAATCGATATTTATTTAAAATTAAATGCGTCGTATTAACGAAAGTTAATGCGCCGTATTTTCGTTACGTTTCAAAATACAAGATTTTTGATTCAGAAAATGCGCCGTATCGACAGAGATCGATACGCCGTATCTGTTTAATAATTCGCAAACTGTTTTTAATTAAAATAATAGATACGCCGTATCTGCTAAAGCAGATGCGTCGTATGGCGTTAACGTTTAGAAAAATTTTTCCTTAAAAACAGATACGCCGTATCTTGGGGAAAAGATGCGTCGTATCGAATTAATTAAACGCGTTGTATTTTTAAAAATTAAACGCAATACGCCGTATCTGATAAATCAGATGCGCCGTATCGTTTGATTTAGCACAGTACAACGATAGCAGAACAGAAAAAATACGAAAAATAAAAACAAAAAACACACAACGAAAATAAAACACACAAAAAATAAAAGAAAACAATTAACACACAATACAACAAATATGCAAAATAGTACAATGATGCAATTAATCTAATAAAAAGAAAAACCTAATTAAAATACTAATCAAATTAACAGATAATAACAATTCACTCCCCGGCAGCGGCGCCAAAAACTTGATGTGCTGCGTGTGTCGTTGCGGTTTAGCAGTTTTAATGCCTACTCAAGTTTTAAATTTATATTTAGCCGACTTATCAATAACACACACACCTAACGAGCAGTGTACCCGGTCAGTATGAATATAATGGTAAGTAGAGTGTCGATCACTAAGAGTGGAACGTATTATCTCGTTATTCTAATCAGTATTTTAATATCCTAACGCAAGGGGGTTTTCAGCCTGAGAGACTGGCACGATTTTGTTTGCAATTAAATAATAAACTAAACTAATAGGCACGAATCAGCAAGTAGCACACACGTACACAGATAAATACTCGAGACAATAAGAGGGCTGTCCTTATAATTAAGTAGTTTGTCACTTGTTTTATTGATAGCTTTATATGAAGTGTATGTAGTTAATCCTTTCTCGTTGGTCCTAAGCTTATCGGCGAGTAAACCCTTAATGATGACTTATGTCTAAAAGTTATTCCTAAGTGATCAATTTAGTAATAACCGTGGGAGTGCAACCTTTCCGTTGCCACATTACACAAGCCACTAATAAACACAGAGGTGATCAATGCACTAATAAGTAGTAACCAAAGACATCAACATATAAACTTTAATCGATGGGAAAGCAATTTTAAGGGGAGTTGAAGTGAATGATAACATAACACAAGCCCATCAATCCTGATGAATTAAAGTTTGCTAACACAATAAAACAAAACTACTTAATGAATTAAACACATGCAGCACCTTCTTACAGCTCTTGTATCTTCGTTTGGTGTGTCTTGTGCTGCTGCCTTGACTGAATTCGTCCTAGGGTTCTTCTGCTTCGGTCTTCGAATCTAAAATAATGCACACGAAATTCGTCTGGCCTTGGGGTATTTATAGTTTCTGTCTGAGGGAAGATGCGGCGCATCTAGTAAGTAGATGCGGCGCATTGACTTAACTTCGCGTGGGGTCCAAGATTATAATATTCAGGAATATTCGTACACCGCCAGAAGATGCGGTGTAACTCCATGATTAGATGCGGCGCATGTTCTCTTGTATCTTGGATCGTATCTGGTGAAATATTGATAGCGATGCGGCGCATGTCATGAGTGAGATGCGGCGCATCTGGAGCAGATTTTGTCCATTTCAGTAGACTCTTCACTTTATGCATGTTTTGCTCCATTATTAGTCCAAAATCGCCAAGTTTCACCAAATGCTTGTTTTTACCTGAGAATTACAAAAGTAAACGATTAAGTATCAATCCTCATACATAATATAGTAAAATAAGTCAAATTAATAGGATAAATGATAGTAATAAAATGTACTTATTTGAGTTTATCAAAGATCATTTTGCACCTTGTTAGAAATTTGACGATCATTTGTGTATTCTGAGAGATGGATAATTGTTGAAGACAACGGTGTTCTTTGCCTGACCTGGGATTAACAACAACGGAGGCTACCCTGAAGAGTGAAGACATTCC
Source organism: Artemisia tridentata subsp. tridentata (assembly GCA_021014915.2). NCBI lineage: Eukaryota > Viridiplantae > Streptophyta > Magnoliopsida > Asterales > Asteraceae > Artemisia > Artemisia tridentata. The sequence goes on along the minus strand of CP139506.1, from coordinate 43,521,813 downwards.
TTTCATTGCAGAAGGGTGGGCGGTGCAGAAGATCTAGTCAAGATGGCGAACCTGGAGCTGATGAAGACGTACAGTCTCACTTCCCTATTCATCTTGGTTGTACTGAGATGAATTGAGAGCGAAAGCAGACTGGATAATAAAGAGATTTAAAAACCGTGCCAGAAATCCACAACACTCCATCACATTCCAAGAAGAACTGCAGGAGACTCGACGACCCAGACACAAGTTTCCGACCTTGGTTTCATTTCCCGATTGAGGGACAAGACGAAGACAGACTAACAGGACTTGAAGAGATTGGAGGTGTTGAATGAGCGGAATCGGGAAACAGACCCTTCATGTTTGGAAGATTAGATTTTATGAAGGCCGAAGTTCTTGAAGATTAATAAGATCCTTGATGATTTAAGTTTCCTAGAAGCATTTCAGTTCGTGTTTATTTTTCGTATGTTCGGTGATAGCTTTGTTTGAGAGATTTTGGCGAGTTGTGGAAGATATGATACTGGTGACGGCGTACCTCACTTCTGCTAGGCAATCTGGGATTTTGATACTCTTGCGAATAGTTTTGTTTTCTCTCTTGACTGTGGCAATTGTTTTGTTGACCTCTGATGACTATAGAAGTACTAGGTGGACTAAGATAGGTGGTTTTGATTACGACTTTGAGATAAAGTATGACCATCATGAGGGCACTTACATCATATAACGTGCACTTGTTGTGGGCATAGGATATCTTGGGGAATACCTAAGAAGTTTAGAAGTTGATCTCTGTTGGATTATCCGTGATTAGTGAGACTTTAGGTTCATTCTACCTATGCGTTTAGTCTGCTTTCATCGTTATACGACTGGATACGTTTGGATACTCGACACGCGTTTGTTGACCTCTGTACTTCCGATAAGAATCTTGGGTTCTGTTGTAGAACTTTCTACCGTCTGTTTTCTGTCAGTATGGATCCGATCTGTTACTATTGAAAAGTACACCTACATTTTGCTATATGTACGTTTCGCATCCGTTGATTATGTTTCATTATGACCTGCTATGAGTTGATTGAGGCTTTTGATTTTGAGGAGCAAGACCTGTTTGTTTATGAGAACCCCTATGAAAGGTTATACTGAAGCCGAGACTATTTGAGAATCTGAAGAGTTTTGAACTCATATACTACTCCCATGTTCGCTACAATTCGATACGTTTTCATCTGATTTGACTATTCCTATTCCACGGACGAAAATCCGTCAATCCTACATCTTCCCTGAACCCCTTCTGATGAGATACGTTTATCATCCATTACGTTTAGTATATCATTCTTTTGATGTGAATCCTGAGCGTTATGTCTTTTTGAGAAAACCGAAATTATTTGATCGGCAAGATTGAGTCATGAGAAAATACTTGGTTTGGAAGAACCTGCTCGAGCGTGAGAATGTTTTGTTGATCGTTTGCAACTTGCTACGACTTCGTTTAACTTTGCGACTTCAAATTTCGAGGACGAAATTTTTCTGTTAGAGGGGAAGAGTTGTAAAACCCAAAAATTTGAAAGCATGGTAAAAGACAAAAATGCCCCTATGAATTTTAAAAATTTAATAAAAGGTTTATAAAGTACCGAACCAATCCCGAATTTCTGGAAATGGACGAGTTATGCTACCAAATAATTTTGGCTACTACGATTAATATTTTTACAAGTTATGAAATGACCAAAATACCCCTTAAGAACCGAAAATTATAATATGTACATTAGTTATGTAAATTAAAGTTTATAATGAAATTTAAAAGTTTAAAATGCACATTTAAATTAAGGAAAGTATGTCAAATTAATTAGGCCTTATTTTTCTGAGTTTATGCCAGCCCATTCCCCCCCCTATTCGGCCATATTCAATAATAAATCAAGCAAATCCTAACAAACCCTAATTTCCTAGCCGCATAAACAAAAACACACAAACAATTCTCTCTAGTGTTCATCCGATTTTCTGGAGTACCAAGCACAATTTTATGGTGTTGTACACGTCCTAAGGAAGCCAAGAAAATTTGGTTTAGGTCGTGGGAAGCTCTTGTTCAATCGCTAGCCATTTATGTGTCTCTAAAATCAAATCGCAAGGTATTTTCACAAACAATTCGTCCGATCTCTATAAAATTCGTTTTACATTTTTCTCATGATCCTCATATGTTATACACTCTGTGAAAAATGATTCCAAGGTGGTTTGGTCGCATCTTTGGTCGTGGTGATTTATTTGGTGTCGAAGGGTTCTAGCGAGTGACACAAATTCGTACAGCCTTTTCCACTCGTCCTAAATTCGATCTGGTATTTTTCTAGACTTCTAATGATCATATCTAACATGGGAAAAATGAGAAAAATAGGCCATGCAATATATATAAATTGTATGGAAATTATTGTGTTTAAAACCCTAAAATCGAAATAAATTCTATAAATCACCTATGCAAATTTTCTGGGCATGTTATATATTTTTGTGGCTTCTATATACATCTAATAACATCACAAAAATGGTCATTTGAATTTTTGAGGCTTAAAACCATTGTTGGTGGAATTATTTATTAATCGGCTATATTAAAAATAAAAGGGAAAAATTGTGAAAACCCTAAGAACATATCGAATTAGGGTTTGTATATTTAAATCTGGACTTTTAAAGTATTGGAATGATGATGTTATGATTATTTGATGATTGGTGATATTAGGGTTTGATTTTTGTCAAATAAATGTTATACCGATTTTAAAATAAAAGGGTAAGGGTGTGTTTTGTAAACTTTTAAACTTGTAGGTTATTTTTAGAATATTATTTGGGCTGTATATAATTCGTATAAAATATAAGATGAAGGGCCCATGTGTAATTGTTGTATTTAAAAGGGTTAAAATGGTTAATTAATTAATATGTAATTCGAATGGTAAATAATTAAATAGAGGGACTAAATATGTAATTTCTGGAAAGTTAAGGTGGATTTGAGTAATAAATTATATTCAGGGGATAATGTGTAATTTTGGTGGTTTAAAGGCCTAACATGAAATTGTTAATAATTAAAGGTTGAAATTGTAAATTAAAGGACTTAATATGTAACTTTGATAACTCGAAGGACTTGATGTGTAAATTATGAATATTTAAGGATTCATTCGTATAACATGTTAAAATAAGTACTCATTTTGTAAAATTGATAAATGAAGGGTTTAATGAGTAACTATGAATACTTGAAGGTTTAAAGTGTAACTTTTGTAGTAAAGGGGTGTAAAGTGTAAATTATGAAACCCTAAGGACCAAATGTGTAAATCTGATCAAAGATACCTTATTTCCATTTAATAATGATTTAACTAAGTTATGTTACTCCATACTTCTAAAAATGGAAACTTTCTAAAAGAGGAGACTTACTAAAGTTGGAAACTTACTAAAAAGGGAAAGTTACTTAAAATGGAAAGGAAGTTAATTTAGAATGATTTGTAATTCCCTTCTACTCCTCTAGGTGTGAAGAAGGAGAGACCTTGAGCAGTTCTCATATTCTGTGCTTTGTTTCTGTTTGTGCTTTCGTCATAAGGTACAGATACTCTGCCCTTTTTCAGTAAGGGTTCTTATATTCTATACATTGATTTTGAGTTATGATTCAGTTAAGATTTCCAAAGCCATTGCTATGTTCCCTTTGAGTGAACCTTGATATTACTTTTGATATGACTTTGAGATACACCTTTTGATATATGACCCTTTTGTTATGACTTTGAGACCTGACTCTTAGTTTGATACCCGAGCCATTTTCTGTTTTTCCTAGCCAGGAAGGTAACCTGGCCATGTCTGTGATGCACCACTGGCATGACTCCCGTGTGGGGGAGTGATTTCTCACACCGTCCCTTTTATATTATTTGCCATGGCTACTTGACTTTGAGACTGACTTTGAGTTTTGGGGCGTATGGATTGCAATCCTAGATTTGTTTGTTTAGTGGATTTAACTATTGTTGAAGCTTATTTGGGTCCGAACTTACAACTACAAATAAGCTTGCTTGAACGTTTATGAGCTTTAGGCTGTTAAGCCTTTGATTTAGGAATTCTACGTTTAAAGAACAATGATAATATTGGCGGAATATTCAAACAAAGAATACAATACTATCATAACAAGGTTTTGTGGAATTCACCGTTTGTTATTTCATTAGCCCCAATACTACTTGATCATTGGTAGTACGATTACACTCTAATCAGGGATCGAAGATCCTTGAGGCTAAACAAACCTAAACAACATCAAATCTATGGAATATTTAATTCCTTACAATCTTCCCCTTTTTTCACTAAACGATTCAATATTATTCCAAATAATACGAGTGATCTTGAGTTTTTCACTAGGGTTACAAAACCTTGAATCTTATGTTACAACTTGTGATTTTTGTTTGTTCTTGTTCTAACAGTTATGCATGTGTGTCTATGTGTGTGTCTACAAAATCCAAGTCTAAGATCTCTTTTATAGTTGCAAGAGATCTTTACAAATTTGCTAAAAAGTCTTGACCGACTTACTTGTTTAACTTATGCATATTGTGTCAGTACATAAGATACAACATGTATCTATGTATACAACTTGTTAACTAAGCACATGGAGTAAGATATTATCTACCGTATATGTTTGACCAAAATACAATAAATATCTTCTTGATCTTATCCTATGAGTCACTGATCAGCAGTACCTTATACAACTAGCAGTACCTTCAACTTGAACTAGCAGTACCTTCTTGCTCTAGCAGTACCTTCATGTACTAGCAGTACCTTGATCATGAACTAGCAGTACCTTTGACTTACTTCAGAATATTTAATTCCCAACAATCCTCCCCTAAACATGTGAATCAATTCAAACATGTTTTTCTGAATTAAATGAGGACTTGTGAAGATCTTTCAAACACTTCATGAATCTGAACTATTCTTCTATTCTGAACTCATCTGCTTTGTTCTTCTTTGACTTCAGCAATATCAAAACATTGTACCAAAAGATGGTGCAATTTCCTTGGATGGAGGAATTGTAAGAGGCAATGATTTCAACAAGTGAAATCATCTATCAGCATGCCTTTGCAAGTGATAAACAAACATAATGAACTGAAATTGAATCTTTCCTTCGTTTGATCTAGATAGAACTTTCTCCTTTGGAATGCTTCATCCCTTCTAGATATTTGATCTGTTCTAATCATTTTCAACCTCTACATCATCTTGTATGCTCTTGTCTTCTCCTTCCATATATTGGTTTACTCTTCCTTTTCTGGGCAATTATTTCCTTCTTCTGAAGTAAATAACTTTAATTTCCTCCCCTTGTTTGGAAGATCTCACTATGTACTAAAGAACTTCTCTTCATATCACCTGATCTATCAGTTTGAACTTGTTTTCAGACAATATTGTACATGAAGCCATCAATTTCTTAAGAGTTTAAGTTGCTGTCCTCATCACTTCTAGGTGTGTTAACTCCTATGAGAGGTGAATCAGTGGACATTTTGATTCATAATCCATCAATGAATGGTTTTTCTGAATCCTTGAAAATCCTTTTAAGAAATCATTTAACTTAGTAGTATGCTCATGATTTTAGAATTGAAAAATCATACTACATTCAACCATTTTGAAAGAATCAAGTGTGTAACAGACACCTAATCAAAATTTCGGTTTAAAAATAACCTCTGGTTGTGTGAGAACCAATGTATTTCAGTTATCACTAACTGCCTGTGAAAAGATAAATCTATTCAAAAGATTTTCTTGACAGGGTTTCCAGCTCATAGTAATTGTTACCTCCAACACAAGTGTTAGATTCACTTTCACTAGCTGTTATTTCTATCAGATGTCCTTAGACTAACTCATTATACTTGAAAGTATAAAATGATAGAAAGTGAGTTGTATCAGTTACTATCTGATCAACTAAGTCATCAATTCAAGGTGAAATATCATAACTAGATTTCAAGAAAGAAGTTTTAAGGAGGTTTAATTCCTAAACTCAGTCCATCATAAATCTATTATGGTCAGCAATATGATAAGAATTCTGCTGTTCCCATTTCACTTGAAATATCCTTTGTGTTCACATATTCATACCTGAAATAGTTAGTCTAAGACCAAAAGAACAATGTACAAAGTACTTGTCTTGCATTAGATTAATCATAAAACCAACTGTATGAATAACACAATTCAAATTTTGATATAGCAGTACCTTATAAATCCAGCAGTACTTTCAAAAATTTATGTACAAAAACACATCATATTGAAAATTTAAAGATTAAGCATTCCAATACTTGCTATTAAGTACTGAAACCTTGAAACATCAAAAGCTTTTGTTAACAGATCTGCAAAATTATGCTCTGATACCACTTGTTGAAGCTTATTTGGGTCCGAACTTACAACTACAAATAAGCTTGCTTGATCGTTTATGGGCTCTAGGCTGTTAAGCCTTTGATTTAGGAATTCTACGTTTAAAGAACAATGATAATATTGGCGGAATATTCAAACAAAGAATACAATACTATCATAACAAGGTTTTGTGGAATTCACCGTTTGTTATTTCATTAGCCCCAATACTACTTGATCATTGGTAGTACGATTACACTCTAATCAGGGATCGAAGATCCTTGAGGCTAAACAAACCTAAACAACATCAGACCCCATGTCTAATGTTCCCACACACACTCTTTAAGTGCTCTTACATTTTAACACAACTTTGTGTTGTTGTAATTTGAGAGTACGAAGCACTTTGGTTGATCACTAATCTCACAGTGACACACTCACTGTCCACAGTGACCCACACTTTATCTAAGGGGTATGATCTTCCTTTTATAACATAAGGAGATCATTTACAAATTGATAAGCTTTTAGTCATCCACTTGCTTTTACATGTGTCAAGTCAATAAGATACAACTTGTATCTTGAGTGTTCAACTTGATGACTTGATAAATATCTAGATATTATATTTGTATAAACATGACTCATACAAAATAATATCTTCTTCGTTCTTATCTTTGTAGCAGCAGAGTGACTCATTGATTCAGCAGCACCTTCATTTGAACTAGCAGCAGGTTGTTACACTAGCAGCAGTCTCATTTTGTACTAGCAGTACCTTGTTGTACTAGCAGTACCTTTGTGTTGAACTAGCAGTACCTTCTAGTTTGCACTAGCAGTACCTTGCTCTTGAATCAGCAGTACCTTCTTGGTCTAGCAGTACCTTGTTCTTGAACTAGCAGTACCTTGCTCTTTGGACCATCAGTACCATAAAATACACTATCAGTACCATCACTTTAGCGTATTTTGCTTATCATTTCAGTATATAATATGTTTCATTCTTCTTGTTTGTGATCATCAAATCTATGGAATATTTAATTCCTTACAATCTTCCCCTATTTGATGATTACAAAACAAACACATTCTTGTATGAATTTCCCTAGACGAAGTAGAGAAATTGAGATAACTAAATCTCACCATGAATGAAAACATACTATCTTCCCCTTAATCTATGCTATCCACCACGTCTCTTCCCCTTTTTGTTATCAACAAATAGAGAATATTACAAATATGATTTTTACAACTTCAAATTAATACTACACATCTAATCTATCCTTCTAACATCTCAAATTACCCTCCATTAAGCTTTCCGCACTAAAAATGAACTTGAGACATCAAAAATTTAAACCATCAGTAGCAATACTAATCAATAATAATAAGAATCAATAACTTTCCCTGTGGTGATGCACATATAAATGGTTAAACATCTTTAACATTGAAGCTTCCCCTGAAACTAATATGTTAACCATTCGAATCTCCATTCTGTAGGCTTTTATGACTGATGAAGAAAAACCAATCATTACCAACTTGTTGATGAAGCTGAATAACCCAATCTTGTGTCCTATATCTTGTACTAAAACAGATTTTGAATCTTGACTAAATCCTCATTTCCTATGAGACACTGAGCGCGACAAAGCAACTCCTTTAAGTGATAGTTAACTAGGTCTTCGTCCATCCTCCCCTTGACCTATGAAAACTAGATTTAACAAGTCATCACCATAATTATTGAAGCACAAACAAGTTATCTTTTCTTCCAAAGATATGACAAAACACAATCTTGAAAAATTCAACCTCAACTTCAAATAAGCAACAAATAACCTTTTTCACCAATAATAAATTGATAAACAAGCCTTTTTATCTTTTAAGAACCAACTCTCTTATGTGTGTGATTCTTCCCCTATGTGTGTGTAAACCAAGAAAGAGAAACCAAAAATTCGACCATACCTCAACTGTTTCTGCAGCAGTTTTCAACGATGCATATCTTGCAACCTAAGGCTCAGATTGAAGATCCCTCCGGTGAGAATCTACCTTGATATACCAAGAACCTTCAACAAAAATTTCAGCCCAATCCAACGGTTAACGAAGGAGTTATCGCCTTTTGAAAACAGCTCTGCAACAGTTTTGTAAAATATAAGCAATACGAATTTTTCTTCTTTCTATAAAAACCTTTTCTTTTCCTAAATCCAGAGCCCCCCGCTCTGATACCACTTGTTGAAGCTTATTTGGGTCCGAACTTACAACTACAAATAAGCTTGCTTGATCGTTTATGAGCTCTAGGCTGTTAAGCCTTTGATCTAGGAATTCTACGTTTAAAGAACAATGATAATATTGGCGGAATATTCTAATGAAGAACACAATACTATCAATAAGGTTTTGTGGTGTTTCAATGTTTATGATAATATGGTGTAAGATTAGTCACATCCACTTCATCTTCTTGGAACTCTGCATCTTTTGAGTGTGAAGGACCAGCAGGACCTTCAGCTGAACTAACAGTTCCTTCAAATGAACCACCAGTACCTTGAGAAGTACTCACAGTACTTTGCTCTGTCTCAACAGTACTTTCAATATTCAACATATTGAGTTGTTCCTCTGTTCCAACATCTTTTCTTTGAGCCTCAACATCCTCTTTTGCTTTACCAGAAGAAGATTCATCATTGTTTGAAGCTAAATCCACACTGGTACTTGACCACAATGGCATAATGACATCAGATTGATCTTTATCTAACTCCACCTCATTTGTTGCTTGTGAACCTGAAAAATTATTAGTTTCTGCAACAACAGGTAAATAATTCATAGAGTTTGTTAGATAATCAAGATCAAATATCCATTTTGGTCCTTGACCTACTACACTGGATTTGTTTTCCTGAAACTCCACATGTAGTTCTTCTTGAACTTTCTCAGTTTTTATCTTTCTAGCATTAGTATGACTCATTGATTCATCAGCAGATTCTTTGCATCAGCAGCTTGTTGTACTAGCAGTATCTTCATATACTAGCAGTACCTTCATATCTTGAACTAGCAGTACCTTTGACTTACTTCAGAATATTTAATTCCCAACAACTATGACTTTGAGTATGACTTTGAGTATGACTTTGAGGTGACTGGTGCTTCTGTGCAATACATGCCTTTCACATTTTCTGGGAGCTGATCACTCCACTATTATGATACATAAGGACACCCCTCATATTATCTGGTTGCCTATGAGGTATCCCCTCTGATTGTGATATTATGACTTTGAGATTATGATGTTGAGGTTATGACTTTGAGTTTCTGGGCTCGTGGTAGACGACTATCCTACTCTTCTCTTATTATCCATTTATTTCTTTTATACCTTATGACATTCCCATTGCCCATTTTATATTTCTGTTTCGTTATTCTTTGCTTTGTATATGTATCTGTTCACTGGGCTTTTTAAGCTCAGCCGCACGTTTTCTTTTCGTGTGCGACAGGTAATAAGCAGGACGACGGGTTTGGGTATGAGTGAAGAGACTTTTGGACTTAGAAGACTTTGATAGTGTTCTGAAGTAGAGACAATTAGAAGGAGTTGCTTTTGCAGACTTAGTGTTTAGTTTTGTTTCCGTTGTAACCATGTAAATTTCAGAATTTCATTTGTAACCTTTGAGAATTTCTGTATTACTTGAAATGTATGCTTTGCTTTGATCTGATGTGAAACCATTAGTGTGACATCTTTGCCCTTATTGGGTTGGGGTGTTACAAGTTTACCCATCAAATTACCCACAAAATTTTACTTCGTGTGTAATACGTGGGTAAATTATTTCTGCAATAATATTTCCCATGATTTAACCATGGATTATGTTACCATGGGTAAATATGTGGGCAATCTCGTGGCTATAATAATGTTTCCCACACTTTATTTTTCATGGGTATTTTTTGGTGGGTATTTTGTGGGTATGTATATATACACAGATTTATCCACGTACTATTTACGCGGATATTTGTCACATGTCAGATAGCATATCCTAACCGTTAGGTGACAGTTGGGAGACAGTTGTCATGTGCGTGTATGACACACGGCCTAAGAGGCTTTCCTAGGCCGTACGCGACTTGGGAACGTAGGTGGGTTTATCAGTTGTTCATAATGGGTCTACCCAATCTTGATAATGGGCTTATTCTTACCGTGTAATTAATGGGCTTGGGCCACTAACATCCATATGGTATCGGTGGCATTTGGCTTCTGCCCTCTAGATTAGTCGACATAGATGTTAAAAAAAAACAGTAATATTCAAATGGTACCTCATTATATATGAGAATGCCCCAACTAATATGTTGTGTGTGATGTATATAATGTGTGATACTTAGACCACTCCTAATCGTGACACGTCTTTTTATGTGTCAGTTGTGTCATCTCAGAGCCACATTAGTACTTTCTAATTGAGAAACAAACTAACACACCCCAGCCACTAGTGGTGTGTCTATTTCTTTATCACCACACAAATATACCACACAAAACACTCATACATACAAAACACAAATGGGACCCGCACCACCTCGTCCTTGCTCGTCCCCAAACCAAAAAACACCGACGCACCACCGACAAGGTTGTGCCGTCGGTGTCACAAAACCGACGCTCGTTGGTTGAAAAACGGACGAGCCCATTGATACTTATCTTAGTTTCCTTATAAAATTATTGTTTTTTGAAAACCACATAAAAAAGTTACTCCCTCCGTCCCAAAATAAATGTCCAGTTTGATTTTTCAGAGTCAAACTGGTTCAACTTTGACCTTAACTATTTTTGTGGATGTTATATAATATTTGATGTAAAATATATGAATAGATTGGGTTTTAAGTGTATTTTTCAATGGTATAATTTTTCATCAAGTATTATATAACACAAAGAAAATATTAAAGGTCAAAGTTAAACCAGTTTGACTCTGAAAAATCAAACTGAACACTTATTTTGGGACGGAGGGAGTAATATATTTTATATTATAATACTCCGTAATTTATTAAACTATCATCATTCTAATAATCTAATTCATAGTTTCATGATATTTTTTTTATAGTACTGTATATAATTTTAATATCAAGATAAGTTTTAATCATTTTATGATAAGTTCTAATAATCTAATCCAACCAGTTTCATCTTCCCGCACTTCTTCCCCCTGAAAAATTTGAATTCCCTCCCAACTTTTTTGATTCCATCCCCCCTTTTAACTGACCACTCGCATCTCAATCTACCACTCGCTGTTTTTAAAAACCACAACAACAATATTTTCTTCGCTAATTAACAAAGTTCATACCAAGTTATCCTATTATTTTGACAGCATCGATATCATATCAAGATCATGTTCGTGAAGCGTTACTGTCCTATGGACATGTTTCTGGTATGGTAAAACTTATCTTATAAATCTACTATCTTTATATTTGATATCATTATTGATCGAATTTATGTTTTGTACACCGTATGACCCGAACTTATCGTATATAGTCTTACAGAGGGTACTTCGTTTCCCTTTGTCTAGTTTACCATTTTGGTGTATTAAGTTTACTATTCCTAGAATGTTATCTATATCTCGTTTGATGTTTATGAGATTAGGCAAGAACTATTTTGTAGAATACAAAAACCAAGCATTTACCATGTCCAACAAGTGTTTGGTGTAATTCCTGAACCAAGTTTAAACTGCCATATTACCATATAAGTATGTTGTTGTAGATTATCAACTTGACAGGGGAGATATTGTTGTGTTTTATTGAAGAGAAGTCAATCCTATCCATGAACATGCATTAAAATTTGTTCAATGATAACATAGTTAGTGATTACATGCCCTTCACCATAAGGATAGTCAAGTTTCCTTTGAGCTGTAACCATAAGTCCATAACTTCTAGTTAAGGTTAAATCTTTTTTCCATATTTATTTTCCTGTTGAGAAATTTATCACTATATGTCTAATAAGATGTTTTGATTTGTGTACGCAGTCATATTTGCTTAAGGGTGCCAAGGTGAATGTTTGTTTGTAGTGGAATCATGTTTAGGATGATTAAAATTGAATTAGGAACGTTTTGCATTAAAGCTTTTCAAACTTAAGCTTTTTTCTGGCGCTACGATGAGTCGCTTGGCAAACACCCCTATCCGACAAATTTTTTGAAAAACTTCACAAATCTATGATCATGAAACCTTTTCCATGCATTGTTGATGCAAATTAAAAAGTTTTTGCATGCATACATGAACTCTCAAATACGAGTCGAATTACATAATTAATATGTAATATTCAAAATATTTGATGGAGCAAAAGTGAAGTTAGGAGAGTTTGGGTAATCTCATAGGTTTCATTTTAGAGTCGAGATTACCGCACCTCCACATTGTTTGCACTTAGGCACACACACTAGAAATGCAACATTATAATGCAACTAATTAACATATACAAAAATATTTTTTTTTGTAGGTAACAATGCCTCGAAATGATTATCAACTAACCCGACATTACATCAATGAAACACTTGAAAACCCAAACATTTCAGATGAACAAAAAGTCTATTTTGCCAAAGTGCGAACTCGATACATACACGAAGGGAGTGTAGTCGATCCACTTTATGTCATGTCAGACAGAGTCAGTGCTTGTTTTCCTTTGATTCGGTTCGATTGTTTATACATAATAAACGATTAAATCTGTCCCCTTTTTGTTCTCAAGTTTTACAGTCGTGTCCGTACCTACACTAATTCTGACGGAAACGTCTTTCTTGACTTTTGGATTCGACACCAAAATATCACCTTGTCTGTTACTCAGTTTGGTGAAATTCTCGGTGTTCCCTCGGATGGTCAGTGTGCATACACTGAAGATCACTCTCTTGAGTCTCTTTTCTACAACCTTTAGAATGAAGGTGCCTATCGCACTGAAATTCCAAATCCTAAACTCATCAAACAAATCATCCAAGCACCCCTAGTCGTCCACACATACCAAAAACGTGATGGATCCATCTTTCCTCTTGACCCAAACAAAATCTATCTTAAAGAACTTCTTCCCGATATTAGAAATTGGGAACTCATTCTACGTGAGAACGTGTTATGCCTTGCCGACAATCGTGATCACGTTCTGGCGAGTCTCGCCCATATGCTCTATTGTCTTAGTGTCGAGGTACCTTACAACCTCGCATACTATATGGTCAAGAGAATGGCCAACATTCGTAGTCGTTCCGATAAGTTTATGCCATATGGTATGTTGCTTACTCGTCTATTCATGTGGTTCATGGAAACCTACCCACATCTCCAAAGTGTCGACTATGTCCTAGTCAATCGGGTCATGAAACCCCTTGGTGGACCACGACATTGCACGAAGCAACTTTAGGACAAAGGGTCCAAACGTGGTCGTAAATCCACTTCCGATATCCCTCCTTCTTCCTCCTCCTTCGAACTTGGTGCTAGCTAAGATTAGCACTCGAAATCTAGCTTAGTGTCAGTAATAGGATAAGCGACGTGTACGGTTTTCTCCGCCTGAAGGGAGGTTGTTGATATGGTGTTTGAAACTCTCGAGTGTGGTACTCGGGGAGTGGAGTAGGGCGAAGAAGAGCTTCGTAGCCGAACCACTATAAATCCTCTATCTTGGTTCGATCTTTCCAACTCTACTCTTTACTTTCATTTACTATTATTACTTAGCTTAGTGTTTAGTTCATATTGGTGTTTGTTGGTTACACATAAAGTTCGAATTGAGGTTTCCAATAGCTAAACTTTTAAAACAAGATTTTTAAAAGGATTTTAAACCGGTAAACTATTCAACCTCCCTTCTAGTTTCCCACAATATCAATTCCCCACTGGGAGAAAGGCCATGCTGAGGTAACAGAGGTCATGTCTTGTTTAAGTAGCCTTGGGACTTTGGAGTGGATCTGACATGCCTCATACTTTCGTATTATCTCCATCGCGTCCCTGCGCATGGACGGCCAATAATATCCGAGCTTCATTATTTTTGAGACAACGGAGCAGGGGCCTGAGTACAAACCGCAGGATCCTTTATGTACCTCGCAGATGATGTTCGAAGCTTTTTTTGGCCCCACATAATGAAGCCATGGAGATAAGACGGATGATGACATCAAATAACGACATATTATTAGCATCATTTATCCTATATTATTGACTTGTTTTATATCACTTTATATGAGAATTGATACTTAATCGTTTACTCTTGTAATTCTCAGTTATAAACAAGCATTAGGTGAAAGTTAATGATTTCGGACGGAAATTGGAGCACAATGAATCAAGTTGGGAAAGTTTGCTGAATTGAAGAGATTAAAGACCATTGCCTGACTTTGAAGCATGCGCCGCATCTGATTTTATCATGCGTCGCATATGAAACTTTGGTCAATGAAGAAGAACCAACTTGTTCTACTCCAGATACGCCACATCGGACCAATCCGATGCGCCGTATCGGCCATACACAATCCTTACCAAGAAATCAAGTGGAGATTAGAAGCTTAATGAAGAAGTCAAGATTACAAGTCGACACTTGAAGATGCTTTCGTATTTTGGCCATAAAATCTTCATCCGGACTCCGATTTAGTTGATTCAAGCGGCCACGCGAAGAGAAAAAGAAAATCTATCTGATTCTGAAGGAGATGCGGCGCATAAGGTCTTTAGATGCGCCGTATTGAGAGATGCTCCATATCAGATTCATAGATGCGCCATATCGGGTCAGTTTCAGACTTGGAGGCTACGTTTACTTATAGATGCGGCGCATCTAACTCTCTAGATGCGCCGTATCGACCCAGATTTTAGAATCTATAAATACCGAACTCATTAATGAATTAGGGCATCTTTGGGAACCCTTAGGGCCATTCCCAGATGATCAAAGCCTCTCAAAACAGCAGAAGATCACCCTTGAAGACCCAATTATACTTGAAGAACATCTCTTATCATTGTTATACTACTTAATCATTTGGTTAGCGTATCATATTCTTTATGTTTAATACTCTATTCGTCTTGATTATATTTTTGTATTTTGTTACAGAGATTATGGGCTAACACCCTTAGGTGTTAGCCATGTTTATGAAATTTTATTAGTTTTTATGATTTTGTCGATGTGTTTGCTTTGTTATTGGATTGGGTGCTTGTCGATAAAAACTCGTTTATTGCTTATAACTAGTAGAAGTCTATGTAACTAGGTTATGATCCTTATAACTTTAATTGATGTGACTTAACTACCTGTAATTGTGGTTGCTTAGGTTGAGTTATATGCGTGTTAACCCGAATCTCTATTAGGAATCATTGTTTGGCATAAACGGAACGTGTCTACAACCTAATAGGACTAGTAGCGTGTAATACCGAACTAGGTTAGATGGTTTAAAGCAATAAGTTAGTATTGATGCTAGACGAGTCACTATGATCATGTCCTCTTTCCCACCACGATGGTAGGTTATTTAATCGTGACAGGATTGATAATCGGATTGGCGGCAAAACAATTGAATGAATTAAAACAAGTAGACATAAGCTTATATAACTATAAGATGGATTAGACTTGGCTACCCCGTTCTTCCCTATTGATATCGATCTATTGTACTATCCTTAGTTTAGATATTTATTTTATTGCAATTAGTTTAATTAAAACACATAAAATCGTGATAGCCTCTCAGGCTAAAACCCCCAAAAATATTTACTTGCTTTCTAGGTTAGAATAGTTAGTTTAGTAATTAGAATACCTTTAGATCATCTTAGCTTCGCTCCTAGTGAACGACCCTTGCTTACCTAGAAACTATCTACATTGATCGGGTACACTGCTCGTGAGTGTTTAGAGTCTATAGGTTAGTTCGGCAATAAATAAATTTAAAACTTGGTAGTTTATTATAGACCTAAAAAAACACATCAAGTTTTTGGCGCCGCTGCCGGGGAGTGATTGTTTAATTTGATTTATTGGTATTTTAGTTTTTATTTGTTTTCGTTAGTTTCTGTGTGTTTTTGTCATTCTGTGTTTCTGTCTCAGAAAGGCAATACGGCGTATTCTTGTCTGTGAATACGGCGCATCTGTCTGATTTCAATACGGCGTATTCTTGTCTGTGAATACGGCGCATTGACGTTCTGCGACAATTTTTTTAGTTTGTGTGATTTTTTTTAGTATTATATAATTTGAAAAATCTGTTACAGAAAGCTAATACGGCGTATCCATTGTCTGTTGGATACGGCATATTATCTTGTGTCGATACGGCGTATCCATTTTCTGTTGGATACGGCGCATCGATTTTCTGTGACACCAAAAATATTTTTTGTTTTTTATTTTTGTGTTTTATTAAATTTTTATTAGTTTAGTTTTTATTTTTGTTTAGGTTACTGCTGTTCTTGGTTGTTTATCTTTCAGGTAATAATGATGATGGACAATCCGGACATAACTATGGAAGAATATCTTAGGCTTAACAAAGAAAGATCCTTGTGCAATAAAAAGGTTTACGATTGGGAAAGAGCAAGATATGGTGCACAAGTCATCAATGATAAAGAACCCACGATGGAAGAGTACTTATTATCAAAGCAGGAAAAATCAGGGAAAGAAAGAAACAAATTGCCATTTCGACACACTTGGACTTTATCCAATGATGATGATGAAGAAGAATCATACGATTTTGGTGCAATTAGGTTTCCGGCAATAGTTATTGATGATGTTATTTCTCCGGAAGTTGCCCAAGATGAAGAAGAGTCACAAGTGTTTGATTTGAATGAAAATCCGGCAATTGTTTACAAAGAAGCTTATTCATCCGAAAGTGCTTATGATGAAAATGAAGATGAATGTGGAACAATGGTGTATGGTGCTATTACTTGTGATTTTTCACCCGAGTTGGAAAATATATTCTCATCATATCAAAAACACCATGATGATATTCCATCGGATGAAGATAATGAGTATTCTCATATTGAAAGTTTTGATTGTATTGTGTACGATGCCATACCGCAATTGCCACAACAAAATGAAATATTCATGCGTGGAACAGATGAGCCAGATTATGACCCCACAAAGGATTTTGAAGAAATGTGGGATGACTTATTTGAGGCGGCTATTCGGGAAAAGGATGAAATTACAAGACCACTAGTTGAAGATGGAGACTCACAAGATGAATTGGAGTCACTTACAACAAAAAGTGGTACTAATTTATTTAATATTATTAATCCCGTTACTAATAATCTTGCTAGTTTTCCTAAACAGGTTGCAAAACGAAAGAATGATGAGGTGGAATTTACTACACCAACTAATGATGAATATAAAGCACCTGTTATCAACCCATTTTTGGTGGAGCTCGAGAAAGAATTCAAGGATGAGCTGATGGACACGACCATGATTGAAGAGGATGATTTCAATCCTATGAAGGATATAGAGGAACCCGAACTTTTACTCGCCAAAGACCCTTTCTCATCTTTTATGGAAGTCAAGGGACGCCTTACTACCAATAGAACAAACGAAGAAGAAGGGAGATTCATTGATCCTCAACATACTACTCTCTCACATGTAATGTTCATGTCATCCAATTTAACAACCAAACCGGGTAAGGTAATGAACGAAGTACACATATTGCCAAGGTATTATCTTTACATATTCTATCCATCTCTAGTAGCAAATTTACACCGTTATGGTGCTTATTGCTACTATCACCCACACTTGACCGCAAGTGGGGGGAAAAACACCCTATTGCCTAGTAAATAAGGGTGGAGTCAGGCTCGTGACTCTAACAAAAACAAGCGCTTCTTGGGAGGCAACCCATGCTTGTCTTTTATTTTGTTTTTAGTTTATTTTTATTTTCGTATTTCTGTCAGTTGGTCAATACGGCGCATGCACTTTTAGTGGATGCGGCGTATTAGTTACAGGAAGTTGATGCGGCGTATCCAATATTCCATGGATACGGCGCATCGACACTCTGGCCTGTAATTTCCCGTAGTTTTATTTTCCTAACCAATGATTAACGAGATGCTCTCGAGATTCTTTTTCTGTGGTCTCTATATTTTTACAGGTCTGGACGAATGAAGATGTTGATGAACTCCCACATTTTATATGCTCGCATTCTTACATGGTGGATCATACCGAGCAAATCTCAGGGGAGTTCTCCGTTCTAATTCTTTCTATCTCTTGTTTTTAATTTCAAATACAAACAACGAGGACGTTGTTTAACTTAAGTGGGGGGATGGAGAATTAGAACGTTACTTGTCCTTAATTTTTCAAAAATATGCTTTAATCTATGCTTAATTATAAAAATTTAAAAAAATTTTAGCATGTTTTTGTTTAATCTAAGTTGCATAGCTGCACACATAACCTTATTTTCAAAAATTGTGAACTTATCAAAATTCACAAATCTATGAGTGTGCCGGTGACTTGTAAACTTTAGAACTTGGCTTGTATACTATTCGAGACCACCATAATGAGTATTATTGATATAATTGGAGTGACTTGTCTAACTTGGTAAATTTCTAGGATTTCACCCAAAAAGCCTATTATATGTTTTGTGTTATTAACTAACTACACTGGTTAGTTAACCCCCGTATAAACCCTTTGTTTACTCTCATTTTTAGAGTAAGATACCCCTAGAAAAACCCTCAGAGCCATTCCTTTCGTTTCATACACCCTTTGTTAATGTTTCGTTACACCCTTACACCTTAGCCTACCCTGTAGATTAAAGTTCGTGGTTAGGTACTTTAAGCAAAGTGTGTTTCCTTACAATTAACTGTGTTCGCGTGCGTAATTCATTATCTATGGTTAGGTCGGGAAATTGCACAATGCAATTGGAGTGAAAGTAGATATTGTATAATTTGAGTCTTGTTATTTTTCGTGTGTTTACTACTTTCACTATTACTGTTATTTCTGAAGTCATGAAAAGTATGGAAAAATTATCCAGAGTTATCTTTATAGTGATGTGGTGACATTTTACACATCTATGCTTATTTTAGTAGTTTGGAAAAAAAAAAAAAAAAAAAAAAAAAAAAAAAAAAAAAAAAAAAATCGAAAAAATCGAAAAAATGAGAAAAGAAAAAGAAAGAAGAAGTTGGAAGTTTGTTTATACCAACATTGTAAAGTTATGTAAAGTTATCATTATTGTTGTTGTACTATATTTATGGATTGCAAGGGAGTTGGCCGTTATGGGAACGCCAACTAAGGTTTATTTTGTGATGATGATTAAGATTTAATTGAGTCTAATTCGTGTCTACCTAAAGCGTGAGTTTCAAGTGTCAAAGCGTGAGTTAGTCAATGATATGTGTCTTATTCATGGGATGGTTGGGAAGTGATTAACCACATTAGGACTTAATCTATTCGTTTGTTTATTTTTCATTTTACACCAATTTATATCCCAGATATTATCCATACCCTATATCATTCTTCATCCAAACCTTTGATTTATTGAGATTAGGGATTTGAGCAATCTTAAGTATCGTAGTCGTGGATTCGACTATGTATTTATGATTTTGTCGCCCTTTTTGATATAATATTATTGGTGAAGATTACTTGGTCCTATCTTTAGCCTATTCGAGTTCAGGAATTGAGCAATTGCGAGTATCGTGGTCGTGGATTCGATCATGTATTCGTAATTTTGTCGCCTTTTCTGGAATATGAGATCGATAGAGATAAAAAAGGATGATTAACCCTTAACCAACAAACCCTTTTTACCGCTTTAGACTTGTTACTCCTTGGCTTTAGTGGGGGAGATGTGTATACTTGCCAAGCTTATGATAGAATATTTGTCACGACTGGACAGTTAAACGATTAGATTTGCTTTTATCGAAATATTCTATTTTATTTCTAATTCGTTAAGTGTTTGGTTGTGCAATTATGATAAAACGAATAAGTGCTTAATTATAAAAATACATCCTAATATCTTTTAGGATACATTTTCATAAGTTTTAATCTAAGGTTTACTTGAGGACAAGTAAAGTTCAAGTGGGGGGATATTTGATGACATCAAATAACGACATATTATTAGCATCATTTATCCTATATTATTGACTTGTTTTATATCACTTTATATGAGAATTGATACTTAATCGTTTACTTTTGTAATTCTCAGTTATAAACAAGCATTAGGTGAAAGTTAATGATTTCGGACGGAAATTGGAGCACAATGAATCAAGTTGGAAAAGTCTGCTGAATTGAAGAGATTAAAGACCATTGCCTGACTTGGAAGCATGCGCCGCATCTGATTTTATCATGCGTCGCATATGAAACTTTGGTCAACGAAGAAGAACCAACTTGTTCTACTCCAGATACGCCGCATCGGACCAATCCGATGCGCCGTATCGGCCATACACAATCCTTACCAAGAAATCAAGTGGAGATTAGAAGCTTAATGAAGAAGTCAAGATTACAAGTCGACACTTGAAGATGCTTTCGTATTTTGGCCATAAAATCTTCATCCGGACTCCGATTTAGTTGATTCAAGCGGCCACGCGAAGAGAAAAAGAAAATCTATCTGATTCTGAAGGAGATGCGGCGCATAAGGTCTTTAGATGCGCCGTATTGAGAGATGCTCCATATCAGATTCATAGATGCGCCATATCGGGTCAGTTTCAGACTTGGAGGCTACGTTTACTTATAGATGCGGCGCATCTAACTCTCTAGATGCGCCGTATCGACCCAGATTTTAGAATCTATAAATACCGAACTCATTAACGAATTAGGGCATCTTTGGGAACCCTTAGGGCCATTCCCAGACGATCAAAGCCTCTCAAAACAGCAGAAGATCACCCTTGAAGACCCAATTATACTTGAAGAACATCTCTTATCATTGTTATACTACTTAATCATTTGGTTAGCGTATCATATTCTTTATGTTTAATACTCTATTCGTCTTGATTATATTTTTGTATTTTGTTACAGAGATTATGGGCTAACACCTTAGGTGTTAGCCATGTTTATGAAATTTTATTAGTTTTTATGATTTTGTCGATGTGTTTGCTTTGTTATTGGATTGGGTGCTTGTCGATAAAAACTCGTTTATTGCTTATAACTAGTAGAAGTCTATGTAACTAGGTTATGATCCTTATAACTTTTATTGATGTGACTTAACTACCTGTAATTGTGGTTGCTTAGGTTGAGTTATATGCGTGTTAACCCGAATCTCTATTAGGAATCATTGTTTGGCATAAACGGAACGTGTCTACAACCTAATAGGACTAGTGATGCGTGGTTTTACGACCTTACAACAGGTTTTACCTCTCGAGGGATCTCAAGAGGCTTGCAATCCCCACCAGGCAGTGTACCTGACCGATGTAGTATAGTGTAGTGGCAAGTACCGGGGGATTGATCGTTCTCTAGGGGAATAGTGTCGTTAGGATTGAAAAACTACTCTAATAGGTCTAAGGGTGAGGGAAGATTCTTTTTGTATTTTTATATTTTTATAAAAGCAAGTAAAATCTCGGGTTTGAAGGAGTGGGCGGAATTAGTTGCTAGTCAACTAACCCAAATAACTACAATTGCCAATAAAATAAAATAACTGAAAATAAAAAGGTTGTGGAACTTATATGGAGAGAAATGTGTTTACTTAGATTTCCTTACTCCCTAACTATCTTTTACCGGTTGATTAGTGTGTATTAATTGCGTGGATGACGGGTGTATTCCTTAATACCAATCGTGGGGTGGCGTACGTACTTCCCCAACTCTATAAGCTCCTACTTCACTCCTATGTCGAGCCGGCTAAGAAGCTCCTAACATGGGATCACTAGAATTCGCTCATGCATTAAATACAACCATAAAAACCTTAGTACGCATTGGTTCATGTTTCTTAAGACGTTCAAGCAAGTTACCGTATAGGAGGTTAGCCAGTTTTCTTAAGCCTAACATCGATAAACAATCATCCAATACAATTAATAACACACCAACAACCAATAATCAATAGTTAGGTTTCATTAGATCTAAGCAAACACAAGATAAATCTAGCCTAACATGTTAAATAAATGACAAGAACAAGATATAATCAAACAACACATAGACATATTGAATGATTAATTGATTACTTATCTTCAATTGAACATGGGAGATCCAAGGGTATAAAACCCTTAAAAATGGCAGAAAAATCGTATTAGGGTTTCTCCTCACAAAGTTGCACTCCAATGGCTAAAAATTATGAAAATATATATAGGAAAACAGATCTGACGGCGTCACGTTATGGAGCGTGACGCCGTCACCTCGCCGCGTTTAGGGTTTACGGATGGTCTTCCTGACGCCGTCCCTCTTTAATCCTCCAAAATCCACTCTGGCCTATCAGGAGCTGACGGCCTTCTTGACGCCGTCCCCCTTTAATCTTCCAAAATCCACTCTGGCGCGTCAGGGGTTGACGGCGTCACAATGGTGCTTGACGCCGTCAAGGGTACTTCTCCAGCCGATTTTGAGACTTTGTCGTTTTCTTCAGTTTTATGCTCCAAAAACGTCCAAAATGCTTCCTTTTCCAGATTTCTTCTCCAAAGTACCTAAAATGACAAAAGGAACGATTTAGGGCAATATTTGATCAAATAAATACGATTTAGGGCTTAAATGACCCCCTAAAAGCGGTACACTTTTCGCTTCATCAACTAGTAGCGTGTAATACCGAACTAGGTTAGATGGTTTAAAGCAATAAGTTAGTATTGATGCTAGACGAGTCACTATGATCATGTCCTCTTTCCCACCACGATGGTAGGTTATTTAATCGTGACAGGATTGATAATCGGATTGGCGGCAAAACAATTGAATGAATTAAAACAAGTAGACATAAGCTTATATAACTATAAGATGGATTAGACTTGGCTAG
The DNA here is from genome assembly GCA_021014915.2 of Artemisia tridentata subsp. tridentata. Taxonomy (NCBI): domain Eukaryota; kingdom Viridiplantae; phylum Streptophyta; class Magnoliopsida; order Asterales; family Asteraceae; genus Artemisia; species Artemisia tridentata. The sequence goes on along the minus strand of CP139506.1, from coordinate 43,498,852 downwards.
CCCGTTCTTTCCTATTGATATCGATCTATTGTACTATCCTTAGTTTAGATATTTATTTTATTGCAATTAGTTTAATTAAAACACATAAAATCGTGATAGCCTCTCAGGCTAAAAGCCCCAAAAATATTTACTTGCTTTCTAGGTTAGAATAGTTAGTCTAGTAATTAGAATACCTTTAGATCATCTTAGCTTCGCTCCTAGTGAACGACCCTTGCTTACCTAGAAACTATCTACATTGATCGGGTACACTGCTCGTGAGTGTTTAGAGTCTATAGGTTAGTTCGGCAATAAATAAATTTAAAACTTGGTAGTTTATTATAGACCTAAAAAAACACATCAACGGATCTCCTGTAAAGATGATCCCCAATAAGTCTATATCGGGGAGCCTTGACCCTTACTTTTCTTGCAAGCTTAGGATCTTCTGGCAAAATTCCACTAATCAGGTACTCCCTTATCGGAGTAATCTAATTGTAGCCTTCTTCAAGTATGACATCAGACACTTCACCTCGTTTGATTGACCTATCGGCCAATACTTCCACTAAAACCTCCTTTGTTAAATGAGCAAATTCCATCGAAGCTAGCTTGCTTAAGGCATCTGCCTTCTTGTTTTGGTTCCTGCGAACATGTGCTATATCATAGGACTCGAACCCTTGAAGGAGTTCTTTAGCTTTATCCAAATACTGTTTGATGGTGGGCTGCCTTGCTTCATAGGAACCCTTGACTTGGTTGGCGACTAGCTGCGAGTCCACAAAAATGGAGAGGTTCCGAACGTCCATGTCCTTTGCAAGTAGAAGGCCGGATAACAAAGCTTCATACTCAGCTTCATTGTTGGTAGCTTCGAACTCAAAGTGTAGTGCATAAGTATACTCCTTTCCTTCCGGACTGACCAGCATTAGACCTGCTCCCGAACCATCAGAGCTTGAGGCTCCGTCTGTGTATAATTTCCACCCCTCCTTCATCTTTGGGGGTTTTTCCTTAGGGATTTCTTTGTCTTGATTGGGTCCGGAAGGTGTTTCAGCAAGAAAATCTGCAAGTATTTGACCTTTGACGGAGTTTTGACCCTTGTACTCTATCTTATGTTCTCCCAGTTCAATGGCCCATTTGGCCACTCTACCTGATTTCTCAGGCTTCGACAGTATCTGTTTAATTGGCTTGTCAGTCAATAATGTGATGGGATGAGCTTGAAAGTACCTTCGAAGACGCCTCGCAGCATAAACCAAGGCTAGAATAAGCTTTTCCAACTCCGGGTAATTTAAATCAGCTCCTTGCAGGACCCTGCTAACGAAGTGGATTGGGACTTGTTTCTTTTCCCTTTCGGCTAAGAGCACTGCACTGATGCTTTCGAAGGATGCCGCAATGTACATGAATCACACTTCGCCTTTGATTGTGTAAGTGTTGGTAAAATTTCCATGAACTCCTTCAGCTTCTGGAAAGCGGCTTCTGCATCACAACTCCATTGAAAAGTCTTTTTATCCGTACACCCCTTGAGTGTTTTGAAAAATGGTAAAGATCGATTCACGCCTTTCTATAGGAACCTGTTAAGTGCTGCAAGCTTCCCATTGAGGCTTTGAACTTCTTTCAATGACTTCGAAGCTTGTAGGTCAGTAATGGCTTTAACCTTCGAAGGGTTAGCTTTGATCCCTTGTTTCGTGATTAAGTGCCCCAAGAATTGTCCTTCTTCCACGCCAAAGGAGCACTTCTTGGGGTTAAGTTTCATGCTGATTGCCCGCAATTGATCGAAGTTCTCTTGGATGTTGGAGAGTAAGTCCTCATCTATTCTGATCTTGATTACCATGTCATCAACGTAGGCTTCCAGATTCCTCCCAATTTGCTTGTAGAAGGCCTTGTCTACCAACCGTTGATAAGTTGCCCCTGCGTTCTTTAGACCGAAGGGCATTTTCTTGTAGCAACAGACACCCTTTCTTGTGTAGAAGGCTGTCTTCTCCTCATCTTCCTCTGCCATTTGTATCTGATGATACCCTTTGTAGGCATCTAAAAAACATTTCAAACGGAACCCCGAGAGGGATTCGACCTTCCATTTGATTTCTGGCAGAGGGTAACAGTCCTTCGGGCAGGCTTTGTTGATGTCGGTGAAGGCGACACACATACGCCACCCTCCGTCACTCTTTCTAACCATAACTGGATTGGCTACCCAAGTTTGGTATTTCACTTCTCTAAGAATTCCTGCTCGTACAAGTTCATCTACCTCTTTACAAGCGGTTGCGTTCCTTTCAGGTGCTAGGCTTCATCGCTTCTGCTTAATTGGCTCAATCTGCTTGAACTCATTAAGCTTGTGTTCTGTGCCTAAGGGCTTGCCATCGATCATAAGAGTCCTTGGAACCCCTGTCATATCTGAGTATGTCCATGCGAACACATATTTATTGGCTTTGAGTAGCTTCTCCAAGTCTGCTTTGATGTTAGCTGGGAGTTGCTTTCCGATTACCACCGTGTTAGCATTTATATTTTTAGAAAAGTAATGTTCATTTAAATATTAAGACTTTGTGTGTGTCGAGTTCAAGTCATTAGAATAGTTAAAACATGTTGGGTTTTTGGACAAAGATAAGTTTGCTTGTGATGTAAAAATGTCAAATGTAAGCCCATGAGCCAAAAGCCCACATGAAGCCCACTTCATTAAGAGTAGGGTGTCCCATCTTTTACTATACAGTGATAGATAAACCAGATCTACCTTTTTCCAACCAAAAATATTCCCCGGCGACATGTCGCCGAGGAATACTACTTTTTTTTGTCCTTTAGCGAAAATGACGCGTTAATGAAATTTTTGGTTGGAAAGTATCCCAGCGACCTGTCGCCGGGGAAACATAAATATAAAACTTAATTTTATTTTATAGTATTTATTTATCATAAAAAATATTTTTTTTTTCATTTTTTTTTCAAATGGTTTATGAATGTGCAACTTAATTTATTTTATAGTATTTATTTATCATAAAAATTATTTATTTTTTTTCAAATGGTTTATGAATGTCCAACCCTAAGAATAGGGAGAACAGGCGACGAGATTTTTCCCGTGGACACAATGTCGACGGCAATGTGAAGAAAACGACAAAAAACAGGCTTGACCGAGCCCGGCAGCGTTGAATTTTCGTTTGGTTGTCGAGTTGTTTAGTTTGAGTTGTTTCGTTTGGTTGTCGAGTTGTTTCGTTTGATCTGTTTCGTTTGCTTGTCGTACGTGTATAACCATATCATCTGAGTTCGTTCGTTTAACATCTCGTACGTGTATAACCATTAGACGTTCAACTGATGAGTCGATATGTTAGGGTTACACATTATACGTTCAACGGATGAGTCGCTATGTTATGGTTACACATTAGACGTTCAACGGATGAGTCGATATGTTAGGGTTACACATTAGACGTTCAACGGATGAGTCGATATGTTATGGTTACACATTAGGGTTACACATTAGACGTTCAACGGATGAGTCGATATGTTATGGTTACACATTAAACGTTCAACGGATTATTCGATATGTTATGGTTACACATTAGACGTTCAACGGATTAGTCGATATGTTATGGTTACACATTAGGGTTACACATTAGACGTTCAACGGATGAGTCGATATGTTAGGGTTGGACATTAGACGTTCAACGGATGAGTCGATATGTTAGGGTTACACAATAGACGTTCAACGGATGAGTCGATATGTTAGGGTTACACATTAGACGTTCAACGGATGAGTCGATATGTTATGGTTACACATTAGGGTTACACATTAGACATTCAACGGATGAGTTGATATGTTATGGTTACACATTAGATGTTCAACGGTTAGTCGATATGTTATGGTTACACATTAGACGCTCAACGGATGAGTCGATATGTTATGGTTACACACTAGACGTTCAACGGATGAGTCGATATGTTATGGTTACACATTAGACGTTCAACGGTTAGTCAATATGTTATGGTTACACATTAGACGTTCAACGGATTAGTTGATATGTTATGGTTACACATTAGGGTTACACATTAGAAGTTCAACGGATGAGTCGATATGTTAGGGTTGGACATTAGACGTTCAACGGATGAGTCGATATGTTAGGGTTACACATTAGACGTTCAACGGATGAGTCGATATGTTAGGGTTACACATTAGACGTTCAACAGATGAGTCGATATGTTATGGTTACACATTAGCGTTACACATTAGACGTTCAACGGATGAGTCGATATGTTATGGTTACACATTAGACGTTCAACGGTTAGTCGATATGTTATGGTTACACATTAGACGTTCAACGGATGAGTCGATATGTTATGGTTACACATTAGATGTTCAACGGATTAGTCGATATGTTATGGTTACACAATAGGGTTACACATTAGACGTTCAACGGATGAGTCGATATGTTAGGGTTGGACATTAGACGTTCAACGGATGAGTCAATATGTTAGGGTTACACATTAGACGTTCAACGGATGAGTCGATATGTTAGGGTTGGACATTAGACGTTCAACGGATGAGTCGATATGTTATGGTTACACATTAGACGTTCAACGGATGAGTCGATATGTTAGGGTTGGACATTAGACGTTCAACGGATGAGTCGATATGTTAGGGTTACACATTAGACGTTTAACGGATGAGTCGATATGTAATGGTTACACATTAGAGGTTCAACGGATAGTCGATATGTTATGGTTACACATTAGACGTTCAACGGATTAGTCGATATGTTATGGTTACACATTAGGGTTACACATTAGACGTTCAACGGATGAGTCGATATGTTAGGGTTGGACATTAGACGTTCAACGGATGAGTTGATATGTTAGGGTTACACATTAGACGTTTAACGGATGAGTCGATATGTTAGGGTTACACATTAGACGTTCAACGGATGAGTCGATATGTTATGGTTACACATTAGGGTTACACATTAGACGTTCAATGGTTAGTCGATATGTTATGTTTACACATTAGACGTTCAACGAATTAGTCGATATGTTATGGTTACACATTAGACGTTCAACGGATGAGTCGATATGTTATGGTTACACATTAGACGTTCAACGAATGAGTCGATATGTTATGATTACACATTAGGGTTACACATTAGACGTTCAACGGATGAGTCGATATGTTATGGTTACACATTAGACGTTCAACGGATGAGTCGATATGTTATGGTTACACATTAGACGTTCAACGGTTAGTCGATATGTTATGGTTACACATTAGACGTTCAACGGATTAGTTGATATGTTATGGTTACACATTAGGGTTACACATTAGACGTTCAACGGATGAGTCGATATGTTAGGGTTGGACATTAGACGTTCAACGGATGAGTCGATATGTTAGGGTTACACATTAGACGTTCAACGGATGAGTCGATATGTTAGGGTTACACATTAGACGTTCAACAGATGAGTCGATATGTTATGGTTACACATTAGGGTTACACATTAGACATTCAACGGATGAGTCGATATGTTATGGTTACACATTAGACGTTCAACGGTTAGTCGATATGTTATGGTTACACATTAGACGTTCAACGGATGAGTCGATATGTTATGGTTACACATTAGACGTTCAACGGATTAGTCGATATGTTATGGTTACAAATTAGGGTTACACATTAGACGTTCAATGGATGAGTCGATATGTTAGGGTTGGACATTAGACGTTCAACGGATGAGTCGATATGTTAGGGTTACACATTAGACGTTCAACGGATGAGTCGATATGTTAGGGTTGGACATTAGACGTTCAACGGATGAGTCGATATGTTATGGTTACACATTAGACGTTCAACGGATGAGTCGATATGTTAGGGTTGGACATTAGACGTTCAACGGATGAGTCGATATGTTAGGGTTACACATTAGACGTTCAACAAATGAGTCGATATGTTATGGTTACACATTAGGGTTACACATTAGACATTCAACGGATGAGTCGATATGTTATGGTTACACATTAGGGTTACACATTAGACGTTCAACGGATGAGTCGATATGTTATGGTAACACATTAGACGTTCAACGGATGAGTCGATATGTTAGGGTTACACATTAGACGTTCAACGGATGAGTCGATATGTATTGGTTACACATTAGACGTTCAACGGTTAGTCGATATGTTATGGTTACACATTAGACGTTCAACGGATTAGTCGATATGTTATGGTTACACATTAGGGTTACACATTAGATGTTCAACGGATGAGTCGATATGTTAGGGTTGGACATTAGACGTTCAACGGATGAGTTGATATGTTAGG